>CM059448.1:2483587-3708587 GCA_030390025.1 Squalus acanthias
AATGTTGTAGCTTCTACAGCTTTTTGTGGCAGCATATTCCATGGACCTACCACCCTCTGAGTGAAGTAGTTCCTCCTCATCTCAGTTTTGAAAGAGCAGCCCCTTATTCTAAGACTATGTCCCCTAGTTCTCGTCTCACCCGTCATCGGGAACATCCTCCCCGCATCCACCCGATCCAACCCCTTCACAATCTTATATGTTTCAATAAGATCGCCTCTCATTCTTCTGAACTCCAATGAGTAGAGTCCCAATCTACCCAACCTCTCCTCATATGACCACCCCCTCATCCCCGGGATTAACCGAGTGAACCTTTTTTGCACTGCCTCGAGAGCAAGGATGTCTTTCCTTAAGTAAGGACACCAAAACTGTATGCAGTATTCTAGGTGCGGTCTCACCAATACCTTGTACAACTGAAGCAATACCTCCCTATTTTTATATTCTATCCCCCTAGCAATGAAAGCCAACATTCCATTTGCCTTCTTAATCACTTGCTGCACCTGCATACTAACCTTTTGAGTTTCGTGCACCAGGACCCCCAGATCCCTTTGCACTTCAGTACTCTCCAGTTTCTTGCCATTAAGATAATAAATTGCTCTAGGATTTTTCCTGCCAAAGTGCATCACCTCACACTTTCCAGTGTTGTATTCCATCTGCCAAATCTCTGCCCACTTACTTAGCCTGTCTATGTCCCCTTGCAGGTTTTTTATGTCCTCCTCATTCACTACTTTCCCTCCCATCTTTGTATCATCTGCAAATTTTGATATGTTACACTTGGTCCCTTCCTCCAAATTGTTAATATAGATTGTGAAGAGTTGGGGACCCAGCACTGACCCCTGTGGAACACCACTAGTTACTGATTGCCAGTCTGAGAATGAACCATTTATCCCAACTCTTTGCTTTCTGTTAGATAGCCAATCCTCTATCCATGCCAGAATATTACCCCCAATCCCGTGATTTTTTACCTGGCGAGGTTTACCCTAAACCGCATCGGCACAAACCCCGGCAGATGTGGATACTTGATGCACAAATGGAGAATTAAAAATGCTCCTGTGTGGTCACCCAGAACACACCGCGGGACATAGGACGGAGGCATCACTTGAGCCACAATTATCCGGCTTCACCACCTTAATGTAACTTTATAGTTGTTGCTCTACATCAGCCATGTGAAGTTGTCGGATTAAAAAAAATAAGAGTAGGGCGGGTGCATTGTGCCACTGCCGCGGCCTAACCAGGACGTGAGCGGAGCGAGGCGGGTGCTCACCTCTGCCGTGGGGGCAGTGAGACCGCGGTACGACGGCCTCCAGTGCATCGGATTCAATGGGATAAAATCAGCCTGGCCTCTTTCTCCCCCCCGCCCCCCCACCTGTCCTGCGTCCCCTGCCTCTCTGCCCTAAAGTACGCGCAGAGACTCTATACACGAGGACAGCAGCGGGCTGGGCCGCGAGGCCCTCCGCAGTCGAATAGCCAGGCAGCCGAGGCCATCGTCCAAGAGGTGGCTGCGATGCCCCCCCCCACGGTCGGGTAGCTCGCCGTCTCTAGGCTGGCACGCCGAGAATGGCCTCTTGGTCCCGCTGTCTGAGGGCCGGCGCTGCCCCGTTAGGGGCTTAAAGGGGAAAACGACGGGGAATAAAACCGAGCTTCTCTGCCTCTCGTCCTCAGAAAGAAAAACATTTTTTGGCAGGGTGGGAGGGAGGCGATGTTGGAATCCGAATTGCGGCTTCCCTTATTGCCTGCGTGGGATGATTTAAAGGACAGGGAGGGCTTGTCTGTGGAACTTGCCTGGGCTTGTCCCTGTCTCGGCTCAGTCTTGTCTAGTCAGTGTGGGCTGCTACCACCTTGTGGAGGTTCAGTGCATTGCACCAGCCAGCCGCTCGGGTTCATCCTCTGCATCAGTTCTGCTGCCCTCTTGTGGCGGCAGCAGGAATGCACAGTTCATTGTCGACCTGCCTTTTATTGAGTTGAATAACCTGGGTTCGTCCAGTTGACTTATGATCAACGTTCCCTATAAGCTGCACGGCCCGGGACCGGCTTTTTCAATGTAAAGTTTCGCGTGTGTGCAAAACTGAACCCTTAAAGGGGCCGCGCACCCAAAAAAATGAGATGGAACATTGCTTATGATTTCTTAATTTTACTTTGTTTTATTAAGACGTCCGCCGTGGCTCAGTGGTAGCACTCTCGCCTTCGAGTCAGAAAGTTCGAGTCCCACTCCAAAGACTTGAGCACGTAATCTAGGCTGACACTCCCAGTGCAGTACTGAGGGAGCGCCGCAGTGTCGGAGGTGTCGTCTTTTGGATGAGACGTTAAACCGAGGCCCCGTCTGCCCCCTCGGGTGGACGTAAAAGATCCCAGGGCCACTATTTCGAAGCAGAGATGGGGAGTTCTCCCCGGTGTCCCGAGCCAATATTTACCCCTCGACCAACACCTAAAACAGATGATCTGGTCATTATCACATTGCTGTTTGTGGGAGCTTCATTGGTTGTAAAGCGCTTTGGGACGTCCTGAGGTTTTGTGCTCAAGTCTCTGAAGTGGGGGCTTGAACCCGCAACCGTCTGACTCCGAGGCGAGAGAGAGAGAGAGAGAGAGTGCTGCCCACTGAGCCACGGCCGACACCAAACGCACACAAATTGTTCGTGTCTCTGCTGACTATATAAAATGTGAGAAGTTGCACAACACCAGGTTATAGTCCAACAGCTTTATTTGAAATCTCAAGCTTTTGGAGCGCTGCTCCTTCGTCAGGTGAAGTGAAGAGATGCATATAGGCACAGCATATATAGTCAGAGAACACAGCCAGATGATTACAGTTAATCTTTCCAACTGCCCTTTATCACACCTCGGCAGAGAGATAATCACGGCAATCAAAGGTGTGGATGGTGTCCAAACAGGTCAGTCAGGAAAACATTACATCAAAGACAATGTGGCAGATGCTGGGGTCTGTATGGAAAACAAAAAACTTTATATGCATCTCTTCACTTCACCTGACGAAGGAGCAGCCGCTCCGAAAGCTCGTGATTTCAAATAAAGCTGTTGGACTATAACCTGGTGTTGTGCGACTTCTCACATTTGTCCACCCCAGTCCAACACCGGCATCTCCACATCATGACTATCTCAAAGGCAAGGCTGGAATTTTTGATGACCGTGTAATGGAGATTAAAATGTAAAATAATGGACGCGTGTTGCTCCGATAGCCTCTCGTTTTAATAACCTCTGGAGGTAGTTCTTTTTTTCTCAGTGCTGTACCGCAGCAACAACCCCCTGCATTTCTCTAGCGTCGTAAAACGTCCCAAGGCAGCAGTCAATCGCTCCACCATTGGCGGCCGTGCCTTCAGCTGCTGAGGCCCTAAGATCTGAAATTCCCTCCCTCAACCTCTCCACCTTTAAGACGCTCCTTAAAACCTACCTCTTTGACCAAGCTTTTGGTCACCTGTCCCAATATCTCCTTAGTATTTAATTGGCTGTAAAGTGCTTTGAGACGTCCGGTGCTCGTGAAAAGTGCTACATAAATGCAAGTCTTTTTTTTTTCTTTTTAGGTGACTCGGTGTCAAATTTTGTTTGATAACACTCCTGTGAAGCGCCTTGGGACGTTTTACTACATTAAAAGTGCCATAGAATCATCGAAACTTAAGGCACGGAAGGAGGCTATTTGGCCCATCGTGTCTGTGCCGGCCAAAAAAGAGCCGAATCCCACTTTCCAGCTCTTGGTCCGTAGCCTTGTAGGTTACGGTACTTCAAGTGCATATCCAAGCACTTTTTAAACGCGGTGAGGGTTTCTGCCTCTACCACCCTTTCAGGCAGTGAGTTTCAGACCCCCACCACCCTCTGGGTGAAAAAAGTTCTCCTCAACTCCCCTCTAAACCTTCCACCAATTACTTTAAATCTATGCCCCCTGGTTATTGACCTTTCTGCTAAGGGAAATAGGTCCTTCCTATCCACTCTATCTAGGCCCCTCATCATTTTATACACCTCAATCAAGTCTCCACTCAGCCTCCTCTGTTCCAAAGAAAACAACCCCAGCCGATCCAATCTTTCCTCAAAGCTAAAATTCTCCAGTCCAGGCAACATCCTTGTAAATCTCCTCTGCACCCTCTCTAGTGCAATCACATCTTTCCTGTAATGTGGTGACCAGAACTGCATGCAGTACTCTAGCTGTGGCCTATCTAGTATTTTATACAGTTCAAGCATAACCTCCCTGCTCTTATATTCTATGCCTTGGCTAATAAAGGCAAGTATCCTGTATGCTTTCTTAACCACCTTATCTACCTGGCCTGCTACCTTCAGGGATCTGTGGACATGCACTCCAGGTCCCTCTGATCTTCTGCACTTCTCAGTGTCCTACCATTTATCGTGTATTCCCTCGCCTTGTTCGCCCTCACCAAATGCATTACCTCGCACTTCTCCGGATTGAATTCCATTTGCCACTGTTCTGCCCACCTGACCAGTCCACTGATATCTTCCTGCAGTCTACAGCTTTCTTCTTCACTATCAACCACACGGCCAATTTTTGTATCCTCTGCAAACTTCTTAATTATGCCCCCTACACTGAAGTCTAAATCATTGAAATAAACCATTAAAAGCAAGGGACAGAGTACTGAGCCCTGCGACCTGTTGTAGCAGTAGTATAAATCGTAACTTATCTTCGTCACAGTCACGTCACTGGGGAGTTGTAAAACGGAGGTTATTCCAGGGGTACGCGCCGCACTGACCGACCTTTTATTTGGGGGGTGGGGGCCGTGACACCAAGGGATGGCAAGCGCCTGACTCCTTGTTGCGGCCATCTGAAGCGAGCGAGTGGGGATTCAGACGGGGCGCGGCTGTTGTCGACTGACCTGTAAACCGCGGAGTGACTGGCCTGGGGGTTTATTTTATTTGTCTGTCTCTGTCTTTCCTGCAGGTGATCTGTGGAGTTACGATTTTTACAGCGGCGAGTTTGTGGTCTCGCCAGAGCCGGACACAAGTGTTCACACCATCAACTGCCGCCACCACAAGTACATCATCCTCGGCAGCGACGGGCTATGGAACATGATCCCTGCCCAGGACGCCGTCACCATCTGCCATGACAACGAGGACAGGAAGCGATTACAGGTGAGAACTCGCTTCCCCATAGGAACAGGAGGAGGCCATTCAGCCCCTCGAGCCTGTTCCGCCATTCAGTGACCTAACTCCATATACCCGCCTTTGGCCCACATCCCTTAATACCTTTGGTTAACAGAAAGCGATCAATCTCAGATTTAAAATTAACAATTGATCTAGCATCAATTGCCATTTGCGGAAGAGAGTTCCAAACTTCTACCACCCTTTGTGTTTAGAAGTGTTTCCTGATTTCACTCCTGAAAGGTCTGGCTCTAATTTTTAGACTATGCCCCGCTAGTCCTAGAATCCCCAACCAGCGGAAATAGTTTCTCTCTATCTACCCTATCTGTTCCCCTTAATATCCTGAAAACTTCGATCAGATCACCCCTTAACCTTCTAAATTCCAGGGAATACAACCCTAGTTTGTGTAATCTCTCCTCGTAACTTAACCCTTGGAGTCTGGTGAATCTCCATAGAAACATAGAAGATAGGAGCAGGAGTAGGCCATTCGGCCCCTCGAGCCTGCTCCGCCATTCGATGAGATCATGGCTGATCATCCAAACTCAGTACCCTGTCCCTGCCTTCTCCCCATATCCCATGATACCTTTAGCTTTAAGAAATATATCTAACTCATTCTTGAATATATTTAATGACTTGGCCTCAACTACCTTCTGTGGTAGAGAATTCCACAGATTCACCACTCTCTGGGTGAAGAAATTCTTCCTCATTTCTGTCCTAAATGGCTTACCCCGTATCCTTAGATTATGACACCTGGTTCTGGACTCTCCGACCATCGGGAACATTCTTCCTGCATCTAGTTTGTCCAGACCTGTCAGAATTTTATATGTTTCGATGAGATCCCCTCTCATTCTTCTATACTCCAGCGAGTATAAGCCCAATCGACCCAATCTCTCCTCATATGTCATTCCTGCCATCCCAGGTATCAGCCTTGTGAATCTTCGCTGAACTCCTTCCATGGCAAGAACATCCTTCCTCAGATAAGGCGACCAAAACTGCACACAGTACTCAAGGTGTGGTCTCACCAAGGCCCTGTACAACTGCAGCAGGACATCCCTGTTCCTATACTCAAACCCTTTCGCTATGAAGGCCAACATACCATTTGCCTTCTTAATCGCCTGCTGCACCTGCATGCTTACTTTCAGCGACTGGTGCACAAGGACACCCAGGTCTCGTTGCACTTCCCCTTCTCCCAATCTATTGCCATTCAGATAATAGTCTGCCTTTCTGTTTTTGACACCAAAGTGAATAACCTCGCATTTATCCACGTTATATTGCATCTGCCACGCTTCTGCCCACTCACCCAACCTGTCCAAATCATCCTGGAGTTTCTCGGTATCCTCCTCGCAGCACACACTCCCACCCAGCTTTGTGTCATCTGCAAACGAGGAGATATTACAGTTAGTTCCCTTATCCAGATCATTAATGTATATTGTGAATAGCTGGGGTCCAAGGACCGATCCCTGCGGTACCCCACTAATCACTGCCTGCCACTCAGAAAAAGACCCATTAATTCCTACTCTCTGCTTTCTGTCCGCCAACCAGTTCTCTATCCAAGTATCTCTACGCTGCACCCCCTCCAAGGCCAATCTATCCTCCCTAAGGTGTGGTGCCCAGAACCGTTCACAGTGCTCCAGGGGTGGTCTGACCAATGATCCAGTGATTGACTGGAGGGGAGTTGTGCTCTCGCGACACGTGGCCACAGAATGAATTCCCATTATATTGTTGCTTCTTTTTTCTGTTCTGGCAGGAGGAGCCGGGACCGACCAGTGCCAGACTGCTGGTCACCCGCGCTCTGGGCCGGTGGCGGCAACGGATGCTGCGCGCCGACAACACCAGCGCCGTGGTGATCTGCATCGACCCGCCCTCGCGGGGCTGCGACCGGCTCTGCGCCGAGGAGCTGCGGCTCAATCTGACCGACGGCCCCATCCACCAGATCGAGGAGTCCGGCCACGTCCTGTCGTCCCCCTGCTCCACGCCACCGCTGAAGGTAAGGTTTGGGGGGGCGGCGGGGGGGGAATCCGCCGCGTCGTGCGGGCTGCCGGAACCTTCCACCTGTCCCGTGGACGGTTAAACGGTTTAACACGCCAGGCGGTTGTGTCGGGTTTGACCTGGGTCAGACCGCACTTGGAGTGGTCCAGTTGTGTCCGGATCCCTCCGTGAGGCCCATAATCTGGACTGACACTCCCAGGGCAGTGCTGAGGGAGCGCTGCACTGTCGGAGGGGCAGTACTGAGGGAGCGCTGCACTGTCGGAGGGGCAGTACTGAGGGAGCGCTGCACTGTCGGAGGGGCAGTACTGAGGGAGCGCTGCACTGTCGGAGGGGCAGTACTTTATCCCTCAATCAACACCTAAAAACAGATCATCTGGTCGTTAGGAGGAATTTCTTCACTCAGAGGGTTGTCAATCTTTGGAATTCTCTGCCCCAGAGGGCTGTGAATGCTCAGTCGTTGAGTATATTCAAGGCTGAGATCGATAGATTTTTGGACTCGAGGGGAATCAAGGGATATGGAGATCGGGCAGGAAAGTGGAGTTGAGGTCGATGATCAGCTGTGATCTTATTGAATGGCGGAGCAGGCTCGAGGGGCCGAATGGCCGACTCCTGCTCCTAGTTCTTATGTTCTTATTATCACATTGCTGTGTGTGGGATCTTGCTGTACACAAATTGGCTGCTGCGTTTCCTTCATTACAGCAGTGACTACACTTTAAAAAGTACTTCATTGGCTGTAAAGCGCTTTGGGACGTCCTGAGGTGGTGAAAGGCGCTATAGAAATGAGTCTTTCTTTCATGGTGGATGCGGAGAGGAGTGGGGGAATCGAGAACCAGGGGCCATAGTTTCAGAATAAGGGGTCGCCCATTTAAGACGGAGATGAGGAGGAATTTCTTCTCTGAGGGTCGTGAATCTTTGCAATTCTCTACCCCAGAGAGCTGTGGAGGCTGAGTCACTGACTTTCTTCAAGGCGGAGATAGACAGATTTTTGAACTACAATGGTTATGGAGATCGGGCGGAAAAGTGAAAAGATTGGATCAGCCATGATCTTCTTGAATGGCGGAGCAGGTTCGAGGGGCCGATTGGCCGACTCCTGCTCCTATTTCTTATGTATGTTTATTAACATTGCCGCCTCTTTCTTGTTTCTTCCCCCTGCAGGTTTCGGAGGACTTAACTCCGCACTGGTTTTGCTCCGGTTTCGTTCCCGTGCTGACGAGGAGAGACGCGCGGTGCGGGAGGAGCTCGCCGCCGCCGCTGCTACCCGTCGCGGCCGCGGAGCCGGGAGGGGCAGCGGCCGAGAACCGGGAGCGGCGGAGGGCGTCCTGGGCCGCGGCCTCCCCCCCGGGGCCGGACTGGGGCCGGGCCGTCGCCGGCTTCAAGCGGACATTGGAGGAGCTGAACGGGGCGACGCCGGTCTCGGCCGCCAAGAGACTGAAGCCCCGCCCCGGGCGCACGGGCGGGGGAGGGGCGGCGGCAGGGGCGGGAACGGCGAAGGCCGCCACCGGGAGCCCAGGGGTCGGCTCCAGGCGCAGGAACCCCGAGAAGCAAGTGACACGGAGGAGCCTGAGGGGCCAGCGGAGACTGAGGAACCCACTGCTGCAGCAGCACAGGAAGACTGTGTGTGTGTGCTGATGTGGAGCGCGTCAGACACCCACGGGCTGGGGGGTGGGGGGGTGGTGGTGGTGGAGGTCGAAGGGCCCTTGACGCTGTTTAATTAATTATTTTAAAATCTGTAAAGAAAAACAAAAAAAGAAAGACCCCATCGACACTCGATTCTGTTGATGTTTGTATGGTTGTTTTTATCAGTTTGTAAAATAGCAATATTCCTGCACCGTTTTACCGGTATTTTATTTTTTATTCCTCTCTTATCTCCCCCCCCCCCCCCCCGCCCCGGTGCGTAGAACTGAGGGAATGTAGCACGCTCTGTAACTCTCTCTCCCCCACCCCCTCCTCCCATCGCTCGCCGTCCGACATCTCTCGGGGGGGATTTAAGAAATATAATGTTTTGGTTACTCAAGTGACGAGGTTGTTTATTCCCCCTCCCTCCCATTGTGCTTGACCAGGTGTTCCCTGCCCCCCCCCCCACCCCCCAGTGCCCTGGCTGAGGTTTGGTATTCCGCTATAGCTGGGAGACGTCCCCCGAGACCTCTGGGGCTCGTCACCCACACCGACTGATCCCGGAGCAAGCACCTGGCGTCAAATCACCCAACGCCCTGGCACGGCGTGTCGGAATCCACGAGTGACTAAAACCGTGGCTCCTGTGTACCATCTGTGCCAAGATGCCACGGTTTCCGTACACCACCGGACCCGTGTGCGCGATGCGGTTAATCGGTGCTTCTGGACCGGGGGGGGGGTGGGTGCCGGTTGCACGGTTACTCCTGATCACCGCGCTCTGCGGCACGCGGTGTCTGTTAACCGCTAACGTTCCAGGCCCCGCTCGTCCGATCCTGCCGATCAAAATCGCCGCAGGAGGCATCGCTCAATCCGCAGCCCCCCCCCTGCTGTGACGGCTTGGCGCTGCGGGGCTCACACAGGGACGGAGACGGTTGGCAGGTGGATTGATTGATTGCTGGTGTTTGAATCCAGCTCCCTGTCCTCGCCGGGCAGCCGGTTTGGTTCCACCGGTGGCTCCGTTACTTCACCAAAGTGTGCCACATTCCCCCGCCCCCCGAGCCTTGAGTTGAATGTTCCACTCTCTCTCAGCCCTGTCATTGTGTGGTGGGGGTGGGGGGGTTTAACGATGGGGACCGGGAGCCCTCAGCAAGCCGGGCGTCTTGCTGTCCACCAGTGACGTCACGCTCCGCCACCCATCGGATCAGCCAGCGAGGCGCGGACCGAGAGTCCAGCCCGCGTGTTCCCCCCCCGCTCTGCCATCACGCGGCCCCAACACTGCCCTTTTATTCTAATTTTAAAAAGTGTACAAAAATCTGTTTTAACCTGTCTAGCCTTTGTGGGTATTTTTAACCAATTAATACTGTGGCTGGGAAATTTATCCAGGAAACAAATCGTCGTGCTGCAAAAAAATAAAAAAAATTTTTATGAAAATTTTAAATGAATTACCCGGGAGACCTGGAGCCAGTTTCGCCGTGTGAGAAAGGCAGGGTTTCAATGCCGTCTATTCCTTTTAGTGACCAGCTCTTGCTTTTTTGTAACCAGTTCAGCGGAGCGCGGGAGGTTTATCGCGTTCCGACATTCCGAGAGTGCGCGTCCTTTCTGGCAGAGGCTGCAGAACAATTTGCGATTCTGTTTTTTTGTTAAGGCGCGCGCGAGAGAGCGTGTTTTTTGCGTCGTCCTTCGGTCTTTGAATGCCCAGGAGGCTCGGCGCGGCGACTCCTGTCTTTTTGAGTTTGCGGATCTGGCGAAAGGGCTGCACCGTTAAACGTGTGTCAAGTCACACGGGATTACATGGAGCGCAGAAACAAGCCATTCGGCCCAACCAGTCCAGGCCGGCGTTTATGCTCCACTCGAGCCTCCTCCCGTCTTTCCTCATCTAACTCTATCAGCATAACCCTCTATTCCCTTCTCCCTCAGATGCTTGTCCAGCCTCCCCTTAAATGCATCTATACTATTCGCTTCAACCACTCCCTGTGGTAGCGAGTTCCACATTCTCACCACTCTGGGTAAAGAAGTTTCTCCTGAATTCCCTATTGGATTTCTTGGTGACTATCTTATATTGATGGCCTCTAGTTATTCTCTTCCCCACAAGTGGAAACATTCTCTCTCTATCCACTCTATCAAAACCTTTCATAATTTTAAAGACCTCTATTAGGTCACCCCTCCGCCTTCTCTTTTCAAGAGAAAAGAGACCCAACCTGTTCATCCTTTCCTGATAGGTATAGCATCTCATTTCTGGTATCCTTGTAATTCTTTTTTGTACCCTCTCCAGAGCCTTGCTCTAGCTAAATTAGAAGCAGCCTGGCTTCCAAACCCCCCCCCCCCTGGTCCTGGATTCCTAAATGACCAATTGCTGGCCCACGTTAGCATTAAAAAAAATATATAAAATGTGGCCAGGAGGGGGAAGCACTTAAAACGCGTGTTCTTTGGTTGACGGGTTGGGGGTGGGGGAAGTGAATGTCCGTAAACCCAGCCGACGGCCGCACTCTGTTATAAAATCTCGCCTCTCGGGGGGGAGGGGGAGGAGCGGGGGCTCCGAGCAACGCGGCGACCAGATTCGGCCGTGATTCGACCGAATGGCGGAACAAGGCTGGCGGGGCTGAATGGCCTCCTCCTCTTCCTAATCCAGAGCTGACTACTTTTATTTTTTAACAATGGTTGGGGAAGAGGGCGAGAGAGGTAATGAATCTTGTGCGGTGTGTCGCGCATCTTGTCACTCGACCTGTTCTCCATTGTTGTTGAGGGAGCGCGTTACCCTTAATCCCTCGTATTGACGGTGCTGCTACAATTACAAATGGGAATTTTACTAATTTTGTATTTATAATAAATATATATATATATATATATAGTATGTGTATATATATATATATATATATATATATATATTTGAAAGCTCTGTTTCCAAGTATTAGCCTCTCGTTACTCTACTGTTTCGCTAAATAAAATGATCGCTCTCTCTTATCAGATCCAGTGTCGTCCTTATTCTTTCCCCCCCCCCCCTCCGATGTGGGGTGCGTTTCAATCCATTGTCGCGGCGAGCAGGAGCATGGCTGGTTAACGGCTTTTCTCAACAGCTTTGCTTCTATTTGGCGTGCGTTTTTCTTGGTGGAAGGAGGGTCTGAGCGTTGCCGATGCTTGGCTGTTACCAGCTGCCCTGAAAGTACTTGTCGAAAGCCCGCTTACCAGAACTGTTCCAGTGCCGATTGTTTTAAAGAAGGTGGTTTGCCAAGTGGACATTATTTTGATCCCTGTATTTTAAATCGGTTTTAGTTGGAACACCTATCTGCTCGGGTCTCCTAACATTACTACACCATTGCAGATAACCGATCCTGTGGCTCAGTGGGCAGCGCTCTCGCCTCTTGAGTCAGAAGGTCGTGAGTTCAAGTCCCACTCCAGAGACTGGAGCACAAAAATCTAGGCTGACACTCCCAGTGCAGTGCTGAGGGAGTGCTGCACTGTCGGAGGTGCCGTCTTTCGGATGAGACGTTAAACCGAGGCCCCGGTTTCCCCCTCAGGTGGACGTTAAAGATCCCACGGCACTATCTGTCCTGGGCCAATATTTAATTCCTCAACCAACATCACTTTAAAAAAAAAACATTATCGTGATCACATTGCTGTTTGTGGGAGCTTGCTGTGCGCAAATTGGCTGCCATGTTTCCTACATCACAACAGTGACTACACTTTAAAAAATACTTCATTGGCTGTGAAGCGCTTTGGGACGTCCCGAGGTCATGAAAAGGCGCTATAGAAATTCAAATCTTTCTTTATGTTCTGCACAAGCCTCTCTGTGGGCCTCATTGGTGGTAACACTGGGCAGGACTTCACAGGGTTTGGTCTCGCTGTCTGCTTTTTCTGTTCTCCCCTTCTCCAGCTGTTGGTTTCTGTTCAGGTACAGATCCACGGGCACTGGCTGCTGTCTGGTATCTCACCCAATGGACCAGTCTGTAAGGACCCTGATGGTGACTGTCGGAAGAACATTAGAATTAGGAGCAGGAGTAGGCCCCATGGCTGATCTTCAACCTCAACTCCACTTTCCCATCCTATCCCCAATTGGGTTATTTGACCACAAGTGCATTGCTACTGGTCACACAACAACAACAACAACAACTTGCATTTATATAGTGCCTTTAACGTAACAAAATGTCCCAAGGAGCAGAAACCAGACAAAATTTGACATTGAGCCACACAGGCAGATATTAGGGCAGGTGACCAAAAAGGTAGGTTTTTAAGGAGCATCTTAAAGGAGGAGAGAGAGTGGTGGAGAGGTTTAGGAAGGGAATCCCAGAGGTTGGGGCCCAGGCAGCTGAAGGCACAGCCACCAATGGTGGAGCGATTAAAATCAGGGATGCTCAAGAGATCGCAGAGGGAACTTTCCCACACCTACACTTTCAAATCGGGATTATCGGCATGCTTCATTTTCCATCTTTTTAGCCCAGCCCTTGACTAATTGTCGTGCCCTCAGCGTGGAATGGGGATTGAACTTGGGATGTTCCTGATCAGTATTGCACAGTGCCGTGCCACACTGGGAGTGTCTGAGCACTCGGGAGAGCTTACGCAAGCCCTTTTCACGTTGCGCACCAGTTCACAGAGCTAATGTTAAGCGCTGATTTGGGAATGGTGTGATTGTACAATGCACTAGCTTAACCTTCGAGGGAGAAGGGAGCTTAGGGAGAGATGGGCACCGAACCAGGAGGCACTGCAGACCACAAAGACCCAGGCTCATATATCATACAAAAACACAAAAGGAAAAGCGGCCCAACCATGGCTAACAAAAGAAATTAAGGATAGTATTCGATCTAAAGAGGAGTCATATAAAGTTGCCAGAAAAAGTAGCAAGCCTGAGGATTGGGAGCAGTTTAGAATTCAGCAAAAAAGGACCAAGAGATTGATTAAGAGGGGAAAAAATAGAGTATGAGAGTAAACTTGCAAGGAACATAAAAGATTGTAAAAGCTTCTACAAGTATGTAAAAAGAAAAAGATTAGTGAAGACAAATGTAGGTCCCTTACAGTCAGAAATGGGAGAATTTATAATGGGGAACAAGGAAATGGCTGAGCAATTAAACAAATACTTTGGTTCTGTCTTCACGGAAGAGGACATAAATAACTTCCCAGAAATGCTAAGGAACTAAGGGTCTAGTGAGAAGGAGGAATTAAAGGAAATTAGTATTAGTAAAAAAAATAGTGCTGGAGAAATTAATGGGACTGAAAGCTGATAAATCCCCAGGGCCTGATAATCTGCATCCCAGAGTATTAAAAGAGGTAGCCATGGAAATAGTGGATGCATTGGTTGTCATCTTCCAAAATTCTATAGATTATGGAACAGTTCCTGCAGATTGGAGGGTGGCAAATGTAACCCCACTATTTAAAAAGGAGGGAGAGAGAAAACAGGGAACTACAGACCGGTTAGCCTAACATCAGTAGTAGGGAAAATGCTAGAGTCTATTATAAAGGATGTGATAACAGGACACTTAGAAAATATCAACGGGATTAGACAAAGTCAACATGGATTTATGAAAGGGAAATCGTGTTTGACAAACCTACTGGAGTTTTTTTGAGGATGTAACTGGTAGAATAGATAGGGGAGAACCAGTGGATGTGGTGTATTTGGATTTTCAGAAGGCCTTTGATAAAGTCCCACATAAGAGGTTAGTGTGCAAAATTAAAGCACATGGGATTGGGGGTAATATACTGACATGGATTGAAAATTGGTTAACAGACAGGAAACAGAGAGTAGGAATAAATGGGTCTTTTTCGGGGTGGCAGGCGGTGACTAGTGGGTTACCACAGGGATCAGTGCTTGGGCCCCAGCTATTCCCAATATATATCAATGATTTGGATGAGGGAACCAAATGTAATATTTCCAAGTTTGCTGACGACACGAATCTAGGTGGGGTTGTGAGGAGGATGCAAAGAGGCTTCAAGGCGATTGAGACAAGTTGAGTGAGTAGGCAAATACATGACAGATGCAGTATAATGTGGATAAATGTGAAGTTATCCACTTCGGTAGGAAAAACAGAAAGGCAGTATTATTTAAATGGTGATAGATTGGGAAATGTTGATGTACAAAGGGACCTGGGTGCCCTTGTACACCAGTCACTGAAAGCAAACGTGCAGCAAGCAGTTAGGAAGGCAAATGGTATTTTGGCCTTCATTGCAAGAGGATTTGAGTACAGGAGCAAGGATGTCTTACTAGAGTTATACAGGGCCTTGGTGAGACCACACCTGGAGTAGTGTGTGCAGTTTTGGTCTCCTTACCTAAGAAAGGATATACTTGCCATAGAGGAAGTGCCGCGAAGGTTCACCAAACTGATTCCTGGGATGGCAGGACTGTCGTATGAGGAGAGATTGGATCGACTAGGCCTGTATTCACTAGAGTTTAGAAGAATGAGAGGGGATTTCATTGAAACGTATAAAATTCTGACAGGGCTAGACAGACTGGATGCAGGGAGGATGTTTCCTCTGGCTGGGGGGTCTAGAACGAGGGGTCACAGTCTCAGGATATGGGGTAGGACATTTAGGACTAAGATGAGGAGAAATTTCTTCACTCAGAGGGTGGTGAACTTGTTTAATTCTCTACCACAGAAGGCTGTGGAGGCCAAGTCACTGAATATATTTAAGAAGGAGATAGATAGATTTCTAGATGTAAAAGGTGTCAAGGGGTATGGGGAGAGAGTGGGAATATGGTATTGAGATAGAGGATCAGCCATGATCATATTGAATGGCGGAGCAGGCTTGAAGGGCCGAATGGCCTACTCCTGCTCCTATTTTTCTGTGTTTCTATCAGTATCAGTAATAGTGACCATGAAACTACCGGATTGTCATAAAAACCCATCTGGTTCACTAATGTCCTTCAGGGAAGGAAATCTGCCGTCCTTACCTGGTCTGGCCGATATGTTACTCCAGACCCACAACAATGTGGTTGACTCTTATCTGCCCCTCTGAAATGGCGGCTCACCACCACCTTCTCGAGGGCAATTAAGGATGGGCAATAAATGCTGGCCTTGCTGGCGACGCCCACATCCCATGAACGAATAAAAAAAATCTAAGCTGGGACAACAACTGAGGCAATTCAATTAGCCTCAGCACCCCTGTGTTAGGGAGGAGATGAAATCAGCTCCGATTCTGGCTGCTAATGTATGTGGGCTTGGCTGTGAGGCCCCCTCATGACCCCTTTGTAATATTACAAAGTATTTACTGCGCAGGAAGAGGCCATTCGGCCCAGCAGGTCCATGCTGGTGTTTGTGCTCCACACCAGCCTCCTCCCACCTTTGTTCATCCAACCCCATCAACACATCCATCTATTCCTTTCTCCCTCGTGTTTATCCAGCTTCCCCTTAAATGCATCTACGCTATTCGCCTCAACCACTCCCTGTGGTAGCGAGTTCCACATTCTAACCACTCTCTGGGTAAAGAAGTTTCTCCTGAATTCACTATTGGATTTATTAGTGACTATCTTATATTTATGGCCCGTGGTTCTGGTCTCTCCCACAAGTGGAAACATCTTCTCTACGTCTACCCTATCAAACCCGTTCATAATCTTAAAGACCTCTATCAGGTCACCCCTCAGTCTTCACTTTTCTAGAGAAAAGAGCCCCAGCCTGTTCAATCTTTTCTGATAGGTATAACCTCTCAGCTCTGGTATAATTCTTGTAAATCTTTTTTGCACCTTCTCCAGTGCTTCAATGTCCTTTTTATAATATGGAGACAAGAACTGTTCACAGTGCTCCAAGTGTGGTCTAACCAAGGTTCCATACAAATATCCTGCCACCACTCGATGCCTAGGCTGATGCATCAAGAATGGTCACTTGGGATGTGCTCCCAAGAGGGTGTCTGGCATATCCCAGCTGGGAGTCAGCACCTTCAGGGGAGGAGTGAAGAAAACTGGTAAAGAGAAAAAGCAAATGGCAATTGACAACGCACCTCGGGGAGGATGTATTTGTGTCAGCCGGGGCTCAGTGGGCAGCACCCTCGCCTCTGAGTCAGAAGGTCGTGGGTTCAAGTCCCACTCCAGAGACTTGAGCACAAAAATCTAGGCTGGCACTCCAGTCCAGGACTGAAGGAGTGCTGCACTGTCGGAGGTGCCGTCTTTCGGATGAGATGTTAAAGGAGGCCCCGCTTGCCCTCTCAGGTGGATGTAAAAGATCCCGTGGCACTATTTTGAAGAAAAGTAGGGGAGTTATCCCCAGTGTCCTGGCCAATATTTATCCCTCAACCAACATCACTAAAAAACTGATTATCTGGTCATTATCACATTGCTGTTTGTGGGAGCTTGCTGTGTGCAAATTGGCTGCCGCTTTTCCTACATTACAACAGTGACTACACTTCAAAAGTACTTCATTGGCTGTAAAACGCTTTGCAATGTCCTGAGACCATGAAAGGTGCTATATAAATGCAAGTCTCTCTTCTTTATATATATTTGTCTTGGAGGGGATGCAGCGGAGATACATCAGAACAATCGCGGGGCTAAAAGGATTACATTATGAGGACATGATGTGGAGATGCCGGTGTTGGACTGGGGTGGACAAATGTGAGAAGTCGCACAACACCAGGTTATAGTCCAACAGCTTTATTTGAAATCACAAGCTTTCGGAGCGCTGCTCCTTCGTCAGGTGAAGTGAAGAGATGCATATAGGCACAGCATATATAGTCAGAGAACACTGCCAGATGATTGCAGTTAATCTTTCTAACTGCCCTTTATCACACCTCGGCAGAGAGATAATCACGGCAATCAAAGGTGTGGATGGTGTCCAAACAGGTCAGTCAGGAAAACATTACATCAAAGACAATGAGGCGGGGTCACAAGGGTCAAATGTGGCAGATGCTGGGGTCTGGATGGAAAACAAAAAACTTTTTTTGCTGGAAATCACAGCAGGTCCGGCCGCATCTGTGTAGAGAGAACAAGCCAACGACGACTCGAGTGATGAGGACAGGCTGCATAGACTAGCCTTGTATTCCCTTGAGCTTAGAAAATTAAGGGGTGATCTAATCAAGGTGCTTAAGATGATTAAAGGAGTTGATAGGGTAGCTAGAAATTATTTCCTCTGGTGGGGGGAGTCCAGAACAAGGGGGGCATAACCTTAAAATTAGAACCAGGCCGTTCAGGGGTGACGTCAGGAAGCACTTCTTCACACAAAGGGTCCTGGAAATCTGGAAAACTCGCCCCCAAAAAGGCTGGGGGTCAATTGAAAATTTCAAAACTGAGATGGATAGATTTTTGTTAGGCAAGGGTATTAAGGGTTACGGAACCAAGGCGGGTCAATGGAGTTAAGATTCAGATCAGCCGTGATCTCACTGAAAGGTGGGACAGGCTAGAGGGGCTGAATGGTCTCCTCCTGTTCCTATAACTCTTTTGGTCCTCTTGTTCCTATAAATCAAAACAGAGCTCTCACTAATGAGCAATGTGGGCAGGGCCAGGACACCTGCCACTCCTGGTGACTGACAGTGGGCGTGGCACAGCTGCCAGCAAAGAGAGACTTGCATTTATATAGTGCCTTTCACGACCACCGGATGTCCCAAAGAGCTTTGCAGCCAATTAAGTATTTTTTTGAAGTGTAGTCACTTGTAATGTAGGAAACACGACAGCCAATTTGCGCACAGCAAGCTCCCACAAACAGCAACGTGATAATGACCAGATAATCTGTTTTTTTAGTGATGTTGATCGAGGGATAAATATTAGCCAGGACACTGGGGAGAACTCCCCTGCTCCTCTTCGAAATAGTGGCCATAGGATCTTTTACGTCATTGGCCTACATTGGCTCCCGGTGAAGCAGCGCCTCGATTTCAAAATTCTCATCCTCGTTTTCAAATCCCTCCATGGCCTCGCCCCTTCCTATCTCTGTAATCTCCTTCAGCCCCACACCTCCCCGAGATATCTGCGCTCCTCTAATTCTGCCCTCTTGAGCATCCCTGATTATAATCGCTCAACCATTGGTGGCCGTGCCTTCTGTTGCCTGGGGCCCTAAGCTCTGGAATTCCCTGCCTAAACCTGTCCGCCTCGCTATCTCTCTTTCCTCCTTTAAGACGCTCCTTAAAACCTACCTTTTTGACCAAGCTTTTTAGCTGCCCTAATTTATCCTTATGTGGCTCGTGTCAAATTTTTTGTCTTACAATACTCCTGTACAGCGCCTTGGGACGTTTCACTACGTTAAAGGCGCTATATAAATACAAGTTGTTGCTGTTATCCACCTGAGAGAGCAGACAGCGCCTCGGTTTAACGTCTCATCCGAAAAACGGCACCTCTGACAGTGCGGCAGCCCCTCAGGCCTGGCACACGACTGACACCATACGTGGCACTGGGCGGGGCCAGGGCACCTGTCACTCCCGGTGATTGACAGTGGGCGTGGTCCAGCTGCCAGTATGTGTGAGCACTGGCCCCGCCCAGAAGCCGGTGATTGACAATTTGGGGCATGCGAGATTTCACCCAAGACCCGCGAGAACTGCATGTAAACAAAACGTAGAGTCATCTCTCGCCGAACGGTCGGACTGCCCGCGCAAAAAAAAAGTACCCACAGTTGCCTGTAATTCACCCTCTGCGTTTGGCGGTGACATAATGTCCCATTTAATATCGATCGCTGACAGAAAGTGACTGAAATTCTAACCTTTTGACAAATAAACTGAACGCCGTTCCGCTTTAAATCTAGGCCTCAGTTTGTGAAGGCGGCGAGCGGAAGTCCCGCACCACCGCGCACCGATTGGCTGAAGCGTGTGATTGGCATGTGCTGGTGGGCGGGCGATGGGTCAATCCCGGCCTGGATTGGCTGTCGCGGATGTCAATCAAACGAGGCCCGCCTTGTTTTGTCTCTCCCCAACCCCTCCCCATCTCCTTTGCCTGTTCAGTTGTTGTCAACGTCTACAGAGTGGAGACAGTGAGGAGGCGACGGGGTTTGTATCAGATTTTAATCTCCATTAATATTTGGAAGAGTGGGTTCTCCAGAGAAACTTCTAGCAAAGGGAGGGAAACCAGGCTGCCCCTGTGTGAGGGGCTCCCAGTGATGGCTCCTCTCACCCTGCTGGGCTGCTCAGTGTCCACACTGCGAAGCTCAGCCTAGTGTCTACCTGAGGGCAGCACACTCCTACCACACTACAAATCAGGACATCACAACAAAAACAGTGGCACCTCTGGCACCTTGCTGTCTTTCCATGTGAGAAGTTTCATTTATATAGCGCCTGTCAGCCAGTGGGTAGCACTCTCTCTCTCTCTCTCTCGCTTCGGAGTCAGAAGGTTGTGGGTTTGAGTCCCACTCCAGAGGCTTGAGCACAAAATCCAGGCTGACGCTCCAGTGCAGGGCTGAGGGAGTGCCGCACTGTCTGAGGTGCCGTCTTTCAGATAAGACGTTAAACCGAGGCCCCGTCTACCCTCTCGGGTGGACGGAAAAGATCCCACGGCACTATTTCGAAGAAGAGCAGGGGAGTTCTCCCCGGTGTCCTGGCCAATATTTATCCCTCAATCAACATCACAAAAACAGATTAACTGGTCATTATCACATTGCTGTTTGTGGAATCTTGCTGTGCGCAAATTGGCTGCTGCGTTTCTTGCATTACAACAGTGACTCCACTTCAAAAAGCACTTCATTAGCTGTAAAGTGCTTTGGGACGTCCTGAGGTTGTGAAAGGCGCTACATAAATGCAAGTCTTTTTTCTCTTTTTCTGTCACCACCTCAGGATGTCCCAAAGCGCTTCACAGCCAATGAGGTACTGTTGAAATGTAGTCACTGTTGCAATGTAACACAACAGCCATTTTGTGCACAGCAAGCTCCCACAATCAGCAATGAGATAAATGACCAGATAATCTGTTTTTAGTGATGTTTGGTTGAGGGTTAAATATTGGCCAGGATACCGGGGAGAACTCTTCTTCGAATAGTGGCCGTGGGATCTTTTACGTCTACCTGAGAGGGCAGACGGGTCCTCGGCTTCACGTCTCATCCGAAAGACGGCACCTCCGACAGTGCAGCACTCCCTCAATACTGCACGGAAGTGTCAACCTGGATTTTGTGCTCAAGTCTCTGGAGTGGGGCTCAAACTCACAACGTCCTGACTGAGAGGTGAGCGTGCTACCACGACTGACATGCTGATGGTGATTTATTGGAATGTATACAAGATAGTTTTCTAGATCAGTATGTTGAGGAACCAACTAGGAAACAGGCTATTTTAGATCTAGAATTGTGCAATGAGAAAGGGTTAATTAATAACCTTGTAGTAAAGGGGCCTTTAGGGAAGAGTGACCATAATTTTATATTGAAAAAGAAAAAGACTTGCATTTATATAGCGCCTTTCACGACCACCGGATGTCTCAAAGCGCTTTACAGTCAATGAATACTTTTGAAGTGGAGTTGCTGTTGTCATGTAAGGAAGTTTGAATGTGATTTAGTTAAATCTGAAACTAGGGTCTTCAATCTAAACAAAGCATATTACGTAGGTATGAGGGGCGAGTTGGCTAAGGTAGATTGGGAAACTTCGTTAAAAGGTATGATGGTAGACAAGCAATGGCTAGCATTTAAAGAATTAATACATAATTTACAACAAATATACATTCCTTTAAGGCACAAAAACCCCACAGGAAAAGTGGTCCTACTGTGGCTAACAAGAGAAGTTAAAGATAGTATTAGATCAAAGGAAGAGGTTTATAATGTTGCTAAAATGAGTCGTAAGCCTGAGGATTGCGTGGATTTTAGAATTTAGCAAAGGAGGACCAAGAAATTGATAAGGAAAGAGAAAAAAGAATATGAGAGTAAATTAGCAAGAGACATAAAAACAGATTGTAAACGTTTCTATCGGTATGTAAATAGGAAGAGATTAGTGAAAGTAAATGTGTGCCCATTAGAGGCAGAGACAGGAGAAATTATAATGGGCAGTAAGGAAATGGCAGAGACATTAAACAAATTCTTTGTATATGTCTTCATGGTAGAAGACACAAAAAAACATTCTGGAAATAATGGGGAACCAAGGGTCTAGCGAGAATGAGGAACTTAAAGAAATCAGTATAAGTAAAGACATAGTACTGGAGAAATTAATGGGACTAAGTGGCGACAAATCCCCTGGACCTGATGACATGCATCCTAGGGTTTTAAAAAAGGTAGCTGCAGAGATAGTGGATGCACTGGTATTAATCTTCCAGAATTCCCTAGATTCTAGAACAGTCCCCAAGGATTGGAAGGTTGCAAACATAACCCTGCTATTTAAGAAAGGAGGAAGAGAAAAAACAGGGAACTATAGGCCAGTTAGCCTGACATCAGTAGTAGGCAAAATGCTAGAATCTATTATTAGGGACGTGGTAACAGGGCACTTAGAAAATCATAATATGGTTAGGCAGAGTCAGCATGGTTTTATGAAAGGGAAATCGTGTTTGACAAATTTATTAAGAGTTTTTTGAGGATGTACCTAGCAGGGTAGATAAAGGGGAACCAGTGGATGTAGTGTATTTGGATTTTCAAAAAGCATTCAGTAAGGTGCCACACAAGAGGTTATTACACAAAATTAGGACTCATGGGATTGGGGGTAATATATTAGCATGGATTGAGGATTGGTTAATGGACAGAAAACAGAGAGTAGGAATAAATGGGACTTTTTCAGATTGGCAAGCTGTAATTGGCGAGGTACCACAAGGATCAGTGCTTGGGCCTCAGCTATTTACAATCTATATTAATGACTTAGATGAAGGGACTGAGTGTAACGTATCCAAGTTTGCTGATGATACAAAGTGAGGTGGGAAAGTAAGCTGTGAGGAGGATGCAAAGAGGCTGCAGAAAGGTATAGACTGGTTGACTGAGTGGGCAAGAACATGGCAAATGGAATACAATGTGGGGAAGTGTGAAGTTATCCACTTTGGGAGGAAAAACAAAAAAGCTGAATATTTTTTGAATGGTGAGTGATTGGGACATGTTTGCAATCGATGAACCTGGGTGTCCTTGTACATGAATCACAGAAAGTTAACATGCAGGTACAGCAAGCAATTAGGAAAGAAAATAGTATGTTAGCTTTTGTTACAAAGGTATTAGAGTATAAGAGTAAAGAAGTCTTACTACAATTATACAGGGCATTGGTGAGGCCACACCTGGAGTACTGTATACAGTTCTGGTCTCCTTACCTAAAGGAAGTCATACTTGCCTTAGAGGGAGTGCAGCGAAGGTTCACTAGACTGGTTCCTGGGATGAGGGTATTGCCCTATGAGGAGAGATTGAGTAGACTAGACCTATATTCCTTAGAGGTGATCTAATTGAAACATATAAAATTCTTAATGCTGGGAAAATGTTTCCCCTGGCTGGGGAATCTAGAACACGGGGTCACAGTCACAGAATAAGGGGTAGGCCTTTTAGGACTGAGATGAGGAGAATTTTCTTCTCTCAAAGGGTGGTGAATCTTTGGAATTCTCTACCCCAGAGAGCTGTGGAGGCTCAGTCGTTGAGTATATTCAAGACAGAGGTCGATAAATTTTTGGGAACGAAGGGAATTAAGGGATATGGGGATAGTGCGGGAAGGTGGAGTTGAGGTAGAAGATCAGCCATGATCTTGTTGAATGGCAGAGCAGGCTTTAATGGCCAAATGGCTGACTCCAGCTCCTATTTCTTATGTTCTTATGTATTGTCTCTTCCCGTCCCCCTGTATTTGAGTCTGTTTTGGATCCTTATCTGAATAACTGGGAATGGGAATTGTGGCCATACACCCACCTGTTAGGCAACCTTGTATTTGTTTGTAATTAATTTATTGACTGTCTTATTGTGGATAATATATAGAAGATACACTTCTTTTGCTTTTTGAATTATTACCATCTGTGGTCATAGTGAATTGATTATCCTAGTGTTGCTAATCATGCATGGTAAACATGGGACATGTCAAGTGCAGCCCTACATTGGATAGCTGGTAATGCAGTACAGAATGATGGCAAACTCGTTGTCTTTTGACAAAAGTGCGGATTGCAGAGATGAATGCTATCCAGATGTAGAGAGCAAAGATATCTTGTATAATGTTACAAATCTCTAACTAGCTTGATGGGGCTGAGATAAGTATGAGAAAGGGATTTTCATCCCATCAAGTCAGTTCTGTTCGCAGACCATGTGAACTATACTCTATTGTGAATTCTAACCAAGCCACTTCGGATATTGAGCAAGGCAACCAGCCACAGGCAAAACCACAAAAGATAAAGTCCTTCTGCATCCATCCACGCACCCGTGGAAACTAAGCAAAGGTTAAAAATCCAAGCTTGTACCTCGCACTGTTTAATTCTGACCTGCGTTATTCCACAGATGATGCATCTATGCTGCCAGTAGCATGGGAACTAATAGGTTCCATAAAGAATTTGGTTCTTTTTGGCTGTTGTTGTCCTTGTAGCTATATACAGATATTAACATAGGAAGAGGAGTAGGCCATTCAGCCCCTCGAGCCTGCTCCACCATTCAGTTAGATCATGGCGGATCTTTACCTCAACTCCATTTACCCGCCTTAGCTCCATATTGCTTGATACCCTTACCTAACAAAAATCTATCAATCTCAGTCTTGAAAGCTCCACTTGTCCCAGCAACAACAGCCTTTTGGGGGAGAGAATTCTAGATTTCTACTACCCTTTGTGTGAAAATTTGCTTCTCGATTTCCCCTCTAAATGGCCTGGCACTAATTTCAAGATTCAGGTTGTTAATTAATTCAGGTTGTTTTTGTTTAATTGTTGAGAGTTGACATACTGAAATTGTTACATTGTCTGTCTATCTATCTATGTAACTTTTCCATTATAAATTCCTATGTCTATATTTATAACGGAAACTGCCTATGTAAACTTGTCACGCTGTGATTACACTCTCCTGCCAATGGTGACACTAGTGCCTCAGTTTTGCACTGCAAAGAAACCTCTATTGCCTAATTCACTAGTTCTCAGCTTTCTAAACTGCTGCAAGTTTAACTATATTAATATAAAATCAAAGTATATAAGAATAAGGGCAGAATGTATAGCTTTAAAATTGAGACTCAATTAAGTCAACACACCCTGATCCACTTATTGCCAGTTACATCTACACACCCTGATCCACTTATTGCCAATTACATCTACACACCCTGATCCAGTTATTCCCAATTACATCTACACACCCTGATCCAGTTATTCCCAATTACATCTACACACCCTGATCCACTTATTGCCAATTACATCTACACACCCTGATCCAGTTATTCCCAATTACATCTACACACCCTGATCCACTTATTGCCAGTTACATCTACACACCCTGATCCACTTATTCCCAATTACATCTACACACCCTGATCCACTTATTCCCAATTACATCTACACACTCAATTACATCTACACACCCTGATCCAGTGATTGCCAGTTACATCTACACACCCTGATCCACTTATTCCCAATTACATCTACACACCCTGATCCAGTTATTCCCAATTACATCTACACACCCTGATCCAGTGATTGCCAGTTACATCTACACACCCTGATCCAGTTATTCCCAATTACATCTACACACCTTGATCCAGTTATTCCCAATTACATCTACACACCTTGATCCAGTTATTCCCAATTACATCTACACACCCTGATCCCGTTATTCCCAATTACATCTACACACCCTGATCCCGTTATTCCCAATTACATCTACACACCCTGATCCAGTTATTGCCAGTTACATCTACACACCCTGATCCAGTTATTCCCAATTACATCTACACACCCTGATCCAGTTACATCTACACACCCTGATCCAGTTATTCCCCTGTCCTCTATCTGTTAGGAAGCATCTCTGGCCTGGACTCATAAACAAGAAGGAGGAGTGTGTTGTGTTTGTAATTTCAGGTCCGAGTGACACACACACATTGTGCTGAAAGTCTTCTCCTTTATTATGATCAGATGAGAGGAAAGGACCGTGACAGAGAGGCATTTAAATATACTAGCAGAATAATTACTGTCTTGTTTTTATTTTTCCAATTTTCAACCTCCTTAACTCTTGATCTTGCTTGGCCACGCACTGCAATTGAGAAGATGGGTGACCATCTTCCTGCTTTGATTTGGCCACTAGGAGAGGTACAAAGATGATTCAGGGTTGTCTCGCGCTGCCTTTCTACAGCAAGGTGACTGAGATCAGGAACTCTTGAGTGGGGTACTAAAGACAAGTCCCCCTCTCTGGTGTTATATATTGGCGCATAAACAGACTGTGCCATTTCATATATATTTTTGTCTATTTTTTCTCTGCTGAAATTGTGGCGGACAAAAAATAATTGAACAGTAACAATGGAGTTCAGAATTAAGGTTACAGGGCCAGCATAAACACTGTTGGTTTGCCAAGGTAAAAAATTATGAAAATGATTGTGCCGTTTATGCATATGATGGTATATGTTGGACCCTGTACAAGAACCCTATATGTGGGAACATAATGGCCCGGAATTTGCGGTCAGCAGCGAAGCGAAGGAGCTCGCCGCTGACCTCGCAGAAAGCTGCCCACAAAGATCTAGAGATCTTTGTGGCGTGAATTTCAGCTCTCACGACCTTAGTTGGAATCTGGAGCCAAATCAAGCGAATCTCCAGCGTCCAGCAACAGTGATGTCATCAAGCAGGCTAAGCAGCCAGTCAGATTGAAGAATTCTCACAGACAGCAAACCTGGAAGTAAAATGCACCGATTATAATTTACTTTTTATAAATTTTACATACGAACACTGACAGACAGGTAAAGACCCTCTGCTCCATCCAGCCTGCCCCACACAATTGCGATACCTTGTGTATCACAATATACACTCTCCAGTCCACCCGAAACCATGTGATCTCCTGGGAGAGGCAAAAAGAACAGATAAAAAACCCAGGCCAATTTGGGGAAAAAAATCTGGGAAATTCCTCTCCGACCCATCTAGGCGATCGAAACTAGTCCAGGAGATCACTCTGACCCTGCAATACCTACCTTCTGTAAGAGGTAATCTCCGCCCCAGCCAGAAACAGGTCCAGCTCTCGCTTGAAGAATTTCAGCGAATCAGTGTCCACCGCACGAGACGGCAGCCTGTTCCAGAGATCCTCTATTCTCTGGGAAAAGAACCACCTCCTGACATCTAACCTAGCTCTGGCCTTATACAACTCAAATTTGTGATCCCTGGTCCTCTCTAACCTATTTAATTGAAACAAACTCTCAACTGGAACACAATCTATTCCCTAATTTTTACCGAGAGCGAAATAAAGATTGGGACATCCACATATGATTAAGGTAGAAGCTGAAATATCATAAATAAACTTGCCATGTAATTCCCAGCATATTAATGGAAAAATTTGACATTCCGCAAATATAATAGTTTTTCAGGACCAGAACAGTTGTTCAGCAGTCAATACGCCGTTAAAAACCCAGTTGCACCTCTTTCAACAAGGCTTAACTTTTTTTTTGCGGGGGGGTGGGTGCGTTTAACAACGATATTCCGTAGCAGCGTAATAGGGAAAGTTTTTGTCCGGAACTGTGATTTGAATTGATTGCTGACTCTGGGGAGTTCCACAGTGGAACCTGTGCAGGAGCAAGGAATGACTGACAGCAACTTCTGGATTTTCGTGTTTATCTGCGCATGCGCTGATTCCAGAAGTTGCTCCACTTTCAGAGGTGTAATGACGGTGAATGCTGACAGTTTCGCTGTTGTTACCACCGCAAAATCCGGGCCATAGATAGTGGCTTTGGGGGACGTTTGCTGGTGCCTCGGACACTCCCGCTGACATTACTTGTGCTGAACATACTGGTCTCAGTTGAGCAAAACTATTTTAGTTTCAAGTCCTGCAACAATCAGTTCAAATTTATTTGGGTGCTTCCTTACGTGTCTAATCCAACCTATTTGTTATCTCTTGGTTGTCTGTTCATCTCCAGCTGCTTCTGTCAAAATCTTCAGCTTCCACCATAAACTCTATCCTTGACCACAGTCTCAAGCTGAACCAAACTGTTTGCAGCCTCGCTATCCTGTTCGACCCTAAGCTGAGCTTCCAACCTCATATTCCCTCCATCTCAAAGAATGCCTACTCCTGCCTCTGCCCCGTCTCAGCCCATCTATCATCAAAGCCCTCGGTCATATCTTTGCCACCTTCAGACTCAATTTTTCCAATGCTCTCCTGGCTGGCCTCCCACCATCCACCTTCCATAAACTTCAGATTATCCAAACCTCTGCTGCCTGTAGGGTAGACGTAGAGATTTTGGGGGAAAAATTCAGTATCGCCCCGTTTGGGGCACAATTATCGGCCGGGCGCAAAGATTAGCGCCTGGCGCTAATTATCGCCGCTGACTGCAAACTTGACTTTTATCGCCCCCGGAGGTGATTGGAGCGGTAAATCAGGCGCTACACATCTGTCTTAAGGCGCAAAGGCCGAGGTGCAAGGCGCTTACTCAGAGCGCTGGCGAAGCTCATGTGATGTCAGTCAGCAATGGAACACAGACAGAATGGCGCAGGCCAGTTCTTAAAGGGCAGGGTTGATATTGCTTTCCATCCACATCCTGCTCATTGCAGCCTTGAATCTCGGCCTGGAGAGACCTGTACATCACATCTGCTGGAAAGAACAATGGAGAGACCCAGGGAAAGAGCTCCGAGTGCAACCTCCACAGTCTGTTCTAAATCGATACAAGGAAGGGCAAATCAAAATGAACCTGCAAAGTGCTGCTCAGTACCCAAAACTCCTTAACACAGCGTTGAATCTCTCCAGAAGTCTCTCTCGCTCTCTCTTAGAATGCGTGGTTCAAAAATGTCACCAACAAAAAAAGGCAGGAAACGGTCGCCTTTAAATAGCGCTCCCCCAGTCCCTTCCTGACTGCAAAACGCTCCCCTCAACCTGTCGTTGCTAGCGGCAGGCGTTAAGACAGGGGGCGCCACTCAATATCCGCTCCGGGGCGCTACCGGGGCGTTGCGCACTCGACTGACGTCACGATCTGCCAGCGCAGGACATCGTGGCGGTAGTGTTCAGCGCCGCCGCAAAATGTCTAGTTAATTTCGCGAGCAGCGCAAACATCGCCGCGCCCGGGCACCAGTTGCTTTGCGCCCCATTAGCGCCCTCTTAAGGCGCTAACGGGAGGCGCAACCAACTGAATTTTTCCCCCTTTGTTTCCATTTGTGAGTGAGACCAGAACTAGGGCCCATAAACATAAGATAGTCACTAACAAATCCAATAGGGAATTCAGGAGAAACTCCTTTATCCAGAGAGTGGTTAGAATGTGGAAAACTCTACCACAAGGAGTAGTTGATGCAAATAGCATCGATGCATTTAAGGGGAAGATAGATAAGCACATGAAGGAGAAAGGAATAGGAGGATATGTTGATGGGGCTGGATGAACAAAGGTGGGAGGAGGCTCATGTGGAGCACAAACACCAGCATGGACCTGTTGGGCCGAATGGCCTGTTTCTGTGCTGTAAATACTTTGTAATATCAAACCATGCTTGCACATCCCTACTTTCCTCCCTGACTGCATTGGTTCCCAGTCCTCCACCAGAAATTTGAAATTCTCATCCTTATGTTTAAATCCTTCCATTGCCTCTCCCCTCCCTATCTCTGTAACTTCCGCCAGTCGTTGACCCCCAACCCCTGAACAGCTTACTCCTCTAACTCAGGCCTCTTGTGCATCTTCCCTTCCCTTTGCCCCACCATTGTCCTTGCCTTCAACTGCCTGGAATTCCCTCTCTGAACTGCCCTGCTGTTCCACCACCCTCTTTAGAACCTATCTCTGTGACTAAGCTTTTGGTCACCTGCAACCTCTCCTCCTGTGGCTTGGTGTCTGTTTTCCTTCCGCCTCCGTGAAGCGCCTTGGGATATTTATCTACATTAAAGGTGCCATATAAATGCATGTTGATGGTCTTTGGACCTGCTGTGCACAGTTGGTTGAATGATGCGCAAATCTGTTTCACAGAAATAATAGAAGTGTAGTGTTGGGATTGGAAAGCATATAAAATCTGTTCTTGGGTTATTTAGATTCATATGGATTTCAGTATCTCAGCACAACTAATTGAAGAGTTAAAACTGGCCAGAATAACAAACATAACATTTGCAGATAGCTTGTAAGTGAGTGGTTTGTTGGCTTATTTCATGCGTTTGAATGATTTGACACACTGCAATCAATGTGATGCTTCGTTTGTGGGTCTTAGCTTTAAAAGAATCTCTTGTATTGGCAATAGATTTCACAATGATGTGCAGTCTAATTTTAACCTTGAACAGTTGTAGATATTATCTATTGTGAAATATATTTATTTTTACTCTACAGTATGAGGACTTTGATCCTACTGAAAGTTAAATCTGAGGATTTGAACGCATGTCCCAATGGTGAAAGACCAGTTATCTAATCCACTGCACCATGAAGTCCCCTTTAAAGTGATGTTTAAATTGGGGAGGATTTGGAATTAAAGGTCACCTACAAGCAAAGAAAGAAAGAACTTGCATTCATATAGCGCCTTTCACGACCTTAGGGTGTCTAGGAGGAGGGCATGTTGCTTATATCTTCCTTTCTGAATATTTGAAGGAAGAATGTTTATTATCTTGTGCTCATCCTCATTTTCCAGCTCATTAGGCTGACAGTCCCAATGCAGTACTGAGGGAGTGCTGCACTGTCGGACGTGCTGTCTTTCGGATGCAATGTTAAACTGAGGCCCCGTCTGCTCTCTCGGGTAGATGTAAAAGATCCTATGGTACTATTTGAAGGAGAGCAGTGGAGTTCTTCCCGGTGTCCTGGCCAATATTTATCCCTCAATCAACATCACCAAAACAGATTATCTGGTCATTATCACATTGCTGATTGTGGGAGCTTGCTGTGCGCAAATTGGCTGCCGCGTTTCTTGCATTAAAACAGTGACCACACTTCAAAAATGCTTTATTGGCTGTGAAGCACTTTGGGCCATCCTGAGGTCGTGAAAGGTGCTATATAAACGCAAAACTTCTTTTCATTAGCAACTATTAGGGGTTTCACTTCTTCCCAGACTATCCTCTTATGTTGAAGTACTGACTATTTCTAGCACTATTATGGTTTGTCTCTCCGGCTATGTTTTCCCCCCTAGGTCTCTCTTTGCCTATCTGATCACCTTTTAAATATGTTTCAGCATGTTCCTGAATTTATCTTCGTGAAGCCTTCCCCAAATTTAAAAACATTCATTCTCGGGACGTAGGTGTCTCTGGCAAGGCTGACATTTATTTCCCCTCCTAGTTATCCTGAGAAAGTGGTGGTGGGCCGCCTTCTTGAACCACTGTAGCGGTTTGATACAACTGAGTGTCTTGCTAGGCCAATTCAGAGGGCAGTTAAGAGTCAACCACGTTGGTGTGGGATTGGAGTCACATATAGGCCCAGACTGGGTAAGGACGGCAGGTTTCCCTCCCTAAAGGATGTTCGTGAACCAGTTGAGTTTTAAGCACAATGCTTCAGGATCCCTTTTACTGATAGCAGCTTATCTTGTTTCTAGGTTTTTAGAACTGAATTCAAATTCTGCAACTGCCCACGATTGGATTTGAACTTGTGTTCTCTGGATTATTAGTCCAGGCTTCTGTATTACTAGCCCAGTAACATAACCACTACACTACCGTATCCCAAATCATTCTCCCTGCATGATTTTTGGAGATCAATTTTCCTCTTTATTTCAATTTTAATTTATTTGTTGATCCATTTATGTCACATTTATTTAGTCTGAGCTTGCTTATTCCAGGTATATATTTATCCTCATAATTATGCCTTTGAAGTTGTTCCACTTGTTCACTACTGAAGTGTTGTTAAACTCCCTCCCCCAATCAATTTGGTTGAGTTCTTCCCTAATTTCTTTGAAATTAGCCCTTTTTAAAGTCTTTGGAATATCTGAATCCCAGATGATACTGAATTTAATCATTCTGTACTTGCTGTCCCTCAAGATTGCCACGACTTCATTTTCAGTACAATATCTGGGTCATTAATGAGTACTAGGTCAAAAAGAGCTCCGTCTCAAGGCTTCCCTTATGCACATATCACAAAGCAAATTATCTTCCTTCTTATTCTGCCGTGATTCTCTGGTGGTGAGGGGGTGGGGAGTGGTGGATTAAGAGAGGGAATGAATGAGAATTTGCAAGAGTTGTACAGAGGGCAAAGGCAGAGAGAGAGAGGGATACACAAATATTGAGAGTGGGAGAGAAGCAGGGGCACAGGTACAAGAAGGGAGACACTTAAAAATTTTAAAAAAATTTAACCGTGAAGAGCACCATTAACTACATAAGAACATAAGAATTAGGAACAGGAGTAGGCCATGTGGCCCCTCGAGTCTGCTCCACCATTCAATAAGATCATGGCTGATCTTCGACCTCAACTCCACTTTCCTGCCCTATCCCCATAACCCTTAATTCCTCTGGAGTCCAAAAATCTATCTATCTCAGCCTTGAATATATTCAATGACTGAGCAGCCACAGAACTTTGGGGCAGAGAATTCCAAAGATTCACAACCCTCTGAGTGAAGAAATTCCTCCTCATCTCAGTCTTAAAAGGCCGGCTCCTTATCCTGAGACTGTGCCCCCTAGTTCTAGATTCTCCAGCCAGGGGAAACAATCTCTCAGCAGCTACCCTGTCAATCCCCCTCAGAATCTTGTATGTTTCAATGTGATCACCTCTCATTCTTCTAAACTCCAGAGAGTATAGGCCCAATCTACTCACTCTCTCCTCATAGGACAACCCTCTCATCTCAGGGATCAATCTAGTGAAGCTTCATTACACTGCCTCTAAGGCAAGTATATCCTTCCTTAAATAAGGAGACCAAAACTGTGCACAGTACTCCAGGTGTGGTCTCATCAGAGCCCTGTACAATTGTAGCAAGACTTCCTTACTCTTATACTCTAACCCTCTAGCAATAAAGGCCAACATGCCATTTGCCTTCCTAATTGCTTGCTGTACCTGCATGCTAACTCTCTGTGTTTCCTGTACGAGGACACCTAAATCTCTCTGAACACCAACATTTACTAGTTTCTCACCATTTAAAAAATATTCTGTTTTTCTATTCTTCCTACCAAAGTGAATAACTGCACATTTCCCCATATTATACTCCATCTGCCACCTTATTGCCCACTCACTTAACCTGTCTATATCCCTTTGCAGGCTATTTGCGTGCTCCTCAGATCTTACTTTTCCACCTAGCTTTGTATCGTCAGCAAAATTGGATACATTGCACTCGGTCCCTTCATCTAAGTCATTAATATAGATTGTCAATAGCTGAGGCCCCAGCACTGATCCTTGCGGCACCCCGCTAGTTACAGCCTGCCAATCTGAAAAAGTCCCATTTATTCCTACTCTCTGTTTTTTGTCCATTAAACAATCTTCAATCCATGCTAATACCTTACCCCCCAACTCCATGTGCCCTTATCTTGCTTAGCAGCCTTTTATGTGGCACCTTATCGCATGCCTTTTGGAAATCCAACTAGAAGGAAAAATCTCACTTAAATCGGCACCATTTCTTGTTGTGGCAGTATGCTTCTTGTATGGCTTAATTCATCACCTCAAATTACGCCCACCAGAGGTAGAGAGACGGACGGGTTTAGGGAGGGAATTCCAGAGCTTAGGGCCTTGGCAGCTGAAGGCGCGGCCACCAATGGTGGAGTGATTAAAATCGGGGATGCTCAAGAGGCCAGATTAGAGGAGCGCAGAGATCTCTGAGGCTTGTGGGACTGGAGGAGATTACAGAGGTAGGGAGGGGCGAGGCCATGGAGGGATTTGAAAACAAGGATGAGAATTTAAAAATCTGTAACCATCACCACTTCATCCTAGTGTCATACAGCCCAAAATGCTCTCTCCAGAAGCAACTCAAGTTTGGAAAAGCTATCTGGTTGTTTCGTAGTATGAAAATTTCACACTTCCACTGTTGGGCTTTACATAAATTTGAGTGACTATTATTGTTGCTTTATGGCACTGAGTGATAGCGAGGTGAAGGTCAGCGGTGGCACACTATCCCAAGGTATTCCTTTATTATTCTGCTTGGTATTGTAGAGCGCCAAGTATCAATGTGAAATAATTTTCTAGTTCTGGAACACATTCCTCCACCTCCCCCAGTAATATTTGTTTCCTGTTTTGCAGAAGATGCTGCTGTGACTCTCAGAAAGTAGATACTTTTCATAAAACCAAATGCATTGTCTTGAATTATAAAGGATAGTGTTCACTTTCCGATCTAAGAGAAAACGATTTTTTTCAAGCCACTAAATTTTCAGTGAAACCTCAGGCGTCCTTGCCCTTTTATGAATTTATTGACTATTGGCTGACTATGCATATCCTGGTTAATGTAGACTTACTCCTATTCATTATTTATGTAAGCTTTATTGAAACAAATATTGATTGTGGTGTATGTATAGAATAACTGTTCCTAATGCAGACAGTATAGTAGATTTTTATATTTTAGGTATTAGTAACTGGATGCGCCTATAATTATGTGATATTGATGATTTGACTTGTGTGGCTGTCTTGATTTTTGGGTGTGAGTAGTCAGCTCAAGCTCTGACACAAAATTGTGCATAGAATCCGGGGTACTGGAGCTTCTTGGTACCAGTGTGTAAGCCCAGCTTTGTTTTGTGTTAAAATGAGAAACCGTGGAATCTTTTATATAAATCAGGCGTTCTAGTGGATTAGCACAGTGCCATTTCAAATTTGAACCCTTGGGTTTGAATCTAATCCAGAGTGATTGAATGAAGTCTCATTTTTTGGGCAGGCCGGGGCTAAGACACTCTGCCTTGGCACCACAAGTAGCAACAATGGCACCCCCAAAACAAGGTAGGAAAGGCCTTAGGCACCCCCATCCAAGCACCTGCTCTTGGATCACTGCCAGCATTATATACTGATCCTCCCAAGTAAGTATGTACAAATATTCCAGCACATTCAGTCTTATTTACTGCAAGTTCAAAAGGTATGAAGAACATCTCCAACGTCCCAGCTAATCTGCAGACCACTATACAACTTTAGGTATGGTGAGGGAAGAGATTGTGAAGATCACTTGTTTCAGTGATTCAGATGTATGTTAATGATCACATGGCACTATTCAAAGAACGAGGAGTTCTCCTGGTGCCTTGGCTAATATTCCTCCCTCAGTTGTGGCCATCAACCCCCGCCCCCCCCCCCCCCCAAGATAACTGGTCACTCCTCTCGCCGTTGTTTGTGGGATCTTGCTGTGTGAAAAGCGGCCACTCTATTTGTCCACATAACTTGCTGCACTTATGTAATGTATTGTATGTGTCACTGTTTGAGACATATCCATCCGCTGCTGAAACCCTCATTCATGCCTTTGTCACCCCCAGACACAACTATTCCAATACTCTTCAGGCTGTCCTCCCATTCTTCTGCCCTCCATAAACTTCGGCTCATCCAAAACTCTTCTGCCTGTATCCTATCCCGCACTTAGTGCCACTCACCCATCACCTCTGTCCTTGCTGACCTACATTGGCTCCCAGTTGCTCAACACCCCCAATCTCACTCTCCTGTGCAAATCCATTTATGACCTTGCCCCTCCCTATCTTTGTAACCTTCTGCAGCCCTTCAACGCTCCATAACTCTGCTACACCCACTCTCTCCTGGTGCCCCGCAATTGGTGGCCTTACCTTCAGCTGTCTAGGCCACATGCTCTGAAGTTTATTCCTTAAAGTTCTCCGCCTCTCCCCCTCTCTCTACACCTTTAAGACTTCTTTAACACCCTCCTCTTTGACCAAGCTTTAGGCTAACCCTCCTAATATCTCCTTCTTTGGCTCGGCATCCAATTTTGTCTGATTATGCTTCTGAGAAATGCCGTGGGACATTTTTCTACGTTAAAGGCATTATATAAATGCAAGTCTCCAGTAATCAATTGGGCATAAAGCAATGAGCACACCCGTGGTATAAAATCTGATTATTCATAGTCTTAAAACCAGTTCCAAATGGGCATGGGTCCATAGTACAAATTGCCCCTATTTTGGCATTAAATTGGCCATCTCACTCAAAGACCAAATGACTGGTGCGGAAAATGAAAAGATGTCGCACTGGTACTCTTCTGAAGTTCGGGATGGGGCATATTGTTGGGGCATAGTAGAGGGAGCTTTACTCTGAATTTAATCTGCACTGTACCTCACCTAGTGTTGCTTAACATTGATACTGGGTGCTCAAAATGAAAAGCGGTCCATTTCTTGGCACTAAAATCCCTCCCTTGATGACCACAACCTTCACAAAAAGGAAGGAAATTCGAGAATGCCTGTCTGTATCTGTACCTAGATGCTGTTCTGGAGGTGATCACTTGACTGCAACAGGGACTACAGTTGAGAAGTATTTCATTGGCTGTGATGCACTTCAGGACGTCCTGAGGTCATGAAAGGCGCTGTATAAATGCGAGTTCTTTCTTTCTTGACTGCTGACTGAACTAACTGTTTGGGTTCTTTTGAATTTAGGTGGTAGAATTGAGCAGCTATGGCTACAGACTCTCCTCGCCGTCCCAGTCGCTGTACTGGTGGAATAATGGTCCGACATCAGGCAGTCACGTAAGGAATACGTTTATTTGACCTCTTTAATACTGAATACAATTGCTGCTTTTTAAGTGAAATATCAGTTTTGCTGTAATATTTTAATATCGGCAAACTCTCCTCAAAACAAGGCAATTCGAAGCGATTTTGTACAACACTTGCTCACTTAAGTTCAATGGTCTGGAATTTGCAGTCAACGGGGAAGCGACGGCGATCGCCACTGACCTTGAAGAAAGCTGCCCACAAAGATCTTGTTATCTCTATGGCAAAAACTTTAGGTTTCTTGATGTTAAATTGATTGTAGCGCTGTCAAAAGGGGATTCCTAGTGTAGAGCAGCTAGATGACATCATTGAAGAATTCTCGCAGACAGCAAACCAGGAAATAAAAACCACCGATTATCATTAACTTTTTAAATTTTTTGCAGTGAGCGAAATAAAGATTGGGACATACACATGGGGCTAAGGTAGAAGCTGAAATATCATAAACAAACTTAAAAAAAAAAATATTTTTTATTGTTTTAAAAATCTAGTAATTTTCTATCATAAAGAGAAATTTGACATTTCACAAATATAAAATTCATTTTTCAGGGCCAGAACGATTGTTCAGCAGTCAATACACCGTTAAAACCCCAGTTACACCTATTCCAACAAGGCTTAACTTTTACTGGGGTGTTTAACAGTGTAATTAGATTGAAAAAGCTTAAGTTTTCGTCAGTTTCACTGATTGCCGGCTATGGGGAGTTCCACAGCGCAGCCTGTGTCGGAGCAGGGAATGACTGACTGCAACTTCAGGATTTCCGGATTTATCTGTGCATGCACTACATCCTGAAGTTACGGTCAGTTTCAGAGGAGTAATGACGGCGAACGCTGACAGTTTACCGTCATTACTACTGCAAAATCCGTAAAATATTTTTACTTTCGGACAAGAAAATGCTTCATCTGTAGTTCTGGTAGAAATGTTCCAGAGGTCTAGTTTTGGTTGCGTAACTGTGTTATTCGCAATTTATTGGTGATTAATCAGCAAAATGGGCGCTCTGCAAGCCTTGTAAACACTTTCATTGTGTAATTAAGCAAGTCTTTGTACCAAGGCTGCCAAAACTGACGTTAAATAGTTAGGGGCTTTCAATACAAAATTTGTGGTGCACCATTTAACTTTAGTCTTGGAGAGGAAACCCCCAGTGTTGTGAGCGGATTAAGCTATTTACACAGTAAGTGAACTTGACTGCGTAATGTGTAATTAGCCAAGTGGTGACTTTTATGTCCACAAGTACACATCATGTATCATATCTCATGGTTATTAATATGGCTGCTTGCATTGTTAGAAGTGCAAGAAAGCTTTCACATAACAGGGAAATACCACGTGAATCACTGGGCCCTACACAGCACATTTTGAATAAACAGCCTGGTCTTGAAACTTGTATAACTATTAATTTTAAATAAATATTGCAAAATACAATATGCGCATGACAGTGTATGAAATTATGGGAGGACGTTATCTATAAAATAAGAGTTCCACTTCCAGTTTGTAAAAGTCAGAGTCACCAAGTTGAGTTCAAAAGAGCTTCCACAGGGAGTCTGTAATAAGTGGCTGTGGGTATGCCTTCTGAGATCTGGTGTCACCTGCAGGCCTGTGCGATCAAAGTCAAGTTTTCATGCGTGGCTCTGCATTCCATGTGTGGACGAGGGTTGCCAGCCCTCCAGGATTGCCCTGGAGTAGCCAGGAATTGAGGATTAATCTCCTGGGAGCAAACCCGGGAGAAAAATTGTAGGGGGATTAAAAAAACTTGCATATTTTTCAATTTCTTTGAACACTTTTATTTATTAGTTATTGGAGATGGGGAAAAAAATGGCTGTTTTACTGGGTGGTGGTGGGGGGGTGCAGTTAGAGGCAGGAGGTCATGTGATGAAACCTCCAAGAATAAATCCAACCAGAGTTGGCAACTCTAGTGTGGACTGGTGGTCCATGAAGTTGGATAAAATATCAGGGCGGATGCATGCCTCATAGCAGCAAAGGGCATGAAGGAGTAACGATTAAGTTCAGGTGAACAAAGCCACGTCCACACTCGGTGTGGAACAAGGTATCACCTTTGCACAGCTAATCAGTGGCGCAAGTTCCAGCATCATCTTTGAACTCCCAATAGGCATTGGTAGATCAAGTTTAAACTTTTTACATAGGGATGCAATTTGTATTTTCCATAATTAGTGGACGTGTTTGCTGGCCATAAACCTGGATAGCGTACAGTAATCGCAACAGTCTGGCAATTGTACTCTGATGTGTATCGTCCCCCTGTGGGTATCTTGCTAATGCTGCAGCTCTCGTGGTTTATCAAGCTGGAAAGTAACTGCTTGGTGGTTGCAACTAACATGCTTTCTATTAGCGACTAAAGAGACACACTTCACCATTGTTCTTGGGATGAAGCTTTCATTCACATCCAGAGTCCTTGTGCCTGGTTTACCGTCATAAAATCATAGAATAGTACAGCCATTCGGCCCATCGAGTCTGCGCTGACTCTTTCAAAGAACAATCCAGTTAGTCCCACTGCCCCGCTCTTTCCCACATCCCTGCAATTTTTTCTCCTTCAAGTATTTATCCAATTCCCTTTTGAAGGCGACTATTGAATCTGTATCCACTGCCCTATCAGGCAGCGCATTCCAAATCCTAACCACTCGTTGCGTAAAAAGCTGTTTCCTCATGTCGCCTCTGGTTCTTTTGCCAATCACCTTAAATCTGTGCCCTCTGGTTATCGACCCTTCAGCCATTGGAAACAGTTTCTCTTTATTTACCCTATCTAAACCCTTCATGATTTTAAACACTTCTATCAAATCTCCTCTTGGCCTTCTCTGCTCCAAGGAGAACAACCTCAGCTTCTCCAGTCTATCCACGTAACTGTAATCCCTCATCCCTATCGATATTGTGCATCTCAGTAGCTTGTCTGCATACTCAAGTGTGGCATCTTACTTCAACAATAACTCTAAAAGCAGAGACAATAAAGGGCATCATACATAATGCTTAAGCTCTGGATGAATACAGTCTTTCCAGCAGTCCATTATAAGCAGCTCTCATCTTTATCTCCTCCTGTCTTCTGAAGTCGCAAGGAAATGAATATGAGGTGCCTTAATTGTTACATTCAGCACACGCTGAACTTGCAACTCACACGGTTCCTAATATGCATCCAATTTTATTTAGCTGTAAATCCAAATCTTTAGCACATTCCGGCAATTCTTTTTGGTTGACTTGTGAACATCTGTATAATTTAACCATAAATACCTGAAAATGGATGACAACATTCACTTTTACCAATGGCACGTCCAGCAGCTAATTCAATCCTGTGATTGAGACAATGCCACATTATCATATAGGGATATTTATCATGAAGACGGTGACCAACTTCTGCTTTCTAACATTGCTACTGGCGCCAAAATTGGCAAATGCAGCAAAGTTGTTCTGTAGATAATTGCTGTCAAATCCACGGCTATCAAAACACTGTGTCAGCTGTGGCTCAGTTGGTAGCACACTCGCCTCTGAGTCAGAAGGTTGTGGGTTCGAGTCCCACTCCAGGGACTTGTGCACATAAAGCTAGGCTGACACTCCAGTGCAGTGCTGAGGGAGTGCTGCAACTGTCGGAGGTGCCGTCTTTCGGATGAGATGTTAAACCGAGGCCCCGTCTGCTCTCTCAGGTGGACGTAAAAGATTCCACGGCACTATTTCGAAGAAGCCAGGGGAGTTCTCCTCGGTGTCCTGGCCAATATTTATCCCTCAATCAACATCACTAAAACAGATTATCTGGTCATTATCACATTGCTGTTTGTGGAATCTTGCTGTGCGCAAATTGGCTGCCGTGTTTCCCACATTCCAACTGTGACAACACTTCCAAAAAAAAAAGTACTTAATTGGCTGTAAAGCGCTTTGAGACGTCCGGTGGTCGTGAAAGGCGCTATATAAATGCAAGTCTTTTTCTTTTTCTTTCTCCAGCAAACTCGCTGACAGTTTTTTGCTTTGTAGATCAGGAGGTCTTCCTGCCCGCCCCCCTGCGCCCCGGATGACCATAGAAAAAAAGTGTGGGGGAGAAATGTAGCTGGAATTTTAGGAGCAGTCCCTTCAAAAGGTGAAATAGGGGCTGCAAGCTGTGGCATTGTACATGCATTTGAAAGGCGGATTCTTCCTCGCCGCAGAACACACATGCAGTGTTCGTAAAGTGCCTCAAGAACTTATTGTAAGCCACTGTGCCGTGCAACACTCTCATCCCAGGTCCCCAGTGGTGCTGGGGTGGATTCCCGAAGACAGGGTATGTTCGCCTTCGGCGATTTGCAGAGTGATCCACCACAGGGTATCTGGGCAGGAGGCAAGGGCGTGGAAATGAAGAGTGTTCAGCATCAAATTGTGCTGGAAGTCCCACCGTACTGTGCGGAATGGAACGGCAGGGAGGGAATTTCGAGAGAAGGCTCAGCTGGCGAGGCGGAGGTTCCCGAGGGAGTTGTCTGGGCCTCGCACCGATGAGCAGCTCCGCCTGAACGGGGACAAGATCGGATGGAACCGCTCCACGAACCTGAGCCTCCTCAATGCATCGCACTGAGTCAGGACCCAACACAAACTTTGATTCCTGGATGGCTATGGCCACAAGGTGGACAAGATATCCGAGCAGCTAATGCCTCTGGTCATGGATTTTTGTTGCACAATAGTGTGAGTGTAGCCCAAATCCAATATTTAGTCCATTTATTTCCTATGGTTCAGCTAGCCCTGGATGGTCTGATTATGGGAATTTTTTTCCTGCTCAGATGGTAAGCAGCGCAGTAAGTCTTTGTGCAGTAATCCAGTTTAGACCCGTGCATTCTTTCCACAGGTTTTTCCATGATTCCTCTTTTACATACTGTTTTGTGGGCCAATGAACGTTTGTGTTCTGATGTCTCGAGGATCGTAATTTAGCACCTGTAGTTTTTCCAAGTCATGGAAAGTTTTTGCCGCTCACTAGTCATTGACACTCCTTGAATTTTGAATAATCCAATTGATTCTTACCGCAGGACTCTCGTCTGATTTTCTTGTTCAACACTTTATGTAAAGCTGGACATACCTAACCTAATTTGGCAGGGGGATGGGCACCAGGATGTACCATTAGAAGGGAGAAACAAAGTGCACAAAGGATTGGGAGAGACAAATAACACTAGAGTAAGAAATAGTATGGCATTAGGTGGGGTCAGACTAATAGAGAATACAAGAAGGTCTAAGATAGGTTTAAAGTGCATGTGTGTAAACGCACAAAACATGGTAAATAAGGTTGGTGAGCTGCAGGTGCAAATAGCCACATGGGAACATGATGTTGTGGCGATAACGGAGACCTGGCTGAAAAAAGGGCAGGATTGGGTTTTAAATATTCCTGGATATAAGGGGGTAGAAATTAGGTCGCGCCCCATTTGGGAGCAAATATCGTCCGGACGCAAATATTAGCGCCTGGCGCTAATTATCGGCACTGACAGGAAACTTCACTTTTACCGCCCCGGGAGGTGAGTGGAGCGCTAAAGCAGGCGCTGCACACCTCTCTTAAGGCGCAAAGGCCAAGGAGTGAGGCGCTAACTCGGAGCGCTGGCGAAGCTCATGTAATGTCAGTCAGCAATGGAACACACACACAATGGCACGGGCCAGTTCTTAAAGGGGATGGTTAATCTTGCTTTCCATCCACATCCTGTTCATTGCTGCCTTGAATCTCGGCCTGGAGAGACTTGCACATCAAATGTGCTGGAAAGAACAATGGAGAGTACCAGGCAAGGAGCTCAGAGTGCAGCTCCCACATTCTCTGCTAAATCGATACAAGGAATGGCAAATCAAAATGAACCTGCAAAGTGCTGCTCAGTACCCAAAACTCCTTCACACAACGTTGAATCTCTCCAGAAGTCTCTCCCTCTCTCTCTCAGAATGCGTAGTTCAAAAATGCCACCAACAATAAAAGACCGGAAGAGGCCCCCTTTAAATAGCGCCCCCCCCCAGCCCCACAGCGATTGATAGCGTTCCAGTCTTCTGGTCGTTGGAAGCGCCAGGCGGTAAGGCAGGGGGCGCCACTCAATTTCCGCTACGGGGCGCCACAAGGGCGTTGCACCATGGAATGACGTCACAATCTGCGCGCGCAGGTGGTCGCAGCGGTAAGTTTTAGCGCCGCCGCACAATCTCAAGTTAAGTTCTCGAGCGGCGCAAACATCGCTGCGCACGGGCGTTAGCGGCTTTGCGCCCCATTAGCGCCCTCTTAAGGCGCTAACGGGAGGCGCAACCAAGTGAATTTTTACCCCAAGGTGTTCAGGAAAGATAGGAAAGGAAAGAAAGGAGGTGGGGTGGCAGTATTGGTTAAGGAGAATGTTACAGTGCTGGAGAGAGAGGATATCCTGGAGGGGTCAAGGACAGAATCTATTTGGTTAGAATTAAGAAATAATAAAGGTGCCATTACACTACTAGGTGTATTCTACAGGCCGCCAACTAGTGGGAAGGATATAGAGGAGCAGATTTGCAGGGAAATTACAGAGCGGTGCAAGATCTATAGAGTAGTGATAATGGGGGACTTCAACTATCCTAATATAGACTGGGATAGTAATAATGTAAAGGGCAGAGAGGGGGAAGAATTTCTGAAGTGTGATCAGGAGAACTTTCTTGATCAGTACGTTTCCGGCCCAACGAGGAAGAAGGCATTGCTTGATCTGGTTCTGAGAATGGGGTGGAGCGAGTGTCAGTAGGTGAACATTTAGGGAACAGTGATCATAGTATCATAAGGTTTAGATTATCTATGGAAAAGGACAGGGAGCAATCTAGAGTAAAAAATACTTAATTGGAGGAACGTCAATTTCAGTGGGTTGAGAACGGATTTGGCCTGGGTAAATTGAAATCAAAGAAGAAATGGTTCGGGTACAGTTGAGGTGCATTCCCACGAGGGGGAAAAGTAGGGCGACCAAAGTCAGAGCTCCCTGGATGACAAAAGTGATAGAGAGTAAGATGAAGCAGAAAAAGAGCGTGTATGACAGATGTCAGGTTGAGAATACAAGTGAGAATCAGGCTGAATATATAAAGTTCAGAGGGGAAGTGAAAAAGAAAATAATAGGGGCAAAGAGAGAGTATGAGAGTAGATTGGCAGCTGACATAAAAGAGAATTCAAAAGTCTTCTATAGGCATATAAATAGTAAATGGGTAGTAAGAGGAGGGGTGGGGCCGATTAGGGACCCAAAAGTAGACCTACGCATGGAGGCAGAGGGCATGGCTGAGGTACTTAATAAGTACTTTGCATCTGTCTTCATCAAGGAAGAAGATGCTGCCAAAGTCATAGTGAAAGGGGAGGTAGTGGAGATACTGGATGGGATAAAAATTGATAAAGATGAGGTACTAGAAAGGCTGGCTGGATGGGACCGGATGGGATGCATCCTAGGATGCTGAGGGAAGTTAAGGTGGAAATCACAGAGGTACTGGCCATAATTTTCCAATCCTCCTTAGAAACAGGAGTGGTGCCAGAGGATTGGAGAATTGCAAATGTTACACCCTTGTTCAAAAAAGGGTGTAAGGATAAACCCAGCAACTACAGGCCAGTCAATTTAACCTTGGTAGTGGGGAAGCTTTTAGAAACGATAATCAGGGACAAAATTAACAATCACTTGGATAAGTGTGGATTAATTAAGGAAAGCCAGCAGGGATTTGTTAAGGCAAATCGTGTTTAACTAACTTGATCGAGTTTTTTGATGAGGTAACAGAGAGGGTTGATGAGGGCAATGCGGTTGATGTGGTGTACATGGACTTCCAAAAGGCATTTGATAAAGTGCCACATAATAGGCTTTGCTAGCAAAGTTGAAGCCCATGGAATAAAAGGGACAGTGGCAGCATGGATACGAAATTGGCTAAGTGACAGGAAACAGAGAGTAGTGGTGAACGGTTGTTTTTCGGACTGGAGAAAGGTACACAGTGGTGTTCCCCAGGGGTCGGTTCTAGGACCACTGCTTTTCTTGATATATATTAATGTCTTGGATGTGGGTGTACAGGGCACGATTTCAAAATTTGCAGATGGCACAAAACTTGGAAGTATAGTGAACAGTGGGGATGATTGTGATAGACTTCAAGAAGACATAGACAGGCCGGTGAAATGGGCGGACACGTAGCAGATTAAATTTAACGCAGAAAAGTGCGAAGTGATACATTTTGGTAGGAAGAATGAGGAGAGGCAATATAAACTAAAGGGTACAATTCTAAAGGGGGTGCATGAACAGAGAGACTTGGGGGTATATGTGCACAAATCGTTGAAGGTGGCAGGGTAGGTTGAGAAAGCGGTTAAAAAAGCAGCGAGTGGTTATGATTTGGAATGCACTACCTGAAAGGGTGGTGGAGGCAGACTCAATCGTGGCTTTCAAAAGGCAAATTGGATAAGTACCTGAAGGAAAAAAAATTGCAGGGCTACGGGGAAAGGGCAAGGGAGCGGGACTAGCTGAAGTGCTCTATGAAGAGAGCCGGCACGGGCTCAACGGGCCGAATGGCCTCCTTCTGTGCTGTAACGATTCTATAGCAGCAGTCGATCTTTCTGGCCAATAGGTAGTGTATTCTACAACTTCATCACTGCCTTCTATTCTCTGAATCCTGAAATTGGACAGACTTTGCTGCCACCATTTTATCTATCCCACTTGAATAGCATGTGCTATTGCGTCAGTGTGAACAGGCAAACGCAGTTACAGGACAGTGGGTGCGCTGTCTATGGTCTTCCACAGCGCACACAGTGAGACAGCTAATGCTAAACTGAGCAAATAGTGAATTATGGTCGCAAGGCCCCATCTCAGCATTGTTGTATCACAGCTCCGATATGATATGTAACAAGAGTTTGTCCTATTTAATTCGTGCAGATATGTCCAAGGCTTGTGTATGCGTGGGCTGCTTAGGTGCTTGTCATGGAGCCTTGGGGACCACATATAAAGTTTAAATCCATGTTCCATTAATTTGCACACATCTCAAGTTGCTGCTGCTAACAGATCTTGGTGTTCTCAGTGAGGACTTACTGACCAATTAGGGAACAATGCTAAGAGCAGCCCATTCCAAACCTCCAGGCCCATAAAATTTAAAATATATATATATTAGCGCAAATAGGACTAAATTGTGAGGGTGCGGGGCGGAATGCCAGGGCACGGGCTCTGCATGTGGCTCGTGGGTCATAGTTTGGACACTTCTGAATTAGGGGATAATCAGCCAGTAGGCATTCCACATTGCCAGCCACCGATCCCTGCTACAAAGGTATGTTAGGGGGGTTTGGCTGGCCTGTGATATCCGCACCACCCCCACCCCATCTGTTGGTCAAATCAAATCGCCTGCTAACACTTTAGACTAATGCATGAAGAATGGTCACTTGAGAGGGGTGTTGGAGGGCAGTTGGAGCTCGTGGAACCATACCCCTGCAAGAGTCGGTGCTTTTAGGAGAGGAAGAGAGAAGAAGAACAACAGAGTTATGCTGCTACAGCATTGGTACATGATGTAGTATTTTGATTGGAATCATCGTATAATCAACCCGAAATAAAGTGATGAATCTGTCTGGAAAGTATCCACTTACTGGCTGTAGATTAGGGTTTCCAACCCTCCAGGATTGGCCTGGAGTCTCCAAGAATTGAAGATTAATGATTCTAATGATTCTAAGCCATGGTTGTGTGATTCTAAGGTAGTCTTGAGTTCTATAGTGAAATGTTTGCGTGTTTATTTTCAGGGAGCAGTCATACATGGAGAGCGTTGTCACCTTTCTGCAAGATGTAGTCCCGCAGGTAAGTGACACAAGTGTGTAAATCTGTCTGCCAGCTCCACTTACAGAATCCTTTCTGTGCTGTACTGCACATGCAACAGAGTTTCGTGAGTAAAAGCAAACTGCAACTGTTGGATCTCTAAAGTAAAATTAGAAAATGCTGGAAATCCACATCAAGTCTATCAGCATCTGAAAAGAGAGAAGATGGGTTAACGTTTTACGCAGAGACTCCTTGATAGAACTGACGCCCATTAAGTTGTCTTTACATGCTGTGTATTTCCAGCATTTTCTGTTTTTTACTTAAGTTTCCCAGAAACTGTTTTTTTTCTACTAACATTAAAGTCTTGAAATTATGCTGTGCGAATACAGTCTACATAGAATTTCATAGAATGTACAGCACAGAAACAGGCCATTCGGCCCAACAGATCTGTGCCGGTGTTTATGCTCCACACGAGTCTCCTCCCACCCCTCGTCATCTCACCCCATCAGTGTATCCTTCTGTCCCTACTCCCTCATGTGTTTATCTAGCTTCCCCTTAAATGCATCTGTGCTATTCGCCTCAACTACTCCCTGTGGTAGCGAGTTCCACATTCTAACCGCTCTTTGGGTGAAGAAGTTTCTCTTTTGGATTTATTAGTGACTATCTTATATTTATGGCCTGTAGTTTTGGTCTCCTCCACAAGTAGAAACATCTTCTCTACGTCTACCCTATCAAACCTTTTCATAATCGAAAAGACCTCTATCAGGTCACCCCTTGGCCTTCTCTTTTCTAGAGAAAAGAGCCCCAGCCTGTTCAATCTTTCCTGATAGTTATAACCTCTCAGTTCTGGTATCATCTACTCAGTCTACTCCTCTGAATTTGAAATTGTTTAATTTAAATTAACTGTTAATCTGAACTGAAATTGCTTAATTTGTTTTACTCTATCGTTCAAATATTTTTCAAGCAGAAAATAACTTTGAATGAACAGTATAGTTTATTAGTGTATGAACGCTTAATGCATTCATATGGAATTTCCTTATCTGCTCTTTTAACAGGTGCATTAAGTCGCTAAAAGAGCAGACCAAGACATTTTGATGCAAATGGTTTAAGCATTTGTACATTAGATGCAAAGCATTTAATGTGCATTATAAAAATGAACAGCCTCAATAAGGCTGAAGGAAAGGTCTAGGGTAGTGCATCCGTTGACCGTTGCCTTCAGTATTGGAGTTCCTACATTATTTGGGTTTGCTGCCCATGCTGTTTGCTCTATTAATAGTGCAACAACAGGAAGTTAAGAGTCGCATCTTAGGGTCAAGAGTAGGAATTTATCTGTGGGAGCTCCCCCCAGTGGCTTAGTGAATAAAGGCACTGCCTGGTACAGTGCTAATCCATATAAACCAAATTGCCCCATTGATTAATTCCTGGTTTGTTCTTTGTTTAAAATATATCCTTGGGATATGGGTGAGGCTGACAAGGCAGCACTTATTGCCCATCCCTAGTTGCTCCGTGGACATTAAGAATCAACTGCATAGTATGAGACTGGAGTCACATGTAGGCCAGAACAAGAGGTGACAGATCCTTTCCTGAAGAATATTAATAAACCAGTTAAATTTTTACAGCAATCCGGCAGCTTTCACGGTCATTTTTTCCGGCGCTAGATTTATTGAATTCAATTGCACAAATTGCTCTGGTGGGATTTGAATTTGTCACCTTTGTGTAGCTACCCCAGTGCCAGAACCACTATGCTACCATGCTGCTGTGTTAGTTGATCTCATCAGGGTGGTGGCAGGGATAAGAACATAAGAAATAGGAGTAGGCCATACGGCCCCTTGAGCCTGCTCCGCCATTCCCCAAGATCATGGCTGATCATCGACCTCAACTCCACTTTCCCGCCCGATCTCCATATCCCTTGATTCCCCTAGAGTCCAAAAATCTAACTGTCTCAGCCTTGAATATACTCAAAGACTCAGCATCCACAGCCCACTGGGGCAGAGAACTCCAAAGATTCACAAACCTCTGAGTGAAGAAATTCCTCCTCATCTCAGTCTTAAATGGCCTACCCCTTATCCTGAGACTATGCCTCCTAGTTCTAGACACTCCAGCCAGGGGAAACAACCTCTCAGCATCTACCATGTCAATCGCCTTCAGAATCTTGTATGTTTCAATGAGATCACCTCTCATTCTTCTAAACTCCAGAGAGTATAGGCCCATTATACACAATCTCTCATCATAGGACAGCCCTCTCATCCCAGGAATCAATCTAGTGAACCTTCGTTGCACTGCCTCCAAGGCAAGTATATCCTTCCTTAGATAAGGAGACCAAAACTGTACACAGTGCTCCAGGTGTGGTCTCACGAAGGCCCTGTACAATTGTAGCAAGACTTCCTTACTCTTATACTCCAACCCCCTTGCAATAAAGGCCAACATGCCATTTGCCTTCCTTATTGCTTGCTGTACCTGCATGCTAGCTTTCTGTGTTTCTTACACAAGGACACCCAAATCTCTCTGAACACCAACATTTGAAAGTTTCTCACCATTTAAAAAATATTCTGTTTTTCAATTCTTCCTACCAAAGTGAATAACCTCACATTTTCCTCCATTATACTCCATCTGCCACCTTACTGCCCACTGTCTTTCTATATCCCTTTGCAGACTCTGTGTTCTCCTCACAGCTTACTGTCCCACCTAGCTTTGTATCGTCAGCAAACCTGGATACATTACATGGGTCATTAATATAGATTGTAAATAGCTGAGGCCCCAGCACTGATCTTGCGGCACCCCACTAGTTACAGCCTTCCAACCTGAAAAAGACCTGTTTATCCCTACTCTCTCTGTTTTCTGTCCGTTAACCAATCCTCTATCCATACTACTATATTACCCCCAACCCCATGAGCCCTTATCTTGTGTAATAACCTTTTACGTGGCACCTTATTGAATGCCTTTTGGAAATCCAAATATATTACATCCACTGGTTCCCCTTTATCTACCCTGCTAGTCGCATCCTGAAAAAACTCTTAAGAAATTTGTCGAACGCGATTTTCCTTTCATAAAACCATGTTGACTCTGCCTAATCATTTTATGATTTTCTAAGTGCCCTGATACCACTTCCTTAACAATGGATTCCAGCATTTTCCTGACGACTGATGTCAGGCTAACTGGCCTGTAGTTCCCTGTTTTCTCTCTCCCTCCTTTCTTGAATAGCGGTGTTACATTTGCGACCTTCCAATCCGCTGGGACCATTCCAGAATCTAGGGAATTTTCGAAGATCAAAACCAATGCATCCACTATCTCTGCAGCCACCTCTTTTAGAACCCTAGGATGTAGGCCGTCCGGTCCAGGGGATTTGTCGGCTTTTATTCCCATTAGTTTCTCTAGTACTTTTTCTCTACTTATATTAATTACGTTAAGTTCCTCACCCTCATTGGACCCTTGGTTCCCCACCATTTTTGGTATGCTTTTTGTGTCTTCTACTGTGAAGACAGATACAAAATATTTGTTTAATGTTGCTGCCATTTCCTTATTACCCATAATAATTTCTCCTGTCTCAGCCTCTAAGGGACCAATGTTTACTTTTGCTACTCTTTTCCTTTTTACTACTTGTAGAAGCTCTTACAATCTGCTTTTATATTTCTTGCTAGTTTTCTCTCATATATTCTATTTTTTCCCTTTTTATCAATTTTTTGGTCATCCTTTGCTGGTTTCTGAAACTCTCCCAATCCTCAGGCTTACTATTATTCTTTGCAACATTATAAGCTTCTTCTTTCAATCTAATGCTATCCTTAACTTCTTTAGTATTTTTGTTGAGAATTATGAAATATTTCTTTAAATGCTTGCCACTGCTCATCTACCGCCATACCTTTTAATCTATTTTTCCAATCTACCTTAGTCAACTCATCCCTCATACCTATGTAATTGACTTTATTTAAGTTTAAGACTCTAGTTTCCAACTTAGGTAAGTCATTCTCAAAATTAACGTGAAATTCTATCATATTATGATCACTCTGCCACAGAGGATCCTTTACTATGAGATTGCTAATTAACCTTGTCTCATTACACAATACAAGATCTAAAATAGCCTGTTCCCTGGTTGGTTCCATGACATATTGTTCTAGGAAACTGTCCCGAATGCATTCCATGAACTCGTCCTCCAGACTACCTTTGCCAATTTGATTTGTCCAGTCTATATGAAGATTAAAGTCCCCCACGATTATTGCATTACCTTTGTTACAAGTTTCTACTAGTTCTTGATTAATATTCTGTCCAACGGTACACCTGTTAGGGGGCCTATATACTATTCCCACCAGTGTTTTCTGCCCCTTGTTGTTCCTTATCTCCACCCATACTGATTCTACTTCCTGATCTTCCGAGCCGAGATCCTTTCTCTCTACTGTCCTTATTATTATCAGCCTTTATTATCAGGGCTACCCCCCTCCTTTTCCATTCTGCCTGTCTTTTTGAAACGTCACGTACCCTGGAACATTTAGTTCTGAACCTTGGTCACCTTGCAACCACGTCTCTGTAATGGCTATTAGATCAAACCCATTTATCTCTATTTGTGCCAGTAGTTCATCTATCTTGTTACGAATGCTTCGTGCATTCAGATAAAGAGCCTTTAATTTGAATTTTTTACCATTATTCCCTGCTTTGACCTTATTCTCTGCTGCACTGCTGCCGTTAAACTCTCTGTCCCTTCCTGTCACACTGCTTATTTTTACCCAAATCGCTACACTGCTCTATTGCCTTGACCTTTCTCTTTAGATTTCTAAATTTCCCCTCACCTGACCCCCCCCCCCACCCTTTTTTAGTTTAAAGCCCTATCTACAGCTCTAGTTATTCGATTCGCCAGGAATTCGCCCAGCCCAGTTTAAGTGGAGCTCGACCCGACGGAACAGCTCCCTCTTTCCCCAGTACTGGTGCCAGTGTCCCATGAGTTGAAACCCCTTCTTCTTACACCACTATTTGAGCCACGCATTTAACTCTCTGATCTGCTTGACCCTATGCCAATTTGCGCGTGACTCAGGTAGTAATCCAGAGATTATTACCTTTGAGGTTCAGCCTTTTAATTTCGACCCTAGCTCCTCAAACTCCCCCAGCAGAGCCTCATTCTTAGTTATACCTATGTCGTTGGTTCCTACATGGACCACAATAACTGGATCCTCCCCCTCTCACTCCAAGTTCTTCTCCAGCCGCGAGGAGATATCCTTAGTCTTGGCACCGGGGCAGGCAACACAGCCTTCGGAACTCTCTTTCGCGGCTGCAGAGAGCAGTATCTATCCCCCTGACTATACTGTCCCCTACCACTACTACATTCCTTCCTTCTCCCCCCACTTGGATGGCCCCCTGTACCACGGTGCCATGGTCAGTTTGCCCATCCTCCCTGCAGTCCTTGTTCTCATCCGTACAGGTAGCAAGTACCTTGTACCTGTTGGACAAGGTCAAGGGCTGAGGCTCCTCCATCACTACATCCTGGGTCCCCATACCTTCCTGACTCGCAGTCACACCCTCCTGTCCCTGACCACTGACCAACTCTAAAGTACTACTTAACCTAAAGGGTGTTACTGCCTCCTGGAACAAAGTGTCCCGGTAACTCTCCCCCTCCCTGATGCATCGCAATGTCTGCAGCTCGTACTCCAGCTCAACAATTCTGAGCCGAAGTTCCTCGAGTTGCAGACACTTACTGCAGATGTGGTTGCTCAGGATTGCGATACTCTCCATAAACTCCCACTTGCTGCAGTTACGACCACCTGACCTGCCATCTCTAACCTTGTTTTATTTATGAATTAATTAGTTCAAGCTTTTATTCAATCGATATTTTAGTTTTATTGTTTGATTATTTTATCTAGTTTAAGTTATTAATATCTAGTTTAAGTTATTAATTTAATAAGTACTAGCAAGTTAAAGTTTTTCAGCTCTTAATTTAACCCCCTTCCCTAACTTGGAGAGCAAAAAAAAGCTGCAATACTCACCAACCAATCACCTACCTGCTCTCCTGTGACGTCACTTTTTGATTTTTTTGTTGTTGTTGTTTTTGAATCGGAGCCTCGCCGCTGCTTTAATTCAGGTCCGCTCTCGGGCCACTCTTTATCCTCTCGCCGCGGACGCTGCTTTAATTCAGGTCCGCTCTCGGGCCACTCTTTATCCTCTCGCCGCGGACGCTGCTTTAATTCAGGTCCGCTCTTGGGCTGCTCTTTATCCTCTTGTCGCTGACGCTGCTTTAATTCAGGTCCGCTCTCGGGCCGCTCTTTATCCTCTCACCGCTGCCGCTGCTTTAATTCAGGTCCGCTCTCGGGCCGCTCTTTATCCTCTCACCGCTGCCGCTGCTTTAATTCAGGTCCGCTCTCGGGCCGCTCTTTATCCTCTCGCCGCGGACGCTGCTTTAATTCAGGTCCACTCTCGGGCCACTCTTTATCCTCTCGCCGCGGACGCTGCTTTAATTCAGGTCCGCTCTCGGGCCGCTCTTTATCCTCTCGCCGCGGACGCTGCTTTAATTCAGGTCCGCTCTCGGGCCGCTCTTTATCCTCTCGCCGCGGACGCTGCTTTAATTCAGGTCCGCTCTCGGGCCGCTCTTTATCCTCTCGCCGCGGACGCTGCTTTAATTCAGGTCCGCTCTCGGGCCGCTCTTTATCCTCTCGCCGCGGACGCTGCTTTAATTCAGGTCCGCTCTCGGGCCGCTCTTTATCCTCTCGCCGCGGACGCTGCTTTAATTCAGGTCCGCTCTCGGGCCACTCTTTATCCTCTCGCCGCGGACGCTGCTTTAATTCAGGTCCGCTCTCGGGCCGCTCTTTATCCTCTTGTTGCTGCCGCTGCTACTACAACCACACAGCACAATCTCGAGGCTTGTATCTGTTGATACACAAGGTGCTCTTTAGGTGAATGCCTCTGGAGGGAGCAGCACTGCTCTTGAAGTTAAGGCTGCCATTGCTAGCAGAGTTGTTAGGTAAATGCAATATTAGAGTGTACTGGGACTGAAATCTATGGCCATGGTGTGTGGTTACTTTATTATTGATCACTGTAGACAATCTGATAGATGTTAATGTTATTTTTAGTTTTCTTTTCATCAATTTTGTTTTTTCTCTCAGGCTTACACCGGCTCACCTCCAACAGATGAGAAGGAAAAAATAGTCTGGGTCCGTTTTGAAAAAGCTGATATTAATGGTAAATGCAGTGCTTGCTTTTCATAGCTATTTTCTCCCATTTACCTGATTTAAGTGATATCACTAGGATTCCTGTAAACCATAGTTTGTGCGTGCGTGCAAAATTTTGATACAGTGTAGATGTTATTTGTTTCACTAGGATTTCAATGAAGCATAATGGTGGGTGAGTAGAAATGTTCATCCCAGGACAATTTGAACTGTGAAACACACCCAACAATACAGCTATAGAGCATTTTGAGCTGCAGAAAACAGGTCTGCGATTGGTGGTAGTGGTGAAGCAATTTGAGGTGACAAATTAAGAAAACGATACTGGCACAAGATTAAAAGTGTAGCACTGTGGATTAGTGTATCCATTGCGGTGCCATTCAGTATTGCAGCTCTTATTTTAATCGTGTTTGCTGTCCTTGTTATTCACTCTATATTACTAGTGCTATGGCAAGAAGTTAGAGTAACATCTTGGGGTCAAAAATAAGAATTTACCTTTGGAAACTCCCCTGTTGGCTTAGTGGGTAAAGGCACTGTTTGGTATAGTCCTATGCCGTACAGACCTAAAGATCCCATTGTTCGATTCCTGGTCTGTGCTGTGTTAGTTGACCTCGTCGGGGTGGTTGCAGGGGTGCTACAATTAGCCTCAGCGTCCTGGGCTAGGGAGGGGTGAGAAAAACCAGCCAGGGTTCTAGTTCCCGTTCCTGTTGCTGATCACTATCCAGTGACCCTTGCTGGAACGTACATGCATGTAGGCATTGAGTAAGAGCCACATTGCGTTTTCACCATCTAGGCTCACACATGAAGGTTGGCCACTGGGGCAGGGTAGCAGAGACCTGATAGCACCCATAGAACCTTATTCACTCATGAATCCACACCTTTGGTGACGAAGGGAGAAAATTGGAAGAAACTAAATTAGAATTTCTCTTTGCGTTGCAGCGGGATTTGTAACTTATGTCATTATTTTGCCACTGGACTCATGATTTCAGACGCGTTATTAAACCTGTATCTGTTATGTTAAAATGAATACATTAAATTTTTATCATGGATGTTCCTTCCGTCATGTGGGTTAAAGCTGTGTAAATTGATTCTTTCTTGTTTTTGGTCAAAAGACTTTAAGAAATATATATGTGCCTGAATTGACAGACTGGAAAACCTGCAATGTGTTGCCTCGTGATAATATAGTACAATGCGTAATGTTCTCAGTAAAATATTTTAACTGTATTTTATACAGAAACTTGGGACATTTAATGGAATAGGGAAAATAAACCTTGGACAATACTCTCAGATATGTCAGGACAGTAGGTCACTGGCTCAGGGTGGTGAAGGGCAAGTTTAAGTTAAGTCTAACATCAGGAAGTATTTCTTTACACAGAGCTGGAGCAGGTTGTAGAAGTTTAAAAAAAAAATCTGTGGCTGATAAAACACCTGCCCTGTTCCAAGCATAGTGAGCCAACCAGTTCCAGTTCAGTCCAATTACTCCACATTCTTGATCCCAACATAACTCTTAAATAGAATCATGGTCCAAGCATAAAGTATTTCCCAGTGAAGTTGAAAAGAGCAAAAAAAAACTGCTTGTAGTTCTAATTAAAAATTCTGGAAATGCGCAGTTAGTCCGTCAGCATTAATGGGTTAACATTTCAGTGTAGATCCATTGTCAGAACATCTGTCTTGGGATTAGACCAAGACGATTAGATTAGACCTTTCATCAGTTCTGAGAGTCTCCAACCTGAACTGTTTATCCTGTCTTTTTCTTAACAGATGCTGTGTGTTTCCAGCATTTTCTGCTTCTGTTGAAGTATTTCCCAGTTATTGATGTTTTGATCATTCAGCTCACTGAATAGCCTGACAGCAGCACACGCCAATCATCAGTCACAACTTCTTGCAAGAGATTGTATTTTGCATAAAGCAATTATTTTATGTTTGATTTAGTTGAAGCGTGAATAGCTAAGTGGGTTGAGGTAGAAAAATATCATAAATTAAATATGTGTTTGTTGGGAGTGAATAGAATTGCTGATCCAAGCATAATATTTCTCTGCAAACCGGGATTTAACTGGATATAATTTATACAGCATTATTACAACTTACACTTATGTAGCATCTTTAACGTAGCAGAAGGTCCCAGGGGCGTTTTAAAGATAGGAAACTGGATACTGATGTGACAAGGCTCTCTTTTTTCTTTTTGGGAAGGGAATACAGTATTTGGTGAAGGAACATTAACAGCACAATGTGTTAAAGGGGAAGGAAAATCCAAAGTGTTTCCTCCTTGTCTGCATGTGGAAAAATATACACGTGAATATTTGTTGCCTTTTCAATTTATAAAAAAAAACCTTCAAATTTGTTGTCTGATGGAGTGCTGCCATTTTATCTCTCCTTCCCTCCAGAGACACTCTGGAGATGTCACTGATGGGGAGGGTCGCCATATATCCTGGAGCCACTCCATTCATTCTAATGGGCTGTGTAACCTTGGAACTGCCTGGAAGCCTGCCCTAAGCTGGGAAAATGTGCTACTAGTTGTCTGAGCTCCACACTCCATGGTTTTTACAATTGATGTAAACTGCAGCAGTCGGGCTCCATTGGGAAATGTAAAACACCCACGTTTATGTAACAGCAGCTGGAACCTGTATGCAGCAAATGTTACTGTGGTCAGTTTTCACAATGCAAATCACTTTTGTAGAGAGTCATTCTTTTACTGTATTCTTTTCAGGAGCACTTTGTACCAATTGCATTCAAAAGAAAGTTGAGTTTCTCAACAAAGGAGGAAGTATATTGCTTCTTTTTACTTGTGGTAGTATGACCCCTGCTGAATCAGGAGCTGCGAGTGGCAGAATTTATGGCTACTTTTTGTATGATGGTCAGCCGCAGATGTGTGGGTCTCCCTCCGTTGTTTGCACGTCACAGTATAAATACTCTTGTTCAGGGTACCAATTACATTTTAGACATGTGAAAATGTGGGTGTACAAATGTGGGCGTAAAATGCGCTGTTGGGATTAAAGGAGCTGATTTCAAAAAATAATTAAATGCAGGTTGCTGGTCTCGAGTGTTTGCATTGTATGCGACAATTGGGTCGCTGCATTACATAGTGGAGACCACCTGACTGAGAAACAAAAGATCGGATCGTGGAGCTTGCTTCCCCTAGACAGGAACAGTAGGATTATGCAGTGTAAAAGCACCTTATTATTCTATTAACTGGCAATAAAAACTTGCGTGTAGCAAATGTCCCAGGCTGCTTTACAGAGAGTGGAGAGAGAAGATAAATAAAACAGATGAAAGAACGGGTGCCAAGCTATGGTGGAGAGTTAAAGGCGCTATATAAATGCAAGTTGCTGTTGCTTTCGCCAACATTACTCCCTCAACCAACATCAGGAACCGATCAATTGGTCATTATTCTCATTGATGTATGTGGGACTTCGCTGTGTGCAAAACGGTTCCGCTATTTGTTTTCAGTGACTGCGCTTCAAAAAGTAACTAATTGTGTGTGAAGTATTTTAGGATTTTCTAACTAGGTGTTGAAATGAATGCAAGTTCTATTTTTTTGATAGAAGGTGATCAAAGGGAATACTTATTGGGCATTTTGGAGAGATGTGTGAGAAGTCGCACAACACCAGGTTATAGTCCAACAACTTTATTTGAAATCACAAGCTTTCGGAGCGCTGCTCCTTCGTCAGGTGAAGCGAAGGAGCAGCGCTCCAAAAGCTTGTGATTTCAGATAAAGCTGTTGGACTATAACCTGGTGTTGTGCGACTTCTCACATTTGTCCACCCCAGTCCAACACCGGCATCTCCACGTTTTGGGGGGAGATGGAGGTTATTTGTGTGGAAGGTGGTGCCAGGATGGGATCTTAACAGTTGCTGTATTGTGACCTTGAAATCTCTTTGCAGATCTTGCGAGGAATCCAGAGTATCATGAGATGAACAACGCTGGAAACGACCCTCCTTTGTTGCTGCTCATTGGATACGCAGATGGGATGCAAATTTGGAGCATCCCCGTAAGTCATTGTTTTCTCTACTTTCCCTTTTTCCAATGCAGTACACTTTGTTTGCCCCCGGTTCGATCACTGGTTTGCTGATCTCAGTGGGTGCGGCAGTCGAGGCATTACAGTTTGCCATGTGGGTTAGGGAGGGACAGAAATCAGCCAAGGTTCCTGCTCTCAATTGCTACCCGGTGACTTCTGTGTTTGTGCATGTGTGTGCATGTGTATATACAGAATTGTACTTGGCTGTGACGCTACCCTGCAGTTGAATAGCTTGGTGGCCCTCACTGACTAGGGTTCAGTGTGCAGAGTGGTCATGGTCCCGTCACTGTCATTGGAACCGTACCCAGCATCAGTCTATACCTTCAATGGCGTGGGGTGGGGTGGGGAACCAAAGTTCACAAAGCTTCAGTAGTTCCACCACAGCTTAAAAAATATGAGTACCAAAAGCATCTTCTGTTCATTGATTAGAAGGTGTAACACCACAGCTAGGCCAGATAAATACGTTGCCGTGTAGGCTTCACTGTTGCAGATTTTTATTTTGGTAGCACTGTTTAAAGGTTGTGAGTTTAAGCCTCACTACATACTTGAGCATGTAATCTAGGCTGACACTTCAGTGTAGTACTGAGAGGATTGCTGCACTTAGATTACTGTGCACGGTTCTGCTCTCCATATTCTAAAAATTATGTAGAGGCACTGGAGAAGGTGCAAAAAAAGATTTAGAAGGATGATACCAGAACTGAGAGGTTATACCTATCAGGAAAGATTGAACAGGCTAAGGCTCTTTTCTCTAGAAAAGAGAAGGCTGAAGGGTCTTTAAGATAGCGAAAGGGTTTGATAGGGTAAATGTAGAGATGTTTCCACTTGTGGGGAAGACAAAAACTAGGGGCCATAAATATAAGATAGTCACTAATAAATCCAATAGGGAATTCAGGAGAAACTTCTTTACCCAGAGAGTGGTAGAATGTGGAACTCACTACCACAGGGAGTAGTTGAGGCGAATAGCATAGACGCATTTAAGGGGTAGCAAGATAAACACGTGACGGAGAAAGGAATAGAAGGGTACGCTGATCGGGTGAGATGAGGAGGCTTGTGGGGAGCATAAACACCGACACGGACCAGTTGGGCCAAATGGCCTGTTTCTGTGCTGTACATTCTATGGGGGAAAACTTCGGTTGGTTAGTGCCTCCGGGGAGCGCTAGGAACTTAGTGCCCAAGCGCGGCGATTTTAGCGCTGCTCGCGAAATTGATCAGTCGTTTTGCGGCGGCACTAATCACTACCGCCACGATCTCCTGCACCCGTAGATTGTGACGTCAGTCGAGTGTGTAGCGCCCCGGACCGGATATTGAGTCGCGCCCCCTGCCTTAGCGCCTGCCGCTAGGAACAACAGGTAGAGGGAAACGTTTTCAAGTTGAGAAGGGGCTGGGGGAGCGCTATTTAAAGGCGGGCGCTTCCTACCTTTTCTTGTTGGCAAAATCTTTGGTACATGCAGGTTGAGAGGGAGAGAGACGTCTGGAAAGATTTAACGCTGTCCTAAGGAGTTTTGGCCTTCAGCACCACTTTTGAGGTTCCTAAGTGCCGAGCTCTTTCCCTGGGCCTATCCATTAGTGCTTCCAACACAATTGCTTTCGAGGTCTCTCCAGGCCGAGATTCAAGGCTGCAATGAGCAGGGTGTGGCTGGCCAGCAAGATGGCCCCTCCTCTTTCAGAACTGGACGCTGCCAGTCTGTCTGGCTTCCATGGTAACTGGCATCGCCTGAGCTTCGGTAGCGTCTCGCTCCCCGATGTTTGCGCCTTAAGAGAGGTGTGTAGCACCTGATTTAGCGCTCAAATCACCTCCAGGGGCGATGGAGGCGAATTTTGCAGTCGGAGGCGATAATTAGCGCCGGGCATTAAACTTTGCGCCCGGCCCATATTAGCGCCCCAAAATGGGCGATACCCAATTTTTCCCCCTTTGTAATTATCTGGGGCGCCATCCTTTGGTTGTGGATGTTAAACCAAGGTAGCCCAGGTAAAAGATCCCACGGCACTATTCAAAGAAGTGCAGGGAATTCTCCCGGTGTCTTGGTCAAAATTGCCCCTTCAGCCATCGCCACCAAGAAGAGATATTTGGTCATTCATTCATTTACTGATTGCCGGACCTTGATGTGTGCAAATTGGCTGCTGCGTTTGACATTCTAAATGAATCCACTGGTTGTAAGAACACTTGGGATGTCCAGAAAACTTGATGAGGTGCTACACAAATGCAATATCTTTCTTTTGTTTGCTTTTTCTCTTCTGGTCCATGCGGCTTGGGATGTTTATTTCATTATCATCTACTCCCTGGTGTGCTCTGGACTGAAGTGCATCCTCCAGAGCATTTACAGTGCAGTCTGCTTCATTTGTGAATGAATCCGATGAAAGTGAATTTGCCTTAAGGACACATTTTGCCCCATGTGCTGTATCCATTTATATCACTAAAATCTCTGCATGCAAGATGTTCCAACCATGTTTTTCTCTTCAGACAGAATGTTCTTGGATGTGATGGAAAAACCCCGGAAACACAGGCCGTCTGAAATTAGAAACAGAAAATGCTGGAAATGTACAGCCAGTTGCTCAGCATCTGAGAGAAAAGTCAGCTTACTCCTTTAGGTGGGACCCTATAGCTAGTGAAAAGGCCAACTTTTTGGGTGGGATCCATCTGACTCATTCAGATGCTAATTGATGTGCCTTGAGCATTTCCTGATGTGTTCTCTGAAGTGTTAGAAAAGGTCTGTGAGGATGATCTTGTTGTCAGAAAGCTCCTGAAGAGTGCGCACGAGAGAGTGTGTGTGTGTATATATAGGAACTCAGTGAATTATTGAAGCACTGTAATGGAAGGTATCCACTATTATCCCAATCAGCTTGTGCATTTGATCCCTTTTGAGTAGTAAAGAATTTGAAGTTTAAAAGTAATCATATCTTTGTAATATCATTTATTCCAAGATACATTAGGAATTCTGATGTTTCTATAGTTTTTATTTTCATCCATATTATAATTTTTAGGCTTTCTTCATTATCTTTTGGGTGTCCCTGTGGCAGGTGCAGTTCTCTAACAGAGAAGTTGTTTTTGTTCCCTGATTCTTTGCAGTGCTGTTCTGAATTTCTTTTTCTTTTTTCTCTTTCTTTTTGTCTCTCTCTTTCTTTCTCTCTCTTTCAGTCTCTCTCGTGGTATCCACATAATGTGTCCTGCAGGGGCACCTTTAAGTTTGGAGCTCGCCCTCTGGGGAATTTGGAATGTGCAACCACATCTAACTATTCTGTAGTGCAATGCACTGGAGCTCCAGCTGGTTTTAATTCACTTTTATTTCTCTAATAATTAATTCCTTGGCTAGTCCGTTTCATTGAAACACTTCTCTTCCGCTAGCTTTTATCCCATCTGCTCTGTGGTCTACCTTGGACTCAATTTGAAAGAATCTGAGCCAATTTCAAATCGCCTCAGCTGGGGTGACCAAATGGTAACAAGGAAACGGTTCCTACTTCTCGTGTCGGTGATGTTCTGACAACCGACTCAATGCAAGGAAACAACTCTCTACCCACTGAGAAGGAATCCAAAAAAAATTAGTTGTTTGGCAGGATGGTCTGCTTTTTAAAAATTCATTCATGGGATGTGGGCGTCGCTGGCAAGGCCCAGCATTTATTGCCCATCCCTAATTGCCCTCGAGAAGGTGGTGGTGAGCCGCCTTCTTGAACCGCTGCAGCCCGTGTGGTGAAGGTACTCCCACAGTGCTGTTAGGGAGGGAGTTCCAGGATTTTGACCCAGCGACGATGAAGGATCGGCGATAAATTTCCAAGTCAGGATGGTGTGTGACTTGGAGGAGAACTTGGAGGTGGTGGTGTTCCCATGCGCCTGCTGCCCTTGTCCTTCTAGGTAGAAGAGGTCGTGGGTTTGGGATCTTTGAGATGTTTCAAGGGCAATTCAGGATGCTGCATTTTAGGTGCACTGGTTAAATGTATCCATCAGAAAGTAGCTTAGATTCAATCTGTTGCCCAAACCTTTGGTGAACAATATTTTTAGACGCTGGAAAAATGCTTTAATGATATACAGTTCACATTTTAGAGGTGGGAGTAACCTTTGCTGTCCAGGAAAACCTGTTTCTTGGGTATGCCTAGTTGCACTTCACCCAAAGATCCTCAGTAAAATTTGAGAAGTTGTTGGGACTTGCTTAAAGGAGACTACTTGTTGGCAAATAAATTGAAGAAGAAAAGCAGTACCAACATAACTTGTAAGCTATCCCAGGAATGACCCTCCCCAGCCAGAGGATGGTTCAACTGTGAAACTAGCAGGTTGCTCCTCCTCTGAAGCAAAATAAATTATCTTTAGAGATCAAAGAAACTGTTCACTTGCTTAAGTATGTGACCTAGAGAAATAGGAAGAATCCTAACTCTGCAGAACTATCTCTGGCTACACCCCAGCAGTATTGTTTAAATATTCCCGTTGCTGTTTCTGACCCAACCGTCTGTGAAGGGGAGATTCAGATCCTTTGAAAGCATGAGACTACATATTGTCCAATTTTAGGGATAAGAAAGATTGCTCTGAAGGCATCCTTAGTTGAAAGGAATCAGTTCTTCAGATCACTATGTATCAATCTTATCAGTCTGGCCATGTCATTGATAATCATTTCACTACTCTAACAAGTCAGATTATGGGTTATAAAAGACCAAAAATCTTGTAGTTTTTACTGCTGATGTGTTAAGGTTTGCAAAGTGATGCATTGTAAGCACATTCCTATGGGCATCTGGAGGACAAGCTCAGGGTGGTGACAAAATTAATATACAAATTGGAAGACCCTTCCTTTTAAATCTCTAAGCATTAGGTATTTTGCCATCGACATACAAGGTTTACAGAGAAAAAGTATTGGAGCAACATACAACGAGTTGGTCTTCAATTCAGTTTAGTGCTTTTGCCCTTTAGCACCTAGGGTATTACACCTACTGGCATATCTTTAAAGGCGCCTCTGCTATTTGTCTTTCTTGTGGCTTGATCTGTGAATACTATCTTTCATCAACTAGACTGTCCACTACATTAGAACATATAGTCAATCAAGAGTCAGCATAGGTCTTGACCAGATTATCTCAAAAGAGATAATCCCTCAGTTTATTTATCATTTTATTGTGCCCTACTTTGAAGAACCGTATTCTTGTAGTGATTTTGGGGCAAACTGACCTAGAATTATGAATTAAAATCTTTTAGAATTAGACCTTTAACCAAATGGTATATTTTTGGATCAAGTCTGTACTTGTACCCAAAGTCAACAAGAGTTTCTTCCTGGCTTCTTGTCTGCCAAGAATGATGGACATGATGCGGAGATGCCGGTGTTGGACTGGGGTGGACAAAATTGAGAGGTCGCACAACACCAGGTTATAGTCCAACAGTTTTATTTGAAATCACAAGCTTTCGGAGCTATCGATTGCTCCTTCCTCAGAAGGAGCAATCGATAGCTCCGAAAGCTTGTGATTTCAAATAAAACTGTTGGACTATAACCTGGTGTTGTGCGACCTCTGAATGATGGAGAGCAGAAGTTTTTCACACACTCTTCGATCTTCTGTTTCTGAACACGTTCACAACCCTGTGGGTCATGGCTTGCAGTTAGAGTCGATTATTTGTCATTGTAGGGTAAATTAATCTTTGCAGTGCATAAAAATGCAGGTATGTTTTGGGAAGGACTAAGTGGCCTTTTCTTCCTGTCTTTTTATGTTTTTATGTACTCTGGAAATGAGCCACTTCTAATTCTTAGGAGCTTTGGCTGCATTATCTTTGGAGCGTACTTACACATATTCTATTTTGGCACAGAAGATGAATGTTAAGTGCACAAAACCTGCTTATACTTATCAGGTACAGCACATAAACTTTTCTCCTTGGAAAAGCCTTCCCCACTTAACCCACTGGAATTTCTATTCTCTGAATCTAGACCCTTGTTGAACTTGATAGTTATTTTTTAAAAACCTCCTTGGAGTGTTTAATATTTATTTCTGGGCCACATGACCTGCGTGCCTGAAGGCAGATGGTTGGGCGATCTGTTGGCAGGCATTGGCCAATACCGCTCTGACCTGGCAACAGCAGCCTGGGGAAGAGTTTTCCTTTTGAGTTTCCTCCTTGTCTTGCCTGTGGGGAGCTGTGTGTAAGGTACATGATTTCTGCTTAGCACCTTTGCCACAACAGTGAGGCTTGTGGTAGGCATGCCGACTGCTGTGACAACATGTGGCGCCATGATGCTCAGATATTGAACAGCTTTTGTGCTGGAGATTGTAATGTATTAAGTCTGAGTCTTGTGCTTTATGCCTATTGTGCAGCAAAACATGGTGGGCAGTTTGGTATTTATGAATTGCAGTTGTGTAAGTGGCCACCTGAAGTCATCACACTTGGCAGGGTGCTCGCACTGAGTTTCGATATAGCATAACGTTTGAACCCAGCCACGTGAAAGAAGACTTGCATTTATATAGCGCCTTTCACAATCTCAGGATGTCCCAAAGTGCTTTTAAGAGGGGGAAGGCTTCACTAAGGTGAGTACAGGAACAGGCTGAAACATATTAAAAAGGTGATCAGAGTAGCAAAGAGCGACCTGGGGGGAAAACATAGCTGGAGAGACAAAACATAACGGTTAGAAATTCTGCAGGTACTTCAACAAAGGAGGGTAGTTGAGGAAGAATTGAAACCCATAATAGTTGCTAATGAAAAGTACGAAAGACTTGCATTTATTCAGCGCCTTTCATGACCTCAAGATGTCCCAAAGCGCTTTACAGCCAATGAAGTAATTTTTGAAGTGTAGTCACTGTTGTAATTTAGGAAATGTGGCAGCCGATTTGCGCACAGCAAGCTCCCACAAATGGCAATGTGATAATGACCAGATCATCTGTTTTAGTGATGTTGGTTGAGGGATAAATATTGACCTGGACACCGGGGAGAACTCTCCTGCTGTTCTTTGAAATAGTGCCATGGGATCTTTTATGTCCACCTGAGAGGGCAGACAGGGCCTTGGTTTAACCTCTCATTTGAAGGACGGCACTTCTGACAGTGCAGCGCTCTTTCAGTACTGCACTGGAGTGCCAGTCTAGCTCACGTGCTCAAGTGTGTGGAGTGGGACTTGAACCCACGACCTTCTGACTTAGAGGTGAGAGTGCTACTAATTGAGCCATGGCTGACAAACATTAGAGGAAATTGGGAGGAAATGAGAATATGATGCTTTGTCTAGAGTTTCTTCTTTTTTAGGTACTGCCTGATGGTGCAATCAGTTACTTTGTGACTGTGTATGCAGAATTCCCTGGATCTGCATGACCTGTGAAACTGCAGATCAAACTGATTCTTCCGCTCTGACCATTAAAATTGTTTGTGAAAATACCTTGGTGCCTGCAGTTGGTTTTGCGTACCGACAGAAAAATATTCCTGATGTTGATTCAGATGTTTAGGTGCATTTGATAATGCATATTTGTTTCTTTAAAAAAAACACACTTTTTTGTTCCTTTTAATTGCTGTGAAGATTTCTGAGTGTGTGTGCAGATTTCTTTCACCTCTGTTTGTACGAGTTTGTTGTTCTCCACACCGCCCCTGTCTTCTGCTCATGGCCCTCCTAGGAATAGGAACTTGCCATGGGGCACTAACCGATAACTTACCAGTCCATGGTATAGCCTTTTAGTATACGCCGACAGGTTGTAAAATCTATCCTGGAGATGGTACGCAAGAGCCTCCTTGATGACTCAGTGGATAAATGCACCACGTGGTGTGGAACTGAGCCACACAGGCCAGGACGTTTGATCACTGGTCTGTGCTGAATTAGTTAATCTCATCTGGGGCAGTGATGTGGGCACTACGATAGGGTAGGTGATTTCAGTAAACGTTTCCGTTTCTGATTACAATCCACCTTTTGAAAAGTGTACATGCGCTGTCTAAGGTCACAGATGAAGAAGAATAGAATGAAATAATAGAATAAAAGAGTAGAAATGAATAAGAGGAATGAAGGAGGCTAAAACTAGGGGCCATAAATATAAGATAGTCACTAATAAATCCAATAGGAAATTCAGGAGAAACTGCTTTACCCGGAGCGTGGTGAGAATGTGGAACTTGCTTACCACAAGGAGCAGTTGAGGCGAATAGTATAGATACCTTTTAAGGGGAAGCTAGACAAGTACATGAGGGAGAAAGGAAAAGAAGGTTATGCTGATAGGGTTAGATAAAGTAGGATGGGAGGAGGCTCGTGTGGAGCATAAACACCGACACAGACCAGTTGGGCCGAATGGCCTGTTTCTGTGCTGTAAATTCTATGTAATAGCCAATTGGTTGAGGTACCGGAAAGCAGCTGATGCCCAAGGAGATATACTCTAGTATGACCCTCTGCCTTCAGGAGTGGAGGACAAGGAATTGATATGGGGGGGGGCGGCGGGTGGAAGAATTGTAATAATTCAAAAGCATTTTTATAACACTCAACTTTGCCCAGCAGTTGCAGGTGCAAGTCCAGTGATCACAAGAAGCTCTTGTTTTCCCTACTGTGGTGAAGAGTACGAATGGAGTCTAAAATGTTGTTGCGATTTCTAATGTTACTGCAGGGATGCAGATTTGTCCCATTTTCTGTTGTAGCAATTGCTTTCAGCAAAGTAAATCAGAAGGATGTTTTTTTTCTTGCGTTTGTTGAGGTTTATCTTTATTGAGCGTATGAAGTAGAAGTTACAGTACAGTAACTAAACAAGAGGTGGCACCAAAATGCTGCATGCACGCACTCACATGGATGTTGCAAGCTACTAATGAAAAACTTGAGTTTCGGGAACCGGAAAAGCAACAGCGAAATCTGCTGGCTGTCGTGCGTTGTGTTTTTAGATTTTGAAACGTTATCAATTGTATTTAAAAAAAAAAACTAATTTAACCTATCTTAATTGGAAGTCTTAATGACCAGGGGTTTGACAAAGTCTGTGGTGGGGAGAAGGCTGGAATTTTAAGTTGTTTGGCAGCAAACCTTTAACTTAATATACCATTTGTCTGTTTTATGGAGTCATTGTCCTAAATCTGGAAACAATTTACACCACAACTTGCCTTTATCTTTAAATCCTGTCAAATGAAAGCACCAAGTGACATTGTGCAGAAATTGTACAGTGCATTCCTCCTATTATCAATGCTAATATGCCAAAGAAAATGCTGGTGTCAACAGGAAATATGTTTTTTTTCTCCTGCAGATCTGGACATACTGTACAATTCTTTTTTTCTCTCACTTCGTTTGGCTTTTAGCCCCTTACAGCATGGAGTGTTTAGCTCATTAAATGGTGGACAGGCATCCCTTTCCCAAGCTCTACCTATGGCTCAATTAAAGTGATCGCCGGGAGGTATATGCAAATGTTGTGAGTTGGGTTCCGCTGTGTTATTTCCCCCAACCCCCCCTTCTCTTTCTTCCCTTGGAGGGATGCCTCTTCTCAGTGTCTTTTCCACAGGTAGTCCGAGGAGGGAGAATCCAGATCTTGTTCTTCCGTGGTGTAGTACCCAGTGATTTGGTCATTTTTAGTTGAGGGCCACAATCCTAATCAACCTCGAGCTTGGGAGCCACTCTCTGGAATGCTTCATCATGGAATGACCGGATGGGCCTTTGTGCTTGCGATTTCTTTACATCGTGAATTCCTGATTTCAGTCACGACACACTGGGCGGAAACCAAGTGTAGGCCAGGCACTTCCCCACAAGAAAAGGAAAATACTGTTATACGAACGAAAGCTCTGTTCTAATAGGGCCATTTATCCTGTTCCAATGGAAACTGGGATTGAACTGCTCCTAATAACATTTATTTGCTTCCTTTTGTGGCCAGCAGGAAAAGGAGCAAGAACAGCACCAAATCTCAGCTCAGCCAACACCCAAGGCAGGCTGTGAACGGAGGCTGAAATACGCTAAAAGTTTCAAGTCTGTTGAGTGCCACAGGTTAAAGGGAAGCAGGCCATAAATGTGTTCCGAGTCATATTGGATGCCTCTGGCGCAGTGTGGTAGTGCGCCATTGGGTACGTTGCACACTTTGTGCCTTTTGGTTGTAAAGTTGAAAATTGAAAGTTTTTTTTGTGTTTCTCACTCTGTTTTGGATTCATTGATGAGCTATAGCGAGGGTTACATATAATAGTGCTCACCAGCAAAGTGTTTTAATTTCAAACCAACACCTCATACACCTGCTCCGCCAGTAAGACATTTATTTTTCTGACACCACCCCATCTTATTGGCTTGTGAGGTTGACGATATTTAAGCTCAGTAAGCTCCCCACTGGAGTGGAGCTAATTTACAGAACAAACGGGAAACTCTTCAACCTCCATCGCCTCCAGTCCAGATCCAAGGTCGTCCCATCCTCTGTCGTCGAATTACAGTATGCAGACGACGCTTGCGTCTGCGCTCACTCTGAGGTCGAACTCCAAACCATCGTCAACACCTTCACCGAAGCGTACGAGAGCATAGGCCTTACACTAAACATCCGTAAGACAAAGATCCTCTACCAACCTGCCCCCCGATTATCAAAATCCATGACAAGGCCTTGGACAGCGTGAACCACTTTCCATACCTCGGGAGCTTACTGTCAACAAGGGCAGACGTCGATGACGAAGTCCAACACCGCCTTCAGTGTGCCAGTGCAGCCATCCGTCGCCTGAGGAAGAGAGTGTTTGAAGACCAGGACCTCAAACCCGGCACTAAGCTCATGGTCTACAGAGCAGCAGTGATACCCGCCCTGCTGTATGCCTCAGAGACATGGACCATGTACAGCAGGCACCTCAAAGCACTGGAGAGGTACCACCAATGTTGCCGCCGCAAGATCCTGCAAATCCATTGGCAGAATAGGCGCACCAACGTCAGTGTTCTCGCTCAGGCCAACATCCCCAGCATCGAAGCTTTGACCAGGCTCGATCAGCTCCAATGGACGGGTCACATTGTCCGCATGCCCGATACGAGACTCCCAAAACAAGCGCTCTACTCGGAGCTCCGGCATGGCAAGAGAGCCCCAGGTGGGCAGAGGAAACGCTTCAAGGACACCCTCAGCCTCCTTGAAAAAGTGTAACATCCCCACCGACACCTGGGAATCCCTGGCCCAAGACCGCACAAAGTGGAGGAGAAGCATCCGGGAAGGCGCCGAACACCTCGGGTCTCTTCGCCGGGAGCAAGCGGAAACCAAGCGCAGGCAGCGCAAGGAGCGCACGTCAACCCAAGCACCCCACCCACCCGCCCCTTCAACCACCGTCTGCCCCACCTGTGACAGAGACTGTAGGTCCCGCATTGGACTCATCAGTCACCTGCGAACTCATTTTTAATGTGGAAGCAAGTCATCCTCGGTTCCGAGGGACTGCCTAAGAAGAAGATTTAGTTTCAATTAGTTCTGAATAACAAGGGACTTTCTGCTGTGGATTTACGAACAGAAGAACAATGACGGACAGGTAAAGACCCTCTGGTCCATCGAGCCTGTCCCACACAATTGCGATACCTTGTGTATCATAATATATACTCTCCACCCCACCCAAAACCATTTGTTCCCATATTTATCTGAAATTCAAATGGCGCTTACTTCCAATACTGATGTAATGGCACAAATTAAAATATTACGGACGACTTTGGAGAAGCTCAAATGTACTCTGGCTGAAAGAGAAATAATTTTGTTTGGTGCCCCTCTTGAAAACTGGTCGACGAGGCTATTATTGCTACAATGTCTGACTCGGCTACAATCCATATTAATTTTGGTTAGGTAACTGCATTATAGAGTCTGTATTTTCCAATCTGAGTAGTTTAATGCATGACTGCACATATGGGCAGGCTACCGCTTTCCCTTGGATAATGCGACTGACGAGACATTTTCAAATTGGACTAAAATGATTGATTGACAAGACTGATGAGAAATTTCAAGTTTACAGCTTTGTGTAAAACACTACACTCACTCCTGTTTTTTTCCCTGGCAAATATTCTTTTTTTCCATTTGAACATGCTGCATTAAGCAATTCCATTGGTAAAACAATGTGTAGGAAAACTGCCCAGGTATGTCCTGTCCACAAAAAGCAGGACAAATCCAATCTGGCCAATTACCGCCCTATCAATCAGAGTCCATAATGTAATTACCTGAAGTAAAATTAATATGAATTAAAGATTTTGTAACAGTAGCTACGTAAAAAAATCTGAGAATGGCACAAAAGACACAATTATTCATACTTTGATCATAAAGTGCATTGTATCTTTTGCAGTGTCATTGTTAATTTAATAATTGATTTCATGTAATTAATATTGGTATTGGGTTCCGTCAAGACCACTCGGCTCCCGACCTCATTACAGCCTTGGTCCAAACATGGACAAAGGAGCTGAATTCCAGAGGTGAGGTGAAGGGAGCATTTGACCGAGTGTGGCATCAAGGAGCCCTAGTAAAACTGAAGTCAATGGGAATCCGAGGGAAAACGCTCCACTGGCTGGAGTTATACCTAGCACAAAGGAAGATGGTTGTGGTGATTGAAGGTCAATCATCACAGCCCCAGGGCATCGCTGCAGGAGTTCCTCAGGGCAGCGTCCTCGGCCCAAACATCTTCAGCTGCTTCATCAATGACCTTCCCCTCCAACATAAGGTCAGAAATGGGGATGTTCGCTGATGACGGCACAATATTCAGCGCCATTCGCAACTCCTCAGTTAATGAAGCACTCAATGCCCGCATGCAACAAGACCTGGACGACGTTCAGGCTTGGGCTGATAAGTGGCAGGTAACATTTGTGCCACAGAAGTGCCAGGCAATGACTGTCTCCAACAAGCAAGAGTCTAACCACCTCCCCATGACATTCAACGGCATTACCATCGCCGAATCCCCCACCATCAACATCCTGGGGGTCACCATTGACCAGAAACTTAACTGGACCAGCCACATAAATACTGTGGCAACAAGAGCAGGTCAGAGGCTAGGTATTCTGTGGCGAGTGTCTCACCTCCTGACTCCCCAAAGCCTTTCCACCATCTACAAGGCACAAGTAAGGAGTGTGATGGAATACTCTCCACTTGCCTGGATGAGTGCAGCTCCAACAACACTCAAGAAGCTCGACACCATCCAGGACAAAGCAGCCCGCTTGATTGGCACCACCTTAAACATTCACTCCCTCCACCACCGGTGTACCGTGGCTGCAGTGTGTACCCTCTACAAGATGCACTGCAGCAACTCGCCAAGGCTTCTTCGATAGCACCTCCCAAACCCGCGACCTCTTCCACCTAGAAGGACAAGGGCAGCAGGCGCATGGGAACACTACCACCTCCAAGTTCCGCTCCAAGTCACACACCATCCTGACTTGGAAATATATCGCCGATCCTTCATCGTCGCTGGGTCAAAATCCTGGAACTCCCTCCCTAACAGCACTGTGGGGAGCACCTTCACCACACGGACTGCAGCGGTTCAAGAATGCGGCTCACCACCACCTTCTCAAGGGCAACGAGGGATGGGCAATAAATGCTGGCCTTACCAGCGACGCCCAGATCCCATGAACGAATTAAAAAAAATTAAAAAAATTGTGTTAAATGACGTTTGAATTTTGGATAGATGTGGGATTATCTCCATTCATGTCAGGAATAAGTGCTAAGAATTTATACCAGACGCACGCTTGCACCATAGCATGATAGGATGTGGGTTCACACCCACAGATCCTTCTACTGCTGGTTCCTCATCTCAGCCAGACTGCCAGCAGTTGGACTTTCCCAACGGAAGGAGCAGTTGGCTGAGTCATCTTCAGCAGTTGTTACAAAACTGTTAAAGGCTGTCTTCAAACGCTGTTAAAGGCTGTCTTCAAACGCAACACTGGCAGAGGCATGGGGGTGGATTAATCAGCACTTGAAAGAAAAGGATAGGGTGTTTCAGATGGGCGCCTTCATCAGGACTGGGAAACACTGGCCCAGAAATTCGCCTCTCCGGCTTGCCGTGGGGGTAAAGATCGCGCGCGCACTTACCTACCGCGTCTGCCGTTCTGCTTCTGGCCCACGGGGACTTCAGCTCCTGGGCCTGCCCAAACTGCCGGCGCGCAGTACTTGCGTGTCCCAGGGGCGTAGTTAGTGCGATGCGTCCCCTGGGATCATGTGGGCCATGGAGAGCCAATGGCAGCAGACCATCTTTAGTTCATAGATTTGACAGGACCTGTCAAATCTATGAATTGAAATCGGCCCCAAAACAGCAGCTAAACTTCAAATAAATAAAAAAAACATCACATTTTAAAAATAACTATAAGTTAAATAAATTAACTACTTTAAACAAAAATTAAAATTTTTGAAAAAATTTAAATACTTTTTAACAGTGCTAAAAATAAACTTACCTTTCTTTAAAGTATCTAAAAAAGATAAACCTGTTGAAAAATTTTTTAAATTATAATTAATTAACCACTTACCTTGTTGAAAACGGGTCTTGTGCCTCCTTTTTAAAAGCGCAGGTTCTTCAATACTTACCCTGCCGGAGAAACCTGAAAAAAACCCTAAGTTTGCTGCATTCGCGCAGCCTCTACCGCGCACGCGGTTCACCTCTGAACCGCTCCCTTCACGAGACCGGAAGTCCCGGTTTCCCGCGCATGCGCAGTGCATGCAGAAAACCGGCACTTCAGGAGGCCTTACGGGTGCGTACTCACCCGGCAAGTGCCGTACTTTTGGCCCACTATTAATGATCCAAGTCGTACATAGAGAATTGGTCAGTTCTGATGAAAGGAGCCTGCTTGAAACCCATTAGAAACACAGAATGATGCAGCACAGAAAGAGGCCATTCGGCCCATCGTGCCTGTGCCGGCTCTTTGGTAGAGCTATCCAATTAATCCCACTTCCCTGCTTTTTCCCCATAGGCCGATCATTTTTTCCCTTGAAGTATTTATCCAATTCCCTTTTGAATGTTACCATTGAATCTGCTTCCACCACCCTTTCAGGCAGTGCATTCCAGATCACAACTCGCTATGTAAAAAAATGTTTCCTCATGTCGCCTCTGGTTCTTTTGCCAATCACCTTAAATCTGTGTCCTCTGGTTATTGACCCTTCTGCCACTGGAAACAGTTTCTCTTTATTTACTCTTATCAAAACCATTCATGATTTTGAACACCTCTATCAAATCTCCTCTTAACCTTCTCTGCTCTAAGGAGAACAACCCCAACTTCTACAGTCTCTCCACATAACTGAAGTCCCTCATCCATGGTACCTTTCTAGTAAATCTCCTCTGCACCCTCTCCAAGGTCTTGACATCCTTCCTATAGTGTGCTGTCCAGAATTGAACACAATACTCCAGCTGAAGCCTAACCAATGATTTATAAAGGTTTAGCATAACTTCCTTGCTTTTTTGTACTCTATTCCTCAATTAATAAAGCCAAGGATCCCATATGCTTTTTTTAATAGCCTTCTCAACTTGTCCTGCCACCTTCAAAGATTTGTGTACATTCACCCCCACGTCTATCTGGTCCTGCACCCCCTTTAAAATTGTACTATTTGGTTCATATTGCCTCTCCTCATTCTTCTTACCAAAATGCATCACTTCACACTTCTCTACATTAAATTTCATTTGTCATGTGTCTGCCCATTTTACCAGTCTCTCTATGTCCGCCTGAAGTCTGTTACTATTCTCCTCATTGTTTACTACATTTCTGAGTTTTTGTGTCATCTGCAAACTTTGAAATGATGCCCTGTATATCCAAGACCAGGTTATTAATATATATCAAGAAGACCAATGGTCCTATTACCGACCCCTGGGGAACACGATATACTCCCCTCCAGTCTGAAAAACAACCCATCTTTCTCTTTCAGATGCTGACTGACCTATTGTGGTTATTGTGTTGTGTTCAAAGTGGAGAATGACCTGTGCTGCAGTGCAACTATCTTCAGCTTAGTGAACTTGCAACATGCAGATCAAGCGATGAACAGTTTAATTTAAAATGCAAAAAAGGAAAAGTGAAGCAATCTTTAGTTTGAGAATGTCTTGTAGCCAGGCAATAGAAATGGAGAAAGTATTTCACAGTGTGAAGCACCAAAATTAATAAATATTTTGCAAAAAGTTGGAAATGATAGGACTTATTAGGAATCATTTTTAATGGGAAGAACAAGCACCAGTGAAAGTTGATAATGGCCTGGATTTTGCAGTCAGTGGCAAAGTGACGGCGCTCGCCGCTGACCTCAAGGAAAGATGCCCACAAAGATCTAGCGCTTGCTATGGCGTCAATTTCATCTTTCCCGACGTTAGTTTGATTCTGGTGCCAACTCTAGGGGATATCCAGCGTCCAGCAACAGTGATGTCATCAAGCAGGCTAAGCAACCAATCACATTGGAGAATTCTCAGAGACAGCAAACCAGGAAGTAAAATGCACTGATTATCCTTCACTTTTTATAAGTTTTACAGAGAGCGAAATAAAGATTGGGACTTGCACATGGGATTAAGGTAGAAATATCATAAACAAACATTAAAAAAATAATTTTTATTATATTAAAAACCTGTGGAATTTTTATCATAATGGAAAAATTTGACATTCCACAAATATAAAATTAGTTTTTCAGGGCCAGAGAGGTTGTTCAGCAGTAGTTATGACTTAGCACACCGTTAAAAACCCAGTTACATGTCATTCAAAAGGCTTAACTTTTGGTTTTTTTTTTAACAGCGATATTACAGCGTAAAAGGGGAAGTTTTCGTCAGTTCAGTGATTTCTAAAGATTGCAGTCTGCAGGGACTTCAACAGCACGCCCTGTGGAGCAGCAGGACTCAGTAACAGCAGCTGCTGGATTTCCGCGTTTAATTGTGTATATGCGGGCACCAGAAGTTGCTGTCAGTTTCACAGAGTAATGACAGCGAACGCTGACAGTTTAGCCATTATTGCAACCGCAAATTCCGGGCCATTGAGTTAACAAATTGACAAAGATCAGATGAGGAGTGGGACTTGGCTGTGTTATATAACCCAATCTTTTCAACTCTGAATTCATTATGAGACACCGTCTGGGTGTCTTGGAAGTTGGGTTCAAGATCAATGGAAAATCGATAAGCTAAGGCATACCTATGAAGTAGTACTGATTGCAGATACCAAAGAGATTAGATGAGATACTCGAGAAGGTAAATTGAGCAAGTTTGAAGTATGGATTGAGAATAAATGCGAAGACACCAAAGTCAACTGTAATCACAAAGAAAGAAGCGCTCCCCAAAACTGACTGAAGTGAATGATCTGGAAATAGAGTAAGCAACAACAACAACAACTTGTACTTATATAGCACCTTTAACGTAGTAAAACGTCCCAAGGCGCTTCACAGGAGTATTAGAAGACAAAAAAAAAGCAGATCAAATGGTTTACTTGGCTAGTCTAATAACATCAGATGGCTGAAGTTAAATGGTGGATCACAATTGTAGAAGTATTTAACAACATGAACTGTGCACCAGAATCAAGCTGGTGATGAATATACAAGATCACAAGATAATTAGGGATGAAGAAAGCCTTTTGGCCCACTTTCATTCAGCCATCCAGAAAGACCCTACAAGCCCCCCATTGTCCTTCAAGGGAAACAGCATAGCTGGAAAAGCAATGGCCTGGCTGCACCTCGATTTGTGTCTGAACCGTCCTGTGTTCTCAGTTACTGCCTTTAATTCAGTTGATGGTTCAATAGCAGTTATGACAGATAGGTTTGTTTTCCTGCCAGCTAGTCAGTCTAGGTCATTACTGTATAATGTGTTCTGGCCAATATAAAGTTCATTAACTCTATTTTACTCTGGCCTAAAGCACATTAGAGTCATGAATCTTCTACATGCATATCTTGTGGCATTTGTATTTGCAGTAAATTTAATCTGAACCTATCATTTATTTCTGAAGGAGTTGCGTCCATAGAGAAAGGAGAATGTTGTATTCCAATGATTGGAGCCGTGAAATGTCTCAAAACAGAAACTCGCACCCCAGAGATATGTGGGTCTTAACCGTTGCAATCAGTACTCTATCATGGGTGTGATTTAGCCCATCGATATTTCCCATTGATATTGAACCCAACGTTCATGTCACTCAAGACGGCCTCTCGTAATAAATTCAGAGTTTCAAAAAAACCTGGGTGATCTAATGCATCCTTGTCTCACTTATCTTTTGATTATTTTGTTAACTCATTATCCACTCTTGCTGCTGCTGGTTGTTCCCAGTAGACGGATTACGTAGACTAGGAGTTTATGTGGAGAAAACGTTTCTAATTCTTTGAACTCGAGTTTTCTAGTTTATGGAGAAAATCTGTACTGTAGTTTTGGAAACCACAGTATATAATATTACATTTCAGAAATCTACTGATGCGAGACCTATTCAAAGAAACCAGTGCGTATTTATATATTAAAAATTTTGCATCGCATCAAAAGACCTTCAGTTGATTTCTCTTAATTTCCAACATATTTTTTCGCAGATGCATTGTTTATGCGGCCAAAAACAAATGGAAACTCCTGATGAATGCTGCAGTTGAAAGCAGTGTTAGTCATTAATGAAACGCAGATTAAGATTAATACCTTTGTAGGGCTAGGAGGCAACAAGTGCAATTTGTAAATTTTTGCAGCTTAGATCCTTTTATGTGAGTTATGGCAAAACTTCCTGATTTACTGATTGGGGTTGTCCCAGTTTCTTTTTTCTCTGCCATTGAAGTTTTGGCCAGTGTTTACACAAAAGCTTTGTCAGCTGTTATTACAGGGAACATGGTTTAACTAATCGGACAGTGACTTTGGAGTGGAAGTTGCTTCCAAGAGAAAGGTTTTAAAAGCATTCCTGAAGATTTCACCATATGTGTGTATGTGTTGTCCCTAAGGAAGCCTTTTATATATTTTTCTGACCACAAACAATGGAACATATTTCCACTTTCAGAACCCATTACAGACATCAAGCATGGCCAAGCTAGGTATAGCGTGGCAATCTGTAGCATAAAGCTCACTCTACGCTACCCCAACAACGTTATCCCTTGGTCCACCCTCCAGTTGAGAAAGCCCCTTACTGCGCTACAATGACAGTTCCCACATCAGTCATCCTTGGGTGTTAGCCGTGACTCAGTGGGTAGCTCTCTTGCCTCTGAGTCAGAAGGTTGTGGGTTCAAGTCCGACTGCAGAGACTTGAGCACAAAAATCTAGGCTGACACTCCAGTGCAGTACTGAGGGAGCGCTGCAATGTCGGAGATGCTGTCTTTCAGATGAGACGTTAAACCAAGGCCCCGTCTACCCTCTCAGGAGGATGTAAAAGATCCCATGACACTATTTCGAAGAAGAGCAGGGGAGTTCTCCCCGGTATCCTGGGCAATATTTATCCCTCAACCAACATCACTAACAAAGCAGATTATCTGGTCATTATCACATTGCTGTTTGTGGGAGCTTGCTGTGCGCAAATTGGCTGCCGCATTTCCTACATTACAACAGTGACTACACTTCAAAAATACTTCATTGGCTGTAAAGCGCTTTGTGACATCCTGAGGTCATGAAAGGCGCTGGAGAAATGCAAGTTCTTCCTTTCCTTTTTGGGTACTCGGACTGATATTGCCAATTTAGTACTTCAGTTTGGTCTGCTTCTTGCTAGCCATGGGATGCAGGGGCCATCGATACCAGCAGCTATCTTCTTTTTCTGCCCTCCCCACAGGCTGCTGTCCTGGCTGAGTTATAGTACTTTAGCACAGAGCAGGGATCAAACCTGGCACTTGCCTGGGTGATATGACTGAATCACGCCATGTGATGCATTTATTGACTAAGAGTCAGCAGAACTCCATGTTTATTCCAAGAATATCTCTTGAATATTTGATCAGTGGTTATTTTGTAAATATTTTAACAGATTTGATCAACTTTTTTGGGAGCAGAAACCTTATTATCCAAAATCCATATTTTCCATAACGAAACACCCACTAATCTAACAAAGATGTTGTCATCACTTCAGTTTCACAGTTGCTTTCTTTTGCCATGAAGTCTTAATATAAAAGCACAATTCACACTCCGTAAAACTAGGTGTCGACAGCTGGAAGGTTCTGTGCCTGAGTGTTCCTGATATGTTTATGGCAGTTGCTGTATGGGGAACCTGCATAATGGTGTTCCACTGTCTCCTAGCACCTGCTTCTTGTCCCTTGCTGAAATGTGTAATTTTGTTTGTTCTAAGTGGTTTTTGCATTAGCCTGCCCTTGGCTTAGAACTGTGGACGGAGAAGTGTTGGATGTGTCAATTTAGCTTCTTAAGCAGTGAAGAGACATTTTCACAGGCTTCAGGTGGGTGGGGTAAATCATGTTGGCCAACAGTCTAGGACATCTGTAGCTGATGCTCGATTTGGGAGTTTTAAGTTGCTTGGTAAGCAGTCCTGAATTGAATTTGAATTAATTCTAATGTTAACACCACAATGTCCCACATTATTGTTTCATTTGGGGCAACTATGATCACTGACTTGTTAAAAGAGTGTAGGCACTTTCTCTTCTCTCTCTGCCCCCTTTTTTTCTCTGCTTTCACGCATTACCTCTCCCCTGCTCCCCTGCCAGCACCTCATTACAAATAATAAACTTTACCAAGAAAAGGAATAATATTGTTTTGTGCCTTTTTTTATTCATTCTCTGGGTGTGGGCATCGCTGACCAGGCTGGCATTATATTGCCCATCCCTAGTTGCCCTGAGAAGGTGGTGGTGGGCCGCCTTCTTGAACGGCTGGTAACGGTTTTGATACAACTGAGGGGCTTGCTAGGCCACTACAGTTAAGAGTCAACCACGTTGGTGTGGGACCAGGAGTCACATATAGGCCAGACTGGGTAAGGATGGCAGGTTTCCTTCCCTAAAGGACATTAGTGAACCAGTTGAGTTTTTACAACACTCTCAACAGTTTCATGGTCTTTTTGGTATGTTAATCGTGCCATTGTATTACCAACATCTTGAAATGATCATGGAAAAGGATTGATTGAATGGGAAGATAACCAGACAGGTTAGAGCCAAAATGACCACTTGTGAATCTTGTTTTGGCCTATTTATGAACAAAACGCTTCCTGGGGAGTAGGTAGATATAGTTTGTGCTGTAGTTTCTTTACCTTACCTTTGTATTTACTTGACCTGGGAACTCCCGATGCTTGTGCTAGTAACAAAATGGAAAATGTATTCTGTTTCCCAGCAGTGACATCGCTCAGCTTTTATTACAAAGTATTTACAGCACAGAAACAGGCCATTTGGCCCAACAGGTCCATTATCTTAAAAAAAATTCTACTTGTAAAACTGGACTGCTGTAATGCTCGGTGGCTGACTGTAATTCTGTCAAACAAAATAAAGTACTGCATCCTCTAGATTAGTCATGTACGATAACATTTTAAAAATAAGTGAACTTCAGATTTTATAGAGCTTCAGCTTTCTGAATTGAAATGAATCAGCTGTATTCCCATTTTGACACTTATCTTTGGGGAGTTACATATGATCGATGGGATGGATGGGTAACTGGGCATGTCCTTTTGATTCTGATTCTGTGCCAAGTCTGTAGGGGGGCAGTGCATTGATGGGAAGGGTGGGGGAGAGCATGCATTTTCCCCTTCATCGCTCAGTGTTCCCACTAGGCATATGGTATTTTCACACTATATCCACTTACAGTTACAGATTTTTTCTTTCCAAACCAAGTTGTGCCTGGAGAGAATATGTTGCGTTTTATAATGTTAGGGTGTGAGGTACTGGTAGTTACAGGTCTGTAACTGGTAGTGGGAGCAATTTGAGGTGACATTCTTAATTTATCACAAAGCATATTGATATATTTTGTAAAGTTATTAAGTGTCTGGTGACAACACTACAAACCTTCTCATTTGCTTTATCAAAGCACTCCTTTACCTGCCAACTTGGTTGAGGCAAGCAACTATGTGAAGTTTGAGAGTGAAAGATCCTTTGATATTGTGTATCAAACTGCAGCCTCCTGATTTGTGAAGCAGGACCGCACTTTAGTGATCAACTTAAAACGGTATTTTGCCTGTTCGGACATCAAGTGGCGAAAAATCATGAAAAAAAACACCCACTGAAAACCTTCTGAAACGACCTTTATTATAAGCGAGATCTGTGAAAAGCTGTGTTGCTGTTAGTTTTATAATAAATATGAAATCACAAACTGATGAAACGGTGAGTCAAAAAATACAGAAGGTAACCATGCAGTCTAGAGTAGCAGGTTGCTCAAAGTGTCCCCTATAGTGGCTACAGGAAATAATGGCCTATTAAGAGAAAAGAGTGAGAGAATTTTTTTTCAGTGCTTTCCATAGTGTTTTTTTGTATTTGAAGTTGTTGAAGCAGTACGTATTAATACAAACATCCATAGTATGTCTCATCACACCTCCGTCCTCGCCTCTAATACCAAATGCAAGGAGCTCATGGACTTCTTTGTCACCAAGACAGAGATCATCTGTTCAGCTGCCATTGCTGCTTCCCCTTGCCAAACTTCCACCCAGCACCCCCGCTCCCGTTATTCTCCCGCATCACCTCATGCCCTCTCTGAGCTCATCTCATCCATGAAACCCACCTCCTGCTCCCTTGACCCCATTCCCATTAAACTACTGACCAGCTAACTTTCCCTTCCTGGCCTCATGATAGCTGACATTGTAAGTGGTTCCCGCTTCTCAGGGACGGTTCGCTTCCTTTTCAAAATCACCGTCATCAACGACCTCATTCTCAAAAAAAAAAACCCTCAACCACTCTGTCCTTGAAAACTATTGCTCCATGTCCACCCTCCCTTCCTTCTCCAAAGTCCTTGAAGGCGCCTCCCAAATCCGTGCCTATCTCTCCTGCAGTTCCCTGTTTCAGTTTCTCCAATGAGGTTTCCACCCCATCCACAGCACTGAACTGCCTCAATCAAATTTACAAATGACATGCTCTGTAACTGTGACCGCAGTGCATTATCCCTGCTCATCCTCCTTGACATCTCTGCAGCTTTTTACTAAGTCGACCGAACCATCTACCTCCAATGCCTCCTCTTCGTTGTCCAGCTTGGTGGGACTGCCAGTGCTTGTCTGCCTTCTTACCTATCCAATCTTAGCCAGAGCACCTCCAGCAATAACTTCTCTTCCCACCCGTGGATCTATCTGTGCCCCCCCCCCACTTCATCTATATGCTGCCCCTTGGTGACATCTTCCGTAGATATTTGGTCAGCTTCCACATGTACGCTGATGACACCAAGCTCTACTTCTCCATAACTTCTCTTAAACCCCTCCACTGCCTCTGCGCTGTCAGACTGCTTGTCCGTCATTCAGTCTTGGATGAACCTCAGTTTTTAATTAAACAGTGGGAAGACCAAAGCCATCGTTTTAGACCCCCACCACAAACTCCGTACCCTTGCCAATGGCTACATCCCCCTCCTTCATCCCGAGCCAATTTTTCAACCCCATATCCTATCCATTGCAAAACCTGTCTACTTCCACCTCTTTAATATAAGGAAATAAGAAACAGGAGCAGGAGTAGGCCTGCTCTGCCATTCAATCAGATCATGGCTGATCTTTTACCTCAACTCTACTTTCCTGCACTATCCCCATAACTCTTGATTCCCTTAGTGTCCAAAAATCTATCGATCTCAGTCTTGAATATACTCAATGACTGAGCATCCACAGCCCTCTGGGGTAGAGAATTCCAAAGATTCACGACCCTTTGAGTAAAGAAATTCCTCCTCATCTCAGTCCTAAATGGCCGACCCCTTATCCTGAGATTATGGTCCCTAGTTCGAGACTCTCCATAACTGTTTCTCTATCTTGGTCGAAGAAAAAATCCTTGGGAACTATTTACTTCAGCCAGGACACGAAAGAAGCCGAGAGTCTGGTTGGGGATGTGGTTGGTCTGTACGAATCATTATTTCCTGCTTCCAGCCCAGCTCAGTCCATCTGCTGCTGAAGCCCTCATTGATGCCTTTGCATCTCCAAACCCGATTTATTCCAATGCTCTCCTGGCTGGCCTCCCATTTTCTACCCTCCATCAACTTCAGCTCGTACAAAACTCTGCTTCCTCCTTCAATTCTCAGCCCATCTGACTCCAGCCTCATGTAAATCCCCTTCTCCTTTTGCCACACCATTTGCGGACATGCCTTCATCTGCCCAGGCCCTAAGCTCTGGAAATCCCTCCCTAAACTCCTCGATCTCTCCACCTCCCTCTCTTCCTTTTGATCCTCCTTGAAAACTCACCTTTTCGACCAAGCTTTTGGTCATCCCTCCTAATGCCTGCTTCTTTGGCTCGGTGTCCATTTTCTTTTGGTGATATCTCTGTAAAGTGTCTTGGAACATTGTTCTGTGTTAAAGGCGCTATATAAATGCTATTGTTGCTGCTGCTACATATAAGACAAATCCAGACCAGTCCTCTCTGCCACTGGAGTCATTTGCCAGAAACAAGCCATCGGCGTACCGTGGCTGTAGTGTGTACCATCTACAAGATGCACTGCAGGAACTCGCCAAGGCTTCTTTGGCAGCACCTCCTAAACCTGCGACCTCTTCCACCTAGAAGGACAAGGGCAGCAGGCGCAGGGGAACACCACCGCCTCCAAGTTCCCCTCCAAGTCACACACCATCCTGACTTAGAAGTATATCACCGATCCTTCATCGTCGCTGGGTCAAAATCCTGGAACTCCCTCCTTAACAGCACTGTGGGAGTACCTTCACCACACGGACTGCAGCGGTTCAAGAAGCCGGCTCACCACCACCTTCTCAAGGGCAATTAGGGATGGGCAATAAATGCTGGCCTTGCTGGCAACGCCCACATCCCATAAACAAATTTTTAAAATGCAATATACATGCAGGTGAAATGGCTTTGCAATGTTTCAACACATTTCCTTTCATCTTTCCTTCATAGTTGTGGGTTTTGTGTATTTACGGTGACCCAGTGCAATAGAAAAAAATTGAGGTGGGGAACAGCTGGCAAATAATGTTGAAATTTGATTAAAGCTTCACAGTAACCGGAGCTCAGTGCCTTAATTCACATGAATAGAGGGCTTTAGCTTGAGCCCAATTGCATAGATATTTTCACTCTGCTTATTATATAATTTACATGTAAAACATGTGAATCTCATTTTGTGCAGCACGGAAAGGAGATTTTTTTTCCATCAGTGCATAAACAAGTCTTTGTTGTTCCGGCTGGTTACTGTGCGGCATTTGTGAAAGGATGGATTTCTCTACGCTTTAGAATCGTAGGGCGGCACACGAAGGACAAATACACTGTGGTTGGTAGTCCTGTGCACGCACTGCGACCTTGGAAATTCATTTGAGCCATCACCATTGCAGTGGTTTCCTTCTATCTCTCTTGATGATTTTGAAAAGAAAAAGTATGGAAAACTGCTGCTGTGCCCTCTGGATACAGTAGCGTTCTGGCAATAGCCTGTGATAGGGAAGGTAGATCAAGCTTTCATTTGTTTTTTACAACGCAAGAACGTTTGTATCACGAGTTCAAATTCTTCTAATTGGTTTGTCCAAATGAGCCATTGTAAATCTGGAGTTTTGTATATGTACATTGTCGCTTGCTAAGTTAGTTCACTCAGCTTGAGTTCTCGATTTTTATTTGAACCGTAGAATTACATAGATTCCCATGGAATGTACAGCACAGAAACAGGCCATTCGGCCCAACTGGTCCATACTGGTGATTATGCTCCACAGGACCCCCCTCCCACCCCTCTTCATCTCACCCTATCAGCATAACCTTTATAGGGTATAGTGCCATGTGTAATACAAGTCCAAGATCCATTTGGATCAAGAGTTTAGATGTTTGTTGTAAATTAATTCTTGAGTCAGTATCCAGTTGTGCTGGGATACATTTTTAATTTGGTATCTACTTCAATCCTGATGTTTTATGTTTCATTTGGTTCTCTGAAGATTTTTAAATTGCCAGCATCAGTGTAAATTTGGACTTGGTTTCATAAGAACATAAGAATTAGGAGCAGGAGTAGGCCATACGGCCCCTCAAGCCCGCTCCGCCATTTAATTTTTTTTAAAAAATTCATTCATGGGATGTGGGCATCGCTGGCAAGGCCAGCATTTATTCCCCATCCTTAATTTGGCTGATCTTCAACCTCAACTCCACTTTCCCACCCTATCCCCCCATATCCCTTGATTCCCCTCGAGTCCAAAAATCTGTCTATCTCAGCCTTGAATATACTCAATGACTCAGCATCCACAGCCCTCTGGGGTAGAGAATTCCAAAGATTCACAACCCTCTGAGTGAAGAAATTCCTCCTCATCTCAGTCTTAAATGGCCTGGTGTTATGGACATGTGACTCGGTGTGAGCACTGGTTGTAGAGGCACAGCCTGCCAGCTCTGGTGGTGGAGTGTTCAACAACTTTCCAATGGTCTGATTTTTGTTTTTTAGTCTTTTGCCTTTGACTGATGGTTGTAGTGAATCAATGAACTACCTCACGTGGACTGCACTTGGAGCCATCACTGTTTTAACAGTTCGCCTCTGGCCATTTTTTGCCACTTCTGAAAATGCCACCTGCAAAATCAGTGAATCATAGAATCTTACAGCACAGAAGGAGGCTATTCAGCCCATCGTGCCTGTGCAGCTCTTTGAAAGAGCTATTCAATTAGTCCCACTCCCCCGCTCTTTCCCCATAGTCCTGCAAGTTTTTCCCCCTCAAGAATTTATCCAATTCCCTTTTGAAAGTTACTATTGGATCTGCTTCCTCCGCTCTTTCAGGCAGTGCATTCAGATCACAACAACTTGCTACGCAAAAAAATACTCCTCATCTCACCTCTAGTTCCCTTTTGCCAATTACCTTAAATCTGTGTCCTTTGGCTACTAACCCTCCTACTACTGGAAACAATTGCTCCTTATTTACTCTTGAAAACCCTTCATGAGTTTGAACACCTCTATTAAATCTCCTTAACTTTCTCTGCTCTAAGGAGAGCAACCCCAGCTTCTCCAGTCTCTCCACATAACTGAAGTCCCGCATCCCTGGTACCATTCTAGTAAATCTCTTCTTTTTTTTTCTTTGTCTTGTTATCTTTGGCTTTTTGTTCCCTCCTTGTTCTAATAGTTCTGCCAACCGGTGGTTTTATTGTCTCTCTTGAACAATCATTATCACCTGAGCACCGTCAGATTTCAGTTGATCCACTTGGAGTTTGGCGTTCTGCCGTCTGTTTGGAGGCTCGTTGCTGGTGAGTATTTCAAGGCGTTCCAAGTTGCTGAAAATTTGATCTTTTCTGGCTTGGATTTCATTGGGTGGAGAAAATACCCAGTCTTAATGCAGAATAAGGACAGATTCATCTGAAGGAGCTTTGTTGGCAATTCTGGGACTGTTGGGCAGTGGAATAGCTTGGCAAGACAGATTGTGTTTCTGCTACATTTAGCAGCTACACAGTTGACCTCCCTGGTCTTTCCAGCATATATTATTTATAATGACTGTGAATTACAAACTCGGAAAAAAGGAAATCAGCTCTCTCCAGGCAACAGGATTTCACTTCACTGCTCTGAGATTGTTAATGAAGGAATGTTTCCAACTAAATGGTTTTTAAGTTAATAATGAATGAAAAAAGGTGTGCGTTATTAATCAACCATGCACTCCGTACAGCACATTTTAACATTAAACTATAGCTGTTTTCTCTCCTTCTCCTGCCGCCAAAAACACCGGTTATTGATGGGACACTCACTTTGTAGTTCATTTTTGTTTCGCAACCCGCTAACTTGCAGTTTATTCCGATTCTTAGGCACAAAGAGGGAAGCCATTTTCTTTTCTTTATTAAAGTGGTGTGTGGGAAGTTAACTTTGTATGAATTTATATAGACAAATTCTTTTGCAACCATTTTTTCCCACTACAGTAAGCTGATTTGTTTTCTGTTTTCATCCCTACCCATATCAAGGGGGCGCGGGGGATGTGGGGCATGGGTGGGGAATGGAGGGGAATACAAGAATTTCACTTATTGTCAGCTTGGCTCAATTGGTAGCACCATCTCCTCAAAAGAATCAAAGGTTCAAGCCTCACTCTAGGACTTGAGCACATGATCTAGGCTGACATTTCTGTGTAACACTGAGGGAGTGCTGCACTGTTGGAGGCGCCTTCTTTCGCACGTGATTCAGGTGGACGTGAAATGTTTCATAGCTCCACTTGAAGAGGAGCAGGGAGTTCTACTGGTGTCCTGGCCAATATTCTTCCCTCAGCCAACACCACCATCTCATTTCCTGTTTGTGGGATCCTGCTGTGTGCAGATTTACTGCCACATTTTTAAATTCATTCCTGGGATGTGGGCGTCGCCGGTAAGGCCAGCATTTATTGCCCATCACTAATTGCCCTCGAGAAGGTGGTGGTGAGCCGCCTTCTTGAACAGCTGCAGTCCGTGTGGTGAAGGTACTCCCACAATGCTGTTGGGGAGAGAGTTCCAGGATTTTGACCCAGCGACAATGAAGGAACGGCGATATATTTCCAAGTCAGGATGGTGTGTGACTTGGAGGGGAACTTGGAGGTGATGGTGTTCCCATGTGTCTGCTGCCTTTGTCCTTCTAGGTGGTAGCGCTCGCAGGTTTAGGAGGTGCTGCCAAAGAAGCCTTGGCGAGTTGCTGCAGTGCATCTTGTAGATGGTACACACTGCAGCCACGGTGTGCCGGTGGTGGAGGGAGTGAATGTTTAAGGTGGTGGATGGGGTGCCAATCAAGCAGGCTGGATGGTGTCGAGCTTCTTGAGTGTTGTTGGAGCTGCACTCATCCAGGCAAGTGTAGAGTATTCCATCAACTTGTGCCTTGTAGATGGTGGAAAGGCTTTGGGGAGTCAAGAGGTGAGACACTCGCCACAGAATACCTAGCCTCTGACCTGCTCTTGTAGCCACTGTATTTATATGGCTGGTCCAGTTAAGTTTCTGGTCAATGGTGACCCCCCCAGGATGTGGATGGTGGAGGATTCAGCGATGGTAATGCCATTGAATGTCAAGGGGCGGTGGTTAGACTCTCTCTTGTTGGAAATAGTCATTGCCTGGCACTTGTGTGGTGGGAATGTTACCTGCCACTTATCAGCCCAAGCCTGAATGTTGTCCAGGTTGTGCTGCATGCGGGCATGGACGGCTTAATTATCTGGGGAGTTGCGAATGGAACTGAACACTGCAATCATCAGCGAACATCCCCATTTCTGACCTTATGATGGAAGGAAGGTCATTGATGAAGCAGCTGAAGATGGTTGGGCCTAGGACACTGCCCTGAGGAACTCCTGCAGCGATGTCCTGGGGCTGAGATGATTGTCTACGTAACAACGGACTGCATGGCTTGGCATTGCCTTTGGCAGTGTATTTATTAACTCAGCCATAGGGGCAACTTATTACAATTCCAGAAGCAGTTATTATGAGTCACACAAATATGGCAACCGCATGCATTGTCAACCGAGGGCTGAGAAATTAATAATCACGTTGTTAGAACCATTGAGTTTTAGATTTATAATTTTGTCAGTCATTATTGTCTCCGATTTTTTTGTTCCATTGAAAAAAAATTACTTTGTTTATAAAAGATTTTTTACAGGATGTATTTTCCCAGTCCCAGTGGAAATGATTGCAGCAAAACAGTACATTTTTTAACTGCCGCTTTCTTAAGTACTTAAGATCACATAAGAAACTGCTTGAAATGATTGTGAAGCGGCTTTATGTTCCAGTCTGGTTTTTGATGTTTCTTCAATCCGCCTACATACATAAGTGGAATGGGATACATGTTTTAAATCTGTTCATGTTGCTAAATGTAATGATGTAGCTTTGATATTTTTTATAGTCTTGTTTGCGCCTTTCCCATGCTAGATGCCATTTCAACAACAACCATAACAACTTGCATTTATACAGCGCCTTTAACATAGTAAAATGTCCCGAGGCGCATCACAGGAGCGTTCTGAGCCACATAGAGATATTAGGACAGGGCTTGGTCAAAGAGGTAGGTTTTAAGGAGCGTCTTAAAAGAGGAAAGAGAGGTAGAGAAGCGGGGAGGTTTAGGGAGGGAATTCCAAAGCTTAGGGCCTAGACAGCTGAAGGCACGGCCAACAATGGTGGAGCGATTAAAATCAGGGATGTGCAAGAGGCCAGAATTGGAGGGGCGCAGAGGGCTGGTGGAGGTTACAGAGATAGGGAGGGGCGAGGCCATGGAGCAATCCCAACTTGATGAGTAGGGAAGTACCTTTCTCCAAGGCCTCTGCCTATGCTACTCTGTAACGTGCCAGAGGAGTGAAACCTGGGCCGAGAGTGACTTTGATTTTTTATTTCTTTTCCAGTGGCAGTTATTCTTTAAGCTGCTGTTACATTGGGCTTAGTAGCCTGCTGGTGCACCCGGCTACATTTGGTAAGATCGGTGCCATCATTAGCATGCTTCTACACCCAGAATAAAAGCCGCTTTCACTGCTGTTGTGCTGCTTTGTACCATGCTGCAGAAAATGAGGGTGTTCAATTGAGATTATGGTGGTGGATGAGAGTTGTTACAGGGCCAAGAAAAGAGTGATTAACTTTTTTTTAAAAACCCAAAAGATTTCCCTTGGTGGCTCAGTGTATAAAGGGGCCTCCTAGTGTAGTACTAATCCATACATACCCAGGCTTGGTTTCTGGTCTGTGCCCTGTTAGCTGATCTTAACCAATGCAACAGTAAGTGTTCTACAATTGGCCATAGTACTCTGGACTAGGGAAAATCCATCGTTTTCTTGAATCTCCGACAAATGCTCAGATTTCCTTAGGAGCTAGGCTAAAGATAGAAAAGACTCCACTATCAGAGAAACAGCTTGTATTTATATAACACCTATCATATCTGTTGGAAGCACCTCAAAGCACTTCATACTTAGTGTATTACTTTGAAATGCAGTGACTGTTGTTACGTAGACGAACATAGCTGCCTTTTTTGTACACTGCAGGACTCTACAAACAGCAATGAGATCAGTGACAAGCTAATCTATTTTTGGTGGTGTTGGTTGAGGAATGAATGTTTGCCAGGACACTAGGAGAACTCTCTACTCCTCTTCAAACCGGGATTCAACAAGTCTTGGCTGAACATTTCAGCTGAAGGGCAGCACTTCAAGCAGTGCAGCACTCATTCAGCAGTGTTAGCCGAAATTATGTATTTGAGATCATTTGAGTGGGACTTCAATAACAACCGTCTGACTCACAGGCAAGAGTGCTAACAAATGAGCCAAGCTGAAAGAGGCTGATGTTTCAGCCACAAAGTTCCTGCTCTCTGTAGTTTTTCTCCCAAAGCCATTCTACTTTGCTACGTTCCGACGAAGGGTTTCGACCTGAAACGTTAACTCTGTTTCTCTCTCCACGGATGCTGCCTGGCCTGCTGAGTTTTTCCAGCGTTTTCTGTTGTTATTTCTACTTTGCTACCTGTTTTCTTGCTTACAAAAGCCTCTTTCAAAACTGGATTAGGAAGGGTGACCAAAAGCTTGTTCAAAGAGCTGTTTTCTGGCTCCTGCTGCAATGAGGTGCTTCATGATTGGAAGAGTTGTGAATGGAACTGAGGACTGTAGAATTGAACAACAACAGCTTGCAAAGGGAGGGGTGGATGCACAAAAGGCCAGAGTCAGAGGAATGGAGCGTTTCAGGAGGGATGGAGGGGCTTACAAAGATAGTGAGGGGTGAGACCATGTAAGGATTTAAACACAAGGATTGAGAATATTAAATTTGGGGCATTGGAGAAGTGCAGGTTAGTGGGGACAGGGGTGATGGGTGAGTGGGACTTGGTGTAGGATAGGCTACACGCAGCAGAGTTTGGATAAGCTGAAGTTTATGGACAATGCAAGGTCGACCAGGAGAGCATAGGAATAGTTTGGAGGTACAAAGGCATGGATGAGGGTTTCAGCAGTAGATGGGCTGAGGTAGGAGCGGAGGTGGGAGGTAGAAGTAGTCGGTCTTTGTGATGGAGAAGATATGAGGTCGAGAGTGGGGCGGTGGGGGGGGGGATGTTGCAGAGTTGGAGGTTACAGAGATTGGGAGGGATGAGCCATGAATGGATTTAAATGAAAGGTGGCATGGGTGGGTGAAGGGAGGAGGAGAGATAGAGCATGGTCCGAGAGAAAGAGAAATAAAGTAATGGGCTCTGGTTTGGAGCACTAGCTGAAATGCACAATTTAAGTTGCAAAGTGTTGGGTGCTTGTGTTGATGAAAATATAAAACTTTTATTGTCTGAGAAGAATGTGTGACGTTCTTTGGGAAATTTGACTCCGTCGTTGTCTTTTTTGCAGATGAATGGTGAGGCCCAGGAACTATACTCTGTCCGTAATGGTCCCATCCGGACAGCCCGAGTCCTGCCTGCACCACAGACAGGTAAGCATTGAATACTGCTTCCAGTTCAATCCGACATGGCTTCATTGGAAGGATTGTAAAATGCCTCATTTCCAAATCCTTGTCAATTTGTTTAAGCAGGATGTACCCACCATTTATTGGCTGCAAGGTATTATTATAGGCATGTTGACGAAGATCTCCTTAGTATTGTTGTAAACAAGATTCCTTTGTGAAAAGCGTATGTTTGCAGACCGAACTTTCAAACTTGTGATGAGAACTCATAAGTGTTGTCACTAAGGTTACACTATGGGGAAAGAGCAGGGGAGTGGGACTAACTGGATAGCTCTCTCAAAGAGCTGGCACAGGCACGATGGACCAAATGGCCTCATTCTGTGCTGTATGATTCTATGATGTGATTCTATTTAACTCATCACTATCAATAGGCTATCACACTTAAAACCAATATAGTTTTGTGTTGTATAATAGACTTCTTGAGAGAAGGGTTTGAGACATCTGGTGAGAAGGCAGCTTTTGGGACAGATCTATTGAAAAGGAAGGAGTTTGTAGGACTGAATGGCCTTTCCTTGTCCCCAAAAATTCTTATGCAAAATCGGCACATGGTCAGGACTGCTCTCTCTCACTTTCTTGCAGAAAGATTCAGAGCAACATTGGCTGGGGTCAAGAAGTAAGTCGCCTGGTCTACTGTCTTAGAACTTTAATGGAAGGTGAAATGTAACAATTAAAAAAAATTGAAAAGCTTGTTTTGAACTAAAATAATGCAAATCATTTAAGTTCCTTTTCCCACTCAGATGAAAAGCAGCAGAGAGGAAAGGAATGCTTTCCTGTTAACCATTTGCAGCTTTGGCTAATTATATCCCATTTGAAACTGGAATCTTTTGGTCAATGTAAACCCAGACGCTACCTCTTTAATTTCTAATTTAATTTAATTTTTAATGACGGAATCTTAGTTCACAGGTGATGACACCTTGGCCCCTTACTGACGCCTCCCCTGACTGGCTATACATTCCACACCTGCCCTGCTCAAACTGGCACGGTAGCACTGTGGCCCTTATCACCAAATCTCACCTTGGTCTGTCCCCTTACTCCTCTGGTACCTTCTCCTCCTTTGATCACCAACTCTCTCACCTCCTTTAAAATCCTCATTCTCTACCGCCCACCCAAGCCCATGCCAAATTTTCACTGCTTTCCTCCTTCAGCCTCTGCACTGAGCGACTGCTCGTCCTCAGTGATTTCAACCTCTATGTTAACTCACCTTGCCCTCTCTCCTCTGAGTTCAGTGTCTTCCATTTAAACACTCCTAACTATATTCACGGTCACCCCCTCAACCTCTCGTGTAGCACCTCTATTCCCAACGTCTCTATCACAGAAACGGCTGTCTCTGATCATTTCCTTGTATCCCTCACCACTCACATCCCCCTTCCCACTTCCAACCCCACTTTCTTCTGTGTCTGCCCCTGGAAAAATCTCACTCCCAAGTCACTTAGAATGGCACTTTCAAACTCCTAGCTGAGCAACTTCTATTTGCCACGATAATTCTGCAGTTATGGATCTGCTCGATCACACCCTCACCTCCACCGTTGATGCCCTTGTCCCTAGTAAAACCCTTACCATCTCCCACCCTGGTTATTCTCTCTGGTATGGTCCCCATCTTCGCTCCCAAAAGCCCAAGGCAGACCTCAGCATTTATGGCGGACAACTGGTTCAGGCATTAATTGCCAAATCTGGGTGGACCACATCATGGGAACAGGAGTAGGCCATTCAGCCCCTTGAGCCTGTTATGCCATTCAATTAGATTATGGCTGATCTGTATCTTAACTCCATCTACCTGCCTTGGTTCCGTAAACCTTTGCCTAACAAAATCTCAGCTTTTGAAGGAGAGAGTTCCAGATTTCCACTAGCCTTTGTGTGAAGAAGTGCTTCTTGACATCACCCCGAATGGCCTAGCTCTAATTTTAAGGTTATGCCCCTTTGTTCTGGACTCCCCCACCATCAAGCTCTATCAGGTTCTGTTCTCCTCTGCCAAAACTGCTCCCTACTCCTGGAGCATCCTGGAACGCAAAGATAAGCTTTGGCTTCTTTTCACCACTACCAAATGTCTCCTTAAACCCCTCTTCCCTGCCCCCTTCAGCCTCACCTCAAACAACAAGTACAAGGAACTCATGGACTTCTTTGTCGTGCCAGCTGTGGCTCAGTGGGTAGCACTTTCATCTCTGAAGGTTGTGGGTTCAAGGCCCACTCCAGGGACTTGAGCACAAAAATCTAGGCTGACACTTCAGTGCAGTACTGGGGGAGTGCTGCACTGTTGGAGGTGCCGTCTTTCGGATGAGACGTCAAACCGAGGCCCTGTCTGCTCTCTTGGGTGGACGTAAATGATCCCATGGCACTATTTCAAAGAAGAGCAGGGGAGTTATCCCCGGTGTCCTGGCCAATATTTATCCCTCAATCAACATAACAAACACAGATGATCTGGTCATTATCACATTGCTGTTTGTGGGAGCTTGCTCTGCGCAAATTGGCTGCCGCGTTTCCGACATTACAACAGTGACTACACTTCAAAAAGCACTTCATTGGCTGTAAAGCGCTTTGAGACATCCGGTGGTCGTGAAAGGCGCTATATAAATGTAAGTCTTTCTTTTTTGTCATTAAGATTGAGACCATCCATTCAGCTGCCTTTATCACATCACTCCTTTCCTTTGCCAAGCTTCCCCCATGGTTTCATACTGCCCTAGTCCTGAACGCTCATCTTTCTCTAGTTTCTCTCTGATCCCCTCTCATGCCCTCTCCAAGTTCTTCTTGTCCCTGCGACCCACCGCCTGCTCTCTCGGCCCTATTCCTACTAATCTGCTGACCACCCAACTTCCCTTCCTGGCCTCCATACTAGCTGATCTGGTAAATAGTTGCTTCCTCTCTGGTACTGTTCTGCTCCCTTTCAAATCTGCCGTCATCACTCCCCTCCTTAAAAAAAATCACCCTTGAGACCCTCTTGCAAATGACCGTCCCATCTCCAACAACAACAACATCTTGCATTTATATAGCGCCTTTAACGTAGTAAAATGTCCCAAGGTGTTTCACAGGAGCGTTATCAAACAAAATTTGACACCGAGCCACATAAGGAGCTATTAGGACAGATGACCAAAAGCTTGGTCGAAGGAGTGTCTTAAAGGAGGAGAGGCAGAGACGTAAGAGTGAGTAAAATAATAGAGTAAAATGGAAGAGCAAATTATCCACAAAAATGGATAGCCCAGTACCTCTTAATTTAGTGTTTTGAAGTTTCTTTGTAAGTACATTGTAACTAATCCCCTACCTTCTGTAAAGTGAAGTATCTTATTGTGTGTTTTCTGTCTCTTCCACCGCCCCCCCCCCACCAATGTATTGACATATGATTCCATGGGCATCTTCTAGTACATTGCCCCAGAGGCCATTCTTCCTGTGAGAGTTATCAAGATATTCACTCATGGAGATCATCACAGCTGCGTCCTATCCTTTCCTCATCCTATATCCTTACACATTGAAATCCCATCAGGAATCATTGAAAGCGGTGCAGGGAGTCGAGGTGATTTTTCTCTTCCCTAGTTCAGAGTTGCTGAAATCAATTGTAAAGCCCATGCTGGTACTAGATTAATTAAGTGGGCACAGACCAGGAATGAAATATTGGAGCTTCTGGTCTGCATTATTTCGTTCTCAATAACTGAACTCTGTTATTATTATTCTGGCCAAAGAACTTGCGTTACAAATTTTTGGGTCTTGCCGTAGTTAATTTCTCATGTACAGTCAGGTCACTCCAAAAAGCAGAAAGAGCATCTTACATTTAAGGGTGTGCTCCACTACAAAATATCGAGCTGTATTGTAACCCAGGGATGTAACAATAGTATCCCCCTGTGATCGGAACTGGATTACTCCTGTCTTTCGCATGTGTCCCCACGTGCCGGTCCAATCTTTTCGAAGGCAGACTAAGAAAACACTTGGTTGGACGAGGCCAAATATGAATTGTTCAGCTGCTTTATTTCACAGCATGAACGTACAGAGCAACAGTTATGATCAGACTTTCTTAATTCGAACAGTACAACTTGTCTTTGTGTAACAATTGATGTGCTATGCTTCCTTACATCTCAGTAGGTCATCTTGCTTGACTTAAACAAAATAACTTCTAACTACACCCTCCCCCCCCCACCACCTCCCCGCGTTCTCTTTCTGAGCCTGGCAATAGCTGGATCTTGCAGCTTTTCCTTTAAAAAAACCTCTCTGACTGCCTGTGTCACCGTCTCTTTTTTTTATGTCCATGTGTTCACAACCCCCACTGAGTGCCTGGGGCTCAGGACCTCCGAACACAATGGGTGTGAGGTGTTTATCGTTTACTGGGACAGGCTAACAAATTATTGCAGTCTTTTGGAACGTAACTTCGAAGTTTAGCTCATTAGCATGCTAGCCATCTTTATCTCAGTGCCTTTCTATTTAATGAATGTGTGTGAATACACTTTGCCTTAAAACTTAACATTTAAATGTAAGTCTATTTTTTTTTTCTTAATCGTTTCTATGGAAGAATGGTCAACAAAATCCTGAAACATGGCATCATGTTTACACCAAACCTCCACTGATTCTATCTTTGGATCAACAAGCGAACTGGATTAGTGTAAACTGGGCAAATTGAAGTCTCCTTGGAATTAATCGTGATTTAAAAAAATGAGACCTAAAATGTTGATTGACTGCACTCTGCGTTAACTTGAGTATTTACAAAACATAGGCAGGTTTAAAGATTTGAACAGATACTCTCCAGGCTTGGCTCTGCTTATTGCATCAGTATAGTTAACTAACCCAGCATTCATGGAATAGAATCATAGACTGATACAGCGCAGAAGGAGGCTATTTTGCCCATTGGGCCTGTGCCGGCTGTTTGAAAGAGCTATCCAATTAGTCCCACTCTCCTGCTCTTCTCCCATAGCCCTGCAAAATTTTCCCTTTCAAGTATTCATCCAATTCCTTTTTAAAAGTTGCTATTGCATCTGCTTCCACCGCCCTTTCATGCAGTGCATTCTAGATCACAACAACTTGCTGTGTAAAAAAAAGTTCTGCACATCTCGCCTCTGGTTCTTTTGCCAAGTACCTTAAATCTGTGTCCTCTGGTTACTGACCCTCCTGCCACTGGAAACAGTTTCTCCTTATTTACTTTATCAAATCCCTTCAACATTTTGAGCACCTCTATTATTTTTCCCCTTAACCTTCTGGGCTCTAAGGAGAACAACAGTTGATGTGTATCAGTCTTTAATATGTGCAACTATGGCTGGAATCAAATGAGAGCAAACTGCAATGGAAGTATCCACCCTGTAACTATTCAGTGGTCAGATAAGTGTTCAGGAGACGGGTTCAGTGACAGTTTACATTTATGTAGCGCCTTTCAAATAAACATCCCGAGGCACATTACGGGGGGCGGTGGGTAAGGTTGCCAACTCTAGTTGGACGTATTCCTGGAGATTTCATCACATGACCTCCCACCTTCAACCGCTCCACCCCCACACTCCCGCCATTGGTTGCCGAACAACCCATCCTTGCAGCGCACTGCCATCCCACAGCCAATTGGAAAGTGAACACTCTTCATTGCCCGATTGGCTGATTCTTGACTGTCAGTTAAACATCCCTTTTCCCATCTCCAATATAACTAATAAATGAAAGTGTTGGAAGAAAATGGGGGGAAAAAACCCACACTTTTTTTTAATGATTTTTCTCCTGAGTTGCTCGCAGCAGTGTCCTGGAGATTAATCTTTCAGTCCTGGAGACTCCAGGACAATCCTGGAGGGTTGACAACCCTCGGGGCTGGGCGATGGACGGCCAGCAGGTAGTAGAAGAGAAGTTAGGGGAGGTGACTGAAGGCACAATCAGGAATGTAGGTCTTGCTTTTGATGAAGTGGAAAAGAGGTAGCGAGGCAAAGAGGTTTAGGAAGAGAATTCCAGAATGTGGCTGCCACCTGGTTTGTGGGTGGGAAGGGGGCGTAAAGGAAGGTATGAAAGGTTGTGCTGGCCTTGAGAAGTTTGCAGAAGTAGGGTGGAGTAGGATTCATGTTCTGTTTCAGTAAAATTGTGTTTTTTCCTGATCTTTGGCTTGGTACTCGAAAATCAAAGCGTACCTATTAGAAACTTGCCAAATTCAAGCTTTGCTGAAGGCAAAGAAATAAAGACTTGACCCTGTTGGCAGATTTTGGAGGAATAATAAATACATCACTACTGATCTGAACCAATTACTTGCTTCTCCCCCACTCCCTGGTGTATCGATTTTGTGGAGTCCTTCAGTTTTTTGAAATTGAGCAGGGTTTAAACTCACTCCTTTTCTATTTTGTCCACATGACTTTTAGCTGCTCTTTTAATTGCGCTGCAGCTGCATGTGTCTCTTTATCTATCTCACATCCAGTAAAATTCTAAGCATATGTTCAAAAGCTGGGTGGCGACTCTGTTTATTTTCAACTGGTCCTGATCTGAACTTCAGCAGATTTTCTGTGAGAGTAAAGTGCACAACAACAGCATTGAGACTAGCTGGAAGCAGATGAAAGCAGAACACTTTCACAGAGAATGAGTTGTAGATATATAACACGCAGGCTGAAAGATTCCGAGCTGAAATGAATCGCTTGTGAAATGAATTACAACAGCGAATCTAATTGCAGTCAATATGGCACAAACCGTGTTTTACTGTGTCTGACTGTCAAAGAGGGATTGTTTGATGTGGGAGTTGAGGGTGGGTGGATTTGGCTCAATCTTAATATAGGTGACAGTGGTGATGAGAAATTTCTTCCCAAGTGTGAAGCTAGTAATTCAAATAGTTAGTGCTTAACCCTTTGCCTTCAAGAAGCCGGTTTCCTTATCAAAAGAAGGCATTTATAAAATTGTTTATTAATTCTCTTTCCCCCATTTTTGCAAGACAATTACAGATGAGGAAGACTATTCGGCCCGTATTAGTTTAGCCATTCAGAAACACTCTATACTTCTTCCATTACTGCATCTAGTTGTATCTTAAATTCAGGATTCTCATCTATACTACCTGGAGTCCATTTCAAATGTTGATCACTGTGAAGAACTTCCTTATCAGTCCAAAAGTTACCTTTTACCAGTTCTGAACCAGTATCCCCGTGTCATACTCCCAAAATTTAATTAAAAAGATTATACAGGAAACTTTTGTTTATCCGGCACCCAAATATCCGGAATTCTCGCTTAACCGGCAAAAATCATCCTCCGAAAACTCCTCTCAAATAACCGGCAATGTTGCCGAGTCGCAGTCGAGTCTCCACGAACGCCGAGTACTCCGAAAACTCCTCTCAAATAACCGGCAATGTTGCCGATCCCGAGTCCAAGTCCGAGTCCGCGAACGCCGATTTAGTCAGTAGGGGTAGTTTTCAAAAGTGCCACTACTCGGCCTCCTGGCGCTGTCGGAAGTATACTGCACATTTCTTGATTTATTTATTTTTCTTTGTTAAAAATAGCCTCGGTAGATATAACTCTCCGTTATCCGGTACTTTCGATAAACCGGCACAACGCCGGTCCCGTCGGTGCCGGTTAATAAAGAGTTTCCTGTACCACATTTAACTTTCCCACATCATTCACTATCGTATATGCGTCGATCAGATCACTTCATGGATGCCTCCTTTTTGTGTCAGCTGTGGCTCAGTGGGTAGCACCCTCGCCTCTGAGTCAGAAGGCTGTGGGTTCAAGTCCCACTCCAGAGACTTGAGCACAAAAATCTAGGCTGACACTTCAGTGCAGTGCTGAGGGAGCGCTGCACTGTTGGAGGTGCTGTTTTTCAGATGAGATGTTAAACCGAGGCCCCGTCTGCTCTCTCAGGCGGACGTAAAAGATCCCATGGCACTATTTCGAAGACCACCGGGGGAGTATCCCGGTGTCCTGGCCAATATTTATCCCTCAATCAACACAATAAAAAAAGCAGATTATCTGATCATTATCACATTGCTGTTTGTGGGAGTTTGCTGTGCACAAATTGGCTGCCGCTTTTGCTACATTACAACAGAGACCACACTTCAAAAATACTTCATTGGCCGTAAAGCGCTTTGGGACGTCTGGTGGTCGTGAAAGGCGCTATATAAATGCAATCCTTTCTTTTTTTCTTTCAAGGCTGAAAGTCCGGAGTGTCTCATAGCTCAAACCCGTGATATCAGGGATTAATTAGCCTTGAGGCTCGTCTCGGCACTTACTCCAATATTTGAATTTCTCCCTTGTGTCTGAGTATCTAGATCTGGCTCAGTGCTCAAGGTGTGTTTTGCAAGTTGTCGCAGCTAATGCCACATCTCTGGTGTCGTGCATCATTTGCATTTGAGAGGTTTGGGAGGCATTCTGTTTCTGGGCCTCTCCTTATGCTGTTCCTCGACCATCTGTAAGCTAGGGAGCTGTGTCACAGATTTGTTGGAATCCAGTGCACTCAGTTGGTGTCAGATTGACTCAGTTGGAAAACATTCTCTCCTCTTGAGTCAGAAAGTTGTGGGTTGTGGGTTGAAGTCCAGTCCAGGACTTCATAGAATATATCCAGTTCCCTTTTGAAAGAATTTTGAAATTCTAGTAAATCTCCTCTGCATCCTCTCCAAGGCCATGACATGAGGGAAGTGAAGGAATAAATCACGGAGGTACTGGCCATAATCTTCCAATCCTCCTTAGAAACGGGGATGGTGCCAGAGGACTGGAGAATTGCAATTGTTACACCCTTGTTCAAAAAAGGGTGTAAAGATAAACCCAGCATCTACAGGGCAGTCATTTTAACCTCGGTAGTGGGGAAGCTTTTAGAAACAATAATCAGGGATGAAATTAACAGTCACTTGGACAAGTGTGGATTAATTAAGGAAAGCCAGCACAGATTTGTTAAAGGCAAATCATGTTTAACCAACTTGATCGAGTTTTTTTGATGAGGTAACAGAGAGGGTTGATGTGGGCAATGTGGTTGACATGGTGCACATGGATTTCCAAAAGGCGTTCGACAAAGTGCCACATAATAGGCTTGCCAGCAAAGTTGAAGCCCATGGAATAAAAGGGACAGTGGCAGCATGGATACGAAACTGGCTAAGTGACAGGAAACGAGAGTAGTGGTGAACGATTGTTTTTCGGACTGGAGGAAGGTATACAGTGGTGTTCCCCAGGGACCGGTACTAGGACCACTGCTTTTCTTGATATATATTAATGACTTGGATGTGGGTATACAGGGCACAATTTCAAAATTTGCAGATGACACAAAACTTGGAAGTATAATGAACAGTGAGAAGGATAGTGATAGACTTCAAGAGGACATAGACAGGCTGGTGGAATGGGCGGACACGTGGCAGATGAAATTTAACGCAGAAAAGTGTGAAGTGATACATTTTGGTAGAAAGAATGAGGAGAGGCAATATAAACTAAAGGGTACAATCCTAAAGGTGGTGCATGAACAGAGAGACCTGGGGGTATATGTGCACAAATCATTGAAGGTGGCAGGGTAGGTTGAGAAAGCAGTTAAAAAAGCTTACGGGATCCTGGGCTTCATAAATAGAGGTATAGAGTACAAAAGCGTGGAAATTATGATGAACCTGTATAAAAAACTGCTTCGGCCTTAACTGGAGTATTGTGTCCAATTCTGGGCACTGCACTTTAGGAAGGATGTGAAGACCTTAGAGAGGGTGCAGAAAAGATTTACGAGAATGATTACAGGGATGAGGGACTTCAGTTACATGGATAGACTGGAGAAGCTGGGGTTGTTCTCCTTAGAGCAGAGAAGATTGAGAGGAGATTTGACAGAGGGGTCTTGACAGAGTAGATAAGAACATAAGAAATAGGAGCAGGAGTAGGCCATTCAGCCCCTCGAGCCTGCTCCGCCATTCAAGAAGGTCATGGCTGATCTGATCTTGGTCTCAACTCCACTTTTCTGCCTGTTCCCCATAACCCTTGACTCCCCTGTAGTTCAAAAATCTGTCTATCTCAGCCTTGAATATATTCAATGACCCAGCCTCCACAGCTCTCTGGGGTAGTCAATTCCAAAGATTCACGACCATCAGAGAAGAAATTCCTCCTCATCTCCGTCTTAAATAGGTGACCCCTTATTCTGAAACTATGCCCCCTAGTTCTAGATTCCCCCACGAGGGGAAACATCCTCTCAGCATCTACCCTGTCAAACCCCCTCAGAATCTTATATGTTTCAATAAGATCACCTCTCATTCTTCTAAACTCCAATGAGTATCGGCCCAACCTGCTCAACTTTCCTCATAAAACAACCCCTTCATCCCAGGAATCAACCTAGTGAACCTTCTCTGAACTGCCTCCAATGCAAGTATATCCCTCTTTAAATAAAGATCATGATGCGGAGATGCCGGCGTTGGATTGGGGTGGACAAAAATGAGAAGTCGCACAACACCAGGTTATAGTCCAACAGATTTATTTAAAATTACAAGCTTTCGGAGCTATCGCCCCTTCTTCAGGTAAAGTTACAATGAGTGAATCTACAAAAGTTCACAGAATATAAACACAGAAAATGCAGAGATACAATCAAGACAATGAGATGTCCCAAAAAAGACGGAGAGAGAGGAAGGGATATGGAGAGAGATCTGCTGCAGACAGCAGGATTTGACACGTTGGACCCCCTGGGACACATCTCATTGTCTTGGCTGTGCTCTTGGTATGTCTTTAACCTATCTATATCCCTTTGCAGACTCTTTGTGTCCTCCTCACAACTTGCTTTCCCACCTATCTTTGTATCATCAGTAAATTTGGCTACAGCACACTCGGTCCCGTCATCCAAGTCATTAATATAGATTGTAAATAGTTGAGGCCCCAGCACTGATCCCTGCGGCACCCCATTAGTTACAGTTTGCCAACCTGAAAATGACCCATTTATTCCGACTCTCTGTTTTCTGTTAGTTAGCCCATCCTCTATCCATGCTAATATATTACCCTCAACACCATGAGCTCTTATCTTGTGCAGTAACCTTTTATGTGGCACCTTATCGAATGCCTTTTGGAAATCCAAATACCTACATCTACTGGTTCCCCTTTATCCACCCTGCTTGTTACATCCTCAGAAAACTCTTAATAAATTTGTCAAACACGATTTCCCTTTCATAAAACCATTTTGACTCTACTTGATTGTATTATGATTTTCTAAATGTCCTGCTACTACCTTAATAATGGATTCCAGCATTTTCCCAATGACAGATGTTCGGCTAACTGGCCTATAGTTTCCTGCTTTCTGTCTCCCTCCTTTCTTGAATAGGGGCGTTACATTTGCGGTTTTCCAATCCGCTGGGACCTTTCCAGAGTCTAGGGAATTTTGGAAGATTACAACCAATGCAGCCACTATCTCTGCAGCCAGTTCTGTTAAGACCTTAGGATGCAGGCCATCAGGTCATGGGGACTTGTCAGCCTTTAGTCCCATTATTTTGCCTAGTACTTTTTCCTCAAGTGATAGTGATTGTTTTAAGTTCCTCTCTCCCTTTTGCCCCTTGATTTTCCACTATTATTGGGATGCTTTTAGTGTCTTCTACTGTGAAGACAGATACAAAATATTTGTTCAAAGTCTCTGCCATTTCCTTGTTTCCCATTATTAATTCTGCAGTCGCATCTTCTAAGGGACCAACGTTTACTTTAGCTACTCTCTTCCTTTTTATATACTTGTAGAAGCTCTTACTGTCTGTTTTTATATTTCTTGCTAATTTACTCTCAATCAATTTTCTCCCTCTTTATTATTTTTTTAGTCATCCTTTGCAAGTTTCTAAAAATTTCCCAAGCTTCTGGCCTATCAATAATCTTCGCAACATTGTATGCCTTTTCTTTCAATTTGATACCCTCCTTAACTTCCTTATTTAGCCACAGATGGTTCATCCTTCTTGTAGAGTCTTTCTCACTGGAATATATCTTTTTGAGAGATATAGTCTGCCACTGCTTATCGACTGTCTTGCCTATTAATCTATTTTCCCAGTTCACCTTAGCCAACTCTGTCTTCATACCCTTGTAATTGCCTTTATTTAAGTTTAAGACACTAGTTTCAGACCCAAGTTGCTCACCCTCAAACTGAATGTGAAATTCTATCATGTTATGATCACTCTTCCCTAGAGGATCCTTTACTATGAGATCAGTAATTAATCCTGCCTCATTACACATTACCAGATCTAAAATAGCCTGTTCCCTGATTGGTTCCACAACGTATTTTTCTAAGAAACTGTCCCGAATACACTCTATGAACTCGTCCTCAAGGCTACCTTTGCCAATTTGATTTGTCCAATCTATATGAAGATTAAGCGCCCACGATTATTGCAGTACCTTTCTTACAAGCCCCCATTATTTCTTGATTTATACTCTGTCCTACAGTGTAGCTACTGTTAGGGGGCCTATAGCCTACTCCCACCAGTGACTTCTTTCCCTTATTATTTCTTATCTCCACCCAAACTGATTCTACATCTTGATCTTCTGAGCCAAGATCATTTCCCACTACTGTACTGATCTCATCCTTTATTAACAGAGCTACCCCACCACCTTTTCCTTTCTGCCTATCCTTCCGAAATGTCAAATACCCCATAATATTCAGTTCCCAGCCTTGGTCACCTTGCAACCACGTCTCTGTAATGGCTATCAGATCATAATTGAGAGGTCGCACAACACCAGGTTATAGTCCAACAGTTTTATTTGAAATCACAAGCTTTCGGAGCTATCGATTGCCCCTTCCTCAGGTGAAGTAAATAGATACAGAATCGCCAAAGCATATATAGATAGAGAACAAAGCATGTGTACCTTACAATTGCAGACCACTAAATTAAATCATCCTGACTATCTGCCGAGGTGTGATAAAGTTAATCAGGTCAGCCAGGAAGGTACCACATCAAAGACATAGCAAGATACAACTGAGACAATGAGGTGTAGTCGCAGGGGTTCTAACGTGTCAAAAGCTGCCGTCTGTATGTAAAATGAAAAGCTTTAAAAATTTTACTTTTTTACTGGGAAAATTTTTACTTTTTTACTGGGAATCACATCTGTGAACAAGCCAACGACGACTCGAGTCCGGATCACATCATGTATCGTGACATAAACCCAAGATCCCAGTTGAGACCGTCTTCATGAGTGCGGAACTTGGCTATCAGTTTCTGCTCGATGATTTTGCGTTGTTGTGTGTTTCTAAGGTTGCCTTGGAGAACGCTTACCCGCAGATCCGAGGCTGAATGTCCTTGACTGCTGAAGTGTTCCCCGACTGGGAGGTAACAATCCTGCCTGGCGATTGTTGCGCGGTGCTCGTTCATACGTTGTCTCAGTGTCTGCATGGTCTCGCCGATGTACCATGCCGCGGTGCATTCTTTCCTGCAACGTATGAGGTAGACAACGTTGGCCGAGTCACATGAGTATGTACCATGTACCTGGTGGTTAGTGTCCTCACGTGTGATGGTGGTATCTGTGTTGATGATCTGGCATGTCTTGCAGAGTTTGCCGTGGCAGGGTTGTGTGGTGTCGTGGTCGCTGTTATCCTGAAAGCTGGGTAATTTGCTGCGAACGATGGTACTTCTGAGGTTAGGTGGCTGTTTGAAGGCAAGTAGTGGAGGCGTGGGGATGGCCTTAGCGAGGTGTTTGTCGTCATCGATGACGTGTTGAAGGCTGCGAAGAACATGGCGTAGTTTCTCCGCTCCGGGGAAGTACTGGACGACGTAGGGTACCCTGTTGGTTGTGTCCCGTGTTTGCCTTCTGAGGAGGTCTATGCGATTTTTCGCTGTGGCCCGTCGGAACTGTCGATCGATGAGTCGAGCGTCATATCCCGTTCTTACGAGGGCGTTGTTCAGCGTCCGTAGGTGTCCATCGCGTTCCTCCTCGTCTGAGCAGATCCTGTGTATTCGCAGGGCTTGTCCATAGGGGATGGCTTCTTTAACATGGTTAGGGTGGAAGCTGGAGAAGTGGAGCATCGTGAGGTTGTCCGTGGGCTTGCGGTAGAGTGAAGTGCTGAGGTGTCCGTCTTTGATGGAGATTCGTGTGTCCAGGAATGAAACCGATTCTGAGGAGTAGTCCATGGTGAGTTTGATGGTGGGATGGAACTTGTTTATGTTATCGTGTAGTCTTTTCAGTGATCCTTCGCCATGGGTCCAAAGGAAGAAAATGTCGTCGATGTATCTGGTGTACAGCGTTGGCTGGAGGTCCTGTGCAGCGAAGAAGTCTTGCTCGAACTTGTGCATGAAGATGTTGGCGTATTGGGGTGCGAATTTGGTCCCCATGGCTGTTCCGTGTGTTTGGGTAAAAAAATGGTTGTCGAAGGTGAAGACATTGTGGTCAAGGATGAAGCGGATGAGTTGTAGGATGGCGTCTGGAGATTGGCTGTTGTTGGTGTTGAGTACTGAGGCTGTTGCAGCGATGCCGTCATCGTGGGGGATACTGGTGTAGAGTGCCGATACGTCCATCGTGGCAAGGAGTGTTCCTGGTTCAACTGGTCCGTGGGTGCTGAGTTTCTGTAAGAAGTCTGTAGTGTCGCGACAGAAGCTGGGGGTTCCCTGTACGATGGGTTTCAGAATGCCCTCGACGTATCCAGAGAGGTTCTCACACAGGGTTCCATTGCCTGATACGATAGGACGTCCGGGTGTGTTGGCTTTGTGTATCTTTGGGAGGCAGTAGAAGTCTCCCACGCGGGGAGTACGTGGGATGAGAGCGCGTAGGATGTTTTGAAGGTCTGGATCGAAGGTCTTGATCAGTCTATTGAGTTGGCGGGTGTGTTCTTTGGTCGGATCTGCGGGTAGCTGTCTGTAGTGTTCCTGGTTGTCCAGTTGTCGGTATGCTTCTTTACAATAGTCCGTTCTGTTCTGTATGACGATGGCTCCTCCTTTGTCCGCTGGTTTGATGACAATGTTGCGGTTGGTCTTGAGAGCGTGGATGGCGTTGCGTTGTGCTCGGGTGACATTCTGGACTGTCTTGTGAGGTCTACACCAGTATCCCCCATGATGACGGCATCGCTGCAACAGCCTCAGTACTCAACACCAACAACAGCCAATCTCCAGACGCCATCCTACAACTCATCCGCTTCATCCTTGACCACAATGTCTTCACCTTCGACAACCATTTTTTACCCAAACACACGGAACAGCCATGGGGACCAAATTCGCACCCCAATACGCCAACATCTTCATGCACAAGTTCGAGCAAGACTTCTTCGCTGCACAGGACCTCCAGCCAACGCTGTACACCAGATACATCGACGACATTTTCTTCCTTTGGACCCATGGCGAAGGATCACTGAAAAGACTACACGATAACATAAACAAGTTCCATCCCACCATCAAACTCACCATGGACTACTCCTCAGAATCGGTTTCATTCCTGGACACACGAATCTCCATCAAAGACGGACACCTCAGCACTTCACTCTACCGCCAGCCCACGGACAACCTCACGATGCTCCACTTCTCCAGCTTCCACCCTAACCATGTTAAAGAAGCCATCCCCTATGGACAAGCCCTGCGAATACACAGGATCTGCTCAGACGAGGAGGAACGCGATGGACACCTACGGACGCTGAACAACGCCCTCGTAAGAACGGGATATGACGCTCGACTCATCGATCGACAGTTCCGACGGGCCACAGCGAAAAATCGCATAGACCTCCTCAGAAGGCAAACACGGGACACAACCAACAGGGTACCCTACGTCGTCCAGTACTTCCCCGGAGCGGAGAAACTACGCCATGTTCTTCGCAGCCTTCAACACGTCATCGATGACGACAAACACCTCGCTAAGGCCATCCCCACGCCTCCACTACTTGCCTTCAAACAGCCACCTAACCTCAGAAGTACCATCGTTCGCAGCAAATTATCCAGCTTTCAGGATAACAGCGACCACGACACCACACAACCCTGCCACGGCAAACTCTGCAAGACATGCCAGATCATCAACACAGATACCACCATCACACGTGAGGACACTAACCACCAGGTACATGGTACATACTCATGTGACTCGGCCAACGTTGTCTACCTCATACGTTGCAGGAAAGAATGCACCGCGGCATGGTACATCGGCGAGACCATGCAGACACTGAGACAACGTATGAACGAGCACCGCGCAACAATCGCCAGGCAGGATTGTTACCTCCCAGTCGGGGAACACTTCAGCAGTCAAGGACATTCAGCCTCGGATCTGCGGGTAAGCGTTCTCCAAGGCAACCTTAGAAACACACGACAACGCAAAATCATCGAGCAGAAACTGATAGCCAAGTTCCGCACTCATGAAGACGGTCTCAACCGGGATCTTGGGTTTATGTCACGATACATGACGTGATCCGGACTCGAGTCGTCGTTGGCTTGTTCACAGATGTGATTCCCAGTAAAAAAGTAAAAATTTTCCCAGTAAAAAAGTAAAAATTTTAAAGCTTTTCGTTTTACATACAGACGGCAGCTTTTGACACGTTAGAACCCCTGTGACTACACCTCATTGTCTCAGTTGTATCTTGCTATGTCTTTGATGTGGTACCTTCCTGGCTGACCTGATTAACTTTATCACACCTCGGCAGATAGTCAGGATGATTTAATTTAGTGGTCTGCAATTGTAAGGTACATATGCTTTGTTCTCTATCTATATATGCTTTGGCGATTCTGTATCTATTTACTTCACCTGAGGAAGGGGCAATCGATAGCTCCGAAAGCTTGTGATTTCAAATAAAACTGTTGGACTATAACCTGGTGTTGTGCGACCTCTCAATTTTGTCCACCCCAGTCCAACACCGGCATCTCCGCATCATATCAGATCATACCCATTTATTTCTATTTGTGCCATCAATTCATCTATCTTGTTACAAATGCTGCATGCATTCAGATAAAGAGCCTTTAATTTTGTCTTTTTACCATTTTCCCCTACTCTGACGCTATTTGCTGGTGCACTCTTATGCTTGTATACTCTGTCCCTGCCTGTCACACTCGGGTTATCATTACCCCTATCGCTACCCTGCACTATTGTCTTGTCTTTTCTCTTTAACTTTCTAAGTTTCCCCTCACCTGAACCCTCCCCCCCACTATTTAGTTTAAAGCCCTATCTACAGCGCTAGTTATTCGATTCGCCAGGACATTGGTCCCAGCATGGTTCAAGTGAAGCCCGTCCCAACGGAACAGCTCCATCTTTCCCCAGTACTGGTGCCAGTGCCCCATGAATCGAAACCCATTTCGCCCACACCAGTCCTTGAGCCACGCTTTCAACTCTCTGATCTTATTGACCCTATGTCAATTTGCTCGTGGCTCAGGTAGTAATCCAGAGATTATTACCTTTGTGGTTCTGCTTTTTAATTTAGCCCCTAGCTGCTCGTACTCCCTCAGCAGCACCTCTTTCTTAGTCCTACTGATGTCATTGGTACCTACATGGACCACGACAACTGAATCCTTCCCCTCCCACTCCATGTTCCTCTCCAGCCCCGAGGAGATGTCCTTAACCCTGGCACCGGGCAGGCAACACAGCCTTCGGGACTCTCGCTCTCGGCTGCAGAGAATAGTATCTATCCCCCTAACTATACTGTCCCCTACCACTACTACATTTTTACTCCCCCAATTTGAATGGCCCCTGTACCACGGTGCTGTGGTCAGTTTGCTCATCCTCCCTGCAGTCCCTGCTATCGTCCACACAGGCTGCAAGAACCTCGTATCTGTTGGACAAGTGCAAGGGCTGAGGCTCCTCCAATACTACCTTCTGGATCCCCATACCTGCCTCACTCGTAGTCACACCCTCCTGTCCCTGATCATGGACCAAATCTGAAGTATTTAACTTAAGGGTTGTGACTGCCTCCTGGAACAAAGTGTCCAGGTAACTTTCTCCCTCCCTGATGTATTGCAGTGTCCGAAGCTGAGACTGCAGCTCATCAACTCTGAGCCGAAGTTCCTCGAGCTGCAGACACTTACTGCAGATGTGGTTACTGTGGATCACACTGGGGTCCACCAGCTCCCACATGCTACAGCTGTATCACATCACCTGCCCTGCCATCTCTATTGTATTTTATTTAACTAATTAGGTTTTCAAGTTTTGAAATAATTGTCTTATTATAGTTTTTAATCTAGGTAATAACCTTGTTTAATTTATTAAATTTAGTTATATGCTTTAGGTCTTTACTGTAACTTAGCCCACAGTCCTAATTTAATCCGAGTTGTTTATATTTTTTTAATGTATCAAGCAGCACCTCTTACCCCCACCTCACCAAATTCCCAAGTTTAGTACTCTGTAGGAGCAGTACTCCGTGCGTTAGCAAAAGCCTCTTGTTTTTATACCAGCAGAAATTTCAAAGCCCTGAGTCAGTCCCTGCTGACAGTAATTATCAGGTAGCCAGTTCTAGCTAGGCACCTAATTACCTGTGCAACTGCCACTAGCAGGCAGCTTGTTTACCACTGTGAAAGAAACTACAAGTTAAAGTTAAGTTAAATGCAAAACGTAACTAAATTTTGGAAAGAGATCAACCCTTAAAATTCCCTCACTCACCAAATTCCTGAGTTTAGTACTCTGGAGAAGCAGTACTCCCTAAAACGGGACTCCGTGCTACTTCGATAGAGAGAAACTGTTCCCATTGGCAGAAGGGTCGAGAACCAGAGGACACAGATTTAAGGTGATTGGCAAAAGAACCAAAGGCGACGTAAGAAAAAACTTTTTTACGCAGCGAGTGGTTATGATCTGGAATGCACTGCCTGAAAGGATGGTGGAGGCAGACACAATCACGGCTTTCAAAAGGGAGTTGGATAAGTACCTGAAAGAAAAACATTTGCAGGGCTATGGGGAAAGGGCGGGGGAAATGGGACTAGCTGCGGTGCTCTTGCAGAGAGCCGGCACGGGCTCGACGGGCCGAATGACCGCCTTCCGTGCTGTAACCATTCTATGATTTCTAAAGTGGGGTGCCCAGAATTGGACGCAATACTCCAGCTGAGGCCTAACCAGTGATTAATAAAGGTTTAGCTTAACTTCCTAGCTTTTGTACTCTATGGCTCTATTTATAAAATTGAGAGGTCGCACAACACCAGGTTATAGTCCAACAGTTTTATTTGAAATCACAAGCTTTCGGAACTATCGCTCCTTCCTCAGGTGAAGTAAAATAATTTATTTATAAAACCAAGGGTACCATATGCTTTTTTAACAGCCTTATCAACTTGTCCTGCCTCTTTCAAAGATGTGTGTACATATACCGCCAGTCTATCTGTTCCTGCAACCACCTTTAACATTGTACCATTTAGTTTATATTGCCTTTTCTTTGTATCAAGCATACAAATCTCTGACTGAAGTGAGTATTTTACCAACGGAGATTAGCTGACAGAAGAGGGGAAGGCAAATAGACAGTGAAGAGATCAAAACAAAAAAAAAGAAACAAAAACATAATTAAAGGCAGATGCAAGAAACACAATTCTTTTTTAAAAATGGATTTTTTTTGCTACACATGACACAAGTAAGATGCAGAAATGCTTATGCGGTTCTATAATATTCTGCTACGGCATTAATGCAGAATCGGTTCGGTATTTTTAAGAAGTCTTCCTCCCACATTTCAGTGAATATGCCATCAAGGAGGGAAGAGATCTGAATGTGAGGGAGTGCATTGAAAGACTGCAAGAATCTGGTCTGATTGGGATCAGTTGACTTTTTTTTGTTTTAAATAGGTTTGAAACATCTGGGAAAACCTAAAATAAATTCCAGATTTTCATTCTGCATTACGCACAGCGAATTATGTATTCAAGTCAATTCTGTATTTAACGTAGAATCCATTTTAAAGGCACTGAAGTGGTTCTCTGAGAAGCTCTGGCTGGCTGTGTGTGCCATTGAAACTTCTAAACGGAAACTATTTGGATTAAATCATTGCAAAACATCCAGCAGCGAACAAACAGCAGATCAGGGTCCAAGTCTAGACCTCCAGCGTCTTCTGTGTGGTGCCTCCTTCCCTCCTTCCATGTGTTTCAATAGGATGTGACACACAGAAACTTTGATCGCCTTGATTTCACACTTGATATTTACTTGCATGTTATATTTACTTTGCACAGCCTCAAGCGCTAAAAAAATGTTATGAATTGTTCCTAAAATTGTATTTCCAACTCCTAACTGAGCAATCCACTGTGTTTAAGGAACTCATTAATCTAGGCAATTGCAACTTTGTTGTAATGGGGGGGACGGCTGTGGACTACAGATGGACTCGCTTATACACTCTCTCTCTCTCTCTCTCTCTCTCTCTCAGTGCACCCCACCAGAACTTAATTGTGCACACATGCAGGACAGTGTATTACACACAACATCCCAGGAAGATGAATGAGGTTTCCTCTTCGGGTATAGTTGTTTAGTAAGAATGGATCAAAATGGGTGTCACAATGGCATTGCCTTAGCAACACGACCAAGAACTGGAATTTATTATGTGAGAACCTGTGAATGTCAACAAACATCCTTTAATTAATCTAGCACCTTATTATGTCTCCCAAAATGCTCCACACACAATTAATTATTTATTGAAGTATAGTCACAGTTATGTGGGTAAACCCAGCATAATATGCGCACAGCAAGATCACACAAATAGCAAAGGAGATAAGTGATCAGTTAATCTATTTTAGGGGTATTGGTTGAGGAAAGAATGCTGGGCAGGATGCTGTTTAATGTTTCAACTGAAAGATGACACCTCTAACAATGCAGCACTCCCTCAGTACTGTACTTAAGTGTCAGCCATGGCTCAGTAGGTAGCACACTCGCCTTTGAGTCAGAAGGTTGTGGGTTCAAGTCCCACTGCAGGGACTTGAGCACATAAATCTAGACTGACACTCCAGTGCAGTGCTGAGGGAGTGCTGCACTGTTAGAGGTGCTATCTTTCGATGAGACATTAAACCGAGGCCCTGTCTGACGTAAAAGATCCCATGGCACTATTTCGAAGAAGAGCAGGGGAGTTATCCCCGGTGTCCTGGCCAATATTTATCCCTCAATCAACATCACTAATAACAGATGATCTGGTCATTATCACATTGCTGTTTGTGGGAGCTTGCTGTGTGCAAATTGGCTGCCGCATTTCCCACATTACAACAGTGACTACACTTCAAAAGTACTTAATTGGCTGTAAAGCGCTTTGAAACGTCCGGTTGTTGTGAAAGGCGCTATATAAATGCAAATCTTTCTTTCTTTGATGTGATAGCCTAGATTATGTGCTCAACGCAATATAAACTAAATGAAAGCAGTTTAAAGGGGGTGCAGGAGCCAAGGGACCTGTGCTTCATATATACAAATCTTTGAAGATGGCAGGACTAGTTGATAAAGCTTTTTAAAAAAGTATATGGGATTCTCAAATAGATAGATAAATAGAAGCTTGGGATACAAAAGCAAGGAAGTTATGCTAAACTTTTATAAATCACTGGTTGGGCCTCAGCTGGGGTATTGTGTCCAATGCTGGGCACCACACTTTAGGAAGGAGGGGCTGCAGAAAAGATACTAGAATGATACCAGTTATGTGAAGAGACTGGAGAAGCAGGGATTGTTCTCCTTAGAGTAGAGAAGGTTAAGAGCAGATTTAATAGAGATGCTCAAAATTATGAGGGGTTTTGATAGAGTAAATAAGGAGAAATTGGCAGGAGGGTCGGTAACCAGAGAGCAGAGATTTAACAACAACAACTTGTATTTATATAGTGCCTTTAACGTAGTAAAATGTCCCAAGGTGCTTCACAGGAGTATTATAAGACAAAAATTTGACACCGAGCCACATAAGGAGAAATTAGGGCAGATGACCAAAAGCTTGGTCAAAGAGGTAGGTTTTAAGGAGTGTCTTAAAGGAGGGTAGAGAGGTGGAGAGGTTCAGGGAGGGAATTCCAGAGCTTAGGGCCTAGGCAACAGAAGGCACGGCCAACAATAGTTGAGTGATTATAATCAGGGATGCTCAAGAGGGCAGAATTAGTGGAGTGCAGATGTCTCGGGACGGGGGCGGGGTTTGGGGGTTGTGCGGCTGGAGGAGATTACAGAGATGGGGAGGGGCGAGGCCATGGAGGGATTTGAAAACAAGGATGAGAATTTTGAAATTGTAGTGTTGCTTAACCAGGAGCCAATGTAGGTCAGTGAGCACAGGGGTGATGGGTAAACAGGATTTGGTGCGAGTTTTGGATGACCTCAAGTTTACGTAGGGTAGAAGGTGGGAGGCCAGCCAGGAATGCGTTGGAATAGTCAAGTCTAGAGGTAACAAAGGCATGGATGAGGATTTCAGCAGCAGATGAGCTGAGGCAGGGGCTGAGACGGGCGATGTTACGGAGGTGGAAATAGGCGGTCTTAGTTATGACGCGGATATGTGGTCGGAAGCCCATTTCACGGTCAAATGTGACACCAAGGTTGCGAACAGTGTGGTTCAGCCTCAGACAGATGTTAGAGGGATGGAATCAGTGGTTAGGGAACGGAGTTTGTGGCGGGGACCAAAAAGAATGGCTTCGGTCTTAGCAATATTTAATTGGAGAAAATTTCTGCTCAACCAGAACTGGATGTCGGACAAGCAGTCTGACAATTTAGAGACCATGGAGGGATCGAGAGAAGTGGTGATGAGGTAGAGCTGGGTGATGTCAGCGCACATGTGGAAACTGATGCTGTGTTTTCGGATGATGTCGCCAAGGGGCAGCATGTAGATGAGAAATAGGAAGGGGCCAAGAATATATCAATGCGGGAGCGGGAAGAGAAACCATTGCAGGTGATTCTCTGGCTATGATTAGATAGATAAGAATGGAACCAGGCAAGTGTAGTCCCACCCATCTGGACGACGGTGGAGAGGCGTTGGAGGAGGATGGAGTGGTCAACTGTGTCAAAGGCTGCAGACAAGTCGAGAAGGATGAGGAGGGATAGTTTACCTTTGTCACAGTCACAAAAGATGTCATTTGTGAATTTGGTGAGAGCCGTTTCGGTACTGTGGCAGGGTGATTGGAGGGATTCAAATATGGAGTTGCGGGAAAGATGGGCATGGATTTAGGAGGCGACAATTAAGATAATTGGCAAAACAGCCAGAAGGGAGATGAGGAAAACATTTTTTACACAGCGGGGTTTTATGATCTGGAATGCACTGCCTGAAGGGATGGTGGAATCGGATTCAATAGTAACTTTCAAAAGGGAATTGGATAATTACTTGCAAGGCTATGGGGAAAGAGCAGGGGAGTGGAACCAATTGAATAGCTTTTCAAAGAGCTGGCACAGGCACAATGGGCCGAATGACCTCCTTCTGTGCTGTATGATTCTATGATACCCACACCAAGTCTTTAGGTGCTTAATTGATTTCAAAATTTGTAGAACTTGCAGATTTCTAGGAAGAGCTGGTAGTTTTACAGAATAGCGAGAGTGCTACCGCTGTGCCATGGCTGACATATGTTGAGCAGGTCTCTTCTTGCCCTTTCGTACTGGCTAACCAAAGTGAGCTTCATTGTTACTGCACATTGGTAGGAAGTGAGTGCTGAGATGCTTCCTTAACAGTGTAGGCAAGAAAGATCATTTTCAATGATGGGACTTTGATGGCTCCTTAATTATACCGGAGTCAGTGATGTCATCAAAACATTTCCTCGTGTCAACCTTGGCTCAGTGGTAGTGCTTTCACCTCAAGTGTTAGAGGAAGTGGGTTCAAACCCCACTCCACAGACTTGAGCACATAATATAGACTGGCACTTCAGTACAATACTGAGAAAGTGCTGCACTGTTGGAAGTGCTGTCTCTTGGATGATGAGATGTTAAACCCTGTCAGGTGGATGTAACAGACCCTGTGTCAGCGGAGTTCTCCCCCTGTGTCCCGGCAACATTTATCTCTCAACCAACATCACCAAAACAGATTATCAGGTCATTTATCTTGTTGCTGTTTGTGGGACTTAGCTGTGCGCAAATTGGCTGTTGCATTTGCCTTCACTACAACACTGACTACACTTTATGGGCTGGATTTTGATACTGGGGTGGGTTGGGGTCGTGTTATCCGCTTTTCGTGTTGCCCACCCGAATTTAGATCGATGTGGGAGAATGATGCGATTTTAACTTAATTGGCCAATTGAGTTCCAACGTGTGGAAACCCATGGCCAATGAGTTATTCCAGTCTGAAAGTCGCCTCCGATGACGTCATCATTGCTGCTGCATTTAAGGTCTGCAACAAGCCTTGCTTCTTCTGCAGACTGCCAACCTTTTGGACTTGTATCTTAGAGGCAACTGCAGGAGGAATGGCCAGCCAAAGACCCAGGTCTGCTCCCAGTTTCGATGACGTTGCCCTGCAAGCTTTAGTGGAGGGAGCAAGAGCCAACAAAGAGGTGCTCTTCCCTTCTTCAGGGAGGAAGAAGCCTCCCCAGCAAACCAAGGCTGTGTGGATCCAGGTGGCAGAGGAGGTCAACTCTTTGTCAATAACCCGCAGAACCTGGCTTCAGTGCAGGAAGAGGCTTCATGACCTTCTGCGCACTGGAAAAGTGAGTATGAATTTCCCATCACCCTCAATCTGATCCCCATTGCCTCTCCTCACCAGCGCTCAGCTTTAGCAATCTCTTCCTCCACATCCCACTTGACACTGACATCTATGCACCCTTACCCATTCCCTCTCTCTCTATGGTCACATTCACCTAACTATTCGACTATGCAGCCCTCACACTCCCTATCACTGTGATGCAATTACAACTTACAACACACAGGGAGGGCCCTTGGTCTTGCCACCTCACTCCATCTTTGTCTCCTTCTAAGCATCTATGCTATGGATTCTCTATACTCACTCCTTCATTCTCACTCAAACTCCACTTGTCTCCCTCATTGCAGGAAAAGAGAGCTCACAATAAGAGGGAAAGAGTGAGGACAGGAGGAGGGCCACCCTCAGTAGCCCAGCTCACCACCTGGGAGGAGGTGGGAGTGGAGGAAGATTCCCAAGTGGGGGACGGACAGAAGGGCGCATCACAGCAAGCTGGTGACAGAATAGTTTTCCATCTCTCTCAATCACATTGCATGAGTCGCTGATAATGATTCTGAAGCTCTAACAGATGGACTTATGATCATCTGCAATATGCAATGTGCATGTAACCTTGGCCTCACATCTCTGACTCTTTCCTTTACTCCCCCCAGGACCATCACAAGCACTCGTCCCCACTGTCCAGGAGGAAGAGCATGAGCCTCAAGACTCCTCAGAGGAAGCTGCAACCTCTGAGGGCGCAGCGGCAGCAGGAATCAGCGCACCCAGTACCAGCGCAGACACTCACACCTCGGAGGGAACATCGCGAGATAGAGTAGTGTTGTCACCTGGTGTATCACAGCTCACAAGTGAGCATCAGCAGATAGTGGAGACAGGGACAGCAGTGGAGAGTCCTAGTCGGAGGGCGCAGGACTCTCCCAGCTCGGCTCAGCTGCATGTCGACCCTCTGCCTCTGGGTCCATCCATAAGATCAGCGGTGCTGGAACTCCAGGAACAGATGCAGGAGTCTCTGGCAGGTTTTGTCTCCAGGGTCGCTGCGAGTGTGGAGCGAATGGAGGAGTCCATTGCAAACATGAGCAGAGCCTTTGTGGAGTCATTGGCGCATGAACGCATCACCACGGAAAGGATGGCAACCTCCGTGGAAAGGATGGCTACAGTAGAGGAGAGGATGGCTACGGCCTTGGAGGAGCTAAGTCGCCAGAGTGTAGAAAACATGGTCATTGTTCAGAATAGACTGGCATCTCTTGAGGAGCGATGGTCAGCTACTGAGCATAGAAACCAGACCTTCATGGAAGTCCTCTGGAGTAGGACTTCCAGTGCAGAAACGGGTCCTCATGGGCTCCCTGAAGTGCAGCAAGGTGCTGTCAAGCCACTTGCTAGCTCTGAAGTGGGGCTGACCCATGAGAGGGATGTTGGTGGCAGACAACAAGGAAGTGGGGGCTCCTCTCCAAGCGCTCAAACAACCATGCCACTGCAAAGCCCTCGGTCAGAGCCCCACCAGAGTCCTCACCCAACTGAGATGGGCGTCTCATCCCCTGCACAGCTGCAGGAGCAGCAGACTGTTGGCGAGCCCTCACAGGTTCGCAACCCCAGAGGACGCCTGCCAAAGGTGTCGAGACAGGAGCAGCAAGAAAGTGAGCAAGGGGCCTGCACATCTGCTGAAGCCACAGGGGAAGCACCACGTAGGAGCACGCGTAAGAGAAAGATAATGCACAAATAGTCACAAGGGTAGTCACTTGGGTGAATTTTGATGTTTTATGTTAAAAAGCCATCAGATGATTACTGTAAATAAAAAATCTGATGGCTGCTACTGTAGTTGTGGCATGTGTCATTTCGCGAATGGGACTTCCACATTGAGGGCTTAGGATTACTTGCAATTGTCAGTATGGTGTTCAAATTGCTAGGAATCCGCTGGTTCTTGGCCATTGTCGATGCTCAGGTAAGAAGCTGCGAGGCAAAAGTGCTTGATTGGCTAGGCTAAGCAAATCTGGCCAAGATGAGTGTGTTCTTTTCATCCCGGGCAACAATGTTCTCGTGTATTGCTGCCGCTGGTTGATGGGCCTCTGCAAGATGTTCGTTTTCGCCCTCCTCCTCCTCCTCCTCCTCATCTGAGGAGGATATATGACGAGCCACTTGGTCCTCAGGAATCTGCAAGCCACGACGCTGTGCCATGTTGTGAAGTGCACAGCAAACCACGACGATTCTGGAGACCCTGGCTGCTGAGTACTGCAGGGCTCCACCTGATCTATCCAGGCATCTGAAGCGCATCTTCAGCAAACCGATGGTTTGCTCGATTATGGCTCTGGTGGACATGTGGCTGGAGTTGTAGCTCTCCTCAGCTTCGTTGGATGGGCTCCTCAACGGCGTCATTAGCCACGTCTTCAGGGGATAGCCCTTGTCTCCAAGTAGCCATCCGTTAAGTTGGTCTGGCGGACTGAATAGTGGAGGCACACTAGACTGGCGCAGTATGAAAGAGTCATGGCAACTGCCAGGGTACTTGGCACAAACATGCAAAATTTCCTTCTTGTGGTCACACACTAGCTGAACGTTAAGGGAGTGGAAGCCCTTGCGGTTGACAAAAATACCTGGATTGCGATGGGGTGCCTTAAGGGCCACGTGTGCCGTCAACGACGCCCTGCACCCTTGGAAAGCCTGCCAGATTAGCTAATCCAACTGCACGCACCGTGACACTTGCTTGATGTGAGTGTGCGCGATGGCAAAGAGGGCATTGGTTACCTGCGTGATGCAAGTGTGTGCGGCCGCCTGGGAGATGCCGCTGATGTCTGCTGCTGATCCCTGGAATGACCCTGAGGCAAAAAAGTTGAGTGCGGTGGTGACTTTGACGGCCACTGGTAAGGGTTGTCCACCTGGTCCTCTCGGCTCCAGGTCTTGTTGCAGCATTGCACAGATGTCACCCACTACCTCTCGCGAAAGTTGGCGCCTCCTTTGGCACTGCTGCTCAGACATGTTGAGGTAGCTGACCCTGTGTCTGTAGACCCTGTTTGGGGGGTATCTCCTGCGCCGACGGGCTTCCATGCGCTGGCCCCTTCTGGCCTGTGCAGCTTCAGGTGGGTGAGCAGCAGCTTGGCACTCCTGTTGTTGCTGCTGCTGTTGGTGCTGCTGCTGTTCATGGTTTTGCTGGTGCCGTGGCTGGTCTTCAACCTCATCTGATGTCCAGAAGGGAAGGAAATAAATGGCTCCCATGCTTCTGGTATATGCCTCAGTTGAGGAAGTGCTCAGTCAAGGTGGCGAGAGGGGTTTCCCAGGAGGTCACACTGGAGATGGGTGTCAGGCTCCAAACTTCCAGAGCTGTGGTTATGCCTTCTAAAAGTTCCCCCAGACCTGTGACAACAAAGTTCTGCCACCTGCAAATGACGGCTGATCAAATCTCCTATTTAATGGTTGAGTTGCAGCTGATAGTCAGCAATCCACTTGTGCTCCCGCCAGGTTTCACCGGCGTGTTTCAGATCAGGTGTGCTTCACGTGGGAAAAGGGTTAAACTAGCAAATAACTATCAAAATGGCATTACAGAGCCAATTTAGGGCTTGTTAAGGGCATTAACGGCCTCTCCCGCCTCTTGGAGGTGGGACGGAGACGGGACCAGTAGACACGATTTCATCAAAATTGCGTGGAGGCGGGTTTGGGCCCGCCCGCCAGTTTCTGCAATTTTAACCCCCCACACGCCTCCAATCCCGCCTCAACGGCCCTATGAAAATCCAGCCCAATGAGTCTTTGGGATGTACTGAGGTTGTGAAAGGAGCTATAAAAATCCAAGTTCTTTCTCTCCTTTCTTTCTCTCTTTTCTCTTTCTCCTTTCTCTCTCTCTCTCTCTCTCCTTTCTCTCGCTCTCCTTTCTTTCGCTCTCCTTTCTTTCTCTCTCCTTTCTCTCTTTCCTTTCTTTTACTTTCCTTTCTTTCACTGAGCTGGGCAAATTGGCTGCCATGTCCACCTAACCCAGAGACTGGACCTTGATTTAATGTACCATCTGAAAGACAGCACTGCACAACACCCTCAGTACTGCACAAAAGTGTCAGCCTAGATGATGTACTAAAGTACCTCTCTTAACTGACCATTCTTCATGCCTGAATCTAAATAGAGAGTGGCAGCAGGTTAAACACCCCAACTGCTGCCTTGACTGAGTTCAGCTAACTCAGCACAGAATGGAATTGAATCTGCAACTATCTTGAAATGTATGCATCAGTACCACAGCAAGAATACCTTCAGAGATACACATTCTGGGACTTTGAAAGAAACAAAGACTTGCATTTCTACAGTGCCTTTCACGACCTCAGGACGTCCCAAAGCGCTTTACAGCCAATGAAGTACTTTTGAAGTGTAGTCATTTTTGTAATGTAGGAAACGCAGCAGGCAATTTGTGCACAGCAAGCTCCCACAAACAGTAATGTGATAATGTCCAGATAATGTTTTTTTTTTAGTGACATTGATTGAGATATAAATATTAGTGAGGACACTGGGGAGAACTCCCCTGCTGTTCTTCTGATAGTGGCTGTGGGATCTTTTACGTCCACCTGAGAGAGCAGACGGGGCCTTGGTTTAATGTCTCATCTGAAAGATGGCACCTTTGATAGTGCAGCACTCCCTCAGTACTGTACTGGAGTGTCAGCCTAGAATATGGTGCTCAAGTCTCTGGAGTGGGAATTGAACCCACAACCCTCTGACTCAGAGGCAATAGAGCTGCCAACTGAGCCACAGCTGACACTGTGAACCACTCCAGTGAGCAGCTCAAGTGAAAATTGGTGAAACTGGAGAGTAGCTGAGTTTAATCCACGGTTGAAATGATGATTTGATACCAATTGGTTAGTAGAGCCACCATTTTATCTTTCATATAATGTACTATTTGTTTTATTAGTCATGGCTGAAGGGTCGATAACAAGAGGACACAGATATAAGGTGATTGGCAAAAGAACCAGAGGCGACATGAGGAAAATCTTTTTTACGCAACGAGTGGTTAGGATTTGGAATGCACTGCCTGATAGGGCGGTGGAAACAGATTCAATAGTCACCTTCAAAAGGGAATTGGATAAATACTTCAAGGAGAAAAAATTGCGCGAATATGGGGAAAGAGCGGGGGAGTGGGATTAACTGGATTGCTCTTCGAAAGGGCCGGTGCAGACTCGGGCTGAATGGCCTCCTGCGCTGTACTAATCCATGATTCTATGAAAAGAATTTGACATGTGACTTTTTTTAAAGGACGATTTTATTTTGAGTGAGTTTCCACATACCCACTAGTCCATTCTGTTCACTAAAATAGAACTTCCTTGTAGTGTTTTTGAACATTATATTTTTTTCTTTGTCACATAATAAAAGTCTCTAAAAAGTTCTGGATATGAAACATAGGACTGTTTCCTGTTGTGCTGAATTTGTCAGGAAACAAAGATGCTGACCATAAATGCTCCTTTAAAAGGGGCTGTCAGAGCTGAATGTGTTTTCTCCATTCCTAATGTGTATCCCCACGAGCAGCAGTGCAGCAGATTGCAGTTGCCCTTTTCTGTGTAAGCTATCAAGAGTTGCAAACATGTTGAAAATGGGCTCACCCCAGATGGAGGGATCAAGTAACTTTGCTGGGAAGGAGGGAAACATTTGCAGGATTCCAACTTGGGTCATGCGTCAGCTTTTCTTCTGCGCTGCCCGGAAGAATCACATTAGCAGAGGCTATATAGAATCGTGCAGCACAGAAAAAGGCAATTCGGCCCATCGTGCCTATGCTGGCTCTTTGAAAGAGCTATCCAATTAGTCCCACTCCCCTGCTCTTTCCCCATAGTCCTGCAAATTTTTCCTTTTCAAGTGTGTATATATATATATATATCCAATTCCCTTTTGAAAGTTATTGAATCTGTTTCGACCACCCTTTCAGGCAGTGCATTCCAGATCATAACAACTTGTTGCTTAAAAAAAAATCTCCTCATCTCCCCTTTGGTTCCTTTGTTAATTATCTTAAATCTGTGTCCTCTGGTTACCGACCCTCCTGCCAGTTTCTCCTTATTTACTCTTTTGAAAACCTTCATGATTTTGAAAACCTCTATTAAATCTCCCCTTAACCTTCTCTGTTCTAAAGAGAACAATCCCAGCTTCTCTAGTCTCTCCACATAACTGAAGTCCCTCATCCCTGGTGGTATTCTAGTGGATGTCCTTGTTCACTTGATTCTCCCCTTTACTAGTGTACGATGTGTGTTGCATGATTGAGACAACAACAACAACTTATATTTATATAGCACCTTTAACGTAATAAAACGTCCCAAGGCACTTCACAGGAGTGTTATAAAAGAAAAAGAAAATTTGACGCCGAGGAGATATCAGGGCAGATGACCAAAAGCTTGGTTGAAGATGTAGGTTTTAAGGAGCGTCTTAAAGGAGGAAAGAAAAGTGGAGAGGCGGTGAGATTTAGGGAGGGAATTCCAGAGCTTAGGACCTAGGCAGCTGAAGGCACGGCCACCAATGGTGGAGCATTTAAAATTGGGGATGTTCAAAAGAGGTCTCGGGGAATTATAGGGATTTGAAAACAAGGATGAGAATTTTAAAATCGAGGCATTGCTTAATTGGGAGCCAATGTAGGTCAGCAAGCATAGGGGAGATGGGTGAGCGGGACTTGGTGCGAGTTAGCACATGGGTGGCAGAGTTTTGGATGACCTCAAGTTTATGAAGGGTAGAACTAGGGAGGCCGGCCAGGAGTACGTTGGAATAATCAAGCCTGGAGGTGATAAAGGCATAGATGAGGGTTTCGGCAGCAGATAAGTTGAGGTAAGGGCGGAGACGGGTGATATTACAAAGGTGGAAATGGGTGGTCTTAGTGATAGAACGGATATGAGGTTATATATAATAATAGATATAATAAGAATTAAGTAATCTCTAGAACTAGAGTGCTACTCCTCCCCTGATGGCTCACTGGGTAAATGCAGTTCCTGGTGTGTCACCATGCTGTACAGTCTGGTAATGTCTTGGTTTGAACTATTGGTTAGCACTGAGTTAGCTGATCTCAGCTGAGGTTGCAGTGAGGCACCACAGTTTGCTTTGGGCGGGGTCAACAGCTCGGACTTTGGCGCCTGATGCTGGACAATACATATCTGTGGACAGCAGGTGAAGATGCACATGATGAGACCCTGCTGTGATATCTCTCTTAGTTGAATAGACTCCTCTCCTTCCTAAACCCAGCCACAAACAGGGAAGCTCTGTTTTCTGCTCCAAGTCCTGTTCACCCATCACATCTGTGCTTGCTGACCTATATTGGCTCCCGCTCCAGCAACGCCTCGATTTTAAAATTCTCATCCTTGTTTTCAAATCCCTCCATGACCTCTCCCCTCCCTTTCTCTGTAACCTCCCCCAGCCCCTAGAACCCTCCGAAATCTCTGCGTTTCTCCAATTTTGTGCTATTGCACATCCCCGATTTTCATCGCTCCACCATTGGTTGCCGGGCCTTCAGCTGCCTAGGCCCTAAGCTCTGGAACTCCCTCTCCGCCTCTCTACCTCTTTCTCCTCCCTCAAGGCGCTCTTTAAAACCTACCTCTTTGACCAAGCTTTTGGTCACCTGTCCTAATATCTCCTTATGTGGCTCGGTGTCAAACTTTGTTTGATAACGCTCCTGTGAAGCGCCTTGGGACATTTTAGTATGTTAAAGGCGCTATATAAATGCAAGTTGTTGTTGATCTATGCCGCTGCGCAGTTGTCTGTCTGGTACTAGGAGTTCATTGTTTGAAAGAAAGAAAGACTTGCATTTATATAGTGCATTTCACGACCACCGGACGTCCCAAAGCGCTTTACAGCCAATGAAGTACTTTTTGAAGTGTAGTCACTGTTGTAATGTCGGAAACGCGGCAGCCAATTTGCGCACAGCAAGCTCCCACGGACAGCAATGCGATAATGACCAGATAATCTGTTTTGGTGATGTTGATTGAGGAATAAATATTGGCCAGGACACTGGGGAGAACTCCCCTGCTCTTCTTCGAAATAGTACCATGGGGTCTTTTAAATCCACCTGAGAGAGCAGACGGGGCCTTGGTTTAATGTCTCATCCAAAAGACGGCACCTAGAATCATAGAATGGTTACAGCACAGAAGGAGGCCATTCGGCCCATTGAGCCTGTGCCGTCGAACCTCCAACAGTGCAGCACTCACTCAGTACTGCACTGGAGTGTCAGCCTAGATTTTTGTGCTCAAGTCTCTGGAGTGGGACTTGAACCCACAACCTTCTGACTCAGAGGCGAGCGTCCTATGACTCCATGATGCAGTATGTTTGTACCCTACCTAATCGTAGTACAGTACTGCTTACAATCCACTGGCCTACTTCTCCCCCGCTCCCCAGCCCCCCACCTTCCCATAAGTACTGTATTAAAAAGTAAATAACATTGACAGAAAATAGAATTCTTTGATATTTGGTAGTTAAGTGTCATTTAGGAAGTAAAGAGTCTGAATCTGTTGCCTGTGTGATTATCTCTTGTCTGACTGTGCCTTTGTGCATGTGTGTGGGTCAGAGTATCTGTTAAATGAGCTCCCATGTTTCCTTGATTAAAATGCTGTGGTTCTATAGAGCATGTTTACTGAACAAATATTTGGAAATTTCCACTGACATTTTGAAACTTGTGTGTGTTAGTATGTAGACACCACAATCCCAGAGAGATCTCACGATGTCGTGACATTTTTCTTGTAACTAATCACTTGTTTTTACAAAATGTCTGTCTGTGTTTATAGGAACTGAGATGGATTCATTTTTTTTTTAAAGCTGCATATTTGTCACTATTATTTTGAAGTAAGGCATATTTAAAATCCTTTGAGCGAGTAAAGCATAAAAGATACTAATGTAATTAAATGTTATTTCTGGGATTATACCTCGTCAGTTAATTACCGATTGTCTGTGTCATAGCTGCCATCTTGAATTCAGGCAGCAAGTAACCAAATGCAAATGAACCTCAATACTCCGCACTCCAATGATCCACAGAATTTTTGCAGGGCGAAACCTTGCATGAGATGTTGTCTCACTGCACAATCCACCAGCACTAATGTCCCCCTGTCTGATATAAATCAACCTCCTATCCCAAGAAAGATCACCAAAATAAGGGGACGTTTTACTATGTTAAAGGCGCCATATTATAGTTCCATTCCAAACCGACACTGAGCTTGGCAGACGTTGTCACTTTAAATAGCTGAGCCGCTTCGCTAAAATTTCGCAGCTTGCCAGAACAGCGCACTGGTAAGCTATCTGCTGTCTGCGTGTCTAGGACTACCTGCCTATTAAGATACTGACTTGATGGTTATAGAGTCATAGAATGGTTACAGCACGGAAGAGGGCCATTCGGCCCGTCGAACCCATGCCGACTTTCAGTTAGTCCTACTTCCCTGCCCTTTCCCCATAGCTCTGCAATTTTTTTTCCTTCAGATACTTATCCAACTTCCTTTTGAAAGATAAGATTGAGTCTGCCCCCACCACTCTTTCAGGCAGTGCATTCCAGATCTTAACCACTCGCTGCGTAAAAAAGTTTTTTCTTACGTCGCCTTTGGTTCTTTTGCCAATCACCTTAAATCTGTGTCCTCTGGTTCTCGACCATTCTGCCAATGAGAACAGTTTCTCTCTATCTACTCTGTCCAGACCCCTCATGATTTTGAACACCTCTATCAAATCTCCTCTCAATCTTCTCTGCTCCAAGGAGAACAACCCCAGCTTCTCCAGTCTATCAACGTAACTGAAGTCCCTCATTCCTGGAATCATTCTCGTAAATCTTTTCTGCACTTTCTCTAAGGCCTTCACATCCTTCCTAAAGTGTGGTGCCCAGAATTGGACACAGTACTCCAGTTGGGGTTGAATCAGTGTTTTATACAGGTTCATCATAATTTCCACACTTTTGTACTCGAAAGCTCTATTCATGAAGCCCAGGATCTTGTAAGCTTTTTTAACTGCTTTCTCAACCTGCCCTGCCACCTTCAACGATTTGTGCACACACACCCCCAGGTCTCTCTGTTCGTGCATCCCCTTTAGGATTGTACCATTTAGTTTATATTGCCTCTCCTCATTCTTTCTACCAAAATGTATCACTTCACACCTTTCTGCGTTAAATTTCATCTGCCACGTGTCCGCCTATTTCACCAGCCTGTCTATGTCTTCCTGAAGTCACTATACTTCCAAGTTTTGTGTCATCTGCAAATTTTGAAATTGTGCCCTGTACACCCATGTCCAAGTCATTAATAGATATCAAGAAAAGCAGTGGTCCCAGAACCGACCCCTGGGGAACACCACTGTATACCTTCCTCCAGTCTGAAAAACAACCGTTCACCACTACTCTCTGTTTCCTGTTACTTAGCCAAGAAGAATCCCATCTCCCCAATTATTTTTCATTAGTTTCTTCTAGGTATGTTTTTTTGGTTCCTTGTATGATTTTACTGATATATTTTTTTCTAGCTAACACTATGTATTGGGGGAATATGCGGGGAAGATGGAGCACACAGATGCACAATCCTGCTGGTTTTCCCCAAGCCCAGATGTTTAATCTACAAGGTGGACAACTTGCACGGGCAAGCTGGACAAGTCGTAAAGGAAAATTCTAACGCCAAAACAGTGCACATCAGCTGTTTCTCCTCGGCAGAAATATTATTAATCCATCATTAACACCCAGATGAACATGATTTTTCAGTGTTTGTGTACCCGGGGAGTAATTATAATCACAACTGGAGTCTATGCTGGGCTTTTTAGAGAAAGAAGGCAACAAGCGTTGGAGGCTGCTTCAGGCACTAATTGTTTAAAGCTGTTTGTTTGCAAGGTTAATATCCCTCCTAGGTAAAATATTTTTCATCCTGCAGCTGATTCTACAGCTCCAAAATACTTGCAGTGTTTCCATTTTCTCTTTCATACTTACTCAACCCCCCTCAGCTAATTTATCTTTTCATAGCTTTTTGCCATTTGATCTCTCTGCATTTTGTTTTTACTCTCTTTTTTTGGTGTGGACCAAACATTAAGACTGTGGTTCAGTACATAACCCACAGAAAAGAATGTCCTGTTTTCATTTTATGACTTTGGAAATATTTATATCATGATTTGATTACAGAGTTACAGTTGTAATTCCATTAACACACTTCCTGCCCCTAAACTGCATCTTCGTGCGACTAATGGACCAGAGTGGGTGGGTGGCGGACTGAGGGAGAGAGAACTGGCAGTCACTGAAGCGCTGACATATGTGTTGATGAAAGTCCCTCTTTGTTCTGAATTCTTTTTTTTTCTCTCTCTGCTTTTATTCACAGGTCTTCAAAAAATTGATAATTTTGCTGAAAAAAGGCCACTCCTTGGTGTGTGCAAAAGTACGGGATCAGCAGGGTGAGAGGAAACGTGTTTGCTTAAAATGTAAACCAGATGCAGCATGGCGGGGGTGGGGGACCGGGACGGTGGGGGTGTGGGGGTGTGGGGGTGATAGAGGGCAGGGGGAAATGTGGAAGGAATCTGCCTTCTCCAGCAGCACTGGCTGCACTTTACTATGGAGCACAAAATATGCATGACACCGATGAAGTCTGCTAGTGAGGGCAGTAGTGCTAAACTATCAGCCCTAGTGGTTAGTAAGATGTGCCAATGCCTGAAGCTCAATGCTGCATTCCAGCATTCACATGAGTAAACATTTAAGCCTTGTTACAAGTGAAACACAAGTCAGTGTTTCATTTCATTTTGTACTCCTTTTGAGCTACTTTTACTCAATAGCGCTTTATTTAAACACTAATGACTATCTTGAATAATTTCACCAACGACAGGAGGAGGAGACACAAGATGCTCAGGAAGTCACTGGCAGTGCTGGTTGGACTTGGTATTGTTTAATTGTTCACTTGAAGAATTGTAAACCAAATGCTGAGCTCTTTATGTCACCCTCATTGCAAAATTAGTTCATTTTCATTGTATTTCAGTCACAGTTCTATAGATGTCACTTGTAGGTGTTTTAACGAGCCACTCTAATGTGACTGAAAAAACTCTCTGTCATTCAGGTGAAGCAAAGTTATGTTGGTATTGTAAAATTAGTAGCTTAAGTCTTACCCTGTTATATTACATATTGATGACTATAACACTCTGATGAAAATGTCTTTTCATTCCATGTGTGCAGGTACTGCACTTTCATCATAACCAAACCAATTGCTGTGCGTTACTAATAAGATGTGTGTTGTATCGGCTGTGTCCCAACATAACATGGGATACAATGTCAAAGTGCTTGATTTTAATTGCCCTGAGGAGGCGGGTTTGGAGGCGGATCTGTAGCGAAAATCGGAAAAAATGGCTTCAGACACCCAACCCGCTTCCATCCTGCCCCCACCCAATTTTCGTGAGTGTCTGTTTAGCCGCTCCCAAACTGACCCGACTGGAACTGGTGGGACAGGTAGTTAAGGCAGTTAACAGCCTGTTAACTGCCTTGCTAATCCTATTTTGATAGTGGTTTCCCATTTTCATGCCTCTGGCTCCTGTTTCCCGTCTTGTCAGAAACAGGCCAGCTGCAAGGAGACGAGTTGCTGGAGGACATGATCTGTAGTCATTATTGGTGCAGCACTTTAAAAGCACCGCTGAAACATGGCTGACATTCAAATGCAACAACCTTGTTGGGAGGTTTGGGATAAGATTTTGCAAATCTACTGACCTTGACTGTTCAAGCTGACTACCATCTGCAGTGTGACCTGATAGGAATAATTTCAGGCCACTTCGACTGTGCGCTTGCAAGCTACTTGCCTCAAGTGAAATCTATAGCTACGGGATGGGAAACATTTATATCCTCTCATCCTGGTCGTCAGATTTGGAGGAAGAGCAGCCGCGGCAGCACCACAACCAGCCGCAACAGCAGCACCTGCACCAGGAGCGCCAACCTCCTCCTCACCCACCTGATGATGCACAGGGCAGAGGGCGTCAGCGCAGGGCTGCACCTCGCTGCAGGAGATACCCCCAACACAGGGTTTACAGGCAGAGGATCAGCTTCCTCAGCATGAGTGAGCAGCAGTGCCAAAGGAGGCTGAGACTTTCGAGAGACGTAGTCGCTGACATCTGCGCAATGCTGCACCAACACGTGGAGCCCAGAGGAGCGTGTGGACACTCCTTACCAGTGGCTGTCAAAGTCACCACCGAACTCAACTTCTTTGCTTCGGGCTCCTTCCAGGGATCAGCTGCAGACATAAGCGGCATCTCCCAGTCGGCTGCGCACACCTGCATCATGTAGGTCACCGATGCCCTCTTTGCAAAGGCGCACAATTACATCCACTTCTCTACGGGTGGCCCAAGTGTGACGGCGCGTGCGCTTGGCTTTACCAATATGGCAGGCTTGCCAATGGTGCAGGGCGTCATTGACTGCACACATGTAGCCATTAGGGCATCCCATCACAACCCAGCTGTATTTGTCAACCGCAAGGGATTCCACTCCCTGAACCTCCAGCTGGTGTGTAACCACAGGAAGATCATCATACATGTTTGCGCAAAGTACCCTGGCAGTTGCCATGACTCCTTCATCCTGCGCCAGTCTACTGAGCCTCAACTCTTCCATCCGCCAAACCAACTTTCCGGATGGCTTCTTGGCGACGAGGGCTACCCCCTGAAAAAGTGGCTTATGGCACCGATGAGGAGGCCATCAAACGATGCTGAGGAGCGGTACCATTTGAGCCACTTATCCACCAGAAGCATCATCGAGCAAACCATCGGCTTGCTCAAAATGTGCTTCCGATGCCTAGCCAGATCTGGAGGAGCCTTGCAGTATGCACCAGCCAGGGTGTCCAGAATCGTCATGGTCTGCTGTGCCCTGCACAACATCGCACAGCAGCGCAGCTTACTGCTGCCGGATGAACAAGTGGCTCAGCACACAGCTTCCTCGGAGGAAGAGGACGAGGAAGAGGATGAGGAGGAGGACAGGGAGCGATGCTTTGCGGCGCCGGATGTGGCCAGTCTAGCAGCAGGCGAACACATTGCTGGCCGTCAGGCATGGGATGCACTCACCCATGCTAGATTCGCGTAAGCTTACACTTCAACCACAGGTGGCTGGCACATGGAGATGAATATAAGTCCGACACTCTCAAAACCCCAGGCATCATCTATCTACTAAACGGTGGTTTGCGCTCAGTGTCACCACCAACATTCTACATGGCAATCACCCTGAGCCCTCACTCTTAACATAGAAGATAGGAGCAGGAGTAGGCCATTCGGCCCCTCGAGCCTGCTCCGCCATTCGATGAGATCATGGCTGATCATCTAAACTCAGTACCCTGTACCTGCCTTCTCCCCATATCCCTTGATACCTTTAGCTTTAAGAAATATATCTAACTCATCCTTGAATATATTTAATGACTTCGCCTCAACTACCTTCTGTGGTAGAGAATTCCACAGGTTCACCACTCTCTGGGTGAAGAAATTCTTCCTCATTTCTGTCCTAAATGGTTTACCCGTTATCCGTAGATTATGACCCCTGGTTCTGGACTCTCCGACCATCGGGAACATTCTTCCTGCATCTAGTTTGGCCAGACCTGTCAGAATTTTATATGTTTCGATGAGATCCCCTCTCATTCTTCTATACTCCAGTGAGTATAAGCCCAATCGACCCAATCTCTCCTCATATGTCATTCCTGCCATCCCAGGTATCAGCCTTGTGAATCTTCGCTGAACTCCTTCCATGGCAAGAACATCCTTCCTCAGATAACACAGAGGCCACACTTTAGGTGATCTCAGCAGATCATTAAACCTTTTTCGACACTGAACCCATGTGCGTCTGCACACAGACCTCGAACTCACCTCCTCAGCAATTTGCAGCCAAGCTGCCTTGGTTTACTGAGGAGGCCTCCTCCTTCCGTTTCCAGGCAAGAGGATCTCCTGACGTCCTCTAACTCCCTCCACAAGAGCATGGAGGGAGCCCTCATTGAACCTGGGTGTAGCCTTAGTTTCTGGAGCTGCCATTCCTGCCGCAGCCAGCACCTTTAAGAGGAAAAAGCATTAATTTTACTAAGCCAATGATTGGAACACATCTGGCATATTTTTCATTTCTTAGTCACATACTGCAGTGATAGATAAAAAAATCATAAATGTCTTTCTGGAATAATATGATGTGGAGATGCCGGCGTTGGACTGGGGTGGACAAAAATGAGAAGTCGCACAACACCAGGTTATAGTCCAACAGATTTATTTAATTTTACAAGCTTTCGGAGCAGTTCGCTCCTTCGTCAGGTAAGTTTAGCAGTGAGCGAATCTCCCAGAATTCACAATTTAAACACAGACAAAATATATTCAAATCTTTCCCTACATCAAAGAGCATAGCCAAGACAATGAGATGTGTCCCAGGGGGTCCAACGTGTCAAACCACCTGCTGGCTGCATATCCTGTCAATCTGTGTAGGTTCTTGTGTTAGCCTTTTTTAAAAAAAAAAAACACCTGGGAAGACCGGCCATGATGTCATGTCACGTTCTGTATCGTGACATGAACCCGATATCGCGATTGATATTAATATGACCAGCAATCTCATTCAATTATTTGTGTTCACACCAGCCGCTGTAAAACTCCCCTTTCTAGATAAACAGAACCAAGCCATTCCAGTTACATTTTTTGCAAAGGGGACATGGCCCCTTTAAATTTTTACTCCAAAAACGTGTCATCAGACGCGAGAAACTGACATGCTCCAAGCAATTGCCTGGAGGGACCCGCATGTCAGCCATAACGAAGCCAATGAAGCAAAAATCGGAACTGCGGGCCGGCGGCATCCAGGAGCGGGTCCGAAAGCTGCTGAGCAGCGGGCCTGCCCTCAACCCGCCTCCTCTATAAAAAATCAAGCCCAAAAGGTCAGGAATCAGTGGAACTAGGTGGACTGCGAAGGACAGGTCAGTTTGGGTAGTCTTCATCTCCTAGTGTTCAAGTTCAGGCTCTCCTGCGTGTTCTACATTGTCTTGCCAATGACGAGTGGGCGCTGCTTCGGCTGGGGCCCTGGAGACGAAGTCTGATGACCGCTTGAACTGTCTGTAAGGGTTCAGCTATTTCCGCATGACCTTGTAGGTCATGAAGTGATTGGCTTGGAGATGGACCATTCACGGTCGGCTGGGTGGTAAAAGGCACTGCTTGCTTCCACTTCCCACCCAATCCACACTATCTCCTAGTGAACATGGGCCTATAGCCCAAAACTGACCTTAATTCAACAGTAATTGTCAGCAACATTGAAGGCTCCCCCCGGCTGCAGGGTGGCATCAATTGGGAAATGCCACACTGGTGCAGTAGAGGGTGCTCTTCTGAGGCTGGGGATGAGTAACGTTGATGGTTTGATGTGGACACTAATATCCCTCACTTTCAGCAAAAAAGTAATTCATGGTTCAAAACTGTTCGAGAGGCAACTGACTGATGAGGTTGGTTCTAGAGGGAAGAAATAGGTCTATATGCCCTTATAGTACAACTGAATCATAACTAGTTTGCAAGGACGTTTTATGTTTTAGAACCAAATTTTTATAAATTAATGATGGTACACTTGCAAATCCTTCTTACACAGCCCTTTTAATTATTGCTTTTTCAATTTAATCAAGACAAAAGAAGGTATTTTATAGAAATATAATCTTGGGTGCTCCCAATTTGGACAGCAAGTTTATTCATTGTTGATGATTGACCATCTAACTTAGCTCATTGATGCAACTTGGAAAGATAGAACTCTCTGTGAGAGCTGGGATTCTTCCCACTCGGTTTCGGATAACTCTGCAAGCCACCATCAGTGTTTTGTGTTGGTAATCTGCACAGTTTTTAGACAGGTAATTTGCAGCACTACCCAATGCACCTTTGGAAGTCCGAAGCCTTGGCTCGTGCCAGCCTGCTCCCATGTTCCCTGTGCTTTGGCAAGTAGAGTGTATCGCTAAAGGGAAGAGTACTCACTCCAAATAAGACAAATGTAAATTTCTCAGAAGTTTGATTTGGTGGCTAAGCCTGGTGATGGGTTGCCAGACTGACCAGAAAAGAACTAACAACCAATCTTTTAATACAAAATCCAAATGCAAACATAAATATTTCCCAGTTATCCATTTTCGATGATGACTAAATAAGATCAATGCACTATTTTACCTAGACATAGCAGCATATATTCAAACTCTCAGATTGCATTTTCCCCTCCCCATCTCTCCTGAAGGCATTGTCCTGTTGTAAGGGTACAGCTCTATAAGCATCACACAACTTCCAGCACCTCGCCTAATAATGAATTTCGGTGGCTATGTGAGGATGGGGTGGATCAAAGCACAGCCTGATCCTTTTCTCAGCCACAGACTTCCACCAGGGGTCGATGCATTACAATCAGGAGCATGAACCCTGGCCATTTTTCCCCTCCCCAGCCCAAGGATTTCAAGGCACAATGTTATATCCCTATTTTCACCCCAGCTGTGATCAGTTAACTCAGTAGATCAGAAATTAAACTTGGGGCTATCCAGACCTGTATGGCTGAGTTATTCACAGAATAAACTTGCTGTTCAAATTTGGAGAGCCTAAGATTACATTTCTAGATGCTGGAGAACTGTAGATTTGCCTGGCTCACATATTGGATTACCAATTCTGCTTCAGAGGATCACTTTCCAGGTCCAGTTGCCCATCGGCAAAGGTGTCATCTTGGGCTCGAGATGATGCTAATCAGGTCCCACTATCCTCCTCCTTGAAATAAAAACAGAAAATTCTGGAAATCCTCAGCTGGTCAGGCAGCATCTGTGGAGAGAGAAACAGAGTTAATGTTTCAGGTCGCTGACCTTTCATCAGAACACTCCTTGAACATTGTTACAGCTGGCTCAAGTAGTGAGTGGCAAGTAGGTCAGTATTTTGGAATTCTGGCTTTGTATCTATATGCTAGTCTCCTATGCTGGAGCCTGTGCTAGATTTATGCACATTGCAAATACCATGCTTATACAGAATCCCGTTTTCTACAATAGGATTTCAGTCATTTTAGCACAAACGTTTCTAATAAACATTGCAGTAGTGTGCACAGTAATGCCGAACTTTGATTATCTTAACATTGTGGTTTCTTTTTTTGGCAATTGTGCTGAATATACTGTTAGTATTGCCACATATTGGAAATACAAACAGCACTGACAAATTAAATACATTGGAAAAAGATGCTTTTGCATTGGTTCCTGTGCACAATTAACATCACTGAAACCACACACATAAACACACATCCTTTGAGTGCTGGGTCTTTTTTCAAAGTATACACCTGATTCCTTCGCTAGAAAATTATTTTTCTATATTTCTATTGGTTTCTAAGAATAAACATTGTCAAGTCAAAATGGAGAGATGTACCGAACCAACAAGGGTCAAGCTACTGGGCAGTGTTCCTGTCCTTTATATCATGAAGGAGAACCCAAACCTGCGACCTCTACCACCTAGAAGAACAAGGCAGCAGGCGCACGGGAACACCACCACCTCCACGTTCCCCTCCAAGTTACACACCATCCTGACTTGGATATATATCGCTGTTCCTTCATTATCGCTGGGTCAAAATCCTGGAACTCCCTCCCTAACAGCACTATGGGAGTACCTTTACCTCAGGGACTGCAGTGGTTCAAGAAGGTGGCTCACCACCACCTTCTCAAGGGCAATTAAGGATGGGCATTGAATGCTGGCCTTGCCAGCGACACCCACATCCCATGAACGAATAAAAAAAAAAGTTGGAGGGTTTATTTACAAAAGCCTTCACTGTCTTAGGCATTTGAGCTCTTACAGAGACTGGTTCTGTAGGGTTCTCTAAGTTAGTTGTTTCAGCATTGCCATTTGCCTTGTTACAGATGGGATATTATCAGATTGGACTGGATTGAAGTTTATGTTAGCATGCTGTAAATAATTTACAATCTTGATTTAACTCTTCCACAAGACACCTCCCGAATGTCGAAGGCTCTCCCGCATCCACTAATCTTCTGGAGCATGAGTTTGGAGAAACAACTCAGCACTCAGTAGGCAATATTGTAAATTGGGAAACAAGATAAGCAATGTATTTCCACTCATAGAAGCTTCTTCAATTTATAACCGTTTCCCCCAGAAAAATAATGAACTCTGTCTCCACTGTGGTTTAACATTCACCAAAATAGCCAACAGGACAACCATAGAATCATAGAATGGTTACAGCACGGAAGAAGGCCATTTGGCCCATTGAGCCCATGCCAGCTCTCTGCAAGAGCACTTTAATTAGTCCCATTTCTCCGCCGTTTCCCCGTAGCCCTGCAAATTTTTTTCCTTCAGGTACTTATCCAACTCCCTTTTGAAAGCCATGATTGAGTCTGCCTCCACCACCCTTTCAGGCATTGCATTCCAGATCCTAACCAGTTGCTGAGTAAAAAAGTTTTTCCTCATGTCGCCTTTGGTTCTTCTGCCAATCACCTTAAATCTGTGTCCTCTCGTTCTCGACCCTTCTGCCAATGGGAACAGTTTCTCTCTATCTTTTCTGTCCAGACGCCTCATGATTTTGAACACCTCTATCAAATCTTCTCTGCTCTAAGGAGAACAACCCCAGCTTCTCCAGTCTATCCACGTAACTAAAGTCCCTCATCCCTGGAATCATTCTCGTAAATCTTTTCTGCACCCTCTCTAAGGCCTTCACATTCTTCCTAAAGTGTGGTGCCCAGAATTGGACACAATACTCCAGTTGAGGCTGAACCAGTGTTTTATACAGGTTCATCATAATTTCCACACTTTTGTACTCTATACCTCTATTCATGAAGCCTAGGATCCCGTAAGCTTTTTCAACTGCTTTCTCAACCTGCCCTGCCACCTTCAACGATTTGTGCACATATAGCCCCAGGTCTCTCTGTTCGTGCACCCCCTTTAGGATTGTAGCCCTTTAGTTTATATTTCCTCTCTCCATTCTTTCTACAAAAATGTATCACTTCGCACTTTTCTGCGTTAAATTTCATCTGCCATGTGTCCGCCCATTCCACCAGCCTGTCTATGTCCTCTTGAAGTCTATCACTATCCTCCTCACTGTTTACTATACTTCCAAGTTTTGTGTCATCTGCAAATTTTGAAATTGTGCCCTGTACACCCACATCCAAGTCATTAATATATATCAAGAAAAGCAGTGGTCCTAGAACCGACCCCTGGGGAACCTCTAGTTCGAAAAACAACCGTTCACCACTACTCTCTGTTTCCTGTCACTTAGTGAATTTCGTATCCATGCTTCCACTGTCTCTTTTATTCCATGGGCTTCAACTTTGTTGGCAAGCCTATTATGTAGCACTTTGCTGAACGCCTTTTGGAAATCCATGTACGCCACGTCAACCGCATTACCCTCATCAACCCTCTCTGTTACCTCATCAAAAAACTCGATCAAGTTGGTTAAACACGATTTGCCTTTAACAAATCCCTGCTGGCTTTCCTTAATTAATCGACACTTGTCCAAGTGACTGTTAATTTTGTCCCTGATTATTGTTTCTAAAAGCTTCCCCACTACCGAGGTTAAACTGACTGGCCTATAGTTGCTGGGTTTATCTTTACACCCTTTTTTGAACAAGGGTGTAACATTTGCAATTCTCCAGTCCTCTGGCACTACCCCCGTTTCTAAGGAGGATTGGAAGATTATGGCCAGTACCTCTGCGATTTCTTCCTTCACTTCCCTCAGCATCCGAGGATGCATCCCATCCGCTCCTGGTGACTTATCTACTTTAAGTACAGCCAGCCTTTCTAGTACCTCCTCTTTATCAATTTTTATACTATCAAGTGTCTCCACTACCTCCTCCTTCACTATGTCTATGGCAGCATCTTCTTCCTTGGTGAAGACAGATGCAAAGTCCTCAATAAGCACCTCAGCCATACCCTCTGCCTCCATGCATAGGTCTCCTTTTTGGTCCTAATCGGCCCCACCCCTCCTCTTACTACCCGTTTACTATTTATACGCCTATAGAAGACTTTTGGATTACCTTTTATGTTAGCTGCCATTCTATTCTCATACCCTCTCTTTGCCCCTCTTATTTTCTTTTTCACTTCTCCTCTGAACTTTCTATATTTAGCCTCATTCTCAGATGTATTCTCGACTTGACATCTGTCATACGCGCTCTTTTTCTGCTTCATCTTACTCTCTATCTCTTTCGTCATCCAGGGAGCTCTGACTTTAGTTGCCCTGCCTTTCCCCCTCATGGGAATGTACCTCGACTGTACCCGAACTATTTCCTCTTTAAAGGCAGGCCATTGTTCCATTACAGTTTTGGCTGCCAATCTTTGATTCCAATTTACCTGGGCCAGATCCGTTCTCATCCCACTGAAAGTAGCTTTCCTCCAATTAAGTATTTTACCCAATGCTAACTCATGGGAATCCTTCTTTATAACAGACTGAAATCTGGAAGAAATTATTCAAAAGGCATTGAAATATATGATTTGTGTATCTGTTCTATCTGAAATTGTGGTTTTGAGTTGTGAGAGAAGTCAAAAGGGTGGGAAGCGTGCAATAAGAAGAAGGACTTCCATGGGATGTTCCAGATATGTCTGGTCAGATCTGCCTGTATTTCAAGATGCAAAGAAAGACTCTTATAGATGGCAAATTCCAACAGATGACTGGCTCTTCCACAATGGAGCATTGATCTTACAGGCAACCGTGACTTGGCAGAACTAGCACAGTCTTATGACGAGGCCCAATAAGGATCAATGGGTCATGTGTAAGCAAGAAGATTCATTGGAGGGTTCAAGTCTGTGCTGAGGATAGACCAGCTGCTTCCCCACAGGAAAGTTGGTGGGAGAGTCATCACCATGTCACTTGCACATTTCCAAGCGTCCAATTCAGTGCAGCATTGTCAGAAGCACTAGGTGCATGGCCCTTAGAAAGCGGAAGGACAATAAAAGAAGGATGTCAAGGCCCTGGAGAGGGTACAGAGGAGGTTTACCAAGATGATACCAGGGATGAGGGAGTTCAGTTATGTGGCAAGATTGGAGAAGCTGGGATTGTTCTTATTAGAGGTCAAAATTATGAGGAGTTTTGATCGAGCAAATAGGGAGAAACTATTTCCTCTGGCAAGTGGGTTGGTAACCAGAAGTCACAGATTTAAAATAATTGGCCAAAGAACTAGACAGGAAATGAGGAGAAATTTCTTTACACAGAGGAAAGATTATTAAGATCTGGAATGCACTGCCTGAAAGTGTGGTGGAATCAGATTTCATAATAACTTTCGAAGGGCAATTGGACATGTACTTGAAGAGGACTAATCTGCAGGGTTATGAGGAAAAAGCTGGGGAGTGGGACTAACTGGATAGTCGGCATAGGCACGACGGGCTGAATGGCGTCCTTCTTGCAGTAAGATTCTATATCTGGCATATTGTGACTGTGCTCCAGAAAAATGACTATTAAAATCCAACTGGTTTGCTAATGTCCTTCAGGGAAGGGAACCTGCCACTCCCAGCCGGTTTGGCCTACAGATGCCTCCAGTCCCACAATATGTGGTTGACTCATAATGCCTTCTCACATAGGCTAGCAAGCCACTCCGTTGAAGACAACCAGCACAAAATAGAACAATAAGAGATATATTGGACAGCCTCATAGGCAACGACCCAGGAATTAATTCAGGACAAGACTCAAGCAATTCATACCTAAGTGACCCTCTCCCCAACATTTGCAGGTTAGTGCCCAAGTTGGAGGAGCTGTCTCACAGCCTAGTCAAACAATTTTGTCATACTTGCAGAGTCATATCTATCAGGCAACATCCGGGACTCCTCCTTCACCATTCCCAAATATGTCCTGTCCCACAGGCAGGAGAAACCTTCCTAGGACACACGTGTATACATTTGGATGGGCATAGCTTCAGGAGTCCACAACATAGATGCCAAACCCTATGAAGTCTGATGGTTTCAGGTCAGACAAGGCCAAGAAAACCTCCTGCTGATTGCCACCCACTGCCCTCCCCACTGATGAACACCACTTGTAGGAAATTGAAGGAAGCAAGTATTGTTAGTGAGGACATCTTCCATCGTGTAGTGTGGCACTACTGCTGTGGGATGGACTAGCAGCCTTAAATTTGGCATCCATGAAGCACTTAGGGCACTCTGTGACAAGTGGCTCATTTCCTGACCTCTCGAAGCTTCTCCGTCATCTACAAGACTCAAGTCAGGAATGTGATGGAATATTCACCACTCGCCAGGATGGGTGCAGCTGCAACAACACTCAAGAAGCTCAGTACTATCCTTGACAAAGCAGTCTGTTTCATCGACTTCTCTCCCACTGAGCTCAATATCCACCTCCTCCATCACTGGCGTACTGTGGCTGCTGTATGTACTATCTACAGGATACACAACAGCAATTCGCAAGCTTACTTAACCTTTCACATTCAAATAATAGAAATTTAATCTTGCTATCAAATTATGACCTTCCAGCTCCACGACCTCCACCACTGAGAAGGGCAAGAGCAGAAACTTCATGGGAACACCATCACCTGCATGTTCCCATACAAGTCACACACAATTCTAGCTTGGACATATACCGCCGCTCCTTCATTATCACTGGGTCAAAGTCCTGGAATTCTCGACCTACACCATCATGAGGGCACTATCACCAATACAAGTACTGCAGTGGTACAGAGAGAACGCCCACCAACATGTTCTCAGGGCAGTAAATGTGGCCCTGCCAGCGTTGCCTACATCTTGAGAACAAAATTAACAGAAAAAGGCTGGGTAGAATGAATTCAATGGAATGCAATTCGGGCGGGTTCTGCAACAGGTAGGCATACTGCTTCACCAGATTACCGTCATACAGTGAACATGTCAATCTACCCAAAGTTATTCTCTTTTGTAGTCCATAGTTTTTTCATGCAACACAGGAAATTAGAGGCATGCACACCTATCTTTTTTTTTGTAAGAGATTGTTCAAAATTGATCTTCCTGGTCATTGTCCCACAAGAACAGACCCTCACGCAACCAACTTGAGTTATTTTTCTTCTGTTTCTGGTATCCGTGACATTGCATGATCTCCAGCATTAGTGAAAAGTAAGCTGTGCAAAAGGACTGTGTCGCAACAGTTTTGCTTTGTAAAAGTTCAGTGTCTTTCCTGTGTCTGTAGAGCTTTTGGTTGCTGGTTTTAAAATCTACTTCAGCTGCAGGAAATCTATCCCTGATGGTCACGGCAGATGTCTCCTGTGCCTCCCACTGGACCACAACTTTTGAGAATTCTGACAGTATTTTCATGGAAGGTCAAAGAAACAAAATACTTTAGAGACCCAACTGCCATTAGAGAGGCCAACGTACTGAATCATAGTCTGTGCATACTAAGAATCACAAATCTAACAAGAATAACAAATCAGAACCCATCCCTACTTGACCACAATGCGAAGCAGGCTTGCAGATCTCACCCAAGTTTCAGGGTAAGGATCTGCATCCTTGCAGCTGTGTCCTCATCAGTGACTATAGTTGGGAAGCTTAGTGCAAAGAAACACAAATACACTTTAAGGGAAACGCCAAACAGTATGAACTTTCAGGGTCTGGTAGCTGGAAGGAGTCAGATGTGGTTATTACATGGCACCCCAGTGTACCAGGTCCTGATGTCTTGCATGGGTGTTGGGCTTGCCGCCAGAGGTTTTGATCTTGGTGTGAATGTCATTATGCGCAACTTGCCCTCGTTTAAAGTCGGAGGCGTGGACACTTGTGATATTGGTTAACCTTGGATGTCCCTCCTGTGTTGTGACACTATGCCCTTCTATTGGAAGGGTCAAATGCCATCAGAGGGCTTGTTGGAATCTACTTGCTTGGAATAGCAATGACAGACCTAACGGTTTGTAGTGTACTGCTTCTGTTTACCAGAGTGAGCTCCAATGCTTTGTCAATGTTAGGGGAAAGTTCAGTCGCGTGGTATGTTAGCAGCGAGTATGAGCGGGTCACAATGGAGCTTAATCTGATGCAGAAGAGTTGTTTGTTAAGATGAGGCACCAAACTCTGATGAGTGACTAATTAAATGCCACAGTTCAAAAGTTCAAATTCTTGAATAAATTCCTTAGATTGACCAATTTTCATGGGTCCAGTTGAAGTACTGCACTGGACGATGCCATCCATTCAATGGATAATACGTTCAATGGATAATACGAGAAGCATTGCTAAGGTTGTTGGTAATATTCATGAAAGAGTAAGGGAATGATTGCAGTGCAAATGGCCTCTAGTATGTGAACTGGGAGCTCTTTATTTTTGTTGAAGCTCTTTTAAGAGTTGACTTGTAAGGTTTTCATTGTATACTTAATGACTGCTGATTGTGCTCCCTGCTTCAAACAGTTTACTTCATGGAATCATTCAGTGAAATACTTTGGCTCAGAGCAGGGTTACATTCAAATGGTACAAAAAATATTGAAGCTGGCATTTTTTTTTTTTGATTTTAATGTACATTTACCCCTGCTGAGAGTTGAATCTTTTAAAATAATTTTACTTTAAAGGGTTAGGAAGTTAATCCCTCAACTCAGTTAGTCTAGATCAGATGGACTGGGCAGTGAGCCGACCACATCTGTCATTTTACCACAAGTTGGTTAGGAAGTTGAGTCAGACTGAAGTGGGCAACAACGCAGAACTATGGTTCCTTCAACCTCTCCTCATTCAAAATGGCATCCTTGGCAGGGTGCTGGAAGACAGCTTGACATTTTAATAAGAAATTCAGTATGGCAGTTGTTAATGCAGAATCACAATATTCATTCTACTGTCAGCAATGTCAAATTAAGGAATACAACTCCTATAAGTACATATACTTAATGGCCCTGAATTTCCGATTGGAGGCTCCCTGCGGGCGGATGCCTCCGATCGGGAAAAAAATCTATTAACTTACCTGCTGGTTCATTAGATACCGAGGCTTGCGATCCTGGCCTCTCCTCTTCGAAATGCGCAGAGGCCCACGTATCCCAGGGGCGCTTTCGAACCACATGCGCCCCTGGGATCACGTGGGCCAGGCGAACCAATGGAAGAAGGGAATCCCCCTTCACACTTTTGACAGTTCTGTACGTACAGAACTGTCAAAAGTATGAATGGGGATGACTGCAAAAATGCACCAACACACTGAAATAAATAAATAAAATCTATTACATATATAAAATTAATTAAAATGCCATTTAATTAAATTTTTTGAAAAATAAATTTAAATGTTTTAAAGGGGCTAAAAATAACATTACCTTATTGCACAGGTTTTTTAATGTTTAAATGATTGAAAAAAAATTATTTTAATGTTATTTTAAACTCTTATGCTGGTAAAAGCAGGCCTTACGCCTGCTTTTACCAGGCGTAAGAATTCTATGGCCTTTCAGCGGGCGTAAGGTGTGCAAAAAGTGCAACTCTCCACCCGCAGAGGCACTTCTCCTGGGGATGCGTGCGATCTGTCAAGAAGATTCTTGACAGATCGCAAGTGCCGGGTTTTAGCGCATGCGCTTCGCATGCCTAAACCCGGCACTTGCACGGCCCCTATGGGTGCGTACACACCTCGTACGCATCCGTAGGCGTCGCAAAATTCGGCCCAATATATATACAGTATTTAAGATCAAAAAGGGACTTGCATTTATTTAGTTCCTTATATGCCTTTCAGAAATGTTTCAAAGTGCTTCAGATGCAAATGCAATAGCCGTTTTGTGTTCGCCGATATCCCAGAATGATTAGATGCGCAGGAAGTTAATCTGTTTTTGGTGGTATTGGTTGAAGGAGGAATGTTGGCCGGAATGCCGGGACAATTCCCTTTTATTCATGGGATCTTTACCTGAATAAACTTAAAGTTGCATCCATAGGATGGCATCTCCGACAATACAGTGCTTCCCCAGTATGCACTGGAACATCAGCCTTGATAATGTGCTGAGCCTTGATAATGTGCTGAAGTCCTGGAGTGGGGTCGAACCCTTAACAATTACAACAACTACTTAGATTTTCTTTTTAGTGTCTATAACATAATAAAATATCTCCTGGCTTCATACAGGGGGGTAGTAACCAATGAAGAGTAATAGGAGCGATCACTGCACAGACAAAATGGTAGGTTTTGAGGAGAATTTTAAAAGCAGGGAGCAAAGTATCAAGGTGAAGAAATTCAGAGAGGGAGTTCTAGAGAGTAGGAGTAGGGTGGCTGAAGGCTTTGGAACCAACAGAGGAACGAAGAAGGTGGGGCGGGGGGGGCGGAGGGAATGCACAGAATGCCACAGACTTGAGGACTGAAGGGCACAGGTTGAGATGCAAGGTTGGAGGCGGTTGCAAAGGTAGGATGAGGGGTGAGGCATTGAAGGAATTTGTCGACTAGACACACTCTTTTGACTTTGAGACGAGTGTCCTACCAACTGAGCCAAGCTGACGCACATTTCAACCTTAAAAAGCGCAAACACCATATCGTTTTATAAAGGGCACATTTAATATTGGCATTTTAAAAATGTTTTTAGCATGTCGGATTAGAATTGAATCATCTCGCTATTTGGCTGTGTTTGATCTCGTGCCTGCTGTTTTGGATGAAAGGTCCCTTAAGTTGAGTCATAGCGAAGTGAATCTGTATCTTCAGTTGATCGAAGAATGGGAATCTGATATAAATATTGGGAATTCTTAATCTTTACTGATTGTTTCATTCAATAAATATGTAGCAGGATGAAATGTACAGGAAGCTCTATTAGTTGATTGCTGGAGTTCCAGTCAGCAGGTTGGGAGAATGAATTCCAGCTGCGACTGACATTTAAACTAGTCCTCTCTCTTTGGCCAAGTTTTCAGATGTCTTGTTTCAATCGGCCCAAAGAATTAGACTCGGTGCAATAAGCAGCATTGAGGAGATGTCAGAACACTTTGTAGCATGGGGAGGGGAGAGATTTTCTTCAGTGGGTAGATCATCCTGGGGGTGGGTGGGTTGGAGAAGAAATTAAATGAAAATTCATACTGGCCTCCATGTCTTCAGCCTGCCTCTGCTTAAAACCTGTTACATCTCCAACTTTTCCCAGTTCTGACGAAAGGTCATTGACCTGAAACGTTAACTCTGTTTCCCTCTCCACAGATGCTGCCTGACCTACTGAGTGTTTCCAGCATTTTCTGTTTTTATTTCTGATTGGCCGGGGTCTGGGGGCAGGTCCCTGGTGCTAATCTTTCACAGGCTGGCGCAGTCAATGAGCAGATGCACTGAAAAGTGAATGGGAGGCTAGGAACGCCCACTTTCGCCTCATTAAAATACCAGATATACATCTTGGGTCAATTCCAGGAAATCCCGGGACTGTGCAGATGGGGTGGAGACCTGACAGAATGGGTTTCTGCCCCTTTTATCTCAAGAATTACAGAGAATTTACAGCCCAGAAGTAGACCATTCGGCCCAACAGGTCTATGCCTGTGTATATGCTCCATGCAATCCTGCTCCCACTCGACTTCACCTAACCCTATCAGCATATCCTTCTATTCCTTTCTCCCTCATTTACTTATCTAGCTTCCCCTTACATGCATCGATGCCATTTGCCTCAACTACTCCATGTGGTAGCGAGTTCCACATTCTAACCACTCTCTGGGTGAAGAAGTTTCTCCTGAATTCCCTATTGGATTTATTAGTGACAATAATAAATCCAATTCTACCCTTCCCCTGATGAATGCCAATTCCCCAGGTGCAGGGCTAAGGAAAACCCACCCTGGGATGTCTTCTGGTGCACGATCAGAGGAAGTGGTAACTGAGAAAAGACAAGCTGCAGGTTCACAGGCAGGTAAAGTTGACTCTTTATTTGAGCCTCCTGACTACACTTCAAATAGTACTTCATTGGCTGTAAAGCGCTTTGAGACGTCCGGTGGTCATGAAAGGCGCTATATAAATGCAAGTCTTTCTTTCTTTTCCTGACAATGACTACACAGAATTCTAATCTCCTGGTGACTTCACCGACATTGAAGGATTCTGCCTAACACTATTCTCGCAACACAACTACTGGCTCTTCCACCGCTGATCCAGTACTACTTTACATAGATTATATTTTATTTCAACTCAGAAAGCAAGACCTGGGGGTGTACGTACACAAATCTTTGAAAGCGGTAGGACAAGTTGAGGAGGCTGTTAAAAAAGCATACAGGATCCTTGGCTTTATAAATAGAGGCTTGGAGTACAAAAGCAAGGAAGTTATGCTAAACCTTTATAAATCACTGGTTAGGCCTCAGCTGGAGTATTGTGTCCAATTCTGGACACCACACTTTAGGAAGGATGTCAAGGCCTTGGAGAGGGTGCAGAGGAGATTTACCAGAGTGGTACCAGGGATGAGAGACTTCAGTTTTGTGGAGAGACTGGAGAAGCGAGGATTGTTCTCCTTAGAGTAGAGAAGGTTAATGGGAGATTTAATAGAGGTGTTCAAAATTATGAAGGGTTTTGACAGAGTAAATAAGGAGAAATTGTTTCCAGTGGCAGGAGGGTCGGTAACCAGAGGACACAGATTTAAGGTAATTGGCAAAAAAACCAGAGGGAAGATGAGAAGACATTTTTTTACACTGTGAGATGTTATGATCTGAAAGGGTGGTGGAAGCAGATTCAATAGTAATTTTCAAAAGGGAATTGGATAAATAACTGAAAAGGAAAAAATTGAAGGGCTATAGGGAAAGAGCAGGGGGAGTGGGACTAATTGGATAGCTCTTTCAAAGAGCCGGCACAGGCACTTTGGCCGTGAATTTAATTCTGGAGGCGGGTTGAGGGCGGGCCCGCTGCTCGGCAGCTTTCGGACCCGCTCCCGGATGCCGCCGGCCCGCAGTTCCGATTTTTGCTTCATTGGCCTCGTTATGGCCGACGTGCGGGTCCCTCCAGGCAATTGCTTGGAGCATGTCAGTTTCTCGCGTCTGATGACGTGTTGTTTGAGGAAAAATTTAAAGGGGCAATGTTCCTTTGCAAGAAATGTAGATGGGATGGCTGTATTATCTAGAAAGGGGAGTTGGCAGCGGCTGGTCTGAACACAGTGTATTGAATGAAATTGCTGGTCATATTATTCCAGAAAAACATTTATGATTTTTTAATCTATCGGTTTAGTATGTGACTAAGAAATGAAAAATATGCCAGATGTGTTCCAATCATTGGCTTAGTAAAATTAATGCTATTTTCTCTTAAAGGTGCTGGCTGCTGCAGGAATGGCAGCCCCAAAAACTAAGGCTGCACCCAGGTTCAGTGAGAGCTCCCTCCATGCTTTTGTGGAGGGAGTTAGAGGATGTCAGGAGGTCCTCTTCCCTGGAAACGGAAGGAGGCGGCCTCCTCAGCAAACCAAGGCAGCTTGGCTGCAAATTGCTGAGGAGGTGAGTTCGAGGTCTGTGTGCAGACGCACATGGGTTCAGTGTCGAAAAAGGTTTAATGATCTGTTGAGATCACCTAAAGTGTGGCCTCTGTGTCCTGGGAAATGGAAGTTCAAGAGTGAGGGCTCAGGGCGAGTGCCATGTAGAATGTTGGTGGTGACACTGAGCGCAAACCACCGTTTAGTAGATAGATGATGCCTGGGGTTTTGAGAATGTCGGACTTATATTCATCTCCATGTGCCAGCCACCTGTGGTTGAAGCGTAAGCTTACGCGAATCTGGCATGGATGAGTGCATCCCTTGCCTGACGGCCAGCAATGTGTTCGCCTGCTGCTGGATTGGCCACATCCGGCCCCGCAAGGCGTTGCTCCCCGTCCTCCTCCTCACCCTCTTCCTCATCCTCCGAGGAGGCTGTGTGCTGAGCCATTTGTTCATGCGGCAGCACTAAGCCGCGCTGCTGTGCAATGTTCTGCAGGGCACAGCAGACCATGACGATTCTGGACACCCTGGCTGGTGCATAGTACAAGGCTCCTCCAGATCTGGCTAGGCATCGGAAGCACATTTTGAGCAAGCCGATGGTTTGCTCGATGATGCTTCTGGTGGATATGTGAAAATTGGTACCTACACAAATTATTTTAATGTACATTATTTCTCCATTTTTCCCCTATTGTAGTCTCTTGCCTCTATAATTCTGTTCTTGTGCCTGCAGATAGGAGTATGAATGGTGACTTTGGCAGTTATGATGCTTTGTAATCAGCTGACTGTTGTAGGAACGAAATGTATTGTATGTTTCAGCTTATACTCAGTCGGAGATGAAGGTCCTCAGTTGCTTGGAGCTAATTCCTAAATGTAGCCACATTGTCAACCAAAATGGTGAAGACATTCAGACATTCTTACTTCAGTTATGGATTAGAGTATTTGTTTGACAGAAGCTTAAATCCCTGATGTCATAGTTGGCATCTAAATACGGTGACTGGGCATTTTATCCATTTTTATCTGGTTATGCATTCAGCAAAGTATTATAAGTGGCAACGTCTATTTCACTTTAAAAAATATATATATTTTGAGGTTTGTGCGGCGTCTGTATTTTCTTCCTTGGCCCTCTCCTCCAGTTCTTACCTGTGTATTTTACAAAGTCCCCTTTTTTGGCAATATCATGGATTGGTGGAACAAGACCCCTGAGTGACTAAGGAGCCGGACCAAAGAGCCACATGGTCCTGGAGACAGAACAGACAATGACTTCTGAAACCTTCACCACAAGGGGTAGAATATCTTTAAAAAAACGAAACTACCTTCAAAATTCAGCATCATAGGCCAATAAAACAAAAATCTGCAGCAGAAATCGGAATCTGACCCAGTCGTACTTTAACAACACAGTTCCTACTGAATTCCTTCAACTCCCATAGTTTTAATAGACTTTCACCAATTAAGTTCGCAGATTTATATCTGAGGGATTTGAGTCCACAATACATTTTCCTTGCTACTAGTCTGTACCATGGAAGACAAAGATTGGCTTGTAGCGGTTCAATTCCTAGAAATTACATCCAGAAAGTGGCATAATAATTAATTTGAAAAGGAAGCAGCCCTATAAAAGCCAAAACGTGTTTTTAATATGGGCTCTAAGGGAGGGTTCAGTTCAGTTCAGTACAGTACAGTACAGTGAATGAGGGGAAGTTAATTTCTGGCACAGCTTTAGACGTGGAGATGTGGTTGAACTTTTTACCCTAATTACGCTTCTGCTAATGCCTGCAGTGCTCTGGAATCAAAGTAGCCCTTCAGGCCTTGAAAAGCCTCTCATGTGGTGAGCGTTTGTTGTGTGATGAGGTTGGGCAGAAAAGCGGAATATTGTGACAGGATTTTTTTTAATAAAACTTCTCAGTTACCACCCACCTTACTTATTGCCTACAAAAATAGATTAATTGTTTTCATCTGTGTGATTTTCTCTTTGTCCTCCACTGTAATAACTATGATTAATCAGAGTGACACGACCTTAAGAGTCAATTTGGCCTCTAAATGATTAGGCTTTTTTTTCATCGTAGCATTTTAATAGTTCAAACATTTCTTATCATGTGTAAGTTATGTAAGATAGAGCTTTAAAGGCTATGTATAGAAATGCTGATTGTTTTTCTTTGAAATAAACGGCAGTAGGTCCAGGATAATAGTACCTCATTCTTGAGGTTAGGAAGTATCTTGAGCTAAGTCACCTCACTAAGCCCTTCACCTCTGGGACTCGGATGTAGCCTGGAGAAGGATGATTGCGAAACTTGGCTGCATCTTCTGGCCATTAAGAATCAGATTGCAACAGAATGTTGACATTTCAAGGCTTGAGAAGAGCAGCAAGTGATTGAACAGCATCAAAAGTTTTGGGGATCTCCTACTGTGACTGTGCAATGCTACAAAAACATTTACACTGAAGTGGTTCTTTACCCGCTCATATAATGACAACTATTTACGTGTGGGAACCTATTAGTGAGTGCAGCAGCCAATCTGAGCTGATGGCATGTGGCCCATTTTTTTTTTTAAATACTTTTTTTCCTTCAACTGTTTCAAAGCACTTCCTGTAAATAGAACTTATTTCCCATAGTCCGGAAGCGATGCCTTTTTTTGAGATCTGCCCTTTCAGAGGTTGCATAACCTGGCTGACAATCAGCCCAGTTGCAGTAATTTGCACTCTAACTCATGCTACATTTTACATAGATTTATGCGACATTTTCAATCAGTTTGGTATGTCGCAATACCGAAACACAGATTAGAACTTTCATCGGCTAAAATGTCTAAAGTATTTATTTACAAATGAAGCATTAGAATTTCTTCCTTCCTGCCTTCCTTCCTTCCTTCATTCCATCATTCCTTCCTCACTCTCTCACTCTCTTTCTTTCTCTCTTTGTCTCTTTTGCTCTTTCACTCTGTCTCTCACTTTTTTGGGGAAAATTTGGTCGCGCTAAAAGTTGGCGCCCCTGCGCCATAAATTCAGTGGTAGCACCCCAAGCAGGAGGCAGGGGCGCGACTGGTAGGGCTCTGCCTCCTTCCTGGGGTGCTACCATTGAATATCGTGGCGCTACGTGCAACAGCGCCATGCGAGTCGGCACGTAGTGCCACGTTATTACAGGCCTCCCTCCCTGATTAAAGAGGAATGGCCTAGGGCAGCGCGCACCGGAGCCCTGCTGGACCACCGGGGAGTGGGATGCCGGGTGCCGGGAAAACAGCCCGGCACTCAAGAGGAGTGCAGGGCTGACCGATCGCGGCCGACACCCTGCATCTAAAAGCGGAAGGGGGCAGGTGCTGGTAGATGGCCCAAAAAAAATGGCTGCCCGGCACCTGCCCTTTAATTTGCGCGGCGGCCGCAAAAACACCACCCTGACCCTGTCGGACATATCGTCTGGCGGTAGGTCAGGGGGTGCGACCAAAGTTTGCGGCCGGGGTGCGAGCGGGGCGCTACCGGTTACCGCCACCGTTAACCTCCCGCTGAATTTCGCTGGAGGCGTTAGTGGTGACACGCCCAGACGCAAGGGGTTTTGCGCCATGTTTGCACCCCCCAGGGGCGCTAATGGGAGGCGCAAAGCAACCCAATTTTTCCCCCTTTGTCTCTCATTCTTTGTCTCTTTCACTCTTTGGGGGGTATTTTAACCTCCAAAAACGGGTGGGATGGGGCCAGGTAGGATGCAAGAATGTTAAAAATTTGAAACCCGCCTCCAACCCCGCACACTTCCGGTTTTAACGGAGGCGGGATGGGGGGAGGGCAACCAACCCACTTGCAGGAGGCAGGTTGGTCATTTAAATATTATAATACAGCTGTGTGCCTTAGAATTAAGCACCATTTTACATTTAACCCTGGCCGGCTGGGATTCCTGCTGGATTCAGGAGGTAAGTGCCTTTCCACATCTGGATCCATTTTAGCTGCTTCACCCACCCCCCGCGATCGGAGACCCCCCCCGACTATACTGATCTCTCTCGCCCTTCCGATATTTGCTCTGACCTCTGATCTTCCCTCAACCCAGGCCTCTGATCTCCACTTTGCTTCTGATCCCGATCTTTCCCCGACCCCAGCCTCCGATCTCCCCTCTGGCCTCCAATCTTCACCCCCATTTCTGGCCTTTCTGATCCCTCCCTCCCTCCCTCTCTCCGCTCCCTGGCTGCGGCCTGGTGCCGAAGTCCTACCAGCCCGACAGCCTCTCAATCTGGCCAGCTGCAGCCGGGAAACGGAGACAAAAAATTTCGGTAGGACCTGAGGGACCGCAAAATTGTCCCCCCGCTCCCTCCCTGCCTCTGAGATAAGATCGGGGGCTTTGTCTCTGTCTCTTTGTCTCTGTCAGTCTTTCACTCTTTGTCTCCTTCACTCTCTGTTTTTCTTTCTCTCTTTCTTTCATTCTCTTTTTTCTCTCTTTCTCTCAATTCAGCATGAACTGTCGAAAACTGGCAAGCCTTTCGTTTTTTTTTGTCTGATGTTATAACTTACATAGAAAGTCAATGAGGTTCCAGATCACAGCTTCAATGCCCCAAGGATGACACTTTTCCATACAACAATAATGTGTGCCTCTTCAAATATTACATTTGGTGAAGTTTCATGCAATTTACAAAAAACTATTTTTGGAAATGTGGAATATGCAATTCAACAGGCATAGGAATGGAACAAAAGGAGGTTTTCTGTGTGTAGCTGCCCTCGTATGTTTACAACACTCAACAATCAACCATACTTGGATTCTTAATACTTAGAGCTATTAATGTGACTTAATCACGGCATGAAAGAAATCCTTACCGATAGTTTGGACGTGCTGGTGTCTGCTGCCATCTTGGATTTAAAGAGACATGACAGGAAATATTTTTTGCAACTGTTACAGCAGCCAAAGCCTCGGAGCTGTGATGCAAAGAACGTTCAAAGATTCTAAACTCATGATGTTACAATCATAGTTACGACTGGAAAGTGGGATGAATACTGGCATTTCAACCCTCTAGAAAAATGAATGTCAACAACACAAAACATGTTCCTAATTCAAGCTTGGCTCTGAAACGTCTGTTGCAAAGTGTGGAGAATTGAAATGTCAGTTAAAATAACCAAGGAAGATGATGTTGCCACTTAGCAATGAGCAATTTAGTTGCTGATGGGCTACAGTGCAAAACATTCCTTTATTGTCAAGACTTTCCTTGTGGCCTACCCTTCAGGATAATGGCTTTGTATTTTGTTGCTCCCCAACACTGAATAATTCGCTTTTGAAACATTCCACCCAAAGCTGTTCCTCATTGAAGAACTCAAACCATATTTAAAACCTGGTAAACTGCAGTGGTTTATACACCAAAGGAGTCCGCTGCCAATGTAACATCTGAATCACTGCTGCTGACTTGTTGAGAAATTAACACCGCGCCCAGTGTTGCATCCTGGGGACGGTGACATCATTGTGCACTGATTGTGCTTTGAACTTTTGCAATTAAATACAACTGAAGTTGCAAATGTTTGTTTATTTTGTTTGAAGTAAAATGTTAAAATTTAAGAATAGCTAGCCTCTCAATGCACATTTCACAATCAGGATGGTTCCACCCAAAGACAGTGACTGGTTAATCAAGAGGGGCAATTCAGCAGTTTAAGAAAGGATTCTTAGGACATTTTTCCTCTTCTTTTTGCTCTCTAAGATGGACAAATATCTACCTGGGCAGTTTGAGAACAAATGTCATTGAGAATTCCACATTATCAATGAGTCACCGCACTAGAATCACAGAAAAATACAGCACAGAAGAAGGCCGTTTGGCCCATCGTACCTGTGCCAGCTCTTAATTTTTATCTATGTTTTAAGTTGATATTTTTTGACATTAACCTAGAGATACTTTCATTGCTAAGTTACAGAGGCAGCCTCCTCTTATAACTATATTTAAAACAAAGATCCCATTCCATGCCTTAAATGATTGTGAGGGAAATAGCCATCACGAGGGGCAAACTGTTCAGCTGAGGAGAAATTCCCAACAATCCCAAACCCTCTCTGGTCCATTTCCCCATATGGGTGTAGAAAACAAATACTATCGGTGAAATACTTTTGGGGTTGAGTGTGTGAAATTCAGAAGAAATAATTTCTGGTTGCCAACTCTTTTGAACAGCGCTATTAAAAAGATTCCAGACTTGAAAATGTTGGTCCTCAGTGGCTTACCAGCCATTCAGAAAATGTTATGGCAACTTGATCCTCGGAATTATGTGACGTTAATATGGCCATTTTATTTTTTTAGTTGCGCGTGCAAAACTTTGCCAGGTCACCTATTGCACAGGCCCAGTGATTGGGTGATGAATCTGCGGTATAGACCTGAGAAACTGGTTACCTTTTTCCAGAATGAGCTTACCGTGAGATATTCCCACTGGAGTAGTGAGAAATTGCTGACCATTCACTGCACATCCATTTCTGAGTACTCTACATCCCCTTCTTTGAAATGATCTAGGATCATATTTTGATCTAATGTAAGCTTTTGTATACTTAGCTTATCTTAAGTCATAAATCCAGCCTTGTCATCTATCTGAATGTATGCTTAATGTCCAACCATTTAAGTTTTTATTTGTAATTCTGGAGATGGAAGCAGAAATTCTGTCTTGTTGGTTAAACACCACTGAGTCAGTGGTGGGAACAGTATAATACTTCAGGTTTGGGAAGCTCAAAGTTCTTGACAATCTAGTGATGGTTACCTTTTCGTCCGCCCCACCCTACCCACAGAAAAGCCACTGCGTTCATAGGGCTGGATTTTACCAACCTTGGCGGGTGGTGGGCAACGTCGGTGGCGGGTCCCGGCCTCACTGCTGGCTCCAGCCCGCTCTGTAGAATGACTTTCCCCTGATTGGGCTTGTTAAGCCCACCCAGTGCGTTTCCCGGCCAATTGAAGGAAGCGGGTCTGATGACGTCATTTGATGACGCGTCATCAGCTGGTTTCCTTTAAAGGGACCATGTGCAAATTGATTTTGACATTTGTGCTGTTTTTGTTCGACAGCATTGATGTGCTGCAAACACTGACAAGCATTGCACAAAGGTGCAGCACTGCACAAAGGTGCAGGGCTGCACCCAGGCTCTCCCATGACTCCCTCCACATGCTTATGGAGGGAGTCACAGCACACAGGGAGGTTCTCTTCCCTTCCAATGGGCGGAAGAGACCTCCCCAGCCTGGTTGCACATTGCACAGGAGGACACAAGCAGAGATGTCGTCAGGAGGACCTAACTGCTGTGGCGCAAACCTTTCAATTATCTCAGTAGATCATGAAACGTTACTGCAAAGCCACACTCAACCTCACCCTGCTGTGCCACTCATCACATCCCCATCACTCTGCCTTCCCTACCCTACTACTGCACATCCTTACTCACACCAACTTACCTTGCCCCTCCACCCATCCCTCTCTATCTATCTACAACATCACATCCCCATTTCACTAGCCACCCCACACACTCACCCTCATCCGAGTCCAATCATACCAACTAACAACACACAAGGCTTGTGTGTTTTAGCCAATGTTCATGTGAAGTTTCTGTTAATGTGCTGTCAAACATTGAAATCTTTATTTTCAACACTTTGCGTTCTTTGACAGATTTCTGTGCACCTTTGGAAGTGGCTTAGTGAGCTGTAGTGAATGGTGAGACATAATGGTACCCCCTGCAATGGTGATGATTGTGAAAGGAATGGCTTGGGCATTGTAGGGATGCTTTATGGTGTTGGTGTGGGGTGGTGCCAACCTGGCGCCAGGGTGTACAGCATCAAGTGAAGTAAATCTGGCTATGGTGAGGCCATCCCTGGCCTCCTGGGCAGCAATGTGGTTGGGTGCTGATGCCCTGTGTCCTGTGCAGCATCAGTTGATTGCGGAGTAGGTTGGTGTTGTTGGTGCTGCTGGTGTGTCTGGTGATGCTGGTGTTTGGGTTGATTGTGATGGGATTCTGAGGACCAAGGTGAGAGACTATAAAGGGTACCCATGCTGATGGAATAGATGGCAGATGAAATAGAGATGACAGAAGCGATCTGTCAATGGTGGGAGAGGTAATGAGGTCAGACTGGATGGAGACTTGTGTAAATACTTGCAGCATCCTGAATCTGCAGTGGAAATGCAGTTTAGAGAAGCTTGTGGCTAAGGGAAGATATCTGAATCAGCTGGGAGCTTTGACTTGACATTTGAAGCTGTTAATTCATCAGCTGAAACAATGGCAAGTGACCTCCCGCCTCAGCTTCACTGACGAGGTCTAGGCACAGTGGGAAATCAGTGGGCGACCTGTCAAAATCAAAAAGCTGGGGAAAAAAGCATTGTTTAAGTGGCTGTAAACAAGCCACTAATGATTTTAATTGCCTCCCCGCCGCTGTGTGTCGGGTCTGCTCAGCGCTGGCAGACCCGACATTTGGTAAAGGCGGGTTGACAACAGGGTCCTGATCCGCTATCAAAAAAAATTTTTCCCCACCGATCATGCCCACTGACCCCCTGGAAAATTCTCCCCTATATAATGTTTTCTTTAAAAAAAAAATCGATTAGAATGTTGACTTTACATAACTTAATTGAGAAGCTACCTTAATTTTCAATGATTCCATGTGACTCTGGACAGAGATAGGCAGAACACCCGCTTCCTCATTATTGCAAATCTGCCCAGGGTGTTTAGAAGGAGATTGGGGGTAATTTTAACCTGACCCAAAACTGATACGATCGGATCGGCTGCCCAGATTAGACCCCGCCAAATTTTACTTTACATTGACTTCAGTGGAAAGTGAAATGGGCAGTTGACCTGATTCAGTCAGTTTCCCGCGGGCGTGGGTTAGGTTAAAATTACCCCCAGTAAGAGCCATTAAAATCTCTAAAACAAGAGCAAATTTCTACACCTGGCTATTTTTGCCCCCTTCACTGTCCAACTAATTGTTAGCTTCAGTATGTTGCAGAGAAGCAGGAATTTGAAACCGGGATTGCCTCAGCTACTTCGAATTAATCTTACGCCCAGAGAAAATTCCCTGAATTCGTCTCAGCTAAATTATTGATTCCATAAGGACCTGTTAAGAGAATCCGATGCCATCCAAATATGAGGAGCTTTTGTGTACCACGGGTCAACATAGTGCTTTATTCCTAAAATGAGCTGCTAGCACTGCTGTAAAGTGTGCATGAAGAGCGAAGGTTAAAGAGGCAGCCTAGGCTGGTGCAAAACTCAATGGAAAAGGCTGCAACAGTTTTAACCAACAGCTACAGTCATCTTGGATTCTGCACGTTTATTCAACATCATTTGGAACAAACCTTCCAAACCCAGTGGAGAGCGTCTTCTCTCATGAGAGCAGGGTTCAAATAACTTTAATCTAGACAAGTATTCCAATCACATTCCTAAAAGCTCACTTGTACCTGATTTAAGTTCGATGCCAAAGATTAATGGAAAGTTCTTGGCTTGTGAATAGGGTGATAATAACTCCCTATCACACAGCCTTAACTGACTACATACCAATGTACTTTCCACCTGACATCGGCCGTCTCAATTTCTCTGCTCAATGTCTCTTAATCTCTCCTTTTGTTCTTTCATCCCCTCCCCCTTTTCCCAGTTTTATACTTACTTTAAATCTATTTCATTTCCTGCTTTTTTCCAGTTCTGACGAAAGGTCTTCGACCTGAAACGTTAACTCTGTTTCTCTCTCCACGGATGCTGCCAGGCCTGCTGAGTTTTTCCAGCGTTTTCTGTTGTTATTTCAGATTTCCAGCATCCGCAGTATTTTGCTATCGTACTTTCCACCTTGATGGGATTCCGTCATAATTAAGACATCTGTTCTTACCACCTTGCTACTTTTTAAGAAGTGTGCTTATTGGAGGACCTTAGAACACTTAATGTGAAATTTAAGCCATTGATATACAGGAGAGACAAGAATATTCTTTGAAAGAATCATCCTAGATATTTTGTACTGAGGAGACAAGATCACATCTCATTAACGCCTCACTTTTTTGTCTTATTGAACAACAGAGTGAGTTTGTTCGGTTGGGACAGGCTGCAAGTTATTCTGCGTGCCCACATCAATCACTGCAAATCAACTAAATTAGTGTTTACTTGGGTAAGTTGACACACATGCTTAACCCCAGTAAGAGATCCCATACACACCTATAACTCATTGTCTAGTCCCCTTTTAATTTGTGTAATATTCGTAAGGTACTGTTATTCCTTGTTTCTGCCATTGGTCATAAATGTTTTCTGGTGGTCATTAATCATGAAGAACAATTATATGTGATGTCACAGGGGCTAATAATACAAAATGGCATCTTCTGATGGTGACGTAAACTCATAGGAACATGCATGTCAAGACATAAGAACTCGTAGTTTACAAGGGAGCAATTTCTCAAGTACACACCGGGGATAAAATGTATAGAATCATAGATCATAGAAATTTACGGCACAGAGGGAGGTCATTCGGCCCATCGTGTCTGTCCCGGCCGAGAAAGCTATCCAGCTTAATCCCACTTTCCAGTTCTTGGTCCGTAGCCCTGTAGGTTACGGCACTTAGATATATTAGTCAGATTATAGGTACTGTGGAATGTGTTATAAGTCATTAAAATGGGAGGATTCAGATAATGCCATGATGCATAATTAATTGTGGATTGGTAATGAATTTGAGTGTTACAGCCTCAAAGCACATTTCTATGTGTATTTTATTCTTTAGAACACAGTAATAGATATTTTTTTTAAAAATTGACAAAATTAGGATGCAGAAAGGTGTAGTCGGGAGAGGAATGAGACTGCATATTGGTCTGCGGTTCCAACTGAAATGACTGTGGTACATCATGGTGCAGCTGAAGTTGTGTTTCACAGTTTGATACCAGGCAGCGCTATAACTTGTATGTATCATATTATGACATCCTTATGGACAGATCCATAAGTAAGTCATAAGTCAGTCAGTCACTCCAGATGGTTCTGGATTTATTGGCAGGATTCTTTTTTTTATTATCATCATATAAATAATTCAAAAGGAGGGGAGAATTATTTGTATTTTTGTTCATGGTTAAACTCTCTTTATTTTTTACCGTCTGATCACTTGCTAGCTGTGGCCAAGAGGGAAGCTGGTAGTCTGGTCTTCGGCATCTACCATTACTGTTTTGAGCTGGCTACTGGAAGGGCAAGACTGGTTCCAATTTTGCTTTCTGTGTTGGGAAGCACCTGGCCTCTGCCCTGTCTCCACCCAGTGAGATCAGGAATTATGAGGTGTGAGAAAATCAAATCTGTACCTTACCTATACTGGTGCCGTGCTGCTGGACAGAACTTTTAGTTTTCAGTATTAACAAATGGATCTCGTGTCGTGTTGCTCACCGTTTTATAAGGGCAGGAATGTTATACCATGTCACGCACTGTGTATCACTCTGCTGATGAGGTAGAGCTGTGTGTAACCTAGTATATCCTTGTGAAGCTTTTAAGTTTCTGTAAATAGTTACGTCCTGAGGCCTGTTAGAGGCTGATTGCTGCTGGTGGGGAAGTTCTGTAGCTTGGCAGCTGGTGAATTCTCAGCTACTCCTCAAGGTCGGAAGAAACCAGGGAATAACTTGGTGTCTTTTTTTATTTTCATACTCTTAAAAAAAATGTGATACAGAGATTTACACGTGGGATACTGAGAGTACCCTTGAGTATAGAAGGCTGAGGGGTGATCTGCTCAAGGTGTTTAAAACGTTAAAAGGATTTGATAGGGTAGATACGGGAAACTATTTCCACTGGTGGAGGAATTGAGAACAAGGGGATGTAGTCTTAAAATTAGAGCTAGAATGTTCAGGAGTGAAATCAGGAGGCACTTTTTCACACAAAGTGTAGTAGAAATCTGGAACTCTCTTCCCCCACCAGGCTGTGAATGCGGGGACAATTGGAGCTTTCAAGACTGAGTTAGGTAGATTTTTGTTAGTTAAGGGTATTAAGGGGCAAAGGCGGGTAACTGGAGTTGAAGTACTGATCTAATTGAATGGCACAACAGGCTCGAAGGGCTGAAAGTGTTATGGTCATGCACTAGATGTAAGACATATAGATATGGGTAGATCTGAAATAAATTGTATAACGCTATATTTTAATTTGAATTAAGTTTAGTTGTCATTTTTTTCCGTCTTCACTTTTTAATTTGTTGGTTTGTACTAATTTGGATAACAAAATAACACTATTAAGGATTTTTATTGTGTTCACTTTCTTCACCCCCCCCCTCCACCCTTCTTCACCCATGATATTCAGTAAGTCAGAAATGCAAATGAAAATAGTGGATTATTTGGTGCTTACTGATCTACTTTCTTGCAAGAACTGTCCCAGAACCCAAACATTAATTTGGTCTGGTTTAAATTTCCGAGTTCAAATCGCATTAATACATCCCATTTTTCAACTTTAATTATTTGCACATTTGTGATGAGCACTGACATTTCTGTCTGTTTCAGATGTCTTTGACCATAATCAGAATTTCGTGCGCTGAAATAAGAATTTAACTTACTTTGTTCCTTTCTGTCCTCATCATCTTTACTTGTGACTAATTTTCTTATATTTTACACGCAATGTTAAATTGACGCATCTTGGATTAGAGTATTGTTTTTTTTTAATTACGTTTTAAAACTATTGAGTGATGCATATTTTTCTCATTTGCCACTTAAGTGTTTCCATCTCTGATGTTTGCGGCCAGTTTCAAACCCCATGCACTATTCTTTGTGCGTGTGTCATTAATGTGTCCATTATATTCCAGTAAATGACGTGCTGTCCACACTAGCTCCAACAAAGGGAAGACACATTTTCTCTATGAAATATGTCCATTTTGAATGAATATTAACATCCCCACCCACCCCCTTGATTGAAACTTGAGGATATTTGTTGTGGGGAATATTTCCCTCACTGAACCACATCTGTGTGGATCCAAAATTTGGGACATACATTTCGTGACTTAAGTAATTGAGCTGTCATGAGTACTGTAGTGTGAAAAGGTCACTGAATTCATTGACTGTAGCCACACCACAGCATTTGTACTGCACAAGCCTCTGCAAGAGGAAGAAGCATTATTTAGTTATTGCACATTGTTGGAATATGCAAAGTAATATAATTTGCACACCTATATATTATATATAAGATTTAAATGCTAAAATAAATTATTTCCTAACTTTTATGCTGGATCACCAAAGGTATCAAACTATTTTGCCTATCTTGCACTAAAACCTCTTCTAGGTGCTTCTTTTCCCCCAGGATATTTATGTGTTCTGAACTTCATTGACCAGTAGTTGGCCCTGGGGTGGCTCAAGTGGTTGGAATAATATAGTCTAAGCCAGAAGGTTTGAGTTCAAATCACCATTCACTGCTTCAACTGAGTATCTTTGCCAGTTGCCACAAAGAATGCCCTGACTGTCAGGGGAGGGGAAACTGCTTGGAAAGGGAGTAATGGCGAGTGGTTTAGTTGCTGAAGTTTCCTTCCATTAAATGTAGAACACCTGTGGTGTTTCCTCCTGACTGCATACGTCATGCCATCAGAGGTCTTAACGGAAAGAGGAGGGAGTCTGAAAAGAAAATTGGGTGCTGAGTAGCTGTCTTGTGCCACTGGTGCTGTCTTCTGGTTGCCTGGTGGTGACAGTGCACAAATACAAGGAAGTTGCATTTGTCTGATTTAGTTGGTTCGTGGTTGAGCGGTGCCCTTCACACTGTGGTGAATGTGACTTTGCAGTCTCAGCATATGTTTACTGGTACACGTGCGGGGTGTAGGGCAAAGCTGCTCACAGATTGACATTTTTCACTGGCTCTGAGACAAGTTATGCAAGATTGAAATACTTGGGCAGCTACATGCAGTAAGTGTAGAAGGGCCAGATCACTTATCCTATTGATCGGGTGATGACAGTTCTTGGTTAGCCAAAGATTGGATGTATTGCAAGAATTAACTGCATTGCCTGGAGTGTTCCTCCTGGTTTCTTTATTTAGATTGCCTTTTTTTTTAAGACTTGTGTGTTTTGAAAACTTTCGCAGTGCTGCATCATAAAACTGAAGGTAATTTCAGGCCAACTTGTGCAGTGCTTTGAACCAGTTCAGCATGTTGCGTGTAACTTCATTCATGTTTCTCTTTGTCTCCAGCCCACCATACTGCTGTGTGGATCTGTACTCCCTTCGTAGTGGCGAAATGGTCAAGTCCATCCAATTCAAAACCCCCATCTACGAACTACACTGTAACAAAAGGTAGGGAGAAATCAGAAACGCACTGTGAGATGTAATGAGAAAGAAATATGTTTGTTTTCATTGGTTTTTGGCATTCAAGATAAACCTTACAAAATGATCCATATGATGACTTTATAATAGTAAGGCTAAACTGAGGTGACCCCGCTTTTATCCTTTTTAAATCCATTTTTCATTGGTTTTCAAAATACTGTATTTGTGTTTTTTTCTGTTTTAATTTTAACGTCATTAAAAATGTTAATACTAGAGTATGTTTTGGCGGGGCCCATAAATAGCAGAGGGCGCTTTTCATTTACATTATAAAACTGTAGCTAATATCAAAGGCATGGTTCCATCGCTGTCGGCTGTGGTTTGAAATATAAACTGCCTGATTTAACTTTTCCGTGAGCAGTAGAGACTGACCTTTTCTTGAACCTTCTGAATTGCCGGTGGATTCATCGGCCTAGAAATTCGATGGCGTCGCACCCGTTTTTCAGGCGCGAAATGGGGTGCCTGCGCATCCATAATGGTGTAGGGCACCTGTGCTCATTATGCACTGGAATTGCCCGCCATATTGGTAAAGGCAAATTGAGGCGTCCGGGGCACATGCCTGAAACAGGCGTTCGGCCCTTTGCATATGCAAGTAGGGGGCCTGACATCTGTTTGAGGCCCCCTTTAAAAAATCGGGCTGCCCTGAATGCCCCCCTCTCGCGATTGCCCTCCTTCCCCTAATTACCTCCGTCCTCCCGCTAGCCTCCACCTCCCCCGATCGTCTCTCCGGATCGCCGATCGCACTCCCTCTCCTAGGACCTACCTAAGGGCTGCTGCCAGATATGCAGTGGCCCAAAATTGAAATCCTCTTCACCAGGAGTTGCCTGGGGACGGCCGGCAGGTGTCTGCAGCTCGCCGGTCTCATGTAAATGAGGCCCGAGGCCCAATATTGGGTGGGCCTTGGGCCTACCCATTAACTTCACCCAGTGGTGGACTGGCGCGATCCAATTTCTAGGACATAGCTCTACTCCTGCCTGGTGTCTGACGGAAAATTGCATGTGTGGAAATGGAAATGGGGCAGGGCATGTGCCCCGGACGCCTCAATCTGCCTTTACCAATATGGCGGGCAATTCCAGTGCATAATGAGCACAGGTGCCCTACACCATTATGGATGCGCAGGCACCCCATTTCGCGCCTGAAAAACGGGTGCGACGCCATCGAATTTCTAGGCCGATGAATCCACCGGCAATTCAGAAGGTTCAAGAAATGGGGTCATTGGGAGGCCAGTACAGCACTGCTGTTTCAAAACTTTCAGAACAATGCTTTACTGAATTAAGTTTATTTAAAATGGCTAAATTGCTGCCCCAATGGCATCACAAAGGTCCCTGGTTGGATTCCTGGTCTGACATGAGTTACCTGATCTCAGTTGGTGACATATTAATGGCCCCGATTTTAACTCCAGGTGGAATCCCCGCTCAGGCCTGAGTTAAAATTACAGTTGGGTCTCAATAATGTCATTGGGCTGCAACATGCATATGTAAAGAAGGACCCTGTTGGCTCCGGGCGCGTGTCCTCGCTGCCTGCTCAGGAGAGCAGGTTAAAATTGCAGATGTTGCGATCATGGCGACTTTCGGACAGGGCGATTTTAACTGCCCACCTGCCAGGTTTCTGCTGAGCGAGGAGGGTTAAAATTGCCTGTGGGGATTACAACTGGTTTCAGTACACACAGGCTAGAGAGGGGATAAATTCACCAATGCTCCTGCTTCTGATCTCTGTCCAGTGACCCCTGCTGGAAAATCTATGGGCTGGATTTTCTCAGCCCTGAGGAGGCGGGTATGGAGGTGGGACTGCCGGGAAAGTTGCAGAATTTGGGGGCGGGTGGCAATTCCGCCCCCAACCCGCCTCCGTGCCCTCTTGCCAGGAGACGGGAAGCCGTCCGGCCCCGGGTCCCGTCTCCTTGGAGGCGGGAAGGGATTAAAGCCTATTAACTGCCTGTTAACAGGTAATTAACAGGCAGAAAATAGGATTAGCCCCATTTTTCATGCTGAAGTGCAGGCTTCCCGACCTGGGGGAACCCCACCGGGGTGTAGGAGGTGAGTAGGAGGTCTGCGGGGGTCGGAGGGGTCTGAAAGTGCGATGTAGAGGTGAGCGATGGGTGCAAGCGTGGAGTGGTAAGTATGTGAGGTGAGTGTAAAGTGTTAGAAAATGTTAACTTACCTTTGTTTCTACCTACAGCCTTCAGCCGCTGTGGAACCGGAGTCCCTGACATCGCCATTGTAGAGATCACAGATTGGCTGTTGCGATCCAACAGCCAGCTGATTTCTGCAAAGTAGAAAGGTTTGATGAGTCCTGAACACAAGGACTCATCAAACTACACAGAATGTCAGTGTTTGACAGCTTCACAGAGCTGTCAAACGATGACATTTCTTCTTTCAAAAGTTCTTGACAGATGACACGTCAGATGTTGACGTGCTCGGTCACTGACTTCCCCCTAATTGGTCTGCTGAGCCCGCCGGGCAGGCTTAACAAGGTCAATCCCCGCTGGTTGGCCAGAAACTGATGGAGGCGGGACTGAAACCCAGCAAGCAGCAGTCCCGCCTCCAAAAGCTTCCCATTCAGAAAATCCAGCCCTATGTGTGCCGATGCCCGTTCAGGGTGGGATCAGGTGTGGCTGGGATTCCTCACTGCTCAAAAGCCTGCTGACACAAACTTTTTAGGGGTATACGTGAAGAATGATCAATCGAATGAGGTACTGGTGAGGACGAGTCAACATGTTATGGAAAGGAGGGGAGAAAATTGGGAATGTGGAATTCAGAAAATGGTGTACCTGTGTGGACACATGTACCCATGTTCAGCCGATGAAACCTCCTAGTTGAAAATAAGTTTTGTAACCAGGGTAGCTGCGGCTGATATATCTGTATAGATTTGGAACACTGAGCCTTGGCTGGGTAATAGATTCCTCCAAGTTAATTCCTTGATGAGGTCACCACAACTCACTGAAAAACCTGCAAACCAAAATCAACAATAGAAAACAAAAGGATATTAAATTTGATAATGTTTTCGAACTGTTTGAAGTAAAAGAAGAATATATGAATATGAGTACAGGTATATGAAAAGACGGACAAGAAAATACCAGCTGGCCCAACAAGCCTGCCTCAAACAGTCATAATGTGACCAAACATCATGACCTTCAATATACAAAACGTGCCAAGATGCCTTACAGTGTAGTAGTAAGAGGGTCAGAACAATGAACCATGAGAGTTTATAAGGGATGATTGAAGGCTTGGGTCAAGAGATGGGTTTTGATAGGTTGCTTTTAAAAGGAGCAAAGAGAAAGAGTGACCAGAATGGGTTTAGGGATGGAGTTCCGGAGCAGGGACTAGGCGTCTGAAACCTCTGCCACCAGTGGTGGGGCAGAGAGAGGGGAAAGCACAGGAGACCAGAGTCAGAAGACCGAAATGTATGGGAGGGAAAGCAAGTTCGGAGGAGGTTTGTGTTTGTTCGTGTATTTTCTAAGACCTGGTTTCACAGCCGCATTTCTTTTCTCAGCACCTGTCTCCAGCTCCAACTCATTCCACATGGATTCCAGCTTAAATTTCACCCCGCCAGTTTTGGATCAACCCATGATCACCGGTATCTCAGTGATACTCTAAATTCTTCTAACCTTGTGCCACTGTATACATGCTCTTGACCTTTGTCTTCAGAAGTACTGACTTTATTTCAGAGCTGTCCTGGTTCAGTTCCATTTCATCCTTCGTCTCATCTGCCGTTTAAACAAAAAGTTTTTTTTAGGTTAGTCTCCCTAATTTTAGAAGTCGCACAACACCAGGTTATAGTCCAACAGATTTATTTAAAATTACAAGCTTTCGGAGCTGTCGCCCCTTCCTCAGGTAGAGTAGCTGTGAGAGAATCTCCCAGAATTCACAATATATATCGGGTTCATGTCACGATACAGAACGTGACTTGACATCATGGCCGGTCTTTCCAGCCTTTTTTAAAAAAAAACTAACACAAGAACCAAACTCAACTGCAGAGGATATGCAGCCAGCAGGTGTTTTGACACGTTGGACCCCCTGGGACACATCTCATTGTCTTGGCTGTGCTCTTAGTGTGTCTTTGATGTAGGGAAAGATTTGAGTACATTTTTTCTGTGTTTATATTGTGAATTCTGGGAGATTCTCTCACAGCTACTCTACCTGAGGAAGGGGCGACAGCTCCGAAAGCTTGTAATTTTAAATAAATCTGTTGGACTATAACCTGGTGTTGTGCGACTTCTCATTTTTGTCCACCCCAGTCCAACGCCGGCATCTCCACATCATGATCCCTAATTTTAAGCAGGTACTGATGATGAGACAACCTCTTCGAGGCCCTCAACCTTGTCTGATTCCCAGTTTTGTCTGATGCACAAATTAACCAATGAAACATGTGATGAGTTAATTTTTTTCTTTCACTTGGGGATCGGAGGCTGTGGGGGGGAGGATTTGAGGCTCCGGAGGGGGTGGGGGGCGGTGTCTTCGATCGCGGCGGGTGGGTTAGGCAGGGACGCTGAATCTAGGACATAAGTGTAAAGACACTTACCTCCTAGATCCAGCAGTCCTCACCTTCCATTAGCTGGCGGGTTTCACAAGGCCTGCAAAACCAGACCAGCTAAAGTTAAATTCAAAATGGAACCTCATTAAATGGATGACTCGCCTCCTGGGAGCGGGTTGGCTGCCCGCCCCCATTAAAACCAGAAGTGGGCAGATTGGAGGCGGGTTCTGGCCGGGAATCAGATTTTTAACACTTTGACTTCCCACACGACCCCAACCCACCTTTTTTTCAGGTTAAAATTCCCCCCATGTCTCTGGATGATGTTGCTAAGGAGCAGCATGTAGATGAGAAAGAGAAGGGCGCCACAGATAGATCCTTGGAGGGCTCCAGACTCCAGACGCAATGTTATGGGGGTGGAAAGATAAGCCATTGCCAGAGATGCTCTGATTGTGATTGGATAAGTAAGAATGGAACCAATCGAGGGCAGACCCACTAAAGCTGGACGTTGGAGGAGGATGGTGTGGTCGACCACGTCAAAGGCTGCAGAGAGATCGAGAAGAATGAGGAGGGATAGTCCACCATGGCCATAGTCACAGAGGATGTAATTTGATTAGGGCTATTTCAGTGCTGTGGCAGGGGCGGAAACATGATTGGAGAGATTCAGACATGGACTTGCGGGAAAGATGGGCACGGATTTGGGAGGTGACACAACACATTCAAGGAGTTTGGAGATGGGGATAGAGGATTCTAGGGTAGGGTTTTTGAGTAAGGGGGTGATGGTGGCAGTTTTGACATGGAAGGGAACAGTACCAGAGAGAACCATTCACAGTGCGTGCCAGAAAGGGAAGTTAGGTGGTCAGCAGTTTAGTGGGAATGATGTCAAGGGAGCAGGAGATGACCCTTCACCAGATAGGTTAATGTTTCAGCTGTGAGACTTGGAGATTTCTTGACCTTTTTCTCTTTCCGATCGTTATCAACCTGCTGCACATGACCAGCATTTTTAAAATTCAAATAAATAGAGATGTTGATCAAAGAAATATAATGCCTGATCTTTACAATTAGTTTTCTTTTAAATATTGGAGAATAGTGAATAATGTAAAATTCAACCTGGATTGATTTTGCAAGTGGCTGATTACAAGGTGAGGTTTTTGGGTTTCTAGCTGGATTTTGCCACCCATTTATCTCCTTAGCCACAGAGTGAAGAGCTCAATAAAGGTTCAACTTTTATTTAAATATTGAGTAAGATTAGCTGAAATCTTTAGTGGAATTGTCTTGGGGGAGTCACGTTGTCCAGAAGAGTTTGTGGAATTAGTTGTGGTACCCAGGGGGTCAGTGGCCACAGAATGTTTAACATGATCTGGGATTCAGATGGCTAATTTCAAAGAAGTGAGGGAATAATTACTGCAAATGGATAAGAGGAAGATGTGCATCAGTACTCAGTTGGGGGGAAAAATGGAACACCTTAAAGGAAAGAAAGAAAGACTTGCATTTATATATAATAATGCTGAGCTTGTAGGATAAATACATACCTAGGTTCAGTAACCTCAGACTAAACAAGCGTGACCCTAAATGAATTGACAAACAAGATAAGGAGGAAAAATTACCTCTACAAATCTTGCAGGGAGAAAGGGGAACGGGTCCACTGGGAAGCAAACATGTCAAGAGATTAATCAGTGAGGCAAAGAGAGGCAAAACATAACATTAAAAATTTCTTTCAGTACTACAATAACAAGTGATCAGTCAGAGATTAGGTGAGAACCTTAAAAGGTGGAAAACTGAGGGCTTGAAACTGAAGATGAGCATGAACTATAAATATTCAGAGTGATTACTTCCTCCACGTAGTCACAAGGGAAAACATGAACTCATGCCCTCCCTAAAAAGGCATACCAAGGCAAAATCCATGACTTCAATATAAATGAGATTGAAGTCCTAGACAAGCTGAAAGGGCTCAAAACAAATAAACACCAGGAGAAATGGGATTTATCCCAGACTGTTGAGAGAGACTAAGGAGTGGATTTGCGAAACATTTTGAGAGAGTATTATGAGGGAGTCAGTGGACAGTGGGGATGTTCTGGTAGCATAGAAACAAGCAAATGTTCCCATATTCAAAAATTTCAAATTTTACAAAAGTAGGAAGGAAAAATGGGAGACACACGTTCTGCACGAATGGTGTCGAAATAGCTGAGGATGAATTTGAAAGAGAACTAGGTATCCGAGTAGCCTTGACAGTCAACATGTCCAACCAATGTAGAGCAGCCATTAACCGAACCAATAGAATGCTGAGCTGTGTAACCAAAACAGTAGAGTAAGTCAGAGGAGAAAGTGATCAACAAGAATAACTTCCAGCAACATACCAACATAACTTATTTTTGCTTTTCCACTGTGTGAGCTACGCTAACTCAGCTCTTCATGCTGGTGCCTTATTAACACACTGTTTTCCCCTCCCATTTATAGTTCCTTTTCTCCAATCCTGAAAGAGCTAAAACCTGCTTGGGTTCAGTTCCACAGATGGTGACAGTCCTCCCTCCGTACCTTGTTCCTTCTTCCTGTGTTAGCCAAGTTAATGAATGTTGGCCAGCTATTTCCCCATAGGGAAATCGCTGTGGAGCCAGACCTTGTCTACACCCATCGCCTACACTTACACACTATCCAACTGTTCAACACACTGTTTAAACAAAAGTATGTATTTTTAACAATCCCTTGATTTAGACTGGGAACAAAGGGTCGATGACTGTGATTCGTCACCATTTTCATTTTTTTAAGATGTGAAGAAACTTTTTTTTAAATCATGTTAGTTTAGCCTCACAGAAAGAACATGGCTTTAAACTTTTTCCACCACTTGGTGTCACTAAAACTATTTTCTTTTCCACCTTGTGTTGCCAAACCACAATTCCCATATGTAATGGAACGCAAGGCATTCTTTTTGTGCCTAAGCAGCACAAAGTGTAACATTTACAGACTTAGCCCCTGAATTCAGAACTGCCACCCTAGCAGAGCACTTTGCGCTGACTCTCCGCTCCTCACACAGGGTAAATCAACAAGCATTGCAGTTTGAAAGTTTCACAAAAACAAAAAAGACAGACGAGCGGTCTACAGGTGGGACCTCAAGATCTGAGAGTTTGGAATGAAAAGGGGGCGGTGGGGGGAGCAAGTATAGTTTGGGTGGAATTTTTTTTCCCAGGATAGTGGGCAAGCGATACAGGCCGCTGGTGCTACAGATCCCAATAGGGATGCTCTTGTGAGTTCAAAGTTCACAAGATTAATATGGATGAGCGAGGCCATTTGGCCCAAATTGGTCCATCCATCTACAAAAACCAATAGTCTCCCCAATTGAGCATCTCTTAAATGACTCACGTTTTTGCTTTTACTGTCCTGCATGACCAAGTGCTGATCACTCTGTGAAGAACTGCTTACTATCTATCAGTCCTAAAGCTGCCTTTCATCAATTTAAACCTGTCCTCCATGTCCAACTGTAAACCTTTACTCTGATGTAGTGGTCCGGATTTACCTTTCGTATATTATTTAATGCCATATTATTACATCTGTGTAAATATTACCTGTCTACGACCCCTTTGACTCCACGATTATTGCTGTGCTGTCCCACTGCCTCTTCGACATGAAATCGTGGATGAGTTGAAAACTTCTGCCAGCTAAACATTGGCAAGGCTGAAGCCATCTTGTTTGGTTCTCATAAGAAACTCCAGACCCTGATTCCATCCTCTTTCCCAGCTGCTTGCTCAGGCTACACCTTACGGTGCGCAGCTGCAGTCTCCAGTCTGATTCTGAGTCTCTCAGTTTCCTGTTTCACCCTGAATCAAGCCTATTTAGACCTCCAAAATGTTAGCTGCCTCTGACCCTACCTTATCCACTGCTGCGGAACTCCTCATCCACACCTTCGTAACCTCCAGGCTTGATTTCTTGAAAGCTCTCTACACGGGCACCCCAAGCTCCACCCTCCAACTTATCCAGACATGTACCCACATCCAATCCTGTACAAAGTCATGCTCATCTATCACCTCTACCCTCACAGATCTCCACTAGCACCCAATTCTCCATTTCCTTGATTTCAAAATTATCATCCTCATTTATGAATCATTTGGACTTGCTCCATCCAACCTCTGCAATTTTCTCCAACCCTATGTCCCAGCTGGCACCCTCCATTCTTCTGAGTCTGGGCTACTATGGAAAGCATGCTACTAGGCACACAGTGTCAGCCGTGGCTCAGTGAGTAGCACTCTCGCTTCTGAGTCAGAAGGTTGAGTGTTCAAGTCCCACTTCAGAGACTTGAGCACATAATCTAGGCTGACACACCAGTGCAGTGCTGAGGGAGTGCTGCACTGCCTCGGAGGTGCCATCTTTCGGATGACACGTGAAACTGCGGCCTCGTCTGCCATCTCAGGTGGACATAAAAGATCCCATGGCACTATTCGAAGAAAAGCAGGGGAATTCTCCCCGATGTCTTGGTCAACATCACTAAAAAACAGATTTTCACATTGCTGATTGTGGGACCTTGCTGTGCGCAAATTGGCTGCCGCATCTACATTACAACAGTGACTACACTTCAAAAACTACTGTAAAGCTCTTTGGGACGTCCTGAGGTTGTGAAAGGCACTATATAAATGCAAGTCTTTCTTTAATGTCTTTCCTGTTGAACACCTCAAGAAAGTAATTGTTGGGTATATATTGAGTACTTTATCTACTTTATGTTCATCCTCACTTTCAGCCTTGTTCGTATCCTTTGAAGTTCTCGCCTCTTCTCTGACAGTTATAGTACTGTACTGGAGGAATGTCTTGCTGTTGTGTTTATTTTCTGCCACATACTTATTTTCAGATTTTTCTTTCCCTCTCTTTTAACATATTTCTGAAGGTTCCAGTATTCATCCCATTTTTTCGGCTCATCTTTCCCCCTGTGAAGTTTGAAAATTTTGTTTTTCTTATTTCACTTTGGATTGTATCGTTGATCCATTTGGAGTTTTGCTTGTTTAGTTTGCACACCCTATTCCTGGAGCTGTATTTTTTCTTCATGCCCAGCAGTATGCCCTTAAAGGTTGAGGGCAAATGGAATATTAAACTATACCCCCAGTCAATTTGTTTGAGTGCTTCCTGAATTTCTTTGAGTTGGCCTTTTTAAAATTGTATACTTGGTTACCCGGCCTTGTTGTATTTTAGCTTCTTTAGATTTTTGAGGCAGAGATGAAGATCCTGTCTAAAATGTTGCATGTGTGCCATAATTTCTGATCCATCGTTTTCCAAATGTGTTTGTTTTGAACTGTGGTACAGTAAATGATGCTCTGTGGAAGTGGTTCTGAACGTGCCAATCCCAGAATGTCTACAAATGAATTATATTTGGTAATGGAAACTCTAATTGAAGGATTATATTGCCCTTCACTTTTAAAACAATCCATCACCTCTGAACTGCTTTCAGTAAAGTTCCTGCTTGTATTTTGTCTGTCTTCTTTCTCTTTGTCATTTGTCTGTCTCTGACAATCTCCTTTTTTCCCGTTATTACTCTTTCGCTTTCTTTGTTTTTTTTTCAATTCCTTGTGTTCGAATTCTTAAGCTTTTTCATTTTTATTACTTTGCCCATGTGTAAGTTTCACGACTTGTTTTCCTTCATCCTTAAACTCTTTTATCTACTGTGTGTATATCTCCGTATTCTCAGTGATAGCCAGAGTCTGAGGTGGTGTGAGATGGCTAGAGTGAGGCTAGAGGCGGAGGATTTCCTTGGTGACTGTAGAAAGAATAGAAAGAACTTGCATTTATATAACACCTTTCACAACCTCAGGATGTCCCAAAGCCCTTTACCACCAATGAAATCCCTTTGAAGTGTAGTCACTGTTGTAATGTAAGAAATGTAGCAGCCAAATTGCGCACAGCAAGCTCCCACAAACAGCAATGTGATAATGACCAGATCATCTGTTTTAGTGATGGGTGAGGGATAAATATTGGCCAGGACACTGGGGAGAACTCCCTTCCTCTTCTTCAAAATAGTGCCATGGGATCATTTACGTCCACCTGAGAGGGTAGCCGGGGCCAAGAGTGAGGTCAAGAGAGGAATTAACAAAACTAACAAGAGAAACAGGTCGCCAAGAATGAAGGAGGGATAGTGGGGTAATAGAGATGGAGGGACGCAAATGTTTTTAAAACAAAAAGGGATAGGAGAAGGGTCAAGAGCAAGAGAGTGGGAAAACAAATAGTTGAAGTGAAGTAGTTAGGTACATGTTAAGGGTAGAGATGACCAATTGGAGAAAATAAAGGGAAGAGCAGAGCATGTGGAGATAGTTGATCTAGAAAATGCAGTGAGAGTACCGGCCAAAATTAAATTAATATCTGTAGCAGCATTTATGACATTAGCAATTTGCTTTGATGACCAACTGGCAGTGAAATTAGCACAGAAAGTTCTGGAAGCTGTTTGTACATTCTGAATCTATTATTCTCCATGCATATTAAAAGGGAGTAAAGGAGATTAGAAAGAGAAAGAGATAAATATAATTGCTGACTGTTACTTAGCATGTGTGCCATAGCTGGCTGCCGCTTTCTCACACTCCTCTAAATCACATGGCAGTTTCCTTCAAACACCATTCAAAAAAAATACTTTCCTTTGTTGTAGAACCCCATGTGTGCCCATGATCCCCTGACCAAGAGGTGGACTGAGTACTCTGCGACGAGTGTCTCACCCTCTGACCCTTCAGAGCCTCTCCAACGTCAGTATGGCTTAAGTCAGGGGTGTGATGGAATATTCACCACTCGTCCGGATAGGTGCGGCTGCATCATAACTCGGGAAACTCGAGACTATCCAGGATAGATCAGTTCCTATGCTGGGCTCTCCTGCCACTAGACTCAATATCTGGCCTAGAAATTCGGGTGGCCGGCTTGCCGCAGGGGTAAGGATCGCGCGCGCTCTTACCTACCACGCCTGCCATTGTGTTTCGGGCCCACAGGAACTTCGGGTCCTGGGCCTCTCCCTAGTGCCGGCGCGCAGTGCTTGCGTGTCCCAGGGGCGCAGTTAGTGCGATGCGACCCCTGGGATCACGTGGGCCATGGAGAGCCAATGGCAGCAGACCATCTTTCATTCATAGATTTGATAGGAGACCTGTCAAATCTGTGAATTGAAATCGGCCCCAAAAGAACAGCTAAACCTCAAATAAATTTTTTAAAAAACCATCACATTAATAAAATAACTAAAGTTAAATAAATTAACCACTTTAAACAAAAATTTAAATTTTTGAAAAAATTTAAATTCTTTTTATAAGTTATAAAAATAAACTTACCTTTCTTTAAAGTCTCTAAAAAAGATAAACCTGTTGAAAAAAATTTAAAATTATACTTAATTAACTACTTACCTTGTTCAAAAGGGGTCTTACGCCTCCTTTTTACTTGTGTAAAATCTTCCATACTTACCCTCGCGTTGAAACCTGAAAAAAAACCTAAGTGTGCTGCGTGCGCGCAGCCTCTAGTACACACGCGGTTCACCTAGGAACCGCTCCCTTCGCCATACCGGAAGTGCCGGTTTCCCGCGCATGCGCAGTGCATGCAGGAAACCGGCACTTCGGGAACAAATACGGGTGAGTACGCAGCGGGTACTCTCCCGTATTCGGCTGAATTTTTGGGCCAATATCTATCGCCTCTACCATTGGCACATTTGTGGCTCCAGTATATACTTTCTACAGGATACATTGCAGAAACTCACCAAGTTTACTTTGACACCACCCCCCTCCCCTGCAATCACTATCACCGAGAAGGACAAGCACAGCAATGTTGTTGTAACATCATCATCTACAGGTTCCCCTCCCAGTCCTGCGCCATCCTGACGTGGACACATATTGCCGTTCCTTCATTGTTGCTGTGTCAATATCCTGGAATTCTCTACCTTGTTTCACTGTGGGAGCTCTAACAGTACAAGGACTGCAGCTGTATAAAGAGAAAGCCCACCACTACCTTCTCCAGGGACTTGAGGGATGGGCAATAAACATGTCCTTGTCAGCATTGCCCATATCCCAAGAACAAATTTTAAAAGGTGCAGGGAACTACAATACCAAGCCATTAAGACCACTGAAATGATGAGGGTATGAGTACTCCATGGCAGAATTGGTGTGGGCATGACGTCAGTCGTCCACAAGTTCATGACTAATGCATCAACACTGCTCTAGTGGGGGCTGGAAGGGAATTAATCAGCCTCCTAGTTGTAATTTTTTTCCCCTCTCTACCTGTGATGGAGTGCCTCATTTCTACATATTGCTTACCTAAAGGGCTCAACTGAAACTGGCAACTCTTTGTGTGAGGAAACCCCAAAGTTAATCTGTATTCCTTCATGTTGGCACACCATGAAATTGTGCCACCAGACTTCTCCTAGACAGTCCGGCACCTTACCCACGCTAGCCAATAATCTTACAAGGCGTAGCTGTTTTAGTGTCTCCTCTACCCGTTCCCACAGCTGTCTGTCTGTTGTCACTCTTCCATACACATCTTCCCAAATATAGTCTCACCAGCTTTGTCTTCCACATGGTCTTTTCTCACTTGTGAGGAGAAAACAGAAAGTGTTGCATTTCTGCAGCGCCTTTCATTGCGCTTTACAGCCAATGAAGTACTTTTGAAGTGTAGTCACTGTTGTAATGTAGGAAACGCAGCAGCCAAATTGCGCACAGCAAGCTCCCACAAATAGCAATGAGATAATGACCTGATAATCTGCTTTTTAATGATGATGTTCGAGGGATAAATATTGGCCAGGACACCGGGGAGAACTCCCCTGCTTTTCTTCAAATAGTGCCATTGGATTTTTTGCGTTCACCTGAGAGGGCAGACGTGACCTCGGTTTAACGTCTTGTCCGAAAGACGGCACCTCCAACAGTGCAGCACTCCCTCAGTGGGAATCATTCCATTTCACTTTTCAAGGGTATTGATTTATAACAACACATAGCCCACCTACCCCCTACTCATTGCAGTCTTATTACTGGTTTTAAATGCAGGTGTGATAAACATTGTATGCGACATTTAAAATCTTTGAAAAATACATCTTATAGTGTGTCCTACCAGGATGTGAAACATGCCGTTACCCACGTTCAATCTGAATTATTTACTTGCAGGTACGATAGAGGAAGGTGGGGTAAGCAGTATTACCTGATTGTTTTTTCCTTTCTTTCTCAGGGTTTTGGTAGTTGTGTTACAGGAGAAGATTGCCACCTTCGATAGCTGTACTTTCACTAAAAAATTCTTCGTCACAAGTATGTACCAAAGCTGTAAAAGTGTTTTTAAATGATGTCACAATATTTATAAGTTTTGTGCTGTGAAGTTCTGTCCCTTTGGAATTGGATTGTGGTCAGATGGACTGATTTGGTTTGGGATTATAAATAGCCATCAACAAGAAGAAATGGTTCTAGGGGCTGCAGATGTGAACACATTATATGTGTGACAGCTGGTTCTCAAAACCATATATAGATTATTCCTGCGATCTGGGTGGGGGGCGGGGGGAGATTACTTTTTTCTTGTTCTTGGATTGTGGGCGACACGACAAGGCCGGCATTTATTGCTATGCCTAGTTGTCCTGAGAAGGTGGTGGTGGGCCTTCTCCTTGAACCATTACACTCCTTGTGCTGATGGTGCTCCCACAATGGTGTTAGGTAGGGATTTCCAGGATATTGATCCAGTGACGATGCAGGAACGGCGATATATGTTCAAGTCAAGATAATGTGTGACTTGGAGGGCAACTGGAGGTGATGGTGTTCTCACAACATTGCTGCTCTTTTCCTGCTCGGTAGTAATAATCACAGGTGCTGTCAAAATAACCTTGGTGAGCTGCTCTCTGGAACTTCCTACTTATTTTGCATATTAAACACTTTAACAACAAGGTGCAGTAAGAGGCAGCTGTAACAGACTGGCAGGAGTATGGCCCGGGTCATGTTTCTACTGAGGCCAATATGCCTGCAGCAAACTTGGCCGCCATGGCTGTTGCTATTTTCCTATTAGAGAGAAGCACATTAAGCAGATGGGACACTTTCTCTGCAGTAATGCACAGATTACGTAGGTGGCTGCCTGTGTTGCCTCAATGCTGGCTGCAGATTTAGAGATAGGTGTCTCACAAAGTTGACCCTGGTAGTTGCGAACAGCACAGAAGTTGACCCTGGTAGTTGTGAACAGCATAAAAAGACTTTAAATTGAGTTGGTATCCAATGCACAAATCAGATTTCCAATTTTATAACTTAGTGATCCAGAGTTAACTTTAGATTTTCATTTCTCCAGGGAAGACAAAGGCTTCCTAGTCTGAGAGAGCGTTGCACACACAGGAGAAACCTTTGGTATTCCATGCAAACTTCTAAAATTTGTACAAATATTAGGCTGCAATAGGCCTTGTTCCTGGTGAAACAACGCAAGTCTAGCTTGAGTACAAACAAGTTGTGATATTGCTCCACAACAACACAGCTCCTGTTATATAGTAACTTTAACAAATTGGTGTCAAGGTGCTTCACAATTTTGGTTCCAAAATTGGCTCAGTGGCAGGAAGCAAAGGGTAATGGTTGACGGATGTTTTTGTGACTGGAAGGCTGTTTCCAGTGGGGTTCCGCAGGGCTCAGTACTAGGTTCCTTGCTTTTTGTGGTATATATCACTGATTTAGACTTCAATGTAGGGGGCATGATTAATTCGTTTGCAGATGATACAAAAATTGGCCGTGTGGTTGATAATGAGGAAGAAAGCTGTAGACTGCAGGAAGATATCAATGGACTGGTCAGGTGGGCAGAAAAGTGGCAAATGGAATTCAATCCGGAGAAGTGTGATGTAATGCATTTGGGGAGGGCTAACAAAGCAAGGGAATACACAATAAATGGTAGGATACTGAGAAGTGTAGAGGAACAGAGAGACCTTGGAGTGCATGTCCACAGATCCCTGAAGGTAGCAGGACAGGTAGATAAGGTGGTTAAAAAGGCATACGGGATACTTCCCTTTATTAGCTGAGAATATATTATATAGAATATAAGAGCAGGGAGGTTATGCTTGAACTGTATAAAACACTAGTTAGGCCACAGCTAGAGTATTACATACAGTTCTGGTCACCACATTACAGGAAAGATGTGGATTGCACTAAGGGTACGGAGGAGATTTACGAGGATGTTGCCAGGCCTGGAGAATTTTAGCTATGAGGAAAGATTGTATAGGCTGGGATTGTTTTCTTTGGAACAGAGGAGGCTGAGGGGAGACTTAATTTAGGTGTATAAAATTATGAGGGGCCTAGATAGAGTGGATAGGAAGGACCTATTTCCCTTAGCAGAGAGGTCAATAACCAGGGGGCATAGATTTAAAGTAATTGGTAGAAGGATTAGAGGGGAGTTGAGGAGAACTTTTTTCACCCAGAAGGGTGGTGGGGGTCTGGAACTCACTGCCTGAAAGGGTGGTAGAGGCAGAAACCCTCATCACATTTAAAAAGTACTTGGGTATGCACTTGAAGTGCCGTAACCTACAGGACTACGGACCAAAAGCTGGAAAGTGGGATTAGACTGGATAGCTCTTTTTCAGCCAGCACGGACACGATGGGCCGAATGGCCTCCGTCTTTGCTGTAAATGTCTATGATTCTATGAAAAGGTGGGAAAATTCAGACACCAGACACGGCATGAGAAGATAACGGTGAGGTTGAAGATGTTGGGTTTGAAGATGTGAAGCGAATTAGCAAGTCAGAGATTTAGGGTCAGAATTTCAGTGATTGCCTCTCTGACAATGCAGCTGTACTTCAGCACTGTACCGGAGTGGTTATCTTAGATTAGGTACTTAAGTCCTGTTATGGAGCGTTTGATAGAGGTGTACAAGATTATGATAGGCTAGATGGGGAAAGGCTGTTCCCACTAGTTGATGTTACAAGGACTAGGGGACACTGATTTAAGGTTTTGGGCAAGAGATACAGGGGGGAACGTGAGGAAAAACTTTTTTACGCAGCGAGTGGTGAGGACCTGGTACTCGCTGACGACGGAAGTGGTGGAAGCGGACACACTCAATGTTTTCAAGGGGAGACTGGATAGGCACTTGAGGGAAATAAACTTGCAGGGCTACGGGGATAGAGCGGGGGAATGGGATTGACTGAATTGCTCTACAGAGAGCCGGCACGGACTCGATGGGCCGAATGGCCTCCTTCTGTGCCGTTATGACTCTATGCCACAACCTTCTGATTCAGAGACAAGAGTGCGACCAACTGAGGCAAGCTTCAATCTTAGGTTTATGGTAGCCTGACAGGAATCAGGTCAGTAGTTGTCACAAATCCCAAATATGATCCCAAATTAGCAACTTAAAAAAACTCAAAATCTGAATTCTGACCACTCCTGAATAATGTGTGTCACGAGCTAAATTTGTACCTGTCCAGCTTGAAGCTGTAAACAAGTGAAAATTGCTGGCTTTGATGCTTTTAGGCAGTATTTTTCAGGGTTGTTTGTGGGGTTTGATGGTTAATATTTGATGAGGTCACGCTGGGAGGGATTAGGCAACAGCGCGTGGTGCAGGTCACAGAGCCTGTCCACTACCTTCAAAGTCAGTGGCGCTTTGCTGACCTCATCAGTCAGCGATTTTAGGAAATTTGGCAAGCAATGCCAAGGACCATTTCCTAATCTGCTTATTTATTTATACTTCTTAACGCTTTGAGGACTGAAAGAAAGCATCGCTTCAATGAGAATAGATTTTAAATATATAGGTGGAGCATAAACACCAGCATAGACCAGTTGGGCCGAATGGCCTGTTTCTGTGCTATAAATTTGATGCAATTATATGCAAAATAAATATATAAATAAAATATCTATCTTTAACACATTAAAAATCTTACGTCTACATGCACTTCCTGTTTGCACCATTTGACTTCCTGCTGTCATGCTTTTGTCATACTTTCCCCATTATTTATACCTGTGTCCAGATTTATAACAGAAAATGTCTTTGTAAACTCACTACTTTGATTATGCAATCTGGCCGCTGGGATCCCACAATTCCCTCAAAATGCTTTCTAATTTTATTTTTTGCATCTACCATTTTTTTTCTCAAGTTGCTGAAATTTCCAATGTCCACAATAAGGGCTTAATAAATAAAAATAAAATACATTACACATTTCAGAATAAAATGATTAACTGTATTTATTGTGTCTTTTAATGTCTTCATTAAAGATGATACTTGAAAGTAACAGCTGCTTCCAAAAGCCTGGGCTTGAAGTTGGTATTTTCTCCAGTGCTGTCATGCTGTGAACTGAATTTGCATTGTGAAGTCTGAGCATAGAAACATAGAAGATAGGAGCAGGAGTAGGCCATCCGGCCCCTCGAGCCTGCTCCGCCATTCGATGAGATCATGGCTGATCATCCAAACTCAGTACCCTGTCCCTGCCTTCTCCCCATATCCCTTGATACCTTTAGCCTTAAGAAATATATCTAACTCCTTCTTGAATATATTTACTGACTTGGCCTCAACTGCCTTCTGTGGTAGAGAATTCCACAGGTTCACCACTCTCTGGGTGAAGAAATTCCTCCTCATCTCTGTCCTAAATGGCTTACCCCTTATCTTTAGACTGTGACCTCTTGTTCTGGACTCACCCGCCATCGGGAACATCCTTCCTGCATCCAGTCTGTCTAGTCCTGTTAGAATTTTATAAGTTTCAATGAGATCTCCTCTCATTCTTCAAAACTCCAGCGAGTATAAGCCCAATCGACCCAATCTCTCCTCGTACGTCATTCCTGCCATCCCAGGTATCAGTCTGGTGAATCTTCACTGCACACCCTCCATGGCAAGAACATCCTTCCTCAGATAAGGCGACCAAAACTGCACACAATACTCAAGGTGTGGTCTCACCAAGGCCCTGTACAACTGCAGCAAGACATCCTTGTTCCTGTACTCAAACCCTCTCGCTACGAAGGCCAACATACCATTTGCCTTCTTAACCGCCTGCTGTACCTGCATGCTTACCTTGAGCGACTGGTGCACAAGGACACCCAGGTCTCGTTGCACTTCCCCTTCTCCCAATCTATTGCCGTTCAGATAATAATCTGCCTTTCTGTTTTTGCCACCAAAGTGGATAACCTCGCATTTATCCACATTATACTGCATCTGCCATGCTTCTGCCCAATCACCCAACCTGTCCAAATCATACTGGAGTTTCTCGGCATCCTCCTCGCAGCACACACGCCCACCCAGCTTTGTGTCATCTGCAAACTTGGAGATATTACATCTAGTTCCCTCGTCTAGATCACTAATATATCGTGAATAGCTGGGGTCCTAGGACCGATCCCTGCGGAACCCCACTAGTCACTGTCTGCCACTCGGAAAAAGACCCGTTTATTCCAACTCTTTGCTTCCTGTCTGCCAACCAGTTCTCTATCCAAGTCAGTACCTTGCCCCCAATCCCATGTGCCTTAACTTTACACACTAATCTCTTATGCGGGACCTTATCGAAAGCCTTCTGAAAGTCCAAATACACCACATCCACTGGTTCTCCCTTATCTATTCTATCAGTTACATCCTCAAAAAATTCCAGTAGATTAGTCAAGCACGATTTACCTTTTGTAAATCCATGTTGACTTTGTCCAATCCTGTCACTGTTTTCCAAGTGCTCTGCTATTACATCTTTTATAATGGACTCTAGCATTTTCCCCACATGAGCATGTGCAGTGTACCTAATTTCCCAGGATGAATCAATACCATTCAGTCAGTTATACTGAGGAACATTTTTTCTTTAGCTTCTAGCAAAAGTTTATTTTTAAAGTTATCTTATCCCGCACCAAATACTGCTCGCCCATCACCCTCGTCCTCGCTGATCTATATTAGTGGCTAGTCCCCTGACACTTCAAATTTATAATTTTCACTCTCGTGCTTAAATCCCTTCGTGACCTCATCCCTCCCTATCGCTGTAACCTCTTCCAGCCCTCCTTGAACTGTCTGTCCCTCCAACTCTAGCCAATTGTAAATCTTCTCCATCTTCTCCCTACCATTGGCGGCTGTACCTTCAGTCACTGCGCCTCATACTCTGGAATTTCCTGTCTAAATCCCTCCCTCGTCTCCTTCAAACCCATCTCTCTGACCAATCTTTTGGTCTTCCCCTCCTACTATCTTTTTCTTTGGCTCGGTACCCCTTTTTTTGATGATGCCTCCATGAAGCGCCTTGGACCATTTTTCTATGTTAAAAGCGCTATATAAATGTAAATTGTTTTTTCCATTACCAAACTATAAAATTTGATTGGCTTGAGCACCGTTTACTTTATAACTATTAAATTTTGTGGTCTTAACTTGACATAGCTCCCTCTTGGCGGCAGAATAATACTCAGAAGACGAAAGAAAACTTGTGTTTATAATAGCGCCTTTCATGGCCTCCGGGCGTTGCAAACTGTTTCAAAGCCAATGAATTACATTTGAAGTGTAGTCACTCTTGTTATGTAGGCAAATGTGGCAGTGAATTTGTGCACCGCAACATTCCACAAACAGCAAATGACGAGAATATTTGCTTCGGTGATGTTGGTTGAGGGATGAATGTTGGCCAGGGTACCTGGAGAACTCCCTGCCCTTCTTCCAATAGTGTCATGGGATATTGTGAATGCAAGCTCCTAAATTCAACTGGAACCGTTAGAGAAGGATACTGTGGTTGAGTGGCTTTGGCATAGGGAGGGAGAAGGGGAAAGTGAGTCCGCTAAGACTGTTGTGTATTTCTTAGAAGATCAACACTGCCAACGCCCTAAGAATATGTCAGCTGCCTGCCCTCCCATGGAGGAAAACAATGGAGTGAGCTGGGTGGAATGAATAGCTCTTTCCCATTTTTCAACTGTTAAGCACTATTATCAATGTTCCTGAATAGTACCCATATGAACATAAGAATTAGGAGCAGGAGCCGGCCATATGGCCCCTCGAGCCTGCTCTGCTATTCAATAAGATCATGGTTGATCTTCAACCTCAACTCCACTTTCTCACCCTATCCCCATATTGCTTGATTCCCTTAATATCCAAAAATCTATCGATCTCACCCTTGAATATACTCAACGACTGAGCCTCCAGAGGCATCTGGGGTAGAGAATTCCGAAGATTCACAACCCTCTGCGTGAAGAAATTTCTCCTCATCTCAGTCCTAAATGGCCGCCTCCTTATCCTGAGACTATGCCCCCTAGATCTAGACTCTCCAGCCAAGGGAAGCAGCCTCTCGGCATCTACCCTGTCAAGCCCTCTTAAGAATTATATACATTTCAATGAGATCACCTCTCATTCTTCTGAACTCCAGAGAATATAGGCACATTCTACTCAATCTCTCATCATAGGACAGCCCTCTCATCCCAGGAATCAATCTAGTATAATAGTACAATATAAGAACATCACTTAAAGATCCACCGTCATTCAGTAAGGAGGTTAGTAGGGGTGAATTTGATCCCCATTGCTCATTCCCAATGAAGAGGTAGATTTGATTTCCCCTCCTCCCTCGATTTACTATTCAAATATTACATTATTTGTATTTCCCTCGATGCAGATTTAGCATTTTTGCCAACACAAACCAATGTGCATCATTTTGAAAGTAAATGCCTTCGGGTTAGCATTAACCTATATTTAAGTTTCAATGCTGTATCTGTCTTTGTGCGGGCAGTTAAAGTGGATGTGGCGTCCTGTGAATAAACACAAAGCAGGTGCACTTCAGTAAATGCATTCAGAAAATTATCATCCTTCAGGCTTTCTTGACAAGTTATTTCTAATAATAGTAACCGATGGGTGCAGCTATCAGTAAAATAGAAGTAAATAAATCCTGGCCGTGAAATTATGTTGTGGGATTTCAGAATACAGAAGTGTTTGCCTAAAATATCTCTCTCCTTTTTTTGGCACAAATATTAGCCCATTTAGGTTTAAAAAATACAGGGGGAAAAATTGGGCCGCGCTCCCTTTGGGGTGCTAACTACTTTTAGCGCCCCGAAATAGTTAGCGCCCCGATGCCCGAAATTGAATGGTAGCGCCCCAAGCAGTAGGCTCCCTCTTGGGGCGCACCCATTGAATATCACAGCGCTACGTGCAGCAGGGCCATGCGGTACTACAGGCCTCCCTCCCCTGATTAAAGGGGAGGGGCCGAGTGCAGCGCGCACCGGGGCCCTGCTGGACCACCGGGGAGCGGGGTGCCGGCAAAAGAGCCCGGCACTCGAGAAGAGTACTGGGCTGATCGATCGCGGCTGGCACCCCGCAGGAGGAGGCGAGAGGGAGCAGGTGCTGGCAGGCGGCCCAAAAAAAAGGCCTCCCGGTAACTGCCCTTTAATTATCGCCGCCCCGGCTGCAAACATGACACCCTGACCCTGTCAGACTTAGCGTCCGGCAGTAGGTCAGGGTGCGCAAGCGAAGTTTGTGGCCAGGGCGCGAGCGGGGCGCTGAGCACGGCGATGACGTAATCATTGGAGGCGCAGCGCCGCGGGGCGCTGGCGCTACCAGCTACCGCCGCCGCTAACCTCCCGCTGAATTTCGCGGGAGGCGTTAGCGGCGCCGCGCCCAGGCGCTAGGTTGTTTGCACCCCGTTGGGCGCTAACGGGAGGTGCAAAGCAACCGAATTTTCCCCCCACACTTCTGTAACACTAAGGCCTGTATTTTCCAATGTCCCTACGGGAGTGTACGCGCTCTGTACACACCCGTAGGGACATCGGAAATGCCGGTTTCAGGCATGCGAAGCGCATACGCTGTAAACCAGCATTTCCGATCTGTCAAGAAGATCGGACGCCTGCCCTGGAGAAGGGCCTCTGCAGGAGGAGAGTGAACCTCCGCCTGCTGAAAACCCTTGGAAATCTTACGCCTGGTAAAAGCAGGCGTAAGGCCTACTTTTACCAGCATAAGAGTTTAAAAAAAGTAAAAAAAAAAATTTTATTTCACTCAATTATAATTTAAAAATGCCTTTAAAAAAGGTAAGTTTATTTTTAGCCCCGTAAAAAACTTTAATTTAAAATATTTAATTCAATGTAATTTTAACTCATTTTAAAAACGTGATTTTGAAAAAAAAATAATTTAATGTTTTAGTGTCTTTTTCCGTGATCCCCTTCATACTTTTGACAGGTCTATCCATCAAAAGTATGAAGGGGGGGATTCCCTTCTTCCATTGGCTCGCCTGGCACACGTGATCCCAGGGACGCTTGCGAACCACATGCGCCCCTGGGATACGTGGGCCCTGCGCAGTTCGACTGTGGAGAGGCCCAGGAGCGGAAGTGTCCAGACCTCGGGAGCCCTCAGGTAAGTGCGTAGATTTTTTTCCGATAGGAGGCATCCGCACGCAGGAAGCCTCCTATCGGAAATTACGGGCTTATGTTTCTCCTTGTCTCCCGCTGCATTGGTGGCTGCTCGTTCAGCCCCCATGTTTCTGACCTCTCATCTCACTGCCTGGTTCCCTCTGTCCGCCTTGCCGTTTCTCTCCCAGTTTCAAAACCCTCCTCAAAACCTTTCTCCTTGACCATACCTTTGGCCCCCACCCTAACCTTCTCCATTTCTCCCTCCTGCTCTGTCCCGTACTTCTTTTTCTTCTAAGTGTAAGTGATGATGCCCTTGAGATATGGGTGAAGAAATGTGACAGGAATGTGTTCAGCATTTGTGCATGAGTATCCCATTCAAGGAACCCAAATACAAAGAATACAGACGCATTTAAGGGAAAGCTGGATAAACACATGAGGGGGAAAGGAACAGAAGATTATGCTGATAGGCTGAGATGTTAGAGGCTCGTGTGGAGCATAAACACTTGCCGGTTGGGCTGAATGGCCTGTTTCTGTGCTGTAAATTCCATGTAATATTCCTATATCTATCTGGAATATATTAAAAGTCTTATCATTGCACAAAATTTTTTTTGTCACACTTGCCTCGCTATTTTTTCGCACCTCTGTCACGTATTTGTCCTGCTTTACTCATGCCTCTCGCTGGGTGTGAAAACTGGGGAGTTTGCAGGATACACTAATCCCTAGTTTCCTTGTTTCAAGGACACTTGTACATGTGCAGAAGAGAATTCTCGAGTGACATATTTATATATTATATCAAAAGCAAAATACTGCGGATGCTGGATATCTGAAATAAAAACAGAAAATGCTGGAAATACTCAGCAGGTCAGGCAGCATCTGTGGAGAGAGAGATGACCTGATGTTTCAGGAGTTCTGATAGAACGTCATCATCAACAACAACAATAATAACTTGTATTTATATAGCACCTTTAACATAGTAAAACGTCCCACGGCGCTGCACAGGAGTATTTTAAGACAAAAAAATTTGACACTGATCCACATAAGGATAAATTAGGGCAGGTGACCAAAAGCTTGGTCAAAGAGGTAGGTTTTAAGGAGCGTCTTAAATCAACTTGAAACGTTGACTCTGTTTCTCTCTCCGCAGATGCTGCCCGACCTGCTGAGTATTTCCAGCATTTTCTGTTATTTTATACAATATATACCTGGGTAATGCCTACTTATATAACTATAAGTACTGAACTATCCATCCTTATTACTAAACTTGCCTTTCAGTCTTCCCACCACAGGTAGTGCTATTGCATCTCTAAAACAATGGCCCGTATTTTCCGATCAGAGGCTTGCTGCGTGCGGAGGCCTCCGATCTGGGGAAAAATCTACGCCCATACTTGAGGGCTCCAGAGGTCCGGCCATTTCCGCTCCTGGGCCTCTCCACGACGAAATGCGCAGGGCCCAGCTATCCCAGGTTTCAAGAGGATTCTTGACAGATCGGAAGTGCCGGTTTTCAGCACATGCGCTTCGCATGCCTGAAACCGGCACTTGCGAGGTCCCTAGGGGTGTACACACCCGTAGGGATCGGAAAATACAGGCCTCTGTCTCCCAGCTTTGTCCACAGCAGCTAAGAGTAAGGTTTTTGTAATTATAATTGTGTTTTAACAATGACTGGAACTTCATTTTCGAGTGAATGTAGTGGCACCAGATAGAATCTGGTTTTTGGGGGCAGCATGCCAACGAACAATTAATTATATAAATAAATGCAACCTGAATATGTAGGCAGGGGCCAACTGCCAGTTAATTATCTCGCTGAATGCAGCCTCAATAAACTTTACTGGTCAACACAGGAAGTGGGCCATTCAGCAAGATGCTGCCTAAGTAAATGTTATTAGTTTTCAGAAGTGGGCGGGGGGGGGGGGGGGGGGGGGGAAGGGGAGGGGCATCATGCTAGCCAGTAATTTAATACATTAATGACTCTGCCCTCCTCACATTGACTCGGGCTTGGGGCATGGAGAGCGTGCCACCTGCAAATGCAATAAATCCAAATTAATCCGTCCTCGATGCGTTGACTCCAGTTTCAGGAGCAGTGGGCCAGCTGGCAATTGATAGATAAATAAATGCAGCTTCCAGAAATGCAGTGGAACATGCGGTGAGAAGACCCCCTTCTCCCCCAGCAGTTAGTTAGATAGTTAGTTGATTGATTGAGATCGATCGATCAAACAAACAAACAAATTAATAAATAAATAAACCTGGGTCCAACTAAATGTAACCGGGCTTCAGTGGCACCAATGCAGATGTGCATCAATAAGTTGAATAAATTATCCCTGAGTATATCCAGTAGGACCTTGGGGGGAGCATGGTGGCTGCTAATTAATAAATAAAATACCCTGAATATATGCAGGGAAAGCAAGCCATCCACAAATCAATCAATTAAACAAATAGCAACTGAATAGGCACAGTCAGGCTTGGAGACATCAGGACAGGAACACATTATTTCATTTATTCTCTCACTTCTTGTCACCATCACCACATCATAACCACTTCCTGAAAAAACAATACTGCCTCGGACCTCTCGTCAGCAGTGTGACAGAAGATTCACTACTAATAGTCTTGCCTAAGGTGTGCAGTTCCTGTAGGTGTCACACTTACTTCCTGTAACTCTTGCCCTGTCACACTTCATTGATGACATTCCATATTATTTTAAGACAGTGTATCGGCTGACTCACCACGAGCAATGCCACGGGAGATCTGCTAGTATAAAGTAGAGAGAGATCCCATCTCAAGGATCAAAAAAATTTCAAACCAACATGTCTTGCTGAATTTTCAGTATCTTCCAGTTTATGCTGTCTTCGCTGTTTGAAACATGATAAATCTATTGCTAATTAAAAAGAGTCTAAATGCAGTGCATTCAGGCCCAATGGTCGCTCGGCCACTGAGTTCCTGATCTCAGTTGTGAGAAACTGCTCAATGGATACTACCACACAGGGAGGGATGGAGGGACAATCTGAGCAGAGTACCTCCAAGGTACCTTTGTGTACCCATTGGTGGCCAGGTTCAAAGTGACATTGGCAGAGGGTTGAGAGAAAGTTGCTCACCTGCACTCTTGGCTGTGGACGATGTGCAGTCACCTGAGAATAGAATGCTCACTGCTTTTTATTTTCCCTCCTTTTCCAGGTTGTTTTCCGTGTCCAGGCCCGAACCCTAACCCAATAGCGTTGGGAAGCCGCTGGCTTGCCTATGCTGAAAACAAGGTAAGGTGGACCTTTTCTTTTGTGCTTTATAGAGCTGGATGTAAACTGTAACTTTATAAAGGCAGCAAAAAAAGAGTTGCTTGGATGCAGAGATTAGAGCTGGAAGCCAATATCTGATTTTCAGTTGTGTGCCCTGAGTACCCTTACATTTAGCAAGTGTGACATGCCAGCAGGAGACAATAAATACTGTGGCTACAAGAGCAGGTCAGGGGCTGGGTATTCTGCGGCGAGTGACTCACCTCCTGACTCCCCAAAGCCGTTTCACCATCTACAAGGCACAAGTAAGGAGTGTGATGGAATACTCTCCACTTGCCTGGATGAGTGAAGCTCCAACAACACTCAAGAAGCTCGACAGCATCCAGGACAAAGCAGCCCGCTTGATTGGCACCCCATCCACCACCTTAAACATTCACTCCCTCCACCACCGGCCTACCGTGGCTGCAGTGTGCACCATCTACAAGATGCACTGCAGCAACTCACCAAGGCTTCTTCGACAGCACCTCCCAAACCTGCGATCTCTACCACCTAGAAAGACAAAGGCAGCAGGCGCATGGGAACACCACCACCTCTGGGTTTCCCTCCAAGTCACACACCATCCTGACTTGGAAATATATCGCCAATCCTTCATCGTCGCTGGGTCAAAATCTTGGAACTCCCTACCTAACAGCACTGTGGGAGCAGCTTCACCACGCAGACTGTAGTGGTTGAAGAAGGTGGCTCACCACCACCTTCTCAAGGGCTACTAGGGATGATCAATAAATGCTGGCCTTGCCAGCGACACCCACATCCCGTGAATGAATAAAAAAAATAGGGTACATGGCAGCTCAGAGAAACGAGTGCAATAATGAAGACATTTTAATTGGTATCTTCAACGTTTTTACCAGTATGATATATGTTTTGTGGCTGGTTATGAGTGTGCAGGGTATAAATTTGTTGGCAGCTGGTTTCAGGCGAGAAGCTGGCGATGGGGCTGCAACGCACGCCCGAATCGGGTGGCCTGAGTCCCGGCCCAAAATTGGGCCTCGGGCCTCTAATACTAATTGGGTGAGCAGCCAGCGCCTGTCGTGCCACCACAGACAGCTCACACAGTGTAAGAAATAAATATCGGGCTGCTTGCCTCCGCAGTAGTGACCTGAAGGTAAGTACCAGTAGGAGAGAGGGGGTGTGGAGTGGCAACGGGAGACAGCGGGGGAGGGGGAGCAATCTGAATACTGTGGAGTCCGGGGAGCGTTCCTGCTCCTCCTAGCGCCACAGCAACGATTTAAAATAAACATTTTTTTGTAAAGGTAACTTACCTTATAGTGGTGGTTGCCCAGCAACCGCTTAAGAGTCTCGAGCGGAGAAGGCCGGGCTCCTGCCCTGCTCCGCGATATCAAAGTTCGGCATTGTGGCCTAAAACAGTCGTTAGGCCCCTCATTTACATATATAAGGGTGGCCCAATTGAGGGATAATTGGACCAGGGCACGCAGACATTATTCAGTTCCCAATTTAAAGTCAAAAGTTCTGTCTTTAATTTTATATATTTTCCTTGTAAATTCCTATGCCCACCTCTTTAATGGAAACTGTCTATGTAAACCTGTCACGCTGTAATTACACTCTCCTGGCAGTGGTGGCGCTGTAGCATCTCCACTGGGGGGGGGGCGGGGGGTGTATAATTACAGTGTGACAAATCCGATTGCATTATAAAAGTGGCCATAGGCATTCATAATGGAAAAAGTTGACAGGAACTGCGTACTGGCGCAACATTTTTTATATATTAATTATTAATTATAGATTGGTGTCTGAAGTGTGTATATGTTTTGTCTCTCTATGTAATGGGAAGCATTTCTTGTTTTTAATCAGAATTTAAAATGCTATATAAGATAAATGACAAAAATGCAAAATTATTTGCCACAAAAATTTCTGATGCTTTCTTGGAAGGAAAAAGAAAATCGCCACACCTTTGTTTCTACAAGTCGATAGGAATTATTAATCGCTACTGAAGTTGTATTGCTTTAGCTAATGTTACTGTCTGTCTTCTGCCCCTACTCAGCTCATCCACTGTCATCGATCCCGTGGTGGGGCCTGTGGAGACAACGTCCAGTCTTATACTGCCACAGTCATCAGTGCCGCCAAAGTGAGTCCAGCACTGACCCGAAGGGACAGTGAATTAACTGTTTGCTGTCCTTTAAGCTGCTTACAGGATCCTAAAACAACTCTGTAAACCAGGGCATGAAATCAATGGGCACAAGGCAGCAAAATGCTGTGAAGTATGAAACTAAACTCAGTTTCAAATGTTTGGTAACAAAAAGGAGTCATTATTATCCCCTTATTTCTTGCTTTGTAAATCATCACGGCACAGTCAGGTCTATCGAATATGCATTTCGATTGACTTTGTTTGCTAAGTGCATTGCAAATTGGTCAAAAAAATATGCAACGTAAGTACGTGATGAATGGGAAAGAAGTGGCAGAGGGAGACTTAGAAAGGAAACCGGGAGTGATGACAGACTCATCACTTTCAATGTCTGGACAATGTGGTGAAACAATTAAAAAGTCAATAGAATGCTGGGATATGTATTCAGAGATTATGTTGGGGTTTTACAGTGCACTCAGTGTACCTTTACAGTACAGAGAAGAGCAACAAGACTGAGTCCAGGTGAAAAGTGGACAGAAGCTTAAGTTGTACAGTATGAATAGGATGAGATAAAGGTGGTGGGGGCTGGGTGGGGTGGTCCCCATTGAGTTAAATGTTAGAGATAGAGGAAACCAAGAATGTTACCTCAAATTAATCCAGGAAAGAAAGACCACAGGATGTAGATTTAAATGAGTGAGAAATAGATATATAGGGAGGAATTTCTTTACTCAAAAGAACTGTAAGTGTAAGTAAAATTTGCCAAGTGAGGTAGTAGAGACAAAAGCTTTAGGAGTGATGCTGAATGTTACAATGGAAGAGTTAGGGTACTAAAAGGATGAACCTTGGGCCTTTTCTTGTCCTTCTGACAAAAATAAATGTAAGTGCACTGGGGTGCAGTTTTTTTTACTCTGTCACTATTCCCCCCCCCCCCCTCCAATTTTACATAGGATTACATAGGATATACAGCAGAGAAACAGGCCATTCAGCCCAACCAGTCCATGCCGGCATTTGTGCTCCACTCGAGCCTCCTCCTGTCTTTCCTCATCTAACTCTATCAGCATAACCCTCTATTCCCTTCTCCCTCATATGCTTATCTAACTGCCCCTTAAATGCTATTCACTTCAACCACTCCCTGTGGTAGCGAGTTCCACATTCTCACCACTCTTTGGGTAAAGAAGATTTCTCCTGAATTCCCTATTGGATTTCTTGGTGACTATCTTATATTGATGGCCTCTAGTTTTGCTCTTCCCCACAAGTGGAAACACTCTCTGTGTGTCTACTCTTATCAAAACCTTACATAATTTTAAAGACCTCTGTTAGGTCACCCTTCAGCCTTCTCTTTTCAAGAGAAAAGAGATCCAGCCTGCTCATCCGTTCCTGATAGGTATAACTATTCTGAAGGCATTGACTGCTGCTAATTGACTGTACCATTCTATAAGGTGCCGGACGCCCTCTGATACACCCTCTAAGTGACCATTCTTCATGGGTGACCCTAGATAATGAGGTCAAAGCAGGGTATTCAATCACAGAGGGCATCGCAGCCATGCCCGAACCCAACCTCACCTGACGTACACGTGCACTTTCCAGCAGATAGCCTTCAGGGACCGGCATCATAGCCTCATTTATCCCTTCCCTAGAAGCCAGTCTCTGTCAAAGCATTTTAAAGCTTTCACCCTAAACACACAATTTACTTGGGGGAAAATGAACAGCGCTGACAGAATTCTGGTTCCACATGGAACTGTGATTCAAATTCTTTGTGCTTTGAAGTTTTGAGTTAGTTATAGAGGTTGTAAACATCGATACTTGCTGCCCCTCTACATTGGTTCTGTAAGGCTGTGACCGTCACTGCCAGATGATAATCAATGGCTGTGATGTTGGCCATTTGCTCAGTCAGGAAGAAACAGGTGATCTGAATGAAGAGCAGGGAAGGACAAAGTTCAAAATAACAACACCCACCCATTTAAAAAAAAAAAATTCCAAACCCTTTTTCTATCTGCACCCATTATATTCCCTCTTGTTAACTAAATTTTCGTCCTGCATTCCTGTTGAGCGAATAATTCGTAACCGAGATTGCACATTTCACCATTTTTGCAGCCTGTGGAATGTGTTGTGTGATTCAGCCATTCATCAGATTACAACAAATAAAAAGCAATGCCTGTATGGCATCAATTATATTTTGGAAGATCCTCACTTTTATGAAAGAGATTTCTTACTAAAATTTCACCCTGAATTTCTACAAAGTGAAGACTGCTGTGTGGAACCTGGGTCACTTTCTTAATAGGGATTGATTGAAAAGTCAGGACAAATGATTGAACTCCAGTTTTCCCCCAGTTTGGCTCCCCTTCTCTCCTGCAGGCTCTGACATTTGCTGGGGGGCTGTTCTGCTGGTACTGATTGCCCTCCAATATAATTGGTCACTGGCCGTTCTTCAAGCGTGAGTTTACACGGCAAGTATCGGCCGACTATTCATCCACTGGAGGATATCGCGGCCAAATTAGATCCTGCTCTTACCTACAAATTTCCAGCATGAGTCACTGGATAAAGGAGCAGGAATCCTGACTGCTTGTTTTTTTTCTCTAGCACAGAGTGCTGAAGCCAATTGTAACACCTCAACATCTGCCCCAGATGAGATAATTTTAAGCTTTGTTCCCAAATGTAAAAGTCAGAGCTAAAATGTTGGCAATTGTATTGTGCCGTGTTGGGGGTTACTCCAGATGAGACATTTAAACTAGTCCTGGTGAGTGATGATAATTCCATGAGATGAATTCCGCAGATTAAGAGGTTTCCCCAGTTTCTTGATAAACATTCCCTTCGCCCCCCCCCCCAAAAAAGAAACTTACCACTGCACTGCTTTCACCAGGGCATCAATGTTAACCAGATTTATGTTCTCACTTCATTGCTCTATTTAAATATTTGTATTTATTTATTTAAATTGCATATTTAAATATTGGGGTGAGCATATCTGAAAGGATGTGAGTCAGTGCAGCTTAAGCTTTTTCTCAAAGTTGGTTGAAAATTAGACACCTAATTTTGATTGAAAATAAAAATTCTGAAAACGAATTTGTAACAGCCAAAGGGTTAATCCACTATAAGAGACATTTACAATACTGAGAACCCCCCCCCCCCCCCTTCTGAATGGCATTTAGACTTGAAACGGTTAACCCATATTTGATACAACAACAACAACAGAAGGCCTTTGATAAAGTCCCACATAAGAGGTTAGTGTGCAAAATTAAAGCACATGGGATTGGGGGTAATATACTGGCATGGATTGAAAATTGGTTAACAGACAGGAAACAGAGAGTAGGAATAAATGGGTCTTTTTCGGGGTGGCAGGCGGTGACTAGTGGGGTACCGCAGGGATCAGTGCTTGGACCCCAGCTATTCACAATATATATCAATGATTTGGATGGGGGAACCAAATGTAATATTTCCAAGTTTGCTGATGACACGAAACTAGGTGGGATTGTGAGTTGTGAGGAGGATGCAAAGAGGCTTCAAGGCGACTTAGACAAGTTGAGTGAATGGGCAAATACATGACAGATGCAGTATAACGTGGATAAATGTGAAGTTATCCACTTCGGTAGGAAAAACAGAAAGGCTGAGTATTATTTAAATGGTGATAGATTGGGAAATGTTGATGTACAAAGGGACCTGGGTGTCCTTGTACACCAGTCACTGAAAGCAAACATGCAGGTGCAGCAAGCAGTTAGGAAGGCAAATGGTATGTTGGCCTTCATTGCAAGAGGATTTGAGTACAGGAGCAAGGATGTCTTACTACAGTTATGAGGGCCTTGGTGAGACCACACCTGGAGTACTGTGTGCAGTTTTGGTCTCCTTACCTAAGAAAGGATATACTTGCCATAGAGGGAGTGCAGCGAAGGTTCACCAGACTGATTCCTGGGATGGCAGGACTGTCGTATGAGGAGAGATTGGGTCGACTAGGCCTGTATTCACTAGAGTTTAGAAGAATGAGAGGGGATCTCATTGAAACGTATAAAATTCTGACAGGGCTAGACAGACTGGATGCAGGGAGGATGTTTCCCCTGGCTGGGGGGTGTCTAGAACGAGGGGTCACAGTCTCAGGATACGGGGTAGGACATTTAGGACTGAGATGAGGAGAAATTCTTCACTCAGAGGGTGGTGAACCTGTGGAATTCTCTACCACAGAAGGCTGTGGAGGCCAAGTCACTGAATATATTTAAGAAGGAGATAGATAGATTTCTAGACACAAAAGGTATCAAGGAGTATGGGGAGAGAGCGAGAATATGGTATTGAGATAGAGGATCAGCCATGATCATATTGAATGGCGGAGCAGGCTCGAAAGGCCGAATGGCCTACTCTTGCTCCTATTTTTCTATGTTTCTAACAACTTGTATTTATATAGCACCTTTAATGTAGTAAAACGTCCCAAGGCACTGCACAGGAGTGTTATAAGACAAATAATTTGACACCGAGCCACATAAGGATAAATTAGGGCAAGTGACCAAAAGCTTGGTCAAAGAGGTAGGTTTTAAGGAGCGTCTTAAAGGAGGAAAGAGAGATAGTGAAGCGGACAGGTTTAGGCAGGGAATTCCAGAGCTTAGGGCCTAGGCAACAGAAGGCACGGCCGCCAAAGGTTGAGCGATTATTATCAGGGATGCTCAAGAGGGCAGAATTAGAGGAGTGCAGATATCTCGGCGGGGTGGGGGGGGGGGGTTGTGAGGCTGAAGGAGATTACAGAGATAGAAAGGGGCGAGGCCAAGGAGGGATTTGAAAACAAGGATGAGAATTTTGAAATCGAGGCGCTGCTTAACCGGGAGCCAATGTAGATCAGCGAGCACGGGGATGGGCGAACCGGACTCAGTGTGAGTTAGGACACGGGCAGCTGAGTTTTGGATGACCTCAAGTTTACGTAGGGTGGAATGTGGGAGGCTAGCCAGGAGTGCTTTGGAATAGTCAAGTCTAGAGGTAACAAAGGCATGGATGAGGGTTTCAGCAGCGGATGAGCTGAGGCTAGGGCGGAGGTGGAATTAGGCGGTCTTTGTTATGCTGCGGATATGTGGTCGGAAGCTCATTTCAGGGTCAAATATGACACCAAGGTTGCGAACAGTGTGGTTCAGCCTCAGACAGATGATAGGGAGCGGGATGGAGTCAGTTGCTAGGGAACGGAGTTTGTGGCAGGGACTGAAAACAATGGTTTCGGTCTTCTCAATTATTAATTGGAGAACATTTTTGCTCATCCAGAACTGTATGTCAGATAAGCAGTCTGACAATTTAGACACCGTGGAGGGGTCGAGAGAAGAGGTAGTGAGGTAGAGCTGGGTGTCGCCAGCATACATGAGGAAACTGATCACTGATGTTGAGCAAGTGTGACACTCCTCTATCAGCATTGCAACAGGACATTTTTTTGCCAGGCTTGAACTCTCGAACTTTTGCATTTTTCAGAGTTTTAAGCGATCTGCAAAATTATACCTGATTTGATCACATCTCCTGACACTTTTGTGTTGCGATGGGCTTCCAAACATCGTTTCACACTTGATTGGGATCCTTCTGAGACAGGCTGCCATCCACCTCACCCTGTCCCGTATCGAGCCCAAGGTGAAATCAGTGCTGAAGAAGTATGGCCATTTTCTTCGGTATTTTAAAGGTGTAAGCAGATAGCGATAACATACTTGCTTGTGTACTGGAGTGAGAAACTTGGGATAGGCTGGTAAATTGAAGGGCTCAACCTGCCCTTTGGTTAGCTGGTCTGTCTTCTCTTCACTTCACAGGCACCCCCCCACACACACCCACGCACACTGTTATTACTTAAGTATGTGTACTCTTTACTTGAATAGTCTGTAAGTGAATTATCTTACCCTCGGAGATGGTCTGTCCCCTCCCAACTAATTAACACTTACGAGTTGGAAGAAATTTGTGTCCCCCAATTGGCAAAAGTTACTAATTTAAAAGAACAGGTTGCAAAATAGCCACACTCGTGGTCTAACTAAACTTCTGTATTTGGCCATTTTTATTTTTTTCTATGCCAATCAGCCAAATTGCCAATTAACTGGTGGTCTTTTGTACATTGGCACAAAGGAAATGCGATTTTGTCTCGAGCTGAAGCTAATTGACATTGATTACGGTTGGGCTGTCATTGTTGGCACACATGTGCCAACAAGCAGGGACTCCCAAGCCTAAGTAATTGTTCACACCTAAATCGGAAAACATGCAATTATTGTGACCTTCTGACTTCTGCATGATGTCCAGAATTCCATAAAACCCTTTAGTTCTATCACTATCTAATTACTGTCTTGGCTGCTTCCATCTGTTTTAGGTTGATTTAACCCTAGGGTAGTTAATTGCTTTAGTGAAGCCTGTTTCTGTATTCCCCTGTTACCTGATAGCCTCTAAATGAGCCCTAACAGCTTACGTGAGAGCAGCGCCATTAGCATTAATGGAGGGCGCAGCTGATGTGGCATTTAAAAGGTTAATCGGGCTTCCTGACCATGTACTATCGTCAATACTGTGTGGCGCCTGATTATGTTGGTCCGTGGAATCCCTTTCACAATAACCCACTAACAGACTTTGTGTAAATTGCCAAATCATTAATAATTGAAACAAACGCTTGGCTACTAATTGATCAGCTGTAATGTGTTTTCTAATCACTGCAGTTAGAGTTTTTAGCACTAATCAAAACATTTTCCCATTGATCCTCGTTTGTTCTGGCTGGAGACTGCTGTGTTTTCTGTGTCTGTGGGGGTAGTCGATGCTGGTTTTGATTGTTTCCTTTCTTCTTTCTGTCTCTCTCCAAAATTGATACAGACACTCAAGACAGGACTCACCATGTTTGGGGAAGCGGTTGGGCGGCTGGCTGGCAGCTTACCCTCGGGGGCAATTGAGGACGAGGTTTCTACACATAGCTCCTCCCGACGTAGCCCACACATCCCTGGAGTTGTCACAATCATCGATACCGAGACGGTTGGGGAAGGACAGGTAAAGTGAAAAGCCACGAGCCTAACATTTTATGGCATTCTTGCTCTGACACCATCATTATTTGGGTTTCATCAAAATACCTCCCGTATAGCATAAACCTATATGCAGTGTCTATGGTTACCACCAGTTCCCAACTCCAGAACCATACAGAGGGTAAGGTAGGGGGCGGGAAGAGGGTGGAATTGTTATGTACGCTTTGCTGTTGAAGAAAATTAATTGCAAACCTAAACAACTAATTAATGCCTCCATGTCATGAGACAGACGTAAGTGGATAAAATGGACATCTGGTTTAAGTCGGACTGTGTCTGATTTTACATTTGTAGGAGAAGCTGAAATTGTAGATTGAATTAGACTACACATTTCAGAAATTTCTGAGGAGCCCATTTAAAAATTGGACTGTCTGGTTCAAAACTAAATGGGAGGCAACCCTAGCAGCACCCACTTTGGGTTTCAAGATTGTTACTGATTTATCCAACAATGCATGTCGTACTGTCCAGTTAGAAGCAGTAAATATGCCTATAACTCAACGAGCTGCCAATTAATGTGGGCATCCCTTACATATCTTAATGGTGCAGGTTTGATTGCAGAGGTTTGCAGGCATTAAATCAAACCGCATGACTGTTATCTAACAAAAAGCAAAACACTGCAGATGATGGAAATCTTAAAAGAACAATATAGAAAATGCTGGAAACACTCAGCAGATCAGTCAGCATCTGTAGAGAGACAGACAACTTTTCAGGTGTAGACTCCTCATCAGTCTGCTAGTCCCAGTGAGTTCAGCCTCCAATTCCATCGTTTCCTGCTGGTCTACATACACTAGCCTGACTTTATTAGTTATTTTATGTAGTGCGCAATAGGGACTTTCCAGTCAAGTGAGCGCCAAACAAATATTTACACTCGGGAAGTCCGTAATTGTTTATCTGGATTATCGGAACTCGGGGATGTCGTTAACTAAGCTTCATTTTAGCCAGCATCCACTGCAGCAGCTGACAGTCTGTTCCATAGGTTAACAGCTCTAAGCATGAGAACATTATTCCATAAGTTTCAGTTTGCTTATGGCTCTTTTAAAAGCAAGCCACAAGGGGCTGTAGGCAGGAAAGGCTCATGTGAAGAGTTCCAAACCCAGATTCCAGTTGGATGAGTGAGACAGCCATTGAACCATGGTGCAATGTGAATGAAAACATGCCATTTGATTTAGTAAGTGAGGGTGATCAGTGGAGGGGGTCTCATGGTGCCAATGTGGAATGGGGAGGTAGATGTTCTCTCACCATACCTGTCTTGTCAGGTCGTTAAACTTTTCCTGGCATTTGTCTGCTGTCCTGGGGGTGAAAAGGTGGCACTCAGCGGCCTTGCCACTTCCCTCCACATAGTTCTGTTAACCGTCTTAAGTGGCTTCCTCCCCTTTGAGCCCAGCAGGACGTCTCTCCTCTGATGAATTTCATTGAAAAGGCCTGTACGTCCACATCACTAATATTCTTGGCTCCCCTCCTTGTTCTTCCACCACTTACTTGAGCCCTTTGGATCGCCCACTGCCTGTTGTTGACGTCATAGAGTGTTAAGAAAGTGCAGAAATCCTTTGGTAAGAAAACACTGCAGTTGTACATTCTGTGAACAGCTGGAGGAGAAACCACTGCTGAACCTGCTGCGCCTCCAGGAGGCCGCTGTTGCTTTAAGTCCTCTCCACCCTCCCTCAGAGATTTATTCCTGCATGACACAGGAGTTGAGCCATACAATATGCTAATGAGCTGATCCTGCGAATTCCGGTGGGGTCAGTCGCAGCAGCACACTTTCCCAGTGCAGGAAAGTCCTGCCCATTGGTAGGGTACCTGATGCTTCTCATCAACTGACATCCACGCACATGCATTTTCCAGTAGGAATCACTGGATAGTGATTTAGGAGTAGGAAACTTGGCAAATATTTTTCGCCTCTCTAGCCCAGGGATGTTGAGGCCATTTGTAACACAGCCTGGACTGGACTACGGATTAAATCTGGGACTTTACCAGTCTGTATGGCTTTGTTGCACCAAAAGGTCATGTCGGATTTTGACCTGTCACTTTTATGTGTAATTTGGCTAAAAATCAGACTTGGGTTAGAGGCAATCAGAAGTCCAATTTCACTTGATGTGTCCTGGCTCTCCCACATCCTTATTCAGAAAAATTGTGCATGGGTTAGTTGTGGTGACAGAGCTCTTGGATTGAGAACTTAATCTTAGTGGTTCTGATATTGAAGAATACGCAGATATACAGCTATGTAGAGGGAATCACTAACAATGAAGGTTTTAAAAAAGTAACAGTCATTACTCAGTGAGTGAATGATTGTGTGAATGGAAATGTTTTATTTTTATTAATGCTACTGTGATTATTACCTCTCTGAAATTTGCTCTCTTGATCCTCCTAGTTGTATGCTCTTCCTCCTTCCTGTATCCACTCTTGAAATCATAACTCATTGCAACTCAGTCTCTCCCAAACCTTCAAAATTATGGACCTCCTTACCTCCCTTAGCCCTTTTTTTTAACCTAAAATCCACAGGCTTTTAAAACACCAGTTTGATGTCGCAGTAACAAACACTTCTTGATTTATCTTATCTTCTCCCCAATCATCTTCAGCTTTGGTGATGACCTCCGATATGGACCTCAGTCCCTCACCTAGGTTTCTGAGAGGTGGTGTGGTTGCTTTAGGGTAACATGCATGGGGCGGGATGGCATGCAGGGTAGAGTGTGTGACCACGCTTGTGGGCTTCATGTGCTAATGAGTAGCTTCAGTTTATCGATTTATTTGGTGATGTACAGGTTATTACAATTTCACTTTCATTTTTTCAAAAAATAATCTTTCTCTGTCAATATTGATGCATTTAAACCTCTGAGGTAGATTTAGCATAATATATTTTAGACTTACTGTTGCATTGCAAACCAACAGTCAGCCATAGCTCAGTTGGTAAAACTCTTGCCTTTGAGTCAGAAGGTTATGGATTCAAGTCCCACTTCAGGATTTGAGCATCTAATCTATGGTGACACTCTAATACAGTACTGATGGAGTGTTGCATTATCAGAGGTGCTATCTCTCGGAATTATTAAAATAAGTCTGTCTGCCTGTTCAGTTGGATGTAAAAACATCCCATGACACTATTCAAAGAAGAGCAGGGAGTTCTCCCAGCAACCTGTCCAACATTCTTCCTTCAAACAACACCATCAAAAAAAGATTAACTGGTCTTTCATCTCATTTACTAGTGTGTGCAAATTGGCTGCCACACTTGCCTATATAACAACTATAACAGATGGTCTAGAGCAATGCTGGAATAAATCTGTATTAAAAAAAATAGCCAGCTGTGTGAGGGACTAAATATTATGGTGTTACTGGCAATTGAAGGGTTGATATCTGTCCGTATCTGATGATGTTATCCCTAACGTGAGGTGCTTCTGTGAGCTGCCTTCCACTTGCCTGTCTCAGGAACCTCTCTTGACCAATTCTTCAGTGATGATATGATGACGTGCCAACCCCCAATATCCTAGACTTCGGACAGACGGAATGACATTGAAGTGGACTATCTGCTCTTTCTCGGGGTTCTGGCCCCACCCCTTGCTCCACTTCTCTGAGGCAGCCCACTTCAGCTGAGGAAAAGTCTTCCTGCACACCACAGTATTAGGAGGAACTGAGACTCAAATCTGTGACACAGCCATGCAAAACCAGCATCTTCAACAGCTACACTGCAGGGATGTGTGTGTCAAGTATATGTTTTGTTGTTGAAATAGGAGATTCAATCCTTCGTTTCCAATGGTATCACGTGTCTTACAAAAAAAATTCCTAAACTTTAAAAGCAGGAATGCAGGTGGAAAGTGCCGCAAGAAGGAATTCTGGGTTTTAAATATCGGGTATTAAATACAAAAAGAGGAAGTGCAGGTGAATCTCTGCAGGAGATTGGCTAGGTCACAATCTACACTTCCCAAGGCTCCGAGATCCTTTCATAATTGGGTGCACAATTTGCACACATCATTATGCAGGGAAATTGGAGCTTTTGAAAGTGTACATAGTCGATTCATTGGGATGATACCAGGGATTATGGGATATATAGTTATGATGAGAGACTTGGAAAAACTAAGGCTGTAATCGCTGGGGCACAGAAGGTTAAGGAGAATCTAACAGAAATGTTCAAAATTTTGAAAAGATAAATGGTGAAAGATTATTTTCACTAGCTGATTAATCGGTAACAATCGGTAAAAGTTTAGCATTAGTACTAGATGCATAAAGGGGAAGGTTAAAAAATGTTTTATTCATGTAAAGGGCTATTAGAATTATGTAAAGGGTTATTAGAAATAGTTTCCTATATTACAACAGTGACTACACTTCATAAAAGGTACTTCATTGGCTGTAAAGCGCTTTGGGACATCTGGTGGTCATGAAAGGTGCTGTATAAATACAAATCTTTCTTTATGGAAAGAATTGCTACAAGTGGCTGTTGTTACTGAGTCAATCGTAAGATTTAAGAATGAATTAGATAAACACTTGGAAGAAAAATGTTAAGCAGTACAGGGAAAGAACAGGGAAATGAGATTAAAAGGATAGCTGATGTGGAGCTGGCACAGGCACTGTGGATTGAATGACCTACTGTGTTGAGACTTCTATGATCTATGTGGAAGCTTTCGAAACGTCTACTTGCATTGTGCAGTCCTTCCATGTCACACTTATATTGAAAATAGGTCATTCATTTGTTATATAAAAAAAGAAAGAAAGACTTGCATTTATACAGCTCTTTTCACGACCTCAGGATGTCCCAAAGCGCTTTACAGCCAATGAAGTACTTTTGAAGTGTATTCACTGTTGTAAGGTAGGTTATACATTAAGCAGTCCGTTTGGAAGTTGCACAAGCACATCTTCAGTCAAAGCTGAAGCCATATAACGTCATGGGTACATTTAGGTGAGAAGGAACGGTGAGAAGGTGGCTATCGCATGTCCATAGGGGAATGGTGGAGGTTTACTAGCTGGGGAAAGGCAAAGTGCTCTAAACTGTGTTCAAAGTTCTGCAGTTTTTAAAGAGTGTGTTACATAAAAAAGCCCTTCGTCTAATTGTTTTGGTTCCTTGGGTGTATTATTTCAGTACTTGGGTTTCCAGCCTCCAAAGGGCACTGGAGGTATTGAAATGACTGGAGCAGTGGGGATGGCATTACAGCTGAGAGTTTCTAGACAATGTTACCGACAGTTCTATTAGACCATTGCGGCCTGGAATGGCTTCACAGCGTTCCATGATTAAAAGAATGCTCACCTTGTTCTGCTAAGCGTATGTGAATAGTAAAACAGCAGTTTGCGAGTCAGGGGATTGCTATGTAGTTTCTCCCTAGTGTGATCCTGTTTTTTTTTAGCATCTTTCTCCAGCAGATTGCACCCGGTTTACAGACGTAACTTAAAACTGCTGCACTTTTTAAAAGAGCAGCAGAATTCACTGCTCAGCGTAATATTGTCTTCCTCGGCTTCATTAAAGCAGTTCTGCTTTCTGTCAAAGAGACGTTTTTTGTCTCCCGATAAATGAGTCAGACTGAGCAAGGGGGCTGGTTTGTGTTTTGTGCAGGGCTGCAATTGAAAGCAGTGGTGTATGGTAGTTAATGTCACTGTTGGATCGACTTATCACTTCAGCCTTTGTGTAGTGATGTTTGACCTCAGTTATGAGCCTGATTGTGCTCAGGAGATTGGAACTCCTCCTGACACAGCTACCTGTTTATTTTAATCACAAAATGCAATTTATTTTCTCTTGTGTTTTCACCGTTACCTCCTTAACCCTCATTTCCACCGCCTCCCCCCCCACCCCCCCCCCCCCCCCCCCCCATCAATTTGTTGCCTCCGTTCCGCCTTCTTCAGCCGGGTGAATGGCCCTGAATTCATGGACTTCCCTCTGATTTTTACATGAATGCAACTTTGTTTGGGTTTGATTCCTGGCCTGTGTTGAGCGAGTTGATCTTAGTTTGGACAGAAATTGGGTCTAGAATTGGCCTCAGAACCCTGGTCTTGGGAGAGGAAAAAGCAGCCAGGGTCCGTGCTCTTAATAGCGATCCTCCCTTGTTGGAAGTGCATATCCTGTGGACATCGGGTTCAACTGCGAAGCCCTCCATAGTGAAATAGCCTGTCGATGCTCACTATCCAAGCTCAGTATTTGCAGAATGGCCACTTGGGTGACTACCAGAGGGTTCCGAATGCTCATGGAACTTGGGAGAATTGTGGGGCAGTGGCTGTCTACACTTAATGTCTTCCCCCTCACCGATGGCCGGGCTGTCAACAACTCACTATGAAATTGTAGTTTGTATGACTGTTGCACCCATAATGTGAATGCTCATTTCATTTTCTTAGAAAGCGGTACTGGTATGTGGTGGCCGTTGATTTTCATGTAATGTTGTGAAATAACATCCAGCACATAGAATCATTTGTGGAATAAATGGACCCTCTCACCACGTGATATTTACCTTGACTGTGGGCAGAAAGCCATTCTCTCCACTCCTCAGTCACGGCTGTGCCATTTATAGTTTTTGAGTCTTTGTGAATTTCCTCCCGGGTCTTTTGAACCACATTATCCCATGTCGAGTTTAGATAATGACACACAGCTGCATATTGATGTCTAGACGCTCCAAAATATACTTTGCCTATAAAAGGGGGAGCTACTCCTCCTATAAATTTAGCCTGATTTACACTGATCTGAATTTTTAAAAAAGCTATTTACTTCTTACTATTTTTGAAGAGGGTACACAGCAAAATGGTTGCACCCAATGAGACTTGGAGCTGAAACCAAACTGAATCAGATTGGATGTATGGCGCGGATTCTCTTCCAATAACTTGAGCTCATTCAAAACTCTGCTGCCCGTATCCTAATCCGCACCAAGTCCCGTTCACCCATCACCCCCTGTGCTCACCCATCACCCCCTGTGCTCCCTGACCTACATTGGCCCCCGATCCGGCAGCATCTCAATTTTAAAATTCTCATCCTTGTTTTCAAATCCCACCGTGGCCTCGCCCCTCCCTATCTCTGTAACCTCCTCCAGCCCTACAACCTTCCGAGATCTCTGCGCTGTTCCAGTTCTGGTCTCTTGCAAATCCCTCATTTTAATCCCTGCACCATTGGCGGCCGTGCTTTCAGCTGCTTAAGCCCTAAGCTCTGGAATTCACTGCCTAAACCCCTCCGCCTTTCTCTCTTCCTTTTAAGGTGCTTCTTAAAACCTACCTCTTTGACCAAGCTTTTGGTCACCTACCCTAATATCTCCTTATCAAATTTTGTTTGATAATGTCCTGTGAAGCGCCTTGGGACGTTTTACTACGTTAAAGGTGCTATATAAATGCAAGTTGTTGTTGTTATTGAATACCTGGCTTGCCAGACCAAGGAAATAAGAAGGAACCTGCATTCACACACGCATTACCATGCCTCTCGGAGACATCTCAAAGTTGTTCATTTAGCATGAATTACATTGTGCAGTTATTGTGCGAGGATAAACGCAGCAGCCCAACAACAACAACTTGCATTTATATAGCACCTTTAACAGAGTAAAACATCCCAAGGCGCTTCACAGGAGCGTTATCGAAAAAATTTGACACCGAGCCAGATCAGGAGATATTAGGACAGGTGACAGGGAGGGTTAAGAAGCATCTCGAAGGAGGAGCGAGAGGTTCGAGAGGCAGAGAGGTTTAGAGAGGGAATTCCAGAGCTCAGGGCCGAGGCAGCTGAAGGCACTGCCGCCAATGGTGGAGCGATTGAAATTGGGGATGCGCAAGAGGCCAGAATTGGAGGAGTGCAGAGATCTTGGAGGGCTGTAGGGCTGGAGGAGTTACAGAGATAAGGAGGTGAACATGCATGAGATGAATGAATGATGAATTTATTTTTGGTGGTGTTGGTTGAGGGGAGAACGTTAGCCAGGATGCTGCGAGACCTGGCTGCTCTTCTTTGGAGTGTGCCATGGGATCTTTAACATCCACTTGAACGCCCAGAACCCGCAAATGTCTCAGCTTAACGTCTCATCTAAGGGACAGCACTTCTGACAATGCTACATTGCCTACGTACTTCTCGGAATTGTCAGTCTAGATTACAAGCTGAAGGCCTGGAGTGGGGATGGAACCCCACAGCCTTCTGACCCAGAGGTGAGAGTGCTACACTGAGCCAAGCTAACACCTAATAAAGCTATATACAGTTACACGATCGCATTCGGGATTTTAGTACTTTTTTTAAATTGTTTTTTCAAAGTTACTTATTGAATTCCATCTCTTTTAGTTGTAAAAAGATACACAGTTGTAAATATTTTATTGGTTACAGGTGGTGGGCTGGTACCACCCTGTGTGCCGGTGTCAGATTCACTGTTCTATGAGGTGGTAAGGATGAGGTTTCTGTCTCTGACGTTTTCCCACATAGTGAGTTACTGATCTCATTTGTAGTGGAGAGCAGGCAGCTAACATTCTCCCTCACAAGAAAAGAAAATCAAAAAGTTTGAGTCAGCCCTGGTACTCCGCTGCATTCGTGGGCCCTCCAGAGGCCAACTTAAAGCAGGAATGCACTTCTTAAAGAACCAGAGGCGAGATGAAGAGAATTTTTTTTACGCAGCAAGTTATTATGATCTGGCAAGCACTGCCTGAAAGAGCGGTGGAAGCAGATTCAATAGTAATTTTCAAAAGGGAATTGGGTAAATACTTGAAAGGGGAAAAATTTGCAGGGCTATGGGAAAGGGCAAGGGAGTGGGACTAATTGGAGAGCTCTTTCAAAGAGCTGGCACAAGCACGATGGGCCAAATTACCTCCTGTGCTGTATCATTCAATGATTCTATGATTCTATAAGCCTGGAAGTGCTCCTTTCATCTCAGCCAAAGAACTGTCTCGTGTGTTGCAGAGGGGGAAGGTGGGAAGGAAGAAGATCTAAAACCGGGGTGGTGGGTAGAGAGGTATTACTAATTATTATTTAAAAATCATTTGAGCTGAGCCTAATGTGTTACACATTGAGACTCAATCGATTACCTAAAAATAAACCATTGAGCAATGGCACATACACATCTCACCTCGGGGCAGGCCTGAGTCATTCCTTTATTTTTGTAGCTCACTGAGTCTCGTTTTATGTCTTGTTCATTTTGCATATGAGCTGATTTGCAAGGTTATTTTTTTTTTTAAAAACAGGTTGACATAATATAACATAATGGCCTTATTCCATGGGAACGTAACATGTCACAACACTACAGCATGCTCCATGATACAGAGTTCAGCGTCGTCCCTCAGATTTCAGTAAAGTGCACTGATGATCATGTGAGGTTTATGTGTTGCGTTCACTTGAAGCATGGAAAGCATCCAGCAGCACAGTTACAGATCCTAGGGGAGCAATTCCGGCAGTGCTGTTCCATCAGTGGTGGGGTAGAACTCCACCTGCCATCGGCCCCCATCGCGAATCCCGGGGACTGGGTCATTCAAATAATGGGGGCTACACAACCGATGTGCTCAACCCACAGCAGGAGTGGAACTCTGGCACTCCAAGAGGGGCAGCCAGAGTACTGGCGCTGCATACGTAAGGCGGGCAGAAGAATTGCGCCGCCCCCCACCTCCCCCAGTGAAAGTGGTGGAAACCTGGTGCATCCAGGCTCCCACACCCTCTGAAACTCATTGAAACATATAAGATTCTGAGGGGGATTGGCAGGGTAGACGCTGAGAGATTGTTTTCCCTGGCTGGAGAGTCTAGAACTAGGGGTCATAGTCTTAGGATAAGGGGTCGACCATTTAAGACAGAGATGAGGAGAAATTTCTTCACTTGGAGGGTTGTGATTCTTTGGAATTCTCTGCCCCAGAGGGCTGTGAATGCTGAGTCTTTGAGTATATTCAAGGCTGAGATCGATTAGATTTTTGGACTCTAGAGGAATCAAGGGATATGGGGATCGGGAGTTGAGGTCGAAGATCAGCCATGATCTTATTGAATGGCAGAGCAGGCTCGAGGGGCCGTATGGCCTACTCCTGCTCCTAATTCTTATGTTGTTCTTATGTTCTCTGCTGAAATTAACCCAGAATTGTGCTCTTCATATTGTGCATTTTCTGGGTTCCTGACCTTTCAAACTTCAGGCTGTGTTTGGAGAGAGATTTATAAACTTTATATACAAGGGTGAGGTTACAGGTCTGTCATTGGAGTTGGAAGTGATGGGTGCGTAGCTACTTGCTGCCGTATAAGGATATTTCCCCAATATTCAAGGGGTCCCAACCAGATGGGAAATTAAGCAAATCTGACATCGCACCACCAGTTCTGCTAAAGTCTAATTCACAACTTTGGAGCAACTGGGTCTGCGGAAATCTTTTGCATGCACAGTTATCCGTTGTTGCCTAATTCGCCCTGCAATATGAATGGAACAAATCCAGGATTAAGCGAACCAGCAGATATCCACTTCCAGTGGTTCTGTAATATAAATGGAGGATGAAGTGATGAATTAAGAGTATTGTACAATAAGCGCTCTGTGTAACATTGAAGAGTATTGGCTTAAGTGCAATTTTATTTCTCTGTGGCGTAGGGGTATCGATGTGTTTGGTAAGGCTAATGATAAGACTGCGCTGTATAAATGTCAGCTATGGTTCATTGATAGCACTTTGCCTCTGATTCAGAAGGTTGTGAGTTCAAGTCCCACTCCAGGAACTGAGCACCTAATATTGCCGTGCTGCATTGGAGGAGGTGCCGTCTTTCAGCTGAGACCTTAAACCATAATCCTGTCTGATATAAAAAAAATCCCATGACACTATTTGAAGAAAGGCAAGGGAGCTGTCCTGGTTTCCTGGCCAATATTTATCCCTCAATCAACACCACCATTGCCGTTTGTGGGACCTTGTGTGCAAATTGGCTTCCATGTTTGACTCCAAAACACAGTGACTACATTCAAAGTTAATAATTAACTGTAAAGCATGAAAGGTGCTGTATAAATGCAGGTCCTCTCTTTGCTGTCATGCGGTCAACTGGTACTTGCTCAGTGAGGAGAGGCAGTAAATAGCAAACAGAGTTTACTTGCTCTTATTAACGTCATTACTGCAGCAAAGATTAAATAATTGTAATGTGTAGAATACCACCCAGTGCATTCATTTGGTATGAATGTGCATCACATGATGGATTGCATGACTTCAGGTGTTTAAAAAAAAGCCAGAATTTCTAATAGTTCACTGCAAGAAACCCATTAACATTCAGTACATGCATGGTGTAGCTAGAATTGTGTCTTTGAAAGGGTTAAGATGACATAATTTGAAGAGAAGCTGAAATGAGCAATAAACTAAGAGAAAATTGACCTGTATGAAGAGATTTATGTTTAGCAATTCCACAAGTTCATGGAGACCCATGAAGGAATAGAATCCTTTGAAATGTCAGCAGAAGATCCCCAGATCCTTCAGCCTGTGGTTCTGGAACCAGCTATGAATTCAGATACTGGGATATGAGACTTTTCATTTTCCTTTGATGAAAGCGACAAGCAATTTTCTTCTCCAGCCCCGTACTACTTATTTGTATAAAGTACACAGGAATGGATTTGTCCTATTTTGTTGTTCCACCAACAATTACATTAATGCAAAATTCTTCATTCTTGAAATGTAGCTTTAAACAATAAGTTCCTGTTTAGAGTTATTCTCTGGAGTTGAACCCTTTAACTTCTCTTTATTGTAACACTTTCTGATATACCACAACTTCTGATGGAGCGGTGTGGCTTACAGCATCCATTATAATAGATGCACTGTGCAGAAAACCCTCGCTAGAAAGCACTTTGTGCATTGTGCCCAGAGTGGTGTCCAAATGGGTCTTTCTATTTTCAGTGCAGCAGATTATATCTTTTTTAAAATTACGTGGCACAACAGCCAAAAGCAACTGTAAGGTGGACATGCATCTCAGAAAATTAACCGTGCTGATTAATGGGAACTCAAAAAAGACCTGGTGAGTTTATTCTGAGGTAGCAAAAGGCAGTTCCTTTGCCGAGTGCATGCTCCCAACAGCCTCGTTTCAGCAGGTGTTGGTTAACCGTGTATTTGAACTTTGGTGTATAACAGCGACAGAACCTTGGCAAGAGTTTCATTGATCAGAAAAGCAGCTAAGGGTAGTTAAATTAACGTTTTGACTGCGGCGGCTGCCTGGAATATCAGATTGTGTTTGCTGCTAACACTGGAGATAATAATAAACTTGAACTTGAACTGTATAAAACACTAGTTAGGCCACAGCTAGAGTACTGCGTCCAGTTCTGGTCACCACATTACAGGAAAGATATGATTGCCCTAGAGAGGGTACAGAGGAGATTTACGAGGATGTTGCCAGGACTGGAGAATTTTAGCGATGAGGAAAGATTGGATAGGCTGAGGTTGTTTTCTTTAGAACAGAGGAGGCTGAGGAGAGACTTAATTGAGGTGTATAAAATGATGAGGGGCCTCGATAGAGTGGATAGGAAGGACCTATTTCCCTTAGAGAGGTCAATAACCAGGGGGCATAGATTTAAAGTAATTGGTAGAAGGATTAGAGGGGAGTTGAGGATAACTTTTTTCATCCAGAGGGTGGTGGGGGTCTGAAACTCACTGCCTGAAAGGGTGGTAGAGGCAGAAACCCTCATCACATTTAAAAAGTGCATGGATGTGCACTTGAAGTGCCGTTGCCTACAAGGCTACAGGCCAAGAGCTGGAAAGTGGGATTAGGCTGGATAGCTCTCTTTTGGCCGGCACAGACACGATGGGCCGGATGGCCTCATTCTGTGCCGTAGATTTCTATGATTCTATGAATTCGGCAGTTATCTCTGTAACCTCCTCCAGCCCTACAACCCTCTGAGATCTCTGCGCCCCTCCAATATTGGCCTCATGCGCATCCCAAATTTTCATCGCTCCACCATTGGCGGCCGTGCCTTCAGCTGCCTAGCACCTAAGCTCTGGAATTCCCCCCCTAAACCTCTCCGTCTCTCTACCCCTCTTTTAAGACGCTCCTTAAAACCTACATTTTTGACCAAACATTTGGTCACCTATCCTAATATCTCCTTATGTGACTCGGTGTCAAATTTTGTTTGATAACGCTCCTGTGAAGCATCTTGGGACGTTTTTACTATTTTAAAGGCGCTATATAAATGCAAGTTTTTGTTGTGTTTGTTAATTGAAGGTAACCCTTGGTGTGCAAGTTATTTTAGATTTAGTCAAGATTGGTAGCTACCGATAAGATTTCAGCAGCCACGTGATGCCGGGCTTCTTTGGGTGCTGTGAGTCAAGGAGCTAATGGTGCATAGTTTACAATTCTAGACATCAACTCACAAGTGGCAGGCTTTTTGTCGACCAAAATAATGACCCAATTGAGGTCTCTGTTCACACTGCTTAAAATCTGAGCTCGCTGTCAATTCGATTCCATCTGAGCGAACAGCCCTAGGGGTGGAGAGGAGCATATACACAGTGATATCCAGTTTAATCAACATGCAAGGGAGGTTTCAGACTGCACTTGTACTTTTCTTGGGTCTTTCTTCTACAGTATTCCCTGTTGTGTAGTCAGTTTATACAGCAGATGTGAGGATAATGTTGTTTTTGCAAAGTAAAGGTTTTTTTTTAATTTTTATTGGAAATTATTACGAGCATAGAGGACATCCTCACCGTGTCTTGTGAGCTGCCTTTCACCTCTCCAGATGTGACTAGCTGCTATATTAAGAACCCCCTATATAGGGATTAAGTGCTAAATTCACTTGGCCCCAAATGCTGTTAATTTCGATGTTGATTCGTGGAACTTGAGCGGACATTTTGCTTGGGGATTGTGTCCAAAGGCCAAAAAAAAATGAAGTTGTCGAATTCCTGGTCAGCTCTGTTAGAGCTCTTGTCACTTCACCACAGTGCAGCGCAGATTGCTGTAAGTCGAGTGCTTCCACTGTACCTGAACATCGCAGGTAATGACCGTGTTGGGAGGGCGGGTTTAGATTTTATTTTGGGCTGAAATTTTGTTACATTATGTCAAAAATTGAGTATTGCATTGTAATGTGATATTCTTGTTAGTTTAGCAAAACCGGTGTTGTACAAACTGTTGTACAATGCGTTAGCTTGGGTAGCACTCTCGGCTCTGTGTCAGAAGGTCGTAGATTAAAAACCACACTCCAGGACTTGAGTTTATAATCTGGGTGCTTCACTGCATGGAATACTGCACTGTCAGAGATGCTGTCTTTCAGATTATTATAGACCAAAGTAGCGCTCTCCTGTTCTGATAGACTTTAAAGATCCATGACACTGTTTGAAGAACAACAGGAAGTTCTCGAGGGGCTGAATGTTACTGTGTTTTTCCAGTATCTGGTCTATCAGTCATCTCTCAACCAACACCACCAAAAAGAAACAGACTAAGTAGTTAAAAAGAGATTAACTATGTGGGATCTTGCTGTGTGCCATGTTGCATTATATCTGGAGCATTTTGAGAAGTTTCTGAGAGATGTGATAAAGTGCTATAACAATGCAGGTCTTTCTTTCCTAATAAATGAGGCTTTGACGTTTGTGCCTATAAACATCCAGTGATATAAAGGCCGGATGATGCTGTCATCTGTCGCTCGTTTATAGACTTGGTTCGAGCGATACGGATTGTGCCAAAAGGATTGTGGCGTCTTTCCAAATCCATATTTGTACCAACAGTCTTTAAAGTTAAGTGTAGAAAAATGCAGTCCTTCAGTAGGTATTTACCACCACAGTGGGGAGTTTTCAGGCAGGCTGCGTTCCTTGAACTTGCTGCTTTGTAAACTTGTTTCAGATAGCATGCGGGTGGCTGCCAGGATAAGTTTCTGCTCTAACAGATGCTGCATCCACAGTGGAAATGATTGCCGTGCGGTTTTCTTTTATTTCGTTTAAATTTGAGTGTTGAGTAAAACACATATCTATGGCACTGCGTGATGAGTGAAATAAACCCGTCATGGAAGGTGGCATAACCCGCTCTTTTTTTATGCAAACTTTCTAGAGTGTCTTGGCCTCTTCAGATTGCTACGTGGTGTGGAACTGCATTTACACAGACTACAAAGGTGCCTGTTTCAATTTCTAGCTAATATCAGCCTCCATGGTAGTGGGGCTACTGCTGGCCTCACCTAACACCCAGCTAACAAGGAAGGGGGGGAGGGAAACAATCAGCCAGCATTCCCACTTCTGATTACTATTCAATGGCCTTTACAGGAAACTGTATATGGACGGGTGTTGGGTGAGAACAGGATTGGATTTGGCTGTGGTGCATCCAGTGGTAAAATAGCCTGCCACCATTCACTGCCTAAGCTCACACATGAAGAATAGCTACTTGGGCAAAGTACCTCAGCGTCAGTAACTGTCTTGAGGAAATGTGAGGGGCAGGGGGAAGTACCCCAAAAAGCATTTTAAGGTAATACTGTGAGCTGCAGCTATGCATGGGCTAAAACTTATGGAGGCATGGGTGAGTCATCTTGGGCCACTAATGTAAACAGTTTTGCCAGTGGTCTCCTTGGGCAGGGAACAGCATTTGGTATCATTTTTTATCTACTCTTTTCAATCTTGCCGGTGTCCCGCAGTATAGGTATGCTGTCCACGGAGTGCATGCTTTGCCGTGGAGTTACTGAAGTTCCATGAGGCTAAGGAGGGCACCAGATGAATTTCACAGAAGTGTTTTGCATTGATGTTAGGAGACCTTCTGTGAAATTCATCGAGTCCCCCCAGACTTTGTGGAACTTTGGAGACTCATTGTAAAAAAAAAAGTGCACCGGTGGAAAAATGCACAGTCCTCACTGTAGGTCTTGCCCTTGAATTAAGTTTGTTAGTTTAAAAAAAAATGTAAATATGGAAGAGCAGAAAGTAGAAAAACAACTGTTTTATTATCTTTAAATAATTTTGCTGTCTTCACCTGCTTTCCCGAGGGTGTTGACTCATTGCTGGGTATGGTGCTGTTGATGCTGTTTACTCTTCTGTACCTCACCCAAGTGGCCATTATACATATGGGAGCCAGACTATCACTGTTAGCAAGGGATTGGGTGGGGCGGGGGGGGGGGCGGCAGGACAGCCGAGTCTGACCCTGTCCTCACCTGACATTGCTACACATGCCCTTCCAGGAGGATCATTGGATTGCAATTAGGAGTGGGAATCCGGGCTGTATTTTTGCCTCCCTAACTCGGGGACACTTAGCAGTCGTCGTGCTCCTATCGCCACCTTACCTGAGGTCAGCTAACTCAGCACCGCCTGGGATCTTTCTCATCTGTACGGCTGAGCTACTCCCTGGACAAACGAGCTAAGTCATTGGGGAGGTTACATATGCTTTTTTTAAAATAAAGATGGAAGGGGATTAGGAAATGTTTAAACGGTTTATAAAAATAGTGTGCCCTTTATTCTGAAAATTTGATTAAGTTTAAAACTGGTAAATATGAATGTCTTTAATTTGACGCTCTGTGCCTTTAAAGATTCATGCTCATTTTCTCAAATGAGTAACATCAAAGTGGTGATTAAAGTGAGTGAGATCTTTTATTTGGCCAACATTATTGTATTTAATAACTACCATAAATCTAAACTGCACAACTTCCTCTCTCACTTACCTCAGCCTTTTTACAGAGTCCCTGGTGATTTTCACCCATTTAATTAAACACGATGACAGCACTGTGAAAGAATGTGCCAGCATTTGGCTGCCATGTTTCTGTGGTGTCCATTGGAGGAAAAAATAATAATCAGAACAATGAGGAGGTGTCGACCCATCTTTGAAAGATGTCCCGACGAATTCAGTGTAAAACCTAATGTGTCTTTTTAATCCCCTTTTGAAAATAAATTGGAGGAAATAATTAAGGTTTGGGAATGTGAAAAAGGGGGTAAATGTGAATGGAATGGGTAGTAACAATTATAATATGCAATGAACTATAGAGAGGAAGAAAGAGCTTGCATTTATATTACATCTGATCATGTCTCTCCGAAAGCGCTTCACATAGCACCAATTATATTGTGCAGTCAATCGGAGTCAAGAGAAAACTCTCCAGTGGTTGGGAGTCATGCCTGACACAAAGGAAGATGTTGTCGGCCCAATCGTTGCAGCCCAGGACATCACTGCAGGAGCTCCTCAGGGAAACATCCTCACCTTCACCATCGATGACCTTCTGTCTGTCATAAGGTTAATGGGTGCGGCTTTTCGCTGATGATTCTAAAGTATTCAGCTCCATTAACAACTCCTTGAATAATGAGGCAGCCCATGCCAGTCTACAAGAGGGCCTGGATAACATCCAGGCTTGGGCTGACAAATGTCAGGTAACATTCGCATTACTATAAGTGCCAGGTAACGGCCACTTCCAATAACAAAAGGCCCACTCACCTCCCCCTTGACCTTCAATGGTGGAACCCACCGGGTCCCCCACATTTAACATCTTGGGATCAACACTGACCAGAAGCTGAACTGGAGCAGCCATATCAACACCATGGCTACAAGAGCAGGGCAGCGGCTGGGCACTCTGCGATAAGTGGCTCACCTACTGAGCCTTCAAAGCTTCTCCGTCACCTGCAGGTGCAAATCAGTGTAATGTAATACTCACCACTCACCTGGATGGATGCAGCCCCTCCAACACTCAAAGCTCAATCGCATCCAAGGAAAAGCAGTCAGCTTGGTCGGTACCATTGTACACTAGACTACATATCCACCCCCTCCACCACTGTGGTGGCAGTATATACTATTCACAGCAGCAACTCGCCAAAGTTTCTTTGACAGCGCCTTCCAGCAGTATTATGGGAATACCATCACCTCCAAGTCACACACCATCCTGAAATTGTTCAGAAATAGCTATTCCTTCATCGTTGAGGAGTCAAAATCTTGGAATCCCTACCTAACACCATTGTGGGAACACCATCAGCACAAGGACTGTAGTGGTTCAGTAAGATTGCTCACCGCCACCTTCTCAGGGCAACTAGGAATGGGCAATAAAAATATGGATTTGCCAGTGTCACGCACATTCCAAGAACAAATATGAGAAGTTACTGTTTTATGTGTGTAAATACTGCAGCCATTTTGTACAAAGCAAGGTCCCACAAAGAACAATGCGATGATGACCAGTTAAAATGTTTTCGTGGTGTTGGGCAGGACACCAGGAAAATGCCCTGCTCTTTTTAAAATAATGCTATGGTTTTTTTTTTCTATGTCCATTGGTGAACCATGGGACCTTGGTTTAATGCCTCATCTGAAGGCCAGTATCTCCAACAATGCAGCATTCCCTCAATCCTGAACTGGAGTGTCAGCCGAGATTATGTGCTTAAGGTGGAATGGGTCTTGAAACCACAACCTTCTGATTTAGAAGCAAGAGTGCATCTAACCCACCCAAGCTGATACATAACCAATAAGCTTTTTTTGGAAAAAAGACAAGATGCTACACGTTCCTATAATGTGGTATTTCTTTCAACTTTGGCCAAATGGACGGCAATAGTCTTTTCCTGTCCTATACATTTTTATGTTCCTGTATCCATTCAGTTCTTTTTTGTATCGTCATTCAAATCCTGCTGGATTTTAAATGGGCAAATAGCCTTCTGGTTTGTTGCATACAAACGTGCACAAATATCAGAAAGAACCTGCAGCATTGCCACATGCACTGGAGGCTCAGCTGAGTGTGGCTGCTGCAGCTGAAATCATTTCTCAATGTGGAGTGTCTACGGCATTATTCAGCACCAGCTGGAATGCTTTGGAGGATGCTGCAGTCCAATCTCAGCTATCACTATCTTTATTTTCTTCTTCTCGTTTTTAAACGGTTCAAAGTCAATCCAGCAGATTTGGATTTCAGCTTGTTCCTTCATGTTCCTATGTGACCCAGTAGCCTGCTGTAACAGAGCAAAGGCAGCGCGGGCAGCAAATTAGACAAAGGACGTGGGAATCTGCTTTCGGAGGTGTTGGTTGAGGGTTGGCCAGGGCACCAGGAGAACTCCCTTCTCTAAATAGTGCCACGGGATCGTTTACGTCAGATGGGGTATCTGTTTAATGTCTCATTCCATAAGATCGCTCCTCCAACAATGCAGCACTCCCACTCCCTCAGTGCTGCACTGAATAAATTAAAAAATGTTGAGTCACAATGCTTTTTGCTCAACTGTGCGAAATGAAATATATTGTAATTTGCCAAAATTATTTAATGACTGTTTAGTACTTGTTATGAATATAACATAAACTGAATTACTGAAAGGAAAATAATTTTCTTTAAAACTCTTACTTTTCTGTCAACTCTAATCTCCATCTCTCGGGGAGGCGCCAGTGGATGTTGCACTGTGGTAATAGAAGCCAAGTTTTAATAAATACATTCACGCTAACAGAATGTCCGCACTGGAAATAGTTCTCAGATTGTGCAATTCTGAACACCCTGAGAATTTCGGACTGTGCAGCTGTTCGTGAAAACTTCAGAATTTACTGCGGTAGAATAAAGCAAACATTTCTGATGCTGTGTATACAACACACATACACACACACACACACGCAGACACATGTAAACATCCACACATACTGTCAAATGGAATGCCTTCCTGACCGTACATTTTTGTTTAGCGCCTCAAAGTCTATTGTTTTATTTATTTATACAGTCTTGTGTAAATTAATTTTCAAGCTAAAAGCCCACAATTTAGTGTTTTAGTGTGCGTCAGATGCCATTTTTAATGTTTAGAAACAACATCCAATTTAGTTTTACAGTATTAAAAGTAGAGCAGTTTATTACTGGCAGTACTACCACGTGGGGTTGGATTTAGTCAGTATCATTAACTCTCAGAGTGGAGCTTGAGTGGCTCGTTAATATTGCCTGGACCCGGAGATGTGCTACTGTCATTAATTATATTGTATTTTCTTTATAAAAAAAAAAGGATTTGCATTTATATAGCACCCTTCACGACCTCAGGATGTCCCAAAGCGCTTTACAACCAATTAAGTACTTTTTGAAATGTAGTCACTGTTGTAATGTAGTGCGCAGCAAGGTCCCCCAAACAGCAATGAGATAATGACCAGGTATTCAGTTTGGTTGAGGGATAAATATTGGCCAGGACACTGGGGAGAACTCTTTCAATAGTACCATGGGATCTTTTAATAAATGTATCAATACTTACTGTCTTAAGAAAGTTGGTGTGGGGGTTATGTTATAAAGAAAATCTGCAAATGTTGGAAATACAAAATAAAAGGAAATTCACAGCAGGTCTATCAGCACCTGAAAGAAAGACAAGTCAGGTTAATGTTTCAGGTGGGAGCCTTCATCTGGTCTAGTTCAAAAGGACCTGAAATGTTAACCTATCTTTCTTTATCAGATGACATTTCTGCTGTGTGTTTCCAACATTTTCTATTTCCATTCGTGGTATGCCTTGGGCCGTAGTCTTTCTGTATAATGATATTTTATTTTGGCCATTTGTTTAACAAAAATAATTCTGTTTGAAGCAACAACATTCCGTAAGAAGTACTGTTATTCTGAGTGACTTCTCTTTGCTTTGTAATGTAGGTGCTTGTCAGTGAGGATGCTGAAGGTGAAGGCATAGTGGCTCATTTCCTGGCCCATGACAATAAACCCATTTCCTGTATGGCTTTCAATCCCAGTGGTAAGTACATCTCATTCCCTCTGCCTTGTTTTAAAATATTAACTCTCTGAAGACCACAGTACGGCATTCTGCATTGTATCCAAAAAGGGACCTTTAGAACTTTACCTGTCTCTGAAGAAATACCCAAGTTTTGGTCACCCTCCCATTCTGCCCTTCTTGGTTTCTGCATCAATTTTTTCCTTGTGCCTCTCTGAAATGCCATGGGATGTTTTTCTATCATAAAGGTGTTATATGAATACAAGCAAGTAGTAGAAATAGTACTCATCATCATTATTATTATCCTGTCCCCCTCAGTTCTCACCTTTTAAGGCTGATAAGCTGAGGTTTCTCTGATCTTTCCTCATAACTAAATCTACTGATGCCAAACCCGTGATTTTGCCAGTGCTCAGAGAGCGGCTTTGGAGGCGGGTCCGGAGTTAAAATCAAAATGATTGATGGCGGGTTGCGAACCTGCCGCCATCCCGCACCAACGCAACTTTACAGAGTGTCGGGTCTGCGAGTTCCGATCAGACCCGACACCAAGCAGCAGGAGAGCCACCTAAGGCAGTTAACAGCTTGTTAACTGCCTGGATAATCCTATTTTGAGAGGCTCTTCCCATTTTGCAACATTTTCAGCATGTTGCCCGTCGTGCGACAAACACGCCAGCTGATTGTGCCGAGATTAGCAACTCGCTGAACACTTGACAGCTGATCCTGCAGCATAAAAGCTGACCTGCAACATGAGTTCACTTTCAGATGGCAGAAATTTCTGTTTTGAGGTTTTGGAACACATTTTGCAGGTGTATTGAGGTTGTAAGTGTTTAATCTGAGATCCCTATGCACTGTGACCTCCTTGGAATACCCTCTCCCCACATTGACTCAGCGCTTATAACATCTCTTCCTCAACTGAGATATATACCAGCAGGATGGGGACCATTTATACCCTCTCATCCTGGTCCTCAAAATTGGAGGAAGAGCAGCCGTATGGGAACGGTAGCACAGTGGTAATGTCACTGGGCTAGTAATCCAGAGGCCTGGACTAATGATCCAGAGACGTGAGTTCAAATCCCACCACCGCAAGGGCTTCCACTGCCTTAACGTCCAGCTGGTGTGTAACCACAGGAAGAACATTATGCATGTTTGCGCCAAGTTCCCTGGCAGTTGCCATGACTCTTTCATCCTGCGCCAGTCTACTGTGGCTCAGCTGTTCAATCTGCCAACCCAATTTTCGGGATGGCTCCTCGGAGACAAGGGCTATCCCCTGAAGATGTGGCTAATGACACCGATGAGGAGGCCATCAAACGAAGCTGAGGAGCGCTACAATGAGAGCCACATTTCCACCAGAAGCATCATAGAGCAAACCATCAGCTTGCTCAAAATGCGATTCAGATGCCTCGACAGATGTGGTGGAGCCCTACTGTACGCACCAGCCAGGGTGTCCAGAATCATCGTGGTCTGCTGTGCCCTGCACAACATCGCACAACAGCATGGCTTACTGCTGCCTGAGGAACAAGTGGCACAGCGCACAACTTCCTCAGAAGAGGAGCCGAATGAGGCGGCAGATGAGGAAGACCTTGCGCAGGCGACTGTGTCAGTGCCACCAGTACGCCAGCTCATTGCTGGCCGTGGGGCAATGGATACACTAATCCATGCCAGATTCGCGTAACTTTACGCAGCAAACACATGTGGCTGACACATGGAAATGAGTGTTTGCACGACCTTCATTACATACCATACAGCATCTGTACAATAAACTGCATTCCTATCACTCTCCCCACCATCACTACAGAGGAAAGGGGCCCTGACCCCTCTCTGTGCAACTTCCATTTCTGAGCACACACAGGCCAACTCTTTGAATCTTTGACATCGCATTTCTTTAATACAATTGAAATAACGATGAGAAACGTAACTTTGTATTATATCAAAACACCCAAGTGACTACCCTTGTGACTATTTGTGTGTTAACTTTCTCTTACTCGTGCTTCTACGTGGTGCTTCCCCTGTGGCTTCAGCAGATGTAGAGGCACCTTGCTCACTTCTCTGCTGCGCATGCTTAGATGCCTTTGGCAGGCGTCTTCTGGGTTTGGGAGCCTGGGAGGGCTCCGCAACAGTCTGCTCTTCCTGCAGCTGTGCAGGGGCTGAGACAGCCATCTCAATTGGGTGAGGAATCTGGGGCTCTGACCGAGGATTCCGCAGTGGCATGGGAGTGTGAGCGCTTGGAGAGGAGCACACACTTCCTTGTTGTCGACCACCAACATCCCTCTCATGGGTCACCCGCACTTCACTGCGAGCAAGTAGCTGGAGAGCACCTTGCTGCACATCAGTGGGGCCATGAGGACTCATTTCTGTGCTGACATTCCTCATAACAAGGACGTCCACGCACCTCTGGTTTCTCTCCTCAATCTATCCTCCATAGATGACCATCTATTTAGAAGTGTTACCATGTTCTGCTGTGTCTAGCGATTTATGTCCTCCATGGAGGTTGCCATCCTTTCCATGGCGGCACCTACATTCGCCATTGCGTGCACCACGGCATTGCTCATGTTTGACATGAACTCCTCCATTCTCTGCACACTCGCAGTTACCGTGGTTGCAAACCCTACCAGAGCCTCCTGCACTTGTTCCTGAAGCTCCAGCACCGCTCTCTTTCTGGATGGCCCCAGAGGCACAGCATCCACATGCAGCTGAGCAGAGCTAGGAGCATCCAGCGCCTTCCGACAAGGACTCTCCTCTGCTGTCCCTGTCTCCACCATCTGCTGATGCTTACTTGTGAGCTGTGATACACCAGGTGACAACACAACTCTATCTCGCAAAGGACCCACCGAAGTGTGCGTCTCTGCGCTGGTGCTGGGTGCACTCATTTCTGCTGATGCTGCTCCCTCAGAGGCTGCAGCTTCCTCTGAGGATCGTCCAGCTCTTCCTCCTGGACAGTGGGGAGGGGGGCTCTCGATGGTCCTGTGGGGGAGTGAAGGCATGAGTTAGACATGTGATATTTACGTAGCAGACACATCCCATTGTGCAGATGATCAGAACTCAATCTGTATGAACACCAGATGCCATATCAGTCACTCATGAAATCTAAATGAGAGAGTTGAAAATCTATTCTGTCACCAGCTTGCTCCACTGCGTCTATCTCCCACTTCCAGCTCCTCTGCACCTCCGACGATCTCGATAGCAGCCTCCTCAGCATTTGTTAAAGTCGCCATGGATGGTGGCCCACCTCCTGTCCTCCCCCTCTCCCTCTTATTGTGGGCTCTCTTTTCCTGCAATGAGGGACACAAGTGGAGTTTGAACGAGAATGTTGGAGTGAGTGTAGAGAATCCATAGCATATAGAGGGAGACAAAGATGGAGTGAGGTGCCAATACTAAAGACCCTCCCTGTGCGTTGTTAGTTATTGTCATTGCATAACAGTGAGAGCAAGTGTGAGGGGTGCATAGCAGAATGGTGAAATGATTCTGTACATAGAGAGAGAGGGATGGTTAAGGGTGCAAGGGATGTAAGGGTAAGTTGGGATGTGCAGGAGTAGGTTGACAATGCAGAGTGCTGGTGATGAGAAGAGATGGGGAGCAGATTGAAGGTAAGTGTGATGTTATGCTCACTTTTGCTGAGCGTAGCAGATCATTGAACCTTTTCCTGCACTGAACCCAGGTGCGTGCACACAGAGACCTGGCGCTAACCTCCTCAGCAATTTGCAGCCAGGCTGCCTTGGTTTGCTGAGGAGGTTTCCTCCGTCCATTGGAGGGGAACAGAGCCTCCTTGTGCCACAAGAGCATGGAGGGAGTCATCATCAAAGCAGGGAGAAGCCTTGGTTCTTGCAGCAGTCATCTTGCAAACAATACCACTGAGGAGCATCAGAAAGTGAATAAAACCCAAAGGTTGCATGGGCCCCTTAAATGCAGCTGAATCGAAGATGTCAACAGAGGCGAGCAGCAGACCTGAACCCACTGATTGGGCCGGGTAATGCGCATGGCGGGCTTAATGAGCCCAGTTAACTCAAAATCGTTATCTCAGTGCGGCTGAAACCGGCAGCGGGACTGGAACCCGCCGAACAGTGAACCCGATGTGAACCCGCCTCCGCTGGCAAAATCCAGCCCTCAGGATCAGCCTTGTAGTTATTCTTTGCACAGATGCCAGGGCTTGAATGTCTCGCTTGTGTCTTGGTGACCAAACCTGTAGACAGTACTCAAGGTGCAGTTTGACCAGAGCAGGTACTGTACAGTTTCAGCAAGTGATCCTCCAGCTTGTACGTCACTGATTTAGCAATGTAGTGCAGCATTATATTTTCTGGTGTTAATTGCTGCCCCATATTGACTGTAAATGTCAGCATGCCTAGATTTCTTTCAACTTCTCTCTTAGCTTGTTCAACACTATTTATTAAGTAGGCATGTTACCCATTGTTTGTTCCAGTGTGCGATATCTTACTGATGTGCCGCCATCTTGCCATGCTTGCTAAAACTTCAGTTGATATGAAAGCAGTTGTGAGGACGTGTTACATTGTCAGATGCCTATTTTAAATTGGGCTAACTCATTTAGGTGGATAGTATAAGGACATACAAAAAGGTTGAGAAAAGACCTTCAGGCACATTAAGCCATGCCCATCCAGTTGATAGTGCGACCTCACTGCCCCCGCCCTCTAGCAATGTTATTTCCTGGGAGAGGCAAAAAACACAGCGGAAAAAACCCGAGGCCAATTCAGGAAAAAACTCTGGGAAATTTCTGTCAAACTGCCTAAGGCAGTCGTGCAAGCTCTCGGAAACTGCGGTTGTCCATGACTCATCACAGTCCAAATAAAACGTTAAGAGACTTGGACTCGTAAGCAGTGGTAAGATTTCCTTATTTTTAAATCATGAGTCGAGTTGTGTTGCTTTAAAGAATGGATGTGAAAGAAAGAGTCCAAGCAGTATCATGCTCTGACACACATTGAACAGTTGGCTTGGAGTGTGCTACAGTGCTGTCATACAACTGAGAGGTTGCTAATGACATTGAAAACCATGAAAGCGAAGCTTGAGTAGGTCATGCAAACCATCAGCAACTTGAGATTGTGTTACACCCTCTATCCCCCTCCAGCGCTGCTGCCATTAAATAATATACAGTAGAAAAGCGTTGGTGCTTATGAATGGTAATATTACTGTAAAGTCTATGCGGGAGCTTTGAAGTTATCAGGTCTCAAACATGAATATAGTGACATTCTTATGATCACATAGAAAAGTGACTAAAGACCTAAGGCAAATTATATCACTTCACAGGAACGATAATTCATAAGAATAATTTTGTGACTGGAAAATGATGTATCCACTGCATGTTCTACTTCACATAACAAGTTACGAGTTTAAACAAAAAGCCACTGAGGGCACTGAGACATTTTCAGCTCTCTCTTGCCTTGCCCCTAAACCAATAACATCCTGTCTGATGGATACGTCACTTCCCGAACAAAATTACTCATGAACCCAAACCACACACCAACATTACATTTCTATATTGTTCCTGTTGAATCAAGAATTTATCTACTTTTTGAATGCTTCAGATGACCCACATTCACTGTACGTAACAGGGATCCATTCTCGAAAATGACCTATTTTGTGTTTAGCTTTAACATGCTCTCAGCTTAGTGCTCATTATTTCTTCCCTCCTGGCTCGGTATAAAGATTTCTGCAAATGGGCCCCATGCATTCCCTTTTATGACTTTAAAACTTGGATTATTTCCATTTTCTCTTATCTGAACAGCTTCACTTCACTGATTTAAGAACTGGGGCCAGCCATGCTTCCCTTTTTAAAATCATTTTCAATGCCTTTGTTCTCGGTGTTGATTTAATATTCACCTCGTGACTTTTGAGGGGCAGGTTGACAGGCCAAACTCCAGAGCTGCTCTTTCACTTGAACTGGTTTTGCCTCTCTTGGGGAAGTTTTGTCCAGTTTTAGTTTGGTGAATGAAATGAAGTGTTATGTGGGAACGAGACTTGCCATCACAGACTAGAGCTAAGGAATTGGTGTTGGAGCAATTTACAAGTGGAAAAATTAGGGAGAATTTTTTTTTATATTCGTTCCTGGGATGTGGGCATTGCCAGCATTTATTGCCCATCCCTAATTGCCATTGAGAAGGTGGTGGGGGTGAGCTGTCTTCTTGAACCGCTGCAGTCCGTGTGGTGAAGGTACTCCCACAGTGCTGTTAGGGAGGGAGTTCCAGGATATTGACCCAGCGACAATGAAGGAACGGCAATATACTTCCAAGTCGGGATGGTGTGTGACTTGAAGGGGAACTTGGAGGTGGTGGTGTTCCTATGTGCCTGCTGCCCTTGTCCTTCTGGGTTGTAGAAGAAGAGGGTTTGGGGGGGGGGGGGTGCTGTCAAAGAAAATAAAAGATCAGGAACAAAGGATGAATTTTTAAGGGTTAATTTTCATTGGGGAAATAAAAAACAATGGGAAGTGGTTTTCAGAAGCTAACTGCATCTAACTCATGCTAAACTTGAATACTTGATGCTGACACTTGGGAAAGCTATTCAGTTCTTTAGCATTGACATCCTTCACATTAGTAAGCACATAATTCACAAAAAACCTTAATTTTTAAAGTGTGAAAAAGAAAATAATACTGTAGAGTTGCGTTTTTTGAAAATTAAACTCCTGTAAACTGCACATTCTTGTGTCAGAATGTGCAGATTTGTCTGTAACTTCCTGCCTCCAGTGTTACAACCTTGTTGTTCCCAGATATCAAATATGCATTGTTTCTCATAACTGATGGGCCCACCTGTCGGAGGTTCATTCACACAATGAAAACCTTTTTTTTTATGAATGGAAATGAAGGGGATAAATCACCTCATATTATACAAAATGATGAATGGCCAGGACGTGAACGGCAGCACTGCTCCATGGACTTTCAACTGTGCTGCTGAAGCACATGCTGGACTTGTGCTAACTCGGACCAACACAATGCTATAATTGACTCCCGACCAGTGAATTATTTTATGTATAATAGGCAGTTCAAATTATTTCTCTATGAGGTTAAAGTGACTGCATCATAATCTTTAATCCTTTGGATGTAATCAGGCTGGTGGTTGAGAGGCAATGTTAACACAATAAGGACCAAGATCTAAATTAAAGTCACCTCTTGAGGCTCATAGAATAGATTATGAGAATATTAGTTACCGTAGAGTGATTTCAAAGCTGTGAGGCTCAGATGATGGGTATAAACTGCTTGAGCTTCCCTCATGTGGTTAACATTAACTTTACACATCATGCGTTTGTGTTCACTCTAAGATTTTCTTGGCTGTAGAATGCTGTAGGTCAAAGCCGATTCGTTGTATCTGTTTTACCCCGAATTCCATGTTGGCTAATATAATAGAACCTGTTTATAGTGATGTTTAGATATAAAAAATGTTTCTAATAGGAAAATTGCGAATTCCCAATTTGCTTACCACGTTACTGAGCGTAATAACAAATCTGCTGGAATGATGCTGCTAATGATCAGATCACTAGCCCTGATTTTCCATTGTTGAGCCTGTAACGAGTAGGGAATGCATCACACAGAACAACGGAACACACTGTCCTACATGCTGTTCCTCCTCCCTGTATCCTCCGTGTTTCGAAATCAAGACACATCGCAGTGTTCCCTACTCTAACTCATTCTTTTGCGGGAATTCAAAACTGGAACTCCTCACCTCCCTCAGTCTTTCCTTCCTTTCCTACAATCTCCAAGCTTTAAAAGCTCCAAGCTTGATGTTACCTAATCACTATTTCTGATTACCTTTTCCTCTAGTTTTTTCAGCCTTGGTTGTGTCCTGTACCGTGACCCTTCATTTATAACTGCCTAAGTCTCTTAATTGAACATTATTAAAAGCTCTTTTCCAGTTAGTTTGCTGGAAGCGGTTGCTCTCAGAATCACAGGCGTTTGCAGAAGCACATGGTCAGTTTCACCTCAAGAATCTGATTGAAAAGTGAGTGCAGATCCCAGAATGAAAATGGAGTATGTTGGAAACACAGCAGGTCCGCACGCATCTGTAAAATTACAAAGTTGGCTTCCGGTCAATCAACGCCTTGATTTTCAAATTCTCATCCCTCCATGGCCTTGCTCCTCCCTATCTCTGTAACCTCTTCCGGCCCAGAACCCTCTGATTCTGGCCTCTTGCGCATCCCTGATATTCGTCGCTCTACCATCGGCGGCCATGCCGTCAACTGCCAAGGCCCTAAGCTCTGGAATTCCATCCCTAAACCACTCCACCTCTCTTGCCTCCGTTAAGACGCTTCTTAAAACCTACCTCTTTGACCAAGCTTTGGGTCACCTGTCCTAATAGCTCCTTATGTGACTCAGTGTCAAATTTTGTTTGATAATCGCTCCCGTGAATCACCTTGGGACTTTGTTACTACGTTAAAGGCGCTGTATAAGTGCAAGTTGTTAATGTTTTGGCTGTAGACCCTTTGTCATATGGTTCCGACTGAAGGGCCTACACCTGAAACATTAGTGCGTCTTTTCTCTTTACCAATGCTGAGAGATCTGCTGCATATTTCCAGCATTGGCAGTTTTTAAAAATTTTATTTCTAGCTGGCTGACTCTTTACTGGAACCGAATTTGATATTGTCACATCTGTCCTCAAACTGTCAGTCAGTAACCCTCAGTCAGCTGGTTCCCAATCATAGTGAAACTTCTTATATTGTGAATTTTATTTCCTGGCAAGCAAGTTCTTGTGATAAAGGGAGCCATTGTTTCCTACATAGCATAGAGATCTAGTGTAACGCAACACAAGGGGAAAAAATAGTTTAAGGGAGGTTTTAAATTAGCATTAACAGTTGCAAAATTCTAGGAGAAAAACCAGAATACTGTACGGGACAACCCCACCCCAGCATGCAAAAATCTTTTTTGAAGCTTCGGATTTGAACGTCTGTTCCACTATCTGTAGAGAGTGCGTAGGAAAAAAATAGACGAGAAAAATAGAAAGGTGAGATGTGTCTGAATCCATTGATTGCAGGTGACACCATCTGTGTGTGTGTGTGGAGTTGGAGGTCAGTACTTTCCCATTCGCAGCCCCACTCTGCCACTAGCAGTCGCCCATCAAAGAGAGTTGGAACAAAATGAGACCGTGGTTATTGTTTTGTTTTGTGTCTGTGACAGCTAACCGTGCCTGCAGGCAGGGGTGCTGTAAGTTGGACCTGTTTATCTCTTCCCCACTGACAGTGACAGCTTCATCAGCTATTGTTTCCTGGGAATAGAGGACTCTCCAGTGTGACTATACATTGATCAGTCAAGCAAGGGCTTCTTTCAGAGTGAATAAGATTCAAAATACATGGGTGTTCAAGCAAACCCACACAGTCTAAAATCAAAATGGAATGACAGAAATAAATGGTTCTGGCTGAAAAGTTAATGAGTTTTTAACGTTGGTTTAAATACCCTGCGAATTACTGAGTTACATTTCATCTCATTGTCAAACAAAGATCATCAATCAGTTTTACAATGAGTGTCAAATAAAAATTGTGTTTTTGGAACAGGACAATCTATCAGTTACAATGTCAAAACAACGATTTGGGGATTACTAAATAGTGCTTTAATCACAGCCCTATCAATACCTGGAGATGTGTATTTGAGATCCAATACACACCTGTGCCACAAAAGGAATTGAGTAGAATGTCTGGTATCTGCTGGGCAAAATTTCTCTGCAAACATTGTACTTGTGCATTTCATTGGAGTGTGCACACTTCACAAAATCTAACTTCTGTTTGGGCCGATTGTACTGACACCTGTACCGTATTAAACACACAATTTGAGTTACATTTATCTGTTGTTCAATTCTGAATTTATATTAAAATGTTAGGTTTCAATGCTGTGTAGTGGAGCTGTGTCAGCATTCATTCTTTTAGCATGGTGAAAAGTTATTGAGAGTCCGGTTGTCTGTCCACTAACTTGGTTGCTCAGTAATTGTACTTAGCTTTGCTCTATACTCACCAAGCTATTAAAGGCATTTTGAATTTGATGTGTGCCAACAGCAGCAGGCACACTCCAGCCGCTGGCACATTATCAGTATAAAGAAGCAAGCCTACATGCCTCCGATTGCATCCAGGATGGGACTTTTCCTGAGTCCTGGGGGTGGCTGTTGAAGGGAATACAAAGTGAGGGGATTCTTGCCACTGGTCCTCCAGCTGGCTTAATAGGGGTTGGAAGAAACTGGTTGGTGAAGAGAAACTGGACGACTGTTGCTTGGAGGCTGCAGCTCTCCGCTAGTGTGCTTCTCTCCTGATGCTCTTGCATCAACATAAACGCATCTGGACTTCCACAAAACTCTGGAGCCTTTTGGAATATGAAGATCTGTCTGTCAGTCCATGCATCCACTGACTCACCAACTCAAAACCCACAATTGGATATTCATCAGATTCCGTGTTGCACTACATATTCAGATCCAGCTCGTCTGTCCCACATTTACATCATCCATCAGAAGTTTAGAGTGAAATAATTTTCTGTTGTACACGCTATGATTTTAACTATAGTACAGGAATGTGCAAAATGTGAGGTGTTTCATGTGTCCACTTACTGTAACTGTAGTTTGGTCAGTCACTGAACTAATAGAAGTTCTGCAAATGGTGTCTGCGTTCTTTTTGGGTTGGCAACAGGATAGAATATGTAATTGAGCATAACAGATTCACTTCACTGAACTAAATTATGAAAATTATCCGGACAGCAAGGGAGACTTGCAGGAGAGAGAGGAGGAGAAGGGGAAAAGGGGAGACCATTGGGGAAGGGAATGGGTAGAGTTGTATAAATTTAAAAAAATTAAAACTTTGTTTTATTCACTAACAGAACAGTCTAATATTTACTTAAAATTGTTTTTAACAGGTAACCGTGAAATCTTATTTAAAGACAACGTTTATAGAGAGACCCCTATTTAATATAAATTCCAAATATACATGAATTAATCAGACTTGGAGCTAGAAAGACAACCTACAGTCAGCCCCCCTGACGGCTGTTACAGATCAGTCTCGCTACAGACATTACCGATGAAAAAGTTTTATCTGGATAAAGCTTATTATCCCAGGGACATAGGAACACGTATGGGATTAATTCCCTTTGTAAGCGGGTTCATTTCTGTGTTAAACTAGTGCAGGAGTTATCTGTGAGCATTTCAACGGATGTGCTAAAATTGGCACACCTAGGGATATGTTTGTATGTCCACGTTTCCATTCTTTTGTTGCATTCAGTCTTCTTCATGGTTTCCAAAATTTTCCTCGTACCTAATCCATTTTGATGGATTTCTGTGAGTATTTTTCTTTACATGTCTATAGTTACTGTAGTACTTCTGTATTAATTAACAACAAATGTGTTTTGAGCAAGTAATGATTTCCGGATAATGGTTTCTTTCAGCTGGCAGGACTTTTATTGGTACCAACAAGGGCTGGGCGACATCTTTTCTGTGATATTGCAGGATTGAACCTGCAGGGGGTGGCATTGAGACACTTTTATCATTACTTTTCACTTTGTGATTTGGCAAGAGCTGTCATATCAAAACTAAAACCATTGCTCCATAATCCTGAATTGCTTCTAACAATTTAACCTACTTCTAGGTGAGAACAATAATAAGAAAAAGTATTTCCTTCTACCGTACCATTTTAAAGTAAAGAAAGAACTTGCATTTATGTAGCGCTTTTCACAACCTCGGGATGTCCCAAAGCACTTTACAGTCAAAGTAGTACTTTTTGAAGTGTAGTCCCTGTTGTAATGTAAGAAATGCAGCTGCCAATTTGCACACAGCAAGCTTCCACAAACAGCAATATGATAATGACCAGATAATCTGTTTTAGTGATGTTGGTTGAGGGATAAATATTGGCCCAGGACACCGGGGAGAACTCCCCTGCTCATCTTCCAGTGGTGTAATGGGATCTTTTATGCCCACCTGTGAGGGAAGATGGGGCCTCGGTTTAACGTCTGATCTGACGTTAAATATGCTTTCCTGATAGCTTGGAGGTTAAATGCACTGCCTGGTGTGGTGCTGAGCTGTAAAGAGCAGGAAGCTGCTGGGTTTGGTTTCTGGTCTATGTTGAGTCAGTAGAATTAAGTGTCAGCCTTGGCCCAGTGGTAGTACTCCTGCCTCTGAGTCAGAAGTACGTGGGTTCAAACTGCACTCCAGGACTTAAACACATAATCTAAACTGACACATCGGTGCAGTACTGTGGGGAGTGTTTTCACATTAGACGTTAAACCAAGACTCCCCCTCTGCTATTTAGGTAGGTGTTCGGAAAATAGCAGGGCAGGTCTCCTGATGTCCTGGCCAATATTTATTAATCAACACTAGCCATATATTTCATTTGCCATTTGTGGGACCTTGCTGTGCACAACACTGGCTGCCACTTCTGTCTACCAAATAACAGTGACGGCATTTGAAAAAATGTAATTCATTGATTGCGAAGCGCTCTGATATGTCCTGAGGACGTGTAAGGTGCTATATAAATGCAAGTAACCTCCAGCAAAAACAATAACAACAAAAGCAACAACTGCAAAACGGCTAAAGTGATGTCACAACCAGGGAAGGAGCTGATTGGTGAGTAGCTGGTAAGTGTTTGTAGTTAATAGTCTATTAAGTAAAGGCATGGCAGGGCAGCTCAGTCCCGTGGAATGCACCTCCTGTGCCATGTGGGAACTCCAGGATGCTTCCTGTGTCCTGGACAACCACATGCGCAGGAAGTGTCGTCAGCTGGAGGAGCTTGAGCTCCGGGATTTGCAGATTGAGCAGCAGCTGGCGTCACTGTTGTGCATCCGTGAGGCTGAGAGCTTCGTGGATAGCACGTTTCAGGAGGTGGTCACCCTGCAGATAATGAGTGTGCAGACAGAAGAGGAGGACCAGGCAGGTAGTGCAGGAGCCCCCTGAGTGCATCTCGCTCTCCAACCAGTATTCGTTCCGAGTACTAGTGAGGGCAATGGTTCCTGTGGGGAGTATAGCCAGAGCCAAGTCTGCAGCACCACGGGTGGCTCAGCTGTACAGGGGGGAAGGAAGAAGAATGGGAAAGCAATAGTGGTAGGGGATTCGATAGTTAGTGGAGCAGACAGGTGTTTCTGCGGCCGCAGACGTGACTCCAGGATGGTATGTTGCCTCACTGGTGCCAGGGTCAAGGATGTCACCGAGCAGCTGCAGAACATTCTCAGGCGGGAGGGTGAACAGCCAGAGGTCGTGGTCCATATTGGTACCAACGACATAGGTAGAAAGAGGGATGAGGTCCTGCAGGCAGATTTCAGGGAGCTAGGAAAGAGATTAAAAAGCAGGACCTCCAAAGGTAGTAATCGCTAGTGAGTATAGAAATAGGAGGATAGCGCAGATGAATGTATGGCTGGAGAGATGGGCACCAGGATGTGACATTAGAAAGGGAAAATAAAGTGCTCAAAGAATTGGGAGAGGCAGAGAGCACTAAAGTAAGAAATAGTAAGGTATTCGGTGGGGTCAGACTAAGAGAGAATACAGGATGGTCTAAGATGGGTTTACAGTGTGTGTATGTGAACGCACGAAGCGTAGTAAACAAGGTAAGTGAGCTGCAGGCACAAATAGCCACATGGGAATGTGATGCTGTGGCAATAACTGAGACCTGGCTCAAAAAAGGGCAGGATTGGGTATTAAATATTCCTGGTTATAAGGTGTTCAGGAAAGATAGGGAAGGAAAGATAGGAGGTGGTGTGGCAGTATTGGTCAAGCAGAATGTTACAGTGCTGGAGAGGGAGGATGTCCTGGAGGAGTCAAGGACAGAATCTGTATGGCTAGAGTTAAGAAAGAATAGAGGTGCCATTAAAGTACTAGGTGTATTCTATAGACCACCAATTAGTGGGAAAGATATGGAGGAACAAATTTGCAGAGAAATTACAGAGAGGTGTAAAAATTATAGAGTAGTAATAATGGGGGACTTCAACTATCCTAATATAGACTGGGATCATAATAGTGTTAGGGGCAGAGAAGGGGAAGAATGTTCAGGAGAACTTTCTTGATCAGTATGTTTCCGGCTCGACGAGGGAGGAGGCATTGCTGGATCTGGTTCTGGGGAATGAGGTAGGTCAAGTGGAGCAAGTGTCAGTAGGTGAACATTCAGGGAACAGTGATCATAGTATCATAAGGTTTAGATTAGCTATGGAAAAGGACAGGGAACAATCTAGAGTAAAAATGTTTAACTGGGGGAAAGCCAATTTCAGTGGGATGAGAACGGATCAGGCCTGGGTAAACTGGAATCAAAGATTGGCAGGCAAAAGTGTAATGGAACAATGGGCTGGCTTTAAAGAGGAAATAGTTCAGGTACAGTTGAGGTACATTCCCACTCGGAGGAAAGGCAGGGCAACTAAAGTCATGGCTCCCTGGATGACGAAACAGATAGAGAATATGATGAAGCAGAAAAAGAGCAAGTATCACAGATGTCAAGTTGCAAATACATCTGAGAATCAGGCTATATATATATAGAAAGGTCAGTGGAGAAGTGAAAAAGAAAATAAGAGGGGGCATGAGAATAGAATGGCAGCCGCATAAAAGGTAATCCAAAAGTCTTCTATAGGCATATAAATAGTAAAAGGGTAGTAAGAGAAGGGGTGGGGCTGATTAGGGACCAACAAGGAGACCTATGCGTGGAGGCAGAGGGTATAGCTGAGGTACTAAATGAGTACTTTGCATCTGTCTTCACCAAGGAAGAGGATGCTGCCATAGACACAGTGAAGGAGGAGGTAGTGGAGGTACTTGATAGGATAAAAATTGATAAAGAGGAGATATTAGAAAGGCTGGCTGAACTTAAAATAGATAAATCACCAGGTGCGGATGAGGTGCATCCTTGGACGCTGAGGGAATTGAGGGAGGAAATCGCGGAGGTACTGGCCATAATATTCCAGATGACTGATGACTGGGGAATTTCAAATGTTACACCATTGTTCAAAAAAGGATGTAAAGATAAACCCAGCAACTACAGGCCAGTCAGTTTAACTTCGGTAGTGGGAAGCTTTTAGAAACAGTAATCGGGGACAAAATTAACAGTCACTTGGACAAGTGTGGATTAATTAAGGAAAGCCAGCACGGATTTGTTAACTTGATTGAGTTTTTTGATGAGGTAACAGAGAGGGTTGATAAGGGTAATGCAGTTGACGTTGTATACATGGATTTCCAAAAGGCATTCGACAAAGTGCCACATAATAGGCTTGCCAGCAAAGTTGAAGCCCATGGAATAAAAGGGACAGTGGCAGCATGGATACGGAATTGGCTAAGTGATAGAAAACAGAGAGTAGCGGTGAACGGTTGTTTTTCGGTAGTTTTTCGGACTAGAGGAAGGTATACAGTGGTGTTCCCCAGGGGTCGGTTCTAGGACCACTGCTTTTCTTGATCTCTATTAATGACTTGGACGTGGGTGTACAGATCACAATTTTGGAAGTATACTGAACAGTGAGGAGGAGAGTGATAGACTTCAGGAAGACATAGACAGGCTGGTGAAATGGGCGGACACGTGGCAGATGAAATTTAATGCAGAAAAGTGTGAAGTGATACATTTTGGTAGAAAGAATGAGGAGAGGACCTATAAACTAAATGGTACAATCCTAAAGGGGGTGAATGAACAGAGAGACCTAGGGGTATGTGTGCACAAATCGTTGAAGGTGGCAGGGCAGGTTGAGAAAGCAGTTAAAAAGGCTTACGGGATCCTGGGCTTCATAAATAGAGGTGTAGAGTACAAAAGTGTGGAAATTATGATGAATCTTTATAAAACACTGGTTCGGCCTCAACTGGAGTACTGTGTCCAATTCTGGGCACCACACTTTAGGAAGGATGTGAAGGCCTTAGAGAGGGTGCAGAAAAGATTTACGAGAATGATTCCAGGAATGAGGGACTTCAGTTACGTTGATAGACTAGAGAAGTTGGGGTTGTTCTCCTTGGAGCAGAGAAGATGGAGAGGAGATTTGATAGAGGTGTTCAAAATCATGATGGGTCTGGACAGAGTAGATAGAGAGAAACTGTTCCCATTGGCAGAAGGGTCGAGAACCAGAGGACACAGATTTAAGGTGATTGGCAAAAGAACCAAAGGCGATGTAAGAAAAAACTTTTTTATGCAGCGAGTGGTTAAGATCTGGAAGGGTGGTGGAGACAGATTCAATCTTCTCTTTCAAAAGGGAGTTGGATAAGTATCTGAAGTAAAGAAATTTGCAGGGCTATGGGGAAAGGGCGGGGGAGTGGGACTATCTGAAGTGCTCTTGCAGAGAGCCGGCACGGGCGCGACAGGCCGAATGGCCTCCTGTGCTGTAACCATTCTATGATTCTAAGGGGGAGAAATTCGGTGGCACCCCCTTTGGGGCGTTAACTTCGCTGGGGCACTACTTTCAGCGCCCCGAAAAAGGTAGCGCCCCAGCGCCATAAATTCAGTGGTAAAGACGCAAGCAGGAGGCTGGGTGCTACTGGAAGCGCTCCCCCTCTTTCCTGGGGCGCTACAAGTGAATATCACGGCGCTACGTGCAACAGCGCCATGCCCGTCGGCACGTAGCGCCGTGGTATTGCAGGCCTCCCTACCCTGATTAAAGGGGAGGGGTCTAGCGCTGCGCGCACCGGGGCCCTGCTGGACCACCGGGGAGTGGGGTGCCGGGAAAGCAGCCCGGCACTCGGAGTGCCGCGCTGAGCGATCGTGGCCGGCACCCCAAATATAGAAGGGGAAGGGGGCAGGTGCTGGCAGGCGGCCAAAACAAATGGCCGCCCGACACCTGCCCTTTAACTTGCGCCGCCCCAGCTGCAAAAACGTCACCCTCACCCTGTCGGACATATCGTCCGGCGATAGGTCGGGGGTGCAACTGAAGCTTGCGGCCAGGGTGCCGCGCACGGTGATAACATCGTCGCCGGCGGCACAGTGCCACGGGGCGCTACCAGCTACGGTCGCCACTAACCACCTGCTGAATTTCGCGGGAGGCGTTAGCCGCGCCCGGGCACTCGTGGCTTTGTGTCACGTTAGATCCCCCCCCGGGTGCGCTAACGGGAGGTGCAAAGCAACCCAATTTTTCCCTCTAGGTTCCTTCTTCGATCTCAGTTGGATCAGTCGTGACGATGCTGCCAATTGGCTTCAGTGCCACTGGGCTGGAAAGGGGAAGAAAATTCAGCCCGGGTTTCAGCTCTTGATTGCTGTTCGGAGTCCCCTGCCAGAAAATGTGTACGTGTTGAAGTTGAGTGAGGGTTGTTTTTTATATTCATTCATGGGATGTGGCAAGGCCAGCATTTATTGCCCATCCCTAATTGCCCTTGAGAAGGTGGTGCTAAGCTGCCTTCTTGAACCGCTGCAGTCTGTATGTTGAAGATACTCCCACAGTGCTGTTAGGGAGGGAGCTGCAGGATTTTGACCCAGCGACGATGAAGGAATGGCGATATATTTCCAGATCAGGATGGTGTGTGATTTGGAGGGAAACTTGGAGGTGGTGGTGTTCCCATGCACCTGCTGCCCTTGTCCATCTAGGTGGTAGAGGTTGCGGGTTTGGGAGATGCTGTCGAAAAAGCCTTGTCCAGTTGCTGCAATGCAGCTGGTACACACTGCAGCCAAGGTACGCTGGTGGTGGAGGCAGTGAATGTATAAGGCGGTGGATGGGGTGCCAATCAAGCGGGCTGCTTTGTCCTGGATGGTGTCGAGCTTCTTGAGTGTTGTTGGAGCTGCACTCGCCCAGGCAAGTGGAGAATATTCCATCACACTAATGACTTGTGCCTTGTAGATAGTGGAAAGGCTTTTGGGAGTCAGGAGGTGAGTCACTCGCCGCAGAATACCCAGCCTCTGACCTGCTCTTGTAACCACAGTATTTATGTGGCTGGTCCAGTTAACTTCCTTAACTAAGGTGGGGTGAGGAGGCTCGGCTCGATGGTGAGAAAGCCTGTTAAATCTCACCTCTGAAGAATGGACACTTGGGTGAGATACCAGGGTGGGCTCCTGTTGCCTACGTAATTGTACCTGAGCAACAGTCAGCCGAGAACAGGAGGGGAGAAGGAAGAAAGCTAGTTTAACAAATATTTGATTTGTAAATTGCTCTCTGTGTATTGTTGGAGGAAATTTATCAGCTGCACAGTTTGAGACATGAGTATTAGGATTGTATATGTAAGGAGCCAGCATTATCCTTTCAGTTATTTCCAGTAAGTAATTGTGAGTGCGTAAACAGATTGACGTAAGCTAACTGCACGGTCCAAACATAAACACAACAGATGCTGTGTGCGCCCACTTAATAATGTTGCATGTGGCCTAAAAATGTTGATTTACTTTAATAACGTGTTACTCTTGGAAATAGCTTGAATGTCCCTGTCTGTTCTAAAGTGATGAAAATGCTCTAGATAATAATTGCAGGGCTTTTTTTTTCCCCCTTTAATTTGCTCCCCTCGCCACTCCTGTCGTGAAGTTGCTGGGCTCCGAGTTCCTTGGCATCGGTAGTTCTTCGGTACCATCCATGTCTGAGCCGACCCAGTGAATGTTAACGGTTATGGGGAACGTCGCAACTGTGCCCAATCCTCTGCTCAACTGGTGTGCACGTCCCTAACCCAAGAACGCCAAGTTGCCTTTACCACAGCTGAAATTGGCTAATACAATACCGAAGAGGGATGAGACCATCCTGATCTGTATGGTTTAGTACTGTACCATGTGCATTTACCCATTGAGCCATTGGGAGAGCAGATTTATTTGCCTCTAAGAATAACATACCTATCCAGATTCTGGGCTGGTGCTGAGCTTGCAGACTCAGCCAGGATGGCAGTACGATTACTTTTGGCTTTAGCGCCCCTGGGGTAAGGAGAGGAAGATCAGCCAGATTCCTCACTGTTGGTGACTGATCTGTGACTCTGCTGGAAAGGGTGAAGTTTGCAATAGAAACTGGGCACTTTGGTGATTGTGCTGGTAGTCTGCGGGCCCATCCCCCGGCAGAGTCTGCGGGCCCACCCCCCGGCAGAGTCTGCGGGCCCACCCCCCGGCAGAGTCTGCGGGCCCACCCCCCGGCAGAGTCTGCGGGCCCACCCCCCGGCAGAGTCTGCGGGCCCACCCCCCGGGCCCACCCCCCGGCAGAGTCTGCGGGCCCACCCCCCGGCAGAGTCTGCGGGCCCACCCCCCGGCAGAGTCTGCGGGCCCACCCCCCGGCAGAGTCTGCGGGCCCACCCCCCGGCAGAGTCTGCGGGCCCATACCGCAGAAGGACCATACGGAACCACTCCCCAATGGGAGCCTGTGGAACACTATTGGGAGACTGTGGAATTATAAGCCAGCATCTTTAGCAGAGGAGGACCTGGGAGAAAATTGATCAAAAAGAAACAGTTTACAAAATAGAATGGTGTCCAATGTCTGACCTGTGTTTATCTGTTACCCAGAATGTTCCTTTAGCTGCGAAGGAAATGCATCTGCACAGCCTTCAAACCGAAAGCAGCACACGTACGAGAATTAGTGGAGCTCTTCTGGCCTTTCAACAACTTCTAGTCACTGTTACATTAGCAAAACTCTTAGCTAGCTCTTGAGATTTGAAAGGTTGGAGACCGCTGGTCTGCTCTTTTAATTTCGGCCTTTAGCTGCTGCCAGCACCCTTGTCATTGCTTCATCTCTTGTTCTAATAACCATAGCTGACAAATTATCTGAATGTGTCTCGATATTTTTTTAAAACTTTTTTGGAGGTTGGGGAGGTGATGGGGATGACACAGTTGGTGGTGAATAACATTAGAATTAAACTGAATTATAATCAATGACCTGAACCTTGGTGCCTGCGATAGTGCTCTACATTTGTGCTTCATCAGGGAATCAATGATTACACTGAGTGATGGGAACATTTTCTCACTTCATATCCAGTGACAATGTCAAGTGCTGTCAGGCACACCAGCGAACGTGTGCATTCCTCTCACCTTACGTTTCTCTGGGAGATAGCTTGAGCAGGTACGTATGCTAGTAGCTCCTCTCACGCTTAGAAAAGCTATGGGCTTTTGGTGGGGCATTTGCTGTGAATTTGGAGCCATCTGATTTATTTTCTTATATGTGATATCAAACAGCATAACTTCTACATGGAATCATACAGCACAAAGGAGGCCATTTGGCCCATTGTGCCTGTGAAAGAACTGTCCAGTTAGTCCCACTCCACTTTTCTTTCCCCATAGCCCTTCTCAAGTATTTATCCAATTCCCTTTTGAAAGTTGCTATTGAATCTGCTTCTGCCACCCTTTCAAGCAGTGTATTCCAGATCATAACTCGCTGTGTAAAAAAAAAAAATCTCATCTCCCCCCCTTAAATCTGTGTCCTCTGGTTACCGAGCCTCCTGCCAGTGGAAACAGTTTCTCTCTATTTACTCTTGTCAAAACCCTTCATAATGGGAAAAGTGTTAAATTTCTCTAAGATTATTGAGACCTTGGCCCAATGACCCAGGGATATCCTGACATTTCTAGCTATAACTTAGATTTTCTTCAGCTTGGCTTATTTTTTTAATAAATGATTTCTGAGGACCATGTGGTTTTATAGTGTGCTGAATATGCTCACGTCTTTTCCAAGGTAGTAATATATCCAGGGCTCCGATAACACAAACTCCAAGAGCAAGGTTTGAGTGAACAAAGCTACGATGCACTATGTCACAGCACGTATACATTTATGTTCATAATTTCCCTACTTTGTAATTCGCTTTCCCTTCTCTTCTACAGTTTTTAACCTTGGTGGTGTCTTGCATTATGGTCCTTGGCCCTTTACCTTGGTTTCATAACTTAAACTAAAATGACAAGACGTGCTGTCTCAGAGAAGGACCAAGCAGAAGCCAGGTGCTTCCTTACAGCGACAGTGGAAGTCAGAGTGTGCCACTCGGGCATGTTATTGCGTGCTTCCAGGCAGCCAGTTGAAGAATGGGATTGGCAACAGCCAGAGAGTAGATATTGCAGAGATTCAATGTATACAGTGAAATGCAACTCATGGTGTGAAAAGTGCTTTGAGATTATTTTTGGGAGACATGATCGGGCATTATACAGAAGCCTGCCTTTCAACATTACCACAGTTCAAATCAAATTCAATTGCAAAAAGGCTGGGTGAAAACAGGTCATACCAACAAACTAGGGTTGCCACCCTCCAGGATTCTCCTGGAGTCTCCAGGAATCAAAAACTAATCTCTTGGACACTGCTGCGAACAAACCCGGGAGTAAAATCATAGGGGCGTTAAAAATTGTGTGCTTTTTTTCATTTTCTTTGAACACTTTTGTTTTTTCGTTCTAAAAATATTGGAGATGGGGGGAAAAAGGACCCTTTGAACGGATGGGACGGTTGGAGGCAGGAGGCTATGCGATGAAGCCTCTTGGAATACGTCCAACCAGTGTTGGGAACCCTACTACAAACTCCAACTGTGTAAATCTGAAAGATAATGTGGCCTAATATTGTGTTTCAAGATCTTGTTTAGCCAATCCCTCAAGCTTTGGGATCTTGTCTGGGCCCTGGATTACCACGTAACTTACTCCAGCATACGTGTCAAACAATCCTGTATTTTTCCCTCCTTTTTTGGCCATTTTGCACCCTTGAAGGTGTTGCCTATCTGCTTGTACACAGATGCTGGGCGTTAACTGATACTTCACAAATAAATTTTACAAATAAAATTCTTAAGGGGCTTGACAGGGTAGATGCTAGGAGGCTGTTTCCCCTGGCTGGGGAGTCTAGAACGAGGGGCCACAGTCTCAGAATAAGGGGTAGGCATTTAGGACTGAGATGAGGAGAAATTTCTTCACTCGGAGGGTTGTGAATCTTTGGAATTCTCTACCCCAGAGGGCTGTGGATGCTCAGTCGTTGAGTATATTCAAGACAGAGATCAATAGAGTTTTGGATACTAAGGGAACAAAGGGATATGGGGATAGTGCAGGAAGGTAGAGTTGAGGTAGAAGATCAGCCATGATCTCATTGAATGGCGGAGCAGGGTCGAAGGATCGAATGGCCTACTCCTGCTCCTATTTCTTATGTTATGTTTACCCATTCACCATGTGTGAGTCCAAAGATTTATGTTAGCAGGTTATTTGCGAGATCTCCTACTCCTATTGCGAGGTATTACAGCTGAGTTTAACCCTGTCCTCTCCACATAATTACTCCTCCAATTGGGGTTCACTGGACAGTGATGTCTGGTTGTCCCCTCCCCAACCAACGGGCTCGGAGGCTAATCGTAGCATCGCTACTGGAGACTAGCTGAGAATAACTAACTCAGCACGAAGTGGGGATTGAACCTGGCATCTTGCTGATCTGTGTGACTCAGCTACCCCCTGCCTTAACCAGCTGGGGAAATTACACTCTGTCTATAAAAGTACATTTCTGCTCACATTGAAGTAATCATAAGATAAAACATTACAGTGAATCTACATTTCACAGCTGCTGAAATGTTTAGGCTTAATACCATCTTTGTTTTGAACTGGATACATCAGAGAATGATTTGACCAAGTTTTACAAATAAATGAATTCCTGTAGAATTAGATTTTGTTTTTGTGGTTAACTGCTGGCTCACTGCAAGTATCAGTGGTTAGTTTGGTTGGAAATTATCCTTTCCAACCTGGTGGTTCAATGGGGCTCATTTTCCAGTTATCTACTGACAAGTAACACAATGCCACTCGGTTCATGAACAAACAGAGGCAAGTAGATTTCACAAGAGGGCAGAGAGGTGATTTGCCCACTTTGGATTTTTATTGTAACAACTTTTCATGTGAAAACTCAAAAAAAAAACCTGTTTGTGTATGTGTGTGTGTGTGACAAAATTGTCAAAGAACTCGAGATAGATACAGAATCAGTCCATCTAAGCCAGTATTATCCAGTACGTTAGCTACATGTGGCTAATTACATTTCTGATTCGTAAATGATGTGTAATTGACACCGTCGTTTGGCATGTCGAATCATAGAAATAATAGAAACTTACTGCACAGAAACATTCGGCCCGTGGTGCCTGTGCTGGCTCTTTGAAAGAGCAGTCGTGCTCACTCCCACATCCTCACTTTTTGTCCGTAACCCTGTAAGTTTCTCATCCTCAAGCACCTCTCCAACTCCCTTTTTAAAATTATTTATGGGATCAGCTTCCACTACCTTTTCAGGTAGAGCGTTCCAGATCCCAACTCTCTGAGTGATAAAATTTCTCCTCATCTCCCCTCTAGATCTTTTGCCAATGATTTTGAATCTATGACCTCTGGTTATTGTCCCAGTCGCCAGAGGGAATAGTTTTTTTCTCTCTCTACTTTATTAAAACCTCTCATCATCTTGAAAACCTCTATTAGGTCACCTCTTAACCTTCTCTGTTCCAAGGAGAACAGTCCTAACTTATCCAAACTCTCCTCATATCTGAAGTCCCTCATCCCTGGTAACATGTGATCTCAATACTCATATTTGCAAAGACAAATCAAAATATTTTCTTAATGGTGAGAGACGAGGAGCTGTGGAGGAGCAAGTGATTTAGGGGCCCATGTACACAAATCACTAAAAGCTAGTGCACAGGTACAAAAAGTGCTAATGGAATGTTGGCCATTATTTCAAGGGGGCTGGAATTCAAAAGTAAGGAAGGGATGCTTCAGTTGTACAAAGCCTTGGTCAGACCCCATCTGGATACAGGTTGAGCATCCGGAATGTTCCGGAATCAGGACTCCGGGACGATTGGTGGCAGGGGTCCGGAATCCGTAAAATGTTCCGGAATCCGGACACCCCGAGGGAGGCTTACCAAAAACCGGAAATATCGCAACCTGGGCTCGGGCGTTTCCGGACTTCGGGCATCAGAAACACGTCCCGAAATCCGGAAAAACCCAAAAACCGGCTTGGCCTCGGTCCCGAGGTTGCTGGATTCGGGACGCTCAACCTGTACTGCGTTCAGTTCTGGGCATCCCACCGCAGGAAGGATATATTGGCCCGTATTTTGCAGCCCCTACGGCTGTGTACGCGCCCATAAGGGCCGCGCAAGTTCCGGGTTTTCGCGTGCGAAGTGCATGCGCGAAAACCCGGAACTTGCGATCTGTCAAGAATCTTCCTGACAGATCGTAGCCATCCCCGGGAAATGGACATCCGCGGGCGGAGAGTTGGGCTATTTGCCCAGCGAATGCCCATGAAATTCTTACGCCTGGTAAAAGTAAAATTTTTTCAATCATTTAAACACTAAAAACCTGTACAATAAGATAAGGTTATTTTTAGCCCCTTTAAAACATTTACATTTATTTTTCAAAAAATGTTAATTATTGTTTTAATTAAATGGCGTTTTAATTAATTTTAAATATGTAAAAAATGTATTTGATGTGTACATTTATTTTCTGGGGTATTCCCATTCATGCTTATGGGGATTCAGTACATACAGAATTCCCATAAGCATGAATGAGGATCCACTTCTTTCATTCGTTGGGCCGGCCCACGGGATCCCAGGGGCGCTTGCGAACAGCGTGCGCCCATGGGATACGTGGGCCTCTACGCATAGAGGCCCAGGAGCGCGAGTCTCTGTGGTTCCAGGACCATGAGGTAGGTTCGTAGATTTTTTGCCAGTCGGAGGCATCCGCCTGCGGGAAGCCTCCGACCGCAAATTCAGGCCCATTGGTTTTATAGTGGGTACAGCGCAGATTCACCAGAACGATACCAAGGCTTAGAGGGTTAAATTATGAGGACAGGTTGAATAAACGTGGTTTGTATTCCCTTGAGTTTAGAAAGTTGAGTGGCGATCTAATTGAGGTCTTTAAAATGATAAAGGGATTTGATTGAATAGATACAGAGAAACTATTTTTGTTGGCAGGGGAATCCAGAACAAGGGGGCATAATCTTAAAATTAGAGCTTGGCCATTTAGAAGTGAAATCAGGAAGCACTTTTTTGCACAAATGGTAGTGGAAATCTGGAACTCTCTCCTCCAAGAGGCTGTGGATGCTGCGTCAATTGAAACTTTAAAGACCGTTGATCGATAGATTTTGGTTGGGTAAGGGTATCAAAGGATATGGAGCAAAGGCGGGTAAATGGAGTTGAGGTAGTGATCAGCCATGATCTGATTGAATGATGAAACAGGCTTAAAGGGGCTGAATGGCCTACTCTTGTTCCTATGTGATCGTATGATTCCCATGTGCCTGCGAGTTCCCACGATTCACTCCCTGCAAGTGCCACACCCTACTGTAACCGGTGGATCACGGGGTCACCCCATTTGCCATATGACTGGTGCCTTGACCCACTAGGCCACCTGGGGAGGAGTCCTTCTGAAATCCTTATCAATCACATTTTTAAAATTAGAATAATAGATAATTGTTTTTCTGTTGGCTGATGTTAGATTGTTTCCTCTTCCGAGCAAATTTATTAATGCATCCTCTGGATATTTGAAGTATTGAGAGGTCGCACAACACCAGGTTATAGTCCAACAGTTTTATTTGAAATCACAAGCTTTCGGAGCTTACTACTCCTTCGTCGGGTGAAGTCATTTGAAGTATGCCAGAACTGGACTGGGCAGTGAGATCCTTTCACGGAGGTAGTCCATGTGCAGAGTTTATTTGTCTTTATAGAGTTTATTTTTTCCCCTCTGCAAGAGATGGCTTACTTTCATCTTTGTCGGGGACAGAATCCTAACCAATTTCGAAGCCCTCTGCTGGCAGCTTCCATTTCTCTCTGTTTCCGCATGCTGATGCCGCAGCACGTCAAATTTGCATCTCAGGCAGCAAGGTCGCGCAGTTGCTTTCCTGTCCTCTGGAAATGTCACCCAACTTTTCCATGTCGCTAAGATACGGCAGCATTGAGTACAGAGCAAGACCCCTGGCAGAATGGCACGCCAGTTGTGGTACATGGCTTCTATTCATAGTATGGTAATTAAAGGACGTAGTTCAAAAAACGGTTGTGAAACATCCACTTTAAACAGCTGCATTTATCTTGATTCCCGTTTCTTTTCGCTGCCTGATGTTTATTGGCTGTGACTCCAGGGTCGAAATTAAACAAATATTTTAATGGCAGCAGTTAGGCAGTTGGCGGTCCGTGCAGTGGTTAGCTCCGGGATCTAGACGGGACTTGATGTGGGTGGTGTGAGGTGGTCTCCTCGGAATTTGGATACAAGCATGATGGGGGGGGAAGGGGGGAGAGAGATAGAGTGAGCTTTTCCTACTGTAATTCTTTGAAATCACGCAAGTGATAAGCATCAAGGAATCTGTGTGCTTGTGAGTGAAATTGGCTGAGTGGATTAGCTCAAGGGAATGGCCATATGGGGCCCTTGATTCAGGCAACTACCTTGACTGGGTCTGAGCATATAACTTACAGTGAGCTGGGCAGGCAGGAGCTGTGAAGTGCAACACATCTAAATATTAAACTAATCACTATTTCTTGGCCAAGAAAGTGCTTTTCCATGCATTCATATGAACAAAATGAAACACTGAGCCCGCAGGAAAACAGATTAAACCGTGTACCCCTTTGAATGCTTGATTGCAGATCCAACGAAGCTGAAATTGCTCATTTTCTTAACCCTGTCTTTTCCAATGAACTGAAACTGTTGGACACTCGAGTGTGCAGAAGTTAAAGACGGAGGAAGGCCTATTAGGGATACTGAATGCTTTATTAATTAATGACTATTCTTCTTGAACGTTTGGTGGGAAAATGATTAATTCTTTTACTGCTAAGCTGCTGCTGTTTATGCAGTTTCTGTGAGTTTTCTGGGTCGGAGGCAATTGCTTGCTTCTAATTTGCAGCCAGTAAACGTGAGTTAAGTAAATAATGTAATGACAGCATTGTAGAGCAGAGATGTAATGCAGCTCTTTGATCTTGGCTGTTATACCCCTCACAGCTGCCTAACACCTGCTGTCAAGGCTCATATATGAAGTGCAGCCACTTGGGTGAGATACCAGAAGACTGCGGGGCCTATAAGTCTTACCCTAGCACAAGCTAGTATCTTCAGTAGAAGAGGGGACAATAAAAACACTCGCACAGTGGGGGTGTGAGCCCGTATGTAGCAGATATCTTACTTGTAACTAATAAATAATAATTGCATGGTTGCATTGAAATTTCTCAAAAATGCTTTACACAATAAATTACTTTGAAGTGCAGTGACGCTTGTAATGTAGGCAAACACAGCAGCCATTGTGCAGCAGCAACATCCCACAAACATTTTCAAGGTAATGGCAGGAGGACAAACTGGCCTGACAACGACATTGTTGAGCAATAGAGATCTCATCATACTGGCTTGTGCTTACATCCTGTGCACTAATGAGGTAGTGTCCAATGAATGTCCTTACTATTGGAAACCACTTGGGGTATGCATGACGTTACACACTCGTTAAAGTGACAGCATCAAATCTTTTACAGCCCGTGTCATCAAGGCAGGAACTCATACTTAACAAGCCACCAGTTTAGTATCCAGAGTAGTAGTTTATTTAAAGATAGATGCAGTGCATTTTCTCCCCCCAGTCTCCAGAGGTAGTGCAGCAACTAGAACTAAGGAATCGGGTGTGTGAAGTGATCCCGAGGCTCAGCCAATGCCACTCACAGATGGCCACAAAGAGATGGATGAGAGCAGCCTTTAGGGGGGGAAGGATTGACAATCCCATTGTTATTCTGCCTCTAACAATTGGCGAAGTGCATGGACTCTGCCCTGTGCATCCCCACAGTGATGCTGGTAAGATTGGGAACTTTGGTGGCACTGGGGATTGAACCTATGTCCTCTGGCTGTCACAGCAAAGAAAAGAACATGCACTTCTAGAACCATAGAATCAGACAGCACAGAAGGAGGCCATTCCGACTACCGAGCCTGTGCCGGCTCTTTCAAAGAGCTCTCCAATTAGTCCCACTCCCCTGTTGTTTCCCCGTAGTCCTGCAAATCTTTCCTTTTTAAGTATATATCCACTTCCCTTTTGAAAGTTACGATTGAATCTACTTCCACAACCCTTTCAGGCAGTGCATTCCAGATCACAACATTATATCGCACCTTTCGTGACCGCAGGACATCCCAAAGGGTCAGCAGCCAATGAAGTACTTTTGAAATGCTGTCCGTATTGTAATGTAGGGAACAGTGGGCTCATTGATGATCTAGCCATGCAGTGCCCGCTCACTTGTGGTAGTGATATCTAGATTAATATTATATATTATATCATAATATGATACAGCACAGGAGGAGGCCATTCGGCCCATCGTGCCTGTGCCGGCTCTTTGAAAGAGCTCTCCAATTAATCCCACTCCCCCTGCTCTTTCCCCATAGCCCTGAAATGTTTTCCTTTTCAAGTATATATCCGATTCCCTTTTGAAAGTTCCTATTGAATCTGCTTCCACCGCCCTTTCAGGCAGTGCATTCCAGATCACAACAACTTGCTATGTAAAAAAAAAATATTTCCTCATGTCGCTTCTGGTTCTTTTGCCAATCACCTTAAATCTGTGTCCTCTGGTTACCGACCAGAAACAGTTTCTCCTTATCTACTCTATCAAAACCCTTCATGATTTTGAACACCTCTATCAAATCTCCTATATATTATATCGATCGGTTCTAAAGTGGGATCTCTGTAATCACCTGCATGTAAGACTATTTAAAATAATAATGTGATATGAGAGGTATGGTGACCTCAATCTGTCCATTGCCATCCATGGCAATACCCACTGGGTGCGGACTGAGTAACTCTACCGGCATGTCTGAGTGTTCTGTAAGTGGTAGTTTGTGGCTGAATTCCCAGCAACACTTCCTCTTTAAACTGAAATGTCTCGGTGGTCCTTGGTTACTGAATGGGGATGTTTAGGTTTGCACTTTTCGTGCAGGGATCATTTTCTCAGTGTCAAGAATAATGTGCATGAGGGTAATCTCACTGTTTACTTCAAGAGACAATATTCTTTTCCCAGTGACGTGGCTGCAGTTTCTGGTAAATTTCATGAATGTTGATGGGTTGGGCCAGCTGACTGTATGTTTACTCGAGTCAGGGCTGATTTTATTCATAGGCCTATCAATAAATAGATGACTGAAAAGCAAGCTGAACTTTCAGAGTCACAGCCTCTGTTTTTTCCACAGATTTATTGGTTTGGGGTAAATTCAATCCCTTTGGAATTCACTGACTGGAGCAGTTCTGTCAGTGGTTGGATTATTGTGCTAACATGACCTGTAGGTTTTCGTATTTTTTGAAAACAGTAGCTTTGTTTCCTCAAAAGCAAAATACTGTGGATGCTGGAAATCTGAAATAAAAACAGAAAAAGTTGGAAAACACTAAGCAGGTCAGGCAGCACCTGTGGAGAGAGAGAGAAACAGAGTTAACATTTCAGGTCAATGGCCTTTCGTCAGAACTAGAAGAATTTAAGAGATTTAACCGTTTTTGAAAGAACCCGTTTTTGCTACTTCTCAGTTAAAGAAAGAAAATAAAGAACTTGCATTTATATAGCGGCTTTCATGACTTTAGGATGTCCCAAAGTGCTTTACAGCCAATAAAGTACTTTTGAAGTGTAGTCACTGTTGTAAGGTAGGAAACGCGCAATTTGCGCACAGCAGGGTCCCACAAACAGCAATGTGATAATGACCTGATAACCTGTTTTAGTGACGTGGTTGAGGGATAAATATTGCCCAGGACACCGAGGAGAACTCCCCTGCTCTTCTTCCAATAGTGGCCATGGAATCTTTTACGTCCGTTCAGAGGACAGATGGGGCCTCGGTTTAATGTCTCATCCGAAAGTCGGCACCTCCGACTGTGCAGCACTCCCTTATACTGTACTGAAGTGTCAGCCTAGATTATGTGCTGAAGTCTTGAGTGGTGCTTGAATCCACAATCTTCTGACTCAGGCGAGAATGCTTGTATGGACTCTTACCCGCTCCCCCCACCCCGCCCCGTTGTCACAGACCCTGTTCTGGCCTCATGCACATATCTATTTTAATCGCTTCACCATTGGCAACCGTGCTTTCAGCTGCCTGGGCCCTAAACTCTGGAATTCCCTCTCTAAACCTCTCCGCCTCTCTAGCTCTCCTTTCAAATGTGAGAAGTCGCACAACACCAGGTTATAGTCCAACAGTTTTATTTGAAATCACAAGCTTTCGGAGCGCTGCTCCTTCGTCAGGTGAAGTGAAGAGATGTATATCTTTCAGACACTCCTTAAAACCGAATATCTCCTTATGTGGCTCGATGTCAAATTTTGTTTGATAACACTCCTGTGAAGCGCCTTGGGACGCTTTACTACTTTAAAGGTGCTATATAAATGCAAGTTGTTGTTGTTATTATTGGCCAACATGTATAGCCATTGCTAGTGATTTGGAAAAGATAGTTCATTAAAGGGAGGTACCAAAGAGGGTGGATGAGGGCAGTGCAGTTGATGATGTGTATATGGACTTTCAAAAGGCATTTGATAAAGTACCACATATTAGGCTTGTTAATAAAATTGAAGTCCATGGGATTAAAGGGGCAGTCGCAACATAGATACAAAATTGGCTATGGGATAGAAAACAAGAGTTGTGGTGAAAGGCTGTTTTTCGAACTGGAGGGAGGTATACAGTGGCGTTCCCCAAGGTTCGGTACTAGGACCACTGCTGTTTTTGATATACATTAATTACTTGGACTTGGGGGTACAGGGCACAATTTCGAAATTTGCAGATCACATGAAACTTGGAAGCGTCGTAAACAGTGAGGAAGATACCAGTGGACTTCAAAAAGACATAGACAGGCTGGTGGAATGGGTGGACACATGCAGGTGAAATTAAACGCAGAGAAGTGTGAGGTGATACATTTTGGTAGAAAGAATGAGGAGAGACCATAGATACTAAATGGTACAATTTTAAAGGGGGTGCAAGAACAGAGAGACCTGGGGGTGTTTGTGCACAAATCTTTGGAGGTGGCAGGACAGGTTAACAAAGCAGTTAATAAAGCATATGGGATCCTGGGCTTTATAAATAGAGATATAGAGTACAAAAGCCAGGAAGATATGCTAAACCTTTATAAAACACCAGTTCAGCCCCAGCTGGAGTATTGTGTTCAATTCTGGGCACCACACTTGGAAGGACGTGAAGGGTTTGGAGGGGGTACAGAAGAGATTTACTAGACTGGTTCCAGGGATGAGGGATTAGTTACGTGGATAGATTAAAGAAGCTGGGGTTGTTCTCCTTGGAGCAGAGAAGGCTAAGAGGAGATTTGATAGAGGTGTTTAAAATCATGAAGGGTTTAGATAGAGTAAATAATGAAAAAATGTTTCCAATGGCTGAAGGGTCGATAACCAGAGGGCACAGATTTAAGGTGATTGGCAAAAGGCGACATGAGGAAAAACTTTTTTACGCAACAAGTTGTTAGGATCTGGAATGCTCTGCCTGATAGGGTGGGAGATACAGATTCAATAGTAGCCTTCAAAAGGGGATTGGATAAATACTTGAAGGAGAAAAAATTGCAGGGATATGGGGAAAGAGCGGGGAAGTGGAATTTACTGGATTGCTCTTTGAAAGAGCTGGCGCAGACTCGATGGACCGAATGGCCTCTTTCTGTGCTGCACTAAAGAAAGAAAGACTTGCATTTATATAGCGCCTTTCACAACCACCAGATGTCTCAAAGCGCTTTACAGCAGCCAATGAAGTACTTTTGAAGTGGAGTCACTGTTGTAATGTGGGAAACGCACCAGCCAATTTGCATACAACAAGCTCCCACAAACAGCATTGTGATAATGACCAGATAATGTTTTAGTGATGTTGGTTGAGGGATAAATATTGGCCAGGACACCGCGGATAACTCCCCTGCTCTTCTTCGAAATAGTGCCATGGGATCTTTTATGTCCACCTGAGAGAGCAGACGGGGCCTCGGTTTAACGGCACCTCCGACAGTGCAGCGCTCCCTCAATACTGCACTGGAGTGTCAGCCTAGCTTTATGTGCTCAAGTCCCTGGAGTGGGACTTGAACCCACGACCTTCTGACTCAGGCGAGGGTGCTACCAACTGAGCCACAGCTGACACTCTATTCTATGATTATATGATTCTAAAATGGGAGGGGAAGGAAATATTTTTTTGCTAGGTAAGTCACTCAGTGCACAATACAGGCGAGAATATTTAGGAAATGTGAAGCATACCGTACTCAGTAATGAATGAATTCCAGCCCAGATACTGCTCCCATGTCAACAGCACTTTAGTGTTTTGAAACCATGAATCTAAAGCAAGCACTTTAGAGCACCATGCTTTCTACCCTCTCCCCCAGACAGCATGCACTTTTGAAATATTCCGCATCAATAAAATGCAAGCCTAAACATGCTCACATCATAAACTATTAGTATTTTGGCAGACTGCGCACTTTCTCACATCTAAAAATATACATGGATTCTGCTGTTCTTCCTGTCTAACCTGTGAAGTGCCATGCAGTACTAAATATATAGGCATCTAAAAATATCAGTGGCCATTGATCTAATCTCCACAAATACATTTTTTTTTCCAAATGCTCCATTTCTGTACTGACTTTGGCGCTGATCCGAAAAGATTTTTTTAGTACAAAACTGTTCTTTCACACTGTCCACTGGGAGAGCAATGTACTGGGCTGTCAACATCGGGGAAATGTTAAAGTGAGATTTATGATCTGAAAGAGTGAGACTGATTGCAAAGCCATTTAAACACAGGGCGCTGCATTCATGTTTAGGAGTGAAATACATCAAAAAGGCCACTTTTTAAACTGAAATGAGTGAGATTCACTCCAAATAACTAAAGGTTGAAGGGTTTGGCAAGATATTAATACCAACATTTTATTTTAGAACAGGGTTCCAGCATGTGTCACTTTTGAACGTGGCAACAGGTTAATGGCTGTAGTTGTCTCAATAAATGGGATAGCTGTTTATAAACTGAAAAAAAAGAAAGCGTCTTCCACAACCTCAGAACGTCCCAAAGCGCTTTACAGCCAATGAAGTACTTTTGGAAGTGTAGTCAGTGTTGTAGGAAATGTGGCAGCCAATTTGCGCACAGCAAGCTCCCACAAACAGCAATGTGATAATGACCAGATAATCTTTTTTTTGTAGTAGTGTTGGTTGATGGATAAATATTGGCCAGGACACTGGGGAGAACTCCCCTGCTCCTCTTCGAAGTAGTGTCATGGGATCTTTTACGTCTACCTGAGAAGGTAGACAGGGCCTCGGTTTAATGTCTCATCCGAAAGATGGAAAGGAAAAAAAATCTCAAATTACTCTGAGCTAAACAACCGATAGACACTCAGGAGTGAGTAAGATTTTTATGAGCAATTCCTTCCCTGGAGCATTCGTTAATTCTAGAATAATAGAAACTGGGGAATGACGATGAGATTGTAATTTAGTCTCACGGCCCAGATGCATCGCAAACTTCAGGTGCTTTAACTGTGCTGTTTTGGTTTCGGAGAGAGTTGCACTCTATCAGCCTCCCGCTGTTACTCTCCCTCATTTACCTTACTATCTGGTTCTGTTCTCTATCAAGCAGAAGTTTTTAGAACCGTAAAATCTGACGGCAGTTCCCAAGATCCACGGAAAACTGGGTGTCCGATGCTGGTAGTGCAAAGCGAATCAGGCTGTTTACATTGCTAAATTCAGCCAATGGTAAGGACATAGTGTGCCTGCTGTCAGCTGCACTTTAACAATATGATGGCGCCTTTGGAGATGAGCCTGTTGCGGCTTCACTTTAAGGTGCCTGTCATTAATTATAATATATTACTTATAATATTTTACTCACTTTATGGAGCGGGTTTTCAGATTTGGGTCTGTTTTCGTGATGACTGCAGAAATGTCTGTCGCTAATGTGATTCATTTCACACAGTGAGGATGGCACCGAAGGGGTAACAAATGTGACATTGCCACTACTTGCTATTGAGAAATAGTATTGTCGAGGAAATTCTATGGCCAGTGTTTATTGTGAAGCGTAGGGGGTACAGGCTCGTGATTAGAAGCAGAACAAGGCGGGAAGTCAGAGTTTGTTTATTCCACACAGAGGTTTATTAGAACATGGAATGATTTATCACAGGTGTCTATTGAGGCAGAAACTGTAACATCTTTTAAAAGGGGAATTGGATAAGTATTTGAAAAAGGAGAATATAAAAGGATACAGCAAAAGGGCAGGGATATAGGATTATTTAGATAGATCCCATTGGAGACTGCTGCAAACGTGATAGGCCAAATGGCCTCTGTGTGTGCCACGATTTTTATGATTCCATGAACTTTTAACTGGTTAGCAAAGTGCCAGGCATTGCCTTGTGTGGGAACACATCTGCGAGGCATCTTATGTTTGGACCTATGGGCTGCAATTGCTGTGACGCGATGATCTTTGTGTGATCTTGATCAGGGAAGGGAGCCGAGAATAGCTTCAGTAACGGAAGCTGCTTTTGTCTGAGAGGAAGCCTCGCACAATCAGTGCCGCATAAACATTCCTCAGGATTTTTTTTTCTTGCTTGCTTTTTAAATTCACCAATGTGCTAATTGTTGAGATGCATTGATTATAAATATAACCCCAAAAACTACATTAAATAACAGGTAAAGAAGGTGCTGCAGTGTATATAAACTTCAGCATCCTGATATTTAAAGGGACATGGGGGGCTAAATTCAGTTGATTTGCACCTCCCGTTAGCGCCCTAAAAGAATGGGACATGTCACCCCATGGAATTAACTATAGTTAGGAATACAAAAAGGATCAAAGATCTGTTCCGGCAAGAAGTTTAAGGAGTATACATGCTGCCTGCAGGCCAGTTTTATTAATATCATAAAGTGCAGTCAGAACTACAGCAACATGTGAGAGAGAGTTGTTCCCCTCGCCTTGCCTCGCCTTCCCTCCCTCCTCGTGGTATATACTTGAGGATACAGTGGACCATATATTTCGGCACTCATAAACTGAGGTAGTGTTGTACACCATTCTAAACTCAGAAAGGAGAGTTACGATGCAGCAGGTGGAAACGTTACACAGATAAAAGACGGGAAGAGCAATACTCGAGCTGCAGGAACGTGAGGCTTAGGATTTTGCAGTTGATGGATGATGCATCAAGTATACCCGATCCCCAAGCGCTACAAGATGGCAAGGATTATATGTACTCCAAACGCAGATGATGAGGCAGGGCGGCTGGTTTCAGAGAGCATCAAGAAGGTGTATTTGATAAAAAAAGAGAGATGAGTCAAATTAAGTTGGAATCTACACCTTAATTGGTTATTCAGGTAATCTTTCTGGAGATGCATTTTGTTGAAAACGAAGAGCTATTGCTTTCACTGCTTCTGTTGGTTAGAGGGTTGCACTACCAGATTCTAACAGCCATGATGCGGAGATGCCGGTGTTGGACTGGGGTGGACAAAAGTGAGAAGTCGCACAACACCAGGTTATAGTCCAACAGCTTTATTTGAAATCACAAGCTTTCAGAGCGCTGCTCCTTCGTCAGGTGAAGAAGGAGCAGCGCTTGAAAAGCTTGTGATTTCAAATAAAGCTGTTGGACTATAACCTGGTGTTGTGCGACTTCTCAGATTCTAACAGATGATTGGTGTTTTTGAAAACCTCGATAGTACCACTGTTAATTCTCATGGACACCACTTAATCCCACAAGGATGTTCCAATTGTCAGATCTATTTCTGCTTTGTCCTTTTCTCCTTATACTCCCTCACCTCATTTCAACTCGCCACTGCTTAGAAGGATATGCAAATAGGATTAGGTGAAGTAGGGTGGGAGGAGGCTCGTGTGGCACAGACCAGTTGGACCGAATGGCCTGTTTCTGTGCTGTAAGTTCAATGTAATTCTTGGTGGTGTCTTGCACTGTGAACTTTAGCCCTTCACTGTGGTTTCCGAAATAAATTTAAAAAAAAAACCACAGCTTTGGAAAAGATTATAAAAAGCCTTTACCAGCCCGAAAAATTAAATATGCAATACCCAGGATGAGGGCATTTGAATTTCCAGATTTCCCACAATAGTTGGGGTGCAAAAGCTCTCGGGCAAAGTGTGAAGAGAAGATTAGGGATAGAGGACAGAGAAGGAAGGGATTCTGATGAAAGGAGGTTGGAGCTACAGGGACCAGAGGGTGGGGATGATATCCATAATGGGGAATTCAGTTAAGTGGTTGATAGGTGGAGGTTGTTTAAGGGGAGGGTGCCAGGCAAGCAGAATTGTAAAGTAAATGTGTAGCAGTAGACCGAGTCATTGCATTGTATTGATGGTATCATCACTTTAACAAAATCAGATCATTATATTTGCAGTTTGATTTTACTATCCAACTGCCAAATTGGATTTCATAAGAACATAAGAAATAAGAAATAGGAGCAAGAGTAGGCCATTCAGCCCTTTGAACCTGCTCCGCCATTCAATGAGATCATGACTGATCTTCTGCCTCAACTCCATTCACCGGCCCTATCGCCATATCCCTTGATGCCTTTACTAGTCAGAAATCTATCGCCTTATGTTTTGAATATACCCAATGACTGAGCCTCCACAGCCCTCTGGGGTAGAGAATTCCAAAGATTCACCACCCTCTGTGTGAAGAAATTTCTTCTCATCTCAGTCCTGAATGGCCTACCCTTTATCCTGAGGCTGTGGCCCCTGGTTCTAGACTCCCCAGCCAAGGGAAACATTCTCCCAGCATCCACCCTCAAAATTCTCATCCTTGTTTTCAAATTCCTCCATGGCCTCGCCCCTCCCTATCTCTGTAATCTCCTTCAGCCCCACAACCCCCCGAGATCTCTGTGCTCCTCTAATTCTGCCCTCTTGAGCATCCCTGATTATAATCGCTCAGCCATTGGTGGCTGTGCCTTCTGTTGCCTCGGCCCTAAGCTCTGGAATTCCCTGCCTGAACCTCTCTGCCTCGCTACCTCTCTTTCCTCCTTTCAGACGCTCCTTAAAACCTACCTCTTTGACCAAGCTTTTTGTCACCTGCCCTAATTTCTCCTTATGTGGCTCGGTATCAAACTTTTTGTCTTTTAATACTCCTGTGAAGCACCTTGGGAAGTTTTACTACGTTAAGGGGCTATATAAATACGAGTTATTGTTGCCAGACAGTATGTTCGTAATAGGAGTTTTTAATAGATACAATACAATGTGCTAGTAGTGAAAGGGGTTTTATTTCAAACCTGTTTTGTGTCAACTCCTGGTGTCAACAACATTTGCAAAAGTCCAGCTCAGCATTGCAAAGTTAGGGAGTTGTTGATTTGGCTGCATGCACGGGGTCTGAGTGTATGGATGAGAAGCGCTGCTATCTTGATGGTTGCTCAGGATACCAGCAGTGGGTTTGAAATTTTTTCTCTCTGCACTGAGAGCTGGAGGTTGGAGTGGAAGATCAGTGGAGTTGCCCCTTTGATCTGTGGTCCTGATCTGTGCGTCTGCCCTCAGTGTGTTTTCTACAGGTTTAATAAATGCTCTGATAAGCTTTAACAGCCTCTAAGATCAGGGGCAGTGACAGGCAGCGCAGGGAGTCCCAAGTGCTGTGTAATGGAGAAAAATTAGATTACTTTTCGGTTTCCATATAAAACTTCTATACTGCTTGTGATAACACACTCTTTGTGGATATGATCTATATTATGCCTTATCAGATCTCTCAGCAATATATCAAAGTACTTCACATACAATGAATTACTTTGAAGTGCAGGGATTGTTATTATCTAGGCAGATACGCAGCCATTTTGCACACTGCAAGATCCCAAATTTGACCACGTAATCTCCAGAGTCAGCTCCTGCCCTGGCCCCAGACGGGTGCGGTGTGAGATCGGAGGAGGGCGTAATCTCACACCACTTGAATTTGATGCCTGAATTGGATTGGGAGCCAGTCATAGTATTGCCTAGCAGCAAGCCAATACCGTAGCTACCAGTCTCAGACTTTGGCACTCATATTGGATTCTGTCCTTTATTTTAATAATTTTTTTTTTAAATGCCTAATTAAAATTTGAATGCTGATGATATCATGAAAAGAAATGGATTGGAGGAATGATTGAGACCGAGAGCTTGTCAGAACTGATATGACGCAATGTAGATAAAGCGACCAGCTTGCGGGATGGTAGTTTAGTTTCTTCACATAGTCAGCTCAGTAATTAAAGCCCCGATTTTAAACTAACCTGCCCACCGGGTCGGACACACGTTTTAAACCCTGAGTAAAATCAGATGGTTCCCGCTGAGCGGCTTACGTTAAAATCCGCGCTACAGCCTTTTCCTGTTGATGATATCATTTGCATTCACCATTTCAACAAAAATATTACTAAATCAAAATGCGTACATGTAGAGGAATATTTTATTAGAATCCTTATTATCCGTTTTTTTAACGTTTAGTTTCCTTTCCTTTCCTCCACTCCTTTTCAGAAGGTGGCGACTCCTGCTGTGGTATGGTTCCCACAGGCACAGCTGTCCTCCAGTACCTCATCACTGCTGCCCAACTAGCTGTTGTTAAAAAGGAGCACAGTTAGTAAGACACTCTTTTTAAGTGGGGGGGGGGGGGGGGTGTGAAAGTACTTTTACAACAATTCGATTGTTACAGCCAGATGAAGTAACATGCTTAGTAAACCACTTGCTTTCAGAGTTTCAATAGCTGAGCCTCGCTAGGTGATTATGATCAAGATTGGCATGAAGTTGCTTCTAAAAAGTATTGAATTTAGAACAACAACAACTTGCATTTATATAGTGTCTTTAACGTAGTAAAACGTCCCAAGGCGCTTCACAGGAGCGGTTATCAAACAGAATTTGACACCGAGCCACATAAGGAGATATTAGGGCAGATGACCATAAACTTGGTCAAAGAGGTAGGTTTTAAGGAGCATCTTAAAGTAGGAGAGCGAAGTTCAGGGAGGGAATTCCAGAATTTAGGCACGGCCGCCAATGGTGGAGCGATTAAAATCGATTAAAAACTTAATTAGCTATAGCTGTAATCCAGTAGTTTTCAAACTTTTATTTTGTGGGAGACCCCCCCCCTTACAAATGTTGACATGTTCCTGAGGACCCCTTGTCCTATCTTTCAAAAGACAGTGTCAGTGCCCCAAAGGAAAATTGCCATAATTGCAAAAAACATTCTTATTCGTAAACAGTAATAGAAATAACACGCCAACAAATGCAGAAAGCTAGTGACGGACAGACGTCTAGATATCTGATGATTTCAGGCACACCCTCTCATTGAGAACCTGTTACAACCAAATTAGGATTTGGTAAAAATCCATTTAGAGGAATTTATCAGAAATCTGCTTGTGTCTGGTTGGTGTATGTGGATTGATTGCCATCAGTTTCCTTGGAATAATTGAACCCTTGTTTAACATATTAACTGTGCTAATACTGAATGCATTTCTCAGGTTTCAATCTGTGCCCTTTATTGCAGTCACACACGTTGTGTGCTGCATTTTGTTATAAAAGTAGAATTAACTAGCTCCCAACACGGTGGCATAGTGGTTAGCACTGGTGCCTCACAGCGCCAGAGACCCGGGTTCGAATCTGACCTCGGGTGACTGTCTGTGTGGAGTTTGCACATTCTCCCCGTGTCTGCGTGGGTTTCCTCCGGGTGCTCCGGTTTCCTCCCACAGTCCAAAAATGTGTGGGTTAGGTTGATTTGGCTATGATAAATTGACCCTTAGTGTTAGGGGGGATTAAATATGTGGGGTTATGGGGATAGGATGGGATATGTTAGGGGGAATTAAATACGTGGGGTTATGGGGGTAGGGTGGGATATGTGTACTGTGGGGATTAAAGCAGGGACAGGGTACTGGATTTGGATGATCAGCCATGATCGTATTGAATGGCGGAGCAGGCTCGACGGGCCGAATGGCCTACTCCTGCTCCTAGATTCTATGTTTCTATGTAATAGCTCAGCGAGTTCATCAGCGAATAGCTGAAGCATATAGCAGGGAGGATTTGAGGTTTGATCTCCGGTCTGTGCTGAGTTAGCTAATCTCAGTCGAGGCACAACTAATTTGCTCACAGCTGTTTGGTAAGAGAGAAGAAAAGTGGCAAAGCTTCCCACTCTTGTTCGTTCATCAGTGACCCCTTCTGGAAATACATGCGTGTAGATGTTGGGTGAGAGCAGAATTGGGCTCAGCAATAATGTCCCCTATGATTGGATAGCTCGCCAAAACTTTCTGGGGGAGAAATTCGGTATCGCCCCGTTTGGGGCGCAATTATCGGCCGGGCGCAAAGTTTAGCGCCTGGCGCTAATTATCGCCTCCGACTGCAAACTTGGCTTCTAGCACCCCTGGAGGTGATTGGAGCGCTAAATCAGACGCTACACACCTTCCTTAAGGCGCTAACACCGAGGAGTGAGGCGCTACCTCAGAGCGCTGGCGAAGCTCATGTGATGTCAATCAGCAATGGAACACAGACACTTGGGCGGGTAGTAAAGAGGGTACTGGGGGTGGTGGACGCATTGATTCAGCTGCTAAGATAACTCGTCGTTCTCCAGGTGAAGTGCGATTAGAGGGTGAGCAATAATTAAATCGGGGTGCACGGATTCAATTCAGTCTCCATTTTAAAATCACACTTTCTGTCCTTATTTTTTTAATACTTGGGCTTTATATTATTACTAGTCGATCCCACGTGATAATGCACAGGGGGATTCAAGACTAAGTGTATTCTTCAGATGTCTCTGGGTTAGAGGGTGGTGGAAAATTGGAGTGGAGAAAGGGTGGGCAGAAAGAAGGTGGAGGAAGAGAGGGAAGGGATGGGAGGCCCACTGTCCCAAGAATTCACTGTTCTTTGGGGTGGGGGGAGGGGAGGGGTGGAGTGAGATGTTTTACAATTGGTTTCTGAGGCCTCTTTTGCTGCTGAAGATTAGCCAGTGCAAAGGTTACTTTGTTCTGGTGATTTTAAGCTTCACACTTAATGCAATTTGTCAGCTGCGATTATAAACTAAAAAGAAAGACTTGCATTTCTAATGCGTCTTTCACGACTACCGGACGTCCTAAAGCGCTTTACAGCCAATGAAGTACTTTTTGAAGTGTAGTCACTGTTGTAATGTAGGAAACACGGCAGCCAATTTGCACATAACAAGATCCCACAAACAGCAATGTGATAATGACCAGATAATCTGTTTTCGTGATGTTGGTTGAGACATAAATATTGGCCAGGACTCCCCTGCTCTTCTTCGAAATAGTGCCATAAGATCTTTTACGTCCACCTGAGCGAGCAGATGGGGCCTCGGTTTAACGTCTCATCCGAAAGACGGCACCTCCGACAGTGCGGCACCCCCTCAGTACTGCCCTGAGTGTCAGCCTAGATTTTTGTGCTGAAGTCTCTGGAGTGGGACTTGAACCCACAACTTTCTGACTCAGAGGCGAGAGAGTGCTACCAACTGAGCCACGGCTGACACTGTATTTGTATTCTCTTTATCCATTATATTTGTATTCTCTATATACCCTAGCACTTAGGCATAAAATACACCAGAACCAATGGATTCAATGTTTATCCACGCAGTGGACCCAGCATAACCCTCTGCAACTTGGATCACACCAGGCACCAGCTTGATCCAGTGTTTACCTGTAGGGTTGCCAACCCTCCAGGATTGTCCTGGAATCTCCAGGAATTAAAGATAAATCTCTTGGAGAATGCTGCGAGCAACCCAAGAGAAAAATCATAAGGCCATTAAAAAAATTGTGTGTTTTATCCATTTCCTTGTTTATTAGTTATAAAAATATTGGAGATGGGGGGAAAAAAGGTTGTTTGACTGGGCGGGGTGGTTGGAGGTGGGAGGTCATGTGATGAAACTTCCAGGAATATGTCCAACCAGAGTTGGCAACTCTATTTACCTGATGAGTGGATCCAGTGTCGTAACCCATTTCCAACATGGTGTTTGTGTGTTATTTGCTCGCACGCACCTTTTGGATAATAATAATGGATCCAGTGAGTTCCAGGACAATAATTGTGGCGTTGCAAAATGGGCATGGGTAATTGTTGTCACTGAACAATTGTTAGGGATGAACGAACAGACCTTGGAGTTGCATGTTTTGTTTTACTTGATTTGAACTGGCCAAAGCCCATCAAATTCAACGCCAGAATTTCATAGCTACCGAGCTTGCTATTGGGATATGTAGTAGGAGGAAACATCTTGTTATGCTTTTGGTTTGGTTTGCAATTTGATAGCTTATAGAACGCAGATTTGCATCATTTTACAAGGAAGCTGAAGCATTGACTTTGGCCTGGCCCAGTACAACCAGTCAAATTTGGATTGGCTTGTATTTCTGCCTTGGATCTGTGCTTACAGTATTGTAAATATATGCCGACATATTGGGAACTGGACCAGGTTTTCTGAGCCCAACAATTAATTCACCCATGGCAAATTGGCCAGTCAAATGTCTTGTTGGCATCAGGTGGTTCATCGTTGTGGAAACTGGCTAACCAATTAATAAAGCTCATGTGTGTGTGTGTGTGTATGAAGACCCAGTGAATGTTCAAAAGAATGCTGTCACAGTGCCCACAGACCTCTCTGGCTCGCACAAAGCCCTAATGGAGCATAGAAAATTAAAAACATGGGTCTGAGTTTCATATTCATAACGCTGAAAGTTCAATTTCCTTTCGACTGAATTTGGTTTCAAAGATCCCATCTGAATCCCATATCTAAATGTTAAAACTACAGAATGTAGCTTAAAATGGTGATTATTTTTACTCCTGTTCATTAGTTTAGGTGCAGTCCCCACCACTTACACAATTGTCCCCGCTTGCAGTCAATGTTCCCGCTAAGGGCCGAACAGCTGTCTGGAGGTCCCGCACCGCTCGGGACCGGCTTTTCAAATGGGAGATTTTGCGTATGCACAAAATCTTGAATGGGCCGCGCAGCCCGTCAAAGGGACCGCGCAACCAATTTATCAGCAATGAGGCATGGAGTAACGGCACTCTAATTGTACACAGAGCGGGAAGTGGAGAGACTGAGGATGAAGATCCCCTCTGTGCTTTTTAAAAATTGAAATGATTTTTAAGTTAATTTTAAAAAATGTAATAAATGACACATTATACTGGCCATCGCGTATAGCGGGCAAATAGCGTTTGCAGGAACACGCCCGCTATCTGCGGTGGGGACTGTATAACTGCTCTCTAGCCGTGACAAAACTATCATCTATGCTATGTCAACAAGAACTTGTTCTTCATGGACTGACTGGATGCTCCAGTACCATGAGGTTGTGTAGAGTTGTCCGAGAACAAGGTGTTTAAGTCACATCCTACACCTCTAATGTAAAGTATGTTGATGTGAATTTACCCTGGAGTATGTGGGCCTATATTATGATCCAGACTGAGCGTGGTCGGATCTTTTGTGTTCCACTCTATAATGGCTCATTTGGCATCCCAGGCGATGTTGAACTAACTCCCAACACATTTGCCTCCTCAAAAAACCTTGGACATTTATACCAGATGAGAATTTGCTGGTGTCTCCAGCTGCCATCTGAGTGAGGGGAATTGTTTGTTCTGAACTGAGATCATAGCAAATGATGCCATAGTTTACACTATAGAAAGTCTGCAATCAATTGCAGCAGATTCATAGCCAATGCAATTTTGCAAGCCTTCCACGTGTCTTCCTTGCTTAGGGAGACTCTCATATTAGAAGATTCTGAAGCAAAGTATCATTAGTGCTGAGTAAAGTTAGATATTTTGAAGTTTGCTTTTCCTTGCTATTATTGATGTGGGGCTGCAGTGAGCTCACTGTATAATTTGTGATGTGGGGTGCCATATTGGAAAATTGCTAGTTTGGGGAAGGGTTAAATGACTTGGGGTTTCCACTGATACCACAACATTATATCTCTCTCTTTTACAGGGCTTGTTTTGTTTTGAAGTGGCCAAAATTAAATTTAATAACACATTTCCTGTTCTAAACACAGGGGCAGCAAAACTCAATATTTGACTCTCCATATGTTTCTGAATTACTTCATTCATTTATTTTTAATTTAAGTGTTCAGGAGTAGCTAATAACGCGCTGGTTGCCGATACTGTAATTTTAAGTAAGTACAAATGTAGATGTCTTTTATTTGATCATCTGTAACAGGTCTTAATGTAGCTTACTAGGATCGGTTTCCATACAGATACTGGAGCATCTGATTTTCGTAATCCGACCCCACACAGCACAGCCCAAATGCGATTTCCCATTACTTTTGTTCATTGCTGTCTAGCATCCATCCACCCCGCTCCCCTCAATTTTCCCATCTTACCTTCCCATCTCTCTTGAAGGTGGTGTACAGTTCTATAGGCGCCTGTAACCCTCTGACTCTCATCCAGATGTGCAATCTGTATGTGTTACACCAGACTATATGCAGGATGATTCACTTCAGGGTACCACAGCCGAGTCTGATTCTTTCCTCTCCTGATGTCTACACACAATTGCAAACTTTCTAGAGAGGGACACTGGATAGTGATCAGGAGTGGTAACGCTGCCCTAAGATAATTTCTTTATCCCCTGCCCTCCACCTCCCCAGTCCAGTTACATTGAAGCCAGCTGCAGTGGCCCTACTGCTGTCTGGATAGAGACCAGCAAAAGAACTTTGCGGTTCAGCATTGTACCTGGCAGTTCATTGCATCACTGAGGCATCAGAGGAGCCTATAACTTCTTATTATGGATAAGCATTATTCAAGATCAGAAGGTTGTGGGTTCAAGCCCCATTCCAGAGTCTTGAGCACAAAAATTTAGACTGACGCTCCAGTGCAGTACTGAGGGAGTGCCGCATTGTTGGAAAGGCCACCTTGTGGACTAATACCACCATTCCTTCATCATTGCTGGGTCAAAATTCGGGAATTCCTTACCTAACACCATTGTGGGAGCACCATCAGCACAAGAGGTGCAGCAATTCAAGGACAGAACCCACCACCACCACCTTCGGACAACCAGGGATGGACAATAAATGTGGCTTTGTCATTCCGCTTACAATCCGAGAACAAATTAAAATAAACCCCAAGGCCCCCTCTGCTTATTCAGGTTGAATGTAAATGATCCCAAGGATCTATTTGAAGAAGAAGAGGGAGTTCTGCTGTCCAGGCCAATGACCCTCCCTCAACCAATACCCCAAAACCAAATTTACTGGCCATTCGTTTCATTTGTTGCTTGTGGGAACTGACTGTGTGCAAAATGGCCATTTGTTTATATAACAATAGTGACTGCACTTCAAAAAGTAATTCATTACAAAGGAAGAACTTGCATTTATTTAGTGCCTTTCACATCCTCCGGATGTCTTAAAGCGCTTCATAGCCAAGTGATTTCCTTTTGAAGTGTAGTCATTGTTGTTTTGTAGGCAAACAAAACAGTTCACATGATTAAGAGTTGCTTGTGATGTCTTGAGGATGTGATAAGGTGTCACATAAATGCTCTTCCTTTCTGTTCTAGATTCTAAGTTGTGTGTTCCGAATATCTGTGTCTACATTGCTTCTTCATGGAAGCCAATGTTGATCGATTTGTCGGTGCAGAGACTGGAGCAGATGAGCTGATGTAACATTGCGGGATTTGTGGGGTTGTTTGTAAAGTTATATGAAACTTAGCTGATACTCAGCTGAGGCTGAATGAAACCAAACTTGGAGAGTCCGTGCTCGTCAGTAGATATGCCGAACTCCAGGGAGACGGAGCAAAAACACGGATACTTATCTGTAGGGTAATCTTCTCTCTTAAATCTGCTTCAAATTAGATGGAGTCTGAAACCTCCAAGAGGCTTTCTTTTTTTAAACTCGACTCACGTTAGCCTGAAGACCTTGTATGGTTTATGTTGCTACTTGCAGCATTTTTACTGAAACAGGCCAGGCTTTTCCCAATAATGATACTTTCTGCTGTCCAGTGTGATACTCACCGGTAGGTGTCCATGTGTAGCGTTCAGGTGTCATAGATCTGCGGAAACAATCGGGGGTAATTTTAACCTAACCCGCCCATTGGGTAACTGACGGGATCGGGTGCGATGCAGGTTTTACGCTTGGCCCGATCTTGCCCTCCATTGACATCAGTGGAAATTAATATTGGGCAGGGTGTAAAACCGGCGTTTTATCCGATCCCATGGGTTTCCCGTCCGACGAGTTAGGTTAAAATCATATTTAGCTGTTCCCTTTCTCACACATCAGCAACAAAAAGGATCAGCACTGGTTGACAGTGGACTCACTGCATAAGCTATACAGAGTTGTTTACTCTGATCTCTTGCTGCCTCCATTTCATTTAATGAACATTTAATACAAGGTTTTCTGCACTTGTGTCACAGGCCGAACTGCACCAGGTGATTTATGTCAAGCGTTATCATCTAACTGGATGGTTTGACTTTTATCCAGAATATGTAAGCTTGGCTGGTGTTCAGTTTTGCGATTAGCCGTTTGTCTAGGCTGATATTAATTGTCAGGCATTTATATTCTGAAGAGATCATCAAAGTCCTTTAACTCCAAAAATATTTGGTCCAAACCGTTCAAAAATCAGTTCATAAAAGTTGTATTGTGTAGAATCAAAGACTGTACATTCATTTGTTTGCATATCATGAACCAGTGTGGGTTAACCAGCACAATATGGAAGATGGGCCACTTACTACACCCGAGTCTGTAAGTACTTCCAGTGTCAAGATTCCTCGCCCTTGATCTGTTCCAGGTGGTTATCTTTTTTTAAAGTATCTTTATTTCCTGATTCAAAGGCTGTGGAAAAGGCTGCTCTACAGAGCCCAGAATCTATCCATTTCACGGATGGGAACGTGAAGCAGATGCACAGACGTGTTGTGGTGCCAGTCAAAAGAATCCCCACGGAGCATGTCTGCTACCAAGTATTGATGTTGAGAGTAGTTGGCTTGTTTCCGGACTGAATCGGGAAATGCCTTTTTAAAATTATTTTTTTTAACTCCATCCCCACTGAATTGCAGCAAAAATGCGATGGACATGGAGTTCATTTAAATCACGCCAGATTGGTGTGGAACCGAGCCTCGTCCAATTACATCGAACCAGGGAAGGATAGCGGGTGCACTCTGTCGGCATTCCCTTGGCTGATGTCCACGAATTAAGTGGATTTTGAAAATAATTCAACTATCCAATTTTTCTGGAAGTAGAGGGTTCAGTATTTAACAATGAACGTGCTAACTCATCTAGTTACCGTCTCCTTCAGTATCACCTGGTACTTGAATATAAGCAGGACTATGTAGGCAGAGCAGGGTGTTGAGAAGCTTTTGAAATTAAAAATTGCATTTATATAGCACTTTTCACATTCTCAGGACGTCCCAAAGCACTTTACAGCCAATGAAGTACTTTTTGAACTGCAGTCACTGTTGTAATGTAGGAAACGCGGCAGCCAATTTGCGCACAGCAAGCTCCCACAAACAGAAATGTGATAATGACCTGATACTGTAACCTGTTTTTAGTGATGTTGATTGAGGGATAATAATGGCCAGGACATAATTGTGGGCCAGATAGGTTTTTAAAAAAAAATTGTTCTCCGGATGTGGGTGATGCTGGCAAGGCCAGATTTATTCACCATCCCTACTTAGCCTGTGAAGGTGGTGGTGGGTCTTCCTCTTGAAGCATTTGCACAACTGAGTATTCAGAGTCAACTGTGTAGTGCCTTAGGGCCCACATATAAAGTTTAAATCCATGTTCCATTAATATGCATATATCTCAAGTTGCTGAGGCTGTCAGATATCGGTGTTCTGATTTAAGATATACCCACCAATGAGGCAACAGCGCCAAGAATAGCCCTTTCCAAACCTCCAGGCCCACAAAATTGAAACAAGACAAACCAGTGTGTAAGAAATAAGCATAAATAGAACTGAGTTGTCTGGCCTGGATTACCAGGGCCTCATGTGGCCCAATGGATTGCAGTTTGGACATCCCTAGGATACAGTATGAGCTGCAAACCAATATTCAGTTTGTATCATCCATAGGAAAAAACATTTTGAAATGTTTGCACCAGTCAATTTTTACTTTGCACAGAAGTTGACTTTTAATGTGTGACAAAAATGAGAAGTCGCACAACACCAAGTTATAGTCCAAGGGGGAGAAATTCAGTATCGCCCCATTTGGGGCGCAATTATCGGCCGGGCGCAAAGATTAGCGCCTGGCGCTAATTATCGCCACCGACTGCAAACTTGACTTTTATCGCCCCTGGAGGTGATTGCAGCGCTATATCAGGCGCTTCACACCTGTCTTAAGGCGCAAATGCCGAGGAGCGAGGCGCTACCTCAGAGCGCTGGCGAAGCTCATGTAATGTCAGTCAGCAATGGAACACACACACAATGGCACGGGCCAGTTCTTAAAGGGGATGGTTAATCTTGCTTTCCATCCACATCCTGCTCATTGCAGCCTTGAATCTCGGCCTGGAGAGACCTGCACATCAAATCTGCTGGAAAGAACAATGGAGAGTACCAGGCAAAGAGCTCAGAGTGCAGCCCCCACAGTCTCTGCTAAATCGATACAAGGAATGGCAAATCAAAATGAACCTGCAAAGTGCTGCCCAGTACCCAAAACTCCTTCACACAACGTTGAATCTCTCCAGAAGTCTCTCCCTCTCTCTCTCAGAATGCGTAGTTCAAAAATGGCACCAACAATAAAAGGCAGGAAGCGGTCACCTTTAAATAGTGCTCCCCCTTTCCCTTCATGACTGCAGAACGCTCCCCTCAACCTGTCGTTGCTAGCGTCAGGCGGTAAGGCAGGGGGCGCCACTCAATATCCGCTCCGGGGCGATACTGGGGCGTTGCGCACTCGAGTGACGTCATGATCTGCCAGCGCAGGAGATCGTGGCGGTAGTGTTTAGCGCCGCCGCAAAATGTCTAGTTAATTTCGCGAGCGGCGCAAACTTCGCCGCGCCTGGGCGCCAGATGCTTTGCGCCCCATTAGCGCCCTCTTAAGGCGCTAACGGGAGGCGCAACCAACTGAATTTTTCCCCCCAACAGTTTTATTTGAAATCACGAGCTTTCGGAGCGCTGCTCCTTCGTCCGGTAAAGTGAAGGAGTACAAATCAGCAAAGCATATATAGACAGAGAACAATGTGTAGCGTACAATGTCAGACGACTACAGTAAATCTTACTGACTGCCCTCCATCACACCTCGGCAGAGATACAATCAGGTCAGTCAGGAAGGCATTACATCAAAGACACAGCAAAATACAGCTAAGACAATGAGGTGGGGTCACAGGGGGTCCAACATGTCAAATGCTGCAGTCTGTATGGTTAAGCTTTTTACTTTTTTTTAAAACTGAAAATCACATCTGTGAACAAGTCAATGACGACTCGAGTCTGGATGACTCTACGTCATGTAGCGTGACATGAAACCAAGATCCCGGTTGAGGCCATCCTCATGGGTGCGGAACTTGGCTATCAGTTTCTGCTCGATGATTTTGCGTTGTCGTGTGTCTCGAAGGCCGCCTTGGAGAACGCTTACCCGCAGATCCGAGGCTGAATGTCCTTGACTGCTGAAGTGTTCCCCGACTGGGAGGTAATGTGTGAGGTAGTGCTCATTAGTGTTCTCTGCACTGGCAACATAGCAACAACTTGCATTTTTATAGCACTTTTAACGTAGAAAAAAAGCCCAAGAAGCGCAATCAGACAATAATGGATGCTGAACCAAAGTAGGCGATATTAGGAGGGATGACTAAAAACTGGACCAGAGAGGTAGGTTTTAAGGAGGGTCTTAAAGGAGGTGATGGGTGAGTGGGACTTGTTGCAGGACAGGATTCGGGCAGCCGTGTTTCGGATGAGCTGAAGATTACAGCAGGTGGAGGATGGAAGGTCAGCCAGGAGAGCATAGTCAAGTATGGAGATGATAAAGGCCTGAGTGAGGGTTTCAGCAGCAGCTTAGCTGAGGTAGAGGTGGAGGTAGGTGATGTAACGGGGGTGAGAGTAGTCAGTCTTTGAGATGCAGAGGATATAGGGTCGTAAGCTCAGCACGGGGTTGAATAGGCTACCGAGGTTGCAAACATTCTCGGTCAGTCTCAGACTCCCATACCGGGAGGGGCATTCCAGCTATTCATCACTCTTCGAGTGAAAAAGTGCTTCCAGACGGTCCTTAACTTGCCTTTCCCCAGTTTGTATCGATGTCTCCTTGTCTTGCATAGTCTTACCTTTCGTACTCCATTTTGTATACTCTATATTTGGAAACGATCGCCTCTGATTTGGCTCCTTTTGAGGCCAAAGAGTCTGAATTTTTCTAGCCCACCCTCACAAATGAGGCGTCTAAGCATCAGGCATGGATGTGTACTTTATGTTTTGGTGACCAGAAATGAATGCAGTACTCAAGGTGTGGCCTGGTCAGAGCACTGACATCATAGCAACCAAGTGCAATCCTATAACAACTACCGCTGACAAAAATAGGACCTAGAATGAAATAAAAGCGCCCTCATGCACTTCACAATATATATCATAAAAATAATGCGTACCATCAGAGTGATTAGAAGGCTGTGATCTAACTGAGGGGTTATGATGGTGCTCATAAGTAATTCCAGCTTCACTTTCATGGTTTTTGTAAGATCGTCTGAACCTCTCGATGTGATTACAACCTTGTAATTTTTTATATCTGTGGCTGTGGTAGAGTAATTTTACTGACATTAAATATTCTCTAACCCTGAATTTTAGCATAGAATAATTTTCACATGGACTTGGTATTTCATAATCAGCCCACCTCCTGTGTGCTGCAAAAGTACCCAGTTGGACAATCTGTACCAGTTACAGTTTTCCGTCAATGTCAAGTTGTACGCAGGTGTGAATAATATTTTTTTTGTGTTTTTGTGCAAGGCAATGGGGCACTTAGGTTGTCCACCCTTGGGCTTTGCTAGTGTTGAATCTGGAACCAGTCCATCGCAGGTCCGCAAGAGCATCCCAGGATGAGTTGACTTTGGTCTTGGTTTTAGGACCATAGGAACAGGAGTAGGCCATTCAGCCCCTCGAACCTGTTCCGCCATTAAATTAGAGGTGAAATTCTGTATCTTAACTCCATCTACCCGCCTTGGTTCCATACCCGTTAATACCCTTGCCTAAATCTATCAATCTCAGTTTTGAAATTTTCAACTGACTCCCAGCCTCAACAACTTTTTGGGGAGAGAGTTCCAGATTTGCACTACCCTTTGTGTGAAGAAGTGCTTCCTGACATCACCCCTGAACGGCCTAGCTCTAATTTTAAGGTTAGACTCCCCCACCAGAGGAAATAGTTTCTCTTCATCTACCCTATCAACTTCTCTGTCTTTCTCGCAGGGACTTTTCTCCCGACAAGCCCTACGTATATCTATTTTGCACCCCCATCAGGAGTGTTTGCGTTTCAACTGATTCACTGCTGACACACAGGCCGCGATTTTGCTGACCTCAGCCAGTCCATGGCGGGCGACGTCAGTGGTGGGTCCTGACCCCGCTGCTGGCTCCAGCCCACCGTCCAAAATGATTTTCCCTTGATGGGGCTTGTTAAGCCCGCCCAGCGCATTTCCCGGCCAATTAGAGGAAGCAGGTCTGGTGACGTCATTTGATGATGCGTCATCAGCAGGTTTCCTTAAAGGGACCATGTCCAAATTTATTTTGACATTTGTGCTGTCAGTGTTCTACAGCATTGAGGTGCTGCAAACACTGACAAGCACTGCACAAAGGCACAGGGCTGCACCCAGGCTCTCCCATGACTCCCTCCATATGCTTATGGAGGGAATCACAGCACGCAGGGAGGTCCTCTTCCCTTCCCATGGGCGGAAGAGACCTCCCCAGGAGATCAACACAGCCTGCTTGCACATTGCAGAGGCACAAGCAGGGATGTAGTCAGGAGGACCTGGGTGCAGTGGCACAAAAGTTTCAAAGATCACGAACCGTTAGTACAAAGCCACACTCAACCTCATCCTGCTTTGCCTCTCATCACATCCCCATCACTCTGCCTTCCCTACCCTACTCTTGCACATCCTTACTCACACTAACTTACCTTGCACCTCCACCCATCCCTCTCTCTCTATCTATCTATGTTATCACATCCCCATCTCACTAGCCACCCCTCACACTCACCCTCATCCTAGTGCAATCATACCAACTAACAACACACAAGGGTAGGCACTTGGGTGTTTTATGCAATGTCCATGTAAAGTTTCTGGTAATGTGCTGTCAAACATTGAAACCTTTATTTTCAACACCTTGCGTTCTTGGACAGATTTGTGTGCACCTTTGGAAGTGACATAGTGAGTTTCAGTGAATGGTGAGACATAACGGTATCCCCCGCAATGGTGATGAGTGTGAAAGGAATGGCTTGGGCATTGTAGGGATGCTTTATGGTGTTGGTGTGGGGTGGAGCCAACCTGGCACATCATGTGGCAGCCAGGGTGTACAGCGTCAAGTGAAGTAAATCTGGCCATGCTGAGGCCATCCCTGGCCTCCCGGGCAGCAATGTGGTTGGGTGCTGAAGCCCTCTGTCCTGCGCAGCATCAGTTGATTGCGGAGAAGGTTGGTGTCGTTTTTGGTGCTGCTGGTGTGCTTGGTGTTGGGGCTGATCGTGGTGGGATTCTGAGGACCAAGGTGAGAGAGTATAAAGGGCACCCATGCTGATGGAATAGATGGCAGGTGAAGTAGAGATGACAGAAGTGATCTGTCAATGGTGAGAGAGGTAATGAGGTCAGACTGGATGGAGACCTGTGTAAAGACTTGCAGCATGGTGAATCTGTTGTGGAAATGCAGTGAGGAAGAGCTTATGGCTGAGGGAAGATATCTCTGGAAGGTGGGAGCTTTTACTTAACATTTGAAGCTGTCAACTCATCAGTTGATTCAATGGCCACTGACCTCCCGCCTCAGCTTCACAGACGTGGTCTAGCAACAGCGTGCTGTGGGCGAGCTGTCAAATTCAAAAGGTCTGTTTAAAACCATTGTTAAGTGGCTGTAAACAAGCCACTAATCATTTAAATTGGCACCCCGCCGCTGCGTGTTGGGTCTGCTTAGCGCTGGGAGACCCGATATTTGGTAAAGGCGCGTGGTAGCGGGTTCACAGCGGGGTCACGACCCGCTGGGGGGAAAAAACACTTTCCCAACCGACCCGCCACCGATCGCGCCCGCTGACCCCCCCGGAAAATCTTGGCCACAATCTGGAATCTTCAGCACTTAAACCCACGTAACAATATTGACTCCAGAATCCTTCTTCTTTCTTAGGCAGTCCCTCGGAACCGAGGATGACTTGCTTCCACATTAAAAATGAGTTCTCAGGTGACTGATGAGTCCAATGCGGGACCTACAGTCTCTGTCACAGGTGGGGCAGACGGTGGTTGAAGGGGTGGGTGGGTGGGTGGGGTGCTTGGGTTGACGTGCGCTCCTTCCGCTGTTTGCGCTTGGCTTCCGCTTGCTCCTGGCGAAGAGACTCGAGGTATTCGGCGCCTTCCTGGATGCTTCTCCTCCACTTTGTACGGTCTTGGGCCAGGGATTCCCAGGTGTCGGTGGGGATGTTGCACTTTTTCAAGGAGGCTTTGAGGGTGTCCTTGAAGCGTTTCCTCTGCCCACCTGGGACTCTCTTGCCGTGTCGGAGCTTCGAGTAGAGCGCTTGTTTTGGGAGTCTCGTATCGGGCATGCGGACGATGTGGCCCATCCATCGGAGCTGATCGAGCTTGGTCAAAGCTTTGATGCTGGGGATGTTGGCCCGAGCGAGAACACTGACGTTGGTGCGCCTATCCTGCCAATGGATTTGCAGGATCTTGCGGAGGCAGCGTTGGTGGTACCTCTCCAGTGCTTTGAGGTGCCTGCTGTACATGGTCCATGTCTCTGAGGCATAAAGGAGGGCGGGTATTACTACTGCTCTGTAGACCATGAGCTTGGTGCCGGGTTTGAGGTCTTGGTCTTCAAACACTCTCTTCCTCAGGTGACCGAAGGCTGCACTGGCACACTGAAGGTGGTGTTGGACTTCGTCATCGACGTCTGCCCGATGACTCCAGAATCCTACCACACAAGTCAGGCTGCAGTGCAGCAACTTCGCAAACATTGCTACACTGGTGCTGGTTTGGCTAGATATGCATGATGCCTATGGTCAAGGGAAGAATATTCTGCATTTGTTAAAAAGGTATATGCTCCCCCTGACGGTTTAATAGATAAGTACACTGTGTAGTGGGATATTGAGGAATAGAACTGAGAAACAGAAGTCATGTTAAGCTTATGTAGAACCTTGGTTAGACCACACTTAGATTCCTGTGCACAGTTCTGGTCTCTATATTGCAAAAAAGTTATAGAGGCACTGGAGAAGGTGTAAAAAAGAATTACAAAGTTGATACCAGAACTGAGAGGTTACAACCATCAGGGAAGACTGAACAGGCTGGGGCTCTTTTCCCTAGAAAAGAGAAGGTTGAGGGGTGACCCAATAGAGGTCTTTAAAATTTTGTAGGCATTTGATAGGGTAGATGTAGAGAAGATATTTCCACTTGAGGGGGAATCCAAAACTAGGGGTCATTAATAGAAGATAGTCATCTAATAAATCCGGTAAGGAATCAGGAGAAACTTCTTTACCCAGAGCGTGGTTAGAAGGTGGAACTTGCTACCACAGGGAGTAGGTGAGGCGAATAGCATTGATACATTTAAGGGGAAGCTAGAGGGAGAAAGGAATAGAAGGATATGCTGATCGGGTTAGATGAAGTAATGCTGGACATTCTATGTAATTGAGTCGTAAAGACCAGCTTTGATCCTCATTCAGTGCTGAGTTAGCTGATTTCAGCTGGGGCTGCCGTTGGGATATTTTAATTGGCTTTGGAGCCCCTGAGCTAAGGGGAAAAGGAAAAGGAGGAATGCTGATTGCTATCCCGTGTCACCTGCTGGAAAGTGCATGTGTGTGTGGACAGCGGGTGACAGCCCCAGCTGTGACGCCTCCCACAATTGAATAGCATGCTGCCACTCATTGTCTAGACTCTGACATGAAGAGTGGCCACTTGGGTGAGGTACCAGAGGTGTCTCAGTGCCCACAGAACTTACCTCAGCAAGGAAAAAGAGAATTTGTCTGGATTTATGTGACGAGTTTTGTCAAATCATAATTAAACTTTTCCTGTAAATGTTTCTACCTTATTTCCTTGATAGTTTCCCTGGGTTTTTTTTTCTTGTGTGCTCAGAAGTTTAAAAATACACAGAGTTTGGTACCAATAACTCTATTAAAGTCTTTTAGCTAAATGGTAAATAAATAGTTATAGCTAGTTGAGTTTGGTATGACTTCATTAACCCACAATTACCACTTCCCCAGTGGGCCCCATGGATTGAAAATTGCTAGTTTGGTACAGCCTGGTCACATCCACATCGAGTTTACACATCCCCGCTGTTCCATTTCACACACCCTTTAATGTCCCCATTTACAAAAGCACTTGGACTTGTTAGCAGCCTTGCAGTAGAACACCAGGACACACTTTCTCTCTTTTATCTTTGCATTGGAATAACAGCTCTCCTCATTTTTCTTCCTATATCTGTGTGCCGTTTTAAAAAATATATGTAATAATTTGTAGGAATTCCTGCAGATACAGAAGTGCTGAATCTAAATCGGATTCACTTAGGAATTCTGATTGCAGTGTGTAACCAGCACCGTAGAGCTGACACTGTGGAAAATTGCCTGCATGGCTCAGCAATAAAAACTGTAGGTCGTGCGTCAGTGGAACTTTACAGTTTCAGTGTTGTAGTTGCAGTATTTCGAGAGGTGTTCTTACAAATAAAATTTCCAACCATCTTTATTATTGACACTTTTCTCCCCTGCTCTCTGCCTCTCCTAAGAGCATTGACTTACTTGCTTAGGTTATGGTTCCATCAATGCCCGTTACTCTCTGGGACCTCATCCAAGTAGCCATTCTTTATCTGTGACTGTTAACAGAATGTTCAACTGCAAGGCGAATCACAGGTGAGCTCAATTCTGGCCTCGCCTAGCTTCAATCATGGGGTCGCAATCCGGAGCAGAAATCCATGCTGGGTTTCCTCTCCATGGCCCAGGACACTGAGGCAAATGATAGTGGGTAGCAATCTCGCCTCTGAGTCAGAGGTTGTGGGTTCAAGTCCCACTCCAGAGACTTGAGCACAAAAATCTAGGCTGACACTCCAGTGCAGTACTAAGGGAGTGCTGCACTGTCAGAGGTGCCATCTTTCGGATGAGACATTAAACCGAGGCCCCGTCTGCTCTCTCAGGTGGACGTAAAAGATCCCATGGCCCTATTTCGAAGATGAGCAGGAGAGTTATCCCTGATGTCCTGGCCAATATTTATTCTTCAATCAACATCACTAAAAACAGATGATCTGGTCATTATCACATTGCTGTTTGTGGGAGCTTGCTGTGCACAAATTGGCTGCCGCGTTTGCTATATTACAACAGTGACTACACTTCAAAAGTACTTAATTGGCTGTGAAGCGCTTTGGGACATCCTGAGTTGGTGAAAGGCGCTATATAAATGCAAGTCTTTCTTTTCATATTTTTACGCTGGCCCAGCTAACTCAAAGCAGACCAGGGATAGAAACTGGGACCTTCAAGCTCAGCTAGTGAGTGGAAGTGAAAAGTGGAGCCATATCTAAATTATTTGATATTATTGTGACTGTTTGGGGCAAAGAGTGGAATAATCAACAAGAGAAATTTGAAGGCTTTAAAAATGTTTTGAATTTTTTTATTTTCAACAAAAATAAGTTAACAGCTGAACTCACTTAAAATGCACGTCAAATGTGTAACCTATCATAATGGTCTGCAGTCTTAAATTACATAACACTCGTAAAATGCCTGAAATTACTCTTCATTGATATTATGTGGCTAACAGTTTTTCACTGTACTCTCAAAAATCCAGCCTGTGTGGCCGGCAACATAAATAAAGTTCCTTTCAAGTTTTCTGCTACTCACTCATTTTAGTTCAAAATTACACATTAATACGAGGCCGCAAAAGCCTGAGCGAGACACTCCGGTCTTCACCAGCTTCTGGGGAACACTTTGTGCCACCAGCGTTTCCATCCCACCCTGTAAGCCAGGCCTCATCTATCAAACCCAAGCTGGAGAGGAAACGCCCAGATAAACACACCGCAGCGCTTAAACTTCCAATCACTCTGTGCTTCCGCTTCCACAGCCTATAATTAGAAACCCTTCTCTTCCGTCTATTCCCTCTTGACGCAAATGCTTTTTGTGGCTTGGCACCTCGTCGGGGCGTGGGTTAGTTTATGGCCGGTCCAGTGTCTGGCTCGGTGTTTACAGACTCTGCTACAGCATAAACAGCACTTTCTAATTCTATACCACCTCTTCCCCTTTTTACATGGATGATCTCAGGCTTACTTTCTTCCCTCCCCTTTCCCTCAAAGCAGCTTTTTTTTGCCTTAAGTAATTGGTGTGAAAAACGGGAAACAGTAAATTGGAGTGAAGTAAGCTATTGCTCTTTCAGCCAAAACACGTTTCCAGTGATTGAATCCAATTAGCTGTTTTTACAAAAGATAGCAATCTGCGGGCCTTTTCTTCTGGTGTGATTTCCCCCCACTTTTTCTAATAGATAAGCTGAACAACAAAGCAACCATTACTAATCAGACTTCCACCAGCCGCACCCTTGATGCTCCAGATTTGGAAAGAAAAGATGATTATAAACAACCCTTCGTTGATAGCACGTGTGCTGTGTTAGCAACACTGTAAAGGGAGGGCTTTCAAAAAAAGCTTTAGAACTTTTTTCAAAAGGGCTGGAAGCACACTGGACATCCCCAAACAAAGTGCAATATTTTAACGGGAAATAATTAACAGATTGTTCCTTGTTTCCATTCGATGACTGATTAGTTTGGGCATGCACACTGAAATTCTGCAATGAGGGGATCAGTTAATGGCGTTCCCAAGGTTCCCCTGCAAAAATTGACACACTCCTGGGGACCTCGTGCAAACATTGACACACTCCTGAGACCCACTGCAGAGATTGACACACTCCTGGGGATTCTGTAAATATTGACACACTCCTGAGGCCCCCTGCAAATACTGAGACCCTCCTGGGGGACCCCCTGTCCCAATGTTCAAAACACAGTCAGTTGCCGAATGTAAAAAGTGCTACCATTGCAGATTTTATAAAATTACTGCAGAGCAACAGAAATAACTGTCTCTAAATTTTCAGGCTGCTTGCCCGCCATCCACTACTGGATGAGCAAAAATTTCCTCCAACTAAATATTGGGAAGACCAAAGCCATTGTCTTCAGTCCCCGCCATAAACTCTGTTCCCTAGCCACCGACTCCATTCCTCTCCCTGGCAACTGTCTGAGGCTGAACCAGACTGTTCTCAACTTTGGTGTCATATTTGACCCCGAGATGAGCTTCTGACCACATATCCGCTCCATCACTAAGACCGCCTATTTCCACCTCCGTAACATTGCCCGACTCTGCCCCTGCTTCAGCTCATCTGCTGCTGAAGCCCTCATCAATGCCTTTGTTACCTCTAGACTTGACTATTCCAACGCAAAGTTGGCTGGCCTCCCATCTTCCACCCTCCATAAACTTAAGCTCATCCAAAACTCTGCTGTCTGTATCCTAACTCGCACCAAGTCCCGTTCACCCATCAACCCTGTGCTTGCTGACCTGCATTGGCTCCTGGTTAAGCAACACCTCGATTTTAAAATTCCCAACCTTGTTTTCAAATCCCTCCATGGCCTCGCCCCCTCCCTATCTCTGTAACTTCCTCCAGCCCTACAACCCTCTGAGATAGCCGCGCTCCTCCAATTCTGGCCTCTTGAGCATCCCCGATTTCAATTGCTCCACCATTGGCGGCCGTGCCTTCAGCTGCCGAGGCCCTAAGCTCTGGAATTCCTTCCCTAAACATCTCCGCCTCTCTACCTCTCTTTCCTCCTTTAAGATGCTTCTTAAAACCTACCCCTTTGACCAAGCTTTCCTAATTTCTCCTTATGTGGCTTGGTGTCAGATTTTGTTTGATAACACTCCTGTGAAAAGCCTTGGGATGTTTTACGATGTTAAAGGCGCTATATAAATGCAAGTTGTTGTTGTAATACGTCAACAAATATGGAAAGACAGAAATCTGATGACTTTGCGGATACCCTTGTGGATTCCCAAAACTGTTTTAAAAAAACAAGTAAGGTGTTAGAGAACCACTACACTGCAGAGGGGAGGGCTGTGATGCAGGTTTCATTCTCACTCCACAGAGTTACTGATCTGATCTGAGCTGTGCAGCTGCAGGGAAACGTTGAATGGAGGGTAGGTGACTCCTCAAAGTGTTTTTGCATTACTGCAGTGCCGCTAACTCCTGACGCACTGGTCTCGCTCAGTCACTCAGATCCGAATGTGGGATTGCAATCCCCACAGGTCTCTTTGACATTGTGCTCTCAAGATCCAGAGTAGGCTCCTATAAACAGCAGCAAATGTCAGGAGTGGTGTTACCAGATTGCTCTGGTGAGCCTTGGAATGATTATGTCAAGAGCATTATTAGTGCAGGTCTTGGAGCAGACTGCCCATACATGCTGACACCTACAGGAAGTGCATGGCCTGGGAAGACCAGAGAGAGGAGAAAAAATGCTGGGAGGGGGAAAAGAAGTTAAATGGTAACATACCCTCAAAAAATACAATAAATTAAAATAACTAAAAGTGGAGTGAAGACAGAGTAATCGTTAGCTCTATTAACCACTGAGAACCAAGGGGGAAAAATTGAGCCGCGCACCTTTTGGGGCGCTAACTTCGCCGGGGCGCTACTTTTAGCGCCCTGGAAAAATTAGCACCCCCGCAGCTGAAATTGAGTGGTAGCGCCCCAAGAGGGAAGCGGGGCGCTACTGGAAGCGCCCCGCCTCCCTCTTGGGGCGCTGCGAGGGAATATGGCGCTGTGGCACGTCGCGCCACGGTATTGCAGGCCTTCCTCCCCTTCTTAAAGGGGAGGGGCCTTGCGCAGCGTGACCCGGGGCCCAGCTGGGCCACCGGGGATCGGAGTGCCAGCAAAAGAGTCCGGGGGGCGGGTCAGGAGGCTGGGGACGGCAGCTGAGGCAGGTGCTGGCAGGCGGTCAGCAACAAAAATGACCGCCCGGCACCTCGCCTTTCAATAGCGCTGCCCCGGCCACAGGTAGACCCCCCTGACCCCGTCGGACATAGCGTCCGGCGGTAAGTCAGGGGGTGCTTCCGAAGATCGCGGGAGGTGCAAAACAACCTAATTTTTCCCCCCAAATGTCCTGATGACATTCACTATCTAGACTCTCAAATGAAGAATGGACACTTTGGTGGAGGTCTGCCTGTGCCCATGGAACAGTGGACTAGAAAGAGCAGCAGCCTCAGGACAGCTGGAGGGCGGAGGATTGAACGACAGCAACTTGTATTTATATAGCGCCTTTAACGCAGTAAAATGTTCCAAGGCGTTTCACAAAACAAAATTTGACACCGAGCCACACAAGGAGATATTAGGGCAGATGACGGAGGTAGGTTTCATGGAGCGTCATTAGGGAGGAGAGAGGGGTAGCGAGGCGTGAAGCTGGACACCACCGGTAGTAGCATAAGAATTGCTGCTGTACAGTGTTGCCGCCACGTATACAGTCATTTGCTGGTAACTGCCGGTGGCGGCTTTCATATTCCTTTCCCCTCTCGGCTGTGTGTCAGTGGTACATAGCTACTCTGAGGTTAGGGAAGGAAGCAGGTCAGTGGGAGCTATTTCATTTTGAATTTTTCTTTCTGGGACAGCGAAAGAGACCTTCTGTCATATTTATGAACTGCACTTTGTGGATTGGATAACAGGAATTTTTTCGAATGCTCAATCTGGCCCAACTTGCCCCTGTAGTCCTGTTTGGGCTTATTTTGCATTGTGAGTGGCAGCTGAATAAATGGCTCCTGCAACACTCTGGTCAGCAGACATTAAAATATTCAGTCAGTTCCCTCCACAGTTGAAAATTACTGTAAAGTAAACACTTAGCAACAATCCCAGACCTAGATCTTGTTTATTGAAATAAAATGACTTTTAAAGGTTTCAGATTCATTTCTATTAACAATTACGTAGAATTTACAGCACAGAAACAGGCCATTAGGCGTTTATTCTCCACATGAGCCTCCTCCCACCCCTCTTCATCTCACCCTATCAGCATATCCTATTCTTTTCTCCCTCATGTACTTATCTAGCCTCCCCTTAAATGCATCGATGCTATTCGCCTCAACCACTCCCTGTGGTGGCAAGTTCCATATTCTCACCACTCTCTGGGTAAAGAAGTTTCTCTTGAATTTCTTATTGGATTTGTTAATGACTAACTTATATTTATGATCCCTAGTTCTGGACTTGCCTGCAAGTGGACCCTACGTCTACCCTACCAAACCCTAATTCATAATTTTAAAGACCTCGATCAGGTCACCCCTCAGGCTTTTATTTTCTAATTCTGCATATTGTTTGGTTGTGGGTTCAAGCCCCATTCCAGGATTTTAGCACATAATCTAGGCTGTCACTCTAGTACAGTACTGATGGAGTGATGCATTGATGGAATTGCTTTGCAATGTCCTGAGAATGCAATAAAATACATTATAAATGCTAAGTTTTTCTTTCTGAAGGAAAGAATACCATAACTATAGGCTCTTGTTATCATTGGTTGTCAGTCTTGGATGGGAGGAATGGCTCTTGTCTACTCTGGAAATGCTTAAAGGGCAGATTGCACAACTTAAGTCCATTTCTTCCACTTGCTTATGATGGGAAATTGTCAATGAACAGCAAAAAAAAATAACTCATACCACATCCGTCCCTGACCAGTTTTGAACTTGGCAACCTCACTGTTACATCATTATTTAGTGCTTCCCCTAATGCTGATTAGTAAATTAAAATGTTCTGCAGACTCCTTTTGTGGTTTTGCTTTGCTGTAAATGCAGATGCTGTTGCCAGAGAAAGCTGGAATGTCCCTTTTCTCTGGTCTACTCAGAGATAATAAACTGTTGGACTAAATCAGGGCTGGAAGAGCATTCCTGTGCTTTGGGTAGTTGAAGTGAGGGTTGTGGCTCATTCAGAGTTCTGATGAATTTGCAGCAGGCATTGGGTTAATTTTGGAGTAACGCTCGCCTCTCCACCTCAGACAGGTTAGTTTGAGGCTTCAAAGTAAGAGGTTCAAATGAGGTCACCCTCCTGTGGACTGAGCTGAAAATCAAAGTCAGTCCCTGTGCCAGATCGGTAACTCAATACTTTCTAGTGTGTGAGCTTATTTGGTCGTCCCTCTGTATTAAACTTGGGGAATCACATTCACCTTTTAGTTCATATGACCTGAACTGAATGCAGTTTCAAGAAGTCTGACGGGACTTTGGCCTCTTCAGTAACCTCAGAGGATCAGGAGCCTGTAGATCTAGGAATGCTGCATCTCCAAACCAATAACAGGCACTGTACATAAATCTTATTCTTACAGACATTCAAATGGAATTAATATAGAGTTCCCATTTATTCAGCAAGGTGAGGGCAGATCTGTCATCACTGGAGCTTAAAGTGAGAGATTGCTGCTGTTCTTGTATGTACTGTAATGTCTATCAGTGTAAGGAAGTTCTTTACACAGAGAGATCTACACACGGAATGGACTTCTGGGTAGGAACAGATTCAAAAATCCAGGAATCGTTTAAGAAACATCTGGATGCTGTGGTGGGGGGGGATGTCCCATAGGTCTGTCTGGATAAATGTGCTAGAATGGGCTGAATGTCCTTCCTTATCAATATCTATCGTGAGAATGAAAACTGCAATGCTAAAAAAAACTTCACAAACATATAAAAATGTCAGTCAGGAAAAGACCAGCTGGTCCATCTAGCCTGTCCCATACAGTCATGGTGCCTTATGCTTCACGATACAGAAACTCTTTGCCTACCCGGAGCCATGGAATCTCCTGGGAGAGGTGGAAGAAAACAGATAAAAACTCAGGCTAATTAAGGGAAAATTCCTGATCCTGCCTCTTTGCATTTTTAATTAAAAAGGACTAGTCTTTTTTTAAATGGAGTGAGTATTGGCACGGTATCAGCCATTGAGTTGGAGGTGGGGCGGGATTTACGTCAAACAGAGTCTATTTTCCAGCAAGCAGCAAAGTCTCCAGACACTGCAAAAAATAATATTTTTACTCAGAAAGCAGTCAATTTAAACGGAGGGGGTTAATTTGGCCAAAGGATGAAAATAGGCACTAAATGGGTGCTGTGTTAATAAGATACACCTGTTTGAAAGTCTGGATTTAGCACAGAATTTTGATCCTAATTGCTGATTACCATAATTTGAACTTGCCTGGCGGTGCTAAAACAGACACCTGCAGGTTTAGCACTCAATGTTTCCCGATGTGTTTCAGAGGTCCTCTTCACAACTCCAGCAGCAAGTGAACATGAAATGGTGAGTATCCCTTTAAGTAGCGCTCGAAATCCTCAGCAACGACTTGTTTACTCCCAAACAACTAGTAGCTGTTGGGAGAAGGACGTTGGGACAAGCGCTAGCCACCAAAATGCCGTGCAACCTCCTTAATAAGCGCTAGCAGACATTTTAAGTGGCAATCAGCCCCTTAACGAGCCTCCGGGTGGCCGTTCCTAGCGAGGGCTTCAACTCCTTTACCAAGATGGCATCTTGCGCTTCAGCTCATGGCCCCATCTTGGCCACCTCAGAGGATCTTTAGCGCCTGAGCGTGCTGCAGAATATCACCCCTAGACTCTCTACAAACTACAGCAAACAGAACTCACGACCAAAACTACAACAACGTCTTCCAATAAAAGCAGGATTATTTCTCAAGCAAAATGCAGTGAGTGGAGGATACAAATTATATGCGTAAAATCAATCCTAGACACTTACAGCAGTGCGGTCTCCAGGCGTGATTGACAGGGGAATTGCCCAATCATCTCTATTCCGGCTGGGAATAGTGCTGTCACTGTATGCAGTCTTTTTTTTAAAGGTCATACTCTTACTTTCCCTGTTTTTATAGGACCATTTTGAATACATCAACTTAACTTAATATAAAACCTTGAGGTAAAAAGTGTTGAACTGATCTAATGCTCTGCGTGTCAGTAGTCAGGTTTATTAACTTATGTTATGGATGTTTATTTCAGGAATGCTACTGGTCACCACTGACACACAAGGCCACGACTTTCACGTATTTCGAATCCTGACACATCCGTGCTCATCTTCACAGAGCGCCGTGCATCATCTGTACACGTTACATCGCGGAGAGACAGAGGCTAAGGTACAGTGTGAATTTAGATGTTGGATACTAGGCACTGGATAGGCTAGAAGAAAATTTGTTTGAGGGAGTGCCTGACATCAGATTTCATACAGAACAATGGTTTTCAAACTTTTACATTGGGTGTTGAAATCCCATGCAGATATTTAAACATGCTTGGGGACAAATACAGAAAAAAAATACAGAATACAGAATTCTTGAGCTGCTACTCGGGAGTATGAATTGTGCCCATTCCTTGATGGACAGAAATCCAATGCCCTCTTGGAAGCCAGGGATCTCCTTGCAGCCCTCAGTTTGAAAACCTATGATATAGAGTGATAGCTAGAAAGGAGTGATTACATATCAGGTATTACGTAGGTTGGAGTGCGTTACAAGATACTGAGTGGTTGAGCTGACATTAGAAGCCACAAAGTCGAAGTCTGAGCTGCTTATCAATGTCTTCTAAACACCCCCGGTACACTCTTCAGCTTGTGGTTTTCTATATAATACATGCAGGTGTAATTTGTGTGGCAGCTTTATCCCATTTTCAGCAATTAGCCCTCTGACCCATCCACAGAAAACCTGACAGAAGCACAGGTTTTGGAGCACTGCAGCTCCATAATCCACGCAAACAATTTATGCACAATTATGCAAGTGCAGTTCTTTGTCTGTTGCTCTGGTGATGTGGAATGTACTCGCAATGTAAACGGGGCAGATTCCACTTCAGTGGCAGCCTCAGGGTATTAGAGGGCACAGACAGTCCATTTTGTCACTGACTGGCAGCCAGGTTTGCGTCCTGAATGCATTTTCTCTTTGATCAACTTGTACAAACATTAAAAGGCCTGAAACCCATGTTTATCTCTGCGCAGAACAAATAATCTGAGCGATAAAGCTGGCCTGCTGACGGCAGGGACCCGGTTTTATCTTTGTGGCTGCCTGACTGCTTGTTCTAACTTACAAACTGCTGTTATAAACTGACCTCCGTCTCTTGATGAACGTGGTGATTTAAAAAAAAAGTACTGGCAGGTTAGGCAGCCGATGGTTTCTTCAGCACCGCGAGGCCGTCTAAAAAAAGAAAGAACAAACTTGCATTTATATAGCACCTTTCACAACCTCAGGGCATCCCAAAGTGCTTTACAGCCAATGAAGTACTTTTGATGTGTAGTCACTGTTGTAATGTAGGGACTTTGAAACTTTGACTGTGGTCTCTAAAGCTACATTTACACTTGGAGAGCAGAGCGTCAGACGGGAGATGAGAATTTGTTTCATGTAGTGAGTTATTATGATCTGGAATGCACCACCTGAAAAGGTGCAGGAAGCAGATTCAGTCGTGACTTTCAAAAGGGAATTGGAGTTCTACTTAAAAAGGAGAAATTTGCAGGGCTCTGGGGAAAGAGCAGGGGAGTGGGACTAATTGGTAGCTCTTTCAGAGAGCCGGCACAGGCACGATGCGCCGAATGGCCTCCTTCTGTGCTGTATGATTCTATATGTGACAACCTTCACACCAGGTGCCATTGGCGTTGCCCTATTTGGGCGCTTGCTTACAGCAGGACAACTCCAAATATTGATACTAATTAATCTATGCGTGTTACACGCGGACTCTTCAACAAGTAACCCTTCAATAAATAAAGGGAAGGGAAAGGACCTGCATTTTTATAGAGTCTTTCACGACCTCAGGTGTCCCAAATGCTTCACAGCCAATGAAGTACTTTTGAAGTGTAGTCACTGTTGTAATGTAGGGATACATTTACTCTTTAGCATCTGTGTTGCCAAGCAACTATAAGAGGTAGTTTTGAAGTGACTGGGCAGTTCTTTGCAATATCTGTACTCTGGAATCTCAGCATGGTTGGAATGGTGAGTTTCTGTGACAGTATAGCTTTGTAATGAGTACTCCAGTAAGATGTACAGAGTTATTGAATCATACCAATATGGAACCCATGGTTGAGATAGTAAGTGTTTGGTTTCCATACATATGGTGATTACATCCAGCTCTACATTTCCACCACTTCCCTCGACTCTGCCACTACTTTCTGTCAGACTGCCTGCATAGCATCAAATTACAGATGAGGCAAAATTTCTTCTTGGAAAGACTGAAGCCTGTACTCACATCCCACCAAAAATCCATACCCTTATCACTGTTTCTGTTTTCATCTTTGATTGTTTTCTCAGGTTGAACTAGACTATGCACAACCTCAGAGTCTTAAGCTTCAAACCCCATATCATAGAAATCTACGGAGACTGCGTATTTCTACCTCCACACCATTACCCACCTCAGATCCACACCTTTGTTCTCTCCAGACTTGATTTCTGAAATGACCTCCTAGCCAACCTCAGCCTTCACAAACTCCAACTCATCTAAAATTCTGCCACCTGCATTCTGTTCTGCACCAAGTCTCGCTTGGACATTGCTCTAACCCTTGCCAACCTACACTAGCTCCATATCTTGTAATACAACGATTTGAAAGTCCTCATCCTCATCTACAGATTTCCTTCACTCTACGTCCTGTCCTGAGCCCTTTGTCCCTCCAACTCTGCCATCCTGTGCTTCCCCCTTCTCTGTGTTTATTGGTGGCAGAGCTTTCAGCTCTCCCGGTCCTGCTCTCTGGAACTCCCTCCCTAAATCTCGCAGCCTCACTTCCTCTCTCTGTCTTTAAATGCCCTCTGAATACCTATCTATTCAACCATGCCTTTGGTAATTTCTCCGTGTGTGCTTGGTGTTCACTTTCCTTCTCTGCGAAGTGCTGTGGGGTGGTGTTTTTCTATATTAAAGGCGCTATATAAATGCAGGTTTCCCATTGCTTGTGACAGGCTAACTCTACTGTGGGCGCTTCCAGTATAGTTGACATTTTAAGTTCTTTTCCAAAGTTGAATTTATAATGGATGGACTCCAAAGTAAATGTTAGTGATGAACACCGGCCAGACTCAAAGCTCAAAGTGACTGAAATTGGGCCATTTCAGGTCCATTTGGAATTACCAGGTAATAAAAAAAGATTTCAGGACGCAGTTAGCGTCACCCCTCCTGTACTACTGACACCATTGTATAATTCCTGTGATCCTGCTCCTTCATCTCTTGCTGGTCCTTTCTTTTTTTTTTTAAAATACGTATGTATTTTAATTATGTCGTAGTCTACTCAGAAGCTTCTATGCCCTGACAGTGTGGTGTGACGGCAGGAACGTCTAATTTCTGGTGATGTAATGAGGGAATGAGAAACATTTAATTCCTAATTGTCCCACTGCTTTTATCTTGTGGTATAGGTAGATTCACTTGCATGCTGCTGACATTGGGATCAAATCTAGAAACCCAAACTCCACAGGCTCTAAAACTATGCAATCCCGACCTCTTCCCCCCCCCCCCCCCCCCCCCCCCCCCCGTCCAAATGCTCATCAGCAAATGTGGAGCAAAGCGGGCAGTAGGTTCTCTGGATGCATGAACTAAGGTGGGCCGAATAGTCTTCCTCATGCATAATTATCGTCTGATCTTGTGACCTAGTTCCACGGTTAAAAATGAAAGAAAAAAAAGAAAGACTTGCATTTCTATAGCGCCTTTCATGACCACCGGACGTCCCAAAGCTCTTTACAGCCAATGAAGTACTTTTGAAGTGTAGTCACTGTTGTAATGTAGGAAACGCAGCAGCCAATTTGCGCACAGCAAGCTCCCACAAGCAGCAATGTGATAATGACCAGATAATCTGTTTTTGTTATGTCGATTGAGGAATAAATATTGGCCAGGACACCGGTGAAAACTCCTGTGCTATTCTTCAAAATAGTGCCATGGGATCTTTTACGTCTACCTGGGAGAGCAGATGGGGCCTCGTTTAACGTCTCATCCAATAGACGGCACCTCCGACAGTGCAGCACTCCCTCAGTACTGCAGTGGAGTGTCAGCCTAGATTTTTGTGCTCAAGTCTCTGGAGTGAGACTTGAACCCACAACCTTCTGTCTCAGAGGCGAGGGTGCTACCAACTGAGCCACAGCTGACAGTGTACAGCGTCTAACAGTTTTCCTTATTAGCTTGAATTGTGATCCTTTACTCCAGAGGGAAACTGTGCGAAACTCTTGGAGAAGGCAGTGTCGCACTGCTTGTGTTTGACACTGCATGAAGTAACACCAGTGTGGTGTCCATACAGGTTTAAACAATGCTGAGTCCCTGGCACTTCATATACGACACCAGGTTATAGTCCAACAGTTTTATTTTAAATCACAAGCTTTTGGAGTTACAACTCCTTCACCCGACGAAGGAGTGTACTCCGAAAGCTTGTGATTTAAAATAAAACTGTTGGACTATAACCTGGTGTTGTGCGACCTCTCAATTTTGTCCACCCCAGTCCAACACCGGCATCTCCGCATCATGACTTCATATACGTACATAGACATTTTTTTAAAGATGTTTTGAGAAAGCACATTGTCAAAACATTTAAAATGTAATAGCCAGGAGCACAGAGCTCTTTCCTTGCTGTGCGAATTTGATTCAGACCCAGGTCATATAAACAAGGTAATAGGGTCTGATTGGAACCAATTCTAAGCTGCTGGTCTCAGACTGTTTATACTAGCCTCAGAACTGCAGTGGCAGTACAAACACACTCTGAGTTAGGAAGATTAGGGAAGTGAAATGCCCTAATAAAGATGTGGTAGTCATGTAAACAGTTTTTGTGGGGCTTTTTATGTCAAAAATCAACACTGATTTCATTGGAGTGACGAATCTGTGCAAAACTGTTTTACATTGTTTTTATCGCTAGTTATAGTTACGGGTATCTCAGCCAGGTAGCTTCAGAAGGAAAAAATGCTTTGAAATCACTTTGTGGGATACGAATATACAATGGTATTTGCATGCTGGTATCTTACAGCGTAATTGCAAGGCTAATGTGTTTGGCCTTTATCTCAAGGGGGCTGGAATACAAAGGTAAGGAAGTTGTGCTTTAGTTGTACAGAGCCTTCTGGTGTACTGCGTTCAGTTCTGGGCACCGCACCTCAGGAAATTTAGACCGGCCTTGAAGGGGGTGCAGCGTAGGTTCACCAGAATGATACCGGGGCTTAGAGGGTTAAATTATGCGAACAGATTGCATAATCTTAAACTAGACCCAGGCCGTTCAGGAGCAAAATCAGGAAGCACTTTTTCACACAAACGATAGTCGAAATCTGGAACTCTCTCCCCCCAAAAGGCTGTGGATGCTGGGACAATTGGCACTTTTAAGACTGAGCTCGGTAGATTTTTGTGAGGTAAAGATATCAAAGGTAGGGTTCCCAACCCTCCCATTTTCGATGGGAGTCTCCCGGAATAGGCGATTGTTCTCCCGAGCACTGCTGCTGGCGACTCGGGAGAAATGGTCCACGTGTGCGCGATTCACGCATGTGCAGCATCCTGGCTGTCGTGGCTTGCAACCAGACCCGGGTGACTGAGCCCTGCTGGTCTCCCAGCTATTCGGAGTAGTGGTTATGTTACTGGACTAGTAATCCAGATTATGGACTCATAATTCACAGAATGTAAATTCCAATCCCACCATGGCAGTTTGAAAATTTGAATTTGGTTTTAAAACTCTGGAAGTAAAAAGCTGGTGTCAGTAAAAAGTAACCATGAGGCTGTCGGATTGTCGTAAATATTCAGCTGGTTCACTAATGTTTAGGGAAGGCAACCCTATGTGTACTTATGTGATGCTTAACTGCCTACTGAAGCGGCCTATCAAGCCACTCCGTTGTATCAACCCAGGGATGGGCAATCGGTGTTGGCCTTGCCAGCAACGCTCACATCCCAAGACTGAAAGAATAATGATATTCTCACTTCCACCATCATTTGTAAAAAAACTGATGCAAAATATTAATTTAATAACTCCAAAATACCTTTCTCCTCCACAATTAGACACACTTGAGCGGTCCGACCCTCTATTCTTTTACATTTTATAAGCTTATAAAGGCCTTTTTATATTACCTATCAGCCTTTTTCATATTTCCTTTTAGCCCTTCTAATCTTCCTTTTCACCTTCTCACTGCACCTTCTATATTTTCTTGGGCCCTAATTTTATCTCATGCTTTCCTTTTTAAGTTTCAGTTTAGTTTTAATCTCGATTGATCCACGGAGCTTTATTCCTTTTCACCACAGAGGAATGTATTTATTTTGTACTGTATCCTATCATATTCGAAGATTTCCCACTGCTGATCCGTTTGCTAATTTTTCGACCCAGTTAATTTGGTCCAGATCTCTTATCGCGCTGAACGTTGCCTATTTCCAGGCCAGCATCCTTACCTTTGACTCTTCATTACCCCTTGCCCCCACTTCATTTCTCAGATCTAAATCAAACTTCTTTCCTTGCTGGACTAGCAATATAGTGACCTCGGAAGCAGTCCTGGATGTTGTACTTACAGACTCCTGCGAACTACTGATCTGGAGTGTGTTAAGTTTTTTTTCCTGATTTGTGGGCGTCGCTGGCAAGGCCAGCATTTATTGCCCATCCCTAGTTGCCCTTGAGAATGTGGTGGCCTTCTTGAGCCGCTGCAGTCTGTGTGTTGATACTTCTTTGTAGCAGATTTATTTGGTACCAACTGAGTGGCTTGCTAGGCCATTTCAGAGGACAGTTAAGAGTCAACCACATTGCTGCGGGTCTGGAGTCACATATAGGCAGATTTCCATCCCTAAAGGACATTAGTGAACGGGTTTTTATGACAATCCGATAGTTTCATGGTCACCATTACTGATACTAGCTTTTTATTCCAGATTTATTTAATTAACTGAATTTAAATTCCCCAGCTGCCGTGGTGGGATTTGAACTCATGTTTCTGGATCATTAGTCCAGGCCTCTGGATTACCAGTCCAGTAACATAATCACTATGCTACCGTTCCCCACGAGACAAGTAACAGAAGATTAGCTCGTGCTATTCATTTCTCAAAGGAGTCGTTCTAAGGGTGATTCGCCCTCCTGCACTCTCAGTGAGGAGCCCCGCTCAAAGGAGTGTGGGATGGAGATGGGGGTACAGCCTGATTCTCCCACCTATTGAATGTGATTCGTGCTGGAATTCATCCCTTAGGTTTTTGATTTTACTATCTTGTTACCAGAATATACAGGGTTCCTTAGGCAGGGTCTATTACTAGTCGTTGCAATTCTGTTATCAGTCTGAAAGTTTGAAGAATATGTATTTTTTTCTACTGAAGCCCTATTTTTATTATTTTTTGCAAAATAATTAATATTTGTGTTTGTACAATGGCCAAATTTACTTTTTGACTCAATGTTACCGTGGCTGCATTCTGCCCCTCTTCACTCCCTGCCAATTGACACGTAATCACCCACTCATTCACACTTACAAATGAACTTGCAGTCACTCTACACTCACAGTTCAAGCCACTGCCTCTTTTGTAAGGATTTTATATCTTAGTCGTAGAAAAAGTGGAAACGTGTTTCCCAGAGCACTGCGCAGCAACATAAACAACAACAACTACTTGCATTTATATAACACCTTTTAATGCAGTAAAATATCCTATGGAGCTTCACAGGAACGTTATCAAACAAATCTGACTACGAGCCACATAAGAAGAAAGAAAGAAAGACTTGCATTTATACAGCACCTTTCATGACCACCGGACGTCTCAAAGCGCTTTACAGCCAATGAAATACTTTTGAAGTGGAGTCACTGTCGTAATGTGGGAAACACAGCAGCAGCCAATTTGCGCACAGCAAACTCCCACAAACAGCAATGTGATAATGACCAGATAATGGTGTATGTGGTGTATTTGGATTTCCAGAAGGCATTCGATAAGGTGCCACATAAAAGGTTACTGCATAAGATAAGAGCTCACGGAGTTGGGGGTAATATATTAGCATGGATAGAGAATTGGCTAACTAACAGAAAGCAGAGAGTCGGGATAAATGGATCATTTTCCGGTTGGCAAATGGTAACTAGTGGGGTGCCACAGGGATCGGTGCTGGGGCCTCAACTATTTACAATCTACATTAATGACTTGGATGAAGGGATTGAGTGTAATGTAGCCAAGTTTGCGGATGATACAAAGATGGGTGGGAAAGCAAGTTGTGCAGAGGACTCAAAGAATCTGCAAAGGGATATAGACAGGCTAAGTGAGTGGGCAAACATTTGGCAGATGGAGTATAATGTGGGAAAGTGCGAGGTTATCCACTTTGGCAGGAAAAATAAAAAAGCAAATTATTATTTAAATGGAGAGAGATTACAAAATGCTACAGTTCAGAGGGACCTGGGGGTCCTTGTGCTTGAAACACAAAAAGTTAGCATGCAGGTACAGCAAGTAATCAAAAAGGCAAATGGAATGTTGGCCTTTATTTCAAGGGGGTTGGAGTATAAAAGCAGGGAAGTCCTGCTACCACTGTACAGGGTATTGGTGAGACCACACCTTGAGTACTGCGTACAGTTTTGGTCTCCTTATTTAAGGAAGGATATACTTGCATTGGAGGCAGTTCAGAGTCGATTCACTAGGTTAATTCCAGAGATGAGGGGGTTGACTTATGAAGAAAAGTTGAGCAGGTTAGGCCTATACTCATTGGAATTTAGAAGAATGAGAGGTTATCTTATTGAAACATATAAGATACTGAGGGGGCTCGACAAGGTAGATGCAGAGAGGATGTTTCCCCTCGTGGAGAAATCTAGAACTCGGGGGCATAGTTTCAGAATAAAGGGTCACCCTTTTAGAACTGAGATGAGGAATTTCTTCTCTCAGAGGGTCGTAAATCTGTGGAATTTTCTGCCCCAGAGAGCTGTGGAGGCTGGGTCATTATTTACATTTAAGGTGGAGATAGACAGATTTTTGCAAGATAAGGGAGTGAAGGGTTATGGGGAGCGGGCAGGGAAGTGGCTTAGAAACATAGAAGATAGGAGCAGGAGTAGGCCATTTGGCCCCTCGAGCCTGCTCCACCATTCAATGCGATCCTGGCTGATCATCCAAATTCAGTACCCTGTCCCTGCTTTCTCCCCATATCCCTTGATCCCCTTAGCCTTAAGAAATATATCTAACTCCTTCTTGAATATATTTAATGAATTGGCCTCAACTGCCTTCTGTGGTAGAGAATTCCACAGGTTCACCACTCTCTGGGTGAAGAAATTCCTCCTCATCTCAGTCCTAAATGGCTTACCCCTTATCCTTAGACTGTGACCCCTGGTTCTGGACAGCCCCACCATTGGGAACAGCCTTCCTGCATCTAGTCTGTCTAGTCCTGTTAGAATTTTATAAGTTTCAATGAGATCCCCTCTCATTCTTCTAAACTCCAGCGAGTACAAGCCTAATCGACCCAATCTCTTTTCATACGTCATTCCTGCCATCCCAGGTATCAGCCTGGTGAATCTTCGCTGCACTCCCTCCATGGCAAGAACATCCTTCCTCAGATAAGGCAACCAAAACTGCACACAATACTCAAGGTGTGGTCTCACCAAGGCCCTGTACAACTGCAGCAAGACATCCTTGCTCCTGTACTCGAACCCTCTCGCTATGAAGGCCAACATACCATTTGCCTTCTTAACCACCTGCTGCACCTGCATGCTTACCTTCAGCGACTGGTGCACAAGGACACCCAGGTCTCGTTGCACTTCCCCTTTTCCCAATCTATTGCCGTTCAGATAATAATCTGCCTTCCTGTTTTTGCCACCAAAGTGGATAACCTCGCATTTATCCACATTATACTGCATCTGCCATGCATTTGCCCAATCACCCAACCTGTCCAAATCATACTGGAGTTTCTCGGCATCCTCCTCACAGCACACGTGCCCACCCAGCTTTGTGTCGTCTGCAAACTTGGAGATATTACATCTAGTTCCCTCGTCTAGATCATTAATATATATTGTGAATAACTGGGGTCCTAGCACCGATCCCTGCAGTACCCCACTAGTCACTGCCTGCCACTCGGAAAAAGATCCGTTTATTCCAACTCTTTGCTTCCTGTCTGCCAACCAGTTTTCTATCCAAGTCAGTACCTTACCCCCAATCCCATGTGCTTTAACTTTGCACGCTAATCTCTTATGCGGGACCTTATCGAAAGCCTTCTGAAAATCCAAATACACCACATTCACTGGTTCTCCCTTATCTATTTTACCAGTTACATCCTCAAAAAATTCCAGTAGATTAGTCAAGCATGATTTACCTTTTGTAAATCCATGTTGACCTTGTCCGATCCTGTCACTGTTTTCCAAGTGCTCTGCTATTACATCTTTTATAATGGACTCTAGCATTTTCCCCACTACCGATGTCAGGCTTACCGGTCTATAATTCCCCGTTTTCTCTCTCCCACCTTTTTTAAATAGTGGGGTTACATTAGCTACCCTCCAATCCATGGGAACTGTTCCAGAGTCTGTAGAATTTTGGAAGATGACCAGCAGTGCATCTACTATTTCTAGGGCCACTTCCTTAAGTACCCTAGGATGTAGATTATCAGGCCCTGGGGATTTATCGGCCTTCAATCCCGTCAATTTCCCTAACACCATTTCCCTACAAATACTGATTTCATTCAGTTCCTCCCTCTCATTAGACCCTATGTTCCCCGACATCTCTGGGAGGTTATTTGTGTCCTCCTTTGTGAAGACAGAACCAAAGTATGTATTTAATTGGTCTGCCATTTCTTTGTTCCCCATTATAAATTCCCCTGATTCTGACTGCAAGGGACCTACGCTTGACTTCACCAATCTTTTTCTCTTCACATAGCTATAGAAGCTTTTACAGTCAGTTTTTATGTTCCCTGCAAGCTTACTCTCATACTCTATTTTCCCCCTCTTAATGAATCCCTTTGTCCTTCTTTGCTGAATCCTAAACTGCTCCCAATCCTCAGGTTTGCTGCTTTTGTTGGCCAATTTATATGGCCTCTCCTTGGATCTTATGCTATCCCTAATTTCCCTTGTTAGCCACGGTTGAGTCACCTTTTTTGTTTTATTTTTATGCCAAACAGGGATGAACAAATTCTGTAGTTCATCCATGCGATCTTTAAATGTTTGCCATTGCCTATCCACCGTCAACCCTTTAAGTAACATTCCCCAATCCATCCTAGCCGACTCGTGCCTCATACCATCGTAGTTTCCTTTATTTAAATTCAGTACCCTAGTCTCTGAGTCAACTACTACTTCACTCTCCATCTTAATGAAGAATTCTATCATATTATGATCGCTCCTCCCCAAGGGGCCTCGCACAACAAGATTGCTAATTAATCCTTTCTCATTTAATAATACCCAGTCTAAGATGGCCTGATCTCTAGTTGGTTCCTCGACATATTGGTCCAGGAAACCATCCCGTATACACTCTAGGAATTCCTCTTCCACAGTATTGTTACTAATTTGGTTAGCCCAATCTATATGTAGATTAAAGTCACCCATGATAACTGCTGTGCCCTTATTGCACGCATCTCTAATTTCCCGTTTAATGCCATCCCCAACCTCAGCATTACTGTTTGGGGGTCTGTATACAACTCCCACTAACGTTTTCTGCCCCTTGGTATTTCTCAGCTCTACCCATACAGATTCCACATCATCAGAGCTAATATCCTTCCTTACTATTGTGTTAATCTCTTTGATCCAGCAATGCTACCCCACCTCCTTTTCCTTTTTGCCTGTCCTTCCTGAATATTGAATACCCCTGGATGTTGAATTCCCAGCCTTGGTTACCCTGGAGCCATGTCTCCGTAATCCCAATTATGTCATATCCGTTTACATCAATTTGCGCAGCTAATTCATCCACCTTATTACGAATGCGCCTCGCATTAAGACACAAAGCCTTCAGGCTTGTTTTTTTAACACTCTTAGACCTTTTAGAATTATTGTTTACTGTGGCCATGTTTGATTTACACCCTTGATTTCTCTGACTTCCACTTTTGCTTTTCTCCTTCCTGTCTTTTGCTTCTATCCTTGCTTCCCTTTCCTCTGTCTCCCTGCACAGGTTCTCAACCCCCTGCCATTTTAGTTTAAACCCTCCCCAACAGCACTAGCAAACACTTCCCCTAGGACATCGGTCCCGGTCCTGCCCAGGTGCAAACCGTCCAGTTTGAACTGGTCCCACCTCCGGCAGAACCGGTTCCAATGTCCCAGGAATTTGAATCCCTCCCCCTTGCACCATTCTTCTAGCCACGTATTCATCTGAAATATCCTTCTATTTCTACTCTGACTAGTACGTGGCACTGGTAGCAATCCTGAGATTACTACCTTTGAGGTCCTATTTTTTAATTTACCTCCTAACTCCCTATATTCAGCTTTTAGGACCTCATCCCGTTTTTTACCTATATCGTTGGTACCTATATGCACCACGACAACTGGCTGTTCACCCTCCCCCTCCAGAATGCCCTGCAGCCGCTCCGAGACATCCTTGACCCTTGCACCAGGGAGGCAACATACCATCCTGGAGTCTCGTTTGCGGCCGCAGAAACGCCTATCTATTCCCCTTACAATAGAATCCCCTATCACTATAGCTCTCCCGCTCTTTTTCTTCCCGTCCTGTGCAGCAGAACCACCCATGGTGCCAGGAAGTTGGTTGCTGCTGCCTACCCCCAATAAGCCATCCACCTCAACAATATCCAAAGCGGTATATCTGTTTGAGAGGGGGCTGGCCACAGGGGACCCCTGCACTACCTGCCTGCGCCTACGACTCTGCCTGGCGGTCACCCATTCCCTTCCTGCCTGTGCAGCCTTTACCTGCGGTGTGACCAACTCATTAAACGTGATATCCACGACGTCCTCAGCATCACGAATGCTCCAGTATGTATCCATTCGCAGCTCCAGCGCCGCAGTGTGGTCTGCCAGTAGCTGCAGCTGGATACACTTCCCGCACACATGGTCATCAGGGACACAGGAAGTGTCCCTGATTTCCCACATAGTGCAGGAGGAGCATGCCACGGGGCCGAGCTGTGCTGCCATGACTTAACCTTTAATTAATTTAATTTAAATTAAATTAAATCAAATCAATACCACAAATTACACTACAATTAAATGATATAGTCAAGGGCCCTTGTTTACTAGCACTCCCCGCTACACAACAGAGACCTTAGAAACTATAACCACAAAATTAAGACCTTCTAAACTTTATAAACTATTAACCTTAACTGTCAAACTATAGAGTTGTATAAATACTGACCTGGCTGTACTCACCCAATCAGCTGCTTCCTCTTGCCCGCGCCACTTTTTGAATCGTGACGTGGCTCTGGAATGCCGCCGCTTTGAGCCCAAGATCAGCCATGATCTTATTGAATGGCGGAGCAGGCTCGAGGTGCCAAGTGGCCTATTCCTGCTCCTATTCCTTATGTTCTTATAATGTTTTTGTTATGTTGGTTGAGGGATAAATATTGGCCAGGACTCCCCTGCTCTTCTTCGAAATAGTGCCAGCATTACTGTCTGCCCTATCGTTGAGAAGTAGGCTCTCATGTTGTACAAAGCGCCGCGTAAAATAAATTCTTAAACAGATAATTACACATATGTTGTAACATGGTTGCCCTGCTTACTGGGGTTTGCTGCATCAAAAGTTGACTCAGAGTGCACAAGATCACAGAATGCAAGTTGCAATAAATTTGTTGATGCCGCTAATTTTTTAATCATTTACATCACCGCCAGTTAATCAGATAGCTGCGTATGATAATCTCTTACCTTGTCACTAAGAAGCCTTTTTCTTAATTAAAATACATTCTGTGCAAAGCAGAGACATTCTGTAACTGAGCAAGCGTCGATTTTCTCCATAACATCCTTAAAATGGAAAATTCCTGGTGCTTTGAGACAAAATTTTTGCCAGGTCGCAAATTTACAGTCATGAACAGGCACTAGATTTAGGATCAACAACAGAAAATGCTGGAAACACTCAGCAGGTCAGGCAGCATCGTGGAGAGAGAAACAGAGTTAACGTTTTAGGTCGCTGACCCTGCGTCAGAACTGGAAAAAGTTGGAGAAGTGTGGGGCAGGGGAAGGGGGGAGGGGGGGAAAGAACAAAGGGAAGGTCTGTGATAGGACGGAAGGCAGGAGAGATTGAAAGACAAAAGGGATGATGGTGCAGGGAAAAAGGAGATAGTAATGGGACAATTAAGAAACAAAAGATGACTCGAGACGAGGTTTAAATGGGAATGGCAGAATCATCAGCAGCTGTCATGTGAGAGAGAAAAGAAAACATAGGGGCCGAGGTTATAGTCTTTTGTTTCTTAACTTGTCCCATTAGCATCTCCTTTTGCCTTGCACCATCATCCCTTTTGTCTTTTAATCTCTCCTGCCTTCCATCCTATCACAGACCTTCCTTTGTTCTTTCGTCCCCTGCCCCAACACTTGCTTAAATATCTGTTACTTCTCCAACTTGTTCCAGTTCTGACGAAGGGTCATCGACCTGAAACGTTAACTCTGTTTCTCTCTCCACGGATGCTGCCTGACCTGCTGAGTGTTTCCAGCGTTTTCTGTTGTTGTTTCAGATTTCCAGCATCCGCAGTATTTTGCTATTGTACTAGATTTAGGATAATAGTTAGTGAAATGGAGTTATAAGGCAGTTACCTTTACCAGTCTATGAGCGTTCACACAAAGTCATAATGCATAGAAGTAAATCTGGAGATATTTATGCTGTCATATGAAACCTGAGATTGGGTGTCATCTACTGTTATAATGCAGGAAATCATACTGGTTTGGCAAGATCATCAGTTTTTCGGTGAAAATCAGGAAAAACTGATCGAGAATGATTTTAAAATCCAGGAAATTATCAGTGAGAACTGAGAATGAAACTAAAACAGTAAAAATCTTTGTCTATGTGATCACAGAATCATAGAAATTTACAGCACAGAAGGAGGCCATTCGGCCCATCTTGTCCGTGCCGGCCGACAAAGAGCTATCCACCCTAATCCCACTTTCCAGCACTTGGTCCGTAGCCTTGTAGGTTATGGTACTTCAAGTGTATATCCAAGTACTTTTTAAATGTGATGAGGGTCTCTGCCTCTACCACCCTTTCAGGCAGTGAGTTTCAGACCCCCACCACCCTCTGGGTGAAAAAAATTCTCCTCAAATCCCCTCTAAACCTTCCCCCAATTACTTTAAATCTATAACCCCTGGTTATTGACCCTTCTGCTAAGGGAAATAGGTCCTTCCTATCCACTCTATTTAGGCCCCTCATAATTTTATACACCTCAATTAAGTCTCCCCTCAGCCTCCTCTGTTCCAAAGAAAACAACCCCAGCCTATCCAATCTTTCCTCATAGCTAAAATTCCCCAGCCCAGGCAACATCCTCGTAAATCTCCTCTGCACCCCCTCTAGTGCAATCACATCCTTCCTGTAATGTGGTGACCAGAACTGCACGCAGTACTCTAGATGCGGCCTAACTAGAGTTTTATACAGTTCAAGCATAACCTCTCTGCTTTTATATTCTATGCCTCGGCTAATAAAGGCAAGTATCCCGTATGCCTTCTTTACCACCTTATCTACCTGTCCTGCTACCTTCAGGGATCTGTGGACATGCACTCCAAGGTCCCTCTGATCTTCTGCACTTCAGTGTCCTACCATTTATAGTGTATTCCCTTGCCTTGTTCGCCCTCCCCAAATGCATTACCTCACACTTCTCCAGATTGAATTCCATTTGCCACTATTCTGCCCACTTGACCAGTCCATTGATATCATCCTGCAGTCTGCAGCTTTCTTCTTCATTATCGACCACACGGCCAATTTTTGTATCATCTGCAAACTTCTTAATCATAATTCCTACATTCAAGTCCAAATCATTGATATATATCACAAAAAGGAAAGGTCCCGGTACTGAGCCCTGCGGAACCCCACTAGAAACAGCCTTCCGGTCACAAAAACACCCTTCGACCATGGATGTCTCAGAGTTACTGTGACCAATTAGATTGCAGAACCAGAGATTAACCAATCAGGTCCCAGAATTTCAGCTCGTCAGCTACCAGAGACAAATATTCCTTCAGCCAATTAGGTTCCAGAGCCATGTCATCGGGTATCAATCAGGTCCTAGAACCACCTTTCTGGTGTAATTTCTGATTAGTTCAGTCGCTAGAAAAGAGAGAGAAAGATTACATAGAATATACGGCACAGAAACAGGCCATTCGGCCCATGCTGGCGTTTATGCTCCATTCAAGCCTCCTCCCGTCTTTCCTCATTTAACTCTATCAGCATAACCCTCTGTTTCCTTCTCCCTCATATGCTTATCTGGCCTCCCCTTAAATGCATCTATACTATTTGCCTCAATTACTCCCTGTGGTAGTGAGTTCCACATTCTCACCACCCTCTGGGTAAAGAAGTTTCTTCTGAATTCCCTATTTGAATTGTTTTGTTGGTGACTATCTTATCTTGATGGCCTCTAGTTATGCTCTTCCCCACAAGTGGAAACACTGCCTCTGTATCTACTCTATCAAAACCTTTTATAATTTTAAAGACCTCTATTAGGTCACCCCTCAGCCTTTTTTCAAGCAAAAAGAGACCCAGCCTGTTCATCCTTTCCTGATATGTATACCCTCACATTTCTGGTATCACCCTTGTAAATCTTCTCTGCACCCTCTCCAGTGCCTTTATATCCTTTCTATAATATGGCGACCAGAACTGCACGCAGTTACTCTAAGTGTGGTCTAACCAAGGTTCGATACAAATTCAGCATAACTTCTGTACTTTTCAATTCTATCCCTTTAGAAATAAACCCTAGTGCTTGGTTTGCTTTTTTTATGGCCTTGTTAACCTGTGTCACTACTTTTAGCGATTTGTATATTTGTACTCCGAGATCCCTTTGCTCCTCTACCCCACCCATATTCTTCCTACCAAAATGTAATACCTTACATTTATCTGTGTTGAAATTCATTTGCCAATTATATGCCCATTCTGCAGGTTTATTAATGTCCTCCTGTAATTTGTTGCATTCCTCCTCAGTATTGACTATCCCCCCCAATTTGGTGTCATCTGCAAATTTAGAAATTGTGTTTTTGATTCCAAAGTCTAAATCATTAATATAAATTGTGAACGACAGTGGTTCCAGCACTGATCCTTGTGGAACACCACTACCCACCTTCTGCCACTGTGAATAGCTACCCTTTACCTCTACTCTCTGTTTTCTGTCTTGAAGCCAGCTAGCTATCCAATCTGCTACTTGTCCCCTGACTCCACATTCTCTGACCTTATTCATTAGTCTATTATATGGTACCTTATTGAAGGCCCATTGAAAATCTAGATAAATTCTATCTACTGCATTATCCTTGTCTACTCTCTCTGTTACCTCTTCAAAAAATTCAATGAGGTTGGTCCAATAGCGAATCCTCCCTTGTTGGGCTTTTTACATATTGGGTTAGAAAGGAGTCCTGTAGACCTCTTTCCTTAACTTCAATTTTTGAAATCCATGCTGACTATTCATTATTATATTTTTGGCTTCTAGATATTCTATTATTTTTTTCCGACGTTGAGCTGACTGGTGGTCTATAGTTCCCTAGACATGTTCTATCTCCCTTCTTAAATATAGGTATTACGTTAGCTATCCGCCAGTCCTCTGGCACTACACCTTTTTTTAACGAATTATTAAATATGTGTAGTAATGCCTCTGCTACCTCTTCCCTAAATTCTTTTAAAATGCGCGGATGTAATCTGTCTAGACCAGGGTTTTTTCCTCTGAGTTTGATTAGTTTATTTAATATATTGCCTCTTTTTATTTTAAGTGCATTTATTTCATTACTAATCTCATGATCCAATGTCATGTCCACCTGTTCTATCTCCCTGGTAAATACTGAAGCAAAGTAATTATTTAATATTTCTGCCATCTCTCTCTCATTACCTGTGGTATTATACTGTCCATCCCTTAGTGGCCCTATTCCCATTCCGACCTTTTTTTATTCATGTGCCTATAAAATATTTTACTATTTTGTTTTATGTTTCTTGATAATTTAATTTCATAGTTCCTCTTTGCCTTCCTAATTGTGTTTTTGACTTGTCTCCTAATCTCTTCATATTCTCCCTTATCATGCTCTCCCCTGCTGTCCATGTACTTAATGTATGCCTCTTTCCTTAACTTCAATTTTTCCCTTATGGCTTTATTTATCCATGGTGTCCCATTAGTGCTTATTTTGTTCTTTTTTTTAGCGGAATATATTTTTCGTGGACTCAGTTGAACACCGTTTTAAATGTTTCTCTGCTGTTCTACGTCTTTGTTTGCCAATATTGATGTCCATTTTATTTTCCCAAGTTCTGTTCTCCAATCTATTACCCTGGTCTTCGTCATACTTATGTCCTTCTCAATTATTATCTTAAAGCGTATTATATTATGGTCACTATTGCCTAGATGTTCCCCTACTTTTACTTCTCTTATCTGCTCTGGGTCATTCCCCATTACTAGATCCAATAGCGAATCCTCCCTTGTTTGGGCTTTTTACATATTGGGTTAGAAAGGAGTCCTGTAGACATTGTAGGAACTCCATTCCCTTATCCCCTTTACCTACCTCTTCTGTCCAATTAATATCGAGGTAGTTGAAATCCCCCATGATGATTATTCTATGTTTTTTACTCATTTCCCTAATTTTTTTGCATATTTCTTCCTCCACCTCCCTTCCACGATTAGGTGGTATGTGGACTACCCCTATTAGTGTGATTGATCCTTCATTGTCTTTTATCTCTATCCACATGGATTCTGTTTCTGTCTTGCTGATAGCTGCGTCACTTTTTTCTACTGCCATTATGTTATCCCTAATAAGTACAGCTACTCCACCTCTCCTTTTTCCTTCTCTATCTTTTGTAAATATGTTATACCCTGCAATGCTTAGTTCCCGGTCCTGATTTTTCTGTCGCCATGTCTTAGTAATCCCTACTATGTCTGGTTCATCGTAACGCATGATTTCCACCAGCTCCCCTGTTTTATTACGGACACTGTGTGCATTGCTGTATAGACAGTTTAACACATTTTTAATAGCAGTTCCTTTCACTTTATTTTTAACCATCTTTTTACTCTCCTGTTATATTGCTCTATATTTATTCCCTGGCCATCAATGTCCTCCCTTTACTCTTTCCTATGCTCTCCTTTCCTGTTTTGTTTATATTTAGGCTAATTTCATTTCTTGTAGATCCCTCCCCCCAGCTTACTAATTTAAAGCCTTTGCCACCTCCCTATTTACCCTTTCCGCTAGGACACGGGTTCCATCCCGGTTCAGATGGAGCCTGTCCCATCGGTACAGCTCCTTCCTGTCCCAGTACTGGTGCCAGTGTCCCATGAAAAGGAACCCCTCTTTCCCACACCAGCCCTTTAGCCACGTGTTAGTTCTCCTGATCTGACTGCTTCTATGCCAATTTGCACGTGGCTCGGGCAATAATCCAGAGATTATTATCCTTGAGGTCCTGCTTTTTAATTTAGCTCCTAACTCCTTCAGCAGGACCTCCTCCCTGTTCCTACCTATGTCGTTTGTTCCGACATGGACCACGACAACTGGATTTACCCCTCCCTTTCCAAATTCCTCTTCAGCCACCTCACGATATACCTTACCCTGGCACCTCCCTATTTACACCCTTCACCCTTACACATAGGCAACACACCCTTCGGGATTCTCGTTCATGGCTGCAGAGGATGCTATCTATCCCCCTAATTATAGAATCCCCTATCACCACCACATTTATAAGAACATAAGAAGCAGGAGTAGGCCATACGACCCTTCAGGCCTGCTCCGCCATTCAATAGGATCATGGCTGATCCGAATCTAGACTCACGTCCACTTCCCTGCCCGCTCCCCATAACCCTTAATTCCCTTATCAGCTAGGAAACTGTCTATCTCCGTTTTAAATTTATTTAATGTCGCAGCTTCCACAGCTCTCTGAGGTAGCAAATTCCATAGATTTACTACCCTCTGAGTGAAGAAGTTTCTCCTCATCTCAGTTTTGAAACGGCAGCCCCTTATTCTAAGATTATGCCCCCTAGTTCTAGTCTCACCCATCAGTGGAAACATCCTCCCCGCATCCACCCGATCAAGCCCTCTCACAATCTTATATGTTTCGATAAGATCGCCTCTCATTCTTCTGTATTCCAATGAGTAGAGGCCCAACCTACTCAACCTTTCCTCATAAGTCAACCCCCTCATCTCCGGAATCAACCGAGTGAACCTTCTCTGAACTGCCTCGAAAGCAAGTATATCTTTTCTTAAATATGGAAACCAAAACTGTACGCAGTACTCTAGGTGTGGCCTCACCAGTACCCTGTATAGCTGAAGCAAGACTTCCCTGCTTTTATACTCCATCCCCCTTGCAATAAAAGCCAAGATTCCATTGGCCTTCCTGATCACCTGCTGTACCTGCATACTAACCTTCTGTGTTTCATGCACCAGGACCCCCAGATCCCTTTGTATTGTAGCACTTTGCAGTTTCTTTCCATTTAGATAATAACTTGCTCTTTGATTTTTTCTGCCAAAGTGCATAACCTCACACTTTCCAACATTATATTCCATCTGCCAAATTTCTGCCCACTCACTTAGCCTGTCTATGTCCTTTTGCAGGTTTTTTATGTCCTCCTCACTCACTGCTTTCCCTCCCATCTTTGTATCGTCTGCAAACTTGGATACGTTGCACTTGGTCCCCTCCTCCAAATCGTTAATATAGATTGTAAAGAGTTGGGGTCCCAGCACTGACCCCTGCGGAACACCACTAGTTACTGATTGCCAACCCGAGAATGAACCATTTATCCCAACTCTCTGTTTTCTGTTAGATAGCCAATCTTCCACCCATGCCAGTATATTATCCCCAATCCCGTGATTTTTTATCTTGTGCAGTAATCTTTTGTGTGGTACCTTGTCAAATGCCTTTTGGAATTTTTATTTCTATTCTGCTCTTACCCCCCTTGGGCAGCCTTCTGAGCAGCGGTGCCTAGGTCCGCATTGTGGCTGTCCTCCCCGCCGTCTTTCTCCTTGTCCTCACTGGTAGCGAGTACATCATACCTGTTGGACAGGACCAGTGTCTGTGGGACCTCCTTCTCAACCTCTTCTAAGTCCCCGCTACCCGGCTCCCTAACAGTCACACCCTCCCCTTCCTGAACCTGTGCTTTCCTCTGGGGTGTGACTGTATTCTGGATAAACTATTCAGAAATTCCTCCCCCTCCCTTATGTTTCGGAGTGTCTCCAACTCGCACTCCAGCTCAATGACTTTGAGCCGGAGTGACTGAAGGTAGAGACATTTCCTGCAGATGTGTGAATCCAGGACAGTCTCACTATCCACAAACTCCCACATACTACAGTCCTGACACAGAGCCTGCCCTGCCATCTCTAGAATTCTTTATTTGCTTATTGATAACCTGAATTAATTTTAATTAGTTAAAGTTTTTATTCAAAATATTATGTATAGTTATATTAATTAATTAGTATATCTAGTTAAGTTATTAAATTAATAAAGTAATAGTTATTGTTCCCTAGCACATAGTTGAAACCACTGCCTAGCTAGAGAAAAAAACGCTGCAATACTCACCAACAAATCACCTACCTGCTGTCCTGTGATGCGACTCCTTGATTTTTTTTTTGCTCTCTCTCTCTCCGCCGCTCCTTATATCCCGGTCTCCGCTCCGTCCCCGACCAGGTCCGCTCTCACCGCTGCTCTCGGTGCGTTTGGGCCTCCTCTCTGCCGCTCCTTATATCCCGGTCTCCGCTCCGTCCCCAACCAGGTCCGCTCTCGCCGCTGCTCTCGGCGTGGGTAACAGAAGAGAAAAGAAGAGAACAACAGAAGAGGAAGCGAGTGTAACAGACACAGGAAAAGAATAACGGAGAAAAACCAAGAGACAATGAGGGAGAGTTACAGATCTGGGAAAAGAGTAGCAAGAGAGAGATATAAAGAGAGAAAGCGGTAGAGTTACGGTCACAAGAATTCCTTCTTGCTCAAAGTCTCACAGTCCCATCACCCTGGTCCCTGCCAAGTTCGATTGGCTCTGTGCCCCTAGGAATCAGTTTCCAGATCCTTATCCTGACATTTGAATACCTTTGCTGCCTTGTCCTACCATGTCTCAGTGATGTCCTTCAAACTTCTGTCCCTGCTGACATCCTTTGCTCCTTTGATACTGGCCTATTCTTCATTCCAGGTCTTTTTTGTTTTGCTGTTCTTTTAGCTGTTTTACCCCTCTCCTCTGGAACTCTCTTCCACAATCCCTTTGCTTTGCCTCCTTCGTCCTTGTTTTCAAAAGCCTTCGTAAGACTTTACTTTCAATTGCTTTTTTCGGCTTTGCTACTAGTGAGGCACCTTGGAATGTTTTTCTACATTAAAGGCATGACAAAAGTTTAAGTTGTTGTTTAAATCTACTTTTCCTCCATTTCAGTGCCCATTTTCATTGATCAGATCTATAAAGTGCTCGGGGTCATCTTCCTGACACCAAGGACATTATATAAATCCAAGTTGCTGTCGAGAGTAACGGGGTGAAATACAGAGACAGTGTTGGCTGATCTCAGTGGGGGCAGTGGTTGGGGTGCTACAACTGACCTCAGTACCATTGGTGGGGGAGGGGAAAACAGGCCATGGATTTAGTTCCTGGTCATTATCTGATGATCTCTGCTGGAAAGGGGCTTGTGTGACAAATTGGACGATGACATGATATCTCGCTGTTTATAAAGTAAACCGATTACTTTGAGGTTGCTTCATTAAATGTTCAGAGGACTTAGCAATTGCAGATGAAAATCGGTATTGAAAGGATGAATTCTGACTTGAGTTTTAAAGAAAACTCTTGGAATGTTTTCCATTACATATTTTAAAAATATTATATTCCAGCAAAACGTAGTAATGAATGTTGCAGAACACAATGGGAACAAAGCTCCATGCCCCCGCAGTACGAATCCAATTATAGACTTGTGTAAATCAGAGAAAATAGGCACATTTTATTGTTCTCTTCAGTGGTGATACAGAAATGCAAGTCTCCCACTGTTGCTGCTGCTTCTGTTGTAAGGGATAAAGGAAAGATGTTACCATCTTATCTCCAAATACTCCATGTCTGTACCCGCAACTTGTTGAACAGATCTAATCTTCAAATGTTTAATATTTAGCAATTCTTCTTTACAAGTGAATTTAACCTTTGACTTTCTCGTTCTCCTTTAAAGGTTCTAAAGCCTTCACCCATCATCTGCTCGCTCTATTCTTATTTACTTTCTGCACCTTAGCACTTCCCTCTGTGCCACGTGACCAGCTCTGAGATCTCTGCCAGTGCAGTTGGCGAACCAGCTGCTAGGAGGTTGCACAAGAGCAGCCCCGGGTGATTCATCCTCCATTTTCCTTTAAAGATTGCCCCTCAGATTAGTGCAGTAAATATTACAATCTCAGTCATACTGTTGTAACATCAGGCACTATTGCATCTTTTCACTATGGTAACAACTTTGAAGAGTCCTATTTATTGGTCAGTCATCCCCAGCCCAATGTCCCAGCTCATAAACTCTGCTCTTCTGAGATTGGTCGACTTTTCCTTGTTTTCAAATCCCTCCATGGCCCTCGCCCCTCCCTATCTCTGTAACCTCCTCCAGCCCTGCAACCCTCTGAGATCTCTGCGCTCCTCCAATTTTGGCCTCTTGCGCATCCCTGATATTAATCGCTCCCCCATTGGTGGCTGTGCCTTGAGCTGCCTGGGCCCTAAGCTTTGGAATTTTCTCCCATAACCTCTCCGCCTCTCTGTTCTCCTTTAAGACACTCTTTAAAACTTACCTCTTTGACCAAGCCTGTCCTAATCTACTTATGTGGCTCAGTTTCAAATTTTGTGTGATACCGCTCTTGTGAAGCACCTTAGGGTGTTGTAATACGTTAAAGGAGCTACATCAATGCAAGTTGTTGATGTTTCTTGCCCCTTGCTCCACGCTCAGTGGCAGAACATTCAGCCATCTCTGTGCTCTGGAATTCGGTCCCCACATTTCTTCTCACCAACTCCCTCCGCTCCTTCGAATGCCTTTTGAATATTACCTCCCCAACTTCTCTCCTTAATTCCTGCCACTTCTTCTGTGAAGCACCTTGGGATGTTTTGACATGAATGATGCCATATAAATAAATGAGAAGTCGCACAACACCAGGTTATAGTCCAACAGATTTATTTAATTTTACAAGCTTTCGAAGCAGTTCGCTCCTTCGTCAGGTAAGTTAGCAATGAGAGAATCTCCCAGAATTCACAATTTAAACCCAGACAAAATCTATTCACATTATTCCCTACAACAAAGAGCACAGCCAAGACAATGAGATGTGTCCCAGGGGGTCCAACGTGTCAAACCACCTGCTGGCTGCATATCCTGTCAATTTGTGTTCTTGTGTTAGTCTCTTTAAAAAAAAAAACACCTGGGAAGACCGGCCATTATGTCAAGTCACGTTCTGTATCGTGACATGAACCCGATATCGCGATTGAGGCCATCCTCATGAGTGCGGAACTTGGCTATCAGTTTCTGCTCTATGATTTTGCGTTGTCGTGTATCTCGAAGGCCGCCTTGGAGAACGCTTACCCGCAGATCCGAGGCTGAATGCCCCTGGCTGCTGAAGTGTTCCCCGTACATATAAATAAATGTAAGCTGTTTGTTATTGTGTGACTGGCTTTTTATGCAATTGTCTGTTCCGTGGTGACCTATTCCTATTGAATGTATACGAGACAGTATTGAGTCTGGTATGTGTTATGAGGTAGTAGGCTATTGAGGGGTTTGAGGTCATTAAAGCATAGTGTGTATCGGAGGGGTCACATCTAAAAGAGGCCTTTGATCTAAGTATGAGCACAGCATGAAAAATACCGTAGACCAGCATATACAAACTTAAGGATTTCTTAACAATTTATTATATTTCCAATAAGCCTGTTAGTCTTTATCGATTCAAACAGATAGTGAACTCCCACATGAAAAAAAAACATTATTTTCCAAGAGAAAAGGAAGAAAACATTTCCAGCTTTTACCCCTACGGTGAAATTCAACAAACAGAGATATGAGCATTTATTTAACTCACTGTCTCCTACTCTTTTCATCCTTGCTGATGCATTCACTTAGGTCGCTCAATAAAAATACTGGATGATGCAGAGAAAAACCACAGTTTATGTACATTATAATAGGATTCCGCCATGTATTCAAATACCACAGCTTATGTATATCATAATGGGATTTCTCTGTATATACTTAAATACCATGGTTTGTATATATTATAATTGGATTACTCGCTATCTACTCAAATACCACAGTTGGTGTACATTATACGGAGAGTTCACTGTATATACTCAAGTACCACAGTTAGTGTATATTATAATGGGACTCCTCCATTATATACTCAAGTAACAAACATGAATACTATTTAACCTTGTATGCGTTGGCTTTTTACGCCACTCAGCCTCAATAAGATGTCATGTTCAGTTGACTGAGTACATAAAGCGTCTGAGCTACGTATGTTCTTTTGTTCAGAGATGTGAGGATGTTCTGATAAAATGGAAAGAAAAATCCACCTAATCTTGTATCGAGGCTGAGCACATAAATAACCGTGGGGCAGCTACTGAGAACATGCCGTCCTTTTCCCCGTCGATGCTCTAAAGTAAGGCTTCCATTAAAGTGTGGACAGTACAGGTCTTTATTACTGCAACTGATTAGGAAAACTGCAAACCTTACCACTTATCAAGGAGCTAGTTTGAATGTGTCGCTGTGACTCAAGAGTGTAGGCATGGGTTATTCCCCCCCTCCCATTTGCTGAATATGGCATTCATTGTAATGTGACAATCATACAGCCAAGTATCTGTCAAAGGTAACTGATTAAAACTTCTTTCTTCTGCAGAGCTTGCGGGCACAGATTTAAACGTACATGACAGTGAATACAGATTTTTTTTTTGTCCGCTGTGCATGACTGGAATTTTTGTTGAGATTTTTATCACGGCTGTCTGTTAGTTAAGTAGGGAGTGTATTGAAACCCAGACTGAAGTGAGTGCTTGGCCGTGGCTCATAGCTGAGTGACTGACTCTTTGATCAAGTCATTCAGTGCAGCGACATGTCACCGTTAATCTGATCCCTGTCTGTCTCACTCTCTGCATTTGAAGACTATGTTTACACAGAGCTTTTCAGCCACCACCCCGCCCCCCCCCCCCCCCCCCCCCCCCCCTATACTGGGGAATTTAATTCAGATTGATTACAGACTCATGGCTGATCTGAATTAAAGGGGAACCCTGTACTAGTTTAATCTGCAAGTAAGCTGAAAGGCCTCCTATTGATGGTAGACTGCTGCCAATATCAGACTGGTTTACCTCTGTCGCACTTGAGTTTCAGTGCAGTATTCGTACTGCTGTGATGGCAAATGTGGCACCAGAAACAAATTGGAAGTTCTCCTGATGGCATAGTAGGTAAAATCACTGCCTGGCACAGCACTGAGCCATGCAGACCAGCAGGACCCAAGCTTGATATCTGGTCTGTGCTGAGTTTAGGGTTGCCAACTCTGGTTGGACGTATTCCTGGAGATTTCATCACATGACCTCCTGCCTCCAACCGCCCCGCCCCCACCTCCTGCCATTGGCCGTTCAACATCCCACTCCAGAAAATAAAAAGACACAATTTGTAATGCTGCTAAGGTTTTTCTCCCGGATGTTGCTCGCAGCAGTGTCTTGGAGATTAATCTTTTAATTCCTGGAGACGCCAGGCCAATCCTGGAGGGTTGGCAACCCTTGCTGAGTTAGTTGTTATTAGGGTGGTGACAATTGGCCTCGGAAAAATCAGCTCAAGTTCCTAGCCCTGATTGCTATCTGATGAACCCAGCTGGAAAGTGTGTGTGTGTGTGGTGGCAGAAAACAAAGTGTGGAGGGTTGCAGAATCAAGCCCCACCCAAGGTGGTAGCCACAATGTGGATTTGCATTGTCTTGGTTCCAGTGTAACACCCAAACATACCACAGAATCCATTGTGCATAATGATGTTACATTGCACATCAATACCACCTTGCCAGGACGAATCCAACTCCTGACGTCAACAAATGATGTGCCGATAGGTGAGATTAACTTGGCAGAACACGCTGGGCACTCTTGAGTTCTTGTGAAATTTGGAACACCACCATCACCACCATCAATGAAAACAACAACTTGCATTTATATAGCGCCTTTAATGTAGAAAAGCGCCCCAAAGCTTTCACAGAGGTGTAAACAAAAAATGGGCACTGAGCCATAGAGGTTAGATATTAGGAACGTGATCAAGAGTTTTAAGAAGTGTCTTAAAGAAAGGGAGAGAGGGAGAGTGATTTAGGGAGGGAATTGCAGAGTGTGGGGCTTGGACAGCTGATGGCATAGCTGCCAATGATGGGGCAAAGTGACGGGGGTGCACAAGTGGCCAGAGTCAGAAGAATGGAGAGTTTGGAGGGTACAAGGGTTGTTGGAACAGATCCATATAAGGGATAATAATGGATACCTTGGGTGATTACATAGATTATTCTCACTGAGGGTATTTTGATTATTCCTTACCTGCTTTCTAACAGCGGATAGAGTCAAAGAAATCAATCCCTAAATCTTCCCAGTAAAATATCCCAGAATACCATATAAGCAAAATAGAATTTAACTTATTCAGTCACCATAATCAATGGCCTGGATAATATATTGTGCATTACATGGCATCACACCCCTATATTGTTATAAAACAGCATATCCACCAACGTGCTGTGACCCATGACACAGAACATCGGTTGTTTGTATGTGTGTGCGTTCTAGTGCATGTCAGGTGTAATTTTGTGCTATTTTCTTATGACCTGTAGTCAGGTTCCACATGTACGCTGACGATACCCAGCTCAACCTTACCAGCACTTCTCTCAACCCCACCACTCTCTCTGACTTGTCGTACTGCTTATCCGACATCCAGTACTGGATAAGCAGAAATGTCCTCCAACTAACTATTGGGAAGACCGAATACATTGTCTTGGGTTCCCGCCACAAACTCCGTTCCCTAGACCTCAGGATTTCGAGCAATTGAACTTTCTGAAGTTAAAGAAACAGGCCATGGCAAACGCAGCTCCACCTTAGCAGCAAATAATATAGTGTCAATGTGTCAATGCATTATACGGTGTAACAGCAGATAATCCAACTTACCGTGAGGAAAGCCAGGGGAGAGCTACTAATAAAATGTAAGAGAGCAAACTAGAATTACATAGAATCTACAGCACAGAAAGAGGCCATTCGGCCCAACTGGTCTATGCCAGTCTTTATACTCCACACGAGCCTCCTCCCACTCTAATTACCTCTTCCCACCCTGCCCCCATCTCCCTATTCCCTTCTCCCTCACATATGTATCAAGTCTCCCCTTAAATGTGTCAATGCTATCTGCTCCAACCACTCCATGTGGCAGCAAATTCCGCATTCTCACCAGTCTGTGTAAAGAAATTCCTCTTAAATTTATTATTTTATCAGTTAGTGACTGTCTTATATTTATGCCCCCTTGTTCTGAACTCACCCACAAGTGGAAACAGTTTCTCCACATCCACCCTATCGAACTCCTTCATAATTTGTAAGTCCTCTGTCAGGTCTCCTCTTAATTTTCTCTTTTCCAGAGACAGGTCTGACTCTTCACTTACTGTTTTGCTCAGTTAGTTTGGTCGCGTTGCATGATTCTGTTGGTGCTAATGACTTCCACCAGGTGCTCGTGTGTTTGAAGGCTGGGGCCCAACGATGTTACCTCATTGCTGAGATTAGGTGTAGTGACAGTACTTTCTTACAAGCGGAATCTATAGTGCAGGGATTTATAGAATGTTCCTTCATCCTGCCCTTTTGCCTCCTCCCTTCCCACCGTCCAGGGCCCCCAACACTCCTTCCAGGTGAAACAGCAATTTACTTGTACTTCTTTCAATTTAGTATACTGTATTCGCTGCTCACGGTGCGGTCTCCTCTACATTGGGGAGACCAAACGCAAATTGGGTGACCGCTTTGCGGAACACCTCCATTCAGTCCGCATGCGTGACCTCGAGCTTCCGGTCGCCTGTCACTTTAATTCTCCGGACCACTGCCACTTTGATTTCTAATGTCCTCGGCCTCCTGCACTGTTCCAATGAAGCTCAACGTAAGCTCAAGGAACAGCACCTCATCTTTCTATTCGGCACTTTACAGCCTTCCGGACTCAACATTGAGTTCAACAATTTCAGACCATAACCTCTGCCCCCATTTTTTCGGACGGCTGCTGTTGCTGATGATTCTGTTGTTGCCATTTACACCTCCTCTAGACTCATCTTTTGCTTCTTTACTTGTCCCAATACCATCTCCTTTTGTCTCGCACCATCATCCCTTTTGTCATTTACTCTCTCCTGCCTGCCACCCTATCACAGACCTTCCCTTTTGTTCTTTCCTCCCCTCCCCTCTTTCCCTGCCTCTGTACTTGCTTAGAACCTGTTCCATCTTTAACCTTTTCCAGTTCTGATGAAAGGTCATCGACCTGAAACATTAAGTTTCTCTCTCCACAGATGCTGCCTGACCTGCTGGGCATTTCCAGCAGTTTCTGTTTTAATTCCTTCATTCACATTGTTGCCCTGATCACCTGAAAGTGATAAATGTTATTATTGGGGAAAAAGTATGGTGTGTTCTAAAATGAGAGGGCTGCATTATCTGAGTTGCTAAGGTTGAGGTTCCATTGTGCCTGTATGTCACTGGATGAGGTTCTTTTTGCCCTTCATAATGCCAAGCTGTAGTAGATGGACTTGCTTTCTAGGGGATAGATATTACACTATGAAAGGAGCTTTGTTTGAGAAACACCCAACCCGCAGGATGGGTTTGCTAATGGAATCGACTAAATATGCTGGAACTAGACATGCAGCCTGACAAATGGCTGAATATCTAATGTGAGGCCATTTGTACAGAGTTGCTGGAAACAATTAATTATATCCCAAACCCTAACCCTGTCCCAGGTTACCTTCATTCGAAAATTGACTGCAGCCTTATCTCTGATAAAATTACATTGCAATGAAACTGAACAAACTCACTTTCTATAGGGAACAGTTACTCAAGTATACCTTTGTGCTGGGGGAAAATTAAGATACATTCATTTAGTATCCGATTGAAAGACTGAACTGTCCATTGTAGGAAATAAGTACAGGTCAGAATTTAGTGTCCAAAATTAGGAATTTTTTAATAATCTATATTATTGTAAATAATAAGGGTGAAAGAGGTGGATTTTCATGGGTATGTATGGAAGAAGATTTCCAGTCATGGTATGTGTAAAGTTTATGAAGAATAGGTTTATGATTTAATTGCACATAGCGTACAGAGTCCTATTCTTTATAAACGTTACATATAGGATCCGTAGAGATGTTTAACACAAACTTTTGGGTAGGGGGAATACAATCAACCTGTACAATAGGCATCCATGGCACACATATAGGTACTTTTACATATTGTCGAGGCCTGATGCCTGGCTCCTGCACAATTGACAGCACGATGCAGTGTAAATGCACATCAAGTCAGGTGTTGTGGAGATCCAGTATTTCCTGGGTCTCCAGTCTTCTGCCAGCACTCAGAGCTCCCTTTGCTGTCTTGTAAATGAGCTGAGACAGTTAAGGCCATCAGCCTGCTCACATCACGACACAAGCACGCTGATGCATGGGACAGTTTCAGCGTCAGATGACTTTTAAGTTCACCGTCACAAAACCTTTGTCATTGAATCTGCCACCTATGGTATCATTTCTTTTGGGGGCTGTCGCTCAACGTATTTAATGTCTTTATTTACCATCACACTTCACACTTCCTTACAGGCGACATCAGCGCTTTCACTTTGACCATTCGTACACACACCACGTTCAAAAGCTCAATGTACCTGCTGGAGGTAACTGTGCATGTGTGGAAAATCATGGAGGAGAGGGATTGGAGCACCACCGCTATTTCTTGATATGTTCTCCTGATGGGCAAGGCTCCGTGCCAGAAGTCCGTTTTTGGAAAAGGGGCCCCGTATATCCTTCTTTATAACATTTGGGATTAGGTGACAATTCTGTCTATGACTTGCATTCATATAGTATCATATTACTTCAAAATGTCTCACAGAACTTCACACGATGCAGTTGCTGTTGTTGAGTAGGCAAATCTGATTAATTCAGTTAGAATCATACAGCACAGCCATTCGGCCCATTGTGCCTGTGATAGATTTCTTCAAAAGTACATACAGAAGCTGTCATTTCTGTTATTTCCGTATTTGTGTTCTAGGTGCAAGACATTTGCTTCAGCCAGGACTGTCGCTGGGTGGTAATCAGCACGCTGCGGGGGACCTCGCATGTGTTTCCTGTAAATCCTTACGGTGGACAGCCCTCTGTGCGAACGCACATGTCTCCCCGTGTGGTGAATCGCATGAGTCGATTCCAGAAGAGCGCTGGGCTGGAAGATATTGAACAGGAGCTGTCGACCAAACAAGGCGGGCGCTGCAGTCCAGTGGCTGGTCTCTCGAGCAGCCCCTCTGGGTCACCACTTCACAGTGAGTATCAATTCTTTTTCTCAAATTAAAAGATTACATTAAAGCTGTGGTAATCCTTTCTTAACAATCAGCCTGTCAGTTCCAGGTCTGCTTCATGCATTCAGTATCACGTCCACACCAAGCAGGCACTTCCAAAGCACAATTACTGGAGAACAAATACTTCTGATAACAAATTAAATGCATTATCCTTTTGTAGTCTGTGTGGTGGAAGCAGATTCAATAGTAACATTCAAAAGAGAATTGGATAAATACTTGAAGGGAAAAAAATTGCACTGCTATGGGGAAAGAACAGGGGAGTGGGATTAATTGGATGGCTCTACCGAAGAGCCGGTACAGGCACGATAGGCCGAAGGGCTTCCTTCTGTGCTGTATCATTCTATGATTCTATGATAGCCTCTGATGATAGTTTACTAGATCCATTATTTTTCTCCCCTATAACTCATTTTCTTATGTAAAAATGTTGCTGAATAAAGTTGAGACCATGTACACCAGAATAAAGGGTAAATAAAGGGCTTTTTGTAATGTTATTTTTGGGGCCAGAAGCAGACTTGGCTGCAGGCAAGTGTGAGCCTCACTACCATGGAACATTTATTTAAATTACAATTTCACAACTTCCGCCCCACCCCCCACAGTACACATGTAGAATGGCCGCGTTGATAATCTTGGGAATGAGCTAAAGGGGGACTATTATTCTCCAGCTATTCTTACAATTGTTTTTCACTAGATTTTGTGTTTTCTCCACACCTGTTATTACATTAGGACTTGTGTTTTTAAACCCCTCCACTCATAGCTGCTTATTTCAGAGATCTGTTTTCACTGCCTCCGCTTTACGAGAGAGGCTGTCACAGAGTTGTGCCATCTGCTGCAGGGTGGCCTACAGACAACATCTCGAGTAGGGGTGGCTCTTCCTGTAACAGCGAGGCTACCACAGCATTGCTTTCATGCTACCAGATCCTTCCAGGGCACCATAGAAGCCATCCTGTACATCTGCCCGTCTGTAGCACTTATACGTAAGAAGCAATTGACAAGTACTGTGTTTGCAAAGAGCAACACCTTCATCAGTTTTCCTGTGGAAATGAGGCATCAGACGAACATGGCGCAGACCTTTCACCAGGTGGCAGGGTGCTTTAGATAACACCGATGTGAGAATCAGAGCTCCTCACATTCAACCCCATAGCTTACATGAACGGAAAGGGTTTGCACTCAATTAATATTCAGGTGGTATCCGACACAGAAACACTATGCTGTTAACGTCTTCATGCAGCATTCCATGGTGTCCGCATTATTTGAAGATGAAACACTGGGTGGCTGGCTCGGAGCTTAATCGGACAAAATTTGACACCGAGCCACATGAGATATTAGGACAGGTGGCCAAAAGCTTGGTCAAAGAGGTAGGTTTTAAGAAGGAGCGAGAGGTATAAAGGTATAGAGGTATTCAGGGAAGAAATTCCAGAACTTAGGGCCTAGGCTGCTGAAGACATGGCCATCAATGGTGAAGCGAAGGAAATTGGGGATGCATAAGAGGCCAGAATTGGAGGAGCGCAGAGATCTTGGCGGGTTGTAGGGCTGGAGGAGGTTACAGAGATAGGGAGGGGGCGAGGAGTCATGGAGGGATTTGAAAACAAGAATGACAATTTTAAAATCGAGGCGTTGCCGGACCGGGAGCCACCCATGTTGGCGGATCAACCCACGTATCCGCTTAGCAGCACTTCAACCACTTACAACACTTAGATTTTAAACTGGAAAAGTTTTTAATTCCTCAATTAGAATTCAGATTGTTCCTATTTAAATTGAGAGTGCTCAGTGTTTAAAGCTCAATTTGAGGAACCAGTTATTGCTGCGATCAATGGAGTGCGATCCCTTAAACAGCACTTTTGAACCCTATTTCTTAAATGGGCACACTGTTTAATTCCGTTTTGTGAGAAAAGCACCACTAGTTGGTAGTTTGCCTGAATGGCCTCTTCATTAGGATTTGTCTTGTGATCTGTACAAATATTCCATTCTAAATTGAAATGGCTAGTCTAGAATGTTAGTCTCAGTATTTTTACGATGTTGTTAGATTTGTTTGGAATTTAATTGCCAATCTTTACAATTATTGTTGTTTGTTTCATATCGTAATATCCAACATGCCGATTGAAGTTTGTGCATAAACCCAACGACTGTTTCTAGCAGTGGAAAAATTCACCCTGGTTTTGGCTGTGTTATCTTTTTTAAAAACTTCAGAAGTTGCTGTGTCTCACGGCCCCTCTTGAAAAACATTTAAATTCCTGCTTGTTTGTCCCTTTTTCCTGTGCAAGGCACAGTCTTGTTTAAATATCTGACGTTGAAATCTTTATCAGGGTGTGTTTCGGATCTTACAGTGGACGTTCAGTCTGGTTTCGCAGTTGTCTACTCCCCCGGCCGCGTGTGGCCCCTTATAGAAACACGAACTAAGGAAAACTCTTAATTCACAGCTGATAAGGAGATACTTCCTGCATAGCCTAACAAGCCAACACAAACTTTGTTTGGGTTCCTTTGTATTTTATCTGTTAACACACCCCGTTGTATTTTTGTAAGTCAATAGGCGGGTGACGAAGTGCACTAATTATGATATCGGCACACAATTGCTGACCCCTGGCTGAGATCCTGCTCGTACTGTGAGCACAAGCACAATGCACTGAAACGGCATCTACTTCCTGTAAGGTTAGCGAATACATGCTAATGTTATCACACTGAAAATATAATTGACCTCATAGTGTCAAGTAAAGAGATGCAGTGTCTGAAGTTGGCACTCGCTGCCGTGTGTGGGCTCCTGGGATTAGATACAAAAGCTCTTGCAGATTTACAATGGAACAAAAGCAGGTGCTGAAAAAAAATGCCATTGCTTGTAGCTTTGATGGATATGTAAGAAGGGAGCTGCAAGGTCAGACATTGTAATGTTCTCATTGTGCTGCTCTTTTTGGTTGTGGAATTTTCCTCATGCCAGTCCAAAAAGGGCCAGCCTGACTCTTCAGACTGTGTGGCGAGACCCTCTCCAAAAGCTGTCTTACGTTGCTTTTTCAGTATTGCCAACTGCGGTTTCAGTTTAGCTCAGTGGGTAGCACTCTCACCTTTCAGTCAGAAGGCTGTGAGTTCAAGCCGCAATCCAAGATTTGAGCACATAATCTAAACTGGCATTCCAGTGCAGTACTGAGGGAGTGTTGCATTGTCAGAGGTGCTGTCCTTAAGCTGAGCACCTGGCTGCCTGTTCAGGTGGACATTAAAGATGTCATGACATTATTTGGCCAGCATTTTTCCCTCAGCCAGCACCACCCCAAAATGGGGTTAAGTACTCAATCACCTCATTGCTGTTTGTGGGATCTTGCTTTGTGTAAAATGGCTGCTGCGGTTGCCGACATAACAACATTCAATATGTTTCAAAGGAACGAAATGCTTTGAGATACGATAAGCTGGCATGTAAATGCAAGTCTTTCTTTTTTCACCCACTCGCCTTTTAGCTTGACATTTAAAAAAAAACTTAGCCAATCTATCCTGTTGTGATTGAGCAGACAGGATGATCCCATCAATTAGTTAGTGTTTTTGGGTGTGTATGTGTATGGAGCCCTATTAAATCTCTTTGCTGCTTTAGGTGTTTGAATAGGCAGAATAAATCGACATACCCTGCAAAGACCATCATACACAAAGCTGGTACCGTATTGAGATGTACAACATAACATTGATAGAACTCGGGTTCCTTGTTTTCAGGTTAAACTGATATCCCGCCCCCATCGAGATGTGCTGAAATTTGTGTTTATTTATTAATTCTGATCATAAAATGCTGTGTGTGATACTCGATTATTGGTGTATTCTTATCATAAACTTTTAATTGTGGTGTGAAGGATTAACAGAGTAAAAGCCAAGTCAGAAGATTGTGGTTTCAAGCCCCAGTCCAGAACCTGAGCACATAATCTACACTGACACTCCAGTGCAGTACTAGGTCCTTACGATTTTTCCATGTTTTTTACGAGGTTCCCAGCGCTCGGGGATCACGTCCGGTAAGTGTGTCGGGTTCTCAGTGACTCTCCACTGCTGTGAGTAGTTGACACCTGCAAAAATGGTATAAAAGCTACCATTTCACAGCTGTTCAATTTGCAATCATAAAAGCTGGAGCCTTCAGGATTTGGAATACACTTTTCAGCTTTATGGAGGTTTGAAGTGTTTGGATCAAACTCTCTATCCAGTGTCACCTCCTTGGAGCAACCTCTCTCACAATTGACAAATCGCTTCTGTCATCTCAGCTTCAGCTGCCATCTATTCCATCAGCATCGGTGCCCTTGAAAAAATCTCACCTTGGTCCTCAGAATCTCACCATAATCAGCCCCAACACCAACATCACCAGGAACACTAGCAGCACCAACAACAGCACCAGCTTTCTCCGCAATCACCTGATGCTGCACAGGACACAGGGCATCAGCACTCGAGCACATTGCTGTCTGGGAGGCCAGGGATGGCCTCACCATGGCCAGATTTACTTCACTTGACGCTGTACACCCTGGCTGCCACATGATGTGCCAGGTTGGCACCATCCCACACCAACACCATAAAGCATCCCTACAATGCCCAAGCCATTCCTTTCACACTCATCACCATTGTGGGGGGGGGGGCGGTTACCGTTATGTCTCACCATTCACTGCAACTCACTAAGCCACTTCCAAAGGTGCACACAGAGCTGTCCAAGAAGGCAAAGTGTTGAAAATAAAGATTTCAATGTTTGACAACACATTAACAGAAACTTTACATGAACATTGGCTAAAACACACAAGTGCCTATCCTTGTGTGTTGTTAGTTGGTATGATTGGACAAGGATGAGGGTGAGTGTGAGGGGTGGCTAGTGAGATGGGGAAGTGATATTGTAGATAGAGAGGGATGGGTGGAGGTGCAAGGTAAGTTGGTGTGAGTTAGGATGTGCAGGAGTAGGGTAGGGAAGGCAGAGTGATGGGGATGTGATGAGTGGCACAGCAGGATGAGGTAGAGTGTGGCTTTGCAGTAACGTTTTGTGATCTACTGAGATAATTGAAAGGTCTGCGCCACTGCAGTTAGGTCTTCCTGACGACATCCCTGCTTGTGCCCTCCTGTGCAATGTGCAACCAGGCTGCATTGGTCTCCTGGGGAGGTCTCTTCTGCCCATTGGAAGGGAAGAGAACCTCCCTGCGTGCTGTGACTCCCTCCATAAGCATATGGAGGGAGTAATGGGAGAGCCTGGGTGCAGCCGTGCATCTTTGTGCAACGCTTGTCAGTGTTTGCAGCACCTCAATGCTGCAGAACACTGACAGCACAACTGTCAAAATGAATGTGGGCATGGTCCCTTTAAGGAAACCGGTTGATGACGCATCATCAAATGACGTTATCAGACCCGCTTCCTATTAATTGGCCGGGAACCTCGCAGGGTGGGCTTAACAAGCCCAATCAACGTAAAATCTTGTTGGAGGTCGGGATCAAGACAGATGCGGTATCCTCACACGCCACGGACGTTACTCACCACGGACCCGCCGAGGTTGGAAAAATCCAGCCCGCTGTGTGTGAAAATTCTCTGCGGCATTTTCCAAAATAATAGCAATGGCGACACTTCAAAGTAATTCACAAGTTATTTACGGATGAGGAAGGCCATTTGGCCCATCTTATGCTGCGATTGCTACATCTAGTTGTTTCTTAAATGATTCCAAGGTTTTCACCCGCACCACTCTGCCTAGTAGTATATTCCAAGGGTTGACCACTCTCTGCATAAAGAAAACCCTCCTGACATCAGTGCTAAACTACCCTTTTACCAGTTTTGAACCCGTGTCCCCTCGTCCTGCTCCCGCAGTTTAATTTAAAATAGTATTGTGGATTAATCTTTTACATACCATTTACTGTCCTACATTCCTCATTTAGATCACTTCTCAGCAGACTCCTTTTGTGGCTAATAGGCCCAAGTCTCTCCAGTCTTTTGTCATAACTCAGACCTCAGACACTGGGTGGGGGAATCAGCCTCTTGGCTCTTCTCTGCACTGCCTTCAACCCTTGAATATCGCCCTTGATTCTCTCCTCCTTCAGCTGCAGGAGGCGGTCAGCACTGTTCTGTGCTCTGCCTCAGCATCAACTAGGTACGTGCACAAAACAGCAAGAACCAGAAAAACAAGCACTGTTTACTAAAAGCACCACCATAGAAACAATCAGTGACACAGAGTCTGGGCATCATCTTTTTAAAAAAAAAAAATTGTAAATGGCCCCATCAGTTTGTTCATCTTTTCCTCCAGGCTGCTATTTGTGTACAAGTGAAGTTCTGTCAGACAGAAAGGGTCAGGTGAGGTGCTACTCATAAGTAAACAGGCAGTAGTCCAACCTGGTTATGTTGATCCTGAGCATCATTGCCACTGTGCTATGTAAGCATGCGTGTACGTACCCTCCCCCCCCCCCCCCGTATCAAGTCCCATTCACACTGGGATGGCAGATGAAATTTCATGCAGATAAGTGTAAAGTATTGCACATGGGAAGAAAAAAAAGAACAACGCACGTACTCCTCGAATGGTTCTAATTAGCTAAGGATGAAGTTAAAAGAGACCTAGGAGTCTTAGTAGACTCAACACTCAACATATCCAACCAATGCAGAGCAGCGATCGACAAAGCCAATAGAATGTTGAACTACAAAGCCAAAATAGTAGAATACAACTTCAGAGGAAGTCATGATCAAACTGCACAAAGCTCTCGTTAGACCACATCTTTGTACTGTGTCCAATTCTGGTCACTGGAAAATGCAGCAGAGATGAAGAGAGTAAAAATGCTAATTTGAAATGAATAAGATGTAATCGTTTTACCAAATTAGTCTAAAGTAATGGAAGATTTGTTTGGAGCGAGCCGTCATTCTATTTTATTTGCAAATAAGCTACCCCTGCATATAGGCAGTAGTCCGAACTTGAGCCCTTCCCTAGGAAAATAATTATAACTCGCATATAGTCCGCATCCCTGATTTAAAAAAAAAAGCGTTATAAAGTGCAGCCTGTGGTGATTAAATATGGTGTATTGTATGAAACTTGTGTGAATTAATGAATTAAGCCTATCAGTGGATAGATTAAGGGGGATATTTGCATGCCATGTACAGTATATACAAATTTGCTGGTGGTGCTTGCACACCTGCAACAGCCACAGGACAACTGAAGTAGGCTGGTCAGGAATTTGAATGAATTTGTTTTATTAAACTAACAAACACCTGAAGTGCACTGGAAAAACAAATCTGAACTTCAGCCAGCCTCTAAAGAGGTTAAACAGTAACCTAATCATAGATGCATTTAAGGGGAAACTAGATAAACACATGAGGGAGTAAGGAATAGAAGGTTATACTGACAGGGTTAGATGAAGAGGGGTGGGAGGAGGCTCATGTGGAGCATAAACTCTGGCCTGGACCATGGGTCATTTTCGGGTTGGCAGGCTATAACTAGTGGGGTACCGCAAGGATCAGTGCTTGGGCCTTAGCTATTTACAATCTGTATCAAAGACTTAGATGAGGGAACCAAGTATAATGTATCCAAATTTGCTGACGATACAAAGTTAGGTGGGAAAGTAAGCTGTGAGGAGGACGCAAAGAGGCTGCAAAGGGATGTGGACAGGTTAAGTGAGTGGGCAAGAGCAAGGCAGATGGAATAGAATGTGGAGAAGTGTGACGTTATCCCCTTTGTTAGGAAAAATGAGAAAAACTAAATATTTTTTAAATGGTGTGAGACTGGGAAATGTTGGTATTCAGAGGGATCTGGGTGTCCTTGTATACGAATCACAGAAGGTTAACGTGCAGGTACAGCAAGCAATTAGGGAAGCAAATGGTATGTTAGCCTTTATTACAAAGGGATTGGAGTAAGAGTAAAGAAGCCTTACTACAATTCTCTGGGGCCTTGGTGAGACCACACCTGGAGTACTGTGTGCAGTTTTGGTCTCCTTACCTAAGGAAGGATATACTTGCCATAGAGAGAGTGCAACGAAGGTTCACCAGTCTGTTTCCTGGGATGAGGGAGTTGTCTTATGAGGAGAGATTGGGTAGACTAGGCCTATATTCCCTTGAGTTTAGAAGAATGAGAGGTGATCTCATTGAAACATTTAACATTTTTAAAGGGCTTGACAGGGTATATGGTGGAAGGATGTTTCCCCTGGCTGGGGAGTCTAGAACTAGGGGTCACAGTCTCAGAATAAGGGGTCGGCCATTTAGGACTGAGATGAGGAGAAATTTCTTCACTCATAGGGTGGTGAATCTTTGGAAATCTCTAAGCCAGAGGGCTGTGGATGCTCAGTCGTTGAGTATATTCAAGACCGAGATCGATAGATTTTTGGATACTAAGGGAATCGAGAGATATGGGGATAGTGGAGGAAAGTGGAGTTGAGGTAGAAGATCAGCCATGATCTTATTGAATGGCAGAGCAGGCTCGAGGGGCCGAATGGCCTACTCCTGCTCTTATTTCTTATGTGACCTGTGAGAACTCCATTCAAAGACTGACCTATAAAAGATAGACTTAAGTTATGTATTTGGACCAATTCAACAAAACTTCAGCAAAGTTTATCTTTACTATGAAGACTTCTCAAGGAAGGATCTGTATCTTAAATTTGGAAATACTTTTCATAGTTGCATTACTGCTCACTGCTGGGTTGTCCCCATTTTGCAGGCATTAACGTCAAACTTAACAGCATCATTGCTTGAAGGATCTTCTGATGGAGACCTTTTTGGATCCGGGTATAAGCCAGCTGATCTACCTTATTGTTACATGGTGCAATACATATCTGTACACTGGCACCAGACAGAATTGCCATGGCACACTGCCTGGGTGCACATGTTATAGCTCAGCCAGAACAGGCTATCTGCTACACCTCAATCAAGAGAAGTTCCTTCAGAAATAAATGCAGAATATGCTGGAAATACTCAGCAGGTCAGGCAGCATCTTTGGAAAGAGAAACGGAGTTAACAGACGAAAGGTCATCGACCTGAAATGTTAACTTTGTTTCTCTCTCCACAGATGCTGCCTGACCTGCGTATTTCCAGCATTTTCTGTTTTTATTTCAGGTTTCCAGCATCCGCAGTATTTTGCTTTTGTTTTGAAGTTCCTCCAGAGATGATCTCCCTTCCTCAAATACTGCAGGCATCTCAGTGCTCCTTCGTTTTCTTTTGTCTTGTCCAAGTGCTTGCATTGGGTCTTCTGATACCCTTAATGGGGTTGACCTTTCCCCCAACCCTTTACTCTACTTATACCTAGTATTGGTTAAGTCTGTAAATCTGTTCAGAGATGCCCAATGGAAATGGTAGCTCCATACACTTTTCAAACACTCTTTGCTTTATATTTTTGTACTTGATTTCTGTATTCTGGGGAAACATTTTTTTTAAAGATTAAAAATGTTTTGCCACTCAGTAAAAATTTAGGGACAAAGAATAGTCGACACCAGCGGTTTTGGAAAGTTACTGAATAGCTAGTTTTACTTTTCAAGTAACTGACATTCCACCCTGCCTACCCACATGGCTTCTCAGCCAAACCTTTGTGGTTGACACAAAAAGATTTAAATCTCTTTCATGGTGCTATCATTACAGACCAATTGCATGTCAGGGTCAGACTAGTGGTGTGCTGGGACAGGTGGGTGTCCATAAATGAAAAAGAAAGAAAGAAAGAAAGATTTGCATTTATATAGCACCTTGCACAACCTCAGGACATCCTAAAGCGCTTTACAGCCAATGAAGTACTTTTGAAGTGTAGTTACTGTTGTAATGTAGGAAACACACGCACAGCAAGCTCCTACAAACAGCAATGTGATAATGACCAGATAATTTTTTTTAGTGATGCTGGTTGAGGGATAAATAAATATGGGCCCAGGACGTCGGAGAGAACTCCCCTGCTCTTCTTCGAAATAGTGCCATGGGATCTTTCACGTCCACCCGAGAGGGCGGACGGGGCCTCGGTTTAACCTCTCATCTGAAATGCTCTGTAACAGCCAAGAGGAACTATGCTTTGTGAAGTGACTGGTCTCCCGACTGATTGATTGTTCTAATCATGATTTTTCCCCACTACAATTGGAGGGAGGATCCTCTTTAGTCTCGAGGCATTATATACAACGGTGCACCAGCGAACTGGTGAAACCCAGTCGTAGCTTGTAGCTGAAACCGAAGCCAGACATCAGTTGAGGCTAAGGTTTTAGCTGGAGGTATTTGAATGGGAATTAAAGGCTTTCACCCAGCCAGTGTGAGGTAGCTCAGTTAATATCAATAAAGATACAGTAGTTAACCCAGATGCGGCAGTAATCTTGGCATTTCGGATGTGTGTTAATGCAGCTCCCTCGCATTGAGGCTCAGTCCAAGTCAGATCCCCCAGTGATGGAATCAATATTTTACACACTGTGATTGACAAAAGGGACACTGAATAATAATTCATTTCAGATCAATAGGAGGGGCACTAAGGGTTAAATGTGCTGAGACTAGATCTAGAACACTGGGTAAATTTGGCTCATTTCAAAGAATATATATGGGGGGTGGGGGGTGGAGAAGAGAAGAGCGTGGTTTCTGCGGATTTGTACCTGTGCTGAGGTGCGGTATTTAGAGTCCATCACGATCCCATAGCTTGTTTTACGGCATCCTTATTTGTAACAATTTGCATGAGTTTCCCCTATATTAATATACATGCGCTGATTTGATCATTTATTTTCCTAGTAAAATATAATTATGGGGGTACAGTGGTGTTGTGGGTCAGAAATTAGCCATTCACCCCTGAGACCTGGGTTCCTGTCCGATGGGATGATGGCCTTTGGCAAGTCTCAATCCAGTTCATATTGGCCACAGGCTTGCAACATAAAACTTGACATGAATTGGCAATCTCATTCAGAGAGTGAGGTGCAGAATGGCTGGTGTGGAAAATGGCAAAATGTCACACTGGCACAGTAGGGGGCACTTGTTGAAATTCCGACAGAGCAGAGGGAGCTTTATTTTGCATTGTAGCTTTGCCTTACCTGACCAGGGAGTGCTTGATGCTGATGCTGTAAGGCGAATTTTAACCCACCCTGCACAGCAGGAATGGAACGGGCGTGCATTTAAAATAGCTGTGCAAAGGCTACCGCCCGCTTGCCGCTTGATTTTCCGCTTGCCGCCATCTTAGCTGGGCCCGTTTTTTAGGCGGCCAAGGTGCCTACCAGACTCGGGCAGGAGCCTCCTCAATATGTGTTAATCGGGGTCCTATGACATCCATAGAACCCCAATGGCATTTTAACGGCCTGCTGAATTCACCACAGGCAGTCTGCTCAATAAACCCTGGCAGAAATTACCTGGTGTGGGGGGGGTGCGGGAGGGAGTTAAAATCGACTCCATTGTCTCATCACAAGGTATATGCAGATGAGGAAGGCCATTCGGCCCATCTTAGGAAGGCCAGTCGAGCAGCACTGGAGTGACGTGCCTCCTGGTGACATTGTGATACTGATGAATCAGGTCAGTCCCGGGCTAGAAAACTTATTCCACACCGTTATTAAATCCTGACATTATAGTTGCATCCGGGTTTTTGTATTTTTTTTAAACAAAATGAATGTGTAGCTTTATGGTCAGATGGGTACAGTAAGTATTTATTAATGCTAGATTTTTGTAATTTTAGTGCCTCTCATATACTATTTGAAAGCTGGCCTGCTGGGGGCGATGTGTTTTCAGTTTTACTCTGTGCTGTACTGTTTTCCTCAAGTTCCTCCTTGTTCTCTCAGCTTCGTTTCAACACCAGGACCATTTCTGACTCTCGTGGGTTCCTGACTGTAAAACTACGGCAGCACCGTCTCTATTTTATTCTTTATTGTTCTAAAAGCATATTTTTGTAACACTTTTTTTTCAGGTTAATCACTAGGATTTCAAAAGTAGGACTTGAAAAATGTTTAAAACCGTGCATGAAGTTATATCCATATGATGTCATCCGGTTTATCTATTTATGTTAAACACTGGTGCTTTGAGTCAAACAAGCCCACTACCCACGTGTGTGAGAGATGACAGGTTGAAATGATTCGTTGAGGTAGAAACATACCTGTCTGCCGTTACCCTGGGGGTATAACTGTGTGCCTTTTCCTTCAGGAGTATATTTATGGATGAGATGTGACTGCAAATTAATTAAAAAGATAATAGCAGAACAAGGGAGTGGAATTGGCAGGAAGTTATTCTCTGTGAGAGGGAGGAAATAAAACCTGAATTTGTGCCTAGAATTTCTAAATTAGAAACAATTTGCTTCGTTGCCAAAAAATTTAACGTTTAATCTGGTCAGTATCCCCTCATCCCCAAAAGTAGTCACGTCTAAAAAGTATCTATTTTGAGTAGTTTTCCGCAACATGTGTGGGTAGACAAAAATAGGGAGCATGGTTAACTGAAGAGGGGCTGCAAGTAATTTCAGGAGGGCACAGACAGGTTAGTCGTTTGAGCAGATAGTCATTCAGCCCCTCTTGCCCATGTTGGCTGTCAAAAGTGCTTTCTTCTTAGTCCCATTCCCTTGCCCTTTCCCCATGCCGTTTTTAATTTTTATTTAAAGTCAAATAAAACTTAGTGCAGAGAAACGAGAGGAGATGCAAGAAAATGGAGCCAGAAAAAAGACTTGCATTTCTACAGCGCCTTTCATGACTTCAGGACGTCCCAAAGCGCTTTACAGCCAATTAAGTACTTTTTTTGAAGTGTAGTCACTGTTGTAATGTAGGAAATGCGGCAGCCAATTTGCACACAGCAAGCTTCCACAAACAGCAGTGTGATAAATGACCAGATAATCTGATGGTTTAGGGATAAATATTGGCCAGGACACTGAGAATAACTTCCCTGCTCTCCTTTGAAACAGTACCATACGATCTTTTGGATCCACCTGAGAGGTTTAATGTTTCATCCAAAAGGCACCACCTCCAACAGTGCAGCACTCCCTCAGCACTGCACTGCAGTGTCAGCCTAGATTTTGTCCTCATGTCCCTAGAGTAGACTCCGAGGCAAGAGTGCTACCACAGAAGCACGGCTGACAACAGACAAGGTGAGAAAAATTCGGTTGATTTGCGGCTCCCATTAGTGCCCTAAGAGGGCGCCAACGGGGTGCAAAGCAACTAGCGCCTGGGCGCGGCGCCGCTAACACCGCCTGTGAAATTCAGCGGGAGGTTAGCGGCGGTGGTAACCGTTAGTGCCCCGCGGCGCTGCGCCTCGGCGATGACGTCATCGCCATGCGCAGCGCCCTGGCCTCAATTTTCAGTAGCGCCCCCTGACTTACATAGAAACATAGAATCTAGGAGCAGGAGTAGGCCATTCGGCCCGTCGAGCCTGCTCCACCATTCAATACGATCATGGCTGATCATCCAAATCCAGTACCCTGTCCCTACTTTAATCCCCACAGTACACATATCCCACCCTACCCCCGTAACCCCATGTATTTAATTCCCTCTAACATATCCCATCCTATCCCCATAACCCCACATATTTAATCCCCCCTAACACTAAAGGTCAATTTATCATAGCCAAATCAACCTAACCCGCACATTTTTGGACTGTGGGAGGAAACCGGAGCACCCGGAGGAAACCCACGCAGACACGGGGAGAATGTGCAAACTCCACACAGACAGTCACCCGAGGTCAGATTCGAACCCGGGTCTCTGGCGCTGTGAGGCACCAGTGCTAACCACTATGCCACCGTGCTGCGCTATGTCCGACAGGGTCAAGGGGGCCTACCTGCGGCCAGGGCGACGCAGATTAAAGGGGAGGTGCCGGGCGGCCATTTTTGTTGCTGGCCGCCTGCCAGCACCTGCCCCCGTTGCTGTCCCCGGCCTCCTGTGCAGCCCCCCCTGTGCTGGCTATGCTCCGTGAGCCCGGCAGTTCTCTTGAGTGCCGGGCTCTTTTGCCGGCACTCCGATCCCTATTCACTCGCAGCGCCCCAAGAGGGAGGCGGGGCGCTTCCAGTAGTGCCCTGCCTCCCTCTTGGGGCGCTACCAGTAAATTTTGGGCGCGGGGCACTAAAAGTAGCGAAGTTAGCGCCCCAAGGGGGCGCGACCCATTTTTGGCCCCAAGGAAAGGAAATATACAATAAATGATAAAACTTTAAAAGAAGTAGAGGAGAAGTGGGATTTAGCAGGAACAGGGGTGGAAGCAGATCCATAGTAGTTTTAAAAGAGAAATAGATAAATATTTGAAAAATTAAATTTCGAAAGGGCAAGGGAATGGGATTAAGTAAATACATTTAAACAGCCAGCACGGGCAAGAGGGGCTGAATGGTCTGTGCTGTAATATTCTGCAGCATTACAAAGACAAGCAACTGATGGAATCCGTAAGAGGGGGAGGATGACGCACATAGCTTGCTCTCCCAAGGCACAGCAATTTATCATGAGAGTGAATGTGCCGTAAACTTCTTTTAAAGCCTAAATTTGCTCCAGTTATTTCTCTTGGAACCTGTCCTATTAATTGCCATTTCTGTTCAGTGCATGGATGCCCAAACTATAGCCCACGGGCTACAGTGAGTAAGTGAGTCCTGACAATCCATCCTACAAAGCCCAGGCAATGAATTCTATTTGAGCTTGTATTTCTTACTGTATTTCTTACAATGCTGTTTGAATGTTGAGGGCGTAGGAGGTTTGGAAAAGGGTGTTCTTAGCGCTGCTTTCCAATTAGTGGAGAAAATCTAAATCTAGAATCTGTTTGCATCCATTGAGATATAGGAAAATTAATGGGAATATTTAGCTTTATTTATGAGAAACTGGAGTAGCTGGGGTTGTTCTCCTTGGAGCAGAGAAGGTTAAGGGGAGATTTAATAGAGGTGTTCAAACTATTGAGGGGTTTTGATAGGGTAATGAAGGACCAAGAAATTGATAAAGAAAGGGAAAATAGAATGAGAGTAAACTAGCGAGAGACATAAAAACAGATTGTAAAAGCTTCTATAGGTATGTAAAAAGGAAAAGATTAGCGAATGTGGGTCCCTTACAGGCTGAGACAGGAGAAATTATAATGGGGAATGAGGAAATGGCAGAGAAATTAAACAAATACTTTGGGCAGAATTTTCATTGACCCGTGAAGGCGGGTTTGGAGGCGTGTGGGGTGGGAAAATAGCAGATTCGGGGGTCCTGAACCCATCCCGCCCCCAACCCGCCTCCATGCCAGTTTCACAGGAGGCGGGTACCCGACCTGTGCTGGGACCTGCCTCCCCGATGCGGGAAGGGGATTAGTGCCAATAAACTGCCTGTTAACAGGTAGTTAACAGGCAGTTTTTTGCCTAATCCCTATTTTTAGCCCTGAAGTGTGGGCTTCCCGATAGGTTTGAACCACGCCGATTTAGCGAGGCGGACCGTGGGTCTGCAGGGGTTGGAGGGGTCGATATGTCCGGTGGGCAGGTGAGTGATGGGTGCATGTGTGCAGAGGTAAGTGTGTAAGGTAAGTGTAAAGTGTGGAAAAAAGTTTTACTTACCTTAACTTCCTCCTGCAGGTGTCAGCCCCTCAGGTCTCGGGAGTCAGAAATCTCACCGGCACAGAAAGCAGAATGGCCGTTGAGCTGTCAAAAGCTGCAGCCTCTGCTTTTTGTTCTGCAGAGATCTCTAAATCAGCCTGAGAGGAAGGAATTAACTCAGAGGACAGATTGTCAGTGTTTGACAGCTTCAAGGAGCTGTCAAACGCTGATATTTCATCTGTCAAAAGCTCTTGACAGATGAAATGTCAATCTGTGATGTCACCTGTTGCTGGGTGGCCCTTAATTGGCCTGCTGAGCCCGCTGGGTGGGCTCAACAAGGTCAATCAAGGGAAAATCGAGTGGGTTGGCCACAACTCGATGGAGGCGGGACTACAACCCCAAAAGTGGGAGTCCCGCCTCCTGCTTGCCTCCATTGATAAAATCCAGCCCTTTGTGTCTGTCTTCACGGAAGAAGACGCAAAAAACTTCCCGGAAATAGTAGACAACCAAGTGTCTAGCGAGAATGAGGAACTGAAAGATATTAGTATTAGTAAAAAAGTAGTACTGGAGAAATTAATGGGACTGAAAGCCAATAAATCCCCTGGACCTGGTGGCCTACATCCTAGGGTTTTGAAAGAGTTGGCTATAGAGATAGTGGATGCATTGGTTGTCATTTTCCAAAATTCCATAGATTCTAGAACGGTTCCCGCAGATTGGAAGGCAGCAAATGTAACCCCACTATTTAAGAAAGGAGGGAGAGAGAAAACGGGGAACGACAGACCAGTTAGCCTGACATCAGTAGTAGGGAAAATGCTAGAATCTATTATTAAGGACGTGGTAACAGGGCACTTCGAAAATAATAATAGGATTGGGCAGAGTCAACATGGATTTATGAAAGGGAAATCTGATGGAGTTTTTTGAGGTTGTAACTAGCAGAATAGATAAGGGGAATCAGTGGATGTGTATTTGGATTTTCAGAAGACATTCGAAGAGGTTATTAAACAAAATTAGGGCTCATGGGATTGGATATACTAGCATGGATTGAGGATTGGTTAACAGACAGAAAACAGAGAGTACAATAAACGGGTCATTTTCGGGTTGGCAGGCTGTAACTAGTGGGGTACTGCAAGGATCGGTGCTTGGGCCTCAGCTATTCACAATCTACATCAATGATTTGGATGAGGGGACCAAATGTAATATATCCAAGTTTGCTGATGATACAAAGCTGGATGGGAATGTAAGTTGTGAGGAGGATGCAAGGAGGTTTCAAGGGAATATAGACAGGCTAAGTGAGTGGGCAAGATCATGGCAAATGGAATACAATGTGGAGAAATGTGAAGTTATCCACTTTGGTAGGAAAAATAGAAAAGCAGACTATTTTTTAAATGGTGAGAGATTGGGAAATGTTGGTGTTCAGAGGGACCTGGGTGTCCTTGTACACAAATCACTGAAAGTTAACATGCAGGTACAGCAAGCAATTAGGAAAGCAAATGGTATGTTGGCCTTTATTACAAGAGGATTTGAGTATAAGAGTAAAGACGTCTTACTGCAATTATATAGGGCCCTGGTGAGACCACACCTGGAGTATTGTGTGCAGTTTTGGTCTCCTTACCTAAGGAAGGATATATTTGTCATAGAGGGAGTGCAACGAAGGTTCACCAGACTGGTTCCTGGGATGGGGGGATTGTCCTATGAGGACAGATTAAGTAGACTAGGCCTATATTCTCTAGAGTTTAGAAGAATGAGAGGTGATCTCATTGAAACATACAAAATTCTTACAGGGCTTGACAGGGTAGATGCAGGGAGGAAGTTTCCCCTGGCTAGTGAGTCTAGAACCAGGGGTCACAGTCTCAGAATAAGGGGTCGGCCATTTAGGACTGAGATGAGGAGAAATTTCTTCACTCGGAGGGTGGTGAATCTTTGGAATTCTCTACCCCGGAGGGCTGTCGAGGCTCAGTTGTTGAGTATATTCAAAAATGAGAAGTCGCACAACACCAGGTTATAGTCCAACAGTTTTATTTGAAATCACAAGCTTGTTCAAATAAAACTGTTGGACTATAACCTGGTGTTGTGCGACTTCTCATTTTTGTCCACCCCAGTCCAACACCGGCATCTCCGCATCATGAGTATATTCAAGACAGAGATTGACAGATTTTTGAAAATTAAGGTAATCAAGTGATATGGGGATCGAGCGGGAAAGTGGAAATGAGTTAGAGGATCAGCCATGATCTTATTGAATAGCGGAGCAGGCTCGAGGGGCGAAATGGCCTACTCCTGCTCCTATTTCTTATGTTCTTATGATAGAGTAAATCTTCTTCTTCTTAGGCAGTCCCTTGGAACCGAGGATGACTTGCTTCCACATTAAAAATGAGTTCTCAGGTGACTGATGAGTCCAATGCGGGACCTACAGTCTCTGTCACAGGTGGGGCAGACGGTGGTTGGTGGGGCAGACGGTGGTTGGTGGGGCGGGTGGGTGGGGTGCTTGGGTTGACATGCGCTCCTTGTGCTGCCTGCGCTTGTCTTCCTCTTGCTCCCGGCGAAGAGGCTCGAGGTGCTCGGCGCCTTCCCGGATGCTTCTCCTCCACTTTGTGTGGTCTTGGGCCAGGGATTCCCAGGAGTCGGTGGGGATGTTACACTTTTTCAAGGAGGCTTTGAGGGTGTCCTTGAAGCGTTTCCTCTGCTCACCTGGGGCTCTCTTGCCGTGCCGGAGCTCCGAGTAGAGCGCTTGTTTTGGGAGTCTCGTATCGGGCATGCGGACAGTGTGACCCGTCCATCGGAGCTGATCGAGCGTGATCAAAGCTTTGATGCTGGGGATGTTGGCCTGAGTGGGAACACTGACGTTGGTGCGCCTATCCTGCCAATGGATTTGCAGGATCTTGCGGAGGCAGCGTTGGTGGTACCTCTCCAGTGCTTTGAGATGCCTGCTGTACATGGTCCATGTCTCTGAGGCATACAGCAGGGTGGGTATCACTGCTGCTCTGTAGACCATGAGCTTAGTGCCGGGTTTGAGGTCCTGGTCTTCAAACACTCTCTTCCTCAGGCGACCGAACGCTGCACTGGCACACTGAAGGCGGTGTTGGACTTCGTCGTCGACGTCTGCCCTTGTTGACAGTAGGCTCCCGAGGTATGGAAAGTGGTCCACGTTGTCCAAGGCCTTGTCGTGGATTTTGATAATCGGGGGGCAGTACTGTGTGGCGGGGGCAGGTTGGTAGAGGACCTTCGTCTTACGGATTTTTAGTGTAAGGCCCATGCTCTCGTACGCTTCGGTATAGAGTAAATAAGGAGAAACTGTTTCCAGTGGCAGAAGGGTCGGTAACCAGAGGACACAGGTTTAAGGTGATTGGTAAAAGAACCAGAGGGGGAGACGAGGAAACATTTTTTGCGCAGCGAGTGTTACGATCTGGAATGCACTGCCTGAAAGGGCCGTGGAAGCAGGTTCAATAATAACTTTCACAGGGGAATTGGATAAATACTTGGAAGGGGTAAAATTTGCAGGGCTGTGGGGAAAGAGTGGGGGTGTTGGACTAATTGGAGAGCTCTTTCAAAGAGCCGGCACAGGCACAATGGGCTGAATGGCCTCCTTCTGTGCTGCATCATTCTGTGATTTTATGTGAGCCCTAAGTGGCAGCTGAAACGGCAACAAAAAGCTTGGGCACTTTTGGCCCAGTGTACAGTTTTGCTCCATCTTCATCGTTATCAAAAGCAAGTCTTTGTGGATTCCCATTCCCTCCTTATGTAAGTTTAGCTTTAACTAAGTGGTGTGTGAGTGTGTGACTTGTTGCATATGAGGATCCCTCTGTTCATCCACCTTCACAAATGCGCTGTGTTGTGTCTTTAATAAATCCAGTTTCAATGGTGCAATGAAAGCTTTATGGGCCTATATATACTGGGCTGGGCAAACTGGAGCCACAGAGCCACGTGTGGCTCTTAAAAGAAAAACAAAATTCAAGCGGCATAGTGTTAGTTATTATTTGGTAATGTGAATATTATTCCATACAGACCCTATTTGTGGATCAAATGCTTTCAAACGGAAGTTCAGCTAGTTTTAGTTAAAATCAGCTTGAAGTTACTGCTATAGTCTGAAGTCTGACTTGTATTACATTTTATATAATTATTGTAAGGTTTCACAATTTAAAGCATATTTTGGGAGGGATTAATAACAGATTATATATGATATTTCTATATTTTTATTTTCTTTTTGGATAATTTTGATCACTCCTTCCCTGATACCTGCTGAAGCCACGGTTAGCTGGGTGCAAGAACCCTTCCGACACCTTGCCTGAGTGGTCACCCTTCATGCATGAGTCTGGATGCAGAGTGACTTCAGGCTATTCGACCAAGGGGGAACATTACAGCTAAGCCCAATCGCGCACTCACCCAATGTCAACAAACATGCAACGGGGGAGTCAAGGGTTATGGGGAACAGGCAGGAAAGTGGAGTTGAGGCCAAAATCGGATCAGCCATGATCTCATGAATGGCGGAGCAGGCTTGAGGGGCTGAATGGCCTACTCCTGCTCCTATTTCTTATGTTCTTATGCAGTTTCTGGCAGGGGTCACTGGATCATAGAAACATAGGAGCAGGATTGGGCCATTCGGCCATTCGAGCCTGCTCCGCCATTCAATATGATCATGGCTGATCCTCTGTCTCAATACCATATTCCCGCTCTCTCCCCATACCCCTTGATGCCTTTTGTGTCTAGAAATCTATCTATCTCCTTCTTAAATATATTCAGTGACTTGGCCTCCACAGCCTTCTGTGGTAGAGGATCAGGAGCGAGAAACTTGGCTGCCTTTCCCCCGTCCCTCTTTCCTTTCCTTTCCTTTCTCAGGCCCGCCGAGATTAATTGTGGCAGCCCCAATGTTTCTGCTTCGTAGCTGTGGAGCCATTGGAGTTTGATGCACTGAGGCAGTTAATGAAGGTATGGTTGATATCTATACAACTACTGTTCGCTGTTTGTCAGCATTAAAAATAACAATGCCCAGGATCCAGCTAGACTGTGTTTCCAATTGGTCGTAATTCATATGCCTTCAGTGGATCTCATTAAAATGCCTCAATCCTGTGTAAAATGTGAATGAAGCTTCTGGAATTGGTCACTGGCTAAAGACTCGCATCATGTTTTCAGTTTATGTATTTTATTATCCCACAGCTAACGACACAAGGAAGTTTCCTTTATCCTTCATTGGCACAAACCTATATTTAGATTTGAACATTTTAATCAGTCAATAAAACAATACAGTCTCGTGACATACTGAGAGTAGAAGATACAGGCTATGTGTCTTTCATTTCTACATTACAACAGTGACTACACTTCAAAAGTACGTCATTGGCTGTAAAGCACTTTGGGACGTCCGGTGGTCGTGAAAGGCGCTATAGAAATGCAAGTCTTTCTTTCTTTCTTTCTTTCTTTCAGGAAGAATCTTAGCAAAACAGTACTGGAAAATAGAGACAGAAAATGATGCAAATACACAGCAGGTCAGTCAGCATCTGAATAGGAAAAACAGCTCTTTGTTTTACAACAGCAGCTATCATTTATGTGCCATTTAAAACGTCCCAAGGCACTTCACAGGAGCGATTATCAAACAAAATTTGACACCGAGCCACATAAGGAGATATTAGGACAGGCGACCCAAAGCTTGGTCAAGGAGGTAGGTTTTAAGGAGCATCTTAAAGGAGGGCTTAAGCAGGGCTTGAACTCACAACCTTCTGACTCAGAGGTGAGAGTGCAACCACTGAGCCGAGCTCAGAAGATAACAGCCCCTTTTAAAGCCAACCTCTATTGGAAAACACACCCATTAGCATTTTAGGTAGAGATTCTGCATCAGAACTCCAATCGGACGAAGGGTGTCTCCACCTGAAATGTAAACCTGTCTTTCCTTTTCTCGGATGCCGATTGACATGTATGTCCAGCATTTTGTGAAATTATTTTATTCCAAAAATGTTGTTTGTTAACATTTTTTATAAAACATTATACGCGTAAGGATGCGTATTTGTGTTTTCAGTCACGGCTGTGTTATATTTTAGGCACTTGGAAGTAATAGTCTCTGCTACATGCTGTATTGTGGCCAGCAAGGGTCCCATGTGACTGACTCCTCTCACAAAGCCCAGTGTCTTTCCCCCACACAAATATCATAAGGCACATCAACAGTAGAACAGATTCTGATCCTCTATCACTGTGGTCACAGTCACACAGAAATAGCTCAATAAAACATTATAATTTAAAACTTTGCTCAATACCTGCTCCCACTAATATATTCTCCTATAAGACACATATATAATTGAAATATAATTTTGCTCTGTGTCAGTATATTGGTCAGATTTTGTTTTCTTTCTCTCCTTTGAGCTCACCGATGGGCTAGCCCAGTGTTGTGCTAAGCCAATGAGCTAGAGGATCCCAGATTCCAATTGCAATCTCTGCTAAATTGGCTGATCATATTCTGGGCAGCAGTATGGGTACTGCAATAGGCCTTAGCAACCCCTGGGCTAGGGAGGAAAAGCTCGTACTCCTGATCACTATTCAGCAAACCCTGTGGAAAGTGTACGAGTGTGTGTGTGGGCATCAGGTGAGGACAGAAAAAAAAGACTTGTATTTATATAGCACCTTCCATGACCTCAGGATATCTCACAGCTCTTTACAGTCAATGAAGTACTTTTGAAGTGTAGTCACTGTTGTAATGTAGGAAACGCGGCAGCCAATTTATGCACAGCAAGCTCCCACAAACAGCATTGAGATAATCTGTTTTAGTGATGTTGATTGAGGGATATATATTGGCCAAGGCGCCTGGAGAACTCCCCTGCTCTTCATCGAATAGTACCATTGGATCTTTCACGTCCATCTGAGAGGGCAGACAGGTCCCTGGTTTCATGTCTCATCTGAAAGACGGCAGCTCCAACAGAGCAGCACTCCCTCTGTACTGCACTGAAGTGTCAGCCTAGAATCTGTCTCTGAAGTGTAAAAGGTTAAGAGCATGGCTATGATGGCTTCCCGTTGTTTACTGTCCGGGGGTCTCACATGGTGGCGGAAGGCTGCTGGTACCCGTGGACCTGTGTCCCACCATGAGTCAGTGCCTTCAGAAGAGGAGAAAAAATGAAATAATCAGGGGGGGGAAAAAACGAACGTACCTTAAAAGCTATGAATAAACATTTCACTAGTAGTTGTGCAGCATGCGTTATCGATTTTCTAAATCTGTGAAATGAACCCAGATGCACATGACGATATGTGCGATATCAGCAACAATTTGCACTTACATAACACCCTTAACATAGGGAAAACATCCGGAGGTGCTTCACAGAAGCATAATCAGACAAAAAAAAGGTCTCAACATTGAGTTCAGCGGTTTCAGACTATAACCTCTGCCCCTATTTTTTCACATGGCAGCTGTTGATGATTCTGCCATCCCCATTTGCAACATTTAGGGCTGGATTTTTCAAGCCCCGAGGAGGCGGGCATGGAGGCGGGACAGCCCGTAAAATCGGAGAAATTGGGGGCGGGTGGCAAACCCGCACCCATCCCGCCTCCGTGCCCACTTGCCAGGAGGCGGGAAGATGTGTAGCTTCGGGTCCCGTCTCCTGGAGGCGGGAAAGGCTTTTAATCCTTTTAACTGCCTTTTAACAGGTAGTTAACGGGCAGAAAAAAGGATTAGTGCCATTTTACCTTTACAGGTGAAGGCTTCCCGACCTCGGAGAACCCTGCCGGGTTGGAGGAGACGTAGAGGAGGTGTGCGGTGGTCGGAGGCACCTGGAAGTAAGGTGTAGAGGTGAGTGATAGGTGCAAGTGTGGAGTGGTAAGTATGCAAGGTGAGCGATTAGTTTAAAAACGTGTTCACTGACCTTTTTTCCTTCTATAGCCTTTAGCTGCTCGAGATGGGGAGAGCCGACACCCACCTTGTCAATTTCAGGTAATGGCTGATGGACCCTCCAATCCATCAGACATCTTAAATTTACTAATTTTCAATGTTTGCTGAATCCTCACCACAAAGACTCATCAAACTAAAGAGAATGTCAGTGTTTGACAGCTTCACAGAGCTGTCAAACGCTGTCACTTCTTCTTTCAAGAAGTCTTGACAGATAGCACGTCTGACGTTGACGTGATCTGTCAGTGACTTCTTCCCTAATTGGCCTGCTGAGCCCGCAGGCCGGGCTTAACAAGCTCAATCAGGGGGAAATCCCTCTGAATGGTCAGGCGAGGATAGAGGCGGGACATTGACACGACAAGCAGCGGTCCCGCCTCCAACTCACCTCCATTCACAAAATCCAGCCCTTAATCTCTCCTGCCTTCCACCCTAGCACAGACTGTTCCTTCTGTTCTTTCTTGCCCTCCCCCTTTCCCTGCCTCTGCACCTGCTTAAAACCTGTTACATCTCTAACTTTTTCCAGTTCTGACGAAAGGTCACAGACCTGAAACGTTAACTCTGTTTCTCTCTCCACGGATGCTGCCTGGCCTGCTGAGTGTTTCCAGCATTTTCTGTTATTTAAAAAAAAATTACACTGAGCCAAGCAAGGAGATATTGGGATCTCCCAGTATTTTGTGTTTAACAGTAAAACAAAATGAAGACACTGTATCAAGCATGTGTATGTGGAGAGCCTTTTGTACTGGGCTGCACAAAGGGTGCAGAGACATTAGCCAAGTATGTGTTACAGAAGGCAAGCTCCTTGACTGCGCTAGTGTGCATGTTGATGCGTGATAAGGGCTATTCCTATTTTGTTCTTCTGCTGGCTAACTGGCCCTGGAACTTTTAAGACCACTGTCAGCCATGGCTCAATGGGTAGCACCCTTGCCTCTGAGTCAGAAGGGTGGGGTCAAGTCCCACTCCAGAGGCTCGAGCACAAAAACCTACACCGATACTCCAGTGTAGCACTGAGGGAGTGCTGCACTGTCGGAGGTGCTGTCTTTCGGATGAGATGTTAAACAGCGGCCTCATCTGCTCTCTCAAGTGGACGTAAAAGATCCTAAGCCATTATTTCGAAGAAGAGTAGGGGAGTTCTCCCTGGTGTCCTGGCCAATATTTATCCCTCAATCAGCATCACAAAAAACAGATTATCTGGTCATTATTGGGATGAGCAGAACCTGTCCCGTCAGTGAGAACGCGCCAGCCTGTGTCCTGTGGTGTACCGCAGGGATCGGTGCTGGGTCCTTTGCTGTTTGTAGTGTACATTAATGATTTAGATATAAATGTAGGATGTATGATCAGTAAGTTCGCAGATGACATGAAAATTGGTGGAGTGGTAAATAGCGAGGAGGGACGCCTCAGGCTACAGGACGATATAGATACATAGATACATAGAAAATAGGAGCAGGAGTAGGCCATCCGGCCCTTCGAGCCTGCTCCGCCATTTAATGAGATCATGGCTGATCCTCCAATTCAGTATCCCGTCCCCGCCTTCTCTCCGTAACCCTTAACCCCTTTTGCCTGTAGAAATATATCTAATTCCCTCTTAAATATATTTAATGAGCTGGCGTACACTGCCCTCTGTGGCAATGAGTTCCACAGGTTCACCACCCTCTGAGTGAAGAAATTCCCCCTCATTTCTGTCCTAAATGGTTTAGCCCTTATCCTTAAATTATGTCCTCTAGTTCTGTTCTCACCCGCCAAGGGAAACATTCCTTCTGCATCTAGTCTGTCTAGACCTGTCAGAATTTTATACACTTCTATGAGGTCCCCTCTCAATCTTCTAAACTCCAGTGTGTACATCCCTAAACTACATAGTCTCTCCTCATAGGTCAATCCCGCCATTCCTGGTATCAGCCTGGTGAATCGCCGCTGCACCCCCTCCATGGCAAGAACATCTTTCCTCAGATGAGGCGACCAAAACTGTACACAGTACTCGAGGTGTGGTCTCACCAGTGCCCTGTACAGCTGCAGCAAGGTATCCCTGTTCCTGTATTCCAACCCTTTTGCTATGAAGGCCAGCATACCGTTTGCCTTCTTGACCGCCTGTTGCACCTGCATGCTCGCCTTCAGTGACTGGTGTACAAGAACACCCAGGTCTCTCTGTACTTCCCCCTCTCCCAATTTATTGCCATTTAAATAATAATTTGCCCTCCCGTTCCTGCACCCAAGGTGGATAACTTCGCACTTGTCCACATTATAGTGCATCTGCCATTTATCCGCCCAATCACCCAGTCTGTCCAAATCGCTCTGGAGCTTCCTGATCTCCTCCTCTGAGCCCACCCCCCCTCCTAGTTTAGTGTCGTCTGCAAATTTGGAAATGCTGCATCCGACTCCCTGATCCAGGTCATTAATGTAAATTGTGAACAGCTGGGGACCCAGGACAGATCCCTGTGGTACCCCACTTGTTACTGCCTGCCATTCAGAAAATGAGCCGTTTATTCCAACTCTCTGTTTTCTATCTGACAGCCAGTTCTCTATCCACGTCAATACTTTCCCCTTTATCCCATGAGCTTCAATTTTCCCTGCTAATCTTTTATGTGGGACCTTATCGAAGGCCTTTTGGAAGTCCAGGTACACCACAGCTACTGGCTCTCCCCCATCTATTTTACCAGTTACTCCCTCAAAAAATTCCAATAGATTAGTCAAGCACGATTTACCCTTTGTAAATCCATGTTGACTCTGTCCTATCCTGTCCCCATTTGCTAAGTGCTCCGCTATTTCATCCTTAATGATGGACTCCAGCATTTTGCCCACAACTGATGTAAGGCTTACAGGTCTGTAATTACCTGCTTTTTCCCTACCCCCCTTTTTGAATAGTGGGGTAACGTTAGCTACCCTCCAATCCATGGGCACTGTTCCCGAGTCTAATGAATTCTGAAAAATCATACTTAGTGCATCCGCTATCTCTAGGGCCACCTCCTTCAGTACCCTAGGATGCATGTTATCAGGCCCTGGGGATTTGTCCGCCTTCAATCCCTTTAGCTTCCTTAACACCATATCCTTAGAGATATTGAGTTGCGTCAGTTCCTCCTTTGCCAATGTCCCTATTTTTCCCGATATCCCAGGGAGGTTTTTTGTGTCTTCCTTCGTAAAGACTGACCCAAAGTATGCATTTAGTTGGTCTGCCATTTCCTTATTTCCCGTTATATATTCCCCCGTATCTGACTGCAATGGGCCAACTTTGGTTTTCACCAGTCTTTTCCTCTTGATATACTTATAAAAGCTTTTGGAGTTAGTTTTTATATTTTCCGCCAGCTTGCTTTCGTAAGCTATTTTGCCCCTCTTGATTAAGCCCTTTGTCCTCCTTTGCTCTATCTTAAACTGTTCCCAATCTTCCGCTCTGGCGCTTTTTTTGGCTATTTTATACGCCCTATCTTTGGATTTTATGCTGTCTCTAATTTCCCCTGTTATCCACGGTTGAGTCACCTTTTTAGATTTCCTTTTATGCCAGATTGGTATAAACAATTTTTGCAATTTTGTCATTCTATCTTTAAATGGGATGGTTAGATGGGCAGAACAGTGGCAAATGGAATTTAACCCTGAAAAATGTGAGGTGATGCATTTTGGGAGGACAAACAAGGCATGGGAATACACAATGAATGGTAGGATCCTAGGAATGACAGAGGATCAGAGGGACCTTGGTGTGCATGTACATAGATCCCTGAAGGCAGCAGCACAGGTAGATAAGGTGGTTAAAATGGCATATGGGATACTTGCCTTCATTAGCCGAGGCATAGAATATAAGAGCAGGGAGGTTATGATGGAGCTGTACAAAATGTTAGTTAGGCCACAGCTGGAATACTGTGTGCAGTTCTGGTCACCACACTATAGGAGGGATGTGATTGCATTGGAGAGGGTGCAGAGGAGATTCACCAGGATGTTACCTGGGCTGGAGCGCTTCAGCTATGAAGAGAGACTGGACAGGCTGGGGTTGTTTTCCTTAGAGCAGAGAAGGCTGAGGGGGGACCTGATTGAGGTGTACAAAATTATGAGGGGCATAGATGGGGTAGATAGAAAGGAACTTTTCCCCTTAGTAGAGGGGTCAATAACCAGGGGGCATAGTTTCGGGGTAAGGGGCGGGAGGTTTAGAGGGGATTTGAGGAAAGACTTTTTCACCCAGAGGGTGGTTGGAATCTGGAACTCACTGTCTGAAAGGGTGGTAGAGGCAGGAACCCTCACAACATTCAAGAAGCATTTAGATGAGCACTTGAAACGCCATAGCATACAAGGCTACGGACCAAGTGCTGGAAAATGGGATTAGAATAGACAGGGCTTGATGGCCGGCGCGGACACAATGGGCCGAAGGGCCTCTTTCTGTGCTGTATAACTCTGACTGTATGACTCTATTATTACATTGCTGTTTGTGGGAGCTTGCTGTGTGCAATTTGGCTGCCTCATTTGCTACATTACAACAGTGACTACACTTCAAAAAAAGTACTTAATTGGCTGTAACGCGCTTTGGGACGTCCGGTGGTTGTGAAAGGCGCTATATAAATGCAAGTCTTTCTTTCCAGTGGTGACTGAAAGCTACCTGGCCCGCATCTGTTAAGACCAGTGGCACAAAGGACCCTATTTTTTTTTAAGCTGTGTCTTCTGGAGCCAGTAAACGTCCCGCACTGAGAGCGGCAGCGCGATATTACAGTGTCACTTGCTGCTGATGTCATGACGCTGGTACTTGCCAAATATGTACACTGGCCAAACTATCACGGGCAAGGCCGCGCATACATAAAATACCAGGGCCCACTTGGTACCGGCCTTAGAGGGAGACTGACTGCATCATTAAAATGGAAATGCTTGAGAGCAACGCACTTAGGCAGCGCTCCCAAGACCAACCTGCAACATAAAAGCATCTAAAGGGCCTTGTTGCTGGAGGAGCTTAGCTAACTTCAACTTGATTGTTATAGCATTGTTTACTGTTACCTACCTATTCATCGTTGCCAAGAATGTGTTTCAAACTTCAGTAAGGGATCCTGAGCTCATTAAAGCGCTCAGCCAAACCTCATGCTTTCATCAGCTCTGTCCTTTCCTCCAGTATAAAACACACCAGAGTATTCATAGCGAACTTCCCTCTTCTGCTCCTATTTAATATTGTTTATTTTCACCTTTCTCCTCCCCTCCCCTGTCCTGGATGTTTTGGCTCCTTGCTAGGCTGCTGTTCCATATGTGTTTGTTGCCCTCCGGTCCCTCGACAAATGCTCATTCTTCACGTGTGATCTTCGACAGTGATTGTTCATCTACAGAGGGCATCCTAGCCAAGCCTGCTCCTCTGTTCACCCAGCATCCACACGTGCACTTTTAACCAGACAGTAAAAACATCAACTTGCATTTATATAGCGCCTTTAACATAGTCAAACGCCCCAAGGTGCTTCGCAGGAGCGTGAGCAAACAAAATTTGACACCAAGCCACACAAGGAAATATTAGGACAGGTGACCAAAAGCTTGGTCAAAGAGGTAGGTTTTAAGGAGCGACTTAAAGGAGGAGAGAGAGGTAGAGAGGTTTAGGGAGGGAATTTGAGAGCTTAGGGCCGAGGCAGCTGAAGGCACAGCGGCCAATGGTGTAGCGATGAAAATCGGGGATACGCAAGAAGCCAGAATTGGAGGAGCGCAGAAGTCTCGGAGGGTTGTAGGGCAAAAAGAGGTTACAGAGATAGGGAGGGGTGAGGCCATGGAGGGATTTGAAAACAAAAAAAGCAGTCAGAAGTAATTATACTGGCCAATTTTCCCATCCCTGACCAGGGGCCTCAAGGCCAATTGTTGTCCCAACCACCACCCCAGCTGAGACCAGTTAACTGAGCCCAGACTGGAGATCAAACCATGGTCTATATGGCTCACATCTACTCACCATGTTAACCAGCTGAGCCATCAGGGAACTACCGCTATTTAATGTGCATCATATTTTTGGATAAATTCGTGGCTGGGGTTTTCTGCTTCTGCACTCGCCATTCATTTTAAGGAGCAGAAAATTGCAGAACAGAAACGGAAAACTCCAGCCATTAAATGTCATAATATTCCTTTTGAGACTTGTGTTAGCAAAGTTCATCTTTGCAAAACCAAGCTTTTGCATTTCATTGACCTTAATCACACTGGTGATTGGACATTAAAGGGTTAAGATGCCACCAACGTTATGGCAAGGCTGGGAGAAGTGAGAGTGTTTTGCAAACTTGATTTTCGCTGTTTTGACAATCCAGCATTTTTATGATCAGCCTGGGATCAGTAAGAAAGAATTCTGTGCTGAATTAATTTTATTTTGTTTGTTTGTACTTGTCATCTTGAGGGATCAACCTAATGGGTTGTGGATGATTCCTTTCTCTTGTACCCACTGATCTTGTGTAGCATTGCCAAGACAGCTATGGCACAGGTCAGATGCAGTACTGTGCCCTTGTAGACTTCACACTCAACTCAGAAGAGATCTTTCCCTTGTTGCCGTCTCCACCCATTGCGCCAACATGACTTTTCCAATTCCCACACTCTCACTTTCGGCTTCTCAGAGCAAAATTACCAAATTAGGAGCAGTTAAAGTCACATTCAGGAGGAGACTCTCTGCTCTGGACGCGCGCCCACAGGGAACTAAATTGAGATGGGCCCAGAAACAATCCACATTGAAATCAGCTGTTAAAGGATTTAGCAGTATGTGCTTTACATTGCGTGAGACCAACGCAAGTGCAACCGGTCCTCGCGGCACAGGTCTCATGCATTTGACTATAAGTCGGATATAAAACTGCCTGAACTCACTGAGGCCTTGAAGACCTGCTAAAAAGGCACTAAAGTGGTCTTATGTCGTTTAAAAGCAGCTAGTGTAAATGTGGGAAGTCAGCATATAAACGGTGGTCTCCCGCAATCAGCACTGAACAAGCATCAGTATAAAGATGCCTCTGGCTGCATTCAAAGCTGGGCTCCAGACATGAAACGGGTTGGTTTAATCTCAGATAGTTTTCCCATCAAACCTATTTAAGGCAACAAATCACGTCTTATCTCTGCAATTTAGTATTTGTTTAAACAAAACAAATTTTTAAATGCAGATTTTTTATGGTCAGTTTAATGAGATGTTAACTACATGGTGCCAGTGTTGTGTACAGTATAACACAGATTCTTTGTACTTCTTGTTTGTGACGCACAATGATTTTTAAAGCCCTAAAATTATGGGGATATTTGGGCATGTTTCCCCCTACTTATATTTTTTTAATGCCCTTTCATCATCTGGAAGCTGCAGCGGAGAGGGTGGCAATACGGCCTGGTTTCAGGCTGCTGTAAATTCCTCTTGTAGCTGATTGCAAAGATGTTCCAGGGACCAGCCAGGCCTGTCTTTCTCCTACGATTCATCTCTTCCCGGGAACACCATACAATGGCAAGTATCTCTGACATAATAACACCTCGACTGAAACACTGCACAGGGATGAAAACGGACACCAAGCAGTGGGGAATGGTTAGTCCCAAGAGGAGGCTCTTAAAGGAGGGAGAGAGGTGACAATGCAGAGGGGGTAAACATTCCAGCCTGGTGGGGGTGGGCGGGAGGGTTCGAGATAGAGACTGTGACATTGAAAGTAGAGCAAAGGGAGGAGTGGCCAGAATAGGGAGAGCGGAGAGTTTTTTTTAAATTTATGCTTAGGATGTGGATGACACTGTCAAGGCCACATTTTTTTGTCCATCTGAAGTTGCACTGAGAAGATGGTGGTGGGCCTTGTAGTAAGGACTGTTTTTACAATATAACAACAGAAAACGCTGGAAAAACTCAGCAGGCGAGGCAGCATCCGTGGAGAGAGAAACAGAGTTAACGTTTCCGGTCGAAGACCTTTCATCAGAACTGGAGACAGCAGGAAATCAAATAGATTTAAAGCAAGGATAAAGCTGGGAAAAGGGGGAGGGGATGAAAGAACAAAAGGAGAGATTAAGAGACATTAAGAGATATTCAAGGAACAAGGTTGAAGAGACAAGCTACACAATGGTGTAGCTTGGTAAAACACTTGCTAGAGAGTATTAAGAGTCAGTTATGTAGTGTGGGACTTGAGTCACATTTAGGCCAGATTGGATCCAGTTAGATTTTCATGATGCCAGCCCAAAAATGATCAAATTTATTGAATTCAGTTTCAGTGTGGGATTTGAGCTAATGAGCTCTGGGTTCCTATTCCAGTACTAAAACCCCTACACTATGGAAGCAGATTCAATAATAGCCTTCAAAAGGGAATTGGTTAAATATTTAAAGGGGAAAGATTTGCAGGGCTATGGGGAAAGAGCAGGGGAGTGGGACTAATTATATAGCTTTTTCAAAGAGCCAGCACAGGCACGTTGGGCCGAATGGCCTCCTTCTGTGCTGTATCATTCTATGATTCTATATGATTCGGCTTAGTTGTGGTGCCCTCCACTGTTGCATAGCCTGGTGATATTCACTGTCCAGGCTTACCTTTTGGCTGCTTGGCCAAGGTACTGGAGGACTAGCAGGACCTGTGGAACTGTATGCAGCAAGAAGTCAACATCTACAAGAGGGAAGGGAATTGGAGGGGCAAAGGGAAATAATTACTTAATTCAGGTATCACACCCAGAAAGAATAATGTACTTGGCTGTAGTTGTACGGACTGTGAAATAACTACGCAGCAACAAAGCACTAAGAGGAGAGACACATTAGCTGCTGGCAGCTGTCTGAATTCAAACCACTCTCAATAAAATCGAGCAGGAATGTGTGTTTATCTGCTGGGTTTTAGCGCATTATATGAATGTTAGTGTATTAACATCAGGATAAATAGACCTGCATCTTGAAGTCAGTTATGGCAGTTGATCACAGGTTTGTGTCCTTATTATTTCATGTCTATTGAACCTTCTTTCTTACCTCATTGCTGTCTGTCATCCCCCTGGTGCCAAACAGTAAAAGGTTATGAGGTGGAACAAAAGCGAGTAATCATTGAGGGCTTTGCCATAGTTGATCAAATTGACTTCCTCATTTCTGCTGATCATTGCTTCGTTTTAGTTTCACCCTTATTAAGCCAGGGTAGCCCCACAAGGCTGCACATCTTTCTGACTCTTGTGGGGATGATTTCCTCTAAATGTAGATTTTCCCTGGCTGGTATTTTCTTTTAAATTTGCCAACCTATTCAAAAAGCATTGAAGGTTATAGATTAGACAAAAAAACTTCCCTTCCCCACGGGATAATGGGCATGTATTATAGACTTCCAGAGAAGGAAATTAATTCAGAGTTAGTGAACACCTTTAAAAGGGAGCTGAATAGATATCTGTTGAGAAGTGGGATTGACAGCACTGCCATGGGGCGTTAGGGGATGGAACTTCGCATTCCTTAAAATAGAGGATCAACAGATGGTGGGGGGGGGAAAGGATGGTTGAATAATCATCGTACATGGACTGTAGATGAAGGGGCCTTAAAAATCAAATGCATTGGATCACAGTTACTGCAGAACTTTCTTCTGGAGAATATCAGACAAAGAATTGCTCTGTGCGCTAGGTGCAGTGAAATTGCAAACTCGTTTTTAGGGCTTCTCCACAAGCACAGAGAGGAAATCTTCCTGCCAGGACACAGGGTTCCTCCTGACTGATGAATATTTCAGATCTTCATTGTAATTCAAGACAGGCGAAGGGAATTGAGCATCTGTTGTGAAGGATAGTACTTTTAATTGTAGTGTTCCCTCAGTACTACACTGGCGGTAATATTAGACATGTGCTCCTTGGTGTAGGGGCTGACCCATTGCTCTGCAGCCATATTCTGGATGTATCTAGGCACTGGACATCCTGCAGGAGCTTTCTAACAAAACTTACCAACACTACAGTTATTGACTTCCTTATGTCATATGTCCTAGTAAACCAATAAATTAAAATAAAAAATGATTTTCAAGTTCTTTCCTTTAAAATGAGGCTCTTTATTGCCTTTGTCCTCTATGCATTGCTTATCAACAGCATTGTGAAAGGTTTGCCAACAAATCCTGACTGTTATAATGGATACGTTTCAGTGCTATGTATTTGATCAAATCGTCTTAAACAAATATGAGCACTGGTAGAGACCATTGCGATCCATCTGGCTGGTTGTAAAGTTTGGAAAATACTGTAATCTGCTCTATCTCTTGTACCCCTTAATCCCTGTCTCTGCCAATTATCTACCCAGTTTCCTGTTGAACTTGCCAATGCTGTCTGCCTCCACTGTCTCACTGGGCAATCTGTTCTGTATATTCACCACCTTCTTTATGAAGTAGTTAAATATAAACTCTCTGTTCACTTTCCCTCTTCTGAGTTTGAGTTCATGCCCACTTATTGTAGAGCTTGTGATTATGTCAGACATATTAAGTCCAAAAATGTGCGGGTTAGGTTGATTTGGCTATGATAAATTGACCCTTAGTGTTAGGGGGAATTAAATACGTGGGGTTATGGGGGTAGGGTGGGATATGTGTACTGTGGGGATTAAAGCAGGGACAGGGTACTGGACTTGGATGATCAGCCATGATCGTATTGAATGGTGGAGCAGGCTCGATGGGCCGAATGGCCTACTCCTGCTCCTAGATTCTATGTTTCTATGTTTCTATATCATTAGGGCTCAATTTATCTACACAACTTGGAATGCCTCAATAAGCTGCCCATTGTGCCACTTTTCTTCAATGTAAACATTCCCAGTTCTGAAGTCTCTTGCAGCTCAGGTGCCTAATCAAGGGATCAATTTAGTTACCCTTTACTGTACCTTCTCCAATGCCAGGATAACCCTACTGAATTGCACACAGTACTCCAGCAATAGAGATTTAATCGAAGAATGCATTTTAGGGCAGCATTATACCACCATTTAAACGTGGCTTTGCACTGGACTACAGTTATACTACAGCAGGTGTGAAAACAAGTGGTGGTAAACTGCCTCCTGGGGATGGTCTCATAATTCTTACTCAAGTGCTTTTTGGGTGGCTATACACCTGAATTACATCACACCGTTTGCATTTAAGTGAAGCCAAAACCACTCGACATTGACACTAGTGGTGTAGTATTACTGGCCTATTACTTTCTTTAGAGTTTAGGTTGCTGGCAGCAGTAATGAGACCATGCTGTAGGGCAGGTTTTATGCATCAGAGCCAGTTCATAGCAGGAACTGAATGTTTTTGGGACAAATAATAATACTTGTTTTGATATAGCTCCTGATCACGTCAAAACTTTGCTCTTCAACAACACCCAGCCCCTCAACAAATTCTTTACATACATTTCTATATTTATTGCAGCTACTAAAGTTAGGGGTTTCCATTTTCCTGTTCTTTTATATTATTTGAAGCTGTGAAAATTGTATGGTTGAGTCCAATTTCTTGGAATCACCACCTCAATAATAATGTGATACTATGTTTTCATTAACTTATTTTTCATTACAAATTTATGGAGCACCATGTCATGTCTCTGAGACATCCCAAAGCACTTCATGTTCAACAAATTACTTTGAAGTATTGCTATCTGGTCAAACAAGGCAGTCATTTTGCACACAGCAAGATCTCTCAAACAGCAATGAGATGAATGACTTGTTGATCAGTTATTTTGTGGTGTTGAAGGAGGACTGTTGGCCAGGCACCTGCTGTTCAATGTAGCGCCATGGGTTCTTTAACTTCTGCCTGAACAGGTAGATGGCGACTTTGGTTTAACACCTTGGCATGGATTCTCTGAATTACCACCTATTTTGGGGCAGAAAACAGAAGGAAATGTGTTCTTAATGGCTACTGCCTTCTAATCCGCTATAATAAACTACACCTGAATTTTTCTCCCAAAATAAGTGCCAGTTCCCTTTAAGGCACCACAAGCTGGGTCTACTACATATAAATGGGATCAAAGGAGTGCGGCTTATCACTCCACTTCATTCCCCTCCATTTCTGTCCCAAACCCTGCCGCAAATCATTACTGCCGCTATATAAGTGATGGTAAAAGATGCAGCAAGATATCCCTGAGGCGGATACCGCACCTTGTGTGTTGCTGCTGAAGGTGGCCGTTTCTTTGGATGCGTAGCAATCCTTAAGTACTTTGGGAGTTGAGTCAGGATGTTTGCTGTTACCTTTACTCAGCTCTGCTCCAAGTCCTGTTTGCGTTCTAAGCACGAATTTCTCAAATGGAATCCCTTTATTTTTATGTTATGAAGAAGAGGAGGGGGAGCGAATGGAAGAGGCTGGGGTACAGGCTCTTAAGAGTCATGCGTCACCGAATGTATCTCTTCCCTATCCATAGACGCTGCGGTCTAAATCCCAAGAAAGTCTTACTTAGGCTTCCCCACAACATGAGGAGGGTGCACAAGAAGGAGAGGAAGTAGACCAGGAGATCCAGCATTCTGCTGCTAGAGCAAAGAGAGCGCAGAACTTTCAATCAATAAAGGTTGTCTCACCAAATAAAGTCACTTCATACTTGCCTGTTCTCTCCCACACTTTCTCACAAAGTCCATCATTTTCCAAGACGTATGCCAAGTCTTTCATAAGACAGAAGTCTACATTGCGCCTTTCATCATCCAACTCCTGAAAGTTAAAAGCAGACTCATATATGAACTCACAACTCTGTGATCAAGCTATCTTTGCTTGAAACAACAACATTCATCAGGAAGTGCTGACAAAATATATTCTCCCTTTCTACAACTACTTCTTAACACATTACAACAATAAAGAAGAAAGAAAGAACTTGCATTTATACAGTGCCTTTCATGACCTCAGGATGTCCCAAAATGCATAACTGCCAATTAATTACTTTTGAAGTGCAGTCACTTGTAATGTGAGAAATATGGCAGCCAATTTGCACACAACAAGCTCCCACAAACAGCATTGAAATAAATGCCCACATCATCTGTTTTAGGTGTTAGTTGAGGAATAAATCTTGGCCAGGACACCGGGAGAACTCTCCCCGTTCTACTTCGAATAGTTCCGTGGGATCTTTTATATCCACCTGAGAGGGAGGATGGGGCCGTCAGCTTAACATCTCATCCGAAAGACAGCACCTTTGACAGTGCAGCACTCACTCTGCACTGCACTGGAGTGTCAGTCTAGATTATGTGCTCAAGTCCTGGAGCGTGGCTTGAACCCACAAGCTACAGATGGAGGCAAGAGTGCTACCAACTGAGCTAAGCTGACACTCAACAAACAAATGGGCTTCCATAAGGGTAATGCACCCTCCAACTAGCCTAATGACCACAGCCTCTTCCCATACTTTACTGTCCCTGTTTAATGAATCAATTAATAATTAATCTCTATGATACAAGGTAGTCTGAATCCCAGTCTGCAGAGCATAGTGGATCTGAAAGAAATAAGACTTTTGGTCCAGCTTGTGAAACTTTATCATAAGTTAATGTTTTATGATGCCATAATCATTAGTTTCTGGGGAGACTTGCCAGACAGACAAATTAAACTGTTTCTGGCCTCATGTCTAACAGAGGGATTTGCTAAAACACGCTAATATCTTCTGTACCAAAAGAAGTTTATCATAACAATATTAACCTTAAAAGCTTGTGGAGTCCCTCATGGACAAGCTCCGCACAGTCCTGTTAGCTGTATACTGAATGTCTTTGCCATCCGATGTCATTGTAACAAATCTGTTATGACTAATCCCCAGTTAAAACAAACTCCATTATTATAAACCGCTTGTTATAACAAAAGTTCCATGGTCTCGGCTGATGTTCCATTAGTCAGTAGAGAAGCTCAGACCTTGCCAAGATGAGGCCCAGAATAAGATAGATGACTTTTCCCAGTTCCCCTCACCACCCCCCCCCCCCCCCCCCCCCCCGAATATTGTCTAATAAAGCTCTGTAACTTTTATTATCTTTAAAATTATTTTTCTTCCTCTTCAAATCTTTTACCCTCCCCTGCTAAAGACACTGACTCTTGGTGGGGGTCAATTCCAATCGTGCCAGCTGCCGTCTGGTAGCTCTCCAAGTGGCTATTCTTCATGTGTGAGCCCAGGTGTTGCGCATTGGCAGAACGGTCAAGTTCCACCTGCCTATTCCAGTGGTGCAAGTGGATGTTAAAGATCCACCTGAACCTCTGGAACAGGCAGATGGCACATATACTTGAAGAAGAGCAGGGAGCTCTTCCAGTGCCTTGGCCAACATTCGTCTCTCTGTGAATACAACCTGAAATAGATTAACTGGCAGAATCTATCTCATATTGATTTTTTGAGATCTTGTTGTGTGCAAAATGACTGATGTATATTCCCACATAGAATCATATAATGATACGGCACCGAAGGAGGCCATTCGGCCCAACGTGCCTATGCCATCTCTTTGAAAGACCTATCTGATTAATCCTACTCCCTTGCTCTTTCCCCATAGCCCTGCAAATATTTCCCCTTGAAGTATTTATCCAATTCCCTTTTGAAAGTTACTATTGAATCTGCTTCCACCACCCTTTTAGGCAGTGCATTCCAGATCACAACAACTTGCTGCGTAAATTTTTTTTTCCTCATGTCCCCTCTAATTCTTTTGGCAATTACCTTAAAACCTTACATAACAAAAATCATTGCAATTCCAAGTAATCCATTATATGTGAAGAGCTTTATGATGTCTCTGAGGGATGTGATAAGGTGTCACCTTGATGAGCCAAAATCTCCTGTAACTTAAAGTTGACATTGAAGCCATATGTCCCTCTGGCCTTGATTCTATCAATCCCCCCCCCCCCCCTCCAGCCAACTGCCACCTCAGGCTGAGTCAGTAGATGCCGTACTTTGACACACTGCTCAGTCCAGAGCTGATCTTCATCCTTTTACGTCCACTGCAATAGCAAGACTGCATTCTTCCACCTCCACAGCATTGCCCACTTCCATGCGTACCACTCCCCCACTCCTGACAAAAACCTTAGTCTATGCCTTTATCACTATGTAGCTTGACTTCTCTCCTAGTCAGTCTCATGCCTCAACTCCCACCAGCTACAGCACATCAGACAGCAGGTAACCAACAATAACAACTTGCATTTATATAGCGCCTTTAACATAGTAAAACGTCCCAAGGCGCTTCACAGGAGCATTATCAAACAAAATTTAACACTGAGCCACATGATGATCATAGGACAGATGGTCAAAAGCTTGGTCAAAGAGGTAAGTTTTAAGGAGCGTCTTAAAGGAGGAGAGAGAGGTAGCAGAGAGGCGGAGTGGTTTAAGGAGGGGATTCCAGAGCTTAGAGCTTAAACAGCTGAAGGCACGGCCACCAATGATGGAACTATTAAAATCAGGGATGTGCAAGAGGCCAGAATTGGAGGAGCGCAGAGATCTCGGAGGGTTGTAGGGCCGGAGGAGGTTACAGAAATAGGGAGTAAAGCCAAGTTGTAATCAACTAGATCTAGGCAGATAAAGTGTGAACTGCCATCCTGCCCTCCCCACCACACCACCAGCTTCATTACCAAATCAATCCCTGTGGGCTGTTTTTGTAAAATGGAGGCTACTCTTTTGATGGGTGAGCCATTAGGGATAATAAATGCGTCTGAAAGCTTCTATATTTTGACACCGGTCTGATAGAAATCTACAAAATCCTGTAAAGGATTCCTAACCTGGTTAGCAGAGTTCAAAAGACACTGGGGTCCCAAACCAGACAACGTGTGTCTTCACTCAAATCCCTCACACAAAGAAAGAACTCGCATTTAAATAGTGCCTTTCATGACATCCTGAAGCGCTTCACAACCAATGAATTACTTTTGAAGTGTAGTCACTGTTCTAATATAGGGAAACAGCATCTAATTTGCACACAGCAAGGTCCCACAAACAGCAATGAGATAAATGACTAGATCATCTGTTTTTAATGATGTTGGTTGAGGGATAAATCAAAACACTTGGAGAACTTCCCTGCTCTTTGAACAGTGCCATGGGATCTTTTGCCTCCACCTAATGTCGTAAAAAAAATCCCAAGGCGCTTCACTGGAGCATTATCAGACTAAATTTGACACCTAGCCACATAAATAGATAATAGGACAGGTGATCAAAAGCTTGGTCAAAGAGGTAGGTTGAAGGAGCGATTTAAAGGAGGAGCATGGTAGAGAGGTTAAGGGAGGGAATTCCAGAGCTTAGGCTTAGCCTGTGTCCTGTGACAACGTATTAACCTACTGTTATCTATATTGTTAATTTTTTAATATTCTGATTGATAATACTTTCTGCTACGTTTTATTACATTACTGTTCCGGAAACTGTGTATGTTTCTTGAAGATTACACTTCATCCTTCAAAAGCGAAACGCTTGCGCCTGATCATGGCCCTCTAGTGCTAGCTTGGCTCAGTGGTACAACTCCCACCTCTGAGTTAGAAAGGTTGTGGATTCAGTTCCCAGTTCAGGACATAATCAGTGCTGAGGGAGAGCTGCACTGTTGGAGATGCTGACTTTTAGATGAGACATTAAACCGAGGCACTGTCTGCCACTTCAGGTGGTCATAAAAGATCTAATGGCATTACTCGAAGCACATCAGGGGAGTTCTCCTGGTATCCTGTTCAACATTTATCCCTCAACCAAAAACCACCAAAACAGATTAACTTGACATTTATCTCATTGCTGTACGTGTGATCTTGCTGTTTTCCTACAAAACAACAAAGACTACACTTCAAAAAGCAATTAATTGGCTGTAAAACACTTTGGGAAGTTCTGAGGATGTGGTGGCACTATATTATTTTTCTTCTTTCAAAGGCCTCCTAACGCTTCACATAATAAGTTGCTGTTGTCATGTTGGCAAACACAGCAGCCAGTTTGCGCACAATATGGTTCCACAAACAGCAGTGACGTGAATGGACAATTAATCTTTGTTGGTTGAGAGAGGAATGTTGGCCAGGATACCAGAAAAATTCACTTTCTCCTTCAAATAGTGCCATGGGCGCTTTGACATTCACTTGAGCTACCAGAATAGGCAGATGCTGGGGCTTAGCATCTCATCCAAGAAGACAGCACCTCATTAGTAATGCACTGCTTCAGCCTAGATTGTGTGTTCAAGTCCTGGAATGGGACTCAAACCCACGACCTTCTGACTCTCAGGTAAGCATGATGCGTAAGACAACTAGAACCCCCTTTAAAAGATTTTTAAACTCATTCGTGGCTTGGCCCACTTGTGTGCTGTGTAATGTGAATGGGATGACCCTGAATAGTTCCTGAGAATGCCCTGAGAGTTCATCTCGCTCCTTCTGTTTACTTCTGGAGATGAAGTATAATGACCTTTCACATCCTTGGGGAAGCTGGCCTCTTGACACTTCTCAGGACCTGAGTCACTGCCACTGTCACTCTACAACTATCATCCCAAGGAGTCAGTCCAGATAGCCGCTATGTTTAATATAGGTCATTGCTCAGATAATTTATTAACTGACAACATTTTGAAAGTTGTAATGAGGTTCCTGTCAGGAATTTTTACAGAGAGGAAATTATAAAGTACTGAAAAAAAGAGAGCTGTTTCTATAAATTTAAGAACTACATTAAAAACAAAATTGTCAGTAAGAGTGAAGAAAGGCAAGCTACTTACAGGAGAGAACGAGAGTCATTTTAACAACAGTTTTTAACTGCTGTATAACCAAATTATTCTGGTAACTCATAGCGGTCTACTTGAGTTAGGGTAAAGATGGGATAGGGGAAATATTCTGCTCTTTGGGGCAGAGTTCTGGTGGGACAGGACTTCTGCCCACCCCTCTGTATCCACCCCAGCCTTGAACAATTTTCCTGGTCCGGACTCATTGGGCTGGATTTTGATACTGGGGCGGGTTGGGGTCGTGTCATCCGCTTTTCGTGTTATCCACCCGACTGCAATTGGATGTGGGAGATTGATGCAATTTTTACCTAATTGGGCAATTGAGTTCCAGCATGTGGGAACCCATGAACTAATTAGTGGTTTCAGTCTGAAAGTCGCCTCTGATGATGTCATCATTGCTGCTGCATTGAAGGTCAGAGACTGCCTGGCTTTTGCTGTGAGAGGACCTGGATGCAAAGTGAGCAGTAGCTCTAAGGAGAGAGAGAGAGACCACTCCCAGATACGGCTCCTCCATCCCAGATGCCTGCCAGTCCCAGTCACTGATAGTCAGCTATCCAAATGTGCTCCTGCCAGGTTTCACAATCGTGTTTCAGAACAGGCGTGCTTCACGGAAAACAAGGGTTAAAATCACAAAGGCCTTTCAAAATAGCATTATACAGGCAATTTAGTGCTTGTTAAGGGCCTTAACAGCCTATCCCGTCTCTTAGAGGCGGGACGGAGACGGGACCAGCAGACACGATTTAATGAAAATTGCATAGAGGCGGGATGGAGGCGGACTTGTGCCCGCCCGCCAGTTTTTGCAATTTTAACCCCCCACACGCCTCCAAACCCGCCTCCACGGGTCAATGAAAATCCAGCGGGAGGAGGGAAAACTTGGTCGAGGCGCCGGGAGGCCTCTCCGCCTGACTTTCTCGACATTCTACACCGTGATCATTCCCATTTTCAGGCCGGATCATGGAGAAGAATTCCTCCTAGGGACTCTACAGTTCCCACTCCTGATCGCTGCCCATTGACCGACTCCTGCTGGAAAATGGGCGTGTGTGGTATGTGTGTTAGCTGTAATGCCCTTCACTGTCCAATAACCTGCCAGAACTGTGTCGGAACTCACATATGAAGAATGACCTCTTGGACGAGGCACCAGGCAATGTTCCCTGTGAGCTGCGCTTTGTTCTGCGCGACCTGTTTCTTTCAATGCGCGGTCCCTTTAAATTTCTGCGCATACGCGGAGTTTCCAATGTAAAAGCTTGTGAGCGGCCCGCGCGGGACCTTGCAGATTACTGCGCGGCCGCACACGCACAGCTTAGAGGGAACATTGGTACCAGGTCTGCTGGGTGGATGTGGACCTGCATCCCCATTCAGGAGAAAAGTGATGTTGGAAAGTAAAACCTTTTCAAGTTTTTAAATAATCACCTCTTTTTTCTCTCGCGAGCATATCTGCAAAATATGTTATTTTTAGTACACTTCCAATTAGTAGGTATTACAAATCAGAATAACAAAAAGAACCTTGGGACATTTACTATGTTAAAGGCGCTGTATAAATGCAAGTTGTTTTTGTTGGAGGGAAAATGTAGTGAAGAATTGACGTCATTACTTTGTGACATGAGATGGCAAACCTCCAGCGTGCTGTGCTGTTTGGTGGACCAGTAACACGTTGAGTTAGTGCCGCACGGGACACGTTCTTACTGGTGCCACTGCAGGGACGGCACTTGAAAGAGGCCAGGTGCCTTCTCCACAGGGAGTAAAGGCAAAGGAGGAGAGCGAGTCACCCTGGGCCACTCCCACGCCCTCAGGCAGATATTTGGGAGTAGGTCAGGAGCTCACTGTGGGAAAGACCAGGAATAAACAGCTACTATTATTATCTTTACTACAGTTGGTTATGAAGTCCCTGGACAATGAGAATACCACTAACAACTATTTATATCTGTTTACTAATCTGCTAAAGTAATTTTGAGAGCAGTGTTGAATGTTTCAGTGTGCAGTAGTAACAGAACTGCAGTTATACTAACACTTTTGCACCACTGTGAAGTGATTTAAATGCAGAAGTAGATGTGTGGTTGATCTGACTCCAAGGTACATATGTGAGCAGAAGACGTCAAACCAAGGCTGTTTGGGTTTTCAAACCTGAAATCCGGGCTGTCGTGTAATTTTGGTTTCTCAAAATTCGGAGGCACAGCAGAGATCTGTTGAACACGCTACATCACAATGTCAGACCACATGAAGCACCACCCAGCAAGATACAGTTGGTTGCTTCTCTGTGGCAATATGCACACATCCTGGGGTCCAGAAACAGCTCTGCAATTTCAAACAAAATGAAGAAGCAGAGTGGCAGTATAACTCTGGTCTGTGCAATTGCTGTACACTTGAAGGCAGTCTGATCGCACATCACCATGTGTGGTAGAACTGCACCCAACACGAGTTAAATTCCTAAATACATTAATGGCCCAGGTATAGCAGTACAGTGAACTATTCCCTTTTAGCCCTTGTTTATATGGAAATCTGGAGAAGTGTTTCCTGGCAATCTAGCCATGTGTTTATGAGCTTGCAGCTTTATAGAAGACATGTCTCCACTTCTAATGCTCTCTGTACAAAATGCAGAGTTAGAATTTCATGCTAATTTTGAGTGAAGTATAAAAATGATCCTGCACTCCTTCAATAATGTGCTACATTTTTGTCCTTATTAGACATACAGAAAGCTGTGCTGTTTCACAATGAATTCCATATAAATGTAATAGCAAACCAGTGTAAAATTATCAGTCAGTTCCAGTTGCGGCACTTTAAAGAGAAAAATGCAGTAGCGCCCAGTAAAAGTCCCATCAAAAGCTCTTATAGAATTTGGGAATGGTGCAAGAGTCATAAACACTAGATCAGATTGTTTTAGTCTGGTCTCAGATCTGTTATTGATGCCTCTGATACCAATACAATACAGCCCAAGGCTCATACTAGTTTTTATATTCACAAGCTAGCCTTGTGATGAGTTCGGTCTGCTTTAATTAGGGCTACCTCACTGTGACTTGTCAAAGTGGTGGAGCATCTCACTCAGATTTGGACCATCTGATTCAGAAAAATAAAAGCTGCATCTGTAATCTGCTGCTCTTTTTCACGTTTCCCTGCCCCATTCAACAGTGAAAAGAAAAATGGACAGACAACTTGCTGCCAGTACTCATTCTGTCATTGGCTGAAAGTAGCCAGGTTCATACGCACATACAAAATTGATGGGCAGGAAATGACCAGCTCGTCCATCAAGCCTGCCCCGCACCCTGATGGCCGGATCATCATGACTAAACACTTCTTCCCCTACCCGCTACCTGCCACGCCCCCCCCCCCCCGCCCCTCCACTGCTCCATTCCCCCGCCAGCCCCCATAGACAGAGTAAAAAACCAGGGCCAATAAGGGAAAAAAGTACTCTGGATAATTCCTCTCCGACCTCCTCAGGTGATCGAAACCAGTGCAGGAGATCACACGGACCAAATGTTATCTATAAAGACAATTACCTGCTATATGATGCAATCACTGCCCCAGTCAAGAACCGGTCCAGCTCCCTCTTGAAATCATGACTCATCTTCCTGTTTTCCTTCCTTTCCTCCCTGTCTGAATTCACTGTCACACCACATACTTGACCATTAAAAACCCACCCTTGATTTCTTATCAGGCTAAGTCACATTAGAGTGCACACAACAACAACTTGTGTATATATAGCTCCTTTAATGTAGAAAATGTCCAAAGGTGCTTCACAGAGGAGAAAAGGACACCAAGCACTACTAGAAGTGTTATCAGAGATCACCAAAAGCATAGTTGAAAAGATAGGTCTTTTTTTTAAATTCGTTTTTATGGGATGTGGGCGTCGCCGGTAAGTCAGCATTTATTGCCCATCCTAATTGCCCTTGAGAAGGTGAAGAGCCGCCTTTTTGAACCGCTGCAGTCCATGTGGTGAAGGTACTCCCACAGTGCTGTTAGGTAGGGAGTTCCAGGATTTTGACCCAGCGACGATGAAGGATCTTAAATGGGAGAAAGAAGTAGTAAGGTAGAGCGATGAGTTCCAAAGATTGGGGCCAAAATCGAAGATGACTATGCCACCAATGATAGTGCAGAGAGAGGTGAAGCACCGAAGGACTGAAGAGCATGACTGGAGGAGGTTGCAGAGGTATGTTAGGGTGAGGCGATGGAGTAATGATGAGGATTTTGAATTAAATGTGTTGGGGGATAAGGACCTAGTGAAGGTTTTAGAAGGTTGAGAGCTATGATCATGCCAGAGTGAAGGTTGGACATGAGCAGGATTTTGAATGAGTTGCAGTTTGTGTAGGGAGGAGCTCGGATGGCCAGTGAGGAAGACAGTGGAATAGTTGAGACTGAAAACAACAAAAGCATGGACAAGGGTTTTAGTGGCAGTAGGAGTGATGTAGATGTGGAGGCAGAAGTAAATGGTGTTGGTGATGGATAGGATGTGGGATAGAATATGTACAATGCAAGGCATTACTTACACACCGAAAGGTTACCTACAATGATACTACTATCAGGAACTTTATCATTGTACTTTTATTTTGGCAAGCCTATTACTTATCCTACCTTATCAGATACCTCTCATGCGTTGGTCCAGACAGGGTTGAGTATATGACATTCCACTGTGCCTGTCATCTTATGAGGGTCTGGCTGAATTTGGAATTAGGCATTATTGGAGAATCCAGGCATTAGCCCACATTCCCCAGCTCCATAATGCTGTGCTTAGGTTGTACTCTCTCTTAACAGGAACATGACATCATAGGGAAAAGGGGGAAATTGGCAAAACAAGTTATGTCGAAGTGATTCAACCACCAGTGTAAGATAAATGATTAACGGTCATTATGACCTTGAAAAGTAACTCATTGCGTAAAAGGTTTTTCAGTGTGAAGCACGCAGTATAAGTGTAAGTATTATTATTATTATCTATATGTATACATGATGTAGAGAGTGTAACCTGTTTGCTTATGACAACTTCAGGAGGAACAGAAACATCAAAAAGTGCTTGTTGTGACACGCTGTCATTGCCTGACGTAAAGTTCTTTGACATTTGACATTTTAGAAAGGTCACATCACCATCACTGTTGTTGCAAGTAATTAGAATTCATCAAATCCCACTAAATAGTTTGTGAAAGCAACACAGGAGGAAAATCTATAAACAACTGCAGCATGTGTCTGTTCAGGCTCTACTAAAGATGTGTATGGGGCGGAAACAGAATTTCGGGCCCAGGATAAATTGGGGAACCCTGAACTCTAATCTGTCCTTCATATTTATTGGACAAATCCCTTGTTACTAACTAAATGGTTCTTTTATGAGGTGGTGAAATCTTTGGATTCCAAGTTTCAGTTCATTGCTTGTATTTTGGACTCTCTGGGCAAGGGACAAGTTTGACCACTTTCTCTGAGATGGCACGGGCAAAAAGGGAAAACTGGCTTTTGTAGGGATCCCTCCCAGGAACATTAAAACAGATTTGCTGAGAAGTCCACAACGTAAAGCAACTTCGGCAGTATAAATGGCAATGTCCATAGTGCTTACTGTTCCAATGAGGGTGTCTGAGGTCAGGATGCTGATGTGTAGGGAACCTCAAGCATGAACCTGTATTCTGTAACTCCACAATGTGACGCATTGGTACTCCAGTATATAGTCAGTGATTTGGGCCATCACATCAGCTTAACTGAGGGATTAACATGGCTATAAGTTGATGGATGGAGAGGCTAAAAAGGGTTAAATGTGTTTCTTTATGCTCTTACCAAATTAACTTTTTTGATATCCATGTGTTACTTGCAAATTATTATCATATTGATTGCATGGTTCAGTCAGCCTGTGCTTCGTACCTGTGTATTTTAATTTTCTTCGTTGTTTCTAGAACTAGGGGTCATAGTCTCAGGATGAGGGGTCGGCTATTTAGGACTGAGATGAGGAGGAATTTCTTCACTCAGAGGGTGGTGAATCTTTGGAATTCTCTACCCCAAAGGGCTGTGGATGCTCAGTCGTTGAGTATATTCAAGGCTGAGATCGATAGATTTTTGGGCACTAAGGGAATCAAGGGATATGGGGATCAGGCGGGAAAGTGGAGTTGAGGTTGAAGATCAGCCATGATCTTATTGAATGGCGGAGCGGGCTCGATGGGCCGTATGGCCTACTCCTGCTCTTATTTCTTATGTTCCTCTTTTTTTTAAATCTGAAAATGTTGGCTGTCCTGTTGGAACAGGTGCCTATTTATCATAGCTTCTGGGATGCCTTTGGACAGATGTGCTCTCTTCCGTGTGTGATGATGTGTCAGTACCGAGTGCCAAGTTTGAACACTGTATTGTAACCTCCAGATAAACCACATCACCCCCATTTCTGGTTCAAGTGCAGAGTGTGGTATTCCAATGTACCAGATTGCTTCAGGTTCAGTCCTGTTATGAATACTACATGCTCAGTTCCAAAAATCAAATCTGTAGTCCTGATATTTTCTAAATTTATTCAAGTTTTTCCCTGCCGTAATACCTCTGTTTGTGTTTTGTGTCATGCACTAGTTCTCAGATGAAAGGCCAGGTGGGACAGTTTGCTTTTGCAGGTCTTTTACTCTTCAGTTTTCTCACTTTTCACACCATGTCCTGTTCACCCATCACCCCCGTGCTCGCTGATCTACATTAGCTCCCAGTCTGGCAATGTCTCGATTAAAAAGTTCTCATCTTTGTTTTCAAATCCCTCCATAGCCTCACCCCCTCCCTATCTCTGTACCCTCCTCCTGCTTGCCGAGATATCTGCACTCCTCCAACTCTGACCTCTCTTTCCTCTTTTAAGATGTTTCTTAAAACCTACCTCTTTGACCAAACATAGAAACATAGAAGATAGGAGCAGGAGTAGGCCATTCAGCCCCTCGAGCCTGCTCCGCCATTCAATGAGATCATGGCTGATCATCCAAATTCAGTACCCTGTCCCTGCCTTCTCCCCATATCCCTTGATCCCTTTAGCTTTAAGAAATATATCTAACTCCTTCTTGAATATATTTAATGAATTGGCCTCTACTGCCTTCTGTGGTAGAGAATTCCACAGGTTCACCACTCTCTGGGTGAAGAAATTCCTCCTCATCTCAGTCCTAAATGGCTTACCCCTTATCCTTAGACTGTGACCCCTGGTTCTGGACTCCCCGGCCATCAGGAACATCCTTCCTGCATCTAGTCTGTCTAGTCCTGTTAGAATTTTATAAGTTTCAATGAGATCCCCTCTCATTCTTCTAAACTCCAGCGAGTATAAGCCCAATCGACCCAATCTCTCCTCATACGTCATTCCTGCCATCCCAGGTATCAGCCTGGTGAATCTTCGCTGCACTCCCTCCATGGCAAGAACATCCTTCCTCAGCTAAGGCGACCAAAACTGCACACAATACTCAAGATGTGGTCTCACCAAGGCCCTGTACAACTGCAGCAAGACATCCTTGCTCCTGTACTCGAACCCTTTCGCTACGAAGGCCAACATACCATTTGCCGCCTTAACCGCCTGCTGCACCTTCAGCGACTGGTGCACAAGGACACCCAGGTCTCGTTGCACTTCCCCTTCTCCCAATCTATTGCCATTCAGATAATAATCTGCCTTCCTGTTTTTGACACCAAAGTGGATAACCTTGCATTTATCCACATTATATTGCATCTGCCATGCTTCTGCCCAATCACCCAACCTGACCAAATCATACTGGAGTTTCTCGGCATCCTCCTCACGGCACACACTCCCACCCAGCTTTGTGTCGTCTGCAAACTTGGAGATATTACATCCAATTCCCTCGTCTAGATCATTAATATATATTGTGAATAGCTGGGGTCCTAGGACCGATCCCTGCGGTACCCCACTAGTCACTGCCTGCCACTCGGAAAAAGACCCATTTATTCCAACTCTTTGCTTTCTGTCTGCCAACCAGTTCTCTATCCAAGACAGTACCTTACCCCCAATCCCATGTGCTTTAACTTTGCACGCTAATCTCTTATGTGGGACCTTATCGAAAGCCTTCTGAAAGTCCAAATACACCACATCCACTGGTTCTTATGGTCACCTGTCTTAATATCTCCTTATGTGGCTCGGTGTCAAATTTTGTTTGATAACGCTCCTAGTGAAGCGCCTTGGGACGTTTTACTGCGTTAAAGGCGCTATATAAATGCAAGTTGCTGTTCTTCTTCACCTGTACCCATGGCTACAGGTCCACGGATGGCAACAGCCCTCCGTTAGCTCCTCCAAGTGGACATTCCTCCTGTGTGAATGTCAGCAGGCTGTTTTACCATGTGGGGGGAGGAGGGAGATGCATGACAGGTGAGTCTGACCCACTCTTTGCTTGAGTTCACGCAAAGACCTCTCTCCAGCAGGGCCGCTGGAGAGTGATCAGGAGCAGGATCCGTGGCTTATTTTCTTCGCCCTCCAGACCAGGGAGCCTGAGGCCAATTAGAATCATAGAATCATACAGCACAAAAGGAGGCCGTTCGGCCCATTGTGCTTGTGCCGGCACATTGAACGAGCTGTCCAATTGGTCCCACTCCCCCCTGCTCTTTCCCCATAGCCCTGCAAATATTTAGTCTTGGATTGAGTGAACCCTGATCCAATTGTAGCACTCTGGCTACAATCCTGGCTCAGAACAGCCTGGGGAATAAAACCTTTTTGGTTTGTATGGAAATGTTCTGCAATGGATAGTGGCTAACAACTAAGTTGCCAGCACCACTCTCTAATTGGACATTATGCAAGAAGGACGTCCACATGCTATGCCACCACATCACTCATGGATACAAGGAGGCTTCAAGGGGATATAGACAGGCTAAGTGAGTGGGCAAGAACATGGCAACTGGAATATAATGTGGAGAAATGTGAAGTTATCCACTTTGGTAGTAAAAATAGAAAAGCAGAGTATTTTTTAAATGGTGAGAGATTGGGAAATGTTGGTGTTCAGAGGGACTTGGGTGTCCTTGTACACGAATCACTGAAAGTACATGTAGGTACAGCAAGCAATTAGGAAAGCAAATGGTATGTTGGCCTTTATTACAAGAGGATTTGAGTATAAGAGTAAAGAAGTCTTCCTGCAATTATATAGGGCCCTGGTGAGACCACACCTGGAGTATTGTGTACAGTTTTGGTCTCCTTACTTAAAGAAGGATATACTTGCCATAGAGGGAGTACAGCAAAGGTTCCCCAGACTGATTCCTGGGATGGGAGGATTGTCCAAGAGGAGAGATTGGGTAGACTAGGCCTATATTCACATACAAAATTCTTACAGGGCTTGACAGGGTAGATGCAGGGAGGATGTTTCCCCTGGCTGGGGAGTCTAGAACCAGGGGTCACAGTCTCAGAATAAGGGGTCGGCCATTTAGGACTGAGATGAGGAGAAATTTCTTCACTCAGAGGGTGGTGAATCTTTGGAATTCTCTACCCCAGAGGGCTGTGGAGGCTCAGTTGTTGAGTATATTCAAGACAGAGATCGACAGATTTTTGAATATTAAGGTAATCAAGGATATGGGGATAGTGCAGGAAAGTGGAGATGAGGTAGAAGATCAGCCATGATCTTATTGAATGGCGGAGCAGGCTCGAAGGGCCAAATGGCCTACTCCTGCTCCTATTTCTTATGTTCTCATAATGTTCTTGTTTTCACTAAGCCTTTAAAGTGCTCATTTTCAGTGTCCTTGTCCTTCACTACATGCATGAGTCGGTAACTGAGATTGATAGCAGCTGTAATATTCAATGTACACAGATGACATTTGGTAAAGTGCTTAGATTAACAAAAGCAAAAAGTCAAGATGGAATCTCACAGAATTGCGACAACAATAAATTCTACGGTTGATTCGCTCTTGGACTGAGCGAACCCTGATCCAATTGTACAGCTTCTTGGCAAACCAGTTCCTGTGTGTGTGTGTGTGTGTGTGTGTGTATGTGTGTGTGTTTATCGGGACTGAGCTGCACTAGCAGTTTTCTCAAGAGACAAGTAAACCTGATAACTGGAAGTTTGCAAAGGGTTCTTTCTATTGTGGTACATGGTTGTGTTTTCAGATGCAGTGCATTCCAACAGCTAGCTGTGTCAAACAGACTTCTCTTTATTTCCTGGCAATACAGCTGAATTATTTTTAGTGTCTTGTCTACATCGCTCTCCCAGACTCTTTCTCAGAGCCAGTGCTGCTTCCGCACAGTCCTGCTTGGGTCAGATGGCAGCGTTTCTCACCAGGGCGCTGTTATTTCCTCTTCCGAGTTTGGTAGATTACAGATTACACAGTAATGTGCTGTGGAAAAGGTCACTAGTGTAGAGGACGATGCTAAGAGTGTAGTAACTGTATGGAAACCAGCTGGGACGTTTCCACTCAGCAGTAGAACTGTACGTGGGTGTTCTTGTCTGTGAAAAAATACTTATAGAACAAATCTCAAAACACAGCAAGATAAGAAAAAAGTAAAATGGATAATTGGATTAGACAGATCGTAACCATTATTGAGCCAGCTCAAGCTGCCTCTGTACCTCTTTTCCTTCTTGACTTGTAGGGAGGACTGAAGACTATTAAGTTCATGAAAGAAAGTTTGAAAACTAAAATGTATGTACAATAAAGATAAGAAATCAAAAGCCAACTTTCGTAAATACCTTAATACAAAAGCAAAATACTGCGGCTGCAGGAAATCTGTAATAAAAACAGAAAATGCTGGAAATACTCGACCTGAAACGTTAACTCTGTTCTCTCTCCACAAATGCTGCCTGACCTGCTGAGTATTTCCAGCATTTTCTATTTTTACTTAAATACTTTGCTGTATAATCGCAAGATACCAAAATCTCGACTGCCACATTGTTGTGGGCGACCATGTTTGTTGCGGGCAGGGCGACCATGTTTGTTGCGGGCAGGGCGACCATGTTTGTTGCGGCAGGGCGACCATGTTTGTTGCGGACAGGGTGCTATGTTTGTTGCGGCAGGGCGACCATGTTTGTTGCGGACAGGGTGCTATGTTTGTTGCGGCAGGGCGACCATGTTTGTTGCGGACAGGGTGCTATGTTTGTTGCGGCAGGGCGACCATGTTTGTTGCGGACAGGGTGCTATGTTTGTTGCGGCAGAGCGACCATGTTTGTTGCGGACAGGGTGCTATGTTTGTTGCGGCAGGGCGACCATGTTTGTTGCGGACAGGGTGCTATGTTTGTTGCGGCAGGGCGACCATGTTTGTTGCGGACAGGGTGCTATGTTTGTTGCGGCAGGGCGACCATGTTTGTTGCGTACAGGGTGCTATGTTTGTTGCGGCAGGGCGACCATGTTTGTTGCGTACAGGGTGCTATGTTTGTTGCGGCAGGGCGACCATGTTTGTTGCGTACAGGGTGCTATGTTTGTTGCGGCAGGGCGACCATGTTTGTTGCGTACAGGGTGCTATGTTTGTTGCGGCAGGGCGACCATGTTTGTTGTGGACAGGGTGCTATGTTTGTTGCGGCAGGGCGACCATGTTTGTTGCGTACAGGGTGCTATGTTTGTTGTGGGCAGGGCGACCATGTTTGTTGCGGGCAAAACGATAATATTTGTTGCGGAACGTCATTAACATATATTCATCTCCCTCACACTGAGTAACTTCCCCCAGCCAGCTCCTCCAATTAACCCATTATTGTCCTAGTCCCCTGACAGCTGCTGAACAAAAATTCCTGTAGAAGTTATACTTTGTGACATCGAGTTTTGTTCTTGTCCTGTGTTGCACACACACTTTACATTTTTTGGGGTTTCATTCCACTTTAATCACTGGTCATGTGATTAGCATTTGTGATCCGAGATTGACCGACAACAACAACAACTTGTATTTATATAGCACCTTTAATGTAGTAAAACGTCCCAAGGTGCTTCACAGGAGCGTTATGAGAAAAAAATTTGACACATAAAGAGATATTAGGACAGCTTGGTCAAAGAGGTAGGTTTTAAGGTGGAGAGACAGGTCGAGAGGCTTAGTGGGGAAATTCCAGAGCTTCGGGCCTGGACAGTTGAGGGCACCGCCAGCAATGTTGGGTGAAGGAAGTGGGGGATGTGCAAGAGGCCAGAATTGGAGGAGCTCAGAGTTCTCGGAGGGTTGTAGGGCTGGAGGAGGTTACAGATATAGGGAGGGGCGAGGCTGTGGAGGGATTTGAAAACAAGGATGATGATTTTAATTTTGATGTGTTGCTGGATTGGGACTGTAGGCCAGTGAGCACAGGGAGCGATGGGGAAAATTGAAAAGCTTGCAAATGGCTGCCAATCTACGTATAATTTGTGTTATTAATATTACCCAAAAATGTTTGACCCTGTTGTGCTTCTGGAACGGGTTGAGGTTAGTGCTGTAATCATACTGGATAGTCCCCAGAGTCTATAATTGAAATGAGGTGAAAGACTGTTTCTGTTTTAGTACCTGCCCATTGGAGAACAGTCCCGTATGTCTTACTAATACCCTGTTTATGTTCAGAGCTGCACTGGGAGGCAATCTCTGCTGCGAAACAGCTTCCTTTATGATGTTTTACCTTTGCGGTGTTTCTGGGGTCGTGTCTGAGGAGAGAAAGAAAAAAAGAAAGACTTGCATTTCTATAGCGCCTTTCACGACCTCAGGATGTCCCAAAGTGCTTTGCAGCCAATGAAGTACTTTTGAAGTGCAGTCACTGTTGTAATGTGGGAAACGTGGCGGCCAATTTGTGCACAGCAAGGTCCCACAAGCAGCAATGAGATAATGACCAGATAATCTGTTTTAGTGATGTTGGTTGAGAGATAAATATTGTCCAGGACACCGGGGAGAACTCCCCAGTACTTCTTCGAAATAGTGCCATGGGATCTTTTATGTCCACCCGAGAGGACATTTTGCAGCAGTCAATTGTGGGCATAGAAAATGAGGCTGCACTTCAGACAAGACTCTGCCAACAATGTACATCCCCCGCCCCCCCCCCCCCCCCCCCCCCCCCACACCATAGGAGATGGGCACGGTGGAGTCCTGGGCCTTAAAGGGAAATTACATAGAATTTACAGCTCAGAAACGGACCATTCGGTCCAACTGGTCTATGTCGGTGTTTATGCTCCACACGAGCCTCCTCCCACCCTAGTTCATCTCACTCCATCAACATAACCTTCCCTCGGCACAAAAGTACTATAGTTGTGTGCAGTGATTGAAATGGTACTGCCAGAGGATGCTGGAGTTCCCAACTTAGGCTTGTGCCATTCCTAATGGACCCCACGAGAAATGTGTGGAGCACAGTCATCTTCACCTTCCTCCTGATACCAGCAAACTTCTTCCTCATTTGCATTCAGGTATGAGAGACCTGGGCGACTGCATTAACTTGGCCATTGACCTCCTTCTATGCAGTTTGCACTTGCGCTTTTACTGGACGGTGGCCTTCAGCCTCAGTAAAGCCACCCTCACTTCTGCAGCTCCTGCAGCAGGACCTCTTACTTTTCTGTCACCACCACAATTTCTCCTTTATTAGTGAGCTTCAGCCCTTTAAGAGCTGCTGCTCGGTCGGCTTTCACACTCTCCACCAATGTTCCCTGAAGCTGCACGGCTGTATGGGTATGCAGCGCTCTGTAGGTCATGCACATCCGGTGAGCCGGCTTTTAAATTAAAAAAAACACGCATGTGTGGAATTTTGAATGGGTTGCGTAGCCCGTTAAAGGGGCCGCGCGGCCCAAAAAAACTAGACGGAACATTGCTCCCCACCATATCATGGTTAGTCCCGTACTTAACTGCCCTACGCACTGTCGCCAATAAAGGACATAGAATTACATAGAATTTACAGCACATAAAGAGGCTATTCGACCCAACAGGTCTGTGCCAGTGTTTATGCTCCACACGAGCCTCCTCCCACCCTACTTCATCTCACCCTATCAGCACATCCTTCTGTTCCTTTCTCCCTCATGTGTTTATCTAGCTTCCCTTTAAATGCATCTATGCTATTCGCCTGAACTGCTCCTTGTGGTAGCGAGTTCCACATTGTAACCACTCTGGGTAAAGAAGTTACTGCAATGAGCAGTTCATTCTTTAGTGGTAAAGACTGCTACGAAGTTTAGTTAAGAACTAAAGTTTTGCGCACAGCAAGATCCCACAAACAGCAATGTGATAAACACCAAATCATAGAATCATAGAAAGTTACAGCACGGAAGGAGGCCATTTCAGCCCATCGTGTCCGCGCCGGCCAACAACGAGCTATCCAGCCTAATCCCACTTTCCAGCTCTTGGTCCGTTGCCCTGCAGGTTAGAGCATCCCAAGTGCACATCCAAGTACTTTTTAAATGTGGTTCGGGTCTCTGCCTCTACCACCCTTTCAGGCAGTGAGTTCCAGACCCCCACAACCCTCTGGGTGAAGAAATTCCCCCTCAAATCCCCTCTAAACCTTCCCCCAATTACTTTAAATCTGTGCCCCTTGGTTTTTGACCCCTCTGCTAAGGGAAATAGGTCCTTTCTATCCACTTTATCTATGCCCCTCATAATTTTATACACTTCAATAAGGTCTCCCCTCAGCCTCCTCTGTTCCAAGGAAAACAGACCCAGCCTATCCAGTCTTTCCTCATAGCTAAGATTCTCTACTCCCGGCAACATCCTTGTAAATCTCCTCTGTATCCTCTCTAGTGCAATCACATCTTTCCTGTAATGTGGTGACCAGAACTGCACGCAGTACTCTAGCTGAGGCCTAACTAGTGTTTTATACAGTTGAAGCATAACCCCCCTGCTCTTGTATTCTATGCCACGGCTAATAAAGGCAAGCATTCCGTATGCCTTCTTAACCACCTTATCTACCTGGCCTGCTACCTTCAGGGATCTGTGGACATGCACTCCAAGGTCCCTTTGTTCCTCTACACTACTCAGTGTCCTACCATTTAATGGGTATTCCCTTTCCTTGTTAGCCTTCCCCAAATGCATTACCTCACACTTCTCCGGATTGAATTCCATTTGCCACTGTTCTGCCCACCTGACCAATTTATTGATATCCTCCTGCAGTCTACAGCTTCCTTCCTCAGTATCAACCACACAGCCGATTTTAGTATCATCTGCAAACTTCTTAATCATACCCCTTATATTCAAGTCTAGATCATTGATATATTCCACAAAAAGCAAGGGACCGAGTACTGAGCCCTGCGGAACCCCACTGGAAACAGCCTTCCAGTCACAAAAACACCCATCAACCATTACCCTCTGCTTCCTGTCTCCGAGCCAGTTTTGAATCCAACTTGACACTTTGCCCTGGATCCCATGGGCTTTTAACTTCATGACCAGTCTGCCATGTGGAACCTTATCAAAAGCCTTGCTAAAGTCCATATACACTACATCAAACGCACTACCCTCATCTACCCTCCTTGTTACCTCCTCAAAAAATTCAATCAAGTTTGTCAGACACGACCTTCCCTTAACAAATCCGTGCTGATTATCCTTGATTAATCCGTGTCTTTCTAAATGAAGATTTATCCTGTCCTTCAGAATTCTTTCCAATAATTTACCCACCACCGAGGTTAGGCTGATTGGCCTGTAATTACTCGGTCTATCCTTTTCTCCCTTTTTAAACAAGGGTACCACATTAGCAGTCCTCCAGTCCTCCGGCACCACACCTGAAGCCAGACAGGATTGAAAAATGATGGTCAGGGCCTCTGCTATTTCCTCTTTTGCTTCGCTTAACAGCCTGGGATACATTTCATCCGGGCCTGGGGATTTATCCACTTTTAAAGCTGCTAAACCCCTTAATACTTCCTCTCTCACTATGTTTATTTCATCTAATATTTCACACTCCTTCCCCCTGATAGCAATGTCTGCTTCGCCCCTCTCCTTTGTGAAACAGACCCAAAGATCTGTAATAGAAAAGAAAATCGTGTGCGGTGCAAAGAGAGGGAGAAGTACCCACTACTGGACCCTGTCTCTCCAAAAGGTGCATCAGTGGGCCTTCCACCACTGCCCACAGCCACTCCTCTCCTGGTCTCTGGTCAGCAAAATCAGCAACAGGAGGCAGGGAAATCAGTTGGGATGCCGGGCCACACCTCCACATTGTCATTTACAGGTGTTGAGGCAGTGAAGGGATGGCCAGCGGTTCTCTCTGCTGCGGCAGGAGGAAGAAAATTTAGGTTCGGGGACGGAAATGCAGTGGAAAATCCAGACCAGTGTTAAAATCCCCAATATTGTGAATTGTTTTCCAAAAAAATGATCACCAGGGCTTCAGGAGTTAATATTTTGAAACCCCCCCGAGTGCCGTGGAGCTTGGAAAGTTTAAATCCTCCTTTTCATCGTGTCTCTGCCTTTGTTCAGAAGGACCTGGCGATTTGCCATTTTCACATAGTCTCTGTCGACCCTGTTCCCCGACAGAGAATAAATGAGCTTACAGCTATTAGAGAGGAGGGAGAGAGCTGGATATAGAGAGAGTGTGGCCTTGGAATGGTATTACCTGGGAGTAGCTGCTGATGTCTTTTCCACAGATGCCTGATCCTTGCAAAAACCAGTAAATCTTGCCAGGTTTATTTTCTTTACAGCATCTGCATTTTATAATGGCGCATTTAATTTGTTTTCACTTTGTCTGCTGGGATTTCTTTGCTCCGGCACTCTCTTTCCTCCCTATTTTTCTGGAAGTGAGCATTTTAATGATTACCGCGCTGGGAATACGTGCAGGCTGGCTGCTGATCTCGACGTGACAGTCTTAAGAAAGTTGTCTTCTCTCCCCTCCACCCCCAGCACAGCGGCACGACCATTGTACTTCCTCTGCATTTTCGTTCCTCCTTTTATTTATATTTTTAAATAAAGGTAAATTTCCGAATCCTGACCTTTTTTTCCCTATTAAATATCTAGAGGAAAAAATGAATGCACAAGAATATTATAAATACCCAGAAATATGTATTAAATATATATCACACTATTCCTAAGGCCGGGAATGCGCTAATTTGCTGAAAACTGCAGCCCCAGGTGCAGACTGTTAATCAAGTCCTGTATAAATAGATATAATATATACTATTTCAGTTCTCAATTCAGAGTCAGAATTGGAATTGATTTACTAGTTTTTTTTAAGGTTTGGGGAATGCAGTCGGTGAAACATAGGGTTTCCTGAAAGATAGCGGTACACAGCTGGGTAACCATTCTTCAATGGATCTGCAGTCTGGTTTCCACAGGGAGTGAATAAGCAAGTGCTTCAAGTCCTCCGGAGCAACCAAAACCTGGGAAGTCAAGGCCTCGGAGCCTCTGCACGTGGACTTTAAACAAAAAGTTATTTTTAATACGTTTGACTTCACCTTCTTCAAAAAGAGGATAAGTCTAGTGGTTAAAGACACTACTGGGTGTAGAACTAATCCATACAGACCAGAAAGGATTTCAAGGTCAATTCCCGATCTGTGTTGAGTTAGCTGATCTCAGCTGGGTGGCATCTCAGTGCCTCAGGGAGGAGTGTTCCTGTTCCCAATCACTAGGCAGTGACTCCTGTTGAAAGGTGCTAGTGTGTGTGTGTGTGTGTGTGGGTGGGTGTGTGTGTGTTTATGGATGAATGCGTGTGTGTGTGTGTGTGTGTGTGTGTGTTGGGGTGTGTGTGTATTGAGGTGTCTGTGTGTTGGGGTGTGTGTATGTGTGAGTCTATGGATGGGTGTGGGTGTGGATGTGTGTGTGTCTGGCCTATATGTGACTCCAGATCCACAGCAATGTGGTTGACTCTTAACCGCCCTCTGAAATGGCCGAGCAAGCCACTCAGTTGTACCAAACCGCTACAACAAAGTCAGCACTGTGGGAGCACCTTCACCACACAGACTGCAGCGGTTCAAGAAGGCGGCTCACCGCCACCTTCTTGAGGGCAATTAGGGATGGGCAATAAATGCTAGCCTTGCCAGCGATGCCCACATCCCATGAATGAATAAATTTTTTAAAACGTGCCCCTAGCAAGAGTTATAGGCCTCAGAGAGAAAGGGAGAACATTGGAGAGGAGAAAAGGGAACGAGCCCGTAGGTTTAATGGTCTGAGCTATTCATTGTCTTTAGGCTGGATGATGATGTTCTGAGGCAGTAAGAAGCTCAGTGGTAAACTTTACACCACTGATCGATGGGGTCCAAGCCAGAGAGTTAGGGTTTCATTCGTGAACATGCGTCCAAATTTTAAGTTGAACATCTGGCTAAATCTTATTTACTTCAGTAAGTTCTATTTGGTCTGAATAATTACATTTGACACAATAGAAAGAAACAGGTTTTTTTTCTCTCCGAATCCTGCATTTATGTGGTCAGTGATTTGGCAGCACATTAAAGAATATTATTGAATAGGTTCCCAGTGCAGCGTTCTCAGTAAGTGATGGATGTTCAAACATTTTCACCCAGCTAAAATAACTGGTGGCCAGAAGTGGTAGTGTGGTGGCCACTATATCAAATCAAACTCTGTGATGCAGGTCGATTGCTATCATAGTGAGTTTTCAATTTATAAAAAAAGATTTAGATTGCATTGGCGCCCAGCCCAGTGTCGCAGTGCATTAGTGCACTGATGCCCTAAGCCTAGATTGATTGGATTGGATGTAGGTTCTCCACTATAGTTCACCAGTGTGGGGAGCTCCTGATCTCTGGGAAGCTACAGAACATAGAGAGTTGGGCATATCAGAGAATATTCCTCTGCTGTGCTATTGTTTACCTCTTAGCCATCCACTGACAGGCAGCATTGAGCATAGGTTAAACACGGTGAAAGCACAATCGTTAGAAGAACTTATTAGCGCAAAGAGCGATTAACATTTGGAATCGCCTTATTGGTAACGGTAAACTAAGATGCATTCAAGATGCAGTTGAATAAAATGATGGAGGCACTGTAAGTTGTTGTTCTTGGATAGGTGAGCTAAGATAGGCTGAATGTCTGACTCACCTATACTTATTTTATATCCAGCCACTCATTCAGGATATGGTGCTTGGGGAACAGGGATGCAGGGAAATAAGTTGCAAAATGGAGAATTACATATCACATAGAATTTACAGCATAGAAACAGGCCATTCGGCCCAACTGGTCTGTGCCGGTGTTAAGGAGGGATTAATAAAAACTTACATTAAATATCAAATTATCTGTCTATTTGTTTCTATATCTATCTAACAATAAAATTCTTGTTTCTGGCGTCTGTACTTCATGCTTAAGATGTCACACTTAAAATAAAAAAGTATTTAAAAAAGAGAAAGAAAGACAGTAATTTCCTGATGATCAGCCGTGGCTCAGTGGGTAGCACCCTCACCTCTGAGCCAGAAGGTTGTGCGTTCAAGTCCCACTCCAGAGACTTGAGCATAAAATCTAGGTGACACTCCAGTGCAGTACTGAGGGAGTGCTGCACTGTTGGAAGTGCCGACTTTTGGATGAGACGTTAAACTGAGGCCCCGTCTGCTCTCTCAGGTGAACGTAAAAGATCCCACGGCCACTATTTTGAAGAGCAGGGGAGTTCTCCCCGGTGTCCTGGCCAATATTTATCCCTCAGTCAACATCACTAAAACAACAGATTATCTGGTCATTATCACATTGCTGTTTGTGGGAGCTTGCTGTGTGTTAATTGGCTGCCATGTTTCCTCCATTACAACAGTGACTACATTTCAAAAAGTACTTCATTGGCTGTAAAGTGCTTTGGGACGTCTTAAGGTCGTGGAAGGCGCTGTATAAATGCAAGTCTTTTTTCTTTTTGCTGGTATCTCAAACCTTGATCATATGGCGTCTCTACAAGGGTAAGAGCAGAGCTGCCAATCTACTGGAACTTTTCTCAGCAACAGCCTCTCGTTGATTTCATAATGTGGCTACCTCCCCACAGGAAATACCTGAGCAGTGTGCTTGAAGGGACTGTTCAGGTTAAGCATAGCTCCATCTTAGCCACTAATCCTCACATCGATACTCCAGACCCCAGAATGCACATCACGGGATAGGAGATGAAAACAGAAAATGCTAGAATTTTCCAGCATTTTCTGTTTTCGTTTCAGATTTCCAGCACCTGCAGTATTTTGATTTTTGTTTCATAGGATGGGATGTCAGCTTGGTACTTGTTAAGATTTCTGAGGACATGTAAAGGAATATCTTAATTTTCTAGTTCTCCTCTGATTAAATCTTTAACCCCTTCCCCCTTCATTTTTTATCATTTGTAATTTTTTTACCATCAGCATCTTATCTTCCACTTGTGAGAAGCCAGTAATCCCAGTCAAAACTCACTGGCTCTGAAAGGAATTCCATTCATTTTAAATTCCAACATGTTCACACAGTTCCTTTAATTTCCGTTGGAGGCGATGCCCTAATCGCAGAATCGGGCACAAGCTGCTCACGAAAGTCAACAAAACAAGCAAAGTGTTAAATCATTTGAGTTCAGACTTGCAGAAGTCGTACCAAAGCTTGTACAGTGCTCTGGGCAGGAGGACATCCAGACCCATGAGATGGTACAGAGAAGAGCAATCGCGCTGCAGCTTAGCATTAGAGGGTTGAGCTGTGAGGTACATAGGGCTCGTTCATTCTTGAAAATAGACATATCAAAGAGGACCTTATAGAGACATAGAAGATAGCTTAATAGTGTAGAAAGTAAACCCAGAACAATATTGGCTGATATTCCAAGGCAGCTGGATTCAGAGCAGTTGTTTACACAGTCTTAATTCAGATTCAGGTGTTGATTTGAAGTTGGTCCCCACAGTACTGATGGTGCACTTTTAACGGGGACTTTTGCTGAAAGAGCATCACCTCTTATTTAACTTTGTTGCTTCAAACTGGAACGAGGTTACAAGTTTTCAGGTGACATCACCGTTAATCCTCAAACATTACAAATTACCTTTGAAGCTAATGTTGTCAAACGAAACACTAAAGAACCTAGGCTGTCTTTGTCCCTGCCCTGATTGTTATCACAGGCCTGAATGAACCTCAGAAACAGTGTGGGAAAGGAGACTGCTTTTCTTTTCCTTTTTTTTATTTAAACAAATAAAACCAAAACATTCTATTCATTGTTAATGAGGAGTCCAAGGCCGTTTCTGGTTCTGTTGAATCTTCTGTTGCTGTTCCTTGGACTTGGATTCCTTTATTTAAATTTTGCCGGGAATCTTTAAGTGGGCTTGATGTCTCAAAAAACATTAGAACAATTTTTTATAAGGAATGTTTGGCTGATGCCCTTAAGACTAGAGCTGAATCAGCAGGATCCAATTTAATTGTAGTGCTTTAAAAAAAAAATGAAGGGGAGAGCATCGAAGGGAAAATTAGGAAAGCAAATATTTTTATACATATAAAATAGCTATTGTAGTGCCTGATCGTTCTAGCATCCTCAACTTCCATTTATAGATTTAAGTTCTAGTACTAGTCTTGAATGCCATTCAGTCTTACCTCCTCTTCCCTACTCCCATGCTGTTGAATATTTTGAGAGAGCAGAGTGTTCTATCTTAAGAGTAGAGCATGCTACCAAACCCCATCCTACCCTGTAGAAACAGGCCGGCTGTGACCCTATTCTAGACCAATACTGTTGGGCAGTAGTTGTGTGCCAGAGCATTAGTGTTTGAGCCCACTGCCATCGGTGCGGCATGGTACTGGTGCAGTGAAGTACTGGTGCATAGGCACATGGGCATGAGTGCCCTAGGGTTGGTGTACTAAGCGTTGATCCTTTAGCACATATGGGATGGTGTCCTTGTGCGGTGTACTTGGGAGTCATCGGTAATTTTCTATTTAGCAAGTTCCCCGGCTCAACCAGGTTGCTTGGGTGAGGGGCATTTCCCCAGAGGGAGGTAAAAGTGGAGGATGTCTCAACCCAGACTGGTCTGGAGTGCCTCTTGGCTGCCAGTCACGTGGTATCTGGGGCTGCCATCCTCACAGAGTTGCTGAGGTCAGAGACGGGGTTGGCTTCACCCTAACTTCCAACTCCCACCAATCCCTGCTGCTCATGGCTTTCACTGGTGTTGCTGGGAGCTGAGACTTGGTCAGGGTAGGTCACATTTCTGTGCCTGGCCTAGAAACTGTGACGTTCCTCTGCTTTTATTTTCTTTTAATTTGAACTCCAGGAGTGCAGAGTCTGTGAGCCGGCTCCTGCCATTTATGCTGTTAAATCTAACTCCTGGATCCAAACTGATTCCCAGACACCAACCTCCCGGAGTTCAAATTAGAGGTAAAATAATATAAAAGCGGTTGAAATTAGAGGCTCTGGTTGGGAGACCAGCCACCTGTTGGTTAGTTTTTTTTAAAATAAGATTATTAAAAAAAATTAAACAAGGAGACTGTATTTTTTTTACAAAATTATGTTAGAATATCTCCTTGGTAGTATCTTATCTTGGGAGTATTCCTTTAAATGACAAAAAACATGTGCAAATTAAGCCATTCACATGCAGCCAACTTCTGTTATAAAAAAAACTGCCTTCCCAACATCGCAGAATTGTAATAACTTCCCCTGCACCTTTCTACACCTTAATACCACTTTTGAGACATTCTGTAACCGTAACTGTAACTAAAGTGGATCCTGTATAATAATACCAGCACTTATTTAGTATATTATAAAAATCTCAAAGTGCTTCACACAATCAGTTACTGCATTGTATTCATTTTTTGCCTCATTGTGTTCATGTAGCTCATGCAACAGGCTCCAAAAACGGCACAGATAATTTCTAGGTTACCATTTACTTTATAATTTATATACTTCAAACAATATTACTACTAAAAACATCCATTGTAAGCAACTCCTGCGTATGAGTGTTCTATTTTTTTGTGTGTTTCCTGTTTTAACACTGACACGAATGACAAAACCAGTGGCTTGTTAGTCGAAAGCAACCAGCAACATCTATAAAGAAATTCCGATAAAGGACCGGTTTGTTAAAAGTTACTTTGCCGTCAAATGAATGGAATTGCAGTTCTCTAAGCATGGATGAGAGGTGGTGACAAAAGCTGAAGTCGGTCTTTAGAGACAGGCTAAATTCATTAAGAGTTTTCCCCTTCCTCTTTCCTACCTTTACTCTATTTGAAGCGTCATTATCTCCTTTCAGTCTGCGGTGTCTCCTGTTTCTTTTGAGAACCTTTTCTTGTTGTTATTTCTTCCTCACAAAAGGGCTGGCTGCTCTGGGGGTGTGTAGCTGTTTTGAAATTTTAAGAACCCTCTTCAGCCCAGAATTGGGCGGATTTGATCTGGGATTTGTGTAGTGTCTACACAGAAGGCTTTGGTTATTTAGGAGACTAATCCTTAATATGCCATCTCCTTTGTAAAGAACAAAGACAGCATTTCAGGGTATTGTCAAAACAAAGAAAAACGAGTTTCTAAACCATTTAATTCACTGTTGCCTGTCAATTTTGAACATTTTGATTCCATTTTCACCAGACTAATTCCCTTCATTGATTTTTTTCCATCTTTGTTTTCTTTCTTCCCTTTTCATTGACATTTGGTCCTTGTTTGTTTTTAAAAATGTATTTCTCTTCTATTAAAATAATTAGTTGAAATAGTTAGAAATTAATAGGCACCCACAGGTGTCATTATAAATATTTAAACGGTGAGATTGCGTATTATGGGGTAGATGTTACAAATTAGCTGAACTTCGTAAAACTGGGATTCACGGAGCTCAATGCAACTTCGCACCATTGTTCCTTCATTCATTAAAACTACCCCAGGTTCCTATTTCCGGTCTATAGACTATTTCATAACATTTTTTTAAATAGCTCCCATCTAAAAAAATTCATTTCATGTTTCTTGTACTTTAAATATTTCTGTTTGTGGAACAGAAAGCAAGACTTGCATTTCTATAGCGCCTTTCACGACCTCAGGACGTTCCAAAGCGCTTTACAGCCAATGAAGTACTTATTGAAGAGTAGTCACTGTTGTAATGTAGGAAACGTGACAGCCAATTTGCGCTTTTAAAAGGAACACAGTTTAGTTGAACTTAGGACCAAAAACTCCATCTTCACTTTAAAAAAAAACCTCAGGGCTCGAGTGTTAGCTGGGGTGGGGTTCCAATTCAGCATGTAATAAAATGCCACAGTCTGTAGATTAGGGCTGCAGGTATACAGCCAATGTTGTGTTGCTTTACAGGAAGGCCGCCTCACACTTGGGTTTGGCACTGAATAGAATATAACTCTGGTTCAGTGTCAAACCAGACTTTACAAAAATGTTCAGGGGAACCTTGGGATGTCCTTGGCACTTTATAAGCTGTTTTTTGTAACATTTTGAAATGTGCACTTTCAAAAGATTTAAAGCTCCTGCTGAGTGTTTCCAGCATTTTCTGTTCTTGTTCCATTTTTCCATCAATTGCAGCATTTTACTTTTTTGTTCATTTAAAGTTTACTGTCTTACATAAAAGCACACACACATGTGCAGAGCTCTCTCCCAGTTGTGTGTTTGTTTTCAGGATGTAGGTGACACTGGCAAGGCTGCATTTATTGCCCGTTTCTAATTGCTCCAAAAAGGGTCGGCGTCCTTCTGTAGCAATTGTTTGCTAGGCCGCAGAGTATGGAGTCACATATTAGCCAGATTGAAGAGAGGTCATAGAATAGAATGGTTACAGCACAGAAGAAGGCCATTCGGCCCGTCGAGCCCATGCCGGCTCTCTGCAAGAGCACTTCAGCTAGTCCCAATCTCCTGCCCTTTCCCCGTAGCCCTGCAAATTTTTTTCCTTCAGGTACTTATCCAACTCCCTTTTGAAAGCCACAATTGAGTCTGCCTCCACCACCCTTTCAGGCAGTACATTCCAGATCATAACCATTTGCTGCGTAAAAAAGTTTTTCCTCATGTCGCCTTTGGTTCTTCTGCCAATCACCTTAAATCTGTGTCCGCTGGTTCTCGACCCTTCCGCCAATGGGAACAGATTCTCTTTATCTACTCTGTCTAGCCCCCTCATGATTTTGAACACCTCTATCAAATCTCCTCTCAACCTTCTCTGCTCTAAGGAGAACAACCCCAGCTTCTCCAGTCTAACTACGTAACTGAACATCCCTGGAATCATTCTTGTAAATCTTTTCTGCACCCTCTCTAAGGCCTTCACATCCTTCCTAAAGTGTGGCGCCCAGAATTGGACACAATACTCCAGTTGGGGCCGAACCAGTGTTTTATAAAGGTTCATCATAACTTCCTTGCTTTTGTACTCTATGCCTCTATTTATGAAGCCCAGGATCCCGTATTTTTTTTAACTGCTTTCTCAACCTGCCCTGCCACTTTCAACGATTTGTGCACATATACCCGCAGGTCTCTCTGTTCACGCACCCCCTTTAGAATTGTGCCCTTTAGTTTATATTGCCTCTCCTCGTTCTTCCTACCAAAATGTATCACTTCACAGTTTTCTGCATTAAATTTCATCTGCCACGTGTCCACCCATTCCACCAGCCTGTCTATGTCTTCCTGAAGTCTATCACTATCCTCCTCACTGTTCATTATACTTCCAAGTTTTGTGTCATCTGCAAAAAGGTGAGGGCTTCTTTTTTCCTGAAGAACATCAGTGAACCAGTTGGTCACTTTATCCTCCCCATAAATTCCCAGATTTATTGAATTCAATTTACCATGGTGAGATTTGAACTCACAACCTCTGATTAATGCAAGTTTACTACCATAACCACTAGCCTACTGTACCCTTGCAAAGACAAAGGGCTAAAAATTGAGGAGCGCCCTAACTTCGCCGGGGCGCTACTTTTAGCTCCCCGGAAAAATTAATGCCCCCACGCCAGAAATTGTGTGGTTGCGCCCCAAGAGGGAAGTGGGGCGCTACTGGAAGCGCCCCGCATCCCTCTTGGGGCGCTGCGAGTCAATATCGCGGCGCTATGTGCCGCGGTATTGCAGGCCTTCCACCCCTTCTTAAAGGGGAGGGGCCTTGCGCAGCTGGGCCCCCGGGGATCCACGGGGGGAGGGCGGTTCAGGAGGCTGGGGACAGGAGCGCTGGCAGGTGCTGGCAGGTGGCCAGCAACAAAAATTGTTAGGGCGCTAACGGGAGGTGCAAAGCAACCCAATTTTTCCCCCAAAAGGTTTGTGAAACCTTTTTCATGAGTGTGTCACCTCTTTTAAAAGTGTTGTCTTTTTTTAAAGTGTGGTGACAGTGCATGGTAGGACAGCATGGAACAGTAGAACACAAGGCTCGCTGTATGGCAAGTTCAAACACATTGGACATATGCTTTTGTTGAATTATTTGACATTGGAGTAACTGGAGGACAGGTTAAGATAGAACATTGAGTCCAAGAGAGACGAGGGTGAAAATGTTGAGTTAGAATACACAGTCCTGGTGGGACTAAGGTGTTGGAATACAGCACGCATTCCTGGAGAGACTGGGTAAATTAGAATACCCACCCCTGGGGAGAGTGCGTGAAATAATTACTACCCTTGGGGTAGCGAATGAGGTGGTGAGTTAGAATACAGCACACTCTCTTGCCTCTAGAACCCTGGTTTAACACCAGCTTTGGCTATTTAAGGGCATACACATTTGATCTTTCTGGTGGCAATTCTGGTTGTCAAATAAATACATTTAAATTAATCATCCTGAACCCAGAATTGTTCTCTATTCAGATGCCTTTTTTTGTTGCAGAACTGCAGCAGTGTGGGACTTCAGTTAACTTCATAGCTTTATAACATACTGGTACACTCTGGCCTGATCTGGGCAGAGAAGTTCAATGAACAAAATCCCATATAGTTCATTACCTTGTACAGAATTCCAGGGGATCAACCACTTCCCTTCCCATTCACTCTCTTCATATGGAAGTCTAGCAGACTAAACCCCTCATCATTGTATAGAACTTATGGACCAGCAGTAACAATTAAATTCACAGTGCACCTCAGGATATGTTTGCCCCAATTAGTTAGATTTCTATTTTGCAGTAGAGTCAATCCATAGTCTAAACTGACTCGATGGTCTCTTGCCTGTTAACACATTCCAATGAAATGTGATTCGATAAATTTTAATATTGTGTTTGCCTGCTCTCATTTTGATTCACTTTGCAGAGTAAGTGATTAAATGGGCTGAGGTACAAATTCTGCAGGCTGGCTATTATTTTATGTGCAGTCTGATCTGGGAGTAAAGACATCTTGGTGTGTAAGCTATACACTTAACATTCAGACGTGTCGTATTTCCAGCCACCTCTCTTACTGCTTTTGTTAAACAGTCAGGATTCCAAATTGTTTCGGTATTAGATCGAGAACTGTGGCCTTTATCTTTTCTTTCCAGTTTTATTTATTTATGGTGCAGACCATGCCACTTGTAACTTTGTTGAAAAATGTGCAAAGTTGTTTTTTTTCCCAGTAGGACACCATGAGACAGTGACTGCAAATCTCACTGCCGCTTTCTGTCTTTGAAGAACCTGTGGCTTTGTATCATAATACAATAGGTATTATGTTACTGTGGTTTGAGTTGTGTGCTCCTTCTTCCTTCCTCAAAGTCTCTTAAGAAGTTAAAGATAACTCTTGGCGGGCTGCTGGGATAATAAACATCTGTGGTACACTTTCTATTAGTCCCCTTCCCAACCAAAGCATTGAAACTTCGAGCAAAAGAACTCAGAATGAAATTAACCCTTGTGGGGCCAACATCTAATGGCTGGTTTACTTTGATAACACCTGGAGTACTGTGTACAGTTTTGGTCCCCTTACCTAAGGAAGCATATACTTGCCTTAGAGGGAGTGCAACAAAGGTTCACCAGATTCCTGAGATGGCGGGGGGTGGGGGGGGTGGTGGAATTGTCCAATGAGGAGAGATTGAGTAGACTAGGCCTATATTCCCTAGAGTTTAGAAGAATGAGAGGTGATCTCATTGAAATGTATAAAATTCTTGACGGGGTACATGCTGGGAGGATGTTTCCCTTGGCTGGAAAGTCTAGAACGAGGGGTCACAATCTCAAAATAAGGGGTCGGCCATTTAGGACTGAGATGAGGAGAAATTTCTTCAAAGTTTTGAGAATCTTTGGTTGCTCAGTCGTTGAGTATATTCAAGACAGAGATCGATAGATTTTTAGATTCTAAGGGATAGTGGAGGAAGGTGGAGTTGAGGTAGATGATGAACCATGATTTAATTGAATGGCGAGCAGGCTCAAAGGGCCAAACGGCCTACTCCTGCTCCTATTTCTTATGTTCTTATAATACACCGTTAGCTGAAGGGTGTGGTACTCCTCCCCACCCCCAACCCTTCCCCAGCGCTGCCACTCACCAGTGTGAAGGAGGTGAACGTTGCACCTTCCACTGGCGCCTAGGACCTGACATGTTGAGAGCTCTCACCAGAGGTGGTGTAAAATACTTTTTCTGTTGGCCCTGAAATACATTCAGTTGTGTCTGGCAGCACACAACAAAAGGAAAACCTAAACATCCACCTGCTCCACCGTGGCTGCAGTGTGAACTAGCTACAGGATGCACTGCAGCAACTCGCCAAGGCTTCTTCAACAGCAGCTCCCAAACCTGTGACCTCTACCACCTTGAAGGACAAGGGCAGCCGGTGCATGGGAACACCACCACCTCCAAGTTCCCCTCCAAGTCACACACCATCCCGATTTGGAAATATATTGGCCGTTCCTTCATCGTCGCTGAGTCAAAATCCTGGAACTCTCTCCCTAACAGCACTGTGGGAGCACCTTCACCACACAGACTGCAGCGGTTCAAGAAGGTGGCCCACCACCACCACCTTCTCAAGGGCAATTAGGGATGAGCAATAAATTGCTGGCCTTGCCAGCGACGCCCACATCCCGAGAATGAATAAAAGAAAAATGAGGAGGAAGGAGCTCAAAGATTGTATGGCCTTTGCTTGAGGACAGCTCACCCACTGCATGTCATGAACATAAAATGTTTAACATGCCCATTTAGGATCTGAATCCTTTTATGCTACATTGCTCTTAAGTGATGTGATTGATCACAGCCACAATGAAAACGCGTGGTGTTCATGTGCAGATCAATGAGGTTGCTTGCACAAAAACATAATGGCCCAGAAATTTGACTCGGAGGCTTGCCGCGGGGGTAAGGATCTTGCGCGATATCACACTCCGCACCGGCCGTTGTGTTTCGGGCCCACAGGAACTTCGGGTCCTGGGCATCTCCCTGGTGCCGGCGCGCAGTGTGTGCGTGTCCCAGAGGCGCAGTTAGTGCAATGCGACCTCTGGGATCACGTGGGCCATGGAGAGCCAATGGCAGCAGACTATCTTTCATTCATAGATTTGACAGGAGACCTGTCAAATCTATGAATACAAATTGCCCCCAAAAGAACAGCTAAACCTCAAATAAATTTTTAAAAAACCATCACATTAATAAAATAACTATAGTTAAATAAATTAACCACTTTAAACAAAAATTTAAATTTTTGAAAAAATGTAAATTCTTTTTAAAAGTTATAAAAATAAACTTACCTTTCTTTAAAGTCTCTAAAAAAGATAAACCTGTTGAAAAAAATTTAAAATTATACTTAATTAACTACTTACCTTGTTAAAAGGGGGTCTTACGCCTCCTTTTTTCATGTGTAAATTCTTCAATACTTACCCTCACGTTGAAACCTGAAAAAAAACCTAAGTGTGCTGCTTGCGCACAGCCTGTAGTGCGCACGCGGTTCACCTAGGAACCGCCCCCTTCGCCATACCGGAAGTGCCGGTTTCCCGCGCATGCGCAGTGCATGCAGGAACCCCGCACTTCGGGATCTAATACGGGTGAGTACACAGTGCATACTCTCCCGTATTAGGCTGAATTTTTGGGCCAATATTTTCACAACTGTTGCTGATGTGTGAGCAGTCTCCTGCCAAAGGGTGTGTGGACTTTGTTCTCCCTGTGAGACTTTAGGCAGTAACACGCACAAGTATGACCTTGGATAGATGCAAATGAAAGCTTGATTTTAAAACGTTCAAAATTAGCAGCAGTGCAAGCATTGAAGTCATTGGACTAGTACTCAAATTATTACGACTGGACCCACTCCAGGTACCAATAAACACTTACAGACCCCAGACTGCTACCTAGAGTACTGGGTATCAGTATAAACACTACGGACGCAAGTTTAAAACTACTGGAGTTACTCCAAATACCAACATAAACACTATGGACATCGGCTGCTGCCAGGAGTCAACCTACTGAAGTTACTCTGGATACCAATGTGCATGTAATATTAAAACACATTTGACTCAGCATCACTTAAAGAGCTATATACTGCATCTGTTGACTGAACCACATGGAGTGGCAGTTTATTCAGTGCTGTAGGGGTTAAGCATCTCATTTGAAGTAGATGTTAACTTTAGCGTTAAAGGGAGGGCTATTTTGGTAGCCCATTATTCAAGGAAATAGCTTAATTTCTTGGTACCTTTGTAGTTCTTGGGCAATAATTCTTTCTTGTTTTTTTCTCTCTATTTTGCAGGCAAACTGAGCAGCCAGGACAGTTACAACAGTTTCACAAACAACAATCTAGGAAACCCGCGGCTCTCACCCATCCCAACCCTGACGATTGTACTGCCCCTGGCGCAGATCAAACAGCCCATGACACTGGGAACCATCACAAAGCGCACGGGGTAATGGATTTTGACTTGAGTTTCCAGTGTGATTTTAATAGCACAAGGAATCAAACAGATTAACATAAAACATATGTACAGACACCGCTCACACTTGCTCCGCATATGCACATGCAAATTGAGTAAATGGCAAGGCCATCTTTAATGCATTTTCCACTACAATAAGCTCTACTAGACCTGACTACACACTGCACATGTTCCTGTGCTGTTACTGCCCTGATAACTTAAACAGGTGGAACAAGGGCAGGTGGCATCTTAAGGGAGGCCCTAAAATTAATGACAACAAAATTCAGAATAGATGACCTGCAGAGTATGCCAGTTACTTGAAAGTAATGGCAGGGTTCAATTAATTTTGGGACAGTGGTAAATGCATCAGCAGTGTAACATGTGGCAGTTTAAAAAAAAAACACGTTGGAATAAAATACAGTGTGTGGAACAGACTGCTGGGGAGGCGGATAGTGTCAAAAGGCAGCTCGGTAGATTATAGGGTTTAGAGGTTGAAAACTAATGTTCTTTTTTGTTTTGAACTTTGGAAGCGCCCCCATTGACCGCAGTGGTCTTGTCCTGTCACGTACATCCACATGTTTCCATTTGATTTCGCTTTATTACTGCCATTGTAGGTTTGCAGGATAATTAAAAAAAAAAGCAGAATTACACGGTAGGTTGGTCAGCACCTGATAAGAGGATGGGTTATCCTTTCAGGCAGAGACCCTTCATCAGAACTCGGTTCCGATAAAAGGTCGACAGCTGAACGTTAATCCATTTTCTTCTCTTTGCAACATGAATGTTAGTGACACTGATCTGGTGCAGGGAGGTGGGGATGAATGTATTTTAGATTGTGGGCCGATAGGCTGCTGGGTGAAATTTGAACTCCTCATTTACATGGATTCCTACACACTTTGGTGGCACTGCTGCCACTTTTGCACTGGATCTGCTGTGCATTTACAGGTATTTGTACACATGTGTCCAATCCATGTGTAGAGGATGGGGAGGAGAGAGGAGAGGGCCGTCATACAAACCTCCGGCAGTTGACAGTTACTTAGTTAATTCGGTTCTGATGAAGGGTCTATGAAAAAGTGTTAACCCACCTTTTGTCTGATGCTGCGCATTTTCAGATTTAAAAAAAATCTTTTTGTGTCGGATGTTGGGAGAAGGTGAGACAAAGGCATGAACGGTAACGCGGATTTTATTTGTTTCACTTGTCTAGCACCTTATCACGTCAGTGCATCTCAGGGCATTTCACAGTGAAGTGCAGCGATTGTTATCTCGTTTAAGATGCTCTTGCCGGGTGGCAGAGGAAAATAATCTTGTCACCTGCTGGCAAGTTGTGTGATCATTTCCCATTTCACAGGTACACACACACACAAACACACGTACGCACACATAGTGCCTGGTTTGGTACGGTGAGACCAGAGTACGCGGAAGTCTGTGTAAATATTCAGTTTTCGTCCTGCAGCGCTGAGCAACCCATCATGCAATAATCCAAAGTACAATTATTTTCCTGCCTCATTACACAACCGGTATCACTGACACAACAACAGACACAGAGTTGGACTCTGTTTTGAGCCCCCACCTCATAGCTACCCACGCGTTCTTAAATGCAGCAGTTTTACTTTGCCATATTAAACAGACCTACGTGAATGTGCAGTGTTTTGTATTTCAAACATCTTTGTGAATACCCATAATTTCACAAAGGATGATGATTTGAGTGAGTTCAATATTACTGCACAGTCTGGGTCTGAGAAATATTATGATGTATCCCATGCATAAACTACAAAAAACTTTGTGGTTGCTTAAATGTGCGAGAGTGTAGTGTAATGTTGGTTTTTGTCATGGGAGTTAATGTGCCTGAGATTGCAATCGCCAAATGAGGTATATTTTCCTCTGTTCACTAATGGTAGTCCAGGTCAATGTGTGGAAAGTGGTCTCCTCAATTATGCCCTGATTACATTTTCTGACTTCAGAGCTGACTTTTTAAGCCACGTTTGCGTTCATTAAATAGCTTCCCCTACACAGCACTAGCAACAGAAGTCTTTTGAACAATAGCTGTCATTACCAGCTCAGCACAGGTGGCGCATGCAACTGCAGCTAATTCCTGACTGCACTGAACACGACTCCTGGCTCCCATCAATCCCGCCATTTCCTTTCACCCAGACAAGCCCCTTCCTGGGATCAGCTCACCCGAAAATTCCAACCAAATCCCCGCCTCCCAAACAGCAGCTTTTAGTCTTCAACCTTCATCGACGTGGAACTTCCTGGAACCATCCCAGCTACTGACTATGCAGCTGGTCCTTACCTCATGGTGTCCAGTGCAACATTGCGAGAGCTTTCTTTTCAGCAGCACAACTGAGATGACATCACACAACAGCTCAGGGCAGATAGTCAGTCACCTTGTGTAATGATAAACTGTCCCTCACAAAGCACAGAGAAACTATAGCCTGGAAATTACAAGATAGATAGAAAGACTTGCATTCATATAGTGCCTTTCACGACCTCAAGACGTCCCAAAGCATTTTACAGCCACTGAAGTACTTTTGTAATGTAGGGAACACGGCAGCCAATTTGCCGGTGTAGTGTTAGCATTCCAGTGCTTAATGCATTTGCATGATAGTATCAGCTTGACTCAGTTGGTAGTCACTCTTGCTCGGAGTCAGGTGGTTGTGGCTTCAAATCCCACTCCAGGATTTAAGCATCTAATCTAAGGTGCAACACCAGTGCAATACTGAGGGAGTACTGCATTGTTGGAGCCGTTATCCTTTGGATGAAACTTTAAACCAAAGCTCTGTCTAGCTGTTCAGGTGGATGTTGGAGATCTCACGGCACTGCTGAAAGAGAGGGGAGCATTCCAAGTGGCCTGGTCAACATTCCTTTCTCAACCAGCACCAACAAAAACGTATTAACTGATTATTTATCTCACTGCTGTTTTGAGGAATGTCTTAAGGGAGGAAAGGGATGTGGAGAGGTAGAGGGGTTTAGAAAGGGAGTTTCAGAGTATAGAGCCTAGATGGTTGAAGGCACAGCCGCCAATGGTGGGGCAGAGAGAGGGGGGTTGCACAAGAGGCCAGAGTTGGAGGAACACAGAGCTCGAGGGGAGGAGTAGGGCTGGAGGAGCTTACAGAGGTAGGGAGGGATGAGGACATGAAGGGATTTAAAAACAAGGGTGAGAATTTTAAATTGGAGGCATTGGGGAACTGGGAACCAATATAGGTCAGCAAGGACAGGAGTGAGCGGAACTTGGTGCGAGTTAGGATACGGGCAGCAGAATTTTGAAAGAGCTGAAGTTTATGGAACGTGGAGGATGGGAGGCCGTCCAGGAGAGCCTGGATTAGTTGAGTCTGGAGGTGAAAAAGTCATGGATGAGAGTTTGAGCAGCAGTTGGGCTGAGGCAGGGAAGCAGACAGGCAATGTTAGAGGTGGAAGTAGGCGATCTTTGTAATGGAGATAATATGGGGGTAGAAGCTCAGCTCAAGGTTGAATAGGACATAGAGGTCGTGGACAGTCTGGTTCAACCTGAGACACTGGCCGGGAGGGGAATGATATGGCAAGAGTACGGAGTTTGTGGCGGGGGCCGAAGAAAATGGCTTCAGTCTTCACAATGTTTAGCCGGAAGAGATTTCTGGAGGCAGTGGAGGGGTCGAGAAGTGTTGGAGAGGCAGAGCTGGGTTTCGTCAGCATATATATGGAAATTGACCCCATGTCTTCAAATGATGTTGCCAACTCAACATGTAGAGGAGGAGCCAAAGGATAGATCCTTGGGGGATTCCAGAAGTAACAGTGATAGGACAGGAAGAGAAGCCATTGCTGGTGATGCTATGGCTACGATTGGATTGATAATAGTGGAATCAACCAGAATGGGAAAGAGTAAAGAGTTTACTGGGGACAAGGACATGGAAGGTGGTTGTGAAATTGACAGCTGCAGAAGTATCATGGCAAATGGAATGCCAAGTACTAGGCAGTAGAGAGTTTGAAAGTGCAGTTGTAAGAGACATGTGGGAGAGTTTTATTCAGTGGTTGAACACAGAAGGATTGGGGTTGGAAGGAGGTAGGTGATGTAGGTGGTCAGAGATGGGCTTGTCTGTGATGGAGACCATGGGAGTAGGGGAGCTATGTGAGGTAGCACGGTCGAAAATCTACAGAATATATTGAGCTGTTCAGAGAGTTAATTTACAGCAATATTTCTTGTTTTTTTTTAAACATAGTAATGAAACAGTTTTGGTCTCCTTATCTAAGGAAGGATATACTTACCTTAGAGAAGGTGCAACAAAGGTTCACTAGATTGATTCCTGGGATGAGAAGGCTGTCCTATGATGAGAGATTGTGTAGAATGGGCCTATACTCTCTGGAATTTAGAAGAATGAGAGGTGATCTCATTGAAACATACAAGATTCTGAGGGGGTTTGACAGGGTAGATGCTGAGAGGTTGTTTCCCCTGGCTGGAATGTCTAGAACTAGGGGGCATAGTCTCAGGATAGGGGTCGGCTATTCAAGACTGAGATGAGGAGGAATTTCTTCACTCAGAGGGTTGTGAATCTTTGGAGTTCTCTGCCCCAGAGGGCTGCAGATGCTGAGTCTTTGAGTATATTCAAGGCTGAGACAGACAGATTTTTGGACTCTAGGGGAATCAAGGGATATGAGGATCGGGCGGGAAAGCGGAGTTGAGGTAGAAGATCAGCCATGATCTTATTGAATGGCGGAGCAGGCTCGAGGGGCCGTATGGCCTACTCCTGCTCCTATTTCTAATGTTCTTATGAAATTGTTTCAAAGAATGTAAGTTTTTCATTAAACAATTTGAACATTTTACTTATGGTAGAGAAATATCTGTTTCGCAGTTGGCAGAATCTCAGCTCGTAACTTTTCTGGCAACTTGGCCTGAAAAAAACCAGAAGTATTAAAGCAATGAAAGAAATCAATCAATGTTTCTGATCTCTACTTTAATGTAATTCTGCAGATGAAATTTCTAAAAGTTGTTGATGTTTATAGTGTGTGATAAGTTCTATCAGTAACAGCTGGGCCGTCTAGGTTTGCTGGAAATCAAGAGCACTTGTAATGGCATTGATAAACTTTGATAAAGGTGGTCATTGGACAGATGAAGCATTTCTCACCATGTTTCAGGGCGCCTCATTCACTACTGACTTGCTATTTTGCATCCAGAGCCACTCTGATTTCATCACACGGGGAGGAGACTATATAGAACAGGCAGGTGGAAACAATGCACTGGAGGTGTGCCAGGTATAGCAACATTCTGCATCACAAAGTACGCGACTTGTTAAAGTGGCAACGATAGGGATAAAAAGGAAAAAAGTGGAAATCTGAAATAACAACAGGAAATGTAACACAAGTCCATCAGCATCTGAAAAGAAGGAAGTCGCACAACACCAGGTTATAGTCCAACAGTTTTATTTGAAATCACAAGCTTTCGGAGCTGCCTAACGAAGGAGCAGCTCCGAAAGCTTGTGATTTCAAATAAAACTGTTGGACTATAACCTGGTGTTGTGCGACTTCTCACTTTTGTCCACCCCAGTCCAACACCGGCATCTCCGCATCATGACATCTGAAAAGAGGTCACTATTTCCAGTAGAATGCCTTTGCCAGAGCTGAGTTCTATTGAAGGATCTCTACCTGAAATATTAACCAACCTTTAAATTTATTTTGGCACTATTACCACCCATGCCAATTGGCATTAAAAGAGCTGGCAAACCAGGAAAGCAATGACTGCAGCATCAACACTATTTTGTGTTGTGTGCCATATGAAAAAAGAGCTTATTAATGCTGACATATTAATGGCAGCTACCTAATAAAGCCAATTAAGGGCTCATTAATGCATCTTAACACTGATGAGTGCTGTTTTCCATTTGTTGCAGTAAATTCTTCACTGTTGCCAATTGATCTGAGGCTCAATAGCTGGAGCGCAGCAAGGGAGATAGGATCTAAAACTTTAACCCCTTTTTCCGACCAGCGCTAAATGCTAGCGAGGTTCTGCACGGGAATGGAACCTCACTAAATGAGTCTCATTGTGTCTGATAAGCATTACAGCTGCAATAAGTGCTGTGCTGCATCACTGCAACAATAACTTGCATTTATATAGTGCCTTTAATGTAGTAAAATGTCCCAAGGCGCTTCACAGGAGAGTTATCACACAATTTGACACCAAGCCACATAAAGAGTTATTAGGACAGGTGACCAAAAGCTTGGTCAAAGAGGTAGGTTTTAAGGAGTGTCCTATAGGAGGAGAGAGAGGCGGAAAGGTTTAGGCAGGGACTTCCAGAGCTTAGGGCCGAGGCAGCTGAAGGCACGGCCACCAATGGTGGAACGATGAAAATCAGAAGTGCGCGAGAGGCCAGAATTGGAGGAGCGCAGATATCTCGGAGGGTTGTAGGGCTGGAGGGGCTGTGCCCATGGATGTGATTACTGATCTTTGCCAGCTCTTGAGCAAAGAGTTCCAGAGACAACCTTCAGCCAGCACTGCTCTTTGTGGCAGCCAAGGTAACAGCAGATGTCAATCTTTATGGCATTGGTATCTTGCAGGCTGAAACAGCGGATATCACAGCATTAATTCAGTCCGAAATATCAGACAGCTGATTGACGCAATCTTTGGCCGTGCCCACCAGTTTATCAACTGGTATGGAGCGGTGCCTACAGTCTTAAAGTCCGCAGAGTCTCTACCAACTTTCACGATTCCCTATGATTCAGGGGGAGTAACTGATTGTACCCACACTGCAATTTGTGTACTATCCAGCAATACTATGATGTACAACTTTGTTGCCCTACCTCCAGTTCACGCACCCTGTGAACATGGTTCCCCACTGGGAGCTCAACTTCATGGACTTATTCCCGTTGTGTTGCAAGTCCAGTGAGCACTCTTTAATGCAACAAGAAAGGATGGTGCAAGGGTCAGGATGTGGGACGGAGGATTTTTTGTAGGATTTCTGATACTCAGAACAGGAGACTGAGTGGGAAATCGACCCCTCTGAGACCTGGGTCTACATTTTGTCCATTCTGATGGGATAGTGATCTCCTCTCTGCCAGTGAAAAGTGAGCCAAATGGAATTAATTTGGGCAGCCTTAAGGTGAGTCTCTCACCACTGACTGCAACTAGAAATATAAGCTGTCTGACTTGACTTGTTCCACCTTTAAAGGGGTCATAGGAGCTGCTGTGAAATTTGCCATCACCTCTTATATCTGCAACTAATGGAAAACGACACCAGGTATAAGTGTCAATAGGATAGAGCAACCCATGGAATCATAGAATAGAATGGTTACAGCACAGAAGGAGGCTATTCGGCCCGTCGAGCCCATGCCGGCTCTCTGCAAGAGCACTTCAGCTAGTCTCACTCCCCCACCCTTTCCCTGTAACCCTGCAATTTTTTTTCCTTCAGGTACTTATCCAATTCCCTTTTGAAAGCCACAATTGAGTCTGCCTCCACCACCCTTTCAGGCAGTGCATTCCAGATCCTAACCACTCGTTGCGTAAAAAGGTTTTTCCTCATGTCGCCTTTGGTTCTTTTACCAATCACCTTAAATGTGTGTCCTCTGGTTCTTGACCCTTCCGCCAATGGGAACAGTTTCCCTCTATCTACTCTGTCCAGACCCATCATGATTTTGAACACCTCTATCAAATCTCCTCTCAACCTTCTCTGCTCTAAGGAGAACAACCCCAGCTTCTCCAGTCTATCCACATAACTAAAGTCCCTCATCCCTGGAATCATTCTTGTAAATCTTTTCTCTAAGGCCTTCACATCCTTCCTAAAGTGTGGTGCCCAGAATTGGACACAATACTCCAGTTGAGGCCGAACCAGTGTTTTCTAAAGGTTCATCATAACTTCCTTGCTTTTGTACTCTGGGGCGCTAACATCGCCTGGTCTCTAACCTTGGCACCCGGTGCTAATTAGTGGCGGCGACCGCAAAATTCAGTTTGAGCTCAATCAGTGGCGGAGAAATGGCAGAAGCAATTTAATACAGGGAAATGTATGGTTATGAGATTTGACAGAAGGAAGGTTGATGTGGATTATGTGCTAAGTGGGAATGTGGTTGCAGTGTCAGAGCAGGAGAGACATCTTGGGGTTTTAGTAGACAGGTCACTGATACCTTCAGCACAATGTTCCCAGGCTGTTAAAAAAGCAAACAGAATGTTGGGATGCATTGCAAGTGGTATAACATATAAATCCAGAGAGGTTATTTTAAAACTGTATTTGGCCCTGGTGAGACCACATCTGGAGTACTGTGTGCAGTTGTGGTCTCCCTATTTCAAAAAGGACATTCAGCTATTCGAGAGCGTACAGAGAAGGGCTACATGGTTGATCCCATTCACCCTCCCAGTGCTATTTTGCTTCCATCAGCCCTGAATTGTGATAGCGAAACCACAACTCATACCTTAGTCAATGTGTGTGGTATGAACCATTTACAGAAAAACTGACAATAACATAGAAATTAAATCTGTCCTATATCCTTCATCTATTTAGTCATATTTCATGTAAGAATCTCAGCCTCATCACTTGAACATTAATGAGAGCTTTTACAGTTCTGCCTGTCTCTCCCCACCGCCAGTACATCACAGCACGATATAATTGCTATAGTGGACAATGACCATCTGGCTAGCTGTTGTGTGCGATGCACTGGGTATAGAACAAATGCTTTGGTGCTAATGGCTGGGAGGCCTGGAGGCAAAGAATATGGAGTGTGTCCTCAGCAGATGCACAAACACTTGGTCCCAGGTGTATAAAACAGATGTAATTACACCTGCGTGGTCAGTAGCTTTAAGGCAGTGCTCTGGGGGATCAAGACACTTCATGGGTCCAGCTGCTTAACCCACTAATCACAGATTAGTCAGACTGATAGGGGGTGCTGAACAGCCTGGTATCTCAATCACTGAAATGACTGCAGTTATTTAAAAATATATATTTTAGATTATGCCTACTCCTTGTATTAATTTAAATTTTCACTTGTCAAGTTTACTCACTGCCATGGATAATCCTTCAACCTGGATGGATGGTGATCAGACGTCAGACATTGGTGATATATTACCTTCCTCTGCCAGAAAAGCTGCGTTAATACTTGCGTTTATTTAGGTTGGATTCTGGGAAGCCAGTGTCCGTGAGCTGGCTCCCAGTGTATCCATAATTATAGTTAGTCTGGTTGCTTTATCTCACTGGCAGAATCCTATACCCATAAAACATTTTGGTACTTTGTTCAAGAGACATTTTATTACGGTGTCAGCCATGGCTTAGTGGTAGCACTCTCCCCTCTGAGTCAAAAGGTTGTTGGTTCCACTCGAGACTTGAGCACTAAATCTAGGCTAACACTTCAGCGCAGTACTGAAGGAGCACTGCACTATAAGAGGTGCTGTCTTTCGGATGAGATGTTAAACGGAGGCCCTGTCTGCCCCCTCAGGTGGACGTAAAAAATTCCATGGCACTCTTTTGAAGAAGAGCTGGGGAGTTCTCCCTGGTGACCTGGTCAATATTTATCCCTCAATCAACATCACGAAAACAGATTATCTGCTCATTATCTCATTGCTGTTTGTGGGACCTTGCTGTGTGCAAATTGGCTGCCGCGTTTCCTACATTACAACAGCGACTACACTTCAAAAAATACTTCATTGACTGTAAAGCGTTTTGGGACGTCCTTTGGTCATATAAGGTGCTATATAAATGCAAATCTTTCTTTTATATGTGAGCCTTAATAGTGAGGACATCACAGACAAGACTGATTCTGCGCTCTCCCGCCATCTACCTATATGCACTTCCAGCAAGGATTGCTGGATAACGTTCAAGAATGGGAACCTCAGCTTATTTTTTCTGGTGCTGCATCCAATTGTAATGCTCCAACTACTGACTCAGCTGAGGTCAGCTAACTCACCATACACTGGGGATTGTACCTGGAATAGCTGTATGACTTAGCTACTCATTTCCGTAAACAACGGAGCCAAAGGGGGAGGCAAAAAGAGTGTGTTTTTTAATATAGTTGCAATGTGTTGACGAGCAGTGAGCCCCTGTTCTCAGAGTTTAGTTCCTGTGTAATTACATCTTCTCGCTCCATAACTAATGTCCAGCTTAAAGTTAAATCACAAAGGCTTTCTTTGAATTTTTTAATACTGTTTCTACCAGCTTCCTTTCTTTCGTGGGCTCGTAATTGCTACCAGCTTACTTTTACTTGGTAGAGTAGGTGAGAGGGCATAGTGCTGGGAGACTGGACAAGAACATACACAGCCTCCTTTAGCTGAGGAGGCATGGAAGGTGAGGTGGGTGAGAAGTGGTAGATGTCTTAAGACATCTATTTTTTTATTCGTTCACGGGATGTGGGCGTCGCTGGCAAGGCCAACATTTATTGCCCATCCCTAATTGCCCTCGAGAAGGTGGTGGTGAGCCGCCTTTTTGAACTGCTGCAGTCCATGTGAGGAAGGTGTTCCCACAGTGCTGTTAGGGAGGGAATTCTAGGATTTTGATGCATGCGGGCATGGACTACTTCATTATCTGAGGAGTTGTGAATGGAACTGAACACTGTGCAGTCATCAGCGAACATCCCCATTTCTGACCTTATGATGGAGGGAAAGTCATTGATGAAGCAGCTGAAGATGGCTGGGCTGATCTAAGACATTGGCTTCGGAGCATTGCACACGACAGGAGTGTTCTATCATATAATGCCCAAAGCACTATTCTGCTAAAGTGAAACTGTCCTTTAAGGCCACAAATTCTAAATCTTGATCAGTAAACAGAGGCTCAGGTCGTTCAGACTTAAATTGCTGGTTTTTCAGGGAACTTTGCGGATTAGAATGTGCTTGTCCATCTCAGGCTTTAGATTAGAAACACAGAACATTTTAGCTTGTTATGCATCCGTCACAAAGTGTGGAGTGTCACATCTGAGCAAGCTAGATGTACTGGTTTTACTATATTACCAGTGAATCCCACGGCATTGCTCATTTTAAGTTGAATGATAATGTTTTATGAGGACAGAGGTGCTGTACCGTGTAATGCACAATATATTCTGCTAAATTGGAATGAGTCCCTTTGAGGCCACACAATCTAATTGTTGTTAAGTAAACACAGGCTGAGATCAATCAGAGTTTATTGTTTGCTCAGAGAACTTTGCAGATTGGAATATCTTCGGCAGTTTCAGGTGGATTGTTCTGCACTTGTAGCAACGTTTGGAATGTAATGTTCTTCATACGCCATTTTTAATATCCAGATCTTCTGTGGCGTTGCTTTCAATGAGATGGATGCTAAGGTGGTTCAGGGGAAAGGGGGAAGATTTTGTGTTCAGCAGCATTGTGGAGGGGATAGAATCATAGAAACTTACGGCACAGAAGGAGGCCATTCGGCCCATTGTGTCTGTGCCGGCTGAAAAAAAGAGCTATCCAACCTAATCCCACTTTCCAGCTCTTGGTCCATAGCCTTGTAGGTTACGGCACATCAAGTGCGTATCCAAGTACTTTTTAAATGCAGTGAGGGTTTCTGCCTCGACCACCCTTCAAAGCAGTGAGTTCCAGACCCCCGCCACCCTCTGGGTGAAAAAAGTTCTCCTCAATTCCCCTCTAATCCTTCTACCAATTACTTTAAATCTATACCCCCCTGGTTATTGACCTCTTTGCTAAGGGAAATAGGTCCCTCATAATTTTATACACCTATTTTGTTGGAATTTTGGAGCATTGGGAAAGAAAAGATCCTGATGTTTGGCAACATTGGAGGTAAATCATGGAGTTTGGCAGCATGGAGGAAGGATGAGAGCTTTGGGGTTGGCAACAGTGGGGTAGGGGAGTTTTGGAACTGTAGGGGAGATCTTGGGGTTTGGTATTTCGAAATAGCTAGCACAGCGACACAATTCAATCAGTGATCACAATTCAATGAATAAGAAATAATTGTTTTGGCATTCTAACTATAAACAAAAGAAAGCCCCAAAAAATGGGAGTTATCTGCTTTTGTCTCTCTCTGAGCTAGACTCTCTAAAGTAAAAAAAAATAGATTAAATGGAAAAAAAAGTAAGCATTTGTAAGCAATGTGAAACTTTACCTGAAAAAACTTTTAAAACTCACTTGCCAGCTTGTTTTCAAATCATTTGGAAAAATAAGGACTCATGGATTCTGTTACAACATGAGAAAAGGAATGCTTCAAACTGAAAGGAATATTCTGATGCATGTTAAGAAATTTGCCTATGAACAAATCAATAATCAAGTGGAAGAAATTTAAATTGACGTAGGAAACATTTAAATATAAGCCAATCAGCTATAAGTGTGACACACAAATTTGCATGATACAGCCATGATACCAAAGCATGCCCCAAAAGTATGATGCCTGTCTTGGGCAGATGCAATCTAAGCCTGGCTGTAGTATTTGCTGCTAATGGTTAATTATTTGTCAGCAATGGCAATGCCATTGTTACAACCTCAGTGGGAATATCATCAGCCTTGGCATAATTATTAATTCAGGGCACCATGCAGGGACACAAAATGAAACGACTCATATTTCAGAAAGTAAGGAATGCATCTCACTTACGGAAGTTGCTGTCAGGCTGTCGAAGGAGAAAACAATGCAAATTAACCTAAAACGGTAACACTTTACTAATGCCATGTATCTGGGTCTGACCGCGTGCTTTGCCTAATCACTAATAAAATCCGTGACAAGTGTGCCAAGCAGATGGTTCAAGGGTTCAACCTCCTCACTACCGGGTTTGAAAGTTAATTGTTAGCTTTTAATTAAATAGAAAATAATGGATACCCCGGGGTTATTACAGAGTAGTAATTGAATTGAGGGTTTTTGCTAACGTCATAAGCTACAATAGTGACGCTTGAACAGTTTATAATTGTCAAGTGAACCCAAGATTAGAGTCCAGCATAGGAATCACTCGAGGGTGATTTCTAGGTTATGATGCACACTGTTCATTTTAAGGGGTGACTTTATTTGATTATGCATCTTGTTTTTGAGCCAACAGGCATTGTCTATTTTCATTGCAGTAATGCTGCTGGGTTAAGTGTAGCTTTGTGCAATGCTCCCACATTCACTTCAGATGGTTGGAGATGTTTACACACAGACCAGCAGTTAGACAGGCTAAGTTCACAAATCAAGTTTATTTATAATGTCGGGTGGAGTTGCAACCTGGGATTTACAATGTACAACGCATTAGTGCAATCACCAACCATTCTCCAGCAGTTAAAATGGTCTCTTGGAATTGAAATAGAGAAGGTCCTCAGAACTGGCACAGTGAATTCTAGCAACTTATTCTTATCCTGCCCCGTGGTCACAGGATGTAGCCTCGCGCCCCATCTATGCTTTTGTTAGCGAGACTCGCAAAATTCACCATGATATATAATGGCTCGGTGAGATGATATTTTTGCAGCAGGTATTCATTGCCTCCAGGACTCTGTGTAAAACTGCAGTACTCAGTAGAAAATCATGCTTTCCACAGATAAATGTGTAAATTCGCAAGATGTTATTCTGCACCAACTCAATTGCTGTAACCCTGATAGCTGATATAACGCTTTTTGGTTTTGATTTCACAGTGAATTAGGAAATGCTCTATCTAGAAAACACTTTAGACATCTCTTAAAAGGACCAGCATTTTTATAGCAATTTTGTAGAGAAGCCAAACTCAAGCAGAACAAACTAACGGGCAGCCTATAAAAAAAAATATGGTTTGGCTTAATCTTCTGAGCCTGCAGCTTAGATAAAACACTTCAGAGAGACTCTTTAGTAGCCAGGATAAGAAGTTCTTCACTGTTGTCTTCAGTGATAACACGCTAGAGATTCCAGCTCTGCAATAGTTGCAGAATCCAGCAATATCACAGGGATCAGCAGATGCCCTCCAACATACCTTGATGTGGACCTTTTTTAAACTAGGCTACAGCGATGAGTCATTCTCTTTATAAGGATCCAATAAAATTGCAAAGCAGCAATTTCAATGTAAAAATGCCTCGGGGTTTACTTGACCTGCCGATGTCGCCCTTAAAATTCTGCCATTAGAAATCTGTTCGTACCAGTTTGACCTCCTTTCCCCTCCCCTCAGTAAACAGTAGGTGATTATTTCGGCGGCTGTTTTCGGTTAGGGTGGAAATGTGGGCAGCGAAATGACAGTCCTCTTGTTTATTGAACAAAGATCAGTGGTGCCAGTCAGAGAAATGACCCGACGCCTTGCCCTCCTTGGGAATGAGGATGTGGCAAAATGACTAAACTTAGAAGACGAGAGTGGTCGGGCAACAAAATGTCAAACGGAACAAATCTTCTAGGTTTTAAAGTGCACACAACATAAAAATGTGGTCCATATATATATCGCATTTGGATACAGGAGACCAACTCCATTTATACAGTTGCTGCACTCATCTGAGACACAAGACAAACAAACACCGGCTTCTCCATCGTCAAAACAGCCTGCTTCACTCTCCAAACACTAACTCCTCTATCAGCAACACAGCTTGTACCGCTCTCAGATACTAGCTCTCCTGTGAAAGGCTTACAACTTTACCTAGTTTACAGCGCATATGAGAACATGCATACAGCACCACATGTCCAGGGATGAATCGCTAGCTTTTACCCAGTTTGTACTGTTCATTTTTAAAATTGTAAACCAATACTTAAAGATGAAGAAATCAGGTTTTAATGAAATAAAAACAGAAAATGCTGGAAATACACAGCAAATCTGTCAGCGTCTGAAAACTGAAAAGACCGGTCAACGTTTCTGGTGGGATCTGTCGTCAGCTCTGACGAAGGGTCCTACACAAAATGTCAACCACTTCAAGCTGAATGGACTTGCACAAGTGTGGCCTGTCTCTACGGGGATGGGGGTGGGTAGAGAGTGATCACTGCACATCGAATGAACAGAAACTGTACCTGTGCAGATTTCTCAGTCGCCTGGTCTGGAGACTGTTAAACATGGTGACGGGTTTCCATGCATGTCAGTCACCCACTGGCCAAAGGAAAGGTGCATTTCCGGCATTTCCCTGTTTTATTTTCAATGTTTCAGCACTTGCACTTTTGTCCTATTCATTGCTACTCAATGAAATGAGAGTGTGTTAACAACATTTTACTTCGAATTGGTCCTTTTCTGAGGTACGTTTTCTTTTTATTGATGGACTAATTCTATTTTTGTATCTTTCTTCTCCACCCCCCCCCCCCCCCCCTCACGGAAGACCTTACCTATTTGGGGCAGGATGTTTTTCCCTAAAAGCTCCGTGGTGAGTTCCCAGAAACAATCCCAGCATGCCTCCACTGCATCCTCTGTACAGCATTGCTTAAGTTAATGAAGTCAACATTTTTTTCCCCCAATTTTTTTCCCCCTTGTATGAAGTATTTGCATGGGCTACTCTGTAGATACAGGCACCAAGCAACCAGAAACAGCTGCAGCCTTGATTGAAGAGTAACGCAAAATTGGAACAGAATGTGCAAATTACAAGAGGACACACATGAAAATACAACAAAAGTTTCAAGCAGTCTCTTTTCATTTGCTTATTCTGGAAGTGGCTATTTTGTGGTGTTTTTGATGTCAACATTGATTCATTAAAGCGCGCTTAATCCTGTGTTATGTAGCCATGTAGACTAACAATCTAGTTATTGTCTTACTTAGAACATACTTTCAGCACCTAATATAAAGTTGTTTGGATCTTAATCCCAATATTTAACTCTTAATTTTTCCTAAGTTCTTCCATTCCCTCCCCCACCTACTTTCAGAAGTCCAAGTCATTCTCTCCAAGACCTTGGAGGCTCAGGATATTGGCTCCAGACACCCTCTGAGAGTTAATCCATTCACCACATACTGCCATTGATTCTATTTCTACACAGTCATTAATGTGAATTTCTTAGTTGCCCAGGTACAGCACGGGTTAGATACAGAGTAAAGCTCCCTCTACACTGTCCCCATCAAACACTCCCAGGGCAGGTACGGCACAGGTTAGATACAGAGTAAAGCTCCCTCTACACTGTCCCCATCAAACACTCCCAGGGCACGTACAGCACGGGTTAGATACAGAGTAAAGCTCCCTCTACACTGTCCCATCAAACACTCCCAGGGCAGGTACGGCACAGGTTAGATACAGAGTAAAGCTTCCTCTACACTGCCCCATCAAACACTCCCAGGGCAGGTATGGCACAGGTTAGATACAGAGTAAAGCTTCCTCTACACTGCCCCATCAAACACTCCCAGGGCAGGTACAGCACGGGTTAGATACAGAGTAAAGCTCCCTCTACACTGCCCCATCAAACACTCCCAGGGCAGGTACGGCACAGGTTAGATACAGAGTAAAGCTTCCTCTACACTGCCCCATCAAACACTCCCAGGGCAGGTATGGCACAGGTTAGATACAGAGTAAAGCTTCCTCTACACTGCCCCATCAAACACTCCCAGGGCAGGTACAGCACGGGTTAGATACAGAGTAAAGCTCCCTCTACACTGCCCCATCAAACACTCCCAGGGCAGGTACACTGAGTTAGATACAGAGTAAAGCTCTCTCTACACTGTCCCATCAAACACTCCTCTCCTGAAGGTAGTGACTCTTCTTGCCGTACAGTTCCACAGGTGTCACCCGCCTTCTGGTATGTCATTTCATGTGCGCGCATAGACAATGAATGCCAGCAGGTTATATGACCCTAGATGGCGTCACAGACAAGCCTGAGCGAGTCTTCACATGATATAATGTTGTCCTTGTCACAAAGCTGTTCAATCTGCACCGCTGTAGTAACAACACTGCCATCCCAGGACCAGGTACTGAATAGGGACAACATGTATTACTTCTCTCCCTTTTTTCAAATTGATGCTTGCTTCCCCTCAGCACCGCATAATATTCTAAGTGTGAGGGAAGACAGCCTACTTATTCTGATCCCTTTCACAATGCCACTGTAACATTATTCTCTGAGGGTGTGAAGGTGACCCAAAAGATTCATAGCCCTCCATCCCAGGGAAGACCCTGGCTTTTGTTCCATTGCTTCCTCTTCCTGAAGACAATATTGTCTAATGGGAACTTGCTGCGTGGAGCACACTACACGATCGCCAAATGACATCTTGTGTAGAAATGATAAATCTAATTGCAGATTAGATGGGCAGGTTTAAATAACAGTATAAACTCATCAATCCTGCACTCCCACTGGGGAGCTGTGTTCAAAGGGAGTGCAGGTTGGAGAATCAGTGCTACACTTTTGAATCCCTATCTCCAAACCACAGCCCCTCTGAATATAGGATCAGTGAATTTATACCCGCGGATACAGTGGTCCCAGTGCTGCTAATTTGACTCACAAAGGAGGACAGATATTCTCTCGTCAGGGTGGGTGGGAGAGGCAGTGACGTTTCTTGAACTTGCATCATTCTGAAGAGGAGTTTGAGTGCAGCCTTCAGGGATTGCATTTTACCGTCTTGGGACCAAGTCAGCAATTGTTTGTTTCATCTGGACCCAATAGAATTTTGTTTTTGCTTGAATTAGAACTAGCTCTTTTGACTCCAAATTGCTCACCTCAGCTGTCAAAAGAGAATGATCTTCACTGGTCCTGTCAACTCTGCTGCTTTGTAGGCACAGGAGTAGAAGATGATCGATATCAGTGGGAGCTGGACAAGATTGCTTGTTTTTGTACATAGTGAAGGACGCTTTGCCTACTAGGTGAAGAGGCTCTTGATTGTACCTATGTGGTGAGGGACCCCGAGCCTGTAATTACATGTTAATGTGATAAAATAAAATTTTGAATTAGAATTAGCTGGCCATATTTTACTCCCACACGCTTTGGCTAACGTGCCCCAAAGAATAGTAACTTCACTGACAACCAGGGAAACACCTCTTATTTAGCGCTCAGCAGGTTGGGGTGTAGGCCTATAATCCCATGACCACAGTGGGGTGTCACTGGTGGTCACGAGCAAGGACACTGAGCTGCTGTCAGGACAGAAGCTTCAGTATAGATCAGAAATCAGAGGAAGCCCCAAGAGGTGATAGAAGAAAAAATTGTGAGAAGTCGCTTGCACCATTCCATTTTTGTACACCCTACAGGAGCCTACAAGGAACCAGGTGGCTGTCCTATTAGGGGGAGCAGTGTGTGACACAGTCAGAAACAGAAATGGTGGGGGGGAGGGGAAATGAATGATAAAAATGGAAAAGAAAAAGTAAGAAAGCGAAATTTGATTTTAGTGAGGTACTAATGTCCGTGCCCACCTAGCGTACTGAAGCTATAACCTGAAAGCGTTTGTGCTGGCTTAACTTTTTATAAATTGTGTTCTTGTGCGTGAGTTGATTGTAACTGAAAAGTGTCCTGTGAGCACAGCTATAGTTTAACAAAAAAGCCACCTCAGTTTCTGGTATTTGGTGCCTTTATTCATGAGCAGCTTGATCCCTTTATTGATTTCCATTATTCCACAGTTTAATTTTTTTCTGTTACATTTCATTATTATTATTAATTTTTGTGGCCACTGCTGTTTCACATGCTTTAGCCAGAATTGCAGATATAAATTTCTGTTTCAGGACATGTCCTGATCCTGGCCTTGAATGAACTCATTGAGAACTGTGCTAATATTTTTACACCACAGCTAAAAATGATAGCATGTGTTGCAGAGAGATGGGCTTTGCATGCTATGACATTCACACATATTTTGTAATATTCATTGTTAAGATTTTGCAGAATATCATTTCAGACAAAACAAAAACCAAACCACTTATTAGGAAATCTACTTGCTTCACTGAAAATAAAATCACAAGCGTGAAAAGATCATCCAGCTTAATGTTATGCTTAGATCCAGGTGGAGCAAGAGCTCAGACCGTTTGATAAGAACACCGAGTAGGAATGGGGTTACGGTTGAGCCCCTTTGAAGATCCAGTCTGGTCGCACTGAAACAGGAAGAAAAGCAAGAACAGAAAATGCTGGAAATCCACAGCAGAGCAGTCAGCCTCTGTAAAGAGCAAAAAGGAGAAGTTCATGTTTGGGTTTAACCCGTTCTCAACAGTGCAAATTGACAAAATAAGCAAGCGACAAAGCATGAAGGTAAAATGCTTGCTCATCTTTCAGTTTGTCTTTTCTCTTTTACAGATGCTGACTGCTCTGCTGTGGATCTCTAGCATTTTCTGCTTTTGTTTCAGGTTTCTAGCCTTTGCAGTTTTCTTCCTTTTTCATTTGGTCTCATGGAATTGACTGGGTGGGGATATCAGATTTTTTTTTATCAATTATTGAGGCTTGCCAAGTTCAGCAATCTGTGACCCACTCAAGCCCACCAGGGGATTTAATTTCCTGTGCCTTTTCAGCGCACTTGTTAATGCATTCATGTAAAGTTCCTATTTGCGCTACCTTAAAACAGTTTAACATTGCGTAGACAGAAATTTAATATGAATGCTTTGCAAACTGCACAGAGGAAGTTAAATCTCCAAGAGTTTATTGATGGGGAGAAGGGGGGGGATTTAAAAAAAGAAAGGAGAAAAAATAGTTGAAGCTCAGTAAAACCTTGAGCTTGTTGGCTCCAAGAATTGAAAAGAGAATCCTTGTTAGGTCAAGGATTTAATGGCAGGCCAGTGTTTTGAGTGCTGCATTGTTTAGGCTAGTAATCATCCTTTTACCACCTCACACAGACTTCATAAATCGTTAAGACACAGAATATTGCATTCAAGTTGAAAAGGAGTTTTTGTTATTCTTTTCCTCAAGTACAGAATGATCTCTCATTTATGCAAATATTTAAAAAAGTATCATTTTCCAGTGAGAAAGTCTCATCTGGTTAAACTAAATCTTTCTTATTCTTGACTTGCCAATGTGATTTGTAACACAGAAAATATTCCAGCGTATTGAGTTTCTGGCTTCAAGTTTAAAAATTTGGGGGTGAAATCGCACTGTGATATTAGCAGAGAGGGAAAGATTTTCATTCATATCCTCGGGACATCCCAAAGTGCTTCACAGCTAACAAATTATTTGAAAGTGTAGTAACTGTTGTTATGTAGGAATATGTGGCATGCAGTTTTCACACAAAATCCTACAAATAGCAATGAGATAAATGGCAAGTTAATCTGTTTTTGGAGGTGTTGGTTGAGAGATAAATATTGGCCAGCACACTGGGGAGAACTCCCCTGCTCTTCTCTTAATAGTGCCACGGGATTTTTTATGTCCACCCGAACAGGCAAACAGAGCCTCGATTTGATGTCTTATCTGAAAGATGGCACCTCCAACAATGCAGCACTCCCTCAGCACTGCACTGGAGTATCAGCCCAGATTTTGTGCTCAAGTACCTGGAGTGGGACTTGAACCCCCCCCGCCCCGCCCAGCCCATGATTCACAGGTGAAAGTGCTACCAACTGAGCCAAGCTGACACTTAAAGGAAATTCCATTTTCCGCAATCTTATTGGAAGGAAACCTCTTGACAGGTTCTAAAACTTGTGGACAATGTACCAAGATGCGGAGTCTCGTTGGCAAAATGGATATTAAAATACGTTTATAAGTCTGAATAGTTAATGCTCGCTGCCACTGGGTATTTGATAGAGGTGCCAGACATGGTCAGGTGTTTTACATGTTGTCAGTACTGGGAATGGCCACACAGGTCGAAGGACCCCCTCCATCAATCACGTAAATGCTGTTATAGAATGTCATTAACCACTTCTGTATGGTCACAGTATCAATGGGTTGATATATCGTGTTGCCCACACTTCGTGTGTCTAATCAATTACTGTAGCAGAGTGTCAGACTGGGCGTCCCTCCGTGCATCTGTTAGTCATTTAGTTTGTCGTGACATGTCGCTGTATTGTTAGAAAGTCAAGCTGCTCATCACTAATGTCTGCTATTAGATCATGTCTGAGGTAGACATTAAGTGCGTTTGATGTTCTTGTGCAGGCTGTGCCACAAACATCCCAGATTAATGGGCTTTTATTTTTTGATAATACTGTATAATTTTCCAGAATTTGAAAGATGTTCAAAATAGCTCTCATAAATTTAACTCTGACACTGAGCTGCTTTTACTTTATGTCCACATGCGGTATGGTAACATCTCAACCACATGGGAACCATTTTGTGGTGAATAATTTGCATTTTTCGAGATTCTTTCTTTCATTATTTTAAAAATCCTCCTTGACAAGAATAGCTAATTTTGTCTGATGATTGACTGGCCTGGCTCGAGAGGCTCTTGGATTGATTAAATTCTGGGGAATCCTTCATAAGTCTTAGTTCTGACTGAAAACACGAGCTCCGTGGATTGATCTGAGCTTTGCATCCATGTACAACATCACCTACCAATTGACAAAGGCCCTTCTCCCCGCTGATTCTCACAAAAATGGGCTGAGCGCAAATGGGCTGAATGGCCTTTTATCATCTAGGCTGGTACTCCTGTGCAGTGCGGAGGGAGCGCCGCACTATCGGAGCTGCCGTCTTTCGGATGAGACATCTGCCCTCTCAGGTGGACATAAAAGATTCCATGGCACTATTTCGAAGACGAGAAGGGGTATTCTGCCTGGTGTTCTGGCCATTATTTATCCCTCAACCAATATCACTAAAACAGATTATCTGGTCATTATCACATTGCTGTTTGTGGGAGCTGTTAGTGTGCAAATTGGCTGCCGCGTTTCCTACATTACAACAGTGACTACACTTGAAAAGTATTTCATTGGCTGTAAAGTGTTTAGGGACATCCTGAGGTCATGAAAGGCGCTATAGAAATGCAAGCCTTTCTTTTTGCGTAGATAATATGGGAATCTAGTGTGGTCCCACTAGAGCTACTGGGTGGCTCCATGCCACGCTATACTTTTGAGTATTTCTCCTTAAAATGTTAGCATATTTTATAGCTAAGTTAGTAAATTTATATTAGAATCTGAAAACAGTGGAAAATTCTAGTCTTGGGGATGGTACAGAAATTCATGGCCTTGAAAGGGTTTGTGGTCAGTCAGTATTTACATACTAGTTAAGCAATCAACCAGGAGTAGACCTGTGTTTGGATTTGGGGCTGGAACAGGAAAACAAACTTGGGACCTTTTTGTATTTGGGTTGCCCCGAGATTCAGTGGGAGGGATATTGTGCGGAAGCAAGTCAAACATCCTGAGAGGAGCTACCTGGATGTGGCGAGCTAAAGGCAGGCGGGTCACAAACTGCTCAGCTTATGTTTTCACAAGTGCTACTGGAGTGACATATTGGATCTCCTTTATTCCCAGACACTGAGGAAAACATGCAAATCCTGAAAAGTCCCGTCGTCACACTGAGATATGCTGGCCCTGTGCACAGCAACCAAAGCAAGTTTTGTTAATTTGCAAAAAATACTACATTTCCCTATTTTGATTTCTCAATTGCTGTAATATATTTTAGATAATTAAACACATTAATTGTAATTTTTTGCTGTCTCTCACACTTGAGGCGATAGATATTGAGGTTTCAAAGCGTGTTCATAGGAGGGTAACAAAGATGATAACTACTCAGATCTCTTAGTCACAAGGATAGGTTTGGAGAATGAGGAGAAATGTGTGCTTGTGGGAGATATGGTTGAGGCATTTAAAATTATGAAGGGAGTGGATATAGTGGAATTAGGTTAAGATATCATAAATGAATAAATGTGACAGTGGGAGAAGGGGACATTCAATGAAGCAGGTAGGAAAGAGTCAGGTAAAATGCCAGAAAGTATTTCACCTGCCAAAAACTTGTCAACCTCTTGAACAGATTACTTAGCATGCGGTAAATATGGATATACTACATTGCCTTAAAAAGTGACCCTGACAAGTTCATGATGGACATTATGAGCGATGTTTATTCTGACTTGGGGGAGAGGGCATGTTAGCAATTGTGAGGGTTATAGGGTTAAAATACTGTCCTTTTCATTGGCAATTTGCTGCCTCATTTTCAAATAATACCATTACCAGTGGTTGAAAAGCACTGACAGTTTATTACCCCTCATTCACTCTTTCATTTTCACATCTACATTAGCCATTGACTCCTTTCCCTTTCCAGCCCATGGGTGAGACTCTGAAACACATCTGCCATCACTTTTTGGTCGTAATTCATGATTCCAGTCATTAGCAGCCATCATTTCTGCTGCGACCTTTTCAGGAAACTGCCTCTTAACCTTTTTGTACTAATAACACCATTTCCTCTTGTAGCTGGACAGTTTGAGTAGTAATGGTGAATAATAATAAACCACTCAAATTATTCTTCTGACCACCTCTTCATTTAAATACTGATAATTAGAGTTGAGCTGTTGAAAATCTGTGATAGAAATTGTACAGTGGCTTTTTCCAGAATCACAAATCTGGACAACCGTTAGCAGGACAGACAGCCAACACTGGATGGCTGAATCCACTGCACAATTGGGTGCAATCTGAGCTTCCATGTAGGAGTCTCCAGGAATTGAAGATCAGTCTCCAGGACACTGCTGCGAGCAACCCAGGAGAGAAATCATTGGGGCATTAAACAAAAAAGGTTTTTTTCATTTTCTTTAAACACTTTCATTTATTTATTTACTTTTATTCATTCACGGGATGTGGGCGTCGCTGGCAAGGCCAGCATTTATTGCCCATCCCTAATTGCCCTTGAGAAGGTGGTGTTGAGCCGCCTTATACAACTGAGTGGCTTGCTAGGCCACTTCAGAGGGCAGTTAAGAGTCAATCACATTGCTGTGGGTCTGGAGTCACATATAGGCCAGACTGGGTAAGGACGGCAGATTTCCTTCCCTAAAGGACATTAGTAAACCAGATGGGTTTTTACGACAATCCGGTAGTATTTAATTAACTGAATTTAAATTCCTGAGCTGCCATGGTGGGATTCGAACTCATGGGGGCGATTTTCTCAGCCCCATGGAGGCGGGACTGCCAGGAAAATGGCAGAATTTGGGAGCGGGTGGCAAACCTGCCCCCAACCCGCCTCCATGCCATCTTCCCAGGAGGCGGGTAGCTGTCCCGCGCCGGGTCCCGTCTCCTTGGAGGCGGGAAGGGATTAAAGCTTATTAACTGCCTGTTAACAGGCAGAAAATAGGATTATCCCATTTTTTTCCTCACAAGTGCGGGCTTCCCGAAGGCTCCAAAACCCGCCAGGGTCACTGAGGCGAGTAGTGGGTCTGTGGGGATCGGGGGGGTGCAAAAGTGCGCTGTGAAGGTAAGTGATGGGTGCAAGAGTGTAGAGGTGAGTATCTGAGGTAAGTGCTAAGCGTTTTTAAAAGTGTACTTACCTTTGTTTCTTCCTGCAGGTTTCAGTCGGTTTCTATACGGAGAGTCTCGCACCCTCCTTGTTGCAGATGAGAGATGTCCGTTGCATTCTCATATGCAACAAACATCTCGGGCAGAATTTTCATTGACCCGTGGAGGCGGGTTTGGAGGCGTGTGGGGTGGGAAAATAGCAGATTCGGGGGTCCCGAACCCATCCCGCTCCCAACCCGCCTCCATGCCAGTTTCACAGGAGGCGGGTACTTGACCTGTGCTGGGACCCGCCTCCTCGAGGCGGGAAGGGGATTAGTGCCAATAAACTGCCTGTTAACAGGTAGTTAACAGGCAGTTTTTTGCCTAATCCCTATTTTTGGCCCTGAAGTGTGGGCTTCCCGACAGGTCCGAACCACTCCGATTTAGCGAGGCGGACCATCGGTCTGGAGGGGTCAAGATGTCCGGTGTGCAGGTGAGTGATGGGTGCATGAGTGCAGAGGTAAGTGTGTTTGGTGTGTGTAAAGTGTTTTAAGAACTTGTACTTACCTTAACTTTGTCCTGCAGGCTAAGGTGTTGGGAGTCCCTCACATCCACGGCACAGAAAGCAGAATGGCCGCGGAGCTGTCAAAAGCTGCAGTCTCTGCTTTCTGTGCTGGATTGATTTCTAACTGAGTCTAAGTACAGGGACTCACGTTAGAAATCATATTGTCAGTGTTTGACAGCTTCACAGAGCTGTCAAATGCTGAAATTTCATCTGTCAAAAGCTCTTGACAGATGAAATTTCAATGGCTGACGTCACCTGTATCCAAGGGACCCTTGATTGGCCTGCTCAGCCCGCTGGGCGGGCTTAACAAGGTCAATCAAGGGAAAATACAGTGGGTTGGCCACAAGTCGATGGAGGCGGGACTACAACCCAAAAAGTGGGAGTCCTGCCTCCATCACGTCCCCATTGACAAAATCCAGCCCCTCATTTCTGTAAAAGAAAGAAGGTTGATGAGGTCTTGTATGCAAGACCTCATCAAACTACACAGAATGTCACTGTTTGACAGCTTCACAGAGCTGTCAAACAATGGCATTTCTTCTTTCAAAAATTCTTGACAGATGACACATCATACGTTGACGTGCTCTGCAACCGGCTTCGCCCTAATTGGCCTGCTAAGCCCACCGGGCGGGCTTAACAAGGTCAATCAGGGGAAAATCCCGCTGGTTGGCCGGAAGCTGATGGAGGCGGGACTGAAACCCGACAAGTGAGAAAATCACTCCACTTGTCTCTGAATCATTCGTCCAGGCATATGGATTACTAGTCCAGTAACATAACAACTATGCTACCGTTCCCATAATTTTATAATTATAAAAATATTGGAGATGCCAAAAAAAGGTTGTTTGACTAACAGTCAAGATTAATCCAATCGGGTATCAAAGAGTCTGCTCAATTTCCAATTGGCTGTGGGAAGGCAGTGTGCCCAGAGGATGGACCAACGGTGGGAGTGTGGGGTGGGGCGGTTCGAGGCGGGAGATCGAAGTGTGGTAGAAGTGTGGAACTCTCTTTCACAAAAAGCAGTGGATGCTAGCTCAATTAATCATATTTTAAATCTGAGATTGATAGACTTTTGCTAGCCAAGGGTATTAAGGGATATGGAGCCAAGCCGGATGGATGGAGTTGGGATACAGATCAGCCATGATCTCATTGAATGGTAGAACAGGCTCGAGGGGCTTAGTGGCCTACTCCTGTTCCTATGTTCTTATGTCAGGAATAAACCCAATCAGAGTTGGCAACCCTACCTCCATGTGAAGTGTGACGTACGGGGAGTTACCACATGTCGGCAAAGTGTTGGAAGCCTGCCGTGTTTCACCACAATCTGGTGTGCTCCCACTTCTTTCACCTTCTTACTGGTTTAATGCTCATTAAGGTGAGGAATGCTAGTGCTGGGGAATGGAACACCTCACCTCGAGCCCCCACTGCAGCATCCAGCACTGCCAGATCAGGTTCAGCATGGTTAGGTGCAGATTAAAATTCCAGCCACCCTGGTACAACAGTGTGCCCCAGCCACTGAGGAACGTTCACTACTGCTTCAATATAACATTTTCTCATTTACCACTCCCGTGGCCTCCTGTGTGAATTTTAGTGTTACTTGGCACCAAATAAAGGGCAGTTTTGTACTGAGGACCAACACTCACTGGGAATTGGGTTGAGACTGCCCAAACTCATGGCACTTAGAGCCAGCAGGTAGAGGAGCTTTCATCTCATTTGTCATGGTTGGATTTGAACCTAGGATCCAGAGATGAAAGGCCAGTGTTGCAACACACATTCCTCTTCACCTGCTGTTTCCTGCTTGGAAAAAAAGGATGATTTTTATGTGCACATCGACAATAGGAAAGCAACAATGTGAACAGAGTGTGCAATGGCCCTGTTGAAAACTCCCAGTATAAGTTTGGGAATTCCAATAAACTGCACTTAGAAATTACTGACACTGAGCCTGGATTACAGCTCCCAAGGTTTTACTGGCAGTTTAATGATCGCTGAAGGCAGCATACACAACTATCTCTCGCACCCAGGCTGCTCCATCCTACGAACCTCTCTAGTAGGGACAACAGAATGATCTGGCCACTTGACGTTTACACAGAGGCTACCAGTGCCATCCATTTTGAGTTTTTCCCTCCCTTTTGAGGGAGCGTACTTAATTATTGTGTTCTACCTAATGGCCTAACTGAGAGGTGGCTGAACTACTAACTGAGGCAAGTGGATCTGAGCAACAGGCAACCTTGGGAACATAAGAACATAAGATGTAGGAGCCAGGAGTAGGTCATTTGGCCCCTCGAGCCTGCTCCGCCATTCAATAAGATCATGGCTGATCTGATCTTGGCCTCAACTCCACTTCCCTGCCCGCTCCCCACAACCCTTGACTCCCTTACCTTTCAAAAATCTGTCGATCTCCACCTTAAATATATTCAATGACCCAGCCTCCACAGCTCTCTGGGGAAGAGAATTCCAAAGATTCACGACCCTCTGAGAGAAGAAATTCCTCCTCATTTCCGATTTAAATGGGTGCCCCCTTATTCTGAAATTATGCCCCCTAGTTCTAGATACCCCCACGAGGGACTTGAGCTCGTGATCATGCAGCTGCGACCTGTGCGTTCAACTGCCTGAGCTCTTGAGTGGAACAGATTTTAAGTACACAGCCAAGTTGCTTAGAAATTGGACACTTTTAGGTTAAATCAGAAATATATTCAGCTCCTGAAAGTGCAAGCCATGCTTTTGCTTGTGTCAGGTTCACTGTGTCAGCCAACCTGGATTAAAGATCAGGGATAGCACTAACCTTAATCGAAATGTTATTAGCCTGATACCTGATGACCCAGCAATAAACCCACAACTTTGTTCACATTTCATTCAAGAGTCTGGTTTGTTTGTGATGGTACAGTCAGTCTTATTTATTACTGCAGTTTAAAACACTCCACAATCTACTTCTGGGGTTGGAATCAGTCCACTGAAAGTCCTCTTAGCTCAAAATGACTGTTTTTATTGTCACTGGTTAAACCTGCCGTGTGCAGGGCACTGGGAACACGCTGTGATTTATGAGGTGTGGATATCTGTTAGTGGATGCAAGCGTGCAAGTTTAACACAGAAACTACTGACAGACTCTTGGGTTCCTTTTTTAAAAAAAAAACAAATAATGGTTTATACATCGAGGGGGAAAAATTGACAATGATTACGTTTCAACTACACAGGACCATCGATCTTACTGGAATAAACCTCGTTGAAAGGTAGACAAGTCTATGAACAGAGCGTGTGCTTTGTAAGGTTGTTCACTGATTTTGGTAGAAATGCACAGTTCTGGTCTCCATATTACAAAAGGGATGTAGAGGCACTGGAGAAAGTGCAAAAATATTTACAAGAGTGATACCAGAACTGAGAGGTTATAACTATCAGGAAGGACTGAACAGGCTGGAACTCTTTTCTATAGAAAAGAGAAGACTGAGAGGTGACCTGATTGAGGTCTATAAAATTATGAAGGGGTTTGATAGGGTTGACGTAGAGAAGATGTTTCCAATTGTGGGGGAATCCAAAACTAGGGGCCATAAATATAAGATAGTCACTAATAAATCCAATAAGGAATTCAGAAGAAATTTCTTTACTCAGAGAGTGGTGAGAATGTGGAACTCGTTACCACGGGGAGTAGTTGAGGCGAATAGCATAGATACATTTAAGGGGAAGCTAGATAAATACATAAGGGAGAAAGGAATAGAATGATATACTGATAGAAATAAAAACAGAAAATGCTGGAAATATTCAGCAGGTCAAGCAGTATCTGCAGAGAGAGAAACAGAGTTAACGTTTCAGGTTGGTGACCTTTCGTCAGAACTGATAGGGTGAGATGAAGTAAGGTGGGAGGAAGCTCGTGTGGAGCATAAACATCAGCATGGACCTGTTGGGCCGAATGGCCTGTTTCTGTGCTGTAAATTCTATGTAAATGTGGCCATAAATGTAGAAGTTGAAGAGGCTATTGAAGGTGGGGAGGGCAATAGCAAGACAGACGGGATTAGGAAGAGACTGTGGTCTCCCATCAAGATCTATGTGTTTCTTCATGAACTCTAATGGACTTGAGCTCATGTTTTAAGTTTGTATTTGCTTACATTAGCATACAGGCACTTACATGTGCCAGTAGGACTATTAGCTTGGGTGTTACGGAATTAACTATAATGGATCCAAAATGTGCTTCTCCAGGAATATTCACGTGCAGGTTCTAGAATACAGTGGAGCCATCAGCATAGTAAATTTTCATGATCTTGGTGAAAACTGTCTTAAAGCAGTTCTAACCTTGATAACATTATCCAGCAGTAGGAATACTTCCAATCAATGTTCCCTCTAATTTTTTTGGGTGCGTGGCCCATTCAAAATACCGCACATGCACAGTTTTTCCCCATTTAAAAGCCGGCAAGCCGGCTGCGCGAGAGCTCCAGAGCGCTGCATGGCCACGCACCTTAAAGGGAACATTGCTTCCAATTATACAGCAGTGAGGTTTGACTGTGAGTTGCCAGTTAATGAATGAATTACTGTCCAGCTGTCATTTTGTGTAGCATTGATGCCTTGTTAAATGTTCATCAGAAGCTTTATTATCTGACCACAAAATGTTGGCACCATTGATGAGATGACCATCTCAAATTGTTTCTATGTTCGGCTGCAACAGCTTAGTATTAGAACTTTTAGTTGTTCTTCTAATCAAAATGTGGCTGTGCAGCAGGGCATGTGACTAGAGGATTGTTCGAGAGCAGGCAGGTGGGAGAAATGGACGCTGACTGCCAGCAGCTTTATGAAGTCTCTTCTGTTGTTTTTCAGTAAAAGCAAGTCCAGGTCTGCCCCGCAGATTTCCCCAAGCAAGGCTGCTGGTGGAGAGTTTTGTGTTGCTGCCACTTTTTCTTCGTCGCGATCCTGGTTAACAACCAACCCTGGCCTAAAGCGGGAGAAAGGTGAGTGCACTGTACAACTTTGAAGCAACTCCTCTTGTGCCACATTGGGTAAATCTGACTTAGAATTAGATTAAGGCAACAGCCTATGGTTTTGTAAAGAAATGCAACTCTAAAGTCTTTTTCCCCAATTGTTTTCTCTTCTGTCTTGAAGGCACTGACCTGATTCACTAGTTAGCAATCAGGAGTGGGTACCCTCGCTGATTTCCGCACCCCTTCCCAAACTACCCAGCATCACTAAGATCAATTGTAGCACAGACTGGGAATTGAACCTCAGATCTTCTAGTGAGCATGGGTCAATGCTACATTTGACCTTAGTGCCCCCTGGGCAAGCGAGGTGGAAAATGAACTCTAGCTTGCTGCAATTTGCTTCAAGCCCCACTCCAGCATTTAATCATAGGCCTGATCAGGGCCTGATAATCTACATCCTGGGGTACTTAAGGAAGTGGCCGTAGAAATAGTAGATGCATTGCTGGTCATCTTCCAAAATTCTATAGACTCTGGAATAGTTCCCATGGATTGGAGGGTAGCTAATGTAACCCCACTATTTAAAAAAGGTGGGAGAGAGAAAACGGGGAATTATAGACCGGTAAGCCTGACATCGGTAGTGGGGAAAATGCTAGAGTCCATTATAAAAGATGTAATAGCAGAGCACTTGGAAAACAGTGACAGGATCGGACAAAGTTAACATGGATTTACAAAAGGTAAATCATGCTTGACTAATCTACTGGAATTTTTTGAGGATGTAACTGGTAGAATAGATAAGGGAGAACCAGTGGATGTGGTGTATTTGGACTTTCAGAAGGCTTTCGATAAGGTCCCGCATAAGAGATTGGCGTGCAAAGTTAAAGCACATGGGATTGGGGGTAAGGTACTGACTTGGATAGAGAACTGGTTGGCAGACAGGAAGCAAAGAGTTGGAATAAATGGGTCTTTTTCCGAGTGGCAGGCAGTGACTAGTGGGGTACCGCAGGGATCGGTGCTAAGACCCCAGTTATTCACAATATATATTAATGATCTAGACGAGGGAACTAGATGTAATATCTCCAAGTTTGCAGACGACACAAAGCTGGGTTGGCGTGTGTGTTGTGAGGAGGATGCAGAGAAACTCCAGTATGATTTGGACAAGTTGGGTGATTGGGCAGATGCATGGCAGATGCAGTATAATGTGGATAAATGCGAGGTTATCCACTTTGGTGGCAAAAACAGGAAGGCAGATTATTATCTGAATGGCAATAGATTGGGAAAAGGGGAAGTGCAACGAGACCTGGGAGTCCTTGTGCACCAGTCGTTGAAGGTAAGCATGCAGGTGCAGCAGGCGGTTAAGAAGGCAAATGGTATGTTGGCCTTCATAGCGAGAGGATTCGAGTACAGGAGCAAGGATGTCTTGCTGCAGTTGTACAGGGCCTTGGTGAGACCACACCTTGAGAATTGTGTGCAGTTTTGGTCGCCTTATCTGAGGAAGGATGTTCTTGCCATGGAGGGAGTGCAGCGAAGATTCACCAGACTGATACCTGGGATGGCAGGAATGACGTATGAAGAGAGATTGGGACGATTGGGCTTGTATTCGCTAGAGTTTAGAAGAATGAGAGGGGATCTCATTGAAACTTATAAAATTCTAACAGGACTAGACAGATTAGATGCAGGAAGGATGTTCCCGATGGCGGGGGAGTCCAGAACCAGGGGTCACAGTCTAAGGATAAGGGGTAAGCCATTTAGGACTGAGATGAGGAGGAATTTCTTCACCCAGAGAGTGGTGAACCTGTGGAATTCTCTACCACAGAAGGCAGTTGAGGCCAACTCATTAAATATATTCAAGAAGGAGTTAGATATATTTCTTAAGGCTAAAGGGATCAAGGGATATGGAGAGAAAGCAGGGACAGGGTACTGAATTTGGATGATCAGCCATGATCTCATTAAATGGCAGAACAGGCTCGAGGGGACGAATGGCCTACTCCTGCTCCTATCTTCTATGTTTCTATATCATCTAGGCTGACATTTCAGTGCAGTTCTGAGGGACTGCTGCATTGTTGGAGGTGCTGAGATGTTAAACCAAGGCTTTTGAAGTGAACGTAAAAGATCCACTGGCAGTATTTCGAAGAGGGAGTTTACCCATTGTCCTAGCCTCAACAAACACCAACAAAACAGATTAACTGGTCATTCATCTCACTCCAGTTTGTGGGACCTTGGTGTGTGCAAAATAGCTGCCGGTTTTCCCTACAAAACAACAGTGACTGCACTTCAAAAGTAATTTGTTGGCTGTGAAGTGATTAGGGATGTCCTAAAGTGCCATTAAATGCAAATGTACATTTTTGTTGTCCCAATTTATGTCAACACTTCGCCTTGGCCCTATGCTCCCTGTAACCAGGTAGAAGAAACATTTGGGCCAAGGCCTTCTCTCTCATAACCACCACCATCCTTGCCTCATCATATCAGCTAACTAGAGACATGTTCTGGGAAGCAGAACTCACTCGTGATTTTTCCTCTGCTTCTGCCCACTACTCCAAAGCTGGCGCTCTCCAGCACCATTGGAAGATGCTCAGTAGAATTGCCTTTCTTATATTGAGACAGGGCAGGGAAACGAGATTAGAGTAGATAGCTCCAGAACAGGAGCATTGACCGCCTCCTGAGCTGCAACTCCTATGATTCTGTGAAATCTTGGTTAAGCATGAAGGTCCATCGGACAAGATACCATCGGGGGGCGGGAGAAGAGTAGGATGGGAGGTAAGGTCATAAATAGAGGCATAGAGTACAAAAGCAAGGAAGTTATGATGAACCTTTATAAAATACTGGTTCGGCCTCAACTGGAGTATTGTGTCGAATTCTGGGCACCGCACTTTAGGAAGGATGTGAAGGCCTTAGAGAGGGTGCAGAAAAGATTTACAAGAATGATTACAGGGATGAGGGACTTCAGTTATGTGGATAGACTGGAGAAGCTGGGGTTGTTCTCCTCAGAGCAAAGAAGGTTGAGAAGAGATCAAGAGGGGTCTAGACAGAGTAGATAGAGAGAAACTGTTCTTATTGGCGGAAGGTTCGAGAACCAGAGGACACCGATTTAAGGCCACTGGCAGAAGAACCAAAGGCGACAAGAGGAAAAACTTTTTTACGCAGTGAGTGGTTATGATCTGGAATGCACTGCCTGAAAGGGTGGTGGAGGCAGATTCAATCATGGCTTTCAAAAGGGAATTGGATAGGTACCTTTTTTTTATTCGTTCCTGGGATGTGGGCGTCGCTGGCAAGGCCAGCATTTAATCCCTAATTGCCCTTGAGAAGGTGGTGGTGAGCCGCCTTCTTGAACCGCTGCAGTCCTTGTGGTGAAGGTACTCCCACAGTGCTGTTAAGGAGGAAGTTCCAGGATTTTGACCCAGCGACGATGAAGGAACGGCAATATATTTCCAAGTCAGGATGGTGTGTAACTTGGAGGGGAACCTGCAGGTGGTGGTGTTCCCATGCGCCTGCTGCCCTTGTCCTTCTAGGTGGTAGAGGTCGCGGGTTTGGGAGGTGCTGCTGAAGAAGCCTTGGCGAGTTGCTGCAGTAAGAAAAGAATTTGCAGGGCTACGGGGAAAGGGCGGGGAGTGTGACTAGCTTAAGTACTCTTGCAGAGAGCTGGCACGGGCTCAACGGGCTGAATGGCCTCCTTCTGTGCTGTAACCATTCTATGATTCTAGGTAACTCGAGGTGTAGTCATCAGGTGACACGAGACCTGACGGAAAGGTATCTCTACTTCCATACGAAAGATTACTTGGAGTGAGAAATTAAGGCACCAATTACCTTACTATATGTGTTATCTAAAACCAGTAGCAGTACCAAGTCAGCCTTCCAGTTCAGGGTTTTCAGCCTAAAGTAGTTGTGTTGTTTGCCAGTCACTGTTCTAGGTCATAGATATCTTGAAAGGCAGCTAAATTCAGGTATCTATTAGGGCTGGAATTTAGACACAAGATTCTGGGCATTCAACAATGTTTTACTACTGCTCTTAATATCCCAAGCCTTGTTCTTCTATTCTGTCCATAGATCAATCAAAACAGTCAGTAGTGGATTCCCTGTTCATTATTAGTTGCTACGGTAACCTGGTGGAGCACACGATTGAGCCACGGCCAGTCAACACTGTGCAGAAGATCAACGATGATACTCAGCTGGAGCTGTTGACGTCTCCCCGAGCCAGCTGGTCTCTGGCCAGGTAAGATGTTCTGACACATTCCCTGAATATGTCTGCACCAGCAGGCCCTGACCTACAATTATGAAGGAGTTTTGTTGCTACGAATTTGTGACTTGCAGTCAACGTGACTCTTTTGCAGACACGCGACTACAAGTATCACTTCCGATATTTAAACTGCTCCTCCTGAAAGGTCTTAACAGTGCAATCTTCACGAAGAAGCTCCTTATGAAGGCTACATCTTTGAAACATAGCAAATTTGTAGATATGCAAGGGCCGATTTTAAAACGTAGAGTAGGGATTCAAGATAGTTACTCAGCCTGACAGAAGATGGGATGTAGTGTCCTACAGTGATCGACGCTGGGACCACTGTGGTTCACCATTTACATTAACGATTTGGACTCCGGAATCGGAAGTACAATATCAAAATTTGCGGATGACACCAAATTGGGGAGTATAGTTCATACTGAAGAAGACTGTGACAAAATACAAGAATACGTTAACAAACTTGCAGAATGGGCACGTAAATGGCAAATGAATTTCAATATAGATAAGTGTGAGGTGGTGCATTTTGGTAGTAAGAAGAAGGAGGCCTCGCACTGCTTGGATAATAAGAGCCTAAATGGGGTAAAGGTGCAAAGGGATCTAGGGGTACAGATACACAAATCATTAAAAGTAGCAACGCAGGTTAACAAAGCCATAAAAATTGCAAACAAAGCAATTTTCAATGGGGTTCATTTCTAGAGGAATAGAATTCAAAAGTAGAGAAGTTATGTTAAAAATATAGAACCTTGGTTAGACCATACTTAGAGTACTGTGCACAGTTCTGGTTTCCATATTACAAAAACGATGTAGAGGCACTGGAGAAGGTGCAAAAAATATTTACAAGGATGATACCAGAACTGAGAGGTTATAACTATCAGGAAAGACTGAACAGGCTGGGGCTCTTTTCTCTAGAAAGGGGAAGGCTGAGGGGTGACCTAATAGAGGTCTTTAAAATTAAGAAGGGCCTAAATGGGGTCAAGGTAGAGGATAGAGTAGATAAAGAGAAGGTGGGGGAATCCAAAACTAGGGGCCATAAATATAAGATAGTCACTAATAAATCCAATAAGGAATTCAGGAGAAACTTCTTTACCCAGAGAATGGTGAGAATGTGGAACTCGCTCCCACAGGGAGTGGTTGAGGCAAATGGCATCGATGCATTTAAGGGGAAGCTAAATAAGCACATGAGGGAGAAAGGAATAGAAGGATATGCTGATAGTGTTAGATAAAGTAAAGTGGGAGGATGCTCGTGTGGAGCATAAACACCGCATGGACCAGTTGGGCTGAATGGCCTGTTTCTGTGCTGTACATTCTGCACAACTGTCGGCGGGAGTGGTGCGGGCAGGAGCCAAGGATGACGGAAAACCCTCTAACCTTCCGCAGCATGAGGCCCGCAAGATATGAACTCGCGGGCCTCATCTGCATAGGTCCCATCAGCCTCCTGCCCGCACCCGGCGGGAAACGCTAGCTGGCCGGTGAGCGGGAGCGAGATCTCGGGCAGCAGGTGGCCTCCACAGGAGGACCTGAGGGAATAAATTGCGAGAATAGGAAAAGATTACTCGTGTGTAAACTAGTAAAAGGCAGATTAGGACTACATAAGAACATAAGAACATAAGAAATAGGAGCAGGAGTAGGCCAATCGGCCCCTCGAGCCTGCTCCGCCATTCAATAAGATCATGGCTGATCTGATCCTAACCGCCAATCTACTATCTACTATCACAGAACCATCTCCTGCATCTAACAGAATTGCACACACGAAATAGGAGCAGAATCAGGCTACACGGTCCCTGGGCCCGCTCCACTACCCACAGGGCCATGACCGATCCGAACCTAGACTCATGTCCAAATTCCTGCCCGCTCCCCGTAACCCTTAATGCCCTTTACTTCTAGGAAACTGTCTATTTCTGTTTTAAATTTATTTAATGATGTAGCTTCTACAGCTTTTTGTGGCAGCATATTCCATGGACCTACCACCCTCTGAGTGAAGTAGTTCCTCCTCATCTCAGTTTTGAAAGAGCAGCCCCTTATTCTAAGACTATGTCCCCTAGTTCTAGTCTCACCCGTCATCGGGAACATCCTCCCCGCATCCACCCGATCCAACCCCTTCACAATCTTATATGTTTCAATAAGATCGCCTCTCATTCTTCTGAACTCCAATGAGTAGAGTCCCAATCTACACAACCTCTCCTCATATGACCACCCCCTCATCCCCGGGATTAACCGAGTGAACCATTTTTGCACTGCCTCGAGAGCAAGGATGTCTTTCCTTAAGTAAGGACACCAAAACTGTATGCAGTATTCCAGGTGCGGTCTCACCAATACCTTGTACAACTGAAGCAATACCTCCCTATTTTTATATTCTATCCCCCTAGCAATGAAAGCCAACATTCCATTTGCCTTCTTAATCACTTGCTGCACCTGCATACTAACCTTTTGAGTTTCGTGCACCAGGACCCCCAGATCCCTTTGCACTTCAGTACTCTCCAGTTTCTTGCCATTAAGATAATAAATTGCTCTAGGATTTTTCCTGCCAAAGTGCATCACCTCACACTTTCCAGTGTTGTATTCCATCTGCCAAATCTCTGCCCACTTACTTAGCCTGTCTATGTCCCCTTGCAGGTTTTTTATGTCCTCCTCACTCACTACTTTCCCTCCCATCTTAGTATCATCTGCAAATTTTGATATGTTACACTTGGTCCCTTCCTCCAAATCGTTAATATAGATTGTAAAGAGTTGGAAGTTCGTCTTGGACTCTGGGTAAAGTGGTGGAGGTGAAAACCCCCAGAATCATTGAAAAAATCAGATGCTCAGATGGGGGGAGTGTAGGGTTTTGCTGCCTCTATGAACTAAACTGGAACAAACAGCCTTGCTCATCTGTAATTATCTTGTGACATAACTCAGCAGAGACTGGGAATTGAACCTAGGACTGAATAGCTCAGTACCACACCATTGTTACGTTTACCCTGAGCTATTGGAGAAGCAAGATATTTATCTTAAATTATAATCCTGTCCGCATAATTGTAATGCATCATTGAGGGTTGTAGATGTGCCCAATTGCCATATTGGCCGAGTGGAGGGGGCGCGGCGGGGAGCTGAGGGTTAAAGCTTTGGAGATATATGACAATAAAGCTTCAAGTGCCTTAGAACCAGAGGGTTGGTTAAGTACAATAATAGGTATAGGTAACGGGAACTGCGATCAGTAAAGAAGCTTTTAACCCAGTATTTGAGCATCGGAGCCATGCTAAATCAATGAAACTGTGATGTAACGAAGCTTCAGTTTCTGTTAATGAAAATTTGAAAGACTATTTTTATGAGCTGAACTCTTTGAATCTCATCCACAGTCATTAAATTTATTCAATTCTTGTGATCATTATATCCGAGCTTTTCAATTACTGAACAACAATCACCTGGGATGTCATGCGTTTTAATGGCAAGACAATGGAAGACAAGGTCAGCTTGAACTGTCACTACCTACGTTTTCCCTTTGATGAGCTTCACCGAGAAGCAGAACTCATTAGGAATGGCCCTTGATATTTGTTTGAGGTTTGTTTTGCTTGGTAGCCTCTATAAACTGCATGCAGATAAAAACCAAGCAAATGAATCACCAGCAGCTATTCCCAGATTCTTTTCCCATCTTTTCACCCAGTCTCTTCTCCTGATGGTGTTGACTGACTCCTGCTGGGGTACGGTTCCTTGAGGCACCAGGCATGCTCTGTACCTCTCCCAAGTAGTCATTCTTCATGTGTGATGCCAGAGAGGGAGCAGCAGCAGATTATTCAACCACGGGAGGCATCACAGCCGAGCCTGTCCCCAGTGTCCTGGCCAATATTTATCCCTCAACCAACATCACTAAAACAGATTATCTGGTCATTATCACATTACTGTTCGTGGGAGCTTGCTCTGTGCAAATTGGCTGCCATGCTTCCTACATTACAACAGTGACTACACTTCAAAAATACTTCATTGGCTGTAAAGCGCTTTGGGACATCCTGAGGTAGTGAAAGACACTATATAAATGCAAGTTCTGTCTTTCTTTCTTTCCTCACTTGTCGTTCATTCTCGTGAACTTATCAGGGGTCACTGGATAGAGATCAAGGCCGCAATTTCGCCAGCCGCGGCGAGTCCGGTGCGGCCGGAGTAGGCAGCAGCCTCAAACCCTGTTGCCATCTTCATCCCACCTCCTCCAAGTGATTTTGCCCTGATTGGGCTTGTTAAGCCCGCCGTGCGAGGTTCCCGGCCAATTAAAAGGAAGCGAGTCTGATGATGTCATTTGATAACGCATCATCAGCCAGTTTCCTTAAAGGGACCATGTCCACATTCATTTTGACATTTGTGCTGTCAGTGTTCTACAGCATTGAGGTGCTGCAAACACTGACAAGCACTGCACAAAGATGCACGGCTGCACCCAGGCTCTCCCATTACTCCCTCCATATGCTTATGGAGGGAGTCACAGCACGCAGGGAGGTTCTCTTCCCTTCCAATGGGCGAAAGAGACCTCCCCAGGACACCAATGCAGCCTGGTTGCACGTTGCACAGGAGGGCACAAGCAGGGATGTCGTCAGGAGAACCTGGCTGCAGTGGCGCAGACCTTTCAATGATCTCAGTAGATCACGAAACGTTACTGCAAAGCCACACTCTATCTCATCCTGCTGTGCCACTCCTCACATCCCCATCACTCTGCCTTCCCCACCCTACTCCTGCACATCCTTACACCACCTGCCCCTCCACCCACCCCTCTCTATCTACATTATCACTTCCCCATCTCACTTGCCACCCCTCACACTCACCTTCATCCTAGTCCAATCATACGAACTAACAACACACAAGGGTAGGCACTTGGGTGTTTTAGCCAATGTCCGTATAAACTTTCTGTTAATGTGTTGTCAAGCATTAAATTCCTTATTTTCACCACTTTGCCTTCTTGGACAGATTTGTGTGCATCTTTGAAAGTGTCTTAGTGAATTCCAGTGAATGGTGAGACATAACGTTCCCGCCCCCACAATGGTGATGAGTGTGAAAGGAATAGCTTGGACATTGTACGGATGCTTTATGGTGCTGGTGTGGGGTGGTGCCAACCTGGTGCATCATATGTTAAGTGAAGCAAATCTGTACATGGTGAGGCCATCGCTGGCGTCCCGGGCAGCAATGTGCTAGAGTGATGATGCCCTGTGTCCAGGGCAGCATCAGTTGATTGCGAGAAGGTTGGTGTGGATGGTGGTGCTGCTGGTGTTGGGGCTGATCGTGTTGGGATTCTGAGGACCAAGGTGAGATTTTTTCAAGGGCACCGCTGCTGATGGAATAGATGGCAGGTGAGGTTGAGATGACAGAAGCGATCTGTCAGTGGTGAGAGAGGTTGTTCCAATGAGGTGACACTGGATAGAGAGTTTGCTCCAAACACTTGCTAGCTGCATAAAGGTCAATATGTCTTCTAAATGCAGTAAGCAACAGCTTCTAACATTGGAAAGTGAAGACCTATGAAATGGAAGCTTTCATAGAACATTTGCAGCTGTCAGGTTAGTAAATCATTCCATGCTGACACAACACCCGACCTACTTAACTGACGTGATCCCCACGCTCTGGGAAGCTCGTGGAAAAGCTGGTAAAATGGTAAGTACATGGTAAAATGGTGCTTAAATACCTTTTAACAAGCATTTAAGTATCGAAATTGGCTGACCCGCCGCTTGGTGTCGGGTCTGTTGAGGGATGACAGACCTGACACCTGGCAAACTGACAAGGAGGCGGATTTACAGCGGGATACCGACCCGCTGTCAATCTTTTTGATTTTGACAGCGGACCCGCCTCCAAACCCGCACTCTGAGCGCCGGCAAAATTCCAGCCCAGGAGTGGGAACCCAGGTTAATTTTACTTCTCCCTAACCTAGGGGAACTGAAACTAACTAGTATTTCTACTGTAATCCCACCTGAGATCTGCTAACTGAGCACAGACCACAAGTCATATCTGGGGGTTCCTGGTCTGTAAGGACTTGACTACTGACTGCCAATTCAAAATACATGTACAATAGCACTTCAGTTCAAAAGGGGCTGTTCAGTTGCATCCAGGGAGCTCGAGCTTTGGATGCCCTCCCTGTCCGCTTCACAGGAATGTGTTTAGTCTGTATCCAAACTATCTCCTCTAAAAGTAATTAAACATGATAAGGCACTATATAAATGCAAGCGCTATTACTATAATACAGAATACAACTATCATTCAGCGTCCTTAAAGGTGGAATTAATCTTCAAAAGGTTGCAGTCTGCAACATAAATGCTGTGGACTGCATGAGCTGCCCAGAGTGTAGAGGGTCCCAAGTGATCTTGGCTTCTGCCAAAGCCGCTCTTTCACTGAGTCCTGAAAATTGTGTAAGGGAAGTTGACTTGGCATTCTACTCGGTGCATAAATGTGTAGTTTCCTCCCACCAATCCTCCTAGTGGCCGGCTGAGAACTCATCATCAGTGCACACGGCTGCTCCGTGGTTTGGAGAGACAGACTGTGGACCTGGTCATAAAACTTCATCTGAACAGTGAAATACTACAGAATATCTGGTAGTATCATCCATCTGAAATGGGGTGAAAGGACAGCCTTTTGTGATAGCCATTAACGCTTCAGCTCAGCAGTGGGGCTTGGGGGCCTCATCATTGTATATGTAACTAAGTAAATATTTGTTTACTACTGTTTACAACCCGCACAGCTGGAAGCAATGGTTGGAGGTCCCTTCAGTGGCTGCGCCCTTTCAGAGCTGCTTGCTTTCAGTCAGTCGGTCAGGAAAGAGTCATTTGGACAGAGTGTGGAAGGGGGGAGGTGCAGGTATCATAACTTTGATTAGCTTTCTGTATAGAGACCAACTGGTTTCACATGTTTCTTTTGAAGGTAGAGGTCCTAGGGAATTTCTAGGCCAGCAAACCTGGTCAGTCACCCCTCCTCCATCCCACCCGCTTCAGTCCTGCACAAGTGGTAATTGTAATCAGCAGCATTTTACTTAAGCAGGTCACTGCCTTCTCCGAGGGGAATTTGCGATTCTTGTGATTTATTCGTTCTGTGCCCCTCGATGACTGCTGTTTTTTTAAAGTTATTTTCACATGATTTTGTTACAATTAAAAGATGTAATGGGTCTTGAAGTTCGTAAGTTCATTTGTCACAGACCAGTTATTTCAAGTTATGTATTTTAGAGAAGCCCAGCAATGAAAACTTTTTAATGAGAGCATTTAAAAAAATAACAACTGGAATTGCAAAGGGCCAGACCTGGGGACTGGGCAATGCAAATACCACACATGCAGATTTTATAAAGGTTACTTTTAACAGACAAAGATAAATATTGTCAAGTATTATTTTTAATTTTTTCCCCCCTAATTAAATCTTTAAAAAAAAAAATTTGCTTTAATCTCCTAGCTAACTTATTTTTGGCATTACATTTGTCTATACGTTATTTGCAGTTTCGCTTCCGTCCTACATAAGTGCAAGTTGTTGTAGCTGGATTACAATGTATTTTAGGTACTTAAATGGAAAAGACAATCTTAATAGGAGTAAAGAAAGAAAGACTTGCGTTTCTATAGCGCCTTTCGCGATCTCAGGATATCCCAAAGCGCTTCACAGCCAGTGAAGTACTTTTGAAGTGTTAGTCACTGTTGTAATGTAGGAAAGATTAGATAAAGTACTATCTGTTCAAAGTACTGTCCCTCCCCGCCCCGTGTCTGTCTTGAAAAAGAATAATAATAAATATATTTGTCACCTCATAAAATATCAAATTTGTTCTGTTGCGGAGAGGGTCTTCTTCCCTCCTCAGCCACGTTGATGACATTCACTGTAATGAGGTGTGACACTCCAGACGAAGCTCTGTAACCATGAGAGCAGACAGTACCGGCCACAACTGCCCAGCTCGGAGAGGGCTCTCCGGGTAAGGTGGAAAAGAATCCAGCGTCATTGGCTGTAGTGCCAATACATTTTGAACAATCCTTGGATTAAATGTTCAGTGAGAAACTGAACTGATCACAGCTTCTGAAAAGAAAACGAACCCAGTTGCTTTCCAGTACTGTTATTTATGCTGTGAACAGGTCTGATGTTCTTTTCAGCAATCTGCACAGGCCTGTCTGCAGTTCTTCATTAGAAAGCTCCTGTTACCATTTTTTCATGCAAGACTTCTTCTTAATAGCAGAGTGACTCAGATGTAGCAACTGAAAGAATTCCCTTTATCCTGTGAAAACCAGTATGCACCTACTGGCCTGAATAAAGGCTACTCTTGACTGCCAGGCTGTTTGTAAGGACTGCTCCCAACTGTGGGGCCAGATGTGAAGCATGCCCCTAACTATAAGGCAGTGTATGAAGGGCGCTGCCAACTTCAGGGCCCTGTGCATTGCTTGATGCTGACTATAAGCCCTGTGTGTTGCTCAGTCTCCTTAAAGTGGATAACCTCCACCCCCTCAGGAACCATTGCTGCTGTTGTTTATGGTTGATACTTTATATTCATTTTCAACGTTTTCATGGAAGGCCTTAAGGATGTGAAGGCCTTAGAGAGACAAGATTTACGAGAATGATTCCAGGGATGAGGGACTTCAGTTACGTGGATAGACTGGAGAAGCTGGGGTTGTTCTCCTTAGAGCAGAGAAGATTGAGAGGAGATTTGATAGAGGTGTTCAAAATCATGAGGGGTCTGGACAGAGTAGATAGAGGGAAACTGTTCCCATTGGCGGAAGGGTCGAAAATCAGAGGACACAGATTTAAGGTGAATGGCAAAAGAACCAAAGGCGACATGAGGGAAAAAAAATTTACGCAGCGAGTAGTTAGGATCTGGAATGCACTGCCTGAAAAGGTGGTGGAGGCAGACTCAATCATGGCTTTCAAAAGGGAATTGGATAAGTACCTGAAGGAATAAAAAATTGAAAGCCTATGGGGAAAGGGCAGGGTAGTGGGACTAGCTGAAGTGCTCTTGCAGAGAGCCGGCACGGGCTCGACGGGCCAAGTGGCCTCCTTCTGTGCTGTAACCATTCTATGATTCATATGGTTGACACGCAGTAACTTGTTACTTCTTAAAAACAATCATAATACATTACTATCAAAGTGTGTCTATACCCATCAACATACCTGTTGGACCTGGGGTCTGGGATGGGTATAGCTACTCAAGTTATTGCTATCTCTCAGATTGTCTGCCTGATTCTTGAACGAGAAGGAGAGGGGAGACACCAGGGCTGGAACCTAGTATTAAATGCCAGCACCCCAATGACTTGGCTCAGGTTTTTCACATTCCTCTGGTCAACTTCATTCTATTAAAAAAATTAGATTAAAATATATTGTTTGTGATGCCTAACTGGGTGAGTCCCCAACTTCAGTCTAGCTCTCTGGGGAGGTAGCAAGCAGATGGAGAGGGAAATCAAAAAGGGTGCAGTGCAATGTTCCCGTTAAGTTACACAGCCGCGCTGCTGCACTGCTGTCTGGAAGACCCGTGCAAGCCGATCACCGGCTTTTCATTGGGACAATTTGCGCATGCTTGGAATTTTGAATGGACCATGCAGCCCGTTAAAGGGACCGCACACCCCAAAAAAACTTAGGAGGAGCATTGGTGCAGTGTTCTCAGGGTTATTTGGCATATTGGTCTCGATAGACTACAGGAACAGTCAAATGTAAGTCAATATGTTCCATGGTCTGAGATGTGCATCTTGTGCGATACTTCCACCGTGTTTTTACATTTCAGGAGTTCAGCTGATGGCAGGTGCAGAGTTCTCCCTCTGTTAGCTGCACTCCTTAGTGTAAGGGTGCACTTACACCACAAGTTGGCAGTTTTGCCTTTTGCACTGACTTGGGTAGTATAAGTTGGATGTTAAAGCCTGAACTGACTCCAAAAGAGAATGGAGTGAGACTTTCTCCTCCGGGGACTCTCACTCTGCTTTGCTTTGGTGTCAGGTCAGGCCTGATTCTAGATGCAGATTGCATTTACTCTATTACTGCAATGTCGTGTGAATTCACCCTAAATAAATCTAACAAGGAATTTAGGAGAAACTTCTTTAACCTTCTCAAGGGCAACTAGGGATGGGCAATAAATGCTGGCCTTGCCAGTGACGCCCACATCCCATTAACGAATAAAAAAAAGAGCGTGGCTAGAATGTGGAACTCACTTTTACAAGGAATAGTTGAGGCGAATAGCATAGGAAGAAATGAATAGAAGGTTATGGTGATAGGGTTAGATGAAAGAAAAGAAAGACTTGCATTTATATAGTGCCTTTCACAACCTCAGGACATCCCAAAGCGCTTTACAGCCAATGAATTACTTCTTGATGTATAGTCACTGTTGTAATGTAGAAGAGGTGTGGCAGGAGGCATAGACCTGTTGGGCCAGATGGCCTGTTTCTGTGCTGTACATTCTATGTAATTCTCTGTAAAAAATAACCTGACATACAGGGCACCAACAACACTGTTTGGAATTTGGTTTCCGAATCAGATTAAGGCCACAAGTTTTAAAGGCAGGGAACTGATCCCATGCATTGAACTCTGGGTCTCCACACAGCCTGGATCAGCTCCCGACTGCAAATGTAAAATGGGGGAGAGCAACAGAGGTCAGTCTTCCGAAATGGGATTACAATTCCCATAAGGTGTATTCGAGCCTTGAGTGCATCTCCTTAGATTGCTTCCACACGACTGCCCCTTTATGCAGAAGCAGACCTGTACCCACCAGTACTTGATCTAAAGTTACATAGTTTCAAAATTGCTCTCTGCACACACAACCCAAATTTGGAAGGATCAAATCCATAAACTAACTGGGTGTTTTTCACAACTGAAGTGGACATAGTATGAACATTTTAAATACCCTGTCTGTGCATGACTAAAGTCATGATGCGGAGATGCCGGTGTTGGACTGGGGTGGACAAAATTGAGAGGTCGCACAACACCAGGTTATAGTCCAACAGTTTTATTTGAAATCACAAGCTTTCGGAGCTATCGATTTGCTCCTTCCTCAGGTGAAGTAAATTAGATACAGAATCTCCAAAGCATATATAGATGGAAAACAAAGAATGTGTACTTTACAATTGCAGACCAATAAATTAAATCATCCTGACTATCTGCCGAGGTGTGATAAAGTTAATTAAGTCAGCCAGGAAGGTACCACATCAAAGACATAGCAAGATACAACTGAGACAATGAGGTGTAGTCGCAGGGGTTCTAACGTGTCAAAAGCTGCCGTCTGTATGTAAAACGAAAAGCTTTAACATTTTTTTACTTTTTTACTGGGAAAATTTTTACTTTTTTTACTGGGAATCACATCTGTGAACAAGCTAACGACGACTCGAGTCCGGATCACGTCATGTATCGTGACATAAACCCAAGATCCCGATTGAGACCGTCTTCATGAGTGCGGAACTTGGCTATCAGTTTCTGCTCGATGATTTTGCGTTGTCGTGTGTTTCTAAGGTTGCCTTGGAGAACGCTTACCCGCAGATCCGAGGCTGAATGTCCTTGACTGCTGAAGTGTTCCCCGACTGGGAGGTAACAATCCTGCCTGGCGATTGTTGCGCGGTGCTCGTTCATACGTTGTCTCAGTGTCTGCATGGTCTCGCCGATGTACCATGCCGCGGTGCATTCTTTCCTGCAACGTATGAGGTAGACAACGTTGGCCGAGTCACATGAGTATGTACCATGTACCTGGTGGGTAGTGTCCTCACGTGTGATGGTGGTATCTGTGTTGATGATCTGGCATGTCTTGCAGAGTTTGCCATGGCAGGGTTGTGTGGTGTCGTGGTCGCTGTTATCCTGAAAGCTGGGTAATTTGCTGCGAACGATGGTACTTCTGAGGTTAGGCGGCTGTTTGAAGGCAAGTAGTGGAGGCGTGGGGATGGCCTTAGCGAGGTGTTTGTCGTCATCGATGACATGTTGAAGGCTGCGAAGAACATGGCGTAGTTTCTCCGCTCCGGGGAAGTACTGGACGACGTAGGGTACCCTGTTGGTTGTGTCCCGTGTTTGCCTTCTGAGGAGGTCTATGCGATTTTTCGCTGTGGCCCGTCGGAACTGTCGATCGATGAGTCGAGCGTCATATCCCGTTCTTACGAGGGCGTTTTTCAGCGTCCGTAGGTGTCCATCGCGTTCCTCCTCGTCTGAGCAGATCCTGTGTATTCGCAGGGCTTGTCCATAGGGGATGGCTTCTTTAACATGGTTAGGGTGGAAGCTGGAGAAGTGGAGCATCGTGAGGTTGTCCGTGGGCTTGCGGTAGAGTGAAGTGCTGAGGTGTCCGTCTTTGATGGAGATTCGTGTGTCCAGGAATGAGACTGATTCTGAGGAGTAGTCCATGGTGAGTTTGATGGTGGGATGGAACATGTTTATGTTATCGTGTAGTCTTTTCAGTGATCCTTCGCCATGGGTCCAAAGGAAGAAAATGTCGTCGATGTATCTGGTATACAGCGTTGGCTGGAGGTCCTGTGCAGCGAAGAAGTCTTGCTCGAACTTGTGCATGAAGATGTTGGCGTATTGGGGTGCGAATTTGGTCCCCATGGCTGTTCCGTGTGTTTGGGTAAAAAAATGGTTGTCGAAGGTGAAGACATTGTGGTCAAGGATGAAGCGGATGAGTTGTAGGATGGCGTCTGGAGATTGGCTGTTGTTGATGTTGAGTACTGAGGCTGTTGCAGCGATGCCGTCATCGTGGGGGATACTGGTGTAGAGTGCCGATACGTCCATCGTGGCAAGGAGTGACTAAAGTACCAGTAAACATGTCCCTACCGTAATAACAAGCAAAAGATCCTCCGTCAGTTGTGTTCAGCACCGCAGGAAGTCAAGCCATTGCCGCCATTCAACATTGCCTAGCAGCTGATGACTGAATGGCGTTTGACACTCGCCTGGGAAGAGTATGGGGGAAGACCTAAAGAGGGGGAGAAAAGGATATGTTAGAGCATCTAGAAAATTTCATCATGACTGGAATAAAGATGGGTGAGAGGTTATCTGAAAGAGGTCTCCATTGCATCTGTAATAAAGATATCCATAGCGATGACAAACGTAACAAACTCAGTAAGATATTTGCAGTGTCTGAATGTTGAATGTGGAAAGCATACTTTGTTGTTGCCAAATGTCTTGTGTTTTTTCTCCCTCTGCTATGTAGGACCCCACAGTGGAACGAACTCCAGCCACCATTCAATGCAAACCATCCTTTACTGCTCAGTGCCGATGCTGTCCAACACTATCAGAACCAGCTGGCTGGGTGTAAGTAGCATTCTCTCCCTCATTGTTTTCACGGTGCCAAGCTGCAGTATGTTGCAGGCAGTACATTTCATTGTAGTGACTCTTATATAGCAGAACCTCACTGCTCAGGATGTTATATGGACCCTAGTGTCAGACAAGTTGTAGCGCTCCCACAGATTGGTCTGGATTTTGAAGTTGGAGTCGTGTTGGGGTCAGGAATCACACATTCTGGCTTGTGAACCCGCCTCCATCGAGATGTGGCCAACCCACTGTATTTTCCCTTGATTGACTTTGTTGAGCCCGCCCAGTGGGCTCAGCAGGCCAATTAAGGACCACCCGGCAACAGGTGATGTCACAGACTGACATTTCATCTGTCAAGAGCTTTTGACAGATGAAATATCAGCGTTTGACAGCTCTGTGAAGCTGTCAAACATTCACAATATGATTTCTAACTTCAGTCCTTCCTTTCAGGCTGAGTTAGAAATCATTCCAGCACAGAAAACAGAAGGCTGCTGTTTTTGACAGGTCCACGGCTTTCCTGCTTTCTGTGCCGGTGAGATTTCTAACTCCCGAGAACTGAAGGGCTGACACCTGCAGGAGGAAGTTAAGGTAAGTAAAACTTTTTCCAACACTTAGCACTTACCTTACACACTTACCTCTGCACACATGCACCCATCACTCACCTGCCCACCGGACATATCGACCCCTCCGACCCCTGCAGACCAACGGCCCGACCCGATAACTTGGAGTGTTTGCCACCTGTCGGGAAGCCCACACTTTTGTTTTTAAAATAGGGATTATGCAAAAAACTGCCTGTTAACTACCCTGGCTGTCTTTTCCCCCCCAGGGTCCCCAAGGCCCCCGCTATTGCTGCACTTTAGATAAGCTAATTCAGCACAGCCTAGTGTGTGCCATGTTCAAGTCTTGACATGCTGATCCTGGCATTGCTTACGGCTGATGTGCGTAGTTGTTTCTATCCAGTGTGCTGGAACTAAGCATGGCTGAAGATGGAGTAGTCAGTGAGAATAGAACCAAATTCATCTCTAGCTGGGCTTCCTGTAAATGGGGGAAAAAAGGGACTAATAACTCAAACATGGGCATATGCTTAAGATGTGACACACTTCTTGTTCTTTGCTGCCTGTGATGCAACTTTAAAGATACAACATTTTTATTTTTTTCCTTGTTTCAAAGTCTTCGACTGTGGTCTCTTTAAATTATACCCCTGCTTCACTGTTCCTTTCAAACAGCAGGCTTACTCAGTGGTGCCATCAACCTGCAGCCCAGCTCAATAGTCCCTGTGATAGCAGCTGTGATGGTCCTTTGGACGTCCCACCGCCCTGCTGTGGTCCTCTTTCTAATGTATATACACTGAGAGTTCATGCAATTCCAGCCCAGGAAATCCTGCAGAAATGTTATTGCCCACTTGTTCCTTCCATGGACACTTAAATCCCTCCAATATACTTCCAGCATGACTCATAACTGGGGCAGAGCTTTAACAATAAAAATGACACACTACCTGCCTAGTCATTAAATTGTGTCGATGCAAAATATGACTTGTAGGCCAAATCATAAGACCATATGATAGTTAATCTTCCCTTTCCTTACTTACAGCTTGGTAACAATGTGAAGTATTTCACCACCTGTTTAGCATGTGCAGATCAAAGTGAATATTCACTGTCCTAGTAACTGTCTGTATTATCCTCATCCATTTTAGCCCCACAGACACCTCTGGGGACATAATTGCTTTTCCTTGATCTATCCACCAGGAAATGGGCTTGTTCAGTATAGGAGAAACCCCTTCCCCACCGCCCCCCCACCCCAGACCAGTCTTACCCCCGTCCCATTTTCTACAGATGGTTTGAGTGTGATGTCAGAAAACTGGAGGGGGCGATTTTGTGACTGGGGGCGCGTTGGAGGCGGGACTGCTGCTTGTCAGGTCGATGTCCCGCCTCAGTCGATTTGTGGCCAACCCACGCTATTTTCCCTTGATTGACCTCAGAAGCCCGCCCAGCGGGCTTAGCAGGCCAATTAAGGGAAAGCCGGTTGCAGAGCACGTCAACGTATGACGTTTCATCTGTCAAACATTTTTGACAGATGAATTGTCATCGTTTGACAGCTCTGTGAAGTTGTCAAACAGTGACATTCTCTGCAGTTTGATGAGGTCTTGCATACAAGACCTCATCAACCTTCTTTTCTTTTACAGAATTGAGATGGTTGATGCATCTGAGAATGCAACAGCCATCTCTCATGTGCAACACGGAGGTCTGAGACTCTCCGCGTGCAAACCGACTGAAGCCTGCAGGAAGAAACAAAGGTAAGTACACTTTTAAAAACACTTTGCACTTACCTCAGATACTCACCTCTACACTCTTGCACCCATCACTTACCTTCACACTACACTTTTGCACCCCCGCAGACCCAGTACTCGCTGAGCTGGCGTGTTTTGGAGCCTTCGGGAAGCCCGCACTTGTGAGGGCAAAAAGGGATAATCCTATTTTCTGCCTGTTAACTACCTGTTAACTGGCCGTTAATAGGCTTTAATCCCTTCCCGCCTCCAAGGAGACAAGACCCAGCCAACCCGCCCCCCAATTTCTGCCATTTTCCCGGCAGTCCCGCTTCCATACCCGCCTCCCCAGAAATCCAACATAGTACATGACCCAGTGAACACTCCTGATGAATGAAATTTAGTTAGTCTGATAAGCGATTTATTTGCCTTGGGAACTGGGATACTGTGTGTTTAAGTTCCTAGTCACAATCCCTTTCTTGATAAACCTGAAGAGTTGTAAATGTTAAGACTCACTTCTTTGTTATTGATCCTCTTTGTATTAGTCAGGAAGATACAAAGCTGCCTTTAATGCTGGCTTTGGTCAACTGACTTCAGCCAGGGTAGCTACAATTAGACTTAGCGCCCCTGGGCTAAAAAAAACCCAGCCAGGATTCCTTGCTCCTGATCGCTATCCATTGACCTCTGCTGAAAGTGCATGTGTGTTGGACATCAACTGAGGGCAGGATCCATGATGAAGTAATCCTCAAACACTCACAGGGTTACAGTAGTGTAGTGGTTACGGTATTGGGATAGCATCCCAGAGGTTGCGAGTTGTGAAACCAAAATTCAAAATATCTGGTAATTTGTGGGCTAGCAGCAAGGAGTTACCACCGAAGCTGCTGTCTTGTTGTAAAGAAACAACTGTTTTGCGAATGTCCTTTAGGAAAGGAAGGTGCCAGGCCCACCTGCTTTGGGCTATAGGTGACTCCAGTCCAACACTGTATGCAACTAAGGATGGGCAATAAATAACGCATTGCCAGTGTTGCCCATATCCCAAGAGCAAATTACAAGCAGGTGGCTTGGCCTCACACACAGAGAACGGCCAAGTTGGGCGGCTGTGGCCAGCGCCAATGGGACGCTATTCCCTAAAAAAAAATAGGAGCCAACCACTTCAGGAGAGGGCTGAGGAAAATTAGGGATAAAAATAACTTTGGTGTACCTGGGTTGCATGGGGTTAAATTCAACACCGAGGATGAGAGCAATAATGAAAAACAAATGAGTATCATTAAAGAACAGCTCAGTCCCAGAATTTGTAGCTGTCTATCATTTTGTTGGAGTATTAGCATTTCTGTCAGTTGTTTGGTTACATTATCTGTCCAAGTGGAGATGAAAGCCCCCAGCTGACCACTCTCAGAGGCTCTGCACAGAACCTCATAGGCTGCCGCAGTTAGCCAGTGATCAGATGTCTGCATTAGCAGTCATTATCCTTGATTAGAGTCGACCTTTGTCCTCTGGGGTCAACGAACAAATACCCAGTGTCTTTTTTTACCCCTCTCTCAACACTGGGTACCTGAATGATGCTTTTACCTTTTTTGGCACAGTGTGGAAGGTTGTGCTTTTCGCTGAACATGTTTCGAGTTCCCTGCAGCTATTCCTGCAGAATAAGTCTTTCTAGTAAATGTCGAATGAGCTTCCCTGGTAATATACAAGTGAAACACATCTCCCTGGATCACTGAAGAGTTTTGGAATAAATGAGCAGAATAAACATGACACTAATAGGAATCAAAGACCTAAATGTATAGTAGCCGCTCCGTATTGGTAAAAAGTTAACATTAGACTCGTACCCATTGGGTCTGTCACAGGCCATCATTTTCTTACCCCTTCTCTCCTGTAGGCGCCACCTCTTCTTGGGGTACAGTCCCATGGGTGCTGCCAGTCCTCTCACCCAACTGGCCGTTCACCATGTGTGAACATTGACGGGGACTGTCAGCTGGCTATTCCCCATTGCGGGGGCAGCAGCACGCCTGATCCTGATCCTGATCTTAGCCCTGTGTTCACATTTGTGCATTTTCCAGCAGGGGTCACTGAATCGAGGGTCAGGAGCAGCAACCTTCCCTAACTTGAGGTCAGATTTAATGCCCCTATGGCTGCCCCAGCTGAGTGTCAGGAAGAAACAGCGTTCAAACCGGGGATCTTGTATCCAGTCTGAGGGCCACAACACAGGCTCACGTGGGCGGCAGTTCACCTGTCGGCACTGTACTTTTTATCTTTTTTTTCCACTTAAAAATATGGAGAGCAAACCGTTACGACTGCATTGAGATGTTTCGAGAAAATCAGCATTCCATAATTTTTTGAGGGCTATTCCCTCTGCTGTGTTAACGTGAGGAGATCCAGCCTGTCTTCTATTGATATCTACATGTCTCCTTAGCAAAAGGCTCCAGGTTATTTTGAGCAACAGTAAACTCAGTTAGAGAGATAATTTTGAATATTCATGTTACGCTTCCAATGTCACCATTTTACTCCTGTTTGTCTTTTTGGCAAATTTTTCCCATCCATTCTCTTGAGGCATTAACCCCCGCCGGCTAAGGTTCCATGGATACTGGATACCCTCCAATATCACACTCAAGTGCCCATTATTCGTGAGAGAGACTGGCAGTGAGTATCGGCTGCAGAGGGCATCAGAGCTGAGCTCAACCGTGACCTCACCTGATGTCCATAGAACCATAGGCGTTTACAGCATAGAAGGAGGCCACTCGGGCCATCGTGTCTGTGTCAGTTCTTTGCTAGAGCAATCCAAAACTAATCCTCCTGTCCTGTGTTCTCCCCACAGAGTTGTATTTTCCTCTGCGAAATATTTATCGAATTTTCCCTTTAAACATGCAGTGGCTTCTGCCTCAACCACATCACAGCCACACTTTCCAGTAGGGGGTCAGTGAAAAGTGGTCATGAATGGAAACCCTGGCTGATTTTTCCTACGATAATTACAATAAGCTGCCACTTTATAGTACCTTCTGTTTGAATATACTATCCTCACTTCATAATTTTATATTTGTTAAATGAAAATAATCTGAACTGATTTAGAAAGAATTGTGTCTTCTCTCAGTGCTTTCAAGTTCCCTCTACTCGGGTACTGTCCCCCTCCCTTTCAAAACCAGCATTATAGCCCCCTTCCTCAAGAAACTCACCCTTGACTCCTCTGTCCTTGCAAAGTACTGCCCCATCTCCAACCTCCCATTCCTCTCCAAAGTCCTTGAACATGTTGATGCCTCCCGAACTCGTGCACATCTTTCCCACAAGTCTATGTTTGAGTCTCTCCAATCGGATTTCTGCCCCTGCTACAGCACTAAAACGGCCCCAATCAAAGTCACAAGTGACGTCCTCTGTGACGCCAAACGTGGTGCGCTATCTCTCCTCGACTTCTCTGCAGCCTTTGACACAGTCGACCACCCCACCCTCCTATAATGCCTGTTCCTTGTTGTCCAGTTCGCTGGGACTGCTTGTTTCCACTTTTATCTATCCACTCGTAGCCAGAGCATCTCCAGCAATGGCTTCTCTTTTGTCTCCACCCCATGTCGTCTTTTCGTCGGATGTTTCCTTGCTTCTTTGCCTCCCTCATCTACATGCTGCCTCTGGTGATATTATCTGAAGCTATAGGATCAGCTTCCACATGCACACTGACGATACCTAGAACTACCTCCCCACCACCTCTCCCAACCCCTCAATCGCCTCTCTGCTGTTACACTGCGCGTCTGATATCCAGTCTTGGATAAGCCGCAATTTCCTCCAGTTGAACAATTTGACGACCAAATCGTCTTCGGGCCTGGCCCACAAATTTCCTACCCTTGCCACCGATTCCACCTCTCTCCCTGGCCAGGCTGAACTATACTGTTTGCATCCTTGGTGTCCTATTTGACCCTGAGCTGAGTTTCTAACCCGATATCCTTTCCATCACTAAGACGGCCTACTTCCACCTCCATAATATTGCCTGCCTCAGCCCATCAGCAGCAGAAACCCTCAAGGATGCCTTTGTCACCTCCAAACTTGACTATTCCAATACTTTCCTGGCCGGACTCCCATCCTCTGCCCTCCGTGAACTTAAGCGCATCTAAAGCTCTGCTGCTCATATCCTATTCCATACCAAGTCCCACTCACCCATCACCCATGTCCTTGCTGACCTACATTGGCTTCAACTTAAAATTCTCACTCTCGTCTTTAAATCCCTCCATGGCCGCGCCCCTCCCTATCTCTCTAACCTCCTTCAGCCCTCTGAGAACTCTGCATTCCTCAAACTCTGGCCTCTTGTGCATTCCTCCTTCCACTGCCCCACAATTGGCAGCTGTGCCTTCAGCCGTCTAAGCCCCATGCTCTAGAATTCGCTCCCTAATCTTCACCCAGTCTCCCCCTCCGTCGCCTCCTTTAAGAACTTAAAACCCACCTTTTTGACCAAAGCCACCCCTCCTAATAACTCCTTCAGCTCGGAATCCATTTTTCTCTGTGCAACGCCGTGGGACATTTTTCTACATTAAAGCCGCTAGTTAAATGCAAGTTGTTGTTCGGTTAGTGTAGCAGTGCTCACTAATGGCTGATACCTCAGGCTTGTGTAGTTTCATACTTGTAAAAGGCTATAGTGTTTGGCCTGGTCATTTATTTATTTAAGGAAAGTTAAAATACTAGTGTTGTGCATCACTTTCTGTGAAATACAGTGCGCCTCTGATCGAGATATTTCCTGTGGTGTTAGTCTCCTTGCCAGAAGTGATAGTGCAATCTCCTCAGAGCCACACCAAGAGAGTGCTTGGATTTCAAAAGCATTAAAAAATTATATACATCACTAATATAATCTCGTTTGCATCTCAGCCTATAATAAAATTTAGATACTTCAAGAAACAAAAGGCCTGGAAAAATCTGTAGCATCCCAATTTCAAAAGTTTGGTTTTACAAAAGGAAGGGGGAGAAAATCATTATAGCCCCGTTTGGGGTGCTAAATTTGAAAAGTTTGGAAAGTTAGTGCCACGCACTCATGTTTCTAAACTTTAAAAAATTCGGTTTTGCGCTCCAAGAAGGAAGTGGAGCGCAAAATCGAGCGCTCCACTTCCTTCTTGGAGCGCAATCGGCAGCAGGCGGGGCGGAGACCTCAGCAGCGCTGTACACTGGGCCGTGCAGCGCTGCCGCGTTCAAAGGCTCCTTCCCTCCCTTAAAGGGAAGGGCCATCGCTGCAGGCTCTGCAATAGAAAAATTACCTACCTGGACCACCAAGGCAGCTGCGAACCAGCGTGATCAGCCCAGCACTCAAGCAGAGTGCCGGGCTGATCGATCACAGGCAGAAACCCATGAGAAAAAGTGGAACAAGAAAGGTAAGTTTTTTTGTTTACTTACCTCGGTCACCTCGCCTTTAATCATCGCCCCCAAAGCGGCCGGCCGCCTGATGCTTGCCTCTTGCAGCTGTCGGTGTTTTCGCCCAGCGCTGCTGCAGGGGCGGAAGTCAATTTTGGGTCCGGGGCGATGACGTCACGATCTCCGGGCGAAGGAGATTGGGGCGCAACACCATAGCGCTGCCGCAAAACTCCCGCCGAATATGGCGGGAGTCGATGTCAGCGCCGCGCCCTAACGCAAAACCATGGGGGCGCTAACGGGAGCGACAAGGGTACCCAATTTCACCCCCTAAAACTTTTGTATTGTTCAGTTCTGTTTCCGACTTCGACTGGGTGCTGTATACGCCTACACAGTTTTTGATGGCAGTTATGGTCCTGTAAAAGGCTTTAAATACTATTTTTAAACCAGTTGCTGGAGACACGATGGTAGATGCGGTTGCAAATCCTAGCTAACTTAAACTAGCCCTCTTGCTGGTTGGTAAGACTCTTTGATCAAACTGACCTGAATGTACGACATTATTCCATATACAACTTTACATTCTTTTCCTTCAGAAAAATAGTCCTTCTACCCCATTCCCCTTCTGGCCATGTCATTTATTGTTCAGCAGCTAGAACTTGGACAGAACACTTACTTCTGGGTGTCAAAGTTGCTACGTCATTGCTCATTTGGGGAATCCAAAACTAGGGGTCATAAATAAACATATGAGGTTGAAGGGAATAGAGGGTTATGCTGATCGAGTTAGGGATGAGGAAAGATGGGAGGAGGCTCGAACGGAGCATAAATGCCAGCATGGACTAGTTGGACTGAATGGCCTGTTTCTGTGCTGTAAATTCTATGTAATTAAGGGGCGCATAAGAGCAGTGGAAGAGTCACTTGTGTTAGGATCACTGGATCGTGGTTAGGAGCAGGAACTTCCATTAACCCGGGGCACTGAGGCCAATTGTAGCACCCCTGCTCCCGCCTCAACAGGGTGACTCCTACACCTTCCCCCACCCCATCCCTCCTGATATCTTAGCAAAATGCTCCAAGGCTGTACGTCATTTCATCACATGAAAGGCAGGATGTATGAATATAAGTTGCTGAGCAGCAATAAAGCCAGTTAGAGAGAGAATTTTCAATACGTGGTTACACTCCTAAAATCCCCATTTCTCTTTTTTTTTTACTCATCAACGTTCTCCCTGCCTTTCCCGACAAGGCAGCAGCTTTCCCATGCTCTGCCCCTCCTGCTGATGGATTCATCCGTTTACCCTCTCTGTGGGAAAACGTTGGCACCTGCACCATACCGCTCTGTCTGCATTGGCACACCAAACGTTGGCACCGTAAAGAAAATGAGGCATTAGAAAACCTGTACCGAGAGAGTAGTCAATAGTTCAAATGCAAATATGTCGGAAAAAAATAAATCAATTGCTTTAAAAACGTATTGATGAGATTAAAACAAAGAAATCCATTTTAAAAATTTGGCCTTTATAATATTGAGTTCGGAGCCTATTCCGTGCATAAGAAAGGGGGGAGAAAATGTGCCCGACTGAGGGAAACTATGGGCGCCTGATGCAGGCTTCGGCCTGGATTGGACTGTGTCCCCTGGGCAGAGGGATGAGCCACAAGGTAATCGCACAGTACTCTGACCACTCCTGTGGGACTGACTAATGAAGGATAAGAGAAATACAATCTTCGTACTGGCTGACTGTTAGAAAACTTTAATAATTAATTAGTGTACTGCTATTGCACCCCAGGGTCAGGGATCAAGGAGGAATCTTCAGGCAGCTTTATGTGCAACACTGAGTGGCCATGTTCAGGATGTAAGTGGGATGAAAATGATCTTCATTCAGCTAATTTTACAAAGTGGTACAGAAATAGAGAAAGAAATGGCAAGCTGTGGTTTCAATTCCACTGTTTATACAAGCCATTTCGTTTCGCATTTTCATGGAAGTTACCCGGAGTTTTTCATATCTTCGAACAAAAATGAAGATTGGACAGTGCTCCGTTAGCACCTCTGCCAGCAATAGCAGGGATTGTCTCTACTTGTGAACACCTGATTATGATTAATTTACTGTGAGCAAATGGGAGAGAGAAAGCATTAAAGATGTTAGTTAATGGTGACTGAATCATGCTGTTATTGCATGGGATTTCGGCGTTTTTATACTGGTGTTTTGGGATCGCACTCCACAATTGCCCATTTTTCCACAAAAATGCCCTTGCCTACAATACAATGCAACACGGTGGCATAGTGGTTAGCACTGTTGCCTCACAGCGCCAGGGACCCGGGTTCGAATCCGGCCTCGGGTGACTGTCTGTGTGGAGTTTGCACATTCTCCCCGTGTCTGCGTGGGTTTCCTCCGGGTGCTCCGGTTTCCTCCCACAGTCCAAAGATGTGTGGGTTAGGTTGATTTGGCTATAATAAATTGACCCTTAGTGTTAGGGGGGATTAAATACGTGGGGTTACGGGGATAGGGTGGGATATGTGTCGGTGCAGGCTCGATCGGCCGAAATGGCCTCTATCTGCACTGGGGATTCTGTGATTTCTGTGAAATGCCCTGTTATTCCCTATAATCAGGGTCATTAGTTCACAGTGAGTGAATAAGTCAATTTCTGTTTTTATGACATGAAATTGTGGCATGTTTTTACCAGAGCTTGGAGATCGCATTCTGTGATTTTCCATGAACCCTTTGACCTTTGTTAATGTAAGTAGAATAAAACACTGGGCATACACAGCAGGTGTATCAGCATCCGACAAGAGAAAAGACAGGTTAATGTTTTGGGTGGAGCCCTTGTCTCAGTTCTTTGTTATTATAAGTGAATCTGAGACTATCTTGGTGTGTGTGTGCAAATGAGGAACGAGTGTGGGGCAGCTGGTCTAAGTGTCATTGTGCTTTAGGCTATATTCACGCATGGGATAATATTCATGAATGTTTTACATAAGTCGGCGAAAATGGAAAGTGTGGGCTACTTTTTTTTATGACGTTACTGTATCTGATGTTAATAGGCCGCACCTGACGATGAATGAATGACTTTTCTAAAGGAGATTTCCATGTTGTAAATCCTTTTATAATAGGCTCTAGAGAGGATGAGACAGAGTGTATATGCTACATGACTAATGGCAAGTGCTCCCATATTAAACACTGTGACTGCACACCACTCAGCTGTTTATGACTCTCACTCACTTCCTGATAACTGAATGATTATTGGCAAACAGGTTATTCAGTGAACAGGAAACAACTGCTTCTCGTTACGTTGACATGAGCAGACACAATCTGTCTCCGACAGATTTCTCCTCGTGTCTCCGGCACAAAACGGTTCAGACCACAGTATGTTATCATTAAAGAGGAATTGAACTCGTAATTGTAATTGGTGGTCAGGTGAAATGTCATTTGCTCGTGCTGCAGTGCCCTGGTCTGTTTCTGTGAAGAGCAGGTCAGAGCCATACTGACTTCTTCTTCGGATGTTGAGGAAATGATTGCGGAGAGGAATTTCCTGCTGCAAGCACTTCCTTCATAAATTTGATTGTTCTGTGGACAGGAAGCATTTGCAATAACTAGGTCTTTCCCACAGTTACATCAACACATCTAAAATAGAGGCCAATATCTCATGACTTAATATTTAAACGACCACTTATTGGTGTTGACTATAGGGGTCCATGGACTCTATGGGGCCTGGGAAGGGATGGAAAATAGTCCTCAAAGTCATCAGATTTCTGACCATCTAAAGCCAAGCATACCACATACTTTTTGAATTCTGTACTCAAGATTTTTCTCTATGTTCTTCTGTACTTATTGACTTAGTTGCACATTATTTTTGTTGCTGTACTCTGATTAAAAAATACTTTCTGCAATGATAGCTACCCAAAGGAAAACAGCGCTGATACTATCTTTTACAAGTTAGAACTGAAGGTATCAGAGAGTGTGTGAGTATTTTTAAGGGATCCTGGGGAGTGTGTAAGTTTTTGTAGAGAATCCTCAGGAGTGTGTCAGTATTTGCAGAGGATCCTGGAAATTTGTCACTATTTGTAGAGGGACCCCCAGGACAAAATTCCCGCTAAGCTCTCAGCCGGTCCCGCGCAGCCCGGGACCAGCTTTCCTCATGTTACATTTTGCGCATGCACAAAACTGTAAATGGGCCGCGCACCCAAAAAAAATTAGAGGAACATTGCCCCAGGAGTGTCAGTAATTACATAAGATCCCTGGAAGTGTATCAGTATTTGTAGAGGATCCTCAGGAGTGTGCAAGTATTTTCAGGGGGTCCCTGGGATTATGTAGATATTCACAGGGGGTCTCTGGGAATGTATCATTATTAACGGGTCACCCACACAGAAAATTTTAAAAATCACTGCTGTTGACCACGTTGCAATGAAATAAAGCAAAATGCACTTACCAGTGAGTTAAACTGAAAACTTGTCCCTGTTAGATTGTCAGCAGTGTGCTAATAATGTTGTTTTCTTCTCCTGACAGTGGTTTCACCCGGCAGTCCTGCACCCACCTTTATACGCCATGAGTCTTATGACAGCCTGGGATCAGACCACAGTGGCCAAGAAGATGAGGAGTGGCTGTCACAGGTGAGGTTTCCTGTGCTTGCTGACCTACATTGGCTTTTGCTCTGGCAACGCCTGGTATTTAAAATTCTCATCCTTGTTTTCAAATCCCTCCATGGCCTCGCCTCTCTCTATCTCTGTAACCTCCTCCAATTCTGGCCTCTTGCGCATCCCCCCTATCCATCGCCCCACCATTGGCGGCCATGCCCTCAGCTGCCTAGGCCCTAAGCTCTGGAAATCCCTCCCTAAACCTTTCCATCTCTCTATCTCGCTCTCCTCCTTTAAGATGCTCCTTATAAACTACCTCTTTCACCTGTCCTCATATCTCTTCATGTGGCTCGGTGTAAAGTTTTGGTTTGATAACACTCCTGTGAAGCACCATGGCGCGTTTTGCTATGTTAAAGGTGCTATATAAATGCAAGCTGTTGTTGTTTTGATCATTTTCTGAATTATTGCTTCAGCTCAGCACGTGCTTTTACAGTAAATTTCAAGCCCACAGTTCTTGTTATAGAAAGAAACAATTTGCAATTATATTATATAGCGTCTTATCATTTCCTTAGGACGTCCCAAACACTGAGCAACCGATGAATTTATCTTTGAAGTGCAGACACTGTTATTTCGACAAACAGCAAGGTCCCACAAATAGAAAATGAGATAAATAACAGTTAATCAATTTTTGGTGTTTTTTTTTTGGATGGGGGTGGGCATGTTGGCCAAGACACCAGAACATGCCATCCTTGATTAAACAGGTGGGACCTCGGTTTAGCATCTCATCCGAAAGACTCCATCTCCGACAGTGCAGTACCTCCTCAGTACCTCTTAAAGGAGGAGAGCGAGTTAGAGAGGCAGAGAAGTTTAGGGAGGGAATGCCACTATCAGCCTAGATTATGTGCCCAAGTCCTGGAGTGGAGCTTGAACCCACGACCTTCTGACTTTGAGGTTAGAATAGCATCAACTGAGCCAAGTTGATACTTAAAACAAAAAAAAATTAATTGTAATTTTCAGAAATTTTCTCTCAATGATGTTCCGCCAAATGTTCTGAACCCATCGCCCTGTGTTGTCGAAAAATCCAATTTGTAACACTGCATTGTTCTTCATAGTATTCTCGATAGGATGACATTACTGCAGTTTAGATTCGTGCGGTTTTTACAAAAATAGTGTAACTTTTTTTATAAAAGGAAAAACATTATAAACTTCGTATTGAAGGAACTTTAAAACCAAAAATCTTCCATAAAGGTGGTTCAAAATTAACACTGGTGAGCTAGATCGAGATTAGTATATTTAATTTGAGAAATCGCACAACACCAGGTTATAGTCCAACAGCTTTATTTGAAATCACAAGCTTTCGGAGCGCTGCTCCTTCATCAGGTGAAGTGAAGAGATGCATATAGGCACAGCATATATAGTCAGAGAACACTGCCAGATGATTACAGTTAATCTTTCTAACTGCCCTTTATCACACCTCGGCAGAGAGATAATCACGGCAATCAAAGGTGTGGATGGTGTCCAAACAGGTCAGTCAGGAAAACATTACATCAAAGACAATGAGGTGGGGTCACAAGGGGTCAATGTGGCAGATGCTGGGGTCTGTATGGAAAACAAAAAACTTTTTTTGCTGGAAATCACAGCAGGTCCGGCCGCATCTGTGTAGTATATTTAATACCCAGCAGAGGGATAGGACTTGTACAACAGGCTAGTCAATATATTCCAACACCTGGCACATGTTTCATTCCTTTACTCTCATATCCAGGGGACATGAAACTTGTGCAGCCTTTTTGTAAACCATCGCCAACAAACATTAGCTAAGTTTGTGTATAAAATACCAGAGTGTCTATTGCCACCAATGTGTCAGCCAGTGGGTTGGAGGCGGGGCGCTACTTATGGCAGGACTCACAGCAAACTGTCTACAGCTAATAAAGTGTATTTACTCACCAGACAGAGTCTATTTAAACATTGAACTACAGCAAACAGTCTACAGAGTCTATTTAATAAGAATCTCTACGAACTACAACAAATATAACTTAAGACCGAAACTGCAGCAATGTCTCCTGATAAAAGCAGGGTGATTTCTCCAGCAAAATGCAGTGAGTGGAGGATAGTTACGTAATACAAATTCTGTGTGTAAAATCAATCCCAGTCACTTACAGCAGTGCGTTCCCCAGGTGTGAATGACGGAGGAATTACCCACTCATCTCCATCAATGTTCCCTCTAATTCTTTTTGGGGTGCACGGCCCCTTTAAGGGGCCGGGAATAGTGGTGTCATGAAATGCCAGATAAAGTACAGTAAGGGCATTTTGTGATTTGAATGTTTTGGGCTTGCTTGTTTTTTTTTAAAGTGGACGGTTGCTTTCTGTCATAGAATCATAGAATGATACAGCGCAGAAGGAGTACATTCGGCCCATCGTGCCTGTGCCGGCTCTTTGAAAGAGCTGCCCAATTAGTCCCACTCCACAGCTCTGTCCCCATAGCCCTGTAAAATTTTTCCCCTCACTTATCCAATTCCCTTTTGAAAGTTAATCCACTGAATTTTCTGTTTAATTAGCATGCAGCCTGAATATCAGGCACTGATGCAGCATAGAGATCTCCTGGGCCGGGATTGCGACCCTATCACCGCGTGACATGGCTTGTAGGTATAGCAACCCTCTGCTTTCTGGTTGCCTCGAACTTAACAATTTTAAATGAAGTTGCTTCTAATAAGAAGCGCATTAATTGTGTGAGTGGAGCAGAATCCTCTACTCAATGTGTTAGAAAAGGCCAAAGGCCATTAATCATCCTGATCACCCTGGTACCTTCTCCGGTCACATCAGTCCTGTATAACCTACAAGCAGGAGTTTTGGAAACCTTTTCCGATGCAGTGTCAGATATAGTGTACTGAGTTCATTCCCTGCGCTGCGGAAGGAGGGGGAATAGGTCGCCTGCCTTTAAAAGCTACTTGAGGATAGTCCCAAGGGGTGGCTGCCCCAGACAGGTTTTAATACATGTAAAGGTGATGCGAACATTACTGTGCTGTGCTGTAAAAGAGCAGCTGTTGCTGAATTCTCCCTTTCAGCGTGCAGTGCAGTTAATGCGTGCTGTCAGAATGCAAGGTAGGTACAATATGTCTGCATTCGATGGAACAGCCGGTTCAGCAGTAACAGCTGGCCATAGCCTCAGTGAAAACTGCACAAGCATCTGCTCATTTTTCAGCTCTGCAACACTGATGGTGTCGGTGCTTAATCTCCAAAGCTGCCGTGTTTTTCTCCCCCTGTGCATTTAAAAAAAAGATTGCCCTGATATGGAAATGTAGAACTGCGTGCATGTCTAGCATTCTCTTCATTTCTTTCGAAAAGATCTCTAACTTCTGCCACTCCAACTAGAGCGGAAGGGCTTGTCAGTAGATGGATCAGCCATTAGTGCCGTCTGATGTGACCTAGCTTGTGCTGAATCCTGTCCCGCACTTCCTCTTTTGCACCAGCCCGCCCACCCAACTTTAGCGGTCAGTATGCTTGTTCCTCCCACACAGTGTTGAGGACTGTAATAGCTGCAAGTCACAAGAGTTGCTTCCAAGAGATTTTCAGAGATATTCCCACTTTCTTTGTTCTTTAAACAATCAAACCCATACTTGTAACGTGCTAATACCTTATTATAGACAGAGTAATGGATACCTGGGAGTGGACACAGGCTAGTAATCTGTTCAAGGGGTTCAAATAGTTTATATAAAGAATGATGGATACCCCGGAGTGAGTTACAGGCTGGAATCCAATCAAGGGGTTTAGATGGTTTAGTGCTCACAGGCCATTAGTTTAATCAAGGGGTTCAGATATCATATATATAAGTAAATATTGACCCAGGCATGGGTTATAGACTGGAATCTAATTGAGGGGTTCAGGTGATAAAGGTATAGAATAATGAATACCTAGGAGTGATGATGGGCCATTAATCTAATGAAAGGGTTCAGATGACATCATAAATTGTGAGAGCTAAATTTAAGCAATCTAGAATTGTCATTTGAACCTCAGGATGAGATTATAGCCTTGTAAACACTCCGAGGTGTCTGTTATTTTTTATAACGAATCCTTTTTGTACATCATGCATTAATGGAGTTGTTTCGTTCAGTTTTGGGTCAATTAGTTTTCCCAAAGCTGCTGTCATAGTGGACACCCACAGCAAAGTGGTGTGAACTGAAGCGTGACAATCTCAATATTTGCAGATTAACTATTGTGTTATAAGCACTGTAAAATCTATTGCGAAATAATTTGCAGTTGATTGGCAGGAACTCAGTGTGTGTGCTGAAATTTTCTGTTCTTGTTTTCAGAGGACTTCATTAATTATGGTGTCAGCTGTGGCTCAGTTGGTAGCATTCTCACCTCTGAGTCAGAGGTTATGAGGGAAAAATTCGTGTTCGCCTGCAAAGTAGCCGGTGTTACCGGCAACTGCAGTTAACGGCCACTGGAAATGGCCGCAACGCTAACCGAGTGAAATTGGTCTGGGGGGGCATGGAGATAGGTGGCACAGCGCTCACCTTCCGTGCAACGCTGTCCTGGTGGCGTTGCTGGAGGGATCCGGGACGAAGTTTCTGTCTGGATCCGGCGTTGCAGCTTCCCACAGCCTCTGGGAGCGAAGCTGTGGCGCGCGCAAGGAATTGTGGGTAATGACGAGGTCTGAGAATTAAAGGGGCCATGCACACTGAAGCAATACAAAATAAAATGCATTTTTCAGCCCTTTCTGCCTTTTAAGAAATATTCAATATTTAAAAGAAGTTCCAAATGTGAATATTCAGCTGTTCCTAACCTCAACAAATGGCTAAACTGCCTCAGCACTAACACAAATGGCTCAGCAAGCCAGGGAAGGAGCACCCAGGGTCTCACACGCAGCACTCCAGCTTTGTGCAGGGGGTCACCACTGCAAGAGCAGCCCTCTACCCACAGGGGCCAGGAGGCCCTCCAGAAAGAACGATGTGGGAGTACATCACTAAGGCCGTCACTGCCAGCAGTGTTGCCCCCACCACCTGGCTCCAGTGCCCAAAGAAGCTTCATGACCTCAGCCCACTGGTCAAGGTCAGTGAATGTATCTTCAAAAGCCGTTTCCTACCAACTGCACCATTAGCCTCACACACTGCTCAATGCACAACCCCCAATCACTCACCTACCAACAATCTTCACCAATGACGAGGCACATCTCCCATTTCTAGCCTCACCTCACCCCCTTGGAGACGGTGCAGGCCATTCTTGGCAGCGGCATGGTTGAGCCCTTGGCCAGTGGCAGGGCTGAAAGGATACAAGATGCTGGTATCCTCATACGTTATCCTCCTTCTGGCATTCACCTCTTGCTTTCCCGCCCTCCCGTCAGCACAACTCCACCCTTGTGCCTTCCTCATTTCACACACCCAAAAAATGCAGCCTGCCCAGCCAGTGGGCCAACAAGAAGAGGCAGCCTGCCCAGCCAGTGGGTCAACATGCAGATGATTCCATCCCGGCCACAAAGGGGCTGTCTGGGATGCATCCTTCCGTCTAATTCCTCTTCTGCGTCTTCCTCTTCCCTCTGCAAGCAGATGCTGTAAATGTGAAATGACAGCATAAAATGCTGAAATACTCAGTTGGTCAGGCAGCATGTTGACCTGAGACGTGAGCTGTTTTTCTCTCCACGGATGTTGCTTGACCTGCTGATTATTCGTAGCATGTTCTGTCTTCTCAAAGGCCTTTATTTACCATCCGAGCCCTGGCAAGCATCCAGCAGCACTCCCTACACACTTACAAAAACTTTTCACATCTATTGCAGCAAGCCACCACTTCAATAAAGACAAAAAAAAACAGTCCAAACCCATAAATTCAAACTTACCTGAATGATGTGTGCATCCCTTTAAGAGCTGCAGCCATCGCCACTGTCAGCCTGCTTGCACACCAGGTTAACCTGGAATGCTTAGGACCCAGCGCAGAATTCAGCGCTAGGGTCGAAGTTTGCATGATGACATTAGGACGATGATTTTTTCCAGGGTGCTACCAGTTACCGGCAGCGCAAAGGGGGAGAGCAACATGGCGGCTGCTGCAGGAACAGCCACCAGCTGGCGAAAGAGCAGCGGCCGCCATTTTATCGTCATTTCATGGCGCTACGGAGTGGCGCTCAACAGATGAATTTCTAGCCCTATGAGTTTAAGTCCGACTCCAGAGTCTTGAGCACATAATCCAGGTTTGACGCTCCAGTGCAGTCCTGAGACAGAGCTGCACTGCCTTTCAGATGAGACCCAGGCTCCGTTTGCCCTCTGAAGTAGATGTAAAAGCTCCCATGTCAGTACTTCAAAGAAGAGCAGGGGAGTTCTCCCCTATTTATATATTTATCCCTAAACCAGCATCACTAAGATAAAAACCGATTATCACAGATGGTCATTATCACATTGCTGTTTGTGGGAGCTTGCTGTGCACAAATTGACTGCAGCGTTTCCTACATTACAACAATGACTACACTTCAAAAGTACTTAATTGGCAGTGACACGTTTTGGGACGTCCTGAGGCGGTGAAAGGAGCTGTAGAAATACAAGTCTTTCTTTTTTAATTGGATTTTTTTTCTGTGTTTACATTTCCATGGTTGTGGCGCAGCAATCCCAGGATAGAGTTGTCAAATCTAAAGTGGCTCCGACTGTGCCTGCTCCACTCAGGATGGTGCTCCAGTGGTGGAGAAACGCTCTTGTTAGCTCCAGTTTACCAGCTGATGTTGACATAATGCCCCAGAATCCAAACTGCATTAGAGCTGAGATAACGGGGGCATGGGTCTCTCCCGTCGGGGTCAGAGGAGTTTTCTGGCTGCTGCCCGATAACACATTGGGATCCACTGAAACTTAGAGCAGCTCAGCCTACATACAGGAACATAAACACGTAACAAAGTCTGTACCTTCTTGCACATCCACTATTGGTGGCTGTGCCTTCAGCTGCCTGGGCCCTAAGCTCTGGAATTCCCTCCCTAAAACTCTAAGCCTCTCCACCTCTCTCTCCTCCACTAAGATGCTCCTTAAAACCTATCTCTTTGACCACCTGACCAAATATCTCTTTATATAGCTCAGTGTCAAATTTTGTTTAAGAACGCTCCTGTGAAGCACCTTGGGACGTTTTACTACATTAAAGGCGCTATATAAATGCAACTTGTTGTTGTACAGAGTGTGTGGGGTCAGCATAACCCGACCAATGTGAATTAGGTGGCATCTTGTGCGGAACAGCGTATTAGGTGCAACAAAGAAATGATGGGGTAGATTTTTGTCCTCATCACTTGAACATCGCCTGGACGGAGCTCAGAGAGGAAAATCAGGCAGCGAGAATCGCATTCCTGTTGCAGGACCCGTCTGATTTTCCTCCCATTTAAATTCAGATGGGTTCTGTTACGGAAGGGAAATTCTCCCCACCAGATTTTCCTCTCTGCATTCCACTTAATGCCCAGGGGGTAAAAACAAAAATCCATTCGATTTGTTTTCCAGAATTGAAGTTACAGGACCTTTTGATGCCAGCATCAAGCAGGTTCAGAATGATTACTGTTGAAAATCAGCAGGACCTTCTACAAGGTTGGAGATTTTTGGCACACTGATACCCATCACATAACCTGCAATATGTTTCAGTAATGAAGACATCACTGACATCGAAACTGTAATCTTCCTCTGGTGGGGGAGTCTGGAACAAGGGGGCATCACCTTAAAATTAGAGCCAGGCCGTTCAGGGATGATGTCAGGAAGCACTTCTTCACACAAAGGGTAGTGGAAATCTGGAAAACTCTCCTCCAAAAAGCTGTTGTGGCTGGGGGTCAATTGAAAATTTCAAAACTGAGATTGATTTTTGTTAGGCAAGGGTATTAAGGGTTATGGAACCAAGACAGGAGATGGAGTTAAGACACAGATCAGCCGTGGTTTAATTGAACGGCGGAACAGGCTGAAGGGGCTGAATGGCCTCCTCCTGTTCCTATGTTGCTTAGGGCAGCTTTGTTGCACCAGCACAAGTTTGAGCCCAAGATTCCCCTTGTGGGAGAAAGAATTGCTTTGACCACTAGGTGTTGTGGCATCATAAATGCATTCTGTTCAGTATTTCCAGTGAAATTGTAAACACCTTAGTTTTGAAAGCATTTACAATTTCGGGGGAGATATGAAACAGAGGAACGCTTTCGTAAAGCATTTGCGATGTCACTACACAAAGCGGCCAGAGGAATTCCTCCCCGTGTGTTGCGTTATCTTCCTCGGCCAGGCTGTCAGGAGGAAGGTCCTGAACAAGTCGAGGTGGCGGAGGGAGGGGGAGATTGAGAGTGAGCCAACCTGTAGTGCTCTCACATTTTTTATCAAAGGCTGTAACAGAGTAGGATCGGCAGGGGCCTGAGAGCAGACGGGCTTCTCCCGTGGTGAGTTTTGTTGATTTCAATAAAGATGAATTGAAGGAAATGAGGAATAAATCCATGGCCTCGTTTATGGACACTTCATTGCTGCACCACCCATGGATATATAAACTTCTGAAAAATACCACCTCAGGTCGACATGGACACTCATCCCTTACTGTCTGATCATAATCTTCCAATACTGAGTGCAACTGCATCTGGCTCAAGATTTAAAAAATATTCGCAGCGGGAGGAATTTAGATTAAATATTACTTTGATGTGCTGACATAACTGCGGTGGGCTCTTTTGTGCATGGCGGAAGTTTTAGTTTAGTAATTGTGCATTGGATGACTCCCATCAGACCTAACTTGACTCTGTCTGTTGCGTAAAGGCAGGTCAATCTGACCGTGGTTGGAAGAGGAGGAGTGGAAGCAGAAACAGAAAAAATATTTTCAATTAAATCCCTGAAGAGGCTGTGCTTCTCCAGCCATCTGTTATTGTGTGTTATGTGTAAAATGTAAATTGTGCGCTTATTTGCCTCATTTTTCAAATGTAGTTTTGTGAACTTTTGCAGTGAATACAACACTTTTATTTTTTATTTCCAAATCAGGTGAGTGGGACTAATTGGAGAGCTCCTTCAAAGAGCCGGCACAGGCATGATGGGCCGAATGGCCTCCTTCTGTGCTGTATGATTCTGTGTGGTGTGTCCTGAGTTAACTTTTGGAAAGCACCCTCTACTCTGCAGAAACAATGTGCCTTAGCCCTGAACCTCTCCTGTTGTCCCATGTGAATTTTTTCCATTTTCCATGCTAACTATTGTTCAGTGTCTCACCTAATCTTTTCCCTTTACTTCATATTCACTGTCCACCACTCTGCTTGTAAAGCACCCTGGATATTTCCTTACATGAAAGGAGTTGTGTATGCATGCAATTCCCAATTCAGATTAAATATTGGGCAGTTTTGAGTTGTTGGTTTATGCACACCTAGGTACCTGGGTTGATCAGTTTTATTTAACCAGATAAGGTGAGCCCCGCCAGGCTGAGCTGGATGCACAAGTAGGTCGCTGAGGTGAAAGTACAGCATGCACTCAGCACCTCACTGCCTATTCACCCATTTGTCTCGTTTCTAAAGCGACAATTAGTATTACTAAGAGTGCATAATAAAACATAGAATGAGCAAAGGCCATTTGACCTATCAGGCCCATTCTTCCCACCGGTTTTTGCACATCCTGCGGTGTTGTGGACACATCCTCAACCCTTTTAATCTCTCAAGCAAATTACTCCCTCCTAACACACATAAAACAAGCACAAACTGAAGAATATACAATTTTACATCCTACATTATACATAAAAAATAAAGAAATGCTTGCATTTATACAAAGCGTTACCACATCATCAAATTGTCTCAGATCACTTCACACAGTGAATTACATCTCAGGCCAATTCCCTCTGCTGGCATGGCCATTCCAGTGCAACAGCAACTCACAAACCACCAGACTCTATTTTTCGCTGTGCCTCTCAATTCAGTTCCAGGATTTGAGTGCATAAGTTACACTGACATGCCATTCCAGTACTGGGGAGGTGCTGCAATGTCAAAGCTGCCATCCTTCGGATGAGACATTAAAGTGAGGCCTAGTCTCGCTGCTGCAGTGGTTCAAATGCATGTCAGTGATCCCATGGCACTACTTGAAGTACGAGGGTGTCCTGGAAGGCATTGCTCCCTCCACCATCAAAAACAAATAAATTGGTCATTGAGCTTTGGAATTCTCTTCCTAAACCTCTCTACCTCTCTCTCCTCCTTTAAGTTGCTCCTTAAAACCTACCTCTTTGACCAAACTTTTGGTCACCTGTCCTAATTTCTCTTTATGTGGCTCAGTGTCAAATTTTGTCTGAAAATGCCCCTGTGAAGTGCCTTGGGATGTTTTACTATGTTAAAGGCGCTATATAAATGCAAGTTGTTGTTGATTTCATTGCTATTTGTGAGGTTTTACTACACGCAGAACGGCTGCTACGTTTGCCTAGCTAGCAACAGTGACTGCACTTCAAAGTAATTCATTGTATATGAAATGGTTTGGGATATTTCTGAGAGATGTGATAAGGTGCCATATAAATGCAAGTCTTTCTCTTTTTGATTCTTCTGCTAATATGATGCTCACATGTAGTAGTTTTGCTGGTGCCTGTGTTTCTTACAGTATCCACAATTCATAGACCTGTTTCCAATGATATTTACTGCTTTACCTTTTTAACTTTGCCTGTTTATTTTCAGGTCGAGATTGTGACACACACAGGACCCCATAGGCGTCTGTGGATGGGCCCGCAGTTTCAGTTTAAGACGATCCACCCTTCAGGACAAACAACCGTGATTTCTTCCAGCTCCTCAGTACTTCAGTCACACGGACCCTGTGACACACCACAGCCACTTATGGACTTTGATACTGATGATCTAGAACTCAATAGTCTGAGGTGAGAAAACGCATCAAAAATATGTAAGCCCTGGTTTTCTGAACCTTGCCAGTGGTGCAGGGCTGGCTTTATTGATGTTGGAAATTCTGGTCCCTGATCTCATGTGCTTGAATTGCCTCCCACACTACAATTTAGGATGAGAAAATGAAACTGTGCTACTAGGATGGCAAGCCTCATTTCAATATCTCAAACGTGCAAAAGAGGCACCACGTTGATTTTCACAAGTTCCGGTGGGGCTCTGTCTTTTAACACGCTGCTTATCCAATGTAAAGTGGGTGTGTACCAGGGACAGGGGGCTTGCCCACTTTGGAGTGTTTCTTAAGAATAGTTTGGAGTTGTTGTTGGATTCAATATTGAAGAGTAGATTTTTTTTTGCGGTGCATTTCTTAGCTTATGCAGCGAACATCTTGCTTTCTATTTTTGGCCCCTTCCAACTTTTGTCTTTTTGTTCAAGCCTTCATTTTGCCAAGATGCATGTTCCTGGAGTTTTAGTAATTACTGCCGTAATACAGGTAGCATTTGGCTGTTTCCACATTACTGCATGAATTGGTTGAAGAGGACCAAATCCTGAGAGCACATCTTCAGGTACCAAAGATCTCAATCACCCAAGTTGCTGTGGGCACACCATATGTATGCTGAAAGAATTATTCAGTTGTTTGGACTGCTTTTCCAGTTCAAGTACAGCATAATTTGAACACTGTAGAGCTCCCTCTACATTGGTCAAAGATGTATCTTAACACTATACAGAGATTGGGTCGATTAGGCTTATATTCGCTAGAGTTTAGAAGAATGAGAGGGGATCTCATTGAAACTTATAAAATTCTAACAGGACTAGACAGACTAGATGCAGGAAGGATGTTCCCAATGGCGGGGGAGTCCAGAACCAGGGGTCACAGTCTAAGGATAAGGGGTAAGCCATTTAGGACTGAGATGAGGAGGAATTTCTTCACCCAGAGAGTGGTGAACCTATGGAATTCTGTACCACAGAAGGCCGTTGAGGCCAATTCATTAAATATATTCAAGAAGGAGTTAGATATATTTCTTAAGGCTAAAGGGATCAAGGGATATGGGGAGAAAGCAGGGACAGGGTACTGAATTTGGATGATCAGCCATGATCGTGTTGAATGGCGGAGCAGGCTCGAGGGGCCGAATGGCCTACTCCTGCTCCTATCTTCTATGTTTCTATTATCTTAAGAGCCCTCTCTTCTGCATCTATGTGACATCTACATTTTGATGGTCTCTCTAAGGGACATTTGTATGAAAACAATCAGAATGCCATACCTAGGATGTGATGTCTACATCGCCATCCGTGAAGGACTTTAAATACTGTGCAAAAATGCAATAGTCCATTCGCGATCACTGACTCTCGTGTATGTTGCATAAACTGCTTCTCGCCTAAACCTGATACCAGGACTTCTGAAATGTGATTTAGGCTAACAGAATGCACCCATAATGAGCTTCACTCTGTTTGCTATCCAGAACAAGATAAAGAAGCAGAGTAAGTCTAATAAATCAAACATTACTGAACATGACTGACAAGAAAAGAAAGAGCTTGCATTTATAGTGACTTTCACGAACACAGGATGTTCCAAAGTGCTTTACAACCAATGAAGTACATGTAGTTTCAAAGTGTCTATTGTAAGAAACTCGGCAGCAAATTTGTGCACAGCAAGGTCCCACAAACAGCAATGTGATAATGACCGGATAATCTGTTTTAGTGACGTTGGTTGAGGGATAAGTATTGGCCAGGACACCGGGGAATGCTCCCCTGCTCTTCTTCGAATCGTGCCCATGGGATCTTTTACATCCACCTGGGAAGTCAAACGGGGCCTCGGTTTAACGTCTCATCCGAAAGAAAGCACCTCCCACAGTGTAGTGCTCCCTCAGTACTGCACAGAAGTGTCAGCCTGGATTATGTGCTAAAGTCTCTGGCGTGGGACTTGAACCCACAATCTTCTGACTCAGAGGCGAGAGTGCTACCCACTGAGCCAAGGCTGACTGGCTGTGACGGTCCCCTCTGCAATGCTTTGAAGTATTTATCTATGTGGTGGTCTAGGTCTGTTTATTATGAGGCATCTATTTCCAATTTGTCTGTGGGGGGGCGTTCATTTGTTACTACTGTATCCCTGAGAGACTCTTTTTGGGGCAGAACTTTGAAAATGACCATGACATGTTAGAGGACATCCTTACGGCTAAGATTTGAGCATTCAATGTAATAATCAAAAATGCAGCCAATCTGGTGAAATATTAATGCGAATGACAGGCCAGGTTACCGTCACCAGGTACAATATTTAACACTTTATTTCTGTGTGTTGTGGTGACAGGATCCAGCCAGTCCGCTCAGAGCCTGTTAGCATGCCTGGATCATCAAGGGTGATTGCTGATCGGAGAACTCTTTCAACGGTGATTGATGCTGGATCAGGTAGGAAACATAACCACAGGTTGCCAACGCTGGGGAGGGGAGGAGGTGGAATACCTTTCGCTGCTGGGCTCTGTTCATTGGAGGCCTGTGATGCTCCAATTAAAATTGTCAGGTTCATTAGCCTTTCCTTTGATTTTCCTCACCGCGTCACAAGCCATCTTAAGAATTAACAATGACTTGTTTGCCACAGATATTCCATTGTAAATGTTTTTGTCTGATGTGAAGAAAATCTGCAGTGGACTGGCACTGCCCACATATAGTACACGTGCGTGGGTGGCTGGATGGCAAAGAGCGACAGGGTGACAGTTGTTGGCGTAAAGGAGCAAGCTATGTTAATTGAAACAACAGAAATTATTCCTGAAAACAGTTTACAGGAGAAGACTAACTCCACTGTTTGGACTGTTCATTGCCTGAACATGCTGGTCCAGGTTTTCTGCTTCCTGGTGCCCCTTGGTACAGGTCTGGTGATGTGGAATTTCCCGATATATGTTCCAGCATACACCAGGAGCCAACGTTCCCACTAAGCTGCGCGGCCGTGCAGCAGTATGGAGGTCTTGTGCAGGCCACTCAGCGGCTTTTACATTGAAGAAACAGCGCATGTACAAAATGTGAATGAGCCGTGCAGCCAGTTAAAGGGTACGCACACCTAAAATAAAAATTAGAGGGAACATTGCCAGGAGCACATTTTAATCACAATTAGAATGTCCCTGTTCTGAATGTAAGTTGCAGGCAGGATAAACTCCGGTATCATGTAAGCTGACGACACTTTAGTGAAACAATCGGGCCAGAAATTCGGCTCTGCGGCTTCCCGCAGGTGCAAGGATCGCGCGCGTACTCACCTAGCGCGCCTGCCATTGTGCTTCGGGCCCGCGTGGAATTCGGCTCCTGGGCCTCCTGCAGCTGCCGGCGCGCAGTGCTTGCGTATCCCAGGGGCGCAGTTAGTTCGAAGCGTCCCCTGGGATCACGTGGGCCATGGAGAGCCAATCGGAGCAGGGAATCTTCATTCATAGATTTTGACAGGAAGACCTGTCAAATCTATGAATAGAGATCGGCCCCAAAACCTCACTAAAACTTCAAATAAATTTTTTTAAAATCACATTTTTAAAATAACTATAAATTACATAAATTAACTACTTTAAACAAAAATTTTAATTTTAGAAAAAATTAATGACACTTTTTAACGGTGCTAAAAATAAACTTGCCTTTCTTTAAAGTATGTAAAAAAGATAAACCTGTTGAAAAAATGTTTAAATTGTACTTAATTCACCACTTACCTTGTTAAAAGCAGGCCTTGCGCCTCCTTTTTTCCTGCGCAGCTTCTCCGTACTTACCCTCACGGAGAAACCTGAAAAAAAAAACGAAGTTCGCTGCATGCGCGCTGCCTCTCCAGCGCACGCGTTTGACCTCTGAACCCTTTCCTTCAGGGGAACGGAAGTTGCGGTTTCCAGCGCATGCGCAGTGCATGCGCGAAACCGGCACTTTCGTTGGGTCTACAGGTGAGTACACAGCGCGTACTCACCCGTGGAGACCCGAATTTCTGGCCCGTTATGTTTTCTTGTACATTTCCTACAAGTCGTTTCATCATGTACTCAAGTCAGGGTAGAATAGCTCTGGGTGCCATGATGTTGTTAATGATTGATGAAAAGTTCCTCTGGACAGTATTTCCTGCAAAAACACAAGTGTGTTCACTCTGTTACTGTTTATGTAGCCGTTATGAACCAGTAGATTCAGCACGTAGAACTCTCTGACCCTCAGCTAGAAAATCCAAGTTCAAATCATGCGATTGGCATTCACACTGTTGCTTCCTCTCAAGGGCATGTTTTGTCTGTCTCAGCCTGCGGGACAAGAGGGAAAGACTAGCCACGGGAACTGAAGCTCCATATCTCAAGCATGCCTCTTACTGAGTTAATCAAGGAGTGTTGCTGATGTATTCGGGGGGTGCCTGCAGGATAGCTTGTCCTGCTCTGCTGTCCAAGCAGGGTAGTGTGATGGAAAAGTGACAACAGAGAAGGTTACACAAGTGACATTTCAGCATTCAGCTTTCTAAGACATATTTGGTAACAACTCCAAACATGTATTCATAAACTTATGCAAAATCAATTTTTCAAATTGGCTCACCTTTAAACATAGAGGTTAATTTTAACCTAACTCTCCAGGCAGGAATCCCACGGGATCTGGTGGAATGCCAGTTTTACACCTCGCCGAATATTTGGGCAGGGTGTAAATCCAGCGTCGCACCCGATCCCGTTAGTTTCTCGACGGGCTGGTGAGGTTAAGATTGCCCCCTATGGGCAGCGGCAGACCCTTTACAGGGCTACTAGGTGTATCACCACCCACAAAATATGGAACAGCCAGTAAGTCTGCGTGTAGCAAGCAAACTTTTTTACGAAAAAAAATTGTTTTTACATTGATTTTAATCTCACAGTGTGATGTAATCCAGATACACAACTCGAGTGACAGAAATAAAATTTGTGAGTCAGGCTCCAAAAGCCTTGCATTGCTTGTGGTCGCTCAGTGTTTTTCAGTAAACCACCAGTTCCTGTTATGTATTCTTCACTGTTCTAACAATCTAGCTCACTGTGCAAGCCCAGCGACACTGTTCGAACCCGCATTGACTTGGGTTGTTTGGATTTGGTGCCACCCAGTTAGCAGCAATGAGCAGTGAGTTAAAAGTGTAGTACAGTGCAGTTTAAACATGTAATTCTAAAGCACTTTCCAACTTAACTTTTAGCATTGAGGTTTACTTTGGTCTCCCGCCCAAACCCAGTTTTGCCAATTTTCTCAAACATTTATATTCAATCATCTTTCATTATCCTTAATGACCATTTAAAAAAAACCAAAACAAATAGTGCCAAAGGACTAAAGGCAGCGTTTATACTGTAGCTAGCAGTCTACAAGATCGATTTTCAGCAGGTTTATACTTTCTGGCTGCAAATCGGTGTCCTATGGCCAAGAGAGAGCCCCATGCATACACACTTAGATGTGCGCACAGAGCTCAACACCTGGTAGTAAATTATAAAAGCATTGAGAAGTTGGGCGACAATGTCCACAATCTCCAAGCATTACAAAAAAACTCTGTGTTAAGTTTATAAAAATGGACAGAGGTCCGAGAAAGCACCGAGCACCTTTCAAACCCAGTTCGACACTGCACTGGAACTGGAATGGCATTCCTTGCGCTGTGAAACCCGAGGGGAGAGGGACGGCATGCCTGGGAGTCTCATCCCACCCCCTTGGAGCTGACTTTGGAGTTGCACTGTTATTTTTGCATCACTGTAAAGTAGAACCACCCCACACTGATGCAGGAGTGACAGTATAACACTACCCAGAGATTAACATTGACGTGGTGGACTCCCTCAGGAGTGACATCATCGGGATACTGTCTTGAATCAACTAAGTCAGTCCAACAGCATTAGGACCTTCAGAGAGATGGTCATCTAAGGGGTAGGAGCTAATTCAGCTCCCTCGCACCATCAGCTCAATTTCCAGTCCAGTATTTCCAATGACAGCATCAGCACCTACTGTTTAAACAATATATATTCAGAATAAAAACAGAACATAGTAGATAGATGAGAACACATAATGTTAGTGTTAGTTGATTCTTTATAACTATAGCCTGGAAATTCTGCTAAGCCATATTAACTTATAAACACTTTAACGTAGAATTACCTTGTCCACATTTTAACACAGGTGCTAACCCATTTATATTCATAATCTGATATGGCTCAGCACACTTTCTATAGGCATTCCTGTGATTTTTTTATTATACAGTGAGACTGTCTCTAATATAGAGTAATTACTCAGGGTTACCATAGTTTTTAAACCATTTCATGCAAACTCTCCACTGTAACTCTTGTTCATGGTTGATAAATGCGTTGCGAGCTTCCAAGAAACATTTTACGCTTGGATCAGGATTTCTTTAAAGCGCAAATAAACATAAGCAATTTGTAAATCTTTGTAGCATGGCCCATTGAATCATCCATTCAGCCACTGCGCCTGAACCCAAACAGAAAACACTGAACAAATTCCATCTTACACAAAAGCAATTAGACAGCTAATATGGTCTCTCGGGGAAACTTGGCAGAAGACTGGGGTATATTTATTGTGCAAAGAATTTTTTTTAAAAACGAGGTAATTGAGAGATGCTTTAAATACTTGGGTCAAGAATTCTATACAGCGGGAAACAATAAAAAGTAATTTGGTACATTGGGATTTCATGCTCGGATCAGGGATGCTGACTCTGGAGTTGTGTGTGGATATCGGTTTTAGACAGTTCACTGGTGCAGTATTTGTAGAATTCAGAATGACTTCTGGTGGTGATGATGGTGCTATGCTGCTTACAAGCTGGTAAGAATGTGCAATTAAAAGTAACTGAGGTTCTGGCTCTGAATGTGCATGAAATAACTGGCCCCTGTAAAAGAGAAGGGCCTTTGCACCTCATTATTCCTCCTGGCAACCGTTTGTTTATCATTGTATATGGGCAGCATATCGAGCAATTGTGTAGTACTCCAAACACAGAACCTCTTGCTGCTGGCACTGTCCTGTACACATCGAGTAACTAATTCAGCTTACATTCTTGATCCCTTAATTACATACCAACAACAACATCAAACTGGCTAATTGCGAGCTATCCTGTATTAAACGTAGCAAATCTTAAGTACTGCTTATAAAATCTCATCCACTTTGTTAATAGTAAACCACTTAAGTTAGTGTTAAGGCTAACTTAAATGGGACAGACACATTAAACATGCACACAACATTGCAATTGAGAAACTCGGTCTCCCTTCGAAAGACTTCTGTCAGTCTGATGCTTAAAGAGGCTTATCAACACTCCCAGTAGCAAACACGGATCTCTGTTCGACCCATAGCTTCTAAAACTCTCCTGGCACCTTTGCAGCAGCTGCAAAAGAGGACGGAGGGAGATGAGCTTTTATTTATTTCCTAATCATTTAATGTTATATTGTATACAGCATTTGGTATATTTCATGGTAATAGAGCAAAGAATATATGGTGCGTGTATATTCCACATACATATATGGATACCAATCTGTCAAGTTTCAGGTTCTATGTCACAATTATTTTTCACCTATATCCCAGTGCATCATCCTGCTCGTTACGTCGCAGTAACAACACTCAAAAATTTGTTATTTTGTTTAAATAGAACTTAAACATATAATCTAGGCTGACATTACAGTGAAGTACCGAGGGAGTGCTGCATCATTGGAGGTACCATTCTTCAGAAGAACTGTTAAAACAAAGTCCTATCTACATGTTTGGGTCAACGTTAACGATCCCTTAGCACTGTACAAAGAGGAGGAGGCAGTTCTCTTGGGAACCTGACCAATATTTCTCTTTCCACCAAAGCAGATTAACTGGTTAGTCATCTCATTGTGTCTGAGGAACATTGCTGCTGTGGTGTGAGTGCCACATTTGTCGACATAATTAACAGTCGCTGCACTCCAAAACATTCATTATGTAAAGTGTTTTGAGTCATTTTGATAATATAATAAGACGTTATATAAATGTAGGCATTTCTTTTTCTTTCTATATGGATGAGATAATGTAAGAAAAACAAATGTTTTGTAGTGAGCTTAAAGCAACTGCTGTTCAAAAACTGCCTGGTAATTATCATCTCACAGTTCATGATGTGTTTTCTTTCCCCAATTTTATCCCTTTTCCTCCTCTCCTGAAGGTGTTGAGCTGCTTGCTGGAAACGGTTCCCCAGGTACCAGTCAGACTCTGTCCGGTACCTTAGCCAAGTAGTCAGAGTGCTGCCAAGGCCGATCCCCATCCTGTCCTCACTCAATGTGCACTTCCAACGTGGATTAGTGATCAGGAGTGGGAATCCTGGGCAGGGGCATAGTGAACAATTGTTACACCTTTACCGCCACCTCAGCTAAGTCAGCTCAGACGAGCGGTTTGAGTTTATAATATTATCAGAATTACTCTGTTTGATTGTCATAATCCTCTGCCAGCCATCTCTGTGTTCTGTATTTATTCATTATATCAATTCCCACAGTCTGTGCCTACTCTCAATACAGGAGGCAAGACTTTAGCAGGTTTACCACCTACATCAGTAAGCTTCCAGTACAGCTCACTAGGATCAGCAAATTGTAACCAAACCCAGAAGACGTGTTCCAACGCATGAGCTGCCCACAGAAAAGATCAACAACAACTTGCCTTTATATAGCGTCTTTAATATAGTAAAATGTCCCAAGGCGCTTCACAGGAGCGTTGTCAGACAAAATTTGACACCGCATAAGGAGCTATTAGGAGAGGTGACCAAAAGATTGGTCAAAGAAGTAGGTTTTAAAGAGTGTCTTAAAGGAGGAGAGAGAGGCGGAGAGAGGGAGTTTAGTGCGGGAATTCCAGAGCTTAGGGCCTAGGCATTTGGATTTGAATCTCATATATAGGAGGCCAAGATTATGTAGTCCTGTCCTGGTTGATGTGTAGGCATGCAGTCTTTCAAATATCAGATAAAAGATTAGACACTGCTATGAAATGATTTTGGCATTGAGTAAAGAATTTGAAATCTTCAAGACTGTACCATGTTCTGTACAGTGTCAGTTGTGGCTCAGTGGGTGGCACTCACGCCTCTGAGTCAGAAGGTTGTGGGTTCCAGTCCCACTCCAGAGACTTGAGCACATAATCCAGGCTGGCACTTCAGTGCAGTGCTGAGGGAGCGCTGCACTGTCGGAGGTGCTGTCTTTCAGATTTGATGTTAAACTGAGGCCCTGTCTCAGGTGGACGTAAAAGATCCCATGACACTATTCAAAGAAGAGCAAAGGCATTCTCCCCAGTGTCCTGGGCCAATATTTATCCCTCAACCAACATCACTAAAAACAGATTGTCTGGTCATTATCATATTGCTGTTTATGGGACCTTGCTGTGCGCAAATTGGCTGCCGCGTTTCCTATAGTGACTACACTTCAAAAGTACCTCATTGGCTGTAAAGTGCTTGGGACGACCTGAGGTCATGAAAGAGGTATAAATGCAAGTCAGTTTTTCTTTATGTTGTACCTACTGTGCTGTGTCTGTTGGCTGCCCTTCAGAAGGAACCCCGCTATAAACAAGCTTTCAAACTCATCTGGCAAATATTAATATGCTTTTCTATTATTGATTCTATTTATTTCACAGGTATTTATAGAGAATAAGGGGGGTGCCTTAGAATGATGATGAGCCTTTAATCTCAACAGAGTTCACATGGCACTGTAAATGGTATATACTGCTAAGTTTGGCAGCAGTGAGTCAGCTTGGCTCAATTGGTAGTACTATCACCTCTGAGTCAGAAGCTGTGGCAACAAGCCCCATACCAGGAGTGAGCTCATAATCCTAGCTAACACTCCAGTGCAGTACTGTGGGAGTGCTGCAATGTTAGAGGTGCCAACCTTCAGATAAGACACTGAACTGGCTGCTTATTCAAATGGCACTATATGAATTAGAGCAGGGAGTTTGCCTGATGTCCTGACCAATATTCTTCCCTCAGTCAGTAACACAATTAACAGATTAACTGGTCACCCATCTTATTGCTGTTTGCAGGTTCTTGCTGTGTGAACATCGCTGCCATGATTTCCTACATAATAGTAACCTGGTGTTGTGTGACTTCTCATGATTTCCTACATAATAGTCACTACATCTCAAAATAATTCATTGTATATCAAGCACATTGGCCCATATTTTCCGACCCCCATGGGTGCGTACGAGGTGTCTTGACAAGAATTCTCTTGACAAATCCAACACATGCCCAAGAAAAGTGCCTCTGCAGATGGAGAGCTGCGCTATTTGCTCAACTTCCACCCGCTGAAAGGCCATAAAATTCTTATGCCTGGTAAAAGCAGGTGTAAGGCCTGCTTTTACCAGCATAAGAGTTTAAAAAAATAGAAAAATAAGATTTTATCACTCACTTATAAATTAAAAACCCTGTCAAATAAGGTAAGATTATATTAAGCCCCGTTAAAACATATATTAAAAAATTTCAAAAAATGTAATTTTTGTTTAACATATTTAATTAAATTCCATTTTAATTAATTTAATATATGTAATGGTTTTTAATTATTTATTTCAGTGTGTTGGTGCATTTTTGTAGTCATCCCCATTCATACTTTTGACAGTTCCTTCCTTCCATTGGTTGAGCTGGCCCACGTGATCCCAGGGGTGCTTGCGAACCCCATGCGCCCCTGGGATACGTGGGCCTCTGCGCATTTCCAAGAGGGGAGGCCCAGGATCAGAAGCCTCCATATCTCCGGGACCAGCGGGTAAGTTCATAGATTTTTTGCTGATCGGAGGCATCCGCCCGCAGGAAGCCTCTGATCGGAAATTCAGGGCCATGGAAACATTTCTGAGAGAAAGATATGTTTCTGAGAGACATGATAAAATGCTATATAAATGCATTTCTTTCTTCTGTAACCATCATTTGAACTCCCCGATAAGATCACAGTTTTGAAATTACTCCCATGTGTCTGGAATTTAAAAAAATAATTTGTATACGTGATGTGGGGACTTTTTTTCTCATGATTTTATATTTAGAAGTCTCTCTTGGGAGTAAAACATGTAATTTAAAGTAATTTAAATGGTTAACTATTGGTTATTTAAATATGTTGGTATTAGTTACCTTTAATTGACTGAATTAGACAGTCTTTAAGAACTGCTGTCTATAGCTGGTGATTATTTAGATAGGTAAGGTTTAACTCAGCGCTGTGGTCATTGATTTTGTGGTTTGTTTAGCAGTATCATGGCAGAGCCTGTATATTGAATCTGATAGTCTTAATTGACTTTTACTTGTACAGTATTAATGAGCTATAATTATTAGGTGTTAAGTAGCAGACTAGGAGTGATGTCTACATAGAAAAACAAAACCAATTGACAGCATTTTTGAAATGATATCCGTCAATGGTGTCACTACAGTAAAGGCTGGAGTATGGTTTAACTCTGACATGGTATCTGAAGCAGAGTTACAATGAGGTTATAAGAATCATATACACCTCAATAAAATACTGTAAATCAACATCATAGAATCATAGAAATTTACAGCACAGAAGGAGGCCATTTGGCCCCTCTTGTCCGTGCTGGCCGACAAAGAGCTATCCAGCCTAATCCCACTTTCCAGCACTTGGTCTGTAGCCTTGTAGGTTACGGCACTTCAAGTGCATATCCAAGTACTTTTTAAATGTGATGAGGGTTTCTGTCTCTACCACCCTTTCAGGCAGTGAGTTCTAGACCCCCACCACCCTCCAGGTGAAAAAATTTCTCCTCAACTCCCCTCTAATCCTTCTATCAATTACTTTAAATCTATACACCTCAATTAGGTCTCCCCTCAGCCTCCTCTGTTCCAAAGAAAACAACCCCAGCCTAGTCTCAGTTCTGTGGAGAGACTAGAGAAACCTGGGATTGTTCTCCTTAGAGCAGAGAAGGTTAAGGGACGATCTAATAGAGGTGTTTAAAAGTATGAGGGGTTCTGATAGAGTAAATAAGGAGAAACTGTTCCCGCTGGCAGGAGGGTCGGTAACCAGAGGACACAGATATTAGGTAATTGGCAAAAGAACCAGAGGAAAGAAGAGGAGAATTTTTTTTTATGCAGCAAGTTGTTATGATCTGGAATGCACTTCCTGAAATGGTGGTGGAAGCAGATCCACTAGTAACTTTCAAAAGGGAATTGGAAAGGAAAAATTTTCAGGGCTATGGGGAAAGAGCAGGGGAGTGGGACTAATTGGATAGCTCTTTCAGAGAGCCAGCACAGGCACGATGAGCCAAATGGCCTCCTTCTGTGCTGTATGATGCTAACATAATATTACATAACATCCCAAGGTGCTTTACGGATTGAGCAGTCGACAGTGAGCGGGAAGTAGGAGTGATATTAACGGAAGACATAACCCAAGAAGTAGGTTTTGAGGAGGCTTTTGAAGATGGGAAGAGAAGTAGCGAGGTGAAGAATTTTAGGCAGAGTTCCAGAGTGCAGGTGTATGGTGGCTGAAGGCCTACAGGTGATAGAGTGAGGAGGGGAAATGCGTTGTAGAGCAGTGATTGTATGCAGGATTGTGGGGCTGAAGAAGATTGCAGAGGTAGGGTGGAGCCAATCTTGAAATTTGCTGACAACACAAAAGTAACTGATTTGGCAAATATTGAGAAAAAAGAAATAAAGAAAGACTTGCATTTCTGAGGTTATAAGAATCATATACACCTCAATAAAATACTGTAAATCAACATCATTGGTTTTTGAGGAGAGGGGTGATGACGGCAGATTTAAGTGAGAGGGCGACAGTACCTGAGGAGAGAGAACCGTTAATAATGTCAGCTAACATGGGAGCCAGAAAAGGAAGTTGCGTGGTCAGCAGTTTGATGGGAATAGGGTCGAGGGAGCAGGAGGTGGGTCTCATGGACAAGATGAGCGCTGGGAGGTCATGAGAGGGATCGGAGAGAAATTGGAGAAAGATGTGAGTTCAGGGCTAGGGCAGGGGAGAACCTTTGAGGAAGTTTGGCCCAGTGGGCTAGGGGAAGGAAGGGAAGTGGCAGAGGCAGCTGAACGGATGGTCTCAATCTTAGAGACAAAGAAGTTCATGAGCTCCTCACACTTGTTATCGGAGGTGAGGGTGGAGGAGACAGGGGAGAGGGGTTTAAGAAGACGGTTAGCAGTAGAGAATAGGAGCCGAGGTTTATCTTTGCATTCCAGAATGATTCTGGAATAGTGAGCAATTTTGGCAGACGAGAGCAGGGCCCGATCATGCTTTATGTGGTCCAGCCAGATCTGGCGGTGAATGGTTAAACCAGTTGTCCACCATATCCGTTCAAGTCTGCATCCCTTGGACTTAAGGGAGCGAAGATGAGGGCCGTACCAGGGGGAACGGCCAGGGTGAGAGAGGGTAATTGTTTTAGTAGGGACTAGGGCATCAAAGGTGGTGGTGAGGGTGTGGTTGAGCAGATCGGTAGCTGCAGAAATGTCATGGTGAATGGAGGGCCAAAGGCTGGACAGGTGGGATTTCATAAGTACAATTTTAAGAGAGTTTGGAGAGAGTTTTTTCCAGGGGCAGACACAGAAGGAAGTAGGGTTGGGGGCGCGGTGTGGAAGGGGGATGCGGGTGGAGAGCGATACAAGGAAGTGGTCAGAGATGGCCTTATCTGCGATTGACACGATGGGAGTAGCGAGGCCACAAGAGATGGCAAGTTAGAAGAAGAACTTGCATTTCTATAGCGCCTTTCATGACCTCAAGATATCCCAAGGCGCTTTACAGCCAATGAAGTACTTTTGAAGTGTAGTCACTGTTGTAATGTTAGGTCTTTGTGCCCTGCGTGTTCTGATGGTGATAAGCCCCGTAAAGTCAGGCGACCCAAGTGTGCATGCTTCTCTTCTGCAGACAGCCAATGTTACCTGTGACATTATGTCCTGTTATTTTTCATTGCTAACGGTGTGGGGGGGTTGGTTTTAGGGTTGTTTTTGCCTGAGTGGGTGAGTATGTGCAGAAATCAATCATTAGCATGTGTGTCTGTCACAGTGAGAAGTAAATACGACAAACATAAAATAGATTTTACAGAATAAAACATTTATACATTGGACATTTAACTGTAAGTTTGGGTGTAGGAGATTGGGTTGGTTTGAATCAGCGTATTTTAAACTGGATCATAAATTTTTATAACCTTCTTTGAACCAGGAAGTGATTCCCCAGATATGGCTGCTGCAGTTTATGAGTCGATGTTTATCTAGCTCTTTGATTGCTTGCTGTGGTGCCTCCTCTTATCAGACTTTATCGCTATGTCTAACCTGAAAAACATCAAGTAGACCTGTATGTTAATTTTATGGATGATTATAATTAGGGCTGAACCATTAGGGCCTTTGATGCTTCCTTCCCCAGCATTGGCTTTCAAGGTAATTGTTTAACTATTGATCTCCTGCGATGGTGTCACTGAAAGCTGACATCTGGTTTCTTCGACTTTTAAAATCACCTGGATATCATCACTAACTGATGCCCAGATTCTGGTTTTGAGAGGAGTTTTTTTCTGCAAAAAATTCCCGTTCTTTTATATTGTTTTAAAAATGGAACTGCAACACTTTGGAATGAATGAAATGCCCCTATTCACAGGCCTGCCGAACACAAGGGGAGGAATTTTAACTTCCCCACTGGACAGGAGCGGATCAGGCGAGCAGTTAAATCGGAGCAGCTCCATATTCTGCTGCCTTGCCGCCAATCTCCGGTTTTGGCGGCGGATGAGGTGCCTGCTGGACCCGAGCAGAAATGCTAATCGGGGTTCTACACGGGAATACCAGCTGGGGAAGCGGCCGCAGCTTTTCCGGCAGGCTGAAGCTGTTTGGCAGCTGATGGGAAGGGCAAAGAGAATCCACCGGGTTAAGTGAAAGATTTTTCCTTTGTGGGGCCAGGAGGAGCAGGAGTACTACTTCGGGCCCCTCAAGGAAAGTCCAGGCCTCCCTTGCCCCGGACACCGCCCCCCCCCCCCCCCCACTTCCCTCCTGCAAGACCCTCACGAAACTTCCTCACCCCTCCAACCCCCCCGCACTTACCTATAAAGCACGAAGGCACACAATGTTCCTCTGCCAGCTGCTGCTCTGCGCCCTCTTCCCACACATTACAGGAAGGACGTGACATGAGGTTTAGGGAGTTAAAATACCCCAGGTCTGAAACTCAGGCCAACGAGTGCATTTTGCACGCACCCGACCCCTACCCACCCAAAACCTGCTCGACCCCCTAGAATCTGCTGGTTACACAGGAGTTTCCACAGATTTAGGCCAGGCCACTTGGGTAGGACATCTGTGGGTGAAGAGGGGGAAGCAGGAAAGACTAACGAATGTGTCTCTCTGCAGTCAGTGAATTTCCTTTCCACTGAACAGTACCCGAGTTAAGTCATGGAAAAGTCCGTGACTCCTTTACCCACTCAGCTAAAGATGGTTGTGGGGAGTTAAGAAGAGCCTGCGGCAAGGGGAACAGAGAGAAAACTGCAGTTTAACAGCCATAAGTACTGTAAATGCAGTGGCAGATTATTGATGATTTCCTGTTTATTGCAATGCAAGAGATTTAGGAAGTAAAGGTGTTTGTGAAATCATTTAGAGTGTGGGACAGAATGTGATGCTCACAAGTCACTTTAAAAAAAAAGAAAGTACACAGAGTCCAAGGCAGATCTCCCCAGTGCCACAGGCTAGAACTGATAAGGCTGACTGGTCACCGGTTTCCAGTTACTGGCATTGAGAGTTCTGAGAAGGCCTGGCGTCTAGTGTACTTAAAAGCTGTCCGTGCCTGAGTGGAGACGGCCTGTGCTTGGGGGTCGTCAGTGCAGCGAAGTGTAATCGATATGGTCTGGAGTCCTTGACCTGGGCCTGTAATTACCTCGGGAGGGATAAAGGCAGTTTGTTGTGGCAAATAGTGGCCGCATTCAGGTCCAATGAGCATGGCTGTGCTCTGGGAATGCAGGTCGGAGGCAGAGAAGCCCTGCCCTTTGGTATCGTTGACAGCAGTCAGGATGGATTTAATAAAACAAATAAGAGGAGGTTTTCTCACGAGACACCACCTGTCCGTAGGCAGACCTCCACCCTGAGCAAAGAAAAGGATGTCTGGATGGAAAAAAACAACCGTCAACCTGGATACACCAACCCAATGTCAGAGTGCTGATGAAATAATAAACTGCAAGGCTAAAGCTTTACGCAAATTATTAACACCCCAACATTGTGTTACAGCCCAGAATGCACTCCAGTCCCACTGCCATTGTATATAATAGGCACTTTCGACTTTCAGGAACTGATTGGTAGGATTATTGAGTCAAAACTCTCAGTGCTGCTGTCCCAGTGCAAATGGGAATTAAATTGAGGATGAGCACAGAGTAGCTAATATATCCAATGACCATTTCCTTGACGTATTCACTAGAGAAGACTAAATGCACTGCATTACTGGAGATAATCCATGAAGATTTATGGACTCCAATATGAACAAGGCACATTAGTGCTTAAAACAAGCAAATCTCCAGGGGTGGAGAGCATCTACCTCAGGGTACCAAGAAAGACTAGGGGCAACATTTGTGAAGTGCTGAGAGTCATCATGAGGGAGTCACTGACTACTGGGGACGCCCCACTAGCTTAGAAACAAGATAATACGCAAAAAAGGTGACAAATCACATCTGAGCAACTACAGTTTTATATCAATAATAACTGATGTAGATTATCGGAAGCAATCTTGAGGACGATAGTTAAATAATGATAATCTAGTAAATAATAGTCAATGCAGCTTGAGAAGGAGATCCTGTTTACCAACTACTGGATAGTGGTACACTGGAATTTCAAAAAAGCATTGGGTTAGAGGTGTGATGACAGGACAGAGGACAGTACTGAATGGACTGCTGGCATTCCTACTGTTCCTAATATATATTAACCACGTGGATTCATAGACTTATATCCATTTTAGATGACTGCATGAGACGGGAAACTCTCCCACAGGAAAAATTTCAGCACTTGATACTTAAAAATAATTGACAAAGGTCCTAGGGTACTTAAGGAAGTGGCCCTAGAAATAGTAGATGCACTGCTGGTCATCTTCCAAAATTCTATAGACTCTGGAACAGTTCCCATGGATTTGAGGGTAGCTAATGAAACCCCACTATTTAAAAAAGGTGGGAGAGAGAAAACGGGGAATTATAGACCGGTAAGCCTGACATCGGTAGTGGGGAAAGTGCTAGAGTCCATTATAAAAGATGTAATAGCAGAGCACTTGGAAAACAGTGACAGGATCGGACAAAGTCAACATGGATTTACAAAAGGTAAATCATGCTTGACTAATCTACTGGAATTTTTTGAGGATGTAACTGGTAGAATAGATAAGGGAGAACCAGTGGATGTGGTGTATTTGGACTTTCAGAAGGCTTTCGATAAGGTCCCGCATAAGAGATTAGCGTGCAAAGTTAAAGCACATGGGATTGGGGGTAAGGTACTGACTTGGATAGAGAACTGGTTGGCAGACAGGAAGCAAAGAGTTGGAATAAACGGGTCTTTTTCCGAGTGGCAGGCAGTGACTAGTGGGGTTCCGCAGGGATCGGTGCTAGGACCCCAGTTATTCACAATATACATTAATGATCTAGACGAGGGAACTAGATGTAATATTTCCAAGTTTGCAGACGACACAAAGCTGGGTGGGCGTGTGTGTTTTGAGGAGGATGCAGAGAAACTCCAGTATGATTTGGACAAGTTGGGTGATTGGGCAGATGCAGTATAATGTGGATAAATGCAAGGTTATCCACTTTGGTGGCAAAAACAGGAAGGCAGATTATTATCTGAACGGCAATAGATTGGGAAAAGGGGAAGTGCAACGAGACCTGGGAGTCCTTGTGCACCAGTCATTGAAGGTAAGCATGCAGGTGCAGCAGGCGGTTAAGAAGGCAAATGGTATGTTGGCCTTCATAGCGAGAGGTTTCGAGTACAGGAGCAAGGATGTCTTGCTGCAGTTGTACAGGGCCTTGGTGAGACCACACCTTGAGTATTGTGTGCAGTTTTGGTCGCCTTATCTGAGGAAGGATGTTCTTGCCATGGAGGGAGTGCAGCGAACATTCACCAGACTGATATCTGGGATGGCAGGAATGACGTATGAAGAGAGATTGGGACGATTGGGCTTGTATTCGCTAGAGTTTAGAAGAATGAGAGGGGATCTCATTGAAACTTATAAAATTCTAACAGGACTAGACAAACTAGATGCAGGAAAGATGTTCCTGATGGCGGGGGAGTCCAGAACCAGGGGTCACAGTCTAAGGATAAGGGGTAAGCCATTTAGGACTGAGATGAGGAGGAATTTCTTCACCCAGAGAGTGGTGAACCTGTGGGATTCTCTACCACAGAAGGCAGTTGAGGCCAATTCATTAAATATATTCAAGAAGGAGTTAGATATATTTCTTAAGGCTAAAGGGATCAAGGGATATGGGGAGAAGGCAGGGACAGGGCACTGAATTTGGATGACCCTTATCCTTAGACTGTGACCCCTGGTTCTGGACTCCCCCGCCATCGGGAACATCTTTCCTGCATCTCATTATATGGCGGAGCAGGCTCGAGGGGCCGAATGGCCTACTCTTGCTCCTATCTTCTATGTTTCTATGACCGTCCATATGTGCGATCAAAGGGATTTGGGTTATGTCGTATCTGGAAGAGTGTGAAACTGATGCAGGAAAAGCCTCCTGTAGGCACCCATACCACATGCTACATTTATTCAGTTTGGTTTGGAGTTTGTTCGTGGAAAAGAGCCAAGCTGAATTAATTTATTAAATCAACAGATTATGGACGTAAGTTTTCAGATCCACACAAATCTCTCTTTTAGTAGCGGGTTGGGGGCTTGAGTCAATTTTTGAGCACAGTTAAATCAACAACTGATTCCAATTAATGAAACAAGTATAAAATTGTCAATTCAGAGCAGTCTTAACTCTCCTCTCCAATTGTAGAGCCGTATTTCGGTCTTCCCATTGTACCTTCTTCTTTAGCTTAGAAGATGGTGTAGCCACTGACTATCAGTCATTCTTTTCCACGATTCTTGGCATTCTGTTTGCCTGTTCTCATTGTAATTGGCTCACAGCCAGAGTGTTTGACAGTCTGCTATGTAGCTGTCAAGAGCTCCACCTTGATGCAAAAAGAAGTGGCAGCAACCATTTATGTTACACAGAGCTTTTCTTCGTCAAGATGGATGCCACCATTGCCGTTCAGAGCACCTTTCAGCAGTTGGGCCAAGAGCCAGTAACACTTTCCCATTGAGGATAAGCAAGCTAATAAGTCAGTCAAGTCAAGTCAAAGCCTCAAATCTATCTGGTTGGGAGTCGACCAGAATTTTGCTGTTCAAGTTATTGAAAGAATTACCCAGGTGAACAAGTGAGTGAACTCAGCGATGCATGCGAAGTAGGTGAATCCAGGTAAATTCTCGGGTTGGTGTTGCACTATGTATTATGCGCATTGAAATGCAGCCAAGAACATGGGTAGTTTTGAATTGGATAACCTACATAGGAAAAGGCAGTAGGCCCTTCAGCCCATCGAGCCTATTCTGCTATTTTTATTAGTCATGGCAGCTATTACCTTTTAATCCTAATTTCCTGCCTTTTCTCCATGTCCATCAATATTCTTACTTTTCATGGAAATATCTATTCCCTTTTTAAACATCTCAATAAACCTTGAATCGATGGTCTTTTGGGGCAGTCATTCCACATTCTCACAGCCCTTTATGAGAAGAAGGTTTTCCTGGATTAGTTTTCACACGGTTTAGCTCGAATTCCAAGATTATGCCCCCTTGTTCTAACCTGAATGTGTGCTGCTTTAATTATCACCAATCATTGTTTTCCATGCAGAACAAGAAGTAATGTTTTTAATATATTAGAATTTCGATCAATATTATATATGATATATAAGTAGCATAGATAGTTGCAGGCAAGCAAGATACTTAGCATTATGATTTGTCGTGTCACCTGAGCCCCTGATGGTGTTTCACTGCTGTAAATTCCTGAACCTCAATTGTGACACTCTGTTGGTTTTAAATTAATTTAATTTCAGGAGTGAGTTTTTTTGTTTTGACCTCTTTCACAAATGATTAACGAAGCTGAACAAGTAACCGAGACTTGGAGCAGTCCTGCGACAGCCTCTCGGTGTATGAGCAGAAAAGTCAGTGTATCGTAACAACCTTATTTAAGAGTAAGGAGCACAGCGGCTTATGAAACCTCAGCAGGACCAAAACAGTGGATGAGAAACACATTCTAAAGACTTCACCTCAACCCTGGTGCCTTTTGACAATGTTCCATTCAGCTGGTAATTGATTTGTCCCAATAAGCAGGTCAGCTTCTCGAGCTGTGTCCTGTGCAAGTGGTTACAGTCTGCCAGCTGGAGCATGGGAGTGCAAGTAGAACAGGAAAAAATACTGAAGCCCCATTTACACCCAGCAGCAATACTTGGAGCTGGATAACTTGACCCCTACAACAGACAGAGGAGCAGCGACCTTGTGTCATGACGGTGACAGTCCCATTACTTAGGTAGGAGCAGTAACGTTTAAACGTTGACCCCCCAAAGCCACCTTTTCCTTGAATTCACAGGGTCCTGATGCTGAATTCAAATCTCAGCCAGCACAGCTTGTGCTGACTCCAGCTAATGCAGCGTTTTCTTTCCATATTGTTTCCACTAGCTTATTCTCTGGAATTACTTCAACACGGGACTCGGCTACATGGGGTTGCACGCATTCATTGCTTACAAGTTTTAATTAATTACAACTTTATAGTAATGAATAATCCACTTGTCCTTAAACCAGCTAGAACAAGCCTAGGACAGTCCTGTAGACACACCTGATTTGATCTGCTTGCTCAGATTCTGATCTGCAGGAGCCACCAAACCCGATTTCAGAAATCAAGTGTCCACTGACATTTATTTTGCAATGGAATTGATGTGTGACATTTGTTGAGAGATGCATTGTAAGCAAGCTGATCGGAGCAATGTCAACATATTACTGCACAGTGTGATGTACATTTTGACATAAAAGTCATAACATTTTATTATTGTATTGTACCTCAATATCATCTTCAATCTATCAATCCTTAAAATAATCAATACTATATTCAGTTAGTAATACAAAAGCAAAATACTGCGGATGCTGGAAATCTGAAATAAGAATAGAAAATGCTGGAAATGCTCAGCGTGGATGATGCCAGACCTGAGCTTCTCTTTGTCCAAAATCAAAGAATTAACCCTGCTTCCACAGGCCTTTCGCGACTGTCGAGGAACGGGCTCACCTTTTCCTTTCATTTATCTCCATTATCAGAACATAAGAAATAGGAGCAAGCGTAGGCTATACGGCCCTCCGAGCCTGCACCGCCACACAATAAGGTCATGGCTGATCTTCAACCTCAACTCCACTCCAATTATGTGCATGACAAGTGAAAATGTTTAAGAATATGTGCACAAGAAAGGATAAAGAACATAGTTGGGATTGTAGGTGTCTCAAAAATGGTCAATAATAATATTTAGAATGCTTGTGCTTGTACAAAAGGACTTAATGACTTAAAGGGAGAGCCAAGCATGGTGAGGTGAGAGGTGGAATCAAAAATGGATCTGGGAACAGGATCCAGTATGAGGTAAGCTGCTGTACGGTTGTGTAGTTTTCTATGATTTGAATCCGTTGTTTTATAGTTGAATACATAGGATATACAGCACAGAAACAGGTCATTCGGCCCAACCAGTCCATGCCGGCGTTTATGCTTCACTCGAGCCTCCTCCCGTCTTTCCTCATCTAAATCTATCTGCATAACCCTCTATTCCCTTCTCCATCATATGCTTGTCTAGCCTCCCCTTAAATACATCTATACTATTCGCTTCAACCACTCCCTGTGGTAGCGAGTTCCGCATTCTCACCACTCTTTGGGTAAAGAAGTTTCTTCTGAATTCCCTATTGGATTTCTTGGTGACTATCTTATTGATGATGTGGAGATGCCGGTGTTGGACTGGGGTGGACAAATGTGAGAAGTCGCACAACACCAGGTTATAGTCCAACAGCTTTATTTGAAATCACAAGCTTTCGGAGCGCTGCTCCTTCGTCAGGTGAAGAGGTCACCTGATGAAGGAGCAGCGCTCCGAAAGCTTGTGATTTCAAATAAAACTGTTGACTATAACCTGGTGTTGTACGACTTCTCACATTTATCTTATTGATGGCCTCTAGTTATGCCCTTCCCCACAAGTGGAAACATTCTCTCTGTATCCACTCTATCAAAACCTTTCATAATTTTAAAGACCTCTATTAGGTCACCCCTCAGCCTTTTTTCAAGCGAAAAGAGACCCAGCCTGTTCATCCTTTCCTGATATGTATACCCTCGCATTTCTGGTATCTTCTCTGCACCCTCTCCAGTGCCTCTATAACCTTTTTATAATATGGCGACCAGAACTGTACGCAGTACTCGAAGTGTGGTCTAACCAAGGTTCGATACAGGTTTAGCATAACTTCCCTACTTTTCAATTCTATCTAGAAATAAACCCTAGTGCTTGGTTTGCTTTTTTATGATGCGGAGATGCCGGTGTTGGACTGGGGTGGACAAAAATGAGAAGTCGCACAACACCAGGTTATAGTCCAACAGTTTTATTTAAAATTACGAGCTTTCGGAGCTGCTGCCCCTTTGTCAGGTAGAGGTACCTCTACCTGACGAAGGGGCAGCAGCTCCGAAAGCTCGTAATTTTAAATAAAACTGTTGGACTATAATCTGGTGTTGTGCGACTTCTCATTTTTGCTTTTTTTATGGCCTTGCTAACCTGTGTCGCAACTTTCAGTGATTTGTGTATTTGTACTCCAAGATCCTTTTGTTCCTCTACCCCACCTAGACTCGCACCCTCCAAGTAATAAGTGACCTCCCTATTCTTCCGACCAAAATGTAATACCTCACATTTATCTGTGATGAACTTCATTTGTCAATTATATGCCCATTCTGCAAGTTTATTAATGTCCTCCTGTAATTTGTTGCAGTCCTCCTCAGTATGGACTATCCCCCCCAATTTGGTATCATCCGCAAATTTAGAAATTGAGTTTTTGATTCCAAAGTCTAAATCGTTAATGTAAATTGTGAACAACAGTGGTCTCAGCACTGATCCTTGTGGAACACCACTACCCACCTTCTGCCACTGTGAATAGCTACCCTTCATCCCTACTCTCTGCTTTCTGTTTTGAAGCCAGCTAGCTATCCATTCTGCTACTTGTCCCCTGACTCTGCATTCTCTGACCTTGTTCATCAGTCCACTTTGGGGTAACTTATCGAAGGCCTTTTGAAAATCTAGATAAATCACATCTACTGCATTACCATTGTCTACTCTCTCCGTTACCTCTTCAAAAAATTCAATGAGGTTGGTCAAGCAAGACTTTCCCTTTTGAAATCCATGCTGACTATTCCTTATATTTTTGGTTTCTAGCTGTTCCTCTATTTTCTCCTTTAGTAGGGATTCCATTATTTGTCCTACCACCAATGTTAAGCTGACTGGTCTATAATTCCCTGGACATGTTCTATCCCCCTTCTTGAATATAGGTATTACGTTGGCTATCCGCCAGTCTTCTGGCACTACACCTTTTTCTGATGAATTATTAAATATGTGTAGTAATGCCTCTGCTATCTCTTCCCTAGATTCTTTTAAAATGCGTGGATGCAATCCATCCGGACCAGAGGTTTTATCCTCTTTGAGTTGGATTAGTTTATTTAATATATCCCTTCTTTTTATTTTAAATGTACTTATCTCATTACTAATCTCATCATCCAATATCATGTCCACCTGTTCTATCTCCCTGGTAAATACTGAAGCAAAATAATTATTTAATATTTCTGCCATCTCTCTATCGTTACCTCTGGTATTATCCTGTCTATCCCTTAATGGCCCTATTCCCATCCCAACCTTCCTTTTTTTATTGATGTGCCTGTAAAATATTTTACTATTTTGTTTTATGTTCCTTGATAATTTAATTTCATAGTTCCTCTTTGCCTTCCTAATTGTTTTTTTGACTTTTCTCCTAATCTCTTCGTATTCTCCCTTATCATGCACTCCCCTGCTGTCCATGTACTTAATGTATGCCTCTTTCCTTACCCTCAATTTTTTTCCTGCACTCTGTTGAACATTGTTTTAAATGTTTCCCATTGCTGTTCTACATCGTTGTTTGTCAATATTGTTGCCCATTTTATTTTCCCAAGTTCTATTCTCAGCCCCTCAAAATCAGCTTGTAACTTGGTTTTCGTCATACTTATATTCTTCGCAATTATCATCTTAAAGCGTATTATATTATGGTCACTATTGCCTAGATATTCCTTTACTTTTGCTTCTCTTATCTGCTCTGGTTCATTCCCCATTACTAGATCCAATAGCAAATCCTCCTTGTTGGGCTTTTTACATATTGGGTTAGAAAGGAGTCCTGTACACATTGTAGGAACTCCATTCCCTTATCTCCTTTACCTACCTCTTCTGTCCAATTAATATCGGGGTAGTTGAAATCCACCATGATTATTATTCTATGTTTTACTTATTTCCCTAATTTGTCTGCATATTTCATCCTCCACCTCCCTTCCACTATTAGGTAGTCTGTAAACTACGCTTATTGGTGAGATTGATCCTTTATTACTATCCATATGGATTCTATTTTTGTCTTGCTGATAGCTGCATCACTTTTTTATACTGCCATTATGTTATCCCTAATAAGTACAGCTACTCCACCTCCCCTTTTTCACTATCTTTTCTAAATATGTTATACCCTGCAATGTTTAATTCCCGGTCCTGATTTTTCTGTAGCCATGTCTCAGTAATCCCTACTATGTCTGGTTCCTCACAACGCAAGATTGCCTCCAGCTCCCCTGTTTTATTATGGACACTGTGTGCATTGCTGTACAGACAGTTTAACTCATTTTTAATAGGATTTCCTCTCACTTTATGTTTAATCATCTTTTTAGGCTCCTGTTCTATAACTCTATTTATTCCCTTGCCATCAATGTCCTCCCTTACTTTATTTTTCCTATGCTCTCTTTTCCTGTTTTGTTTATATTTAGGCTGGTTACGTTTCTTGTAGATCCCTCCCCCCATCTTACTAGTTCAAAGCCTTTGCCACCTCCCTATTTACCCTTTCCGCTAGGACACTGGTCCCATTCCGGTTCAGGTGGAGCCTGTCCCATCGGTACAGCTCCTTCCTGTCCCAGTACTGGTGCCAGTGTCCCATGAAAAGGAACCCCTCTTTCCCACACCAGCCCTTTAGCCACGTGTTAATTCTCCTGATCTGTCTGCTTCTATGCCAATTTGCACGTGGCTCAGGCAGTAATCCAGAGATTATTACCCTTGAGGTCCTGCTTTTTAATTTAGAGCCTAACTCCTGATACTCTTTCAGCAGGACCTTCTCCCTGTTCCTACCTATGTCGTTTGTTCCAACATGGACCACGACAACTGGATTTACCCCCTCCCTTTCCAAGTTCCTCTCCAGCCGCCATGAGATATCCCTTACCCTCGCACCAGGTAGGCAACACACCCTTCGGGATTCTCATTCTTGGCTGCAAGGGACGTTATCTATCCCCCTAATTATAGAGTCCCCTATCACTACCACATTTCTATTCTGCTCTTCCACCTCTTGGACAGCCTGCTGAGCCATGGTGCCTTGGCCTGGTGCCTTGGTCTGCATTGTGGCTGTCCTCCCTGCAGTCTTTCTCCTTGTCCTCACAGGTAGCGAGTGCATCATACCTGTTGGACAGGACCAGTGTCTGCGGGACCTCCTTCTCAACCTCTCCTAAATCCCTGCTACCCGGCTCCCTAACAGTCACACCCTCCCCTTCCTGAACTTGTGCTTTCCTCTGGTATGTGACTGTATTCTGGATAAAATTGTCCAGAAATTCCTCCCCCTCCCTTAAGTGTCAGAGTGTCTCCAACTCGCACTCCAGCTCAATGACCCCTGAGCCGGAGAGATTCGAGATGGAGACATCTCCTGCAAACGTGTTCGCTCGGGACAGTCTCGCTGTCCACAAACTCCCACATACTGCAGTCCAGACACACAACCTGCCCTGCCATATCTTAGTCTAGCATGATTAGCATGACATAATAGTATGACTAGACGATAAGACTGACATTGGGAGCCATGCAGTGTGATAATATCATGCACGCACCTAACGTATTCATATTGAATTACTCCATCTGCCATTTTAATGGAATGTTAATCTGTTTATTTTGAATTTGTAAACACCTGTAATAAATCGAGAACAGAGGAATTTGATAGGAATGCTCTAAGCTCCCATACGATAATATCACCCACTCTAATTTCCATAGGCGAGAAAGAATTGGCATTTATACAGCACCTTATCACATCTCTCAGGAACATTCCAAAGTGCTTCTCATACTTTTTGAATTGCAGTTGCTATTATGAAATGGGTAAACATGGCAGCCATTTCTTGCACAGCAATGAGGTGAATGAACGCTTAATTTGAGTTGCATGAAAGAGGAATGTTGGTCAGAGAAGCTGTGTTATGTCAGTGAGCATCATACATACTGTGTCGCAGGCAGGAGCTACCATTACTTCAGTTCAGTTTCATTGAAATGTAAGTTTCTCCTTACCTTTGCATTGCTTCAAATGATCACATCTGTTTAAAGTTTGAGCAATGAGACAGGCGATCAGCTACATATTTGTGACAAGTTTCATGATTAGTGTAAATGGCAGTTGTGCCAAGTTGTAATTTAACACATTACTAAAGTGTTCATAGAATTATAGAAATTTACAGCACAGAAGGAGGCCATCTCCTCACCTGAACTGCCCCCTGGGTATGGTTTCACGAGCATTATTCATCCTCTTAAAGAGTTGAAGGGAACCTGTTGTTTGGATTATTGTAGAAGCCTAAATGTTTAATGAAATTTATGGGGTGAAAAGATAAGGCAGAATTTGTGACTTTGCTGTTTTCAGACAATATTGACAGTTGCTGCTTCGACTAAGTTTCTTCTAACTTGCTCTTGAGATGGGGGGTGGGGGGGGGTAACACGAGCAAGGCAGAATCTATTGCCCACATTAAATATTAATAGAGTCAACCATGTAAGTGTGGGAATGGAGTTACATGTAGGGGTGGCAGGTTCCCTTCCCTCAAGACTGTTAATAAACCAGTTGGGTTTTTATGACAATCCAGCACCTTTTCAATGATCATTTTCTGCTGCTAACCAACAAATTACCAGATTTATTGAATTCAGCTTCATAAATTGCCATGGTTAGATTTGAACTCATGACCTGTAGGTTGTATTACCCTCTTATTGTATTATTTATCAGCTGGTGCTATCTATAGCATTCTACCCTACGTAAACTTGAGGTCATCCAAAACTCGGCTGCCCGTGTCCTAACTCGCACCAAGCCCCGTTCACTCATCACCCCTGTGCTTGCTGACCTACATTGGCTCCCGGTTTAAGCAATGCCTCAATTTCAAAATTCTCATTCTTGTTTTTAAATCCCTCCATGGCCTCTCCCCTCCCTATCTCTGTAATCTCCTTCAGCCCCACAAACCACCCCCCCCCCCGCCCCCGAGATATCTGCACTGCTCTAACTCTGCCTTCTTGAGCATCCCTGATTATAATCGCTCAACCATTGGTGGCCGTGCCTTCTGTTGCCTAGGCCCTAAGCTCTGGAATTCCCTCCCTAAACCTCTCCGCCTCTCTACCTCTCTTTCCTCCTTTAAGACACTCCTTAAAACCTACCTCTTTGACCAAGTCACCTGCCCTAATTTCTCCTTATGTGGCTCGGTGTCAAATCTTTTGTCTTATAACACTCCTGTGAAGCGCTTTGGGACATTTTACTGCATTAAAGGCGCTATATAAATACAAGTTGTTGTTGTATTTCCGACCCTGGTGGCACTGTGCGTGCAGGAGCATAAACATTGGTTTGTGGAATATGCCCCACTGAGTGACATCAGGCAATAGGTGCATGTTGGTTATGAGGCTGGGGGCCATGGATCCACTCGATGCTGCTTAATTCGTGAGTGGCTGATTCATACACGAGGGCCTCATGTTTGACCTGTCTGTGCTGAGCTAGTTAATCTGAGCTGGGATGGCAGTAGAAGCACCAAAATTGACTTCGCTGCCCACGAGTCAGGAAGGGGATAAACAGGTGCGGACATCAGGCCAGGACGCGATAGAGTGTCGCTGTGATGGCCCTAGGGAAAAAGAATCTGCCACCACTTACTGTCAAGCCCCACACCGAATAATGACCACTAGGGTAAGGTACCAGAGGATGAATAATGCCTGTGAAACCATACCCAGGGAGCAAAAAATAACAAAAAGATTGATTAAGAAAGGGAAGATAGATTATGAAAGTAAATTAGCAAAAAATATAAAAACAGATAGTAAGAGTTTTTATAGTTATATAAAAAGAAAAAGGGTAGCTAAAGTAAATGTTGGTCCCTTAGAGGATGAGACCGGGAAATTAATGGTGGGAAATATGGAGATGGCAAAAACACTGAATGAATATTTTGTATCAGTCTTTACAGCAGAGGACACTAAGAATATCCCAACACTGGACAAACAGGGGGCTATAGGGGGGGAGGAGCTAAACACGATCAAAATCACTAAGGAAGTGGTACTCGGTAAAATAATGGGACTTAAGGCGGATAAATCACCTGGACCTGATGGCTTACATCCTAGAGTCTTGAAGGAAGTGGCGGTAGGGATTGTAGATGCATTGGTAATAATTTTTCAAAACTCCCTGGATTCCACTAAGGTCCCGGCAGACTGGAAAACTGCTAATGTAACACCCTTATTTAAAAAGGGCAGTAGACAGAAGGCTGGTAACTATAGACCGGTTAGCCTAACATCTGTGGTAGGTAAAATTTTGGAGTCCATTATTAAGGAAACAGTAACAGGACATTTGGATAATCATAATTTAATAGGACAAAGTCAGCATGGTTTTACGAAGGGGAAGTCATGTTTGACAAATTTGCTGGAGTTCTTTGAGGACGTAACATATAGAGTGGATAAAGGGGAACCAGTGGACGTAGTGTATTTAGACTTCCAAAAGGCATTTGACAAGGTGCCACACAAAAGATTATTGCTTAAGGTAAAAAATCACGGGATTGGGGGTAATATTCTGGCATGGATAGAGGATTGGCTATCTAACAGAAAGCAAAGAGTTGGGATAAATGGTTCATTCTCAGACTGGCAATCAGTAACTAGTGGTGTTCCACAGGGGTCAGTGCTGGGTCCCCAACTCTTTACAATCTATATTAACGATTTGGAGGAAGGGACCAAGTGTAACATATCAAAATTTGCAGATGATACAAAGATGGGAGGGAAAGTAGTGAGTGAGGAGGACATAAAAAACCTGCAAGGGGACTTAGACAGGCTAAGTAAGTGGGCAGAGATTTGGCAGATGGAATACAACACTGGAAAGTGTGAGGTGATGCACTTTGGCAGGAAAAATCCTAGAGCAATTTATTATCTTAATGGCAAGAAACTGGAAAGTACTGAAGTGCAAAGGGATCTGGGGGTCCTGGTGCACGAAACTCAAAAGGTTAGTATGCAGGTGCAGCAAGTGATTAAGAAGGCAAATGGAATGTTGGCTTTCATTGCTAGGGGGATAGAATATAAAAATAGGGAGGTATTGCTTCAGTTGTACAAGGTATTGGTGAGACCGCACCTGGAATACTGCATACAGTTTTGGTGTCCTTACTTAAGGAAAAACATCCTTGCTCTCGAGGCAGTGCAAAAAAGGTTCACTCGGTTAATCCCGGGGATGAGGGGGTGGTCATATGAGGAGAGGTTGGGTAGATTGGGACTCTACTCATTGGAGTTCAGAAGAATGAGAGGCGATCTTATTGAAACATATAAGATTGTGAAGGGGTTGGATCGGGTGGATGCGGGGAGGATGTTCCCGATGACGGGTGAGACTAGAACTAGGGGACATAGTCTTAGAATAAGGGGCTGCTCTTTCAAAACTGAGATGAGGAGGAACTACTTCACTCAGAGGGTGGTAGGTCCATGGAATATGCTGCCACAAAAAGCTGTAGAAGCTACATCATTAAATAAATTTAAAACAGAAATAGACAGTTTCCTAGAAGTAAAGGGCATTAAGGGTTACGGGGAGCGGGCAGGAATTTGGACATGAGTCTAGGTTCGGATCGGTCATGGCCCTGTGGGTAATGGAGCGGGCCCAGGGACCGTGTAGCCTGATTCTGCTCCTATTTCGTGTGTGCAATTCTGTTAGATGCAGGAGATGGTTCTGTGATAGATAGTAGATTGGCGGTTAGGATCAGATCAGCCATGATCTTATTGAATGGCGGAGCAGGCTCGAGGGGCCGATTGGCCTACTCCTGCTCCTATTTCTAATGTTCTTATGTTCTTAACTCAGGTGAGGAGAGAAAACTGGCAAGTCAGGGGCCTGTTCAGTAGCTCCGTGTTATCTTAACATTTCTGTGGGTTCTAGGAACATTGGAACATGAGACGGCCATTCAGCCCCTCGAGCCTGTTCCGCCATTCAATTAGATCATGGCTGATCTGTGCCTTAACTCCGTCTACCCGCCTTGGTTCCGTAACCCTTAGTACCCTTGCCTTGCAAAAACTATCAATCTCAGCTTTGAAAAGGGGGAGAGAGTTCAAGATTTCCATGACCCATTGTGTGAAGAAGTGCTTCCTGACATCACCCCTGAACGGCCTAGCTCTAACTTTAAGGTTAAGCCCCCTTGTTCTGGACTCCCCCACCAGAGGAAATAGTTTCTCTCTATCTACCCTATAAACTCCTTTAATCATCTTAAACACCTCAATTAGATCACCCCTTAATCTTCTATATTCAAATACAAGCCTAGTCTATGCAACCTGTCCTCATAAGTTAACCCTTTTAGTACCGATATCATTCTGGTAAATCTGTGCTGCACCCCCGCCAAGGTCAGTATTATCCTTCCTGAGGTACGGTGCCCAGAACTGAACGCAGTTCTACTGCACCACGTAACTGGCAGGAGGCATCTCGCTGCCAGTTGTAAATCAAAGATTGTTGGAGTGCTCGTGTGATATAAAGCTAATTATGCTGATAGTCATAGAATAGAATCATATAATGGTTACAGCACAGAAGAAGGCCATTCGGCCCGTGGCGACTCTCTGCAAGAGCACTTCAGCTAGTCCCACTCCCCGCCTTTTCCCCGTAGCTCTGCAAATTTTTTTCCTTCAGATACTTATCCAGTTCCCTTTTGAAAGCCGTGATTGAATCTGCCACCACCGCCCTTTCAGGCAGTGCATTCCAGATCTTAACCACTCGTTGCGTAAAAAAGTTTTTTCTTACGTCGCCTTTGGTTCTTTTGACAATCACCTTAAATCTGTGTCCTCTGGTTCTCGACCCTTCTGCCAATGGGAACAGTTTCTCTCAATCTACTCTGTCCAGAGCCCTCTTGATTTTGAACAGCTCTATCAAATCTCCTCTCATTCTTCTCTGCTCCAAGGAGAACAACCCCAGCTTCGCCAGTCTATCAACGTAACAGAAGTCCCTCATCCTGGAACCATTCTCGTAAATCTTTTCTGCACCTTCTCTAAGGTCTAAACATCCTTCCTAAAGTGTGGTGCCCAGAATTGGACACAGTACTCCAGTTGGGGCCGAACCAGTGTTTTATACAGGATCATCATAATTTCCACATTTTTGTACTCTATACTTCTATTTATGAAGCCCAGGATCCCGTAAGCCTTTTTAACTGCTTTCTCAACTTGCCCTGCCACCTTCAACGATTTGTGCACACATACCCCCAGGTCTCTCTGTTTGTGCACCCCCTTCAGGATTGTACCATTTAGTTTATATGTCCTCTCCTCATTCTTTCTACCAAAATGTATCACTTCACACTTTTCTGCGTTAAATTTCATCTGCCACGTGTCCGCCCATTTCACCAGCCTGTCTATGTCTTCCTGAAGTCTATCACTCTCCTCCTCACTGTTCACTATACTTCCAAGTTTTATATCATCTGCAAATTTTGAACTTGTGCCCTGTACACCCACGTCCAAGTCATTAATATATATCAAGAAAAGCAGTGGTCCTAGAACCGACCCCTGGGAAACACTACTGTATACCTCCTCCAGTCCGAAAAACAACCGTTAACCACTACTCTCTGTTTCCTATCACTTAGCCAATTCCATATCCATGCTGCCACTGTCCCTTTTATTCCATGGGCTTCAACTTTGCTGGCAAGCCTATTATGTGGCACTTTGTCGAACGCCTTTTGGAAATCCATGTACACTACATCAACCGCATTACCCTCATCAACCCTCTCTGTTACTTCATCAAAGAACACAATCAAGTTAGTTAAACACGATTTGCCTTTAACAAATCTGTGCTGACTTTCCTTAATTAATCCACACCTATTCAAATGACTGTTAATTTTGTCCCTGATTACTGTTTCTAAATGCTTCCCCACTACCGAGGTTAAACTGACTGGCCTGTAGTTGCTGGGTTTATCTTTACACCCTTTTTTGAACAATGGTGTAACATTTATAATTCTCCAGTCCTCTGGCACCACACCTGTATCTAAGGAGGATTAGCATATTATGGCCAGTACCTCCGCGATTTCCTCCCTCAATTCCCTCAGCATCCGAGGATGTATCCCATCCGCTCCTGGTGATTTATCTACTTTAAGTACAGCCAGCCTTTCTAATACCTCCTCTTTATCAATTTTTATCCTGTCAAGTATCTCTACTACTTCCTCCTTCACTATGTCTGTGGCAGCATCCTCTTCCTTGGTGAAGACAGATGCATTAGCATAACCGTTTATGAGAAGCACACAGGGGGATTATTTAAATAAACAAATGCAGCAAATGTTATTGCTGTGTTGATAATGTGTTGCATTTGTTCGCAGCGTTTAATGAACTTGTGTTTCCGGGCTGTGTGTCCTGAGATAATTCCAGGTGCACTGTTGCAACAGGTAATTTCCTGCATCGTGCGTGCACAAATTAATTTCTCTGTTATTAGATCATTTCTGCTCACCTGGCCGACAGCGACAGAGGAAAGCTTTGTTTATTCTTATATCAGGAAGATTAACCTTAATCGCAGTTACTTCCTGGTAACAGATACATGTGACAATGGGCAGGAGGAGGGGGTGAGGGGTGGAAAGGCAGGAAAGGTGTTATTCTCATCAGTGAAAGAAAGGCCCCTTTGATGGGAGTTTTGGGAATGGAATGCAAGAAATATGTGAGCCTTTTTCTTCCGTGCATTTTATATCCATTTTCTCCCCTTTGTACTTGGTGGGCCGTGCACCCTAGACTCAGGCTGAAAGGATGGGTAGTTGACATTTCCATGACCTTCAATCTCTGGCTAACCAGTAATCGATACGGAAGAGCAATCCCTGCTGATTTCTTCCCTTGCCACTTGTTGGTTAGGTCGCTCACCTCTGTGTGGTGTTGCTCCTGGTGGTAGTGAGGGTGAGGGGTTTGTATTGAGTTAATATGTTGTCTGTGAATTACATGAATAAGAGGTCTGTGAGACGGCAACAGCTCCCTTTGTACCGTTCAGGATTATGTGAATATTCCTACGAGTTCACGTCTCCTTTGAGAGCAGCTGCTTGATCCAGGTCCAGGCACCACTTCCTTCCTCCAGCCCGTTTGGACTGATCTGCTTGTCCGATGACTATGGCCACTCAGTCGTACCAGAAGGCACAAATTAACTTCACAAAATGATAGTAATTAATTATTGAGTTATCTGCAGATTTAACATTGTTACCACACCACTATGCAGTTCCAACCAAGAAATTAAAAAAAAATATTAGAACATCAAGAAGCAAAGAGAATCTCAGCAAGATTGTGTTTTCAAACCTGGTTGAAAATTACTCGCACACAGTCCTCAAAGGGATAAAGTTATGCTGAGGAAATAAATGTCTGCGCTCTCCTGAGAGTGCAGTATAAATTATCCTGATAAAATCTGGAAAAGTTTGGTTGGAAGGTCAGGGATTTCACTGTCTGTGTCTCTCAGTACACTCCGATCGTGGGAGCAACATATTTTGGGCTGTTTTTATCTCCTACAACTTCCTTTACATAAGAAATCTGTGGAATTTGAAGATTAATCTGCTTGCCGATTTTGGTCTCCGTTGCCCACCCCAACAATGGGACAGAAAGATATTTCCCACCTACATTGTGTTTTTTTTTCTCTGGTGCATCTGCAGCACATAAAAACCAACTGGAATTTAATTACCTCAACATATCTTCAATTAAACTTCTGTGAAACATTGCGGGCTTTGATGTAGGCTTAGTGTTTTTATATACGCTTATTTGAAATTTTTGTCATTTCCCCTATTTTGTAATTTCGCAACGAGAAATTCTCCCACACAGGGGTAAAAGGCTCTGCTTCAAAAACCGTTAATTAATCCTCAGGAATTTTTGGAATTGAGCAAAACAATTAAATATTGGCCACTTCAACCCCTACGTGACCCTGCTTCCAGACAGTGTTGGTCTGAAGTTGTAACGAGTGTTTTTTTTTAAACGAGACAAACACCTGCCATTGTAATTGGTCGTTTTTCGGTATTCAAAATACTTATCCTTTTCATACAACGTTTAAATTTCTTCACCTTCCAAATGAAAAGCACTGAATGTTACATGTGGCTTCAAGGATTCCCATTATAGAGCTGCGGAATGTGCTCGCGGAGGGTACGGTTGGAAAATCGGGGCTGCCTGGGATCATGGAATCATCCACTGGTTTCACCTTAACCCAACCACAATTATAACTTTCGGTTGCAGTTATACTGAGGCGCCAGTCTGAGATCGATTGTTACAGAATCAGTTCACTGCTGGCATCAGCTGATTTACACTGCCTGCTGAAATGAACAATTTGCATTTAAATAGCACCGTTCATGTAGGGAAAACGTCCCGAAATGCTTCACAGGAGCGTAATCAGACAAAGATTGACACCGAGCCAAAGAATGAGATATTAGGAGGGATGGCTAAAAGCTTGGTCAAAGAATTAGGTTTTAAGGAGGAGAGGCGGAGAGGTTTAGGGAGGAATTGCAGAGCTTGGGGCTTAGACGGCTAAAAGCACAGTCATCAATGGTGGTACGAAATGAGTGGACGATGCATAAGAGACAGAATTCTCGGAGGGTTGCAGGGCTGCAGGAGGTCACAGTGATAGAGAGGGGTGAGGCCATGGAGGGATTTGAACACGAGGATGCAAATTTTAAATTTGAGGCGTTGGAAATCGGGAACCAATGTAGGTCAGCGAGGATGGGTGAGCGGGACTTGGTACGGGTTAGGATACATGCAGCAGAGTTTTGAACGAGTTGAAGTTTATAGAGGATTGGAAGATGGGAGCATTGGAATAGTCGCGTTTGGAGGTAACAAAAACATGCAGGAGGGTTTCAGCCCAGATGTGCTGAGGCAGGGAGGGAGATGGACGATGTTATGGAAGTGGAAGTAGGCGGTCTTTATGATGGAGCGAATATGAGGTTGGAAGCTTAGCTCAGGGTCAAACACTCAGCCTGGAGAGAGCTCTGCACAGGCATTTTAATATGTGAAAGCATCCATTGTCTCCAAACGTGTAAAAGAAAGATTCTGAGGGAGTACTGCATGGAAGAGCAGGGAGTTAGCCATCTTCTTGGCAACATCACTCCTTCAGCCTGTGCTACCATCCGTCTTTCAGATAAGATGTTGAACCAAGGCCCCGTCTACCCTCTCGGGTGGACATAAAGGATCCCAAAGCATAAAAGATCCCACGGCACTATTCGAAGAAGAGCAGGAGGAGTTCTTCCTGGTGTCTTGGCCAATATGTGTCCCTCAACCAACATCACTAAAATGATCTGGTCTTTATCTCATTGCTATTTGTGGGACCTTGCTGTGCCAAATTGGCTGCTGCATTACAACAGTGACTACACTTCAAGAAAAAGTACTTAATTGACTGTAAAGGTCATGAAAGGCGCTATATAAATACAAATTCTTTCTTTACCAATACATTGAATTAATGGTTTATTCATCTTATTATTCTATGCGGGATCTTTCTTTGTACAAAACAACTGCCACATTTGACTACATAACTAGTCACTGCACTTCAAAAAGTAATTCATTGTAGTAAGCAATATTTTAGTGTTACAAGGTGCTAAATAAATGCAAGTATTACTTTAAATATGAATCGATAGCACTGTTAACCCAAGGTAATTTAACAGCCTTGATGTCCAACATGTTAAATCAGTTCCCTCGCAATATCAGGAAAAGCAGCAGCTCCAAGCCAGTCCCTGATGATGTCAATAGACCGTGATTTTATTTTAAAAATCCATAGAACAACATAATAAATGGCAATCATGATTTTAAAAGGAAAGAATGCTCCTTTAATAAGTCTGTTTGGTTCATACCCAAAATTGTCTGTTTATTGTCAGTCTTAACTGAATGAATGTATCTAACATTGCTGCATAACCAGCAGAATGAAATTCCCATTAACGTATCATATCACATGCAGTTGGAACCCTATTCCACAATAAATCCCACTATTGCAGTCACGATGTAAACAGAATCCAAGTGATAGGGTGTGTGATACCACTTCTACTAAACGTGATCTTGTACAAAGCATACATCCGTGCCCAGCTCCATAACAGTATGAGTTCCATCGCTTCAGTTAGAATGTGACAAGACAAGTAACCCTTTCCTTTTCTATCTTACTCAAACTGGTGTATGACTTTGCAACTTCCAGGAGGTTGCGACACAAGGTGGTGACAATTGCCTCACACAGATACTTCACGATTTCCAGGGTCGTGGGAGAAGAGTGTGAAAACCCCAAGTGACAGTAGAGCTGTGTAAAGTGGGGTAAGGACTTCTGTACAGAGTTATGTTATCCAGTTTCTAGGAACCAATTTGGCAGTTTTTTTGTCCCCTGACCTGCATAGTTTTAAAAGTGTGTCAGGCGTGGCTCAGTTGATAGCACCCTAAGCTTTAAGTCAGAAGGTTGTGTTTTCGAGTCCCACTCCAGGGACTTGAGCACAAGAATCTAGGCTGACACGCCAGTGCACTACTGAGGGAGTGCTGCACTGTGGGAGGTTCCATCTTTCGGATGAGACGTTAAATTGAGGCCCTGTCCTCTCAGATGGACGTAAAAGATCCTATGGCACTATTTCGAAGAAAAACAGGGGAGTTATCCCTGGTGCCCTGGCCAACATTTATCCCTCAATCAACACCACTAAAAACAGATTATCTGGTCATTATCACATTGCTGTTTGTGGGAGCTTGATGTGCACAAATTGGCTGCCGCGTTTCCTACATTACAACAGTGACTACACTTCAAAAAGTACTTCATTGGCTGTAAAGCGCTTTAGGATGCCCGGTGGTCGTGAAAGGTGCTATATAAATGCAAGAGCAGGGGAGTGGGACTAAGTGGAGAGCTCGTTCAAAGAGCTGGCACAGGCATGATGGGCCGAATGGCCTCCTTCTGTGTTGTATGATTCTATAAAAGTTTTTTTTTTGCATTTCAACAGTGCTTTCATATTAGCATCTGTGAGTGCTTGACTTCTCTCACGATACTGCAAAGAAGCTTAACTGCCTTCTACATAATTAAAAGTAGCTTTTCCGAAATGTAATGTAGGTTTATATCTATAGTTTTACTTGCAGTGTCAACAGAATATACAGTATAGGTAAGTCAGTTTTCATTCCCAATGTGAGACCACTATAACTGACTCCTATCTCTATCAAGCGTTGTTTCTGCAATCCTCATCTCTTTTTATATTACAAGAGAGCCAACAGCAGAGGTGCGAGTCTCCCTCCGTCAGCCCCACTGCCTGATATAAATTCCCTGATATTTGGGGTGTCAGTGGTACCATAGGCTCATGAGATTTGGCTTTATGAACATGCTATTGAGTTAAGAGAGCTGGTTTAATCAAAGAAGATGCAGGGAGCCTATCTAGTGTGAGGGAGAAAGCAATAGAGGGATAGCTGATTGGGTGAGAGGAAGTAAGGTGGGAGGAGGCTCGTGTGGAGCATAATCACCAGCATAGACCTGTTGGAACGAATGGCCTGTTTCTGTGCTGTAAAAGTTTATGTATTTCTCTTTACACTCTTGTTCAGATCACTTCCACAAACAGCAATGTGATCATGACCAGATAATCTGTTTTTTTAGTGATGTTGGATGAGGGATAAATATTGGCCAGGACACCGGGGAGTACTCCCTGATCTTTGGCTAAATAGTGCCACGGGATCTTTTACGTCCACCTGAGAAGGCAGATGGGGCCTCGGTTTAACGTCTCATCCGAAAGACAGCACCTCCAACAGTGCAGCACTCCCTCCGTACTGTACTAGAGAGTCAGCCTGGATTTTGTGCTCATCTCTGGAGTGGGACTTGAACCCACGGCCTTCTGACTCAGGCGAGAGTGCTGTCCACTGAGCCATGGCGCACACCGCACATCTTGATTCAGTTGATTTATTCCAATTCTCTCCAGCGTCCTATATATGGTGCCTCATGCTGGAATACCACCATCTTAGCTAAGAGCAGGCCAGGGATTGTATCTAGGACTCTGGTGGTCGGCATTGCTCAATAGTGCACGTGCAGCACATTTACCCATTGAACTATTGACAGTGCCTGATCCGGTTTGGGGGTTTGCGTGTTGTTAACTAATGCTCTTAAAGACTCTTGCCTTTACATCACTACTCAGCACATGCTATGCTGCTCTGCTTCTTGTCTCTCCCTTCCCTTTATTGTTAGTTTTAATTTAGTGCTGGACGTAGTTTTGATGGGTTTTCTGTTGTGAATATCTCCTCCCATATTGTTTTTTGCCAAACCCCGACAGGAAACTGAAGATTATATTTGTCTGGCCCCTTCTTGAAAGTGTATGTCTGATGTGAAACAGGATGCAAAAAACATGTTTTTATCTTCTTAATGAATGTGACAACATCCACATTTTTCCACCACGAGACACAGTGCAGAAAAGTTTCTGTCAACTGCACAAATGGTATTCAAATGAGCTCGGCACAGGATTTTTGTACAAGATACACACTGTAATTTTTAACCTATAACTAGCGTTCTTGAGTTTACAGATCTCTCCGTGCCTTGCCCAACCTACCTCTTCAACCTCCTCCACTTTACATCCTCCACTCATCTGTGCCTGGACCACTGTGCATTCCACCGCCCCACCCCCCCACTTCCTCTGCTAGACCTTCAGTGGCACAATGTTCAGCCACCGTGACCCTGTGATCTAGGTTGTCTTCCTGAACCCCTCTGCCTTTGTTCCATCTCTCCCCACCTTCTAGAGACTCCTTAAAACCCATCACTTCAACCACACCCCTGACCCCCCCCCCCCCCCCAGCCCCTCCTCAGCTCTTGCGCCAGCTGCTGCTTGGTGTCCATTTCCCTTTCCCTCCCTCACTTTGTGTAGCGCCTTTGACTGTTCCACTAACTTAGAGGTGCTACTGAGAAGCTCCGAAGCTCCTGCAAGATCTGATAGTTGTTAAACAAGAATCCTTTGTTGGTGAATACAGACTCACTTTAAAGATCAGCACAGACTTGTTAAGATAGCTGCAATTTATTCAAAAGATACACAACCTTTCCCTCACAATGTTTTAAAAAAATAAGGATGTAAGGCTAATCTTAAATGAGAAGAGATTGGGGAGAGATTTCAAAATGACCCCGAAAGGAAATAGTAATCTTGCTAATAACTGACTAGTGTTTCCACCATCATCTCTAACTGTACAGCATTGCAATGGTAACAGTTTAGGGGGGGGGAAATTCGGTATCGACCATTTTGGGGCGCTAACATCGCCTGGGCGCTAACTTTAGCGCTGGCGACCGCAAAATTCAGTTTTCGCGCCCCAAGAGGGAGGTGGAGCACTAATTCAAGTGCTCCACTTCCTTCTTAGAGCGCTAACCCTGAATATCGGGGCGGTGCGTTCTGCAGCGCTACGCACTGGGCCACGAAGCTCTTCCCCTCATTAAAGGGGAGGGCCCAAGCCCACAACTATGTGGGGCCCTACCTGGACCACCGGGGAGCGTGGTGCTGCGCCAGCAGCCCAGCACACGAGGAATGCCGGGCTGCCAGATCGCAGCACGGACCCCGCGTTCAAAGACACAACGGGCCGCAACAAGTAAATCAGCCGATTTTTTTTCCCCCCCGCCTGTCACCTCCCCTTTACTTAGAGCCCGCAAGCCTCCTACCGCTCCGTTCCCGCCCCCTGAATTGGTCGCTGTCATCACCCGGAGCAGATTCAGAGGGCGCGGGCCAATTTTGCAGGTGGGGCAAAAACGGGGCGCTGCGCACGGTGATCATCACCTGCGGAGCGGGGCGCTCCTGGTTACTGCCGCCGCTAAACTCCCACTGAATTTAGCGGGAGTCATTAGCGGCGCCACGCCCGGGCAAAAAGTCGTTTGCCCACGGGAGGCGCTAAGGTACCCAATTTCTAGGTTTCTGTGAACCAGTGATTTGACAACGCCAATCTAAAGCTCTTGTTTGCAAACCAGGAGTTTCTGACCACCCATGAAGCAGGTGGTTGGACCTGGAATACCAAACTCTCTCCATAACCCTTAACCCTGTAAACACTGAATGTCCTTTGCAACATTCAGAGGATATCTGTTTTCTCTAACATTGGCAAAAATTATATATATATAAAAAAATTAATGGTAAGTCTAGTTAACAAAATGCACTGCGAGCTTATATCAGAATTAGAATTTTGTACTGTTCTTTGCATGAACTAAAACCAAAATTTGCCCCTGAGTCACAAGGTGGTGAGTTCAAGCCCCACTCAAAGACTTGAGTACATGACCTAGGTTGGAGGTGTGTTACACTCTCCTGAATCCCATGAATGAATCATTAAATTGAGGTCCCCACCTGTCTGTTTTGGTTGTTCAGAATGTGTTACAAATCTCATGACACTATTCAGAGACACAGGAGGTTCTCCCAGTGTCTTGACCAACATTTATCCTTCAACGATCACCGTCATAAACAAATTACCTCGTCATTGCTGTTTGTGGGATTCTCGGCTGTAAAATGGCTGCTGCATTTGCCTACATAACAGCAGTGATAGCACTTCAAAGTAGTTCCTTGTATGTGTGGAGCACCTTGAGATGTTTCTGAGTGATGTGATAAAATTAAAAAAATAAAGCATTTGTTAATGGTAGTTGCAACAATGTTAGGTCATCAAAGGGCTAAGCAAATGAAATGATTTCATGCAGCCTATTTGGATTTAACAGGTCGCTTGCAGAAATCCTGCCAAAAAGGACCCTCTTCTTAATTAACCCTTTGCCTTCATTGAGCTGTTCCTTTAATCAGAAGGGCAATTATTCGAAATGACATCTATGTGAAGGAGAAGATTTTAGTGAGGGCAAAGGATTAATCCTGGTGATTTATGGTTGACAGGCAAGAGGATCATATGGCTAAGAATAGTCTGGGATTAAACTAAAACCTACACTAATGTTTAGTTAACATAATGACAGAGTGCAGAAATGCTACTGTGAAGCCTGCACAATATACCCAAATCCAGGCTGTGACATTTCCCAGTGTGAGGCTCCCAAACGCATACGTTACTTCCCATTTCACTTACTGTGTTTATAGGGAGGGGATCAGTTTACTTCGAGTCAGCTTTAACATGAGTGAGAATGCCTCTGCTTGGATTTTAAAGAATCCCACCTCAATGCCACCCATACAGCAATTTATTGAAAACTATTTGCAGGACATTGGTTTGTGCTGGCACTCCGTTTAACCCCTCACACTGTGGAAGGTCTTTCTCACTGTTTCCTGAAGCCCTTTTCTTCCATAGAATATTTTACCAATTTCCAATGTTTGCATGTTTTGAAGTAGTTATAGAAATGTGCAGACTATATCTAGTGAGTGAATAGCTGAGGTATACAGACCAGGAGGATTCTACGTTTGATCCCGGGCCTGTGCTGACTTCAGCCTGGGTGGTAGCAGAAACACTAAGACTGGCCAGAAGGGGTAAATTGGCCAGGGTGCCCGCTCCTGATCACTATCGAGCAACCTCCTGCTGGTAAGGTAGACATCGGGGAAGGGCAGGATTGGGTTTGTCTGTGATGCCACCATCACTGATCCAAGAAAGAATCGAGGAGAAACATCTGTATGCAGAGAGTGGTTAGAATGTGGAACTCGCTACCACATGGAGTAGTTGAGGCGAATAACATAGATGCCTTTAGGGGAAAGCTGAGTAAGTACATGAGGGAGAAAGGAATAGAAGAATATGCAGATAGGGTTAGAAGAAGAGGGGTGGGAGGAGGCTCTTGTGGAGCATAAACACCAGCACAGACCAGTTGGGCCGAACGGCCTGTTTCTGTGCTGTAAATTCCATATAATTCTATGTACGTGACGTGCTTTGCAATATTTCTAAGAGAAGAGATAAGATAAGGCACGATATAAATGTATATCTTTCTTTTGTGCGTGAATAATGGTGATTTGGGTGATGTACGACAGGGCTGCCAGCATACACAACTGTACCCCAACAGGAGTTGGCACATTCCAGATGTGGGTAGGAGGGGCTGGCAAACAAAACACTTTCAAAACAGTGTTTACTTAGTGTGATGATGATTGTGACAATCGTGCTGCTTCTTTCTAATGTTAAAGTTAGCGAGAGCTGTCAGTAAATGAACAGTCAGTAACATTACATTGAGTGTTTAAAACTGTTTGAGTGTGAATTCCTTTCATGAGTTTCTCAAACGCACCATCTGTTAAGTCACCAACAGTGATTCCAAATACTAAATAATAATCAAATAGTACTGGTGAAACTTGGAAGAATTGTATTTCAAAATTCCAGGCAGAAATGTAGATTACTCAGCCCAGCTTTCAAACGGTTATTTTTGTTTAAGGAACAAAACACTCTTAAGGCCACTGAAGGGACACTGTCACTTTAAAAATGTTTGTCTAGTCAGGAGCAGAAAGATTGCAGGAGTTATATTGCTGGTAAAAGTAAACCAGAGCAGGAAAACAAGGATACAATTTGGCACTTATCAAGACTAAATGATTTCCTTTTTAGCTGCTGATTTCTACTGGGAAATATATCCTTGGACTGAAAATTGCATCCGGAAAAATGTTTATGTAATGTTTTTCAAACAAATGATTGTTCACAGTAACCTTTAACTTGCACTGAGGGTGTTGTGGTTTTACTTATTAACCCTTCACCAACAGCGCCGCAGTGTTCCCAGCATACCTCTCAACAGCGCACGATCTTCTAACTGGGGGGGGGCGGCTATAGGGTCTGACGTTTGTGCTTTTTGGTATCGAATAACAACAGACTGCAGCCAGAGAGACAACTGGAACAAGGAAGGAATTCTTGCATTTGTGTTATAGAATAATACAGCACAGAAGAAGCTATTTGGCCCATCGCTTAACATTTTTCACCAGTAGCATCCCACAAGCAGCAATGAGATGACTGACCAGTTCATCTACTTTTGTTGATACTGGTTGGGGGAGGAATGTTGGCCTCCTCTTCTTCAAATAATGCCACGGGATCTTTAACATCCACTTGAACCTGCAGTCAGGGTCTCAGTTTAATGTCTCATCTGAAAGACGCACCTCTGACAGTGCAGCGCTCCCTCAGTACCGCCCCTCCGACAGTGCAGCGCTCCCTCAGTACTGCCTCTCTGACAGTGCGGCGCTCCCTCAGTACTGCCTCTCTGACAGTGCAGCGCTCCCTCAGTACTGCCCTTCCGACAGTGCAGCGCTCCCTCAGTACTGCCCCTCCGACAGTGCTGCGCTCCCTCAGTACTGCCCCTCCGACAGTGCGGCGCTCCCTCAGTACTGCCCCTCCGACAGTGCGGCGCTCCCTCAGTACTGCCCCTCCGACAGTGCAGCGCTCCCTCAGTACCGCCCCTCCGACAGTGCAGCGCTCCCTCAGTACTGCCTCTCTGACAGTGCGGCGCTCCCTCAGTACTGCCTCTCTGACAGTGCAGCGCTCCCTCAGTACTGCCCTTCCGACAGTGCAGCGCTCCCTCAGTACTGCCCCTCCGACAGTGCTGCGCTCCCTCAGTACTGCCCCTCCGACAGTGCTGCGCTCCCTCAGTACTGCCCCTCCGACAGTGCGGCGCTCCCTCAGTACTGCCCCTCCGACAGTGCAGCGCTCCCTCAGTACTGCCCCTCCGACAGTGCAGCGCTCCCTCAGTACCGCCCCTCCGACAGTGCAGCGCTCCCTCAGTACTGCCTCTCTGACAGTGCGGCGCTCCCTCAGTACTGCCTCTCTGACAGTGCAGCGCTCCCTCAGTACTGCCCTTCCGACAGTGCAGCGCTCCCTCAGTACTGCCCCTCCGACAGTGCTGCGCTCCCTCAGTACTGCCCCTCCGACAGTGCGGCGCTCCCTCAGTACTGCCCCTCCGACAGTGCGGCACTCCCTCAGTACTGACCCTCTGACAGTGCAGCGCTCCCTCAGTACTGACCCTCTGACAGTGCAGCGCTCCCTCAGTACCGCCCCTCCGACAGTGCAGCGCTCCCTCAGTACTGCCTCTCTGACAGTGCGGCGCTCTCTCAGTACTGCCCCTCCGACAGTGCAACGATCCCTCAGTACTGCCCTTCCGACAGTGCAGCGCTCCCTCAGTACTGCCCCTCCGACAGTGCTGCGCTCCCTCAGTACTGCCCCTCCGACAATGCAGCACTCCCTCAGTACTGCCCCTCCGACAGCGCAGTGTCCCTCAGTATTGCCCCTTCGACAGTGCAGCACTCCCTCAGTACTTCCCCTCTGACAGTGCAGCGCTCCCTCAGTACTGCCCCTCGGACAGTGCAGCGCTCCCTCAGTACTCCCTCAGTACTGCCCCTCTGACAGTGCAGCGCTCCCTCAGTACTGCCCCTCCGACAGTGCTGCGCTCCCTCAGTACTGCCCCTCCGACAATGCAGCACTCCTTCAGTACTCCCTCAGTACTGCCCCTCCGACAGCGCAGCGCTCCCTCAGTATTGCCCCTTCGACAGTGCAGCACTCCCTCAGTACTTCCCCTCCGACAGTGCAGCGCTCCCTCAGTACTGCTCCTCCGACAGTGCGGCGCTCCCTCAGTACTCCCTCAGTACTGCCCCTCCGACAGTGCAGCGCTCCCTCAGTACTGCCCCTCCGACAGTGCAGCGCTCCCTCAGTACTGCCCCTCCGACAGTGCAGCGCTCCCTCAGTACTGCCCCTCCGACAGTGCAGCGCTCCCTCAGTACTGCCCCTCCGACAGTGCAGCGATCCCTCAGTACTGCCCCTCCGACAGTGCAGCACTCCCTCAGTACTGCCCCTCCGACAATGCAGCTGAGACTCCCTCAGTACTGCACTGACCTTTCAGCCTAGATTATGAACTCAAGATCTTTTGTGGGGCTTGAATCTACAACGTTCTGACTCGGAAGCAAGAGTGCTATCAACTGAGCCAAGTTGGTCCTCACAGTAAGTTGGAGTACTACTTGGGTCAGTTGGTAGCATTGTCACCTCCCAGTCAGAAGGTTATGAGTTCCAAGCCCCAATCAGGATTTACAGGATATAATCTAGACTGACACTTCAGTGTAGCACTGAGAGAGTGCTGCATTGTCAGAAGTGCCATCTGTCAGATGAGACGTTAAAATGCCCTGCCTACCTCTTAAGGTAAACATATTAGATCCCATGGCACATTTCAGAGAAGAGCAGGGAGTTCTTCTGGTGTCCTGGGCAATATTCCTCTCTCAGCTATCAACTCCAATGACATTGGCTGGTCATTTTTTGATATTTGTGGGACCTTGCTGGTGCACATTGAGTATCGAGTTTACTGACATAAAAACGGTGACTGCACTTTAAAAGTAATTCATTGGTTGTGGAGCCCTTTGGGGCATCCTGAGACATGAAAATTGCTACGTAATTTCTTTCTTTTCTTTACAGTGTAAGTTCAGTAAGTTCTATACATTTGAAAAAAGAGATCAGTGATGGCACGCAGGCCTGGGATTTGGAAAGAATTTTGTGTGTGAGATGTGCTCCGAGACAGTGGAATGGTAGAGGTTTTCGATTGGCTTTAATTTCCCAGCAATCTATCGTAATAAGTGTGCCATGAACATGTTTAAAGTGTGATACGTTTGATGTGTAAAACTTTTATTATATTAATTATTTTACGGTTGCTGTATTTTCTACCCTTCCCATTTTTCAGTGTCCGATTGTCCCTCACCACTGTCCTCACCTCTGTCAATGCAGCTGTGCGATCAGTCACTGGGAGGTGTGTGATAGCAGCCATCTGATTATTTTCCTGTCTCGTTCCCTTTGGGGACAGTGCCTTCCTTCTGCCGCAAATTCCTTCCAGCTCAGATCAGGAATGCACCATGTTGCAGCTATGTGTTGTATACAGAGGTGTATTTTATTGTAGGCTTTACACACCAAGGGAGCATTTTAGCACGAGGTCGAGTCAGCAGCAAACGGTAGGATATTTGATTGCTCCTCACATTTATTCAATTGTTGTCTGCGATTATCTTCCTCTTGTCGTTAAGTCAGTCCAAGGTTCCACCCCACTTTACCCCCGAAATCTTCTCCAGCCCTACATCCCAGCATGCTGTCTCCATAGAATCATAGAATGGTTACAGCACAAAAGGAGGTCATTCGGCCCATCTAGCCCGTGCCGGCTCTCTACAAGAGCACTTCAGCTAGTCTCACTCCCCTGCCCTTTCCCCGTAACCCTGCAAATGTTTTTCCTTCAGGTACTTATCCAATTCCCTTTTGAAAGCCACGATTAAGTCTGCCTCCACCACCCTTTCAGGTAGTGCATTCCAGATCCTAACCACTCGCTGCGTAAAAAGGTTTTTCTCATCTCGCCTTTAGTTCTTTTGCTAATCACCTTAAATCTGTCCTCTGGTTCTTGACCCTTCCGCCAATGGGAACAGTTTCTCTCTATCTACTCTGTCCAGACCCCTCATGATTTTGAACACCTCTATCAAATCTCCTCTCAACCTTCCCTGCTCTAAGGAGAACAAAATTGAGAGGTCGCACAACACCAGGTTATAGTCCAACAGTTTTATTTGAAATAAAACTGTTGGACTATAACCTGGTGTTGTGCGACCTCTCAACTTTGTCCACCCCAGTCCAACACCGGCATCTCCACATCATGACCACTAAGGAGAACAGCCCCAGCTTCTCTCGTCTATCCATGTAACTGAAGTCCCTCATCCCTGGAACCATTCTTGTAATCTTTTCTGCACTCTCTCTAAGGCCTTCACATCCTTCCTAAAGTGCGGTGCCCAGAATTGGACACAATACTCCAGTTGAGGCCGAACCAGTGTTTTATAAAAGTTCATCATAACTTCCTTGCTTTTGTACTCTATGCCTCTATTTATAAAGCCCAGGATCCTGTATGCTTTATTAACCACTTTCTCAACCTGCTCTGCCACCTTCAATGATTTGTGCAAATATACCCCCAGGTCTCTCTGTTCATGCACCCTCTTTAGAATTATACCCTTTAGTTTATATTGCCTCTCCTCAGTCTTCCCAGCAAAATGTATCACTTTGCACTTTTCTGCGTTAAATTTCATCTGCCACATGTCAACCCATTTCACCAGCCTGTCTATGTCTTCTTGAAGTCTATCACTATCCTCCTCACTGTTCACTATACTTACAAGTTTTGTGTCATCTGCAAATTTTGAAATTGTGCCCTGTACACCCAAGTCCATGTCATTAATATATATCAAGAAAAGCAGTGGTCCTAGTACTGGCCCCTGGGGAACACCACTGTATACCTTCCTCCAGTCTGAAAAACAACCGTTCACCACTACTCTCTGTTTCCTATCACTTAGCCAATTTCGTATCCATGCTGCCACTGTCCTTTTTATTCCATGGGCTTCAACTTTGTTGGCAAGCCTATTATGTGGCACTTTATCAAACACCTTTTGGAAGTCCATGTACACCACGTCAACTGCATTGCCCTCATCAACCCTCTCTGTTACCTCATCAAAAAACTCGATGAAGTTAGTTAAGCGCGATTTGCCTTTAACAAATCCGTGCTGGCTTTCCTTAATTAATCCACACTTGTCCAAGTGAATGTTAATTTTGTCCCTGATTATCATTTCTAAAAGCTTCCGCACTACCGAGGTTAAACTGACTGGCCTGTAATTGGTGGATTTATCCTTACACCCTTTTTATGAACAAGGGTGTAACATTTACAATTCTCCAGTCCTCTGGCACCACCCCTGTATGTAAGGAGGATTGGAAGATTATGGCCAGTACCTCCACGATTTCCACCTTAACTTCCCTCAGCATCCTAGGATGCATCCCATCCAGTCCTGGTAACTTATCAACTTTAAGTACAGCCAGCCTTTCAAGTACCTCCTCTTTATCAATTTTTATCCCACTACCTCCTCTTTCACTATGACTTTGGCAGCATCTTCTTCCTTGGTGAAGACAGATGCAAAGTACTCATTTAGTACCTCAGCCATGCCCTCTGCCTCCATGCGTTGGTCTCCTTTTTGGTCCCTAATCGGCCCCACCCCTCCTCTTACTACCCGTTTACTATTTATATTCCGATAGAAGACTTTTGAATTCCCTCTTACGTTAGCTGCCATTCAATTCTCATACTCTCTCTCTTTGCCCCTCTTATTTTCTTTTTAACTTCCCCTCTGAACTTTCTATATTCTTCCAAAACTGGACTTGTGTGCGTCTTCCTTGGCTTAACGGCACCGTCAGTGTCAGAGCCTCTACCCAATGCCCCTACACTCTGGATTTCTCTTTGTAAACATCCTTGACTTGCTCCCTCTCTCCGCACCTTCAGAAGTCTCTTCAAAACTTACCTCTTTAATGTGCAGTCATTCACCTTCCCAAAACTCTCTCCTACTTCCTGTAAAGCAGCGCAGGATATTTCATTACATGGAAGGCTCTATATAAATGCAAGATGTTTTGATTTCACAGGCGCAGCTTTGGCGCAGAACAAAGAAAGATTCTGTCTTTTATTTCCAATGGTTCTCAGCCAATCTAACCTATCTTTAATGTCCTTAATTTAGGCTCGGTTAATACATGAAACCAATTCGTTTTGAATTTTCTCTATTCCGTGTGACATTTATTTATGAAATGCTACACAAACGTACTTATTAGAAGTGCAGGTCTGCAAGCACATGAATAGAGGAAAAAGTCCAGTTAATGTTTCAGGTAGAGGCCCTTCATCAGAAATAGCCTCAACCCGCTCCTCTAACGAAAAGTCTGTTTGAAACATTAATCTTCCCTTTCTCTTTCCAGATCCTGGCGGACACTCTGTGTATCTCCAGCTTTTTTTTAAAAAATTCAGTTTTTAAAACCTTCCTTGGCAATCCTTACAAGTTTAGGTCTCTCTCTCCCTGTCTCTCTCTCTCTGCCTCTATCTCTATCTCTGTCTCTATCTCTGTCTCTATCTCTGTCTCTCTCTCTCTCTGTCTGTCTCTATCTCTGTCTCTCTTGCTGCCTCTCAGATTTACTTTTGACCAGCTAGTATTCTATTTCAGAGAGTGGTTTGAATGTGGAACTCGCTACCACAGGGAGTAGTTGAGGCGAATAGCATAGATGTATTTAAGGTGAAGCGAGACAAACACATGAGGGAGAAAGGAATAGAAGGATATGGTGATGGGGTTAGATGAAGTAGGGTGGGAGGAGGCTCGTGTGGAGCATAAACACCGGCATGGACCAGTTGGGCCGAATGGCCTGTTTTTGTGCTGTAAATTCTATGTAATTCTATTGCAACTAGGTGTTCCATTTCTCTCCATTAACATTAATGTTAATGTAACAGGGAAAACTTGCAGGTAGAGCAAAATGAGAAACAAAAAGAGGAAATGCTGGAAACACATAGCAGACCAATCAGCATCTGTTGAAAGAAAGAACTTGCATTTGTATAGCGCCTTTCATGACCTCAGGACGTCCCAAAGCACTTTCAGAACTGAAAAATGAAAATTGAGTAAGTATTTTTACAGAATCAGAACAAAGTGGTTGGAACACGAGAGGAAGTATTGGTGGAATGACCTGTCACCCACTTGAAAGAAAAACAAGATTGTCAGGTGGCTGAGATGATCTTTATAACAGATAATAGACAGAAGCATTGAAGAAATCAAAGACGTTCGAGAAACAAAATCATGTGAATAGCTAAGGCAGTGGCAGGCAACCCAAAGAAGAGACAAGAAGATAAATTGAAATCCCAAAAGCCAGGTCTGAGATTAAAGCGATAAGCCAGTTAAACGGGGTAGGGTCCATCGGCCCTAAAAAGCGAGGAAGAGCAGGCCAATACCACTGGTGCAGACTTCCCCACCAGCACTGTGTGCCAACGAAGGGCCTAAATTGCTCAAGGCGGAAGCAGAAATCTTTTTGAGCATTGTTATAGAATAATATGTCTGACCTTATTGATGGAACAAAATGGCATTGGCATTAAATTGGGAGTTTCAACGATGGTGTAAAGCATGATATCGGCTCGGCCACCCATTAAACACCTCTCCCATTGACTATAATGGAACTGAAAATGGGGAGAGGTGTTTAATGGGTGGGCGAGCCGATATTGTGCTTTTCACACTATCACCTAAAGTCAAGATCTCCCCCATTGTCAGTGTGACAGAGCCAGTTGCTGCAGCCAGTGCAAGTACTAGCTTTGTCTCTACAGTTCACTGTGTAACTATTTTGGATCAAACTGCTTGGAAGTGTGCGCTTCAGAGTATTCCCCTATGGGTGGACTACCCTTTCACCTCAATGACCAACTACGATTTTGATGATTCACTGGTGCATGCAATTACTAATACCCTAATTCTTCTTCCACTGTACTTCTTAGAGCCACAGGAAAGGGGAGTGGTGTCATGGGTATATAGGCATGTGTCCTCTGAGCACTTTAAGCTCTGAACTGAAGAGTTTGGCATCAGAGATTGTATTTTACAGAGTTGAGGTCAAGTCAGTAAACCTATGTTTGGTTTTTTGAAGCCAAATTCGGCTCTATGGCTCCAGTTTGGCTGTCTCGCATAATTCTCAAAGGAAGTATCCCAAAAGAAGAGCCCACAAAGGGGGAAATACTCATGAAAAAGATAACCTCTCCACTGGCTGAAATTTATTGATTGAACTACTTTATATAGAAGACAGGAAGAATTATGTAGACGACCATTATAAACACAACTGAAGGGTATAGAAGAGCCTTCAGATTTCTACATTAAAGGACCTGAGCATCCACTCAACATAAGTACCAGATAAGAGTTTTAGGAAGTTCAGCATATGGGTCTCTGTGTTCACATGGCAACAGCCACTCAAAGACTTTGACCTGCCAATAAATCCATTCTATTTAATTTAAACACTTAAATAAAAAAACAAAGTTCAAACACATCGCCATCAAGAGAGAGGTTTGTGTCCTGCCAGTGAGCCCACACACTTCACTAATTTCATCCTAACTGGGCTTTGGGATTCAAGCTGTTCTGTCAGTCTCCTGTGTCACGCCAAGCTGACCACACATGCCACAAACAGCTCAGCCAGACGTTGAATGGAGCAATCGCTCATTATTCCCTGCCTTCTGCTATGTGTGGGCTGGGGAGAGATAATAAGTAGGAGCGGCCTGAGGCAGCAGATAGCGGCATGTGTTGTCAGCGTCAATTTTTTGTACTCGGTAGCTCTGATTTTCCCAATGTGTTGCTGCTACTACAATAACCACTGTTGCCCCAATTGTTCCCACAGTTTACCAAGCACCTTGCTGCAGGTATTTGTACATAGGATTCCTGATATGTAACACTAAGGTAAGGTAGGCTGTTTAGAAAGTCCACTGCTAATGTGCTTTATGCTGTTAACATTTTTAACAGCATAAACCTCGGTAGTGAGGAAGCTTTTAGCAACAGTAATCAGGCACAAAATTAACAGTCACTTGGACAAGTGTGGATTAATTAAGGAAAGCCAGCACGGATTTGTTAAAGGCAAATCGTGTTTAACTCACTTGATTGAGTTCTTTGATGAGGTATCAGAGAGGGTTGATGAGGGTAATGCGGTTGACGTGGTGTACATGGATTTTCAGAAGGCGTTCGACAAAGTGCCACATAATAGGCTTGCCAGCAAAGTTGAAGTCCATGGAATACAAGGGACAGTGGCAGCATGGATACGGAATTGGCTAAGTGACAGGAAACAGAGAGTAGTGGTGAACGGTTGTTTTTCGAACTGGAGAACGTATACAGTGGTGTTCCCCAGTGGTCGGTTCTAGGACCACTGCTTTTCTTGATATATTAATGACTTAGACTTGTGTGTACAGGGCACAATTTCAAAATTTGCAGATGACACAAAACTTGGAAGTATAGTGAACAGTGAGGAGGAGAGTGATAGACTTCAGGAAGACATAGACAGGCTGGTGAAATGGGCGGACGCGTGGCAGATGAAATTTAACGCAGAAAAGTGTGAAGTGATACATTTTGGTAGAAAGAATGAGGAGAGGACATATAAACTAAATGGAACAATCCTGAAGGGGGTGCACGAACAGAGAGACCTGGGGGTATGTGTGCACAAATCGTTGAAGGTGGCAGGGCAGGTTGAGAAAGCAGTTAAAAAGGCTTACAAGATCCTTTTTTAAAATTCTTTCATGGGATGTGGGCATTACTGGCAAGGCCAGCATTTATTGCCCATCCCTAGTTGCCCTTGAGAAGGTGGTGGTGAGCCGCCGCCTTGAACCACTGCAGTCCGTGTGGTGAAGGTACTCCCACAGTGCGTTAGGGAGGGAGTTCCAGGATTTTGACCCAGCGACGATGAAGGAACGGCGATATACTTCCAAGTCAGGATGGTGTGTGACTTGAAGGGGAACTTGGAGGTGGTGGTGTTCCCATGCACCTGCTGCCCTTGTCCTTCTAGGTGTTAGAGGTCGCGGATTTGGGAGATGCAGCCGAAGAAGCCTTGGCGAGTTGCTGCAGTGCATCTTGTAGATGGCACACACTGCAGCCACGATACGCCGGTGGTGGAGGGAGTGAATGTTTAAGGTGGTGGACGGGGTGCCAATCAAGCGGGCTGCTTTGTCTTGGATGGTGTCGAGCTTCTTGAGTGTTGTTGGAGCTGCGCTCATCCAGGCAAGTGGAGAGTATTCCATCACACTCCTTACTTGTGCCTTGTAGATGGTGAAAAGGCTTTGGGGAGTCAGGAGGTGAGACAGTCGCCGCAGAATACCCAGCCCCTGACCTGCTCTTGTTGCCACAATATTTATGTGGCTGGTCCAGTTAAGTTTCTGGTCAATGGTGACCCCCCAGGATATTGATGGTGGGGGATTCGGCGATGGTAATGCCGTTGAATGTCAAGGGGCAGGTGGTTAGACGCTCGCTCGTTGGGCTTCATAAATAGAGGTATAGAGTACAAAAGTGTGGAAATTATGATGAACCTGCATAAGACACTGGTTCGGCCCCAACTGGAGTACTGTGTCCAATTCTGGGCACCGCACTTTAGGAAGGATGTGAAGGCCTTAGAGAGGGCGCAGAAAAGATTTACGAGAATGATTACAGGAATGAGGGACTTCAGTTACGTTGATAGACTAGAGAAACTGGTATTGTTCTCCTTTGAGCAGAGAAGATTGAGAGGAGATTTGATAGAGGTGTTCAAAATCATGAGGGGTCTGGACAGAGTAGATAGAGAGAAACTGTTCTCATTGGCAGAAGGGTCGAGAACAAGAGGACACAGATTTAAGGTGATTGGCAAAAGAACCAAAGGCGACGTAAAAAAAAGCTTTTTTACGCAGCAAGTGGTTAAAATCTGGGATGTACTGCCTGAAAGGGTGGTGGGGGCAGGTTCAATCACAGCTTTCAAAAGGGAGTTGGATAAGTATCTGAAGGGAAGAAATTTGCAGGGTTATGGGGAAAGGGTGAGGGAGTGGGACTAGCTGAAGTGCCCTTGCAGAGAGCCGGCACGGGCTCGACGGGCTGAATGGCCTTCTTCCGTGCTGTAACCATTCTGTGATTCTAACAGCTATTTTAAATCACAGCAGAACCAATTGGTAGGAACCGCTGATCACCATCTCAATCAGCGCACATAATTTTGCACGTGTTTGCGTATTTTTGTACTCGTCAAGGTGAGGGATGACTTGCATTTATGTAGCACCTTATCGCATCTCAGAAACATCCCAAAGCACTTCACTTGTTATGTAGGTAAACGTGGCATCGATTTTGCACAGAGCAGAATTATCCAAATAGGAATGAGATAAATCAGCATTTGATCAGTTTTTTGGTGGTGTTGGTTGATGAAGGACTGTTGTCCAGGACATCAGGAGAAATTCTTGCTCTTCTTCAAGTAGTGCCATACAATTTTCAGTGTGAATCATCAGAATAGGCAGGCGGGATTCGTTTTGAGGTGTCCTCTGAAGGACGGCATCTCCAGCAATGCAGCACTCCCTCAGTACTGTACTTTGAGGAGGTAACTAAGTGTGTAGATGAAGGTAGAGCAGTTGATGTCGTATACATGGATTTTAGTAAGGCGTTTGATAAGGTTTCCCATGGTCGTCTCATGAAGAAAGTAAGGAGTTGTGGGATAGAGGGAAATTTGGCCGATTGGATAAGTAACTGGCTATCTCATAGAAGGCAGAGGGTGGTGGTGGATGGAACATTTTCGGACTGGAGACCAGTTACCAGCGGTGTGCCACAGGGGTCGGTGCTGGGTCCTCTGCTGTTTGTGATTTTTATCAATTACTTGGAGGAGGGGACTGAAGGGTGGATCAGTAAATTTGCTGATGACACCAAGATTGGTGGAGTAGTGGATGAGGTGGAGGGCAGTTGTAGGCTGCAAAGAGACATTGATAGGATGCAGAGCTGGGCCGAAAAATGGCAGATGGAATTTAACCCTGATAAGTGCGAGGTGATTCATTTTGGTAGGGCAAATTTGAATAAGGATTACAGGGTCAACGGCAGGGTTCTGAGGAACGTGGAGGAGCAGAGGGATCTGGGGGTTCATATCCACAGATCTCTGAAGGTTGCCACTCAAGTGGATAGAGCAGTAAAGAAGGCCTATGGTGTGTTGGCATTTATTAACAGAGGGTTTGAGTTTAAGAACCGTGAGGTTATGCTGCAACTGTACAGGACCTTGGTGAGACCACATTTGGAATATTGTGTGCAGTTCTGGTCACCTCACTATAGGAAGGACGTGGAAGCATTGGAAAGAGTGCAGAGGAGATTTACCAGGATGCTGCCTGGTTTGGGGGGGAGGTCTTATGAGGAAAGATTGAGGGAGTTGGGGCTTTTCTCTTTAGAGAGGAGGAGGATGAGAGGCGACTTAATAGAGGTTTATAAGATGATGAGGGGGATAGATAGAGTGGATGTTCAGAGACTATTTCCTCGGGTAGAGGCAGCTGTTACAAGGGGGCATAACTATAAGGTGCATGGGGGGAGATATAGAAGGGATGTCCGAGGTAGATTCTTTACTCAGAGAGTGGTTGGGGTGTGGAATGGACTGCTTGCTGTGATAGTGGAGTCGGACACTTTAGGAACTTTCAAGCGGTTATTGGATAAGCACATGGAGCACACCAGAATGATAGGGAGTGTGATAGCTTGATCTTGGTCTCGGACAATGCTCGGCACAACATCGAGGGCCGAAGGGCCTGTACTGTGCTGTACTGTTCTATGTATCTATGTGCTGAAATCCTGGAGAGGGGCTGGCACATGACCATTCCAGGTGAATGGACTGTTTTCCTTTCCATCTTTGGACAGCATCAAAGCACCGTCTGAGTTAGATGTAATCCAGAGCTCAACATATACCGCCATATTGTGTCCCAACACCTACTGCACTCGAGGCATTTTCATTCCGCTTGGCTGCTATCTTTATATGTGGTTCATTTAGCATCAAATTAAGTTGTTTGTACTGAACACGATGTGCCCTGAGAACATGAGTTAAATTGGTCTAAACTTGTATTATTTGGTAACCTTACAGTCATCAGTGAGAAGGAACTTCCTATCTGTCTGACTTGGATTTGGGCCCAGGTCACAGAAATGCCAGGACCTCATTCTAATAATTCGAAGTAAACTTATTCGCAGTAACTAAGTAGTACAGTTCACTGTACCTTCCCACTGCATCCCAGGATGGTAAGACATGGATTCTTAACTGTGGTTGCATCTTTGCATTGAAATCCCATTTTTAACTGCGATGTATGTGAGATGTACAGAGCGGAGACTAGATACTGTTTCATAAGGCTGCAGAGGAAAATCAGAGAGCAAGGTAACTCATAAAACACAGTGACAATGGCAGAAGCCTGGTAGCAGGACAATGCTAATGCTGAGGGAAAAGGGAGAATAAACATCAACTAGAGCACGTTTTGATTGCTTACATACACATCTAGAATTTAAAATTTGAACCTATTTATTTCTAGGGTACAAAGTTCGAATGATTTGAGCAGCAAAACAGACAAAATTGTGAATGTTGTAAGGCGTCTGGGAATACCGGGCATGTTTCTGCAGCATGTGAAGGCATTAACAGGCATAATTCTGCAGTATGTATGACTAAGACACGGTTTGTAGAGTGCGACGGAGTTCCCAGGACCGGTTCATGTGCATGAATGCGGTTATCGAGGCGGGTTCTCATGGCGCATGAATGGCAGCTGGCAGGGCCAGGTTTACACAGAGGTCATCATTCCACCCTTGGTAACACATACAGGGGGCACATAAAGTGTAAGTGTAAGGTGAAGGTTTCTGAAATGCACGGCTGCAATAGTGCAATGTGATTTTAAAGAAGAAAAGTTGAATTGAGTGCAGGCAGGAATGGCAGTATAGTGATGTGATTGATACTTGTGCTGTGAAATCTTATCCTATCATGGGATACATACATATAATATGGCAGCAGCTGGCCTTGTGCCATAGGTTTCTGTTTTCCTCCATGTCCATCCTCCCTTAAGTTTCTATTTATGTCGCTTGTGTAACTAGGCAAAATATAGGAGTCGGGAGGTGAAACAAAGAGCCAATTTTGATTAATATCTCAACAACAACAAGAACTTGTATTTATGTAGTGCCTTTAACGTAATAAAATGTCCCAAGGCGGTTCACAGGAGTGTTATAAAACAAAATTTGATACCGAGCCATGCAAGGAGATATTAGGACAGGTGACCAAAAGCTTGGTCCAAGAGGTAGGTTTTAAGGAGCATCTTAAAGGAGGAAAGAGAGGCGGAGAGGTTTAGGGAGGGAATTCCAGAGCTCAGGGCCCAGGCAGCTGAAGACACGGCCGCCAATGGTTGAGCGATTAAAATCAGGGATACTCAAGAGGCCAGAATTGGAGGAGCGCAGAGATCTCGGAAAGTTGTTGGGCTGGAGGAGGTTACAGAGATAGGGAGGGGCGAGGGCCATGGAGGGATTTGAAAACAAGGATGAGAATTTTAAAATCGAGGCGTTGCTTAACTAGGAGCCAATGTAGGTCAGCGAGCACAGGGGCGATGGATGAATGGAACTTGGTGCCAGTTAGGACACGGGCAGCAGAGCTTTGGATGATCTCAAGTTTACGGAGATAGGAGGGCAAAAAAGGTCCTACTTTTAAAGGCCAAGAATCACCACCCATTACAAGAGGGGTGGATATAGTGACCTAAAGAGTCAGGGATTGCATTTCACAACATCTACAGACTAAAAAAAACATAGCCTGGAAATTACCCTGTGCTCAATTTATTTGGGTCAAATTCCTCTGGCCACTATTTTAACATTGACTCTAACCTGTTTATTTTAAAACTATGGAACTCCTTACCTCCCTCAGTCTCTCCTGCCTTCTACAATCGACAGGCTTTTAAAGCGCAAGCTTGGTAGCACCTAATCATTACTTTCTGATTTATCTTGGCTCTCTTCTACTCTTCTCAACCTTGCTGGTGCTCTGCGCTCACCTCTTTTCAATTGAAACAAAAAATGTGCTGATTATATATAATTTACACAGGCGAGTTATGCAACTTTCGACTTCGAGAGTATAATACTTTTGCCGCTGGAGTAACCTTCTAGTGACTTCTGCTAATTAGATCTAATTTGCCGATCTGAGTTAGGTTAATTACAGCATCAACTTCTCGTGTAACTCAGAACCAATCTTAATGAAATGTGGAGGATATAGGTAAGGATATTGTTGACCAAACATGAAGGAGAAATATGCTGCAATACATCATAGAAAACAAGCCTTCAGTGGTGCATAAACCATAGCTTATTAAATTAAATATATCCTTTACATAGTGCTCTGTCAAACAGGAAGAATGCTGTTTAAATGCCTGTTACACAGGCAGAGTACGATGGCATTGCTATTTATAAATGCCAGAACCATTCAATCTTGAAAGCCTTATACCATGGATCTCAGTACTTCAGAGGCCAAAAGTTCTGTAACATGTATCTTTATTTAAATACTTGTTTTCTTCCCTCTATCACATCATTTAAACTGTTGCTCCAGTGCGGTATTGAGGGAGTGCTGCATTTTCAGAGGTGCCATCCTTTGGATGAGTTGTTAAAATGAGGTCCCATGCGCCAGGTTGAGATTAAAGATCAGGGAGTTCTCCCAGTGTCCTGGCCAATATTCTTCCTTCAACAACACCATCTAAATTATGGTCATTCATTTCTTTTGTGGAATCTTACTGTGTGCAAAATGGCTGCCACATTAACCTGCATAACAACAGTCACTGTACTGCAAAGTAACTTATAGTTCGCAAAGCACTTTGAGAAGTTTCATAGGGAAATGATAATCCGTTATATAAATGCAATCCTTTTCTTTTTTCACCCCATTCCACGCACCACGTTCTGGCCAGTTGGAAGACTCAGCAGTACTGCTCTCCCAATACTGCTCTCCAACCAGGCCATTTTTCCTTGGCTTGTGATAGCCTGGTTCCACTCGAAGCAGAATTGGAATGTCTGCCCTTTGGCTAATGATAATGGCTCCACTAAAATATTTTTAAGCCCAATGATACGTGAGGATATTGCTCCAGAATGCATCCCACAACAACACAATATTATCTCGCAGGTCACTGCATAATGTATTCTAGGATGTGCAATTTGGCAACTTAAGTCGCTTGTAGCTGGATCGCTGCCAAACTGGAACCCATTTATTCTGGTGTTGGAAAGTATGAGATTTGGTTATGCTTTTAGAGCCACATTCTAGCCAAATTCGAGCTGTTCTGGTTCAAAAGATGGAATGTCACCAGGTTTTAAGAGGAGCCGGTGGTAACTAACACCCACTGGCCCCCCTCAGACCAGTCCCAAGGCTTCTCACTACACTTTCCCTCTACTACCCTTCAGTAGCTCTGTCTGTCAAAAACCTTTCCATCACCCTCTTAAAATTTATAACATCACCCACTTTCACTACCTCCCAAGGTAGGCTATTCCATCTGTATGCCACCTTCTGTGTGAAGAAAGTTATACTTTACTATGTAATTCAGTCTTTATTAATAGAAAAATAATGGATAGTTGGGAGTGAGCCAGAAGTTGCGTCACATCTTAAGGGTGAAGTTCCAGTGGCTCATAATCCTCCTTTGTGGCACACTGCAACATGGAGGATAGGAATGCAGCTACTTTCCGAAGTTTCCCACACAGTAAGTCCCTCATAGCAGTTAAGGGCTTCCAGGGAAATATGAAGTAGAAGTGACTGAGTAAAGGAAAGTCAGAGGAGTTGGCTAATGCCACTCTCATTGCACCTCCTGAATAACTAACTCAGAGTACCATTGGGGAATCAAGCTGTATTCCATAGCCACACATAGGACGGGGGTAAATAGAAAGCAACAGCAGAAAATAATGGGTGGGAGACTATCAGCTATTTTTTAATACAACAGATTGTGTATGGAATTTTAAGTTCAGTATCGACCAGTTTTGCCAAAGTTTCTATGTTTGCTTATTTATTTTTGCCCATTTTCATGAATATCAATGCAGACCTAAACCAGCATTCAGAGAAGGGCATTGCAGTCCTCTGTGGCATTCTTGCAAGTTTTACCAGAAATAGATTTATAGGGAAATTCCATAAGCTGTGCACATTATAAAACTCGTGACTATAATAATAACCAGGACTCATTGAAGTGAAAAGAATCCTAGTGCTAGTGTTAGATCACAACTTATTAATATAGTGGACAGCCTCATAACACTATATTTTGTACCTGTACCAACAGCACTGAGTAAAGAGGGAGCCTTAAAAGAGGAGCAGTTTACGCCAGTTCTTTAATACTCAGAGAGCTGTAAGTTATGCTTATTAGATCAAAATCTGCGATGTATCGGAGAGCAATGTAAAGATTTATTGTACATAAAAGAACAGGAGAGATTCTCAGAGAGTTGCACAGTGTCACTTCAACAAAGACTGTATGCTGAGGTGAGCAAACAGCTTTAGTGCAAAATCATGGGAAATTTAAATGAATTGCTTTTAAAGAAACCGACCCATTCATGCCTCCGATCTCAGCTGAGGCTTTTGATTCATTTAATTTCTCTTTTCCCCCCCTCCTCTTTCATTCTAAATAGTTTGACAGCTGCATAGAATCCCGATGCTTGTGAGAGGTCTTGTGTTTTTTCTTGCCAGGAACCCCACAGAGCCGTGACGGAAACCGTTGACCCCGGCTTGCAATGTTTCTGTAGCAGTTTGTCAAACATCTGGAAATCAGCGTGCTCACATCTCCCCTCGGTCTACTCATGCCTTCGCTCATTTATATTAACTGGTTAAGTTTGTGGTTTTCTGAAAATTTGTGACCCCCCCTGCTCTCTCACAAGGTCAAGTGGCGATTGCCAATGTTGTCTGCATTTAACACATGTTTAGTTCAGCAAAGCCAAAACAGTTCCCAAAAGTTTGGTAACCATTAAGGTACTTCCTCAGCTAGTTCCGGCTGTCAGGCCTGGGATGTATTGAGGGGGGTGGGGGATGGGGATGGGACTGTAATGAATTTTTTTTTGTAGTTTTCCACGATAGGGATTAAAGCTGGCAGCTGATGTAGCTAAGGACTAACTCACGCAAGGCAGCCCCAGACAGGAAACAGTTCTTCAGCTGGTGTTTTGATATAGGATCAAGAGATCAGGCGAGGAGTTGTGAACTTTACATGTAATAAAGGCCCGCATAGCTGTGCTGCACTCATCTCGAGGGCTTAGGATAAGAAAGGAAATTACCAGATCATATAAAAGAAAAAAAAATATGAATTGAAAAACAAGAAAGCAATACCTGCCACATCGTGTCCATTATCATCTCTAACCAGTTCTCCTCATGTTTTTTCTGTTACTGTGAGGGATATTAACAATAGAACATTTCAAGCACCAAGTGTCAACATCAAGTAGTCGTAGGTCAGGTGTAGCTTGTGTTAAATACAGAGGCAGATGTCCCTCTACTCTGCCCCAACAGGATGTTGGTCCCCAAAATCGAGCCTAGTTATGCCAATTTTACGCCTGTAAAATGGGCACAACAAGGTCCAATTTCTATCCCCTTAAGTAAGACCTGAATGCGCAATATGGATAAATATGATATTTCTTTCCCCCTGCCCCGACAGGGATCCCGTTACCTTAACTCTAATTCCCGCTCCAGAGACTTGAGCACAAAAATCTAGGCTGTCACTCCAGCAATGGTCTGGAGGTCCCGCGCAGCCGTCTCACCAGCTTTTAAACGGAAAAGCTGCGCAAGTGCAGAAATTTGAATGGGCCATGCAGCGCGTTAAAAGGGCAACGCACCCAAAAAGAAATTAGAGGGAACATTGCACTCCGGTGCAGTGCTGAGAGAGTGCTGCACTGTCGGAGGGGCAGTACTGAGGGAGCGCCGCACTGTCGTAGGGGCAGTACTGAGGGAGCGCCATACTGTCGTAGGGGCAGTACTGAGGGAGCGCCGCACTGTCGGAGGGGCAGTACTGAGGGAGCGCCATACTGTCGTAGGGGCAGTACTGAGGGAGCGCCGCACGGTCGGAGGGGCTGTACTGAGGGAGCGCCGCACTGTCGTAGGGGCAGTACTGAGGGAGCGCCGCACTGTCGTAGGGGCAGTACTGAGGGAGCGCCGCACTGTCGGAGGGGCAGTACTGAGAGAGTGCTGCACTGTCAGCGGTGCCGTCTTTCAGGTGAGACATCAAACTGAGGCCCCGTCTGCTCTCTCAGTTGGATGTAAAAGATCCCATGGCACTGTTTCAAAGAAGAGCAGGGGAGTTCTCCCTAGTGTCCTGGCCAATATTTATCCCTCAATCAACATCACTAAAACAGATTATCTGGTCATCATCATATTGCTGTTTGTGGGAGCTTGCTGTGCGCAAATTGGCTGCCACGTTTCCTACAATACAATAGTGACTACACTTCAAAAAGTACTTCATTGGCTATAAAGTGCTTTGGCGCGTCCTGAGGTTGTGAAAGGCGCTATAGAAATGCTAGTCTTTCTTTTTATTAGCACATTGGTGATACAGTACTTTGCCCCTTGGTACATGTTCACAGATGTGATTCCCACACATGACATTTCCAATTACAACCACTTTGTAGAGGAGACATAGTAAAGAGGCAAGGTGCCTCCCAGCATGAAGTGAACAAATCAGCCAGCAGCCAGTTCAAAAACATGAGCAGAGGGCTAGGAACAGGTCTTTAGCAGCCTTCTCAGCCAGGCTTGATGTGGGGACCCAGGAGACCAAATACACACATCTCAATTTGTGAGCCTGGGAGTCCACTGTGTTAAAAACTTGTAAATCCAAGTGGAGGGATTTAGTTCTGATTTGATCTAATCTTTCCTTCTGATTGGCTTTTGGAGCACAAAGCAGAAGGTGAAGTGTTTCAATTGATGTATGAGGACACTATTATGGAGGGTTCTGAAAGAATGGGAAATATCTGCAGTGTAACCCAGTGCTCGCTGACCTACATTGGCTCCTGGTCCGACAACGCCTCGATTTTAAAATTCTTATCCTTGTTTTCAAATCCCCTCCATGGCCTTGCCCCCTCCCTATCTCTGTAATCTCCTCCAGCCGTACAACCCTCCGGGATCTCAGCGCTCCTCCAGTTCTGGCCTCTTGTGCATCCCCGATTTTAATTGCTCTACCACTGGCGGCCGTGCCTTCAGCTGCCTAAGCCCCAAGCTCAGGAATTACCTCGCTAAACCTCTCTGCCGCTCTACCCTCCTTTAAGACGCTCCTTAATACCTAGCTCTGTGACCAAGCTTTTGGTCATCTGCCCTAATTTATCCTTATGTGGCTCGGTGTCAGATTTTGTTTCATAACACTCCTGTGAAGCGCCTTGGGACGTTTTACTACATTAAAGTCGCTATATCAATGCAAGTTGTTGTTTTTGGGTAAAGTCACAGCCTGGTGTAGTACTGAGCCTTTCAGAGCAGAACCTCCCAGATTTGATTCACAGTCGGTGCTGAGTTAGCTAGTCATAGCCTTAACAACAGTGAGGAGCTGCAAATGGCCTCAGCACTCATTTGCTAGGGAGGTGGATAATTTCAGCCACAGTTCTCACTCTTGACCGCTATCCACTGACACCTGCTGGAAAGTATATGAAACTAACATGAGCCATGATCAGGCTGAGCTAAACTGCTCACTCTCTAGGCTCACACATGAAGTCAACCAATTCTGCTCTGTGACCAAGCTTTTGGTAACCTGTCCTAATATCTCCTTATGTGACCCTCGGTGTCAAATTTTGTCTGATAACTCTCCTGTGAACGGCCTTGGGACGTTTTACTGCATTAAAGACGCTATATCAATGCAAGTTGTTGTGGTTGTTACTCAACATTAGAAAGTACACAAAAGCAACTTGGTCTTTGATTGGCTCCTACCTCCGATCACAAAATTGTCAACTCACTGTTTTTGTTTCATGAAGAAAATTGTGTTTTGTTAGATTAAACCACAAACTACAAGAAGGAACATTCAACAGTATTAACACAGGCTGACATCCAGCGCAATATGTAGAATAGCATCACAGAACGTGGTACAAATATTCCAATAAATTCCAACTGTGCGACTGCATCTACTTTTCTCACTATTCCACTAACCAAGGTGTCAGGCTGTGGTTCAGTGGGTAGCACTCTCGCCTCTGAGTCAGAAGGTTTTTGGGAGTCCTACTCCAGAGATTTGAGCACATAATCTAGTCTGACACTCCATTGCAGTACTGATAGAGTCGAAGGTGCTGTCTTTTGGATGAGACCTTAAATCGAGGCCCCATCTTCCCTCTCAGGTGGACGTAAAAGATCCCACAAAACTATTTGAAGATGAGCAGAGGACTTCTCCCAGTGTCCTGAACAACATTTATCCCTCAACCAACACCTAAAGCAGATGATCTACTCATTGCTGAGACCTTGCTGTGCGCAAATTGGCTGCCACATTTCTTACATTACAACAGTGACTACACTTCAAGGGTACTTCATTGGCTGTAAAGCGCTTTTGGCCAGTCCTGAGGTCATGAAAAGTGCTATAGAACTGCAAGTCATTTTTCTTTAACCAGTAACCCTTCCTTCAGCTCCGTGTATTGGACCCTAATTCACAGTATGTTTTTGTTTAAAATGTGCAATCCCTCAAATTCTTACAATTTGCCTGCAGATAGAATTATTACTTAGGTGGGGTGGTATCAGTGACAGAGCAGACATGTGGAAGGAGCCAGCTCAATCAGCAAAGTGGCTTTTCCTCATTTCATTTCTCATATTTAAAGTTAGCAAAGCTTGTGTTGTTCTGTTTTGGTGTTCTTGTTCCTGAGTGCCTGCTTGTTGTTTGTAAACCTCACCCTTTTCCCCACAAACTCAGTTGTTCTTAGCCTTGGCTCACGAGTATTGAGCTTTGGAGATTTCCAGTGCTGTAGGTAAGAAATATTACTGATTATACTGGGTTGGAAAAGCAGTATGACCCTAAATGCAGGATTTTGCATTCCTTCAGAGATTTTTAAAAACTCTATATAAAATCCTTACATTCAGATAAATAAATTTAATTAAAAATACGCAGACACTACTGAAATTATAGAAAGTTTGGAAGTCAAAGCATTGAACCAATATGAAAAACTCATGCATCTTTAGAAGTCCCAGAATGAACTACAGAAGTGCTGTATTCTCAAACTCCCATGATAGCAACTTCATTAGAACCCAATACTTCATACTTAAATCATGTCGTGTTGATGGCCCACACAAGAGATTCATTGACTTCAATGGATTGGCATTTGCACTGAGGCAGAGCTTGCTATGTTGCATCACTCCTGCTAACCCAATTTATGCAATAAATCCTATCTGTACTCAAAATATATTCTGATTTCCAGGCTGTGCCTTGCAGTGTGATGTTGTCATCATTTAAGAAAGTGCTGAAGAGAGTTTTAGAGCAGGATACCTGGAAGCAATGTTCCCTCTAATTTTTTTTTCGTGCACAGTCCCTTTAACTGGCTGTGTGGCCCATTCAAATTTTCGCACATGCGCGGTTTCTTCCCTGTAAAAGCCGGTGAGCAGTCCTGTGCGGGACCTCCAGACTGCTGCGCAGCCTTGCAGCTTAGCGGGACAACGTTGCCTGGAAGATGTGAAAATGTGCTTGATAGCTCTCGGCAGAGGACTTCAAATATTTCTTAAGCCAGCAGCAAGTGAAAGTACAACTGTTCAAATGGCCCATGGTTTAGCCCAGTTTAACGGGCCTCCCTTCAACATACTGACCAAATGGATGCAGATTAGGCCCAGTTCATCGTGTGCTAATTCGAAACAACTCAATAAAAACCAACAATTAAACACAGCCCTGAATATAGGCCTCTCACCAGGGCTTAATGGTGGCAGAATAAGTTAAACTCCGTTTATTACATGAGATTCCAAGATCTTCACCACCATTTTGGGATCACAATACAGTTCCTTTTCTGTTTTAAAAAAAATCTTCCTAAAGGTGTTGCCTCTGATGTGAAAACAAGTAGTTATACTGAGAGTGCAGTGGGAGATAAGCTTGTTGTAACTTAAATGCAGTTATACCTAATAGCCCCAAGATTCCTCACCCAGCACCTGTGCACTAGTCATATTGTTCAGGAAAGCTGACAGCTCAAAAACAACTCTGAATATCGGCCACTAATACAATAGCAAAATACTGCAGATGCTGGAAATCTGAAATAACAGAAAATGCTGGAAACACTCAGCAGGCCAGGCAGCATCCGTGGAGAGAGAAACAGCTGCCTGGCCTGCTGAGTGTTTCCAGCATTTTCTGTTATTTCTGAATATAGGCCGATCACCAGACGACTACTTAATGATGACTGAATAAGTTAAACTTTGCTTATTACATGAGAGTCCATGATCTTTCCCTGCATTGTGGGAGGCACCTCTGCCCAGAGAAAAACGCTGCTTCTCCTGTGTAACATTGACAAGCTGATGGTTGGTTTGTGTGGATGCTCTCTCGCCCAAACATTGGACTCACCACTCAAATGTCTGCTGATTAGTATCAGGCGAACAAGACCCTCTTCACCTAGCTAGGTCTTCTAGATAATGGAAAGTGAGGAAAACCATACAGGAAAAAGCAGTGATTTTATTTAGTTAATAGGAGCCAGTCATTACCATTTCTAAAATGACATACTTTCTGTTTACAAATAGAGTTACAGTTAAGGTAAATGTATTACATAGAGGTTAAGGATACCTTTTGGTGAATTAATCCAGTCGAGGGGTTCAGATGGTGTATTGCATGGATATATCTTTGGGGAATTACTATGTAATGATCCAATCAAGGGATTCAGATGACATCCTAAGCTGCAAGAAAGAAGCTTGATTATTTTAGGTCAGTAGAAGGTCAGTTGCTATGTTTGTTTCACTGAGAATCACCCATCAGCTTCCTGAAGCCACACTTGGTTTGTAATGGCTGTAACGTTCTTTGGTACATCCTGAGGACAAGTAGCCTGCTGACACTCACCATCTAGGCTCAGATAAGACGGGATTCGGGAGGGATCCCAGCAGGAGTTGGCACCATCAGGAGGAGGAAGGAAATTGGTGCAAAAGTAAAGGTAATAACATGTAGTCTCTTCAGCCACAGATGTGATCTTTAATTTAAAAGGAAATGAAGGAAAGACATGCATTTATATAGCGCCTTTCACAACCTCAGGACATCCCAAAGCACTTTACAACCAGTGAAGTACTTTTGAAGTGTAGTCACTGTTGTAATGTAGGAAATTAAAGCCCAGAGAGGTAATTTTCTGACGCGTGCTGCCACCGGGAGCCTTGCCTGCTGGTGACACATATGACGAGGATGATACCAGAACTGAGGGGTCATCCCTATCAAGAAGGATTGAACGGGTCTTTGCTCTATTGTTATGAAGGGATTCAATTGGGTAGACGTAGAGAAGATGTTTTCACTAGTGAGGGAGTACAAAACTAGGGGCCATCAATATAAGATAGTCACCAATAAATCCAACAGGGAATTCAGGAGAAACTTCTTTACCCAGAGAGTGGTTAGAATGTGGAACTCGCTACCACAGGGAGTGGTTAAAGCGAATAGTACAGATGCATTTCAGGGGAAGCTAGATAAACACATGAGGGAGAAAGGAATAAAAAAATATGTGATATGGGTTGGATGAAGAGGGGTGGAAGGAGGGGCTCGTGTGGAGCATGAACACCGGCATAGACCAGTTGGGTCAAATGACCTGTTTCTGTGCTGTACATTCTAATGTAATTCTATGTGACTTTGGGCACACGTAGCACAGAATCTTCTGTCCATTAATTTGAATTACGCGCCTGAATTTCCAATATTCAGTACTGGTGGGCGTGGCTCCCTGCCGATAGGAAGTTAGCCCCTCAGCTCTCACCGTTGAGGTTTTCAGAGTTAGCAGTGCCCAGTACCACAGCCACTGGAACCTCGCCATTTGAAAATGTAATGCGATTTTAGCCCTCATCCAATTTGTCACAAATGGTAAGCTTTAAAGGAGCGTAACTTCACAACGAATTGTCAGAGCCGAGCATTTGAAAAAACGTCTGAAATAATCCAGTGCTGTGAAACAGCTCATTTATCAGCTAAAATGTACAGCTGTGTCCTTGGTAACAGAATGAATGTTCAATGGTTAGGGGGTTTCGGAATCTGTGCCATGTAGCACAAGTTTTTGTTGGATTACATGGACTATATTTTCCCACTTATATTTTCTGTAAGATGCAGCGATAATCAGGTGATATAATTCTCTAAAGTTAAATAATATTCACTCATGCACTGTACCAGAAAGGACAGATTAGCCCCAATTAAAAAATGAATCCAAGTGCAAATGACTCCAAACTATATAGAGATAGAAAATTCACAAACTGCATCTATATTGAAGTGTATTTGTGACTAATTTTGCTTAGTTCTTAAAGCACTCTCTCGAGCACTCTTGGCCTTTCTGTGCATTGCTGAGAGAGTTTCTAGGTCGGAAACCTGTAAGGATTCCATCGTTCCTTCAGAGGCTGGGGCATGGCTGTTGTTTTTTTTTCTTGAGTGCACTGATTAGCAACTTGTGAAGTGGAAGGTGATTTATCACAGCTGAGATTCACCCCAGGGCTGAGCAGAAATCACGGCGCAAATGAGCTTGTGATTTAAAAAAATAGGATCACAATGCAGGCAAATGTTGGAGAGGGAATGCAGAGCAAGCTAGGCCTAGGCATTCCCACTGCTCCTCTGAGCTTTGAGTCAGGAGGTAGCAGTGGCCAAAGGAAATAATTCCCTCCCGTTGTTTATTTCTCATGGCACTGTAGGAATTTGTCCTCTTGGGTGTTCTTCACTTTTACTTGTTACCACTTTCCTGCAGGGCCACAATTAACCCTAACAATCACCCAGTATGTTGACTTTACTGCATCTGAAACCAGCATTAGCTACCGAACAATCGGCTAGCGATTTCTTTCAATTCTCAAGATGCGTTTACATTCTGGCAAACAGATTATCCAAATAAGGAATGGGATCCTTGTTGGAAGTGAAACAAGTGTGTATTTTTACTGCAAATTAGAGCAAAGAAGTCACCAAGAAAAGGAAGTGAAAAAGTTCACAGGAAAGGTTCGGGAAAACAGACTTCCTGGTATCCCTCATCTTTTCCATTACCTCTTTCTTAGTCACAAATTCTCTTGGTATGTTTTTTGAGAAAGGTGTGGAATGCCAGAAACAAAGTTCATCAGGAAATGATCCAACAGAGTTTTGAAGAGTTGTTGAGGTATTTCTGTATTATTGTTAAAAATAGATTTCACACGATAGCTTCTCAATATCTTATAAATAGCAAGAGAGGATATTACTCCCCCGCATCTTCTGATAGCATGATCTACTCCTCATTCTCCCATCCCATAATGATGCTGTTAGTCCTTTATGTAATCACATTTCCTTAAAATTTATCATTTGTACTAAGTGTATAGACAAAACCATATTGCAGTTTCAGCAGGAAAAGTTTGAATTGGCACCAAAAACTATTATTAAAACCTCAACAGCAAAACATTGGCTGAGCAACCAAACCTCAAATACTGATTAAATATCATATTAAAATAACGTGGCCTAGAAGAGGATTTCAATTTCGATCCACTGTGTCACCTTCCATATTGGATGCTTAGGCGCCCGTTTCTAGACCATCGCATCAGAACTGTGTCGTTGCCTCATTTAATTTTTTGAGATATTTATTGTTGTTCTACCTGCCTCTAGATGATTATAACAATGAATCTGTTAAGTAGCGTAGCTGGGCAGTGGTTGGTGGGTACAGTGGACTGTGGGGATGATGGGTGAGCAAACTGGTCCAAACCTAGCAAGGATTGCTGATCATTTTGGTCAGCCTGACTGCCTCTTCCTGACCCATGTTACAGACTTTAATAAACTACAATACTTTGGCTGGGGTGCAAGATCTTCCTTGACAAGAGTTTGGTGTAGTCTCAAACCCAGAATTCGCAACACAAATCTGCCCTTAATTGGCACCACCTGGGCAATCTCAGTTCAGGAAACCATAACCATGGTGGAAAATGGAATCATTGGATGACGGGGAAGAAGCTGAATGCATTATTGTGCTTCTTGCTTTGTGCTAAGAACAAACAGGAGTGAAGTTACTAAATCAAATCAAAAGGGGTCCTCCAAATATAATGAAGGCTTCAGTATTGAGTCATGTTGTGTTTTAAATCTTTAGTAGTAAATTTCCTCAGACTACAAGAGCATTGTTTAGAGGTCGTGGGTCCTAGAGCACGGAAATAAAAGTACTGCTGCTTTTACAATGACTTTGGAAATATGCTTCGGACCTTTCTAAGTGAGTTTGTGGATTTAGCAGCAATTTGTGGACAATATCCTGCTGTGAGGACTCCAACTAAGAAATGATTTGACTCTGGCCTCAGCTCATTTCTCAGATGACCATTGCAGCTGACAGAGAAAAGTCTTCCATCCCATTAAGTTGGTTGAGCCTTGGTCTCAGAGTTGACAGTATTGTCTACTGACCCACTGCGCCTCCAATTCTTCTGATTATTATTTTCGGCAACACAAAATGATATATTCTTGAAGTCTGTTGCATTCCTCATCGTCTCTTAATGTTGATGCCTGAGTCATTGGGGCCTACCACAGGAACACAGACCCAAGGAGTGGCACCATACTCCTTAGTAACTCACCTCTGATCAGTTCTTATTTTATTTAATAGAAGATACATATGGGGGAGGGGGGGGGGGACATTTAACTCCCAGGTGGGAAGCTGTCAGAAGGTGTGGCCCACCCCCCACCCCTGGCGCTGCGTTGGGAGGCCCCGGTCCATTAAACTGGCTGGGCCTCATTAACAACCTGCCAGTCAGCTGCCCACCCGAAACGGGGTTCCATCTGGGAATTCTGGTCCGATTCAACATTCTACTAAATGGGCTCTGCTGTCTAATAGTATGTGACCTTTTATCTTATCTACAATTCTAATGAGGGTGGAGTTGGCCTTTTAAAAAGTTAAAATCACTGTAGGAATCATGTGATTTTAAGGACATTGGTAGTGTATTAGTCAGAGTGCATCATTGTCAGCCGCCCAGTAATTATTAGTAAATTTTTAGCTGAATTAGGTAAATGTCACTTCACCACAGTAGCCTGGCTTCAGCTGTGCTTATGCTTTGAGTCAGTACTATCGGCACATTTCAGCGCGAGCCCAACCAGCTGAGCCCAGGGCTCAACAAAATCCACAGGCATGCCGATATTTACTGAATAATACCTTTGGCTTCCTGTTAATTGACTGACACTTGCTAATTGTTAATCCGAGAAAACATTATTAAGAGAAATTCAAATCAAAGAAAATTAATTCACAAATTTATAATCAGATTTGAGTGTTGGATGTGTTTCTGTCACTCCGCACAATAAATTGCCTAGTGGAACCAGTTTGTGTCACATTTTGGACATTGGATGCTACTTGGCTGAAATGCGACCTCAAAATTGCAGACCATTCCAGTTGATAGATTCATTTTGAAGGCCGGTGGAAATGAGATGCATATCAGGAGTGGGCTTCAACTTGGCACTGTGTCCAAGCACTTAACAAAATGCCCTTCCAACAGCATGCACCCTACTCCAATCATTGTCTCATCTTGTTGTCACTTCAGTTTATATCAAACTGTATGCATATTAAAAAATTAGAAAGCTCTCTGCCACTGAGAGCATTCTGTATAAGTAGGGACACGGCCGCTCGATCGACAATCAACATAGATTCAAGATACCAAGACTGGTTAAAACTCCAGCTCTCAACCAAATCAACTTCCTAGTATGAGTCCTAACAGTTAATAAATTAATCCAGCTGGAACCTACAGAAGCCAGACTACCTGTGTGGTGACAAGTACCATCAGCCCCAAAAATCATTCGAGGCATGTTTCATTTTAGATGATTAAATGAATTTTTAAAACCTACTGACAGAGGGGAAAAGGGAAGAACTGATCCGTGCAAGAAGAGCAGTGTCTTCATATCTAGGAGCTGGGGTCAGATCTATTCCAAGTTAATGGAATGAACTTTCCTCTTCACCTAAAGGGATTCTGAGTAAAATAAGATTAGACACTCTCATTCCATTTCCAAGCAGATATAATCCCAATATGCCAAACTGTTCGTAATTTCACATTAAATTAGCAGTCTATTCAGAGAAACCTGGGCCAGAGTTTTGCCAGCGCTCAGAGGGCAGGTTCGGAGGCGGGTCTGCTGTCAAAATAGAAAAGTTTGACAGCGGGTTGGGAACCCACTGTCAACCCACTCACATGTCAGTTTCCCAAGTGCCGGGTCTGTCTGCGCTTTATCGACCTGACACCAAGTGGCGGGGGAGCCAATTGACATAGTTAAGAGCTTGTAAAAAGGTACTTAAACAACATTTTACCATATACTTACCATTTTTCCTGCTTTCTGACGAGTTTCACAACACTTGGGAATCACGTCAGCTAAGTAGGTCGGGTTTTCAATGACTCTCCATTGCTCTGAATAGGAAACAGCTGCAAAATTGGTATAAAAGCTACCATTTCACAGCTGTTCACTTTTCAATGTTAGAAGCTGGAGCCTTCAGGATTTGTAATACACTTTTCAGCTTAATGCAGGTTGGAAGTGTTTGGAGTAAACTCTCTATCCACTGTCACCTCCTTGGAGCAACCTCTCTCACCAATGACAGTTCGCTTCTGTCATCTTAACTTCAGCTGCCATCTATTCCAGCAGCATCGGTACCCTTGAAAAAATCTCACCTTGGTCCTCAGAATCCCACCACGATGAGCCCCAATACCAGCATCACCAACAACAACACCAACCTGCTCCGCAGTCACCTGATGCTGCACAGGGCATCAGCACCCGACCACATTGCTGCCCGGGAGGCCAGGGATGGCCTCACCAGGGCCAGATTTACTTCACTTGACACTGTACACCCTGGCTGCCACATGATGCGCCAGGTTGGCACCATCCCACACCAGCACAATAAAGCATCCCTACAATGTCCAAGCCATTCCTTTCACACTCATCACCATTGGGGGGGGAGGGGGGGGTGGTAACGTTATGCCTCACCATTCACTGCAACTCACTAAACCACTTCCAAAGGTGCACACAGATCTGTCCAAGAAGGCAAAGTGTGGAAAATAAAGATTTCAATGTTTGGCAACACATCAACAGAATCTTTTCATGAACATTGGCGAAAACACCCAAGTGCCTACCTTTGTGTGTTGTTAGTTGGTATGATTGGACAAGGATGAGGGTGAGTGTGTGGGGTGGCTAGTGAGATGGGGATGTGATGTTGTAGATAGAGAGAGAGGGATGGGTGGAGGTGCAAGGTAAGTTGGTGTGAGTAACGATGTGCAGGAGTAGGGTGGGGAAGGCAGAGTGATGGGGATGTGATGAGTGGCACAGCAGGATGATGTTTCGTGATCTACTGAGATCATTGAAAGGTTTGCGCCACTGCAGCTTGATCCTCCTGACGACATCCCTGCTTGTGACCTCCTGTGCAATGTGCAACCAGGCTGCATTGGTGTCCTGGGGAGGTTTCTTCCGCCCATTGGAAGGGAAGAGAACCTCCCTGCGTGCTGTGACTCCTTCCATAAGCATATGGGAGATCCTGGGTGCAGCTGTGCACCTTTGTGCAGTGCTTGTCAGTGTTTGCAGCACCTCAATGCTGTAGAATACTGACAGCACAACTGTCAAAATGAATGTGGACACAGTCCCTTTAAGGAAACCGGCTGATGACGCGTCATCAAATGACGTCATCAGACCTGCTTCCTTTTAATTGGCCGGGAACCTCGCAGGGCAGGCTTAACAAGCCCAATCAACGGAAAATTCTTCTCACAGAGCGGGATGGAGCTGGGAGCAGGGTCGCCACCCGCCACCTACCTTGGCCGCACTGAGCTCGCCTCAGTAGGTGAAATCACAGCCCCGGTCTCTTTGGTGTTGGGGAAATGGTAAAATGTCCCACTCTGAAGCTGAGATTATGGTTCGGTCAAGTGACTTGGCAGGGCAAAATCATGAAAGATCGCAGGCCAATTGGGAGGGAAATTAGTATATATAATAAATCGAAAGTTTTCACCTTTAACACTGCTTTCATACAGCTCCAAGAGAGGGCAGCTAGCAGAGGAATAAAACGTTCGATCTGACCGGTCAGCTGATTACGGCAAGATGGGAATGTTGAAATTTGACGAGATTAGCTTTCATTGGCCAACCTTCACCACAGGACCAGTTTAAGCGGGATCTAAATGCTGGTATCAAAGGCAGGTGCAGGCATAATGAGTTGCGTTCATAATCAACAGGAAGGGAGTCTCAGGCAACTCAGCAGAAATGGTTAGGAAGTTTCAGAGTGAGCAGGGACAGAGCAAGAAACAGGCATATTAAATGGTCTCAGCACTTTTCTTTGGGGAAGACTATCACATTGTGGTGAGTCCTAAAAATAGTGAGATGACATGCTGTGACAAATTAGCTGCCTCATTTATGGTGGCATTGTTGGTGCAGAGCACATGAAGCCATCCTAAACGCCTAAGGGGAAAATTCATTTTCGCCAGCAAAGTTGCCGGTGTTGGAAATGGCTGCAACACTAACCAATTGAAATTGGTCGGGGGGCGGGGGGGGCATGGAGATAGGTGGCGCCGCTCATGTTCCGTGCAACGCTGTCCTGGTGGCGTTGCTGGAGGGATCCTGGACGAAGTTCCTGTTCAGGTCCGGCGTTGCAGCTTCCCACAGCCTCTGTGAGCGAAACTGTGGAGCTCGCAAACAATTCATAGAGTCATAACGGCATAGAAGGAAGCCATTTGGCCCATCGAGTCTGTGCTGGCTCTCTGTAGAGCAATCTAGTCAGTCCCGCTCTATCCCCATAGCCCTGCAAGTTTATTTCCCTCAAGTGCCTATCCAGTCTCCCCTTGAAAACATTGAGTGTCTCCGCTTCCACCACTTCCATTGGCAGCGAGTTCCAGGTCACCACCACTCGCTACATAAAAAAGTTTTTCCTCACATCCCCCCTGTATCTCTTGCCCAAAATCTTAAATCTGTGTCCCCTAGTCCTTGTACCATCAACTAGTGGGAACAGCCTTTCCCCGTCTAGCCTATCCAAACCCGTCATAATCTTGTACACTTCTATCAGATCACCCCTCAACCTCCTTTGCTCGAATGAAAACAAATCCAGCTTCTCCAACCTGTCCTTTTAGCTAAGATCTCCCATCCCCGGAACCATTCTGGTAAATCTCCTCTGCACCCTCTCAAGGGCCTTCACATCCTTCCGAAAGTGCGGTGACCAAAACTGGATGCAATACTCCAGTCGTGGCCTAACCAGCGCTTTATAAAGGTTCAGCATAACTTCTCTACTTTTGTACTCAATACCTCTATTTATGAAGCCCAAGATCCCATATGCCTTGTTAACCACTCTCTCAATATGTCCTGCCGCCTTCAGGGACCTATGCACATTATCTCCCAGGTCCTTCTCTCCCTGCACACTCTTTAAAACTGTGTCATTAAATGTATATTGCCTCTCCCTGTTCCTTCTGCCAAAATGCATCACCTCACACTTCTCTGTATTAAATTCCATCTGCCACTTATCTGTCCATTCTGCTAGCCTTTCTATTTCCTGTTGCAGTCGATTGGTATTATCCTCACTGTTTGCCACACCCCCAAGTTTGGTGTCATTGGCAAATTTAGAAATTCTACTCTATTCCAATATCCAGGTCATTTATATATATATTAAAGATAACAGTGGCCCCAGCACTGACCCTTGGGGAACACCACTGTCTACCATCCTCCAGTCTGAAAAACAGCCATTTACCACAACTCGCTGTTTTCTGTCCTTAAGCCAATTCCTTATCCAAGCTGCTACTGACCCACCTATTCCATGAGCCTCAATTTTGTTAACTAGCCTTCTATGTGGTACTTTGTCAAACGCCTTCTGAAAATCCATGTAGACAACATCCATTGCATTCCCTTCATCAATCCTCTCTGTTACTTCATCAAAAAATTCAATTAGATTAGTCAAACACGATCTGCCTTTTACAAATCCGTGTTAGCTCTCCTTAATTAGCTTAAACCTCTCCAAGTGCCTGTTAGTTTTTTCCTTGATTATTGTTTCTAAAACTTTACCCACCACTGATGTTAAACTGACCGGCCTGCAGTTACTAGGATTGTCCTTACACTCTTTCTTGAACAATGTTGTCACATTTGCCACTTTCCAATCCTCAGGCACCTCCCTCGCATCTAGGAAAGATTGGAAAATTATGGCTATCTCCTCCTCCAATTCCCTGGGATGCAAGCCATCTGGACCAGGCGACTTGTCCACTCTAAGCATACCCAGCCTTTCTACTACATCCTGTCTATCAATTTCCACCCCTTCCATTGCTTCTACCTTTTCCACTTCTACCGATATTTTGTCAGCATCCACTTTTTTAGTAAACACCGATACAAAGTACTCATTGAGTATTCTAGCCTTGCCCTGTGCCTCTAAGCATATATCACCTTCTTTGTCTCTAATAGGCCCCACCCCACCTCTTACTACCCGCTTACTGTTTACATGCCGGTAGAAGATTTTTGGGTTCCCTTTTATGTTCACCGCCATTCTACTCTCATATTCTCTCTTTGTCAATCTTATTTTCATCTTCACATCCCCACTCAACTTATTGTATTTGGTCTGGTTCTCCCTTGAAGAATTCACCTGACATGCATCATACACCCTCTTTTTTTGTTTCATCATCTTCTCTATCTCCCTCGTCATCCAAGGAGCCCTTGCTTTGGTTCCCTTACCCTTCCCTCTTGTTGGAATGTACCTAGCCTGTACTTGGAACATCTCCTCCTTAAAGATCACCCATTGTTCCGTTACAGTTTTTCCTGTCCATCTTTGGTTCCATTTTACCCTGGCTAGATCCTTTCACATCCCATTGAAGTTAGCCCTTTTCCAGTTTAGAAGTTCCACTCTAGATTGTTCCTTGCTCCTCTCCATTGCTAATCTAAATCTTATGGTACGATGATCACTTGCACCCAAGTGTTCTCCCACACTTGGTCGACCTGGCCCACCTCATTCCCCAGCACCAGATCCAGCAATGCCTCCTTCCAAGTTGGGCCAAGAACATATTGGTCAAGGAAATCCTCCCCCTCCTTTCCCTTTACCCTAGCATTATCCCAATCGATATTTGGGTAATTAAAGTCCCCCAGTATCACCACTCTATAGCTCTTACATATCTCGGCGATTTCCCTGCAGATTTGCTCCTCTACCTCCCTCTAACTATTTGGAGGCCTATAGAATACCCCAAATAGCGTGATCATACCCTTTTTGCTCTTCAACTCTAACCAAATGGATTCTATCCTTGTCCCCTCAAGAACATCTTCCCTTTCCAACACTACAATGTCTTCCTTAATCAGCACTGCCACCCCACCTCCCTTTTTCCTTCCATATCTTTTCTGAACACCTTGTACCCTTGAATATTAAGTGCCCAGTCCTCACCATTTTTAAGCCACGTTTCCGTTATTGCCACAACATCATATTGCCAAACTGCTAATTGTGCTTGTAGCTCACCAACTTTGTGCATTTACTATCCAACACAATCACTCTTTTATGCACCTTATTCCACTTTTCTACTCATATATGCTGGTGCCCATCCCCCTGCCAAGCTAGTTTAAACCCTCCCCAACAGCACTAACAAACCTCCCCGCGAGAATATTGGTTCCGGTTGAGGTATAACCCGTCCGGCTTGTACAGGTCCCACCTTCCCCAGAAACGGTCCCAATGCCTCAGGAATCTAAGGCCCTCCCTCCTGCACCATCTCTCCACCACGCATTCATCTGTTCTATCCTCCTATTCCTGTACTCACTAGCACGTGGCACCGGGAGTAATCCGGAGATTACTACCTTTGAGATCCTGCTTTTTAATCTCTCTCCTAGCTCCCTAAACTCTGCCTGCAGGACCTCATCCCTCTTTCTGCCTATGTCGTTGGTACCGATATGGAGAACGACCTCTGGCTGTTCACCCTCCCCCCTCACAGTGTCCTGCAGCCGCTCAGTGACATCCTTGACCCTGGCACCAGGGAGGCAACATACCATCCTGGAGTCACGTCTACGGCCGCAGAAACGCCTGTCTGCTCCCCTAACTATTGAATCCCCTACCACTATTGCTCTTCCACTCTTTTTTCTCCCCACTCTTTTTCCTCCCCCCCTGTGCAGCTGAGCCACCCATGGTGCCGTGGACTTGACTCTGGCTGCACTCCCCAGAGGAACCATCGCCCTCACCAGTACTCAGAACAGAATACTGGTTGGAGAGTGCGAATTGTAGGTAATAAAGAGGTCTGAGAATTAAAGGGGCCATGCACACTAAAGCAATACAAAATAAAATGCAGTGTATCAATACATTTTTCAGCCCTTTCTGCCTTTTAAGAAATATTCAATATTTAAAAGAAGTTCCAAATGTGAATATCCAGCTGTTGAAGCTGAATACCCTAACCTCAACAAATGGGAAAACTGCAACAGCACTAACACAAATGGCTCAGCAAGCCAGGGAAGGGGCACCGAGGGTCTCACACGCAGCACTCCAGCTTTGTGCAGGGGGTCAACACTGCAAGAGCGGCTCTCTACCCATAGGGGCCAGGAGGCCCTCCAGAAAGAACGATGTGGGACCACATCACTAAGGCCGTCACTGCCGGCAGTGTCACCCCCACCACCTGGCTCCAGTACCCAAAGAAGCTTCATGATCTCAGACCACTGGTCAAGGTCAGTGATTGCATCTTCAAAAGCCGTCTCCGAACAACTGCACCACTAGCCTCGCACACTGCTCAATCCACGACCCCAATCACTCACCTATTAACAATCTGCACCAATCACGAGGCACATCTCCCATTCCTAGCCTCACCTCACCCCCTTGGAGGAGACAGTGCAGGCCATTCTCGCAGGGGCATGAATACGTTATCCTCCTTCTGGCATGCACCTCTTGCTTTCCCGCCCTCCCCTCACCACAACTCCACCCTTGTGCCTTCCTCATTTCACACACCAAAGAAATGCAGCCTACCCAGCCAGTGGTTGACCAAGAAGATGGGGAGGAGAGTGAAGAAGAAGAAGAAGATTGATTTGACACTCCCAGCCACCAGCTTCTCAAGATCGACCAGCAAGGCCGTTTGCAGTACCCCCCACTGAAAGTCAGCAGCCTTCCACCAGCCATGCTGTAGCCACTGGGGTAGCACTGCATGACATCAGTAGGATAGGCAAAGGCACACACAAGACAGTCACTGAGAGAACGCATAAGGGCGATGAGTTGATTTCTTGATGTCATTTTGGATGGATAGGTGTATAAAATTGGATTGGAAAGTTTGCTTTGTGGTGGCTTTTATTTCAGCATTGTGGCCAGGAGGACGCTGTGATGGTATATTGAATATATTCAAGGCTGAGATAGACAGATTTTTGAGCAACGGGAGTCAAGGTTTATGGGGAGCGGGCAGGAAAGTGGAGTTAAGGCCAAAATCGGATCAGCCATGATCTCATTAAATGGCGGAGCAGGCTCGAGGGGCCGATGGCCTGCTGCTGCTCCTATTTCTTATGTTCTTATGGTCAGTAACAGAGGGAAGGTAAGGTGTGGGACAAATGTTGAAAGGGGAATTGGGGATGTGATCATTGGTACCGCAGGCAGCTGATTCCATCCCGGATATCCCGGCCAGAAAGAGGCTGTCTGGGTTGCATCCTTCCTTCTGCTTCCTCCTCTTCGGCTTCTTACTCTTCTGTGTCTTCCTCTTCCCTCTGTGAGCAGATGCTTTAAATCTGAAATTACAGCATAAAATGCTGGAAATACTCAGCAGGTCAGGCAGCATCTCGACCTGAAATGTGAACTCTGTTTCTCTCTCCACAGATGTTGTCTGACCTGCTGAGTATTTGCAGCATTTTCTGTCTTCTCAGAGGCCTTTGTTTACCATCCGAGGCCTTGCAAGCATCCAGCAGCACTCCCTACACACTTAAAACACTTTTAACATCTATTGCAGCAAGCCACTACTTCAATAAAATCAAAAAACCCAGTCCAAAGGCTTAATTGCAAACTTACCTGAACGGTGTGTGTGTCCCTTTAAGAGGTGCTGACATCGACACTGTCAGCCTGTTTGCACGCCTAGCATGCTTTGGACCCAGCCCTGAATTCAGCGCTAAGGTTGAAGTTCGGCATGGTGACAGTAAGTCGGTGTTGCACGCTGATTGATGTCACCACAGCGCCATTTTTTCTTTCAGGGTGCTGCCAGTTACCGGCAGTGCCAAGAGGGACACAAATATGGTGGCCGCCGCGGGACCCACCACCAGCTGGCGAAAGAGCGGCAGCCACCATTTTATTGCTATTTCATGGCGCTATGGAGTGGCACTCAGCAGATGAATTTCTAGCCCCTAGTCTATGCAATTCCAAATTTGGGACAATGTTGCATTCCCTGGCATTGCTCCCCTTGATGAGCGTAAAATTAATCCCCAAGCACTTTTCAAACAAAATAAAAAGATTAAGTTTCACTGAACAAATAATGATATAAACTGCTTATAAGTGATGGAAAAGCATTTTGCTTGATTACAAAACTATTTGCATTTTTTTATTAGGGAGTGCTGTTTATTCACCCCTGAGTCAGAAGGTTGTGCTTTCAAACCCCACTCTAGGACAAGAGCACATAATCTAGGCTGACATTTTAATAGAGTCAGGGAGTGCTGCACTGTCAGAATTGCTGTACCTTCAGATGAGATGCTAAACCGGTACTTCGTCTACCTGTTCCAGTTGGTTTGGGTGAGCATTCAAGATTCCACAAGATTATTTGTAGAGTCAAGGCATTCTCCCGCTGTCCTGGACAGCATTCCTCCCTCAATCAGTTATCACCAAAAACAGATTAAGTGGTCATTCATCTCATTGCTGTTTGTGGGATCTTTCTGCACACAAAATGACTGCTGTGCTTGCCAACATAACAACAGTGACTGCACTTCAAAGTCATTGTAAGCGATGCATTCTGAGATGTGATAAGAAGCTAAAAAAGGCAAGATTTTTTTTTTAACCCTCTACATCAAACTCCTCTAATTACAACTGTTCAGAGAACATTTCAGATTAGAAATTGTTCTGGTATTTTATCACAGTAACTGCTCAAGGTGTAATCACATTTGCAGTAACAGAGATGGGTGAATCTTTCGAATTCTCTACCCCAGAGAACTGTGGAGGCTCAGTCGTTGAATATATTCAAGACAGAGATCGATAGATTTTTGAATATTAAGGGAATCAAGGGATATGGGGATAGCGCAGGAAAGTGGAGATGAGGTAGAAGATCAGCCATGATCTTATTGAATGGCGGAGCAGGCTCGAAGGGCCAAAAAGCCTACTCCTGCTCCTATTTCTTATGTTCTTATGTTCTTAACAGGTTGTTGGGTGTGAATTGCAGACCTGTAGCCAGTTCTGAACTGTGCTCCCCACAGGAGCGCAAGTACAATCCGCGACACATAGCCATTTATAACACAAGATACCATCTTGCCATACTTTCCATTTGTGAGAAATTAGTGTCTAATTTAGATTATGTACAAACAGGAAATATGAGAGAGATAACAACTTATTGTAACCTATAAATTGATGGTGGCGAAGAATGTTGATGTTCTAACATATAAAGCTTCAGTAGTGCAATTTAAGTTATGCCCAGGACTACACACATGTTAACATGCACACTGTCCATAGACATTTAAAACCCAAGGTTGATATCAGTTAGCCATAAAACAGAAGAGAAAACATTTAGTTCCAAGCAATATTTTAAATTAAACTGTGACTGGAGGTTTGGGGCAGGCTTGATGGACCAGCTGGTCTTTTCCTGCCCGTCCATTTTGTATGTTCGTAGAGGACAGGTGGACATAGGTACAAACTGATGAAAGACAAAGATGCACTTCGTCATGCAAGGAGTTTTAATAGCTGGAATGGTCTCTGGGGAGAATAGTGGGGGCAAAAACTCTGGAATAATTCAAGAGACAGTTAGATGCTGTGATGCAGGCAATTGTAGATCTCTATGGAAGGATGAGCTACATAGGCTGAATGGTCTCCCTTACCTTTGTGACTTGCCTCTACTTCTTTTCTACTCTTTTCAATGGTGTTATTGTTATGCACTATGGCTCCAGTTGCTTCACTAGGTTTCTCAAGGAAGCAAAATTTCTTGCCTTGTACCAGCATGCCAAGTCACTGAGTGGATGCCAGTCACAGAAAGGGAAGGAGAATGTTAGTTGATCAGCTGTAAAGTGCTATTGACAGAGGCCAAGGAACATGCTGACACCCTTAGTTCGGGAAAGCTGCCTTGCCACAAGTGGTATCTAAAAAATGTTAAAGTCGGGGATGTAACATAGAGAATTATTATATGATATAAAAAATACTTCTTACCTGTGGCTCAGTGGGTAGCACTCTCGCCTTTGAGTCAGAAGGTTGTGGGTTCAGGTCCCACTCCAGAGACTTGAGCACATAATCCAGGCTGACACTCCAATGTAGTACTGAGCAAGTGCTGCTCTGTCAGAGGTGCCGTCTTTCGGATGAGACGTTAAACCAAGGCCCTGTCTGCCCTCTCAGGTAGATGTAAAAGATTCCATGGGACTATTCGAAGAAGAGCAGGGGAGTTCTCCCCAGTGTCCTGGCCAATATTTATCCCTCAGCCAACATCACTAAAAACAGATTATCTGGTCATTATCACATTGCTCTATGTGGGACCTTGCTGTGTGCACATTAGCTGCCGCAATTCCTACATTACAACAGTGGCTACACTTCAAAAGTACTTAACTGGCTGTAAAGCGCTTTGGGACGTCCTGAGGTCGTGAAAAGTGCTGTAAAATTGCAAGTTCTTCTTAAAATGCACCTCAAATAATTGACTTTAAATCTTAATTGGAGTTATTGCATTCCTCCATAAGCAGCAAAAGAAACTTATTTCAGATCTGCCCCAGTAAATTAAACAGGAGTCCGAGGGGAGTGAAAATCATGAGAGCCACAGAATCTGTGATGCTTGTGACAAACATACAACTTTACTCATCAATTTAAGACCCTTTGCCGTTGACTTAAATTTAGTCAATGAAAGTAATAAATCTTAGAAATCTTTGGAACAATCCCAAATCACCGGTGCCAGTCCTGATTCCTGATGACACAGGCAGACTTCTGACTGGCCCACTGCAGACAGGGCAATGGAGCAGTGCAGTTAGGTGGATTCTGCAACATTGGGGAGTACATGCTGTCACAGTTGATCGAGCATCCTCCTGGATAGATCAGGACACTGGTAAGTTATAATGGCAGCATTCTAGCGTATGAGGCAACTGAGGACAACAAACTCACCCTTCAGTGAGCCTGCTATCTTCATTACAGTATAAGCAGAGTCACTATTTTCAGCAACTACCTTGTTTTTTCTGATCTTTTGCAGCTTTTAGCCATTGTTGTCCAGTGTCCAACACGCTCAAAAAGCTCTCCATAGCCACTGATGTGCAAAGCAGGCTGATTGCTTGTTGATTGCTGACCTCTTGTTACAGAGTCTTCTCAGTCAGACGTGATTGTCCTCAATTGAGTTTAACTGTGACACTTGGAGCCATGTGCTCTTAAATGTTCTGACTGAGCTACTAGGAGTTGTTGAATTACAATGGGGCTGCCTCTGGAGTCATGTGCCTTCCTGTCCCAGGATGCCACTGAGGTGTAAAATAGCACTGATTGGACAAACACTGAAGTTAACAGGTGGCGGAAATTCCACTGCAACAACTTGCATTTATATAGCGCCTTTAATGTAGTAAAGCATCCCAAGGTGCTTCACAGGAGTGTTATAATACACGGCAGTGCATTATATTCAAAGCTAAACATGGATCTGTGGCTAAAGGGGCTAAAACATGAACAGTTAAAGGGGAGGTTCATCATCATCAGCTCTCTTAAAATCAGGCGGTTACAAAGAATTCTGATTAGCTTTAATATTTTTTTTTCAACTTCCCAAACCACACTATCGGAAAGGATGGGTGACCAGCCTCCTGTTGGAACCTCATTAATACCACTCTGGACCCATTGCTAAAGGAATGCGGCCAACACAGACGCATGGTTCTCTCCACTGGCTGCACTCCTCAGTGTAAAGCGGAGGTTTTCAAACTGGGGGATCATACGGGGAACCCAAAGCTAACAGATTTCTATCTGTTTCTCACCAGATTCAGATTTCTGTATTTTTTGACTTTCTAGCAGATTATATCTACTAAAGGGTAGTGGAAATCTGGAACTCTATCCCCCAAAAAGCTGTTGAGGCTGGGGATAAATGGAAAATTTCAAAACTGAGATAGATAGATTTTTGTTAAGTAAGGGTATTAAGGGATATGAAGCAAAGGCGGGTAAATATACCGATCAACCATGATCTAACTGAATGGCTGAACAGGCTCGAGGGGCTGAATGGTCTACTCCTGTTCCTATGTTCCTACTATTGTATGCTAATAAACATATTTTCTGCAAACATGGTACTGCTTTCCTTTGAGAATTTAGGATGGGGGTTCCTGGGAGTGTGAGCCATCACATTAAGTATACCTGTTCCTGCAGAGTAAACGCAGGGTGCCAGTCCCAATAACATTGAATAGCAGGAGCCCAGCAGCACTGCAGAGTCCGGCCCCCAATGGAAATGTTTAAAAGGCGAGAGGGTATATGGAAGTCACTCTTCCAAGGCAGTGGGAATTAGGTTAACTGTGAAAGTGGCTTTCACATCAGGATCACCCAGTGACAACTTTTCCTCCACATTTCCCCCTTTATGGGAAGCGCTTGGTTTCTGCCTAACTGATGGTCACAAGAGATATGGCTACATTCAGGATCAGACCTGTGCTCACATTGCTGTTGTAATGTGCTGTTGCAATTACCCGGAATTAAAATTTGATTTTCAGTCCTCTTTAAACAACAAGTACTGAAGGACAGGGGAACTGGCTGGAAGGAGTTACCGATCCTAATAATGAACAGGACCTGAATTAACATCAGTAGAGATACAGTCATTAACCCAGAGTGCTTCAGAGATTGTGTCAGTACAACTGTCTGCATATTAATTCAGCTGCCTGACACTGTCAGACTGGATAACTCCTGCAACCCTGATGAAGTCATTATCACTCACTCTTCAAACACCAGTGTTGAAAGAAACATCATCTGGGAAAACACAAAAGGATGTTAAAAGTTAATGAGAATTTTTGGTAAATGATTTTTGAAGTGCATTGAGCCCTCGCAGTGCAACTCTTTTTAAAGGTGGGGGGGGAGGGAGGGGTGTCCCAATTACGTGACTTCCTTGATTTCTATCGAATCATGTGTCTTGGAAATTCGTCAAAACATTTCACCTACAACTAATTTGAAGAGCAGCAACTGTTGTTATGTAGACAAACGTAGCAGCCATTTTTGCTCTGCTTCCCAACCGTTAATTGCATTGCAGTGTCAGCCTACATTATACACACAAGTCCTGGAGTGGGGATTGAGCCCACAACATTCTGCCTCAGAGGTGAGTCTTACAAGCTGACACTGACGATGATAAAAGCTTTTCCTTCGGAGGAGTTCCTAACGTCACACGTACCAGTGCAGCCAGTGTACTTGAAAATGGAAAAGGGCTGACTTTCCTTGGCCTGCAGGCAGCACACACTCATTTTCTCATGGGTCTTTTGAAGTGCCAGCGAATTTTCTGGCTCTGCTTCTGGCCAACGTACAGCGCTGGGCGAAAGAGTAAACAGGAGACAGCAGGACCGGTCCTCCTGAAACTAGCACAGTGACACAAAGGCACCTTTTAAATATTGTATCTGTGAGCTGGATTCAAGAGTTACCTGCCATTAACCCTTGCTCACCAATAGCAATTGCTCACTCACACAGCAGCAATCTCTTGGCTGTTGAAAATAGAAAGTATTCAAACATGAGTGTAGAGGGCTTAAGCTGCCAGGATGGCTCAGTCCCACAGGAATGTTTCTTTTAAGATGGATGCTACTGTATTTCCTGTCACTTTAGTTTCATATTTTCATTTGTTATTCTCACATGCCTGACCTAACTTTTACAGCATCCATAGACTCGCAGTCGCACTCACATTATCCTTGTTAGTGAGAGGCATTACAAGGATGTAGCTGGTAATTGGACCCAGCTGTGGTGTGTTACTATGCTGCGACTGTTCAGCCAGACAGTTATTTTTGCCCTACAGCAAGTGCAAAACCGAACGCCAGTCTGGCGTTGAACATAAAGAGGATAAAATACCGTATTATATTTAAATATATATAGTCAGATCGTTGTATTTACATGTTCACCTTATTCTTGTTGCGTCCAAACCATTTGCAAGAAAAATAGAATATTTAAAAAATAGCCCTTTTATAACTTGTCTTCTTTCCTATGTTAGTGTGGATAAAGAGATCAAAATGCTTGCATTTATATCGAGTCTTATCATGTCATCCAAAGTGTCTCACGCTGTGAATTATTTTTGAAGTGCAGTGACAGTTATGCAGGCAAACGCAGCAGCCATTCTGTACCAGCATGATCCCACAGCCAGTGAGATGAATCTGTTTTCTTGGTGGTGTTGTTTGAGGGAGTAACGTTGTGTAGTAGACTGGGAGAAATCCCCGCTCTTTCCCATACAGTGCCGTGAGAGCTTCTAACACCCACCTGAAAAGGCAGCACGTAGAATTGGTCTAACATCTCAACTGAAGGACTGTCCCTCCGACAAAGCAGCTAGATTACACAGTCAATTACTAGTGTGGGACTTAAGGCCACAACCTTCTGACCCAGAGATGAGAGTGCTGCCACCTGAGTCAAGCTGACGCTGGGCGGTTGTGGGGGGTGGGGGGCGGTGGTGGCGGGGTAATTCCGTACCTTTGGCACTGCTGGAACAGACCTTCATGCACCAGGAGTGCATTTGGTAATTTACCTACACAACTCATATAATTTCCAATCTATTCATTTTGATACACAAGAATAGTGAGGGGGAGGGGGTGCTTGTGCCTGAATTCCCAATATGCACTACTGGCATGTGGAGCTCTGCACTGACAGCACTGAAGACAAACATCTGTCCCCAGTTTCCCATAATATAGTCAATTATCCCAATTGAGAGCACGATGAAAGAAGGAATTGTATTTATACAGTGCCATTCACAACCTCACAAAGTCCCAAAGCGCTTTACAGCCATTGAAATACTTTTGAAATGTAGTCACTGTTGTAATGTAGGAAACGCAGCAGTCAATTTGCACACAGCAAGCTCCCACAAACAACAATGTGACAATGACCAGATAATAGGGTAAAAATTGGTGCCCCGAAAAAGTTAGCGCCCCCCGCAGCCGATTTTCCCAGTTAGCGCCCCGCGTCCCTCTTGGGGCGCTGCGAGCCAATATCATGGCACGACGTGACGTCGCACCGCGGTACTGCAGGCCTTCCTCCCCTTATTAAAGGGGAAGGGCCTGGCGCAACACGTCCCGGCTGGGCCACCAGGGATCGGGAGTGCCGGCAAACGAGCCCGGCACTCGAGGAGTGCCAGGCTCACGGAGAGCAGCCGGCACCCCACGGGGGTACTTCACGGGGGCCGGGGACAGGTATTGGCAGGCTGCCAGCAACAGGAATGACCGCCCGCCACCTCCCCTTTAACTAGCGCCGCCCTGGCCGCAGGTAGGCCCCTCTGACCCCGGCGGACATAGCATCTGGCGGTAAGTCGGGGGGTGCCACCCAATGTTACAGCCGGGGCACGAGCGGGGCCCTGCGCACGGCGATGACGTCATCACCGGCGGCGCAGCGCTGCACGGCGCCAACGGTTAGCGCCGCCGCTAACCTCCCACTGAATTTCGCGGGAGGCGTTAGCGGTGCGCCCAGGTGCTAGTTGATTTGTTGGCGCTAACGGGAGGCGCAAATCAACCGAATTTAGCCCCCAATATGTTTTAGTGCCATTGGTTGAGGGATAAATATGGCCAGGATACCGGGGATAACGCTGCTGTTCTTCTTAGAAACGTGCCATGGGGTCATTAACGTCCACCTGAGAGGGCAGACGGGGCCTCGGTTTAACGTCTCATCCGAAGGACAGCACCTCCAATAGCACAGCACTCCCTCAGGGCAACACGGTGGCATAGTGGTTAGCACTGGTGCCTCACAGCGCCAGGGACCCGGGTTCGAATCCGGCCTCGGGTCACTGTCTGTGTGGAGTTTGCACATTCTCCCCGTGTCTGCGTGGGTTTCCTCCGGGTGCTCCGGTTTCCTCCCACAGTCCAAAAATGTGCGGGTTAGGTTGATTTGGCTATGATAAATTGACCCTTAGTGTTAGGGGGGGATTGGTTATGGGGATAGGATGGGATATGTTAGGGCGAATTAAATACGTGGGGTTACGGGGGTAGGGTGGGATATGTGTACTGTGGGGATTAAAGCAGGGACAGGGTACTGGATTTGAATGATCAGCCATGATCGTATTGAATGGTGGAGCAGGCTCGACGGGCCGAATGGCCTACTCCTGCTCCTAGATTCTATGTTTCTATGTTTCTATGACCCTGGAATGTCAGCCTAGATTTTGTGCTCAAGACTCTGGAGTGGGACTTGAACCCACACTTTCTGACTGAGAGGCGAGAGTGCTACCAACTGAGCCACAGCTGGCACTTAACCAGATGAATCACCTTACCCTATAACCTGCTGGTGGGAGGGTGCAAAAAATGACATGACTCGAGCACTGTCTTCAGTTATAGCCACAGCTTCTCAGACCTGTACAGCTGAGATTGGCAATTTGCCGTGTGGGAAGTGTGTGCTAGTGGTCTGAATACCACCCACTCTGTGGGCACAGCGTGGAAACACACTAACCTACTGCGGCATTGAGTGGCCAAAGGAATGGCTTTCATCAAAGACCGATGCATAGGAAGCATTAGCTGGAATCTCTGTGGACCCTTGTGAGAGGGCGAAGGGGGATCACCATCTTCAGCTTTGGAGTGTCCTTGACTCTGTCCCAAATAAAGGGCAGGGATCATGTTAACTATTCGTGGAGGGTACCCCGCACTTGGTAAGAGGCAAGAGAGGCTGAAGTGGCAGAAATTGGAAGCCCTAGTCAGGCTGAAGATGAACCTGCTACAAATTTTTTATTTAATTTTCCCTGACCGACAGGCCATTTATGAAGGGTAATTGATTCCTCATTCTCCTCCTGATCACTAGGACTCAGACTGCTTAGGATCTACACCAGCTCTCAACAGGTGGAATGCTCACTGGACCTATAGGGGGTGAACCTAGCAGAATTCCTGGGAACTCCCTCAAACACACACCCAAAGTTGTGGCTGGATATAAGTGTGGGGGTGGGGGCCAGCATAAGAACTTCTGTCTCTACCCACTCCCCCCGCTCCACTCACTTCTGGAACCCAGTGGATCTGGGATCTGCCCCAAATTGACATCCTCCCTGCCTTAATCATGAACCCCCAGCCCCCCACTACAATCAGATGTTTTCGTCTCATTTTTTATTGTTGTGTCCAATCTAGTGTAATGCCTCAAACTGTAAAGACAGATGCAGGTAGTTTAGACCTGGAATCGCAGAAACCTTTGTTAGCAAAATGTAGATTTCTAGGTTGGTGGAACAGGCTCACACCCACACACGGTGAATTCCGGATCAGATCCATGGCAATGAGCAGAGTCAGACACTTTCTTACTATTTAAAATGTTTAAAAGGATTTGATAGGGTAAATACAGAGAAACCATTTCCTCCGGTGGGGGAATCAAGAACAAAGGGACATAATCGTGATATTAGAGCCAGGCCATTTAGGAGGGAAATCAGGAAGCGCTATTTCGCACAAAGGATAGTGGAAATCTGGAACTCTTTCCCCCAAAAAGCTGTGGATGGTGGGGGACAATTGGAGCTTTCAAGACTGAGATCAATAGATTTTTGTTAGGTCAGGGTATCAAGTGTTATGGAGCTACGGCGGATAAATGGAGTTGAGTTACAGATCAGCCATGATCTAATTGAACAGGTACGGTGGCGTAGTCGTTAGATTATTGGACTAGTAATCCAGAGGACTGGACTTTTGATCTGGAGACATGTGTTCAAATCCCACCATAGCAGCTGGTAAATTTAAAATTAGTTAATTAAATAAATCTGGAATAAAAAAGTTCGTATCAGTAATGGTGACCATGAAACTACCGGATTGTCGTAAAAACACATCTGGTTCAGACACAGCAATGTGGTTGGCTCTTAACTGCCCTCTGAAATGGCCTAGCAAGCCACTCAGTTGTACACAACCGCTACAAAAAACAATAATAAGAATAAAACCAGACAGACCACTCAGCACCGGCTTCGGATATGACAGCGGCACACCCAGCCCAGTCGAGCCTGCAAAGTCCTCCTCACTAACATCTGGGGAGTTGTGCCAAAATTGGGAGAGCTGTCCCAGAGACTAGTCAAGCAACAGCCTGACAGAATCATACTCACAGAATCATACCTTTCAGCCAATGTCCCAGATTCCTCCATCACCATCCCTGGGTATGTCCTGTCCCACCGGCAGGACAGACCCACCAGAGGTGGCGGCACAGTGGTATACAGCCAGATGGGAGTGGCCCTGGGAGTCCTCAACATTGACTCCGGACTCCATGAAGTCTCATGGCTTCAGCTCAAGCATGAGCAAAGAAACCTCCTACTGATTACCACCTACTGCCATCCCTCAGCTGATGAAGCATGACTCCTCCATGTTGAACACCACTTGGAAGAAGCACTGAGGGAAGCAACGGCACAGAATGTACTCGGGGTGGGGGACTTCAATGTCCATCACCAAGAGTGGCTTGGTAGCACCACCACTGACCGAGCTGGCCGAATCCTGAAGGACATAGCTGCCAGACTGGGCCTGTGGCAGGTGGTGAGAGAACCAACACGAGGGAAAAACCTACTTGACCTCGTCCTCACCAATCTACCTGTTGCAGATGCACCTGTCCATGACAGTATTGGTAGCAGTGACCACCGCACAGTCCTTGTGGAGACGAAATCCCGTCTTCAGACTGAGGACACTCTTCATCGTGTTGTGTGGTACTACCACCGTGCTAAATGGGATAGATTCAGAACAGATCTAGCAGCTCAAAACTGGGCATTTATGAGGCGCTGTGAGCCATCAGCAGCAGCAGAATTGTATTCCACCACAATCTGTGACCTCATGGCCAGCATATCCCTCACTTTACCATTACCACCAAGCCAGGGGACCAACCCTGGTTCAATGAGGAGTGCAGAAGAGCATGCCAGGAGCAGCACCAGGCGTACCTACAAATGAGGTGCTAACCTGGAGAAGCTGCAACACAGGACTACATGCATGCTAAACAGCGGAAGCAGCATGCTATAGACAGAGCTAAGCGATCCCACAATCAACGGATCAGATCAAAGCTCTGCAGTCCTGCCACATCCGGCCGTGAATGGTGGTGGACAGTTAAACAACTAAGAAGAGAAGGAGGCTCCATGAATATCCCCATCCTCAATGATGACGGAGCCCAGCACACGAGTGCAAAAGATAAAGCTGAAGCGTTTGCAACCATCTTCAGCCAGAAGTGCCGAGTGGATGATCCATATCAGCCTCCTCCTGAGGTCCCCACCATCCCAGAAGCTAGTCTTCAGCCAATTCGATTCACTCCACGTGATATCAAGAAACGGCTGAGTGCACTGGATACAGCAAAGGCTATGGGCCCTGACCACATCCCGGCTGTCGTGCTGAAGACTTGTGCTCCAGAACTAGCCGTGCCTCTAGCTAAGCTGTTCCAGTACAGCTACTGGCATCGACCCGACAATGTGCAAAACTGCCCAGGTATGTTCTGTCCACAAAAAGCAGGATAAATCCAATCCGGCCAATTACTGCCCCATCAGCCTACTAGCAATGATCAGCAAAGTGATGGAACGTGTCGTCGACAGTGCTACCAAGCAGCACTTACCAATTACCTGCTCACCGAACTCAGTTTGGGTTCTGCCAGGACCTCACGGCTCCAGACCTCATTACAGCCTTGGGACAAACATGGACAAAGAGCTGAATTCCAGAGGTGAGGTGAGAGTCACTGCCCTTGACATCAAGGCAGCATTTGACCAAGTGTGGCATCAAGGAGCCCTAGTAAAATTGAAGTCAATCGGAATCAGGGGGAAAACTCTCCACTGGCTGGAGTCATTCCTAGCACAAAGGAAGATGGTTGTAGTTGTTGGAGATCAATCATCTCAGCCCCAGGACATCGCTGCAGGAATTCCTCAGGGCAGTGTCCTAGGCCCAACCATCTTCAGCTGCTTCATCAATGACCTTCCCTCCATCATAAGGTCAGAAGTGGGGATGCTCGCTGATAATTACACAGTGTTCAGTTCCATTCACAACTCCTCAGATAATGAAGCAATCCATGCCCGCATGCGGCAAGAGCTGGATGACATTCAGGCTTGGGCTGATAAGTGGCAAGTAACATTCGTGCCACAAAAGTGCCAGGCAATGACTATCTCCAACAAGCGAGAGTCTCATCACCGCCCCTTGACATTCAACGGCATTACCATCGCCGAATCCCCCACCACCAACATCCTGGATGTCACCATTGACCAGAAACTTAACTGGACCAGCCACATAAATACTGTGGCTACAAAAGCAGATCAGAGGCTGGGTATTCTGCGGCGAGTGTCTCACCTCCTGTCTCCCCAAAGCCTTTCCACCATCTACAAGGCACAAGTTAGGACTCTCCACTTGCCTGGATGAGTGCAGCTCCAACAACACTCAAGAAGCTCGACACCATCCAGGACAAAGCAGCCCGCTTGATTGGCACCCCATCCACCACCTTAAACATTCACTCCCTGCACCACCAAGGCTTCTTCGGCAGCACCTCCCAAACTCGCGACCTCAACCACCTAGAAGGACAAAGGCAGCACGCGCATGGGAACACCATCACCTGCAAGTTCCCCTCCATGTGTCACACTATCCTGACTTGGAAATATATCGCCGTTCCTTCATCGTCACTGGGTCAAAATCCTGCAACTCACTCCCTAACAGCACTATGGGAGCACCTTCATCACAAGGACTGCAGCGGTTTAAGGTGGCGGCTCACCACCACCTTCTCGAGGGCAATTAGGGATGGGCAATAAATGCTGGACTTGCCAGCGACGCCCACATCCCAGGAACGAATAAAAAAAATGTGACTCCAGACCCACAGCAATGTGGTTGATTATTAACAGCCCTCTGAAATGGCTGAGTAAGCCACTGAGTTAGGGATGGGCAATAAATGCTGGCCTTGCCAGCAACGCCGACATCCTGTTCCTATGTTCCCACAGGAAGAGATGGAAAATCAGGAGGGCTCAGTTACCCATGTTGTCTGCATGGGGTTCCTGCCTACGACCACTACACCACGCTATGGATGCATGTCAGGAGGAGACTGCACAACGGAAAGTGGGGAGAATTAAATTAAATAAATTACCCCATCCCTCTGCCCCAAAACCAAACAGACCAGTTGGCAGATTGCAAACATGCTGGGGAGCGGTAGTGTAGTGGTTATGTTACTGGACTAATAATCCAGAGAGATGTAAATTCAAATCCCTCCATGGCAGTTTGAGAAGTTGAATTCAGTTTAATAAAAAAAACATTTGGAAATAAAAGCTGTTATCAGTAAAAGTGACCATGTTTGTTGTAAAACCCCAATTGGTTCACTGATGTCCTGTAAGAAAGGAAACCTTCCCGTCCTTACCCGGTCTGGGCCTATATGTGACTCCAGTTGCACCACACCAATGTGGTTGACTCTCAACTGTCCTCTGAAGTGGCCTGGCAAGCTGCTCAGTTGTATCAAAGCACTACAAGATTGTAGCAGTTCAAGCAGAAGGACCACCATTACCTTCTCAAGGCAACTAGGGATGGGTAATAAATGCCGGCCTTGCCACCAACACCCACATCCCGAGAATTAATTTTTTTAAATTGCATCAGTGATTTTTGAGGACCTAATTTTTCTTCAAATTTGGGTGCTAAACCTGCCAAAAAGCAAAATTTCTTCGGTGAAACTCTTTTCCCCTCCTGCCTTTAGAATGATGTCTGAGACCTAGGCCTGATCTGATGGTCCGTGCTTGTGTTTTGTGTTTTTAGTAATAGGTGGTAGTGTGGAAGCCAATCTGTGTGACAGATGTGCTCTAAGCTGTCTGAATTCCATGACAGACAGAATGCTAATGATAGGTTATTTTGTGCCCTCCTAAAGATTTCAGTCACACTCGCACTTCACCGAGTCTAATGTGTTTTAGCATTTTTTAGTAGAATGGATTAATAATGAATTGTTTGATGCATTTTGCATTCTGCTTCTCCTCAATGTTGATGTGTTGTGCTGCAGTGTGAAATCTGTATGGGTTATATGATACCACTTAGTTTAAGGAGGTCTTCTGCTAATGGCATCTGATGGCTGTTTAACTGTAAGACATTAAAATATGTTCAATCATTTAGAATTCTTTTATATTTAGTAAAAGCAAAGCAATTGTAAAGCAGCTTACGGTCCGGGGATGGCAGAAAAATTCTAGATTTACACCCCCTCCACTTTTGGAGCAATTGTCTAAGGAAGTGAGCTAACACTGGCTTTTGCTGAGGATTTTTTTTTCCATTCACGGCAAGGCCAGCATTTATTGCCCAACCCTAATTGCCCTTGAGAAGATGGTGGTGAACCACCTTCTTGAAGCGTTGCAATCCATTTGGTGAAGGTTCTTCCACAGTGCTGTTAGGGAGGGAATTACAGGATTTTGACTCGGCAACGATGAAGGAACGGCGATATATGTCCAAGTCAGGATGGTGTGTGGCTTGGAGGGGAACTTGGGAGGTGATGGTGTTCCCATGTGCCTGCTGCCCTTCTCCTTCTAGGTGGTAGAGGTTGCGCGTTTGGGAGGTGCTGTCGAAGAAGCCTTGGTGAGTTGCTGCAGTGCATCTTGTAGATGGTCCCGTGCAGTACTGAGGGAGTGCTCCAGTGCAGTACTGAGGGAGTACTCCCGTGCAGTTCTGATGGAGTGCTCCAGTGCAGCTCTGAGGGAGTGCTGCAATTTAAAAGGTGCTGTGTTTGGGATGAGATGTTAAACCAAGGCCCAGTCTGCCTGTTCAGGTGGATGTTGAACATCCGTGCGCTATTGAAGTAAGAGCAGGAAGTTCTGCTGATGTCCAGACCAAGTAGATTTAACTGGTTGTTCGTGTCATTGCTGTTTGTGGAATCGAGCTGTGTGCAAATGCAAAGGAAGATGGTTGTGGTGGTTGACGGTCAATCATCACAGCCCCAGGACATCGCTGCAAGAGTTCCTCAGGGCAGTGTCCTCGGCCCAACCATCTTCAGCTGCTTCATCAATGAGCTTCCCTCCAACATAAGGTCAGAAATGGGGATGTTCACTGATAATTACACAGCGTTCAGCGCCATTCACAACTCCTCAGATAATGAAGCAGTCCATGCCCGCATGTAACAAGACCTGGACGACGTTCAGGCTTGGGCTGATAAGTGGCAGGTAACGTTTGCGCCACAGAAGTGCCAGGCAATGACTATCTCCAACAAGCGAGCGTCTAACCACCTCCCCTTGACATTCAACGGCATTACCATCACCGAATCCCCCACCATCAACATCCTGGGGGTCACCATTGACCAGAAACTTAACTGGACCAGCCACATAAATACTGTGGCAACAAGAGCAGGTCAGAGGCTAGGTATTCTGCGGCGAGTGTCTCACCTCCTGACTCCTCAAAGCCTTTCCACCATCTACAAGGCACAAGTCAGGAGTGTGATGGAATACTCTCCACTTGCCTGGATGAGTGCAGCTCCAACAACACTCAAGAAGCTCGACACCATCCAGGACAAAGCAGCCCACTTGATTGGCACCCCATCCACCACCTTAAACATTCACTCCCTCCACCACCGGCGTACCGTGGCTGCAGTGTGTACCATCTACAAGACGCACTGCAGCAACTCGCCAAGGCTTCTTCAGCAGCACCTCCCAAACCCGCGACCTCTTCCACCTAGAAGGACAAGGGCAGCAGGCGCATGGGAACACCACCACCTCCAATTTCCCCTCCAAATCACACACCATGCTGACTTAGAAGTATATCGCTGATCCTTCATCGCCGCTGGGTCAAAATCCTGGAACTCCCTTCCTCACAGCACTGTGGGAGCACCTTCACCACTCGGACTGCAGCGGTTCAAGAAGGCAGCTCACCACCACCTTCTCAAGGGCAACTAGGGATGGGCAATAAATGCTGGCCTTGCCAGCGACGCCCACATCCCATAAGCGAATAAAAAAAATGGCTGCTGCATTTGCCTACATCACAAGAGTCACTGCACTTCAGAGTAATTCATTGTGTGTGAAACGTTCAGAAATGATAAAGAGGTATATAAATGCAATTATATCTTTCCTCCATTTTATTTTGGCTGATTCTTTGTTGAATATTTATTTTCATAAATTCTACAGTATTTGCATAAAGGTTCACAACTCTGTCAGAGTGTCTTAATCAAAAAGAATTTCGACATGTTTGGTATAGACCGGGGAAAAAAATCATTGCACTGAAACAGTACCAGAGTAAAAGTAAACACCTGTGACCATAGTCAAACAACTTATTGGGGGCCTCTTAATGTGAGTAATGACTCTACTGAGGAATGGAACAATTTTTCACCTTTGGCTGCCTTTGTTAGCAGCTTGGAGCCAAAAATTGTGCGAGGTTGGTAATTATTGCCAAATAAGGTGCTGTTATGTGTGTTGGACCCACACCCATGAGGAATTGAGCTGAAACGAGCCAAGCTCATCGGACCCTGGCAGCAGGCAGAGAGAGACAAAGTATAGCCCCTGGATTTACATATAACTAGAGTATATACAAATGCAGAATAAAGTCTTAAATTTGAATTGATCATTTAATGGCACTCCATTCTCGGAAGGATATAAAAGCAATGGGAAATGTGGAGCCTAGATTCACTAGGACGTGAGCAGAAATAATTGAAAATTGGGAGAGGTGTCCAATGGGCGGCTGATCCAATATCGCTTGTTTTACACTATCACCTAAAGACAAAATGACCCCTGATGATTCTGGTTTGAAGGAAGTGAGGCAAAGTGTTGGGAATCAGCAATGGAGGAAAAAATATAAACACGTGGAATTCTTCTTATATTTTATTTTTGTTAACCTTAGAAAAAAGCAAATCTGGAAGCCAACTGAAGAGTGAAAAGAATTAATCTTCCTGCTAACCAGGGCTGGGGTTTTTCAGTGTTTATTTATTATTAATGAAAATTCAAGCATCCATGGTTAAAATGTTAGAAAGGATTACAACTGGAGCCTGATGGAACACGTGACTAGTTTACACACACAAGTTGCTGGTTTGGGAAGGACAACTGACTGTGCTGGACTGACAATATCCAGCGCTCTCTGCAGAGAACACAGATAATTGAAAGAACATTTTCTGCTTGGTTCAGGATTGTGCATTTTATCTGTTCTGCCCCGATCGGGAACCCTGTGTAATGAGAAGCAATTTGTTCCTCTGTTTCGATGAGGTGTGTGCATGTGTCTGGAGCAGAGCTGCAGCCAAACCAGTGACAGGCAGCTACTGTTCAACCAAAGTGGCTTTCCTCTCAGGAACACTCGTTCCCGTGTGGAGTACATACTGGAGGCGAGGGGCGGCAATTCACTCACATCTGGCACTGTACGGTTTGCGTATGGCCACTGTGTATGTTCATCTCGGCAATCTATATTCCCACCACAGGTAAGGAGCACATTTTTAAGAGCAGGGCAATTGGTTGAGTTCAGTGTAGCTTGTTTACCATCTCAGTTAAGTATGTTTCCAAAGTCATGGCACGCAGCTGTCTATCATATAAATGTCCCAGTGAAGGCTATTGTGTCATGTGTAATGCCTGAGGTTCATGTTCCCTCTGCATCAGTTTTATCTTCGCCTTGAATTCAAGGCATCAAGCCACCCTCCAGTACCTTCCCTAAACGTCTGTTGGTTCGGTGGGAGCCGAGACAATGAATGTTTAGAGGCTGTGGCATCATGGAGAGTGTTACAGCTGAACCCAGTCCTGATCCAGTTCCCACCCAGTGTCCACGCCTGTACCTTTTCCAGAGATCACTGAACATCAATCAGAGGTAGGCGCCCTTGCTACTTTTATTTTTCTGCCCTCAAGCCCAGGGGTACTAGGCCCAATTGTAACACCAGAACTATCACCATAACTCAGCATAGAGCAAGGATCGAACGCGAGACCTTCCTCGTCTGTGTAGCTCAGTTCCACATTGGGCAATTTTCAGATTTTTCTCCCGTCACATTGCACTAAGAAAATCTATTAAGTAACATCGCAGCAAAAAAGAAATTCTCCAAGGTGGAGCCATATGACACTCCCCATCCAGGCTCAGCCTGAGACAGCAGCTTTTGATTATAGTATTACTTTAAATGTTGTGACTTTTGAGGTGAATGATTCAAGGAATAAAATGATTCACTGCACACTGATGCAGAAGCACATGACACTTCCACCAGTCTTATTATTTGGTTTGAGGAGCCCATAGCCTATTCAGCATCCAGTCCCACCTGTACTCCCCCCAGCCCCGCCTGTACTCCCCCCAGCCCCGCCTGTACTCTGAGCCCCGCCTGTACTCCCCCCAGCCCCGCCTGTACTCTCCGAGCCCCGCCTGTACTCACCCTCCCAGCCCCGCCTGTACTCTTCGAGCCCCGCCTGTACTCTGAGCCCCGCCTGTACTCCCCCCCCAGCCCCGCCTGTACTCTCCGAGCCCCGCCTGTACTCTCCGAGCCCCGCCTGTACTCCCCCTCCCAGCCCCGCCTGTACCCCCCCCCAGCCCCGCCTGTACTCCCCCCAGCTCCGCCTGTACTCCCCCTCCCAGCTCCGCCTGTACTCCCCCTCCCAGCTCCGCCTGTACTCCCCCTCCCAGCTCGCCTGTACTCCCCCTCCCAGCTCCGCCTGTACTCCCCCTCCCAGCTCCGCCTGTACTCCCCCTCCCAGCCCCGCCAGTACTCCCCCTCCCAGCTCCGCCTGTACTCCCCCTCCCAGCTCCGCCTGTACTCCCCCTCCCAGCCCCGCCTGTACTCCACCCCGGCCCCGCCTGTACTCCCCCCAGCCCCGCCTGTACTCCCCCCAGCCCCGCCTGTACTCTCCGAGCCCCGCCTGTACTCCACCCCAGCCCCGCCTGTACTCCCCCAGCCCCGCCTGTACTCCCCCCCCAGCCCCGCCTGTACTCTCCGAGCCCAGCCTGTACCCCCCCCAGCCCCGCCTGTACTCCCCCCCCCAGCCCAGCCTGTACTCTGAGCCCCACCTGTACTCCACCCCAGCCCCGCCTGTACTCCCCCCAGCCCTGCCTGTACTCCCCCCCAGCCTGTACTCTCCGAGCCCTGCCTGTACTCCACCCCAGCCCCGCCTGTACTCCCCCTAGCCCCGCCTGTACTCCCCTCCCAGCTCCGCCTGTACTCTCTCCCAGCCTCGCCTGTCCCAGCCCCGCCTGTACCCCCCCCAGCCCCGCCTGTAGCTCCCGCCTGTACTCCCCCCCAGCCCCCGCCTGTACTCCCCCCAGCCCCGCCTGTACTCCCCCCATACTCTCCCCTCCCATGTACTCCCCCCCCAGCCCCACCTGTACTCTCTCCCCCCCCCCAGCCCCGCCTGTACTCTGTACTCTCCCCCCCAGCCCCGCCTGTACTCTCCCCCCAGCCCCGCCTGTACTCTCCCCCCCAGCCCCGCCTGTACTCTCCCCCCCAGCCCCGCCTGTACTCTCTCTCCCCCTCCCCCCAGCCCCGCCTGTACACCCTCCCAGCCCCCGCCCTGTACTCCCGTCCCAGCCCCGCCCTTGCACGTCCTCTCTCACATCTCACCCCCCCACCCCGCACTGACTCTCTCTCCCCCCCAGCCCCCCCGGCCTGTACTCCCCTCCCAGCCCCGCCTGTACTCCCGTCCCAGCCCCGCCTGTACTCTCTCTCTCTCTCTCTCCCCCCAGCCCCCGCCTGTACTCTCTCTCTCTCTCTCCCCCCCCAGCCCCACCTGTACTCTCTCTCTCTCCCCCCAGCCCCGCCTGTACTCTCTCTCCCCCCCCGCCCCGCCTGTACTCTCTCTCCCCCCCCCCCACAGCCCCGCCTGTACTCTCTCTCCCCCCCAGCCCCGCCTGTACTCTCTCTCCCCCCCCCAGCCCGCCTGTACTCTCTCCCCCCCCCAGCCCCGCCTGTACTCTCTCCCCCCCCAGCCCCGCCTGTACTCTCTCCCCCCCCCCTCCAGCCCCGCCTGTACTCTCTCCCCCCCCCTCCAGCCCCGCCTGTACTCTCTCTCCCCCCCCCCAGCCCTGCCTGTACTCTCTCCCCCCCCAGCCCCGCCTGTACTCTTCTCTCCCCCCCCCAGCCCCGCCTGTACTCTCTCTCTCTCCCCCCCCCCCCAGCCCCGCCTGTACTCCCCTCCCAACAATGCTACTTCTCCTCTCCCATCCCCACTTGCACTCCCCTCATAGTCCTGCCTGCGCTCCCCTCTCAGTTCTTCCTGTTCTTGCCCTCCCGGTCCCACCTCTAGGTCTCAATCCTGCTTAGCTTCTTGGTCACAACTTTGCTTCTCCCCTTGCTTTCACCTATGGCTCTGCTCTCAGTCCCACCTGTGCTCCCCTCCCAGGTTTAAATTATATTTTTAATGTTAAAATTTGTTTAAATTAAAGCACCTCCTTACTACCCACACACATCAAACCTAGCGCCCCACCTCTCCCTAAGCCTTGGTACTTGCGTACACTCAGACTTATCTCCTCCATGCCTGGCCCCACAGCCACGTAGCCTGCAGCCTCCACCCCACCCCAGCCTGTGGGCACTGCCGCAGGAGACCCCTGGTCATATTTAATTTGAGTAAATGCGCACATGTGTAAAACGTTAAACTTCAGAACCTCTCAAACCCAATGATGAGTTTTAAATAAACATTCCCTCTGGAGTTGCATAGATGTGGATTCTCGTCCCAGCTGTACGGCAGAGCACCCTGTTGCCCCGGCACAGGCTCCTTAATCTCCCAAAATGCTAATGTGTTTGCAATTTTGCAAAGTTATCTTAAAGCACAGCGAAGTTCAAACGATAGAGAAGCGGGGCGTCCAGTTTGGGCAGCAAACACTTCATTACTCTTGGGCTTGAAATAACTCATTTGATGTTAGCTGTCAAATGTTTACAATTGAGATCGAGATCACGCCCAGGCCCGGAGCGAGATGCGCCTTAGCTCCCAGCACCGGCAGTAATTTCGCTTTTATCCGCTCTGTCTCGGAAATGGCAGCCTTTTTTTTTCAGGCTTCTTCCGCGGACGGCTTGGAATTTTTTATTCTCTGCGAAATGATTTCCACAAGTCTGAGGCGTTTTTTTCTTCTTCTCTCTCTCTGCCGTCTTCACCTTTACCAACAGTCCTGCAACTCATCACCAGCTATGCAAAGTGACAGGTCACATCCTGGGGCAGCAGTTGGAACTCGCCTGCAGGAACGAGCAGCCTGCCCAGGTTCATGCTCATGACCCCTCCCCCCCCCCCAACCTCCCCCTAATTCACAAATGCATTTGCTCTAGTTCACGTTCCCGGCTCCAGGCACAACCGAAGCTCCAGGGAAACTCACAGAGGAGCACAGAGGCAGTCTTCACATGCTACTAAACACAGCCATATAAGATAGAAAACAGAAGGAAACCTCAAGCCTGGCTAGCTATTGCCCAGGAAAGTGTCTTTAGGATGGTGTTAATGTCCCTCCCTCAACCACTCTGGAACGTGACGTATACGTTCAGAGTTTATTTGAATTTTTGCAGAATTGTTTTAATCGAGTTTTTAATCCGAGCAGATGGAGGCAGTAGATAACTCTGAGGTTAAATACAGTCAAACAGACAACAGCTGATACGGTTGCAAAGAGCAGCACTAAAATGAGCTTCAAATAAACCATTCAATGAATTCAGAACTGACATTTCTTCCATTGTTTATGCAGTGTACTTTGCTATTATTTATATACTATCTATTTTTAAAGTTCAATGCCAATTTTCTCACCTCCTTGCCTGAAGGAGCAGACTTGTGTTGGGTTATGGTTTCACCGGCACCAGCTGCCACTCTGGTACCTTCCCCTGTTGACCACCCTTCAGACGTGGGCCTAAACAGTGAGTGTCGGCAGGTTTTTGATGGTGGAGGATAAAATATGACAGGGATGTGAGAATTCAGTTATGTGCCGAGACTAGAGAAACTGGGATTGTTCTCCTTAGAGCAGAGAAGGTTAAGGGGAGATTTAATAGAGGTGTTCAAAATCATGAAAAGGGTTTTGATAGAGTAAATAAGGAGAAACTGTTTCCAGTGGCAGAAAGGTCAGTAACCAGAGGACACAGATTTAAGGTGATTGGCAAAAGAACCAGAAGTGATATGAAGAAAAAAAATTGACGTAGCAAGTTGTTATGATTTGGAATACATTACCTGAAAGGGCGGTGGAAGCAAATTCAATAGTAACTTTCAAAAGAGAATTGGATAAATACTTGAAGGGGAAACATTTGCAGGGCTATGGGGAAAGGGCAGGGTATTAATTGGATAGCTCTTTCAAAGAGCCGGCACAGGCATGATGGGCCGAATGGCCTCCTTCTGTGCTGTATCATTCTATGATGCTATGACATCCACATGCCCACTTTTAAGCAGGGTTCACTGGATAGTGATCAAGAGCAGGAAACCTGGCTGATTTCCCCCCCCTCCCTAACGGGGTTTAAAGGGTTAAAGTATGAGGCCAGGTTGTATAAACTTGGCTTGTGTTCCCTTGAATTTAAAAGGTTGCGGGGTGATCTAATTGAGGTGTTTAAAATGATAAAGGGATTTGATAGAGTCGATGCAGATAAATTATTTCCTCTGGTGGAGTTAGAACAAGGGGGCATAACCTTAAAATTAGAGCTAGTCTGTTCAGAGGTGAAATTAGGAAGCATTTATTCACACAAATGTTAGTGGAAATCTGGAACATTCTCCCCCAAAAGACTGGATGCTGGGGGTCAACTGAAATTTTCAAGACTGAGATCGATAGTTTTTTATTAAGTAAGGGTATCAAGATATAGAGAAAAAGTGGGTAAATGGTACAGATCAGCCATGATCTAATTGAATGGTGGACCAAGCTCGTGAGGCTGAATTGAACCCAGCATCAACAATAAGCAATCCCAAGATAGGGTATAGCATGAGCCAGATGCACGTTAAAGCTCTGCTGCACCGCCTCAACAATGTGCCTTAACAGCAGTATCTGAAGGGTAATCTCTTCTGCACCATTGTGGGTTTTTCTCTCTTCACCACACTGGCCATTCTATGAGCTGTACAATTGGGACTGACAGTGTCGTGCCAGTTGATTCTCTATATTGGGGAGCACAGTGTAGAGATCTCCACTGCGCCTGGGCCCAGCTCATTTCATATAATGGCTACTAAAGAGAGGGCATGTCCATCCTGTCATTCTTTGCTGGATTTGAACATAGCTCCATTGTTGTAACTCACTGTGACATCCTCCCACATTTTGTGCTTTCACCTCAGCCTAGTAAGCACTTGGTCAAAAGCCAAGTCTGTCTCACTGCAGTATGCTGAACTGAGTGTGAAGGAATGACACAGACAATCAGAATGCAAGCTTGTTCAGAAGTCTGATTAAATACACAAGAACTGGAATTTTGAAAATGACCAGAAACACACAATATTTCTTAATAGACCATGAAAAGGTCAAATATGTTACATCAAAATGCCTCCTGGATCATCTGAGTAGACTTTCAATTTGACTTAAACAAGTGTGTTCAGATTCCTGGAGGTGCCAAACTTGCCATAGCCATACATCTCATCCAGCTCACTCTGCCAACAGCTATGTTAGTCCCAGAAGATCAAACTGCTCATATCCAGAATCTCCTCTGTCATCCCTGGTGATCGTGCATCAAGAGCACAGCGAGTTTTCAATGGGTGTCTAGTTATCTCAAGGTGCTGTCACAGTAAGTGAGGGAGTTAGTGTAGACAACGCTGAATATGTACTTACATAGGAACAGGAGTAGGCCATTCAGCCCCTCAAGCCTGGCTGATCTGTATCTTAACTCCATCCACCTGCCTTCGTTCCGTAACCCTTAATACCCTTGCCTAACAAAAAGCTATCAATCTCAGTTTTTCAGTTGACTCCCAGCCTCAACAGCTTTTAGGGTGAGAGATTTCCAAATTTCCACTACCCTTTGTGTGAAGAAGTGCTTCCTGACATCACCCCTGAAAGGCCTAGCTCTAATTTTAAACATTATATCCCCTTGTTCTGGACTCCCCTACAAGAGGAAATAATTTCTGTCTATCTCCCCTATCAAATCCTTTAATCATCTTAAACACCTCAAATAGATCACCCCTTAATCTTCTAAACTCAAGGGAATACAAGCCTAGTCTATGCAACCTGTCCTCATAATTTAACCCTTTTTAGCCCCAGGTATCATTCTCTATTGCAGTCAGACTCACTATAAGTGGAAGCCAAAGGATAGAGGATTTCACTATTGAACAACTCTCATGTCAGTACTGACTTCTATGTCACACTTTTTTCTCCAGCAGAGCCTTATGTTAATGTCCTCAAGGAAGGATTTTCTCCACCTTCTGTTTCTCATCTCCAGCTGCGGCCCCCAGATAACTTCATTCAAGCACTGAATTAATTTTGTGGTTTGCAGTACGCAAACTTCTACCATCGTTGATCTTTGAAAATGAAATGAACAGTTGCTCTCAGCATATCCAACAGACTTTCTAGATACTCGGAAAGAATTCACAAAGTTTACCCTATCAATTTTTAATACATCACAACAGGGAGGATTCCGTTGCAGAGAGCAGAGTAAATGGGGCCTGGGGAAACAAGTTTCAGACAACAGGTTCCAGTGTTGATGTGTCAGTCATTTTGTGTTTAATCCCCACCCACTCTTCCCCCTTCCCAGTTATTAATGGGACATTGCTGCTTTTACGACTGAACATTGAGCATGTAGGGTAGTTCAGATTTGCGCTCAAGTACTTGACTGCTTATTAAAAGGTGCATCATGCTTGGAAGTAGAGGGATTGATGAACTGCTTATTTTGTGGTGAGTTGAAACAGCAGCATAATAGTGAATGCGAGCTTATCAGCTCCATCTAGATGTTGAGATTCAAGCTGGTTTCAAAACACCAAAGAAGCACTCATTCTGATAAAACCACACTGTCTACAATGTGGGCTTCACACCAACTTGGATCAAATCTGAAACAGGCATTTTCCATTTTGAATTTTTCTTCTGTTAAAATCAAATCCAGGAACATTTTCTTCACGCAAGGGTTTGTGAGCCCATGAAAGCCCCAAAGGTCAGAGATGCAGAATCAGCTGAGGCGTTTAAAAGGGAGGTAGATATTTACTTGAGAAGTAAAGGGACATGGAGAAAAGGCAGGAATTTAGAATTTAAAAAAGAACTGCCATTGTAAAAGCAAACTTGATGGACTAAATAGACTACTCCTGTTCCTACGTTAATAACTATTGCTGGAATGTTCAATGAATGAGTCGAGTTTCCTATCTGATTTGGTCTTCTCATTCCCAATAGCAAAATCTGTAACCTTTCGTTCCCTCTAAATCTGCAGAGTGGCAGAGTCTACCAGATTAGGAATAAAGGCAGGAAAAGTAGGAGAGAAAGCTGCAACCACTTTAGGGTCAGAACTTCTTGGGGTTCAGATGAAACGCAAACCCCTTTGTTCTCACAGTTTTTAACGTCATCTAAGCGCTTTGATTAGACTGAAGCTCTCTAAGAGGTGCAGAAATTGCAAAGAAAGAAATAGTATTTGTACAGGGCCTTATCATATCCTCAGGATTTCCCAATGCATTTTACAGTCAATGGATTATTTTTGAAGTTGAAATCCCATGCTCACTATCCTATCATTTAACTCAGGATATGGCAATGGCGCTACTGCCAGTTTAGTTTGACCTGCCGCTGACTCTTCATCCCGCCATGGTCAGTTTCCATCACTGGTTGGGTGTTTTAGTGCTTAAATTTCACTCATTTCCTCTATATCATTCTTCACTACTGTGATTTTTTTTTTAAACGAAGGAAGCTATTAAAATGGACATTCACTAAGGACAGGCTTCATTCAGTCACAGGTAAATAATAGTAAATCTAAGTGGATGTATAATATTGCACATTCTCAGGTCAGATGATCATAAATTATTCGAGCTTCACCTAATGGCTTATTATGTCATCTATGCCCTTCAGTGTGCGACAGGCTTGAAGCACACTACCAAGCCTCTGATTTTCCTAGCTGCCTTATCCTCTGTGTTTTACACTGCTTGGTCTCCATCCTTCACTGGAAAAGGCATTCTAAGTCTCTGTTACTTGCTGTGTAACATAGGCCCAGGTGTATCATTCGCTGTTTACTGCACTCCCACATATCGGTTATTCCAAATCAAGCAATCTAATCAGAACTCTTCTCAGAATGAGGCCATTGGCAAAAAACAATCAGTAGTGAGGAGAATGAAGAGCGATTGCAAGTGCTGTTGGAGTCTAGCCCCAGATCATGCAAGACCTGAGGGTGGTTTTCATACTGTACCGCTTTCTATAATTCTCTCCAAAAGTAATCTTTGAGGTGAATTACACGCACACCATGCAACTAAATGTATGCTACGACCTTGTTTCATTTCAAATTGTCCAAGGAATGAGAGAATTGTCCGACACCAGGAGTCCAAAAAAGGGTCAATAGCAAGACCACAAAAATAAAGTGTAAAGATAAGGATGGAGGGGAATAACAGATGGGTTTTGAAGGAAGAGTATGGGGGATTCAATGGGGAGATTGAATAAATAGCATTGGCCCAGTGGATGAAAGACCTTGCCCAGACTGAACCCTATTACAGTTGTTAATTGGGGATTCAGCCATTTGCAACTCGGCACAAGAAGCTGGGAGAGCTTCAAAATGAAGTGATACAGTTAGGATCCAGTGATTCTGAATTTACTTGTTGAGTCCATTTAAGTGGATTTAATGAAGTCTACAGAGAAAGGCATACAGTGCTAGACATTATTGACAGTCTCTTAGGGCGCAGTGTGGTAGAGTTAAGCAATATTGATCAGTGTGGTAGTGGAGTCATTTTTTAAAATTATATTGATTTGCAAAAATTCAATAACAGTCTAACCATAATGAACTTGATTTAATTCCAATTCCTCCCCCTCCAAAAAAATTGATCATAAGACAAGAGTGATCGTAATTGGGTGAAAATAAAGCACTAAGGTACCTAACATGATGATCTAGGATGAGGCAGTATATTGTTACAGCTTCACTGGAGTTCTGTAATATTTATCCACCCTGTGTTAGATAAAGTGCAGTGAACCCACTTCAGAATACTGCCCAAAAAACAGAAGGCAGGTTATCGTGTCCATGTACAGTTTCATTATATGGTACATATGTGTTAGTTTATGTGTAATGTGAGTGATATTGCATCCTTATAGTTCTCAAAGTAATCAATATGTAATTTAGCAAAGAGATGTGTAATAACAACAACTTGCATTTCTATAGCGCCTTTAACGTAGTAAAACATCCCAAGGTGCTTCACTAGGAGCGATTATCAAACAAAATTTGACACCGTGCCGCATAAGGAGATATTAGGACAGGTGACGAAAAGCTTGGTCAAAGAGGTAGGAGGAGGGAGAGGTTGAGGGAGGGAATTCCAGAGCTTAGGGCCCAGGCAGCTGAAGGCACGGCCACCAATAGTGGAGCGATTAAAATCAGGGATGCTCAAGAGGGCAGAATTAGAGGAGCGCAGTATAGATAATGTATTAATGTAAATTTAATGATGTAAGGATGCTTATTTTTTCATACAGTGTGTGTGCCTCCCAACCTGCTTTTTCCTGAGCGTAGGTAATGATTTGCTTTTGGTGAATCGCTAACATCAGTAGTGTAAATGAGGGCAGCCGGAGATTAAGTGTGAAGCTAACAGAACAGATAAGGTAAGGGAGAAGAAAAACTGTTTACTGTGGTTTCTACATTAGTGGTGTGCCTGTGGTAAATTGGATAGTCATAGGCGGAGCATGCTGCATTCCACTCTGGTTAAATTATGGTATTCAGTAATATTTTGGAACCATTTTCTGTTAGACATTGGCCCAGATATTCCGATCGCAGGCCTCCTGCGGGCGGAGGTCTGCGATCTGGAAAAATCTGCACCCTTACCTGAGGGCTCCTGGGAGGCGCAGAGTCCCGCTGCTGGGCCTCTCCAAACTGCCGGTGCGCAGGGCCCACGTATCCCAGGGGCGCATGTAGTTCGCAGCGTCCCTGGGATCACGTGGGCCATGGGGAGCCAATCAGAGAAGGGAATCTCCCTTCATACATTCTGTCAAATATATGAATGGAGATCACCCCCAAAACATAGTAAAACTTCAAATAATTTTTTTTTTTTTAAAATCACATTTTTAAAATGACTTGAAATTACATAAATTAACTATTTTAAACAAAAATTGAAATTTTTGAAAAAAATAATTAAAGTTTTTAACAGGGCTAAAAATAAACTTACCTTTCTTTAAAGTATTTTTGAATGATAAATCAGTGGAAACATTTTTTTTTTAAACTGTTTTCAACTCTTATCCTGGTAAAAGCAGGCCTTACGCCTGCTTTTACCAGGCGCAAGAATTGTAAGTGTTTTCTGCGGGCAGAGGGTCTCCAAAAAGCGGAACTATCCGCCCGCAGAGGCCCTTCTCCCGGGCAGCCAGAGGATCTGTCAAGAGCTTTCTGACAGATCGGAAATGCCGGTTTCCAGCGCATGCGCAGTGCATGCCTGAAACCAGCATTTCCAATGTCCCTACGGGTGGATACACAGCGCGTACACACCCGTAGGGATCGGAATATCCGGCCCATGATCTAATGTCACTTTCTAAAACATTTCCGAAGGCGAGGACCTATTTTGAACACAAGAATTCAAAGTGACGTGCTGAGTGACATTTTAAAATTATTTATTATAGGGGGAGATGAAAAATCGGGTATTAAATTTACAAATGAGGTTTTTCAATCTTAGGGTGCAGTTATGCTGTCACTTTCACATCAATCAAAGTGCATTAGCACAAAAATTGTGGTTTAATGCAAGAGATTACCGGGTACACTAAAGCCCTGAGGGGAAAGAACTATTCCAAGAGGATGTTTCACACCAGTTTGCGTTCCCATTTAGTGCAGCATAATTCCAAATTTAAAAAAAGAAAGACTTGCATTTATATAGCGCTTTCCATGACCACCGGATGTCCCAAACCGCTTTACAGCCAATGAAGTACTTTTGAAGTGTAGTCACTGTTGTAATGTAGGAAGTGCAGCAGCCAATTTGCGCACAGCAAGCTCCCACCAACAGCAATGTGATAATGACCAGATAGTCTGTTTTAGTGATGTTGATCGAGGGATAAATATTGGCCAGGAGAACTCCCCTGCTCTTCTTCGAAAGAGTGCCATGGGATCTTTTCCGTCCACCTGAGAGAGTAGACGGGGCCTTGGTTTAACATCCGACAGTGCAGCACTCCCTCAGTACTGCTCTGGGAGTGTCAGCGTAGATTTTTGTGCTCAAGTCCCTGGAGTGGGACTTGAACCCACAACCTTCTGACTCAGAGGCGAGAGCGCTACCCACTGAGCCACAGCTGGCAACATTCTGAATAAGTTATGACATAAACTAGATTTGATTGTAATTCTGCACAAAAGTGCTCTCTGGGTTTATAAGGGTGACTCCACACTCCCAGCTACGCTCAAAAGGAGTGTGGAACAGAAGTAGGGTTTACAACACTGCAGTCTCATCAAGCATCTGCTGGGAATGGCGATTGTGGACTCATCGCTTGTATATTTATGTCATTAAATTTGAATTCTAAATGGATGTATGCCATACAGGAGCAGTGGTTTTATTTAGCTGGTGCTTCAGAGAGTGAACACACTGCAGTGACATTAAACACTGAGAGATTGGCTTGCAGTATCTGCCTCTGTTTCACTTGTGTTTTATCATATTTTTACCAGGGTTCTACTGTGTGTTGTTGTGTGAAGTGGCTCAGTGGGTCACACTCTCGCCTCTTGAGTCACAAGGTTGTGGGCTCAAGTCCCACTCCAGAGACTTGAGCACATAATCTAACCTGGCACTTCAGTGCAATACTGAGGGAGTGCTGCACTGTCGGAGGTGCTGTCCTTTGGATAAGAACATAAGAAATAGGAGCAGGAGTAGGCCATTTGGCCCTTCGAGCCTGCTCCGCCATTCAATAAGATCATGGCTGATCTTCTACCTCAACTCCACTTTCCTGCACTATCCTCATATCCCTTGATTCCCTTAATATTCAAAAATCTATCGATCTGTCCTGAATATACTCAACGACTGAGTCTCCACAGCCCTCTGGGGTAGAGAATTCCAAAGATTCACCACCCTCTGAGTGAAGAAATTTCTCCTCATCTCAGTCCTAAATGGCCGACCCCTTATTCTGAGACTGTGACCCCTGGTTCTAGACTCCCCAGCCAGGGGAAACATCCTCCCTGCATCTACCCTGTCAAGCCCTGTAAGAATTTTGTATGTTTCAATGAGATCACCTCTCATTCTTCTAAACTCCAGAGAATACAGGCCTAGTCTACTCAATCTCTCCTCAAAGAACAATCCCCCATCCCAGGAACCAGTCTGGTGAACCTTCATTGCACTCCCTCTATGGCAAGTATATCCTTCCTTAGGTAAGGAGACCAAAACTGTACACAATACTCCAGGTGTGGTCTCACCAGGGCCCTATATAATTGCAGTAAGACTTCTTTACTCTTATACTCAAATCCTCTTGTAATAAAGGCCAACATACCATTTGCTTTCCTAATTGCTTGCTGTACCTGCATGTTAACTTTCAGTGATTCGTGTACAAGGACGCCCGGGTCCCTCTGAAAACCAACATTTCCCAGTCTCTCACCATTTAAAAATACTCTGCTTTTCCATTTTTCCTACCAAAGTGGATAACTTCATATTTCTCCACATTATATTTAATTTGCCATGTTCTTGCCCACTCACTTATCCTGTCTATATCCCCTTGAAGCCTCCTTGCATCCTCCTCACAACTTACATTCCCACCCAGTTTTGTATCATCAGCAAACTTGGATGAGACATTAAACCGAGGCCCGTCTACCCTCTCGGATGGACGTAAAAGATGCCAAGGCAGTATTCTAAGAAGAGCAAAGGAGTTCTCGTGGTGTTCTGTCTAATATTTATCCCTCAATCAGCAACTAAAAACAAATTATCGGGTCATTTATTTTATTGCTGTTTGCTGCATGCAAATTGGCTGCCACGTTTTCTCCATTACAGCAGGGACGACACTTCAAAATTACTTTATTGGCTGTAAAGCGCTTTGGGACATCCTGGGGTTGTGAAAGGTGCTGAAAAATGCAAGTTCTTTCTCCTTGAGCACTTCTGCCGTGTTTTATTTGGGCTCTGTACAGTATTAGGTAGATGCCTTAGGGAGGTCATCAGCTCCTCCTTTGGGTCAAGGATGAATGACGGATGGTGTAGGGGATCTGGCAGGAAGTGAAGGAAATAACTTTTAGAAATATGTTCATGTAGAGTATCAATTGTATAATTGGAACTGAGTGACACCGGAGATTGAGGCTTCTCCTCTCAGGGAAGAATTCTAAGGCAGCAGAACTTACACCTGCCCCTCCGAACCCACCCTAACCCAACCGAATTCCATGGGTCAGGGTCATTTTCGTTGCACTGCGGGAGTCCCCTGATCTTCCGCCGAAGAGAAGACAAGATGAATCTGAGAGTAGTGATGATTAGGAGACGCCGAGGTTAGGCAGATTGCAAAAGGAGAGGATAAACTGAGAGAGGCAAGGACTTCACAGTTTTGAGATCCTGGGAAAGAATGGGTTGGAGTAGCAGACCATGTAATGAGTTTTGATTGACAATGAGGATGCTTTCACCTTATGGTGACAAAACATTATCTTTGGTGGAGGGAGCTATGAGAGGAGAAACTGCCATGGAGACGTCTAAAGGGTCTGAAATTTAACGCAGTTTTCCCTTAGGTTGCTGGTATTGTCTTTCAGAAGTTAGGAGACGGGATCCCTGGGATTCCATCATTATTTGCAGGAGATCCCCACACAAAGAGGTCTGAAAACCACCGCACTAGATAAACTAAAAGCAGAAAGTGCTGGTTTCATACAGGATATTCAGTAACTGAAAAAGAAAGCTCTGGGTGAGACCCTTCATTGGAGCTGAACAAATTCATGTGGAAAGGTGATTGATAGACAAATTATTGAACTTACATTAAAACAAATTCTTTCAAAATGATTCCAGTGGCCACTGACCACATCAGCTGATTGCACCCACACTATTGTATTGGCGCTCATTCTATTAAACATAATGGGGGAGAAATTTGGTATCTTAGCGCCTCCAGGGGTGCTAACGGGGCGCTACCGGCTTTACGACCAGGCGCGGCGATAGTACCAATGCCCGCGGAATTGACGTGGAGGTTTGCAGCGGCGGTAACCACTAGCCTGGAGATTATGACATCATTGCCATGCGCATCGCCCCGGTAGTGCCCCAGAACCGAACTTCGGTTCCGCCCTCTGCAGCATCGCCGGGCGACAACACCGACAGCTGAAGGAGGCGTTGCTCGGGAGACCGGGAGCTTCGGAGGCGCAAATAAAAGGGGATGTTGGCGCGGGTCGGAGAAAAATTTTAACAACGTTGCAATTGATTTTTTCCGATTCCTCCTGGGCCGCGATCGATCAGCCCAGCACTCTGCTGGAGTGCATGGGGCTAATCGGGCCAGATCGCTGCTGCCGTCGGGGACCAGCTAACTGGTCCCAATGCAGAGCCTGCAGCGATGACCCTTCCCTTTAAGGGAGGGAAGCAGTCTCGGATCGTGGCAGCTCTGCACGGGACATTGTGCAGCGCTACACCACCACCGCCCCGTCTGCGTCCTTTAGCGCTACAGGAAGAAAGTGGAGCGCTTAATTTAGCGCTCCACTTCCTTCCTGGAGCGCAAACACCGAATTTTGCAAAAGCTGGGAATCATTAGCGCCTGGCACTAAGTTTCCCAGCTTTCAAAAGTTAGCGCACCAAACAGGGCGATACTGAATTTCTTCCCCTTTCAAAATCTTTGGCTGTTTCATTGACGAGAGAGTTACTGATGAGCGGACTTTCTGAGAGAGACTATTTATTGGTCGGTGCTGTGTTTCCTGGTATATTATGTGCTGATTGATCATAGCCTTTAAAAGAAAAAAAGTGAAAGTTTAATTTATGCCCAGAAAACCCAGTGGAATTGGTTTGGTTGGTGCCCACCAGTTTGTCGTCACTCCTTCATGTGTACCCTGCACTGCTCCCCATCGGGAGGTGTATCACCAGTCACATTCAAAAATATGACATTCAACTGATGCTTCATTTTAATTTGTTCAGATTCCGAATGGGTCGCTACAACAACAACAACAACTTGTATTTATATAACGCCTTTAAAGTAGCAAAACGTCCCAAGGTGTTTCACAGGAGTGATTATCAAACAAAATTTGACACTGAGCCACACAAGGAGATATTAGGACAGGTGACCAAAAGCTTGGTAAAACAGGTAGGTTTTAAGAGGTGCCTTCAAGGAGGAGAGAGAGATAGAGAGGCAGAGAGGTTTAGGGAGGGTATTCCTGAGCTTAGGGTCGAGGCAACTGAAGGCACAGCCGCCAACGATAGAGCGATGAAAATTGGGGATGTGCAGGATGCCAGAATTGAAGGAGTGCAGAGATTTCGGAGGGTCGTAGGGCTGGAAGAGGTTACAGAGGGGCGAGGCCATGGAAGGATTTGAACAAAAGGACGAGAATTTTTACATCGAGGCATTGCTGGACCCTGGCGGGAGCCAATGTAGGTCAGCAAGCACAGGGTTACAGTGCAGATATTTCCCATTCTTTCAGAACCCCCCATAATAGTGTCCTCATACATCAATTGAAACACTTCGCCTTCTGCTTTGTGCTCAAAAGCCAATCAGAAGGAAAAATCAAATCAAATCAGAACTAAATCCCTCCACTTGGACTTTCTAGTTTCTATGAAACATTTTTAGTGTGCTTTCAGAGAGGCATACATGCTCTTTTAATAATAAAAACTTTTATTGCAATCTCAAGGTGAAATTAAGCCCAAAGAGGCTTCTCCCAGTGGTCAAACAGCAATTGGGATGCTTAAGGAACATGGTGATTTTGACTGTGTCCATTCTAAAATACTGTGGGGGTGATTTTCCCTGGATACTTTAGGCGCTAAAGAGCCTCTGAGGTGGCCACGATGAGGGTCTTGAGCTGCAATGCCAGTTTAGCCCGCCTTTAGTGCTAGGCGCTATCTTGGTAAAGGAGTTGTAGCGCGTACTAGGAACGGCTGTCCCCAGGATCGTTAAGGCTCTGATTGCCATTTAAATTGCCTGCTAGCGCTCAATTTGCCACGCTGTTGGTGGCAAGCGCTTTAATTGACGACGTATCCTAACAGCAGCCAGCTGAACAAGAATAATCAAGTCATTGCTGAGGATTTCTAGCGCTACTTAAAGCCATGCTCAACTTTCACTGTTCACTTGCTGGTGGAAATAGACTGTATTTAAAGAGGACTTTTGAGACATCAATAGATTTTCTGGGACACTTTGTCAAGACTTCAGCAACACTATCAAAAAATTTTCCTGGAAATTCTCTGAGAACTTCACTTAAAGAGAGTGAGTGCAGTGCTACTGTACCTTATTGGAAACCTTATGGAATCACCAGGAGAACCGGGAGTCTTGGTCATGGGGATCTTGCTAGGGGTCCCCCTTGATCTGGAAGAGGAATGAGAGGAGGAGATGAGGCCAGGCAGAGCGGCACCAGCTGCTGGAGGAGAGAGGGACAGGAGGGTGAGCAGGACTCCTTCCCCACTGCGGGTACAGGGCATCCGTCCTCCTCAGGACCTCCAGTGCCGCATCTGAGAACCTGTGCGCCCTCACCCTCAGTCCCCGAGCCATCCTGAAATGTTCCGTTGTGTGTCAGCCAGTGCACTCCACACCTTCAGTAGAAGTGTGTGCGAGGAGGCTACATAAACCCCTCCACGACAATTGCTTCTAATCAGTGCTTGAGTGCTAAACCTACAGGTGTCTGTTTTAGTGCCTCCCAGCACATTTAAATTAGAGTAATCATCAATTAGCCCCAAAATTACGGTCTAAAACCAGACTTTCAAACAGGCATGTCTTATTAGCATTGCACCCACTTAGCGCCTATTTTCACCCTTTCACCAAAATAACCCCCTGTGTCTTTCCACAAGACAAAGATCAGAGCAGTTTGGAGTGAGGAGGGATAATAATGATTTAAGTAACTAAAAAGGGTAGATTGCCCGGCATTAGAATTTCGATTTTTTTATTTCACTCCAATAATTTTCCATCTGATTTTATTTTTTAATTATGAATTAGTCAAATTGTCCAATAAGCGAAGATTAAGTCAGGATGGAAAGATTCTTGAGGATGGCGGCACTGAAGGCCACAGTGCACAACAGGCAGCGAAGGTCAAAGATTTGCCTGAAGAGTGTGCTTCGTATTTGCGGAGTGATAATAAAATCATTCTGCGCTAGCTTTCATTTTTCGACTTGAAATGATTTTCGGGTGGCGAGTTGTTACCATGGGGTTAAATATACGAGCCCTGTGTGTGAAGCTTCGGGCTCGCTGACCACTTTCTTTTGAAGTCATAGCGCTTTGCAGTAAATTGCAACGGCTGCCTGCGGAAAGGTGGTAGCAATTTAATCTGTGGAGAAGTGCAGGTTGAGATGGATATCAGGTGTTTGCCATTGTAGCCATGCCTGGAAGGGGGAGGAGGAGGGGGAAGAGATGAAGGGTACAAGTGCAGTCAGAAGGAAAAGCCAGCATTAGTGTTAGCATCCACCCGAACCAATAATTCCATGTTTGTGCAGTCACTCGCCTGGTAATTGGCTGGGAGGTGTTCGAACGCCTGTCGATTGGTGGAAAGGAGCAGCAGCTGCTGCTATTTTTGCAGTCTGCTGCCGGACAGACGCCTGTGATTACTGCAGCCACTAACTTCACATTACTCCGGCAGCTCACTGCTCTCCGAGTCTCACTGCAAGGGGGCTGACTCACAAAGAGAGCAGAGTGTTTCCCTTTCAACCCTTTTCCGTTCCAGTAACACTCAATCATGAGTTTTCTTTCTCTTTGGGCAGTTCATTTTAGCATGTGTTTGTTTTATCTCCACTGCAGCAATTCAAACAAACACAAAAAAAAAGACTCTGTTTCCACAAAGAATGCTGGAGGTACACGGCAGTTCCGTTAGGATTTGCAAATAGGGTAACGTCTTGGGTGTAGACACTTTGTCAAAACCTTCATCAGTTCTAACGAAGGGTCTAGACCTGAAACATTAACCTGTCTTTTCTCATTTCAGATGCTGATAGATCTCCTGTGTAGTCTCTAATTTTGTATTAGATTTACTGCCCCGGTTCTCAAGCAGTTTTCTTAAGTCCCCGTGCCCCCGCCCCAGCCCACCTTCCTGCAAGTAGTTTGGTGAATTGCAAAAAGTACAGAATATTTGAACTAAGAAAGTAATTAATAGACAGTGGAAAAAGCAGAGTGAGACGGTGCAAGCTGGTGAGATCAATGCTAGCAAAAAGAAAGAACTTGCATTTATATCGCGCCTTTTACGGCCTCAGGACGCCCCAAAGTGCGTCACTGTTGTAATGTAGGAAACGCAGCAGCCAATTTTCGCACAGCAAGCTCCCACAAACAGCAAAGTGATAATTACCAGATCATCTGTTTTTTAGGTGTGGGTTGAGAGATAAATATTGACCAGGATACCTGTAAACCTGTTCTATCAATAGTCCTACAGTGCAGAGCTGCTAAACTGAGATTACAGGTTGTCTTTTTTTTTTACTTACTGTACACTGCAGAAAAAAAGCTTGTTTCCAGAATTAGTCATCAGCTGTTGGGTAAACGCGCCAGATCCAGTCAGTCTAATGCATAATCAGACTGAAGTTGGATTGTGGTCTGGAGCAAGTGTAACTATATTTGGAATGAAACTAAAGCTGATCAAAGCTACCAAAGAATCCTCAGCAGGATCACCATGAGTAAGCATCTCAGGGTAGGGGCAGAGAGTAGGGTGAGTACTTTGAGATATCATGAGAGATACAAGTAATTGTCTCTGTCTGTTAAACTACACTGTAAGCAGCTTCCACAGCACTCTCACTGACATGGAGCAGTCCAAGGCGTCAGTCTGAACACAGCCTTGGTGTCTGTGTGGTTGAAAGCTAAATGTCTAAACACTCAAGATTGGTGCCATTGTGGGAAGGCACAGCTGCTGGTGATTTGCATAGATCTCAATTTTCACAATCTTAGACTCCAAATTAAGCTAGTCAGCGAGCACACGATATACGAATCACTTTATGAAGGGAAATGAAACAATTGCCATTTCATTCCCACAATATTACAGTTGTCTCACCAATGGCAGCAGTTGATGATAATGTTGAAAGTACAGGGGAATCCCACGAATGCAGTGGACCGTGTGACAATAATGGTCCATATAAGCAGACTTGCTAATAGTAGGCTGACTGTCCCAGCACTGACGGGATCTATGATAGGACTTGCTATACCAGCACTGATTGGGGGTCATTTTGACTCTGTGCAATAGTGTAAAACGGATGATTGCTAATCAGCAGCTCCTTTTACACCTCTCCCCATTTTTATTTCCATTGAAGTCAATAATGGTTTTATTGATTTTAGGATCACCTGAGCCTTGATACTCTGAAGCATGGAGTGGAACATAGGAACAGGAGTAGGCCATTCACCCCCACGAGCCTGTTCCGCCATTCACTGAGATCATGTCTAATCTGTATCATAATTCCATCCACCTACCTTGGCTCCATATCCCTTAATACCCTTGGCTAGCAAAAATCTATCAATCTCAGATTTAAAATTATTCATTGAACTAGTATCTTCTGCTTTTTATGGGAGAGAGTTCCACACTTTTACCATCCTTTGCATGAAGAAGTATTTCCTAGCTTCTGTCCTGAATGGACTGGCTCTGATTTTAAGATAATGTCCCCTTGTCCTAGATTCCCCCACCAGCGGAAAAAGTTTCTATCTATTCTTATCAATTCCTTTCAAAATCCTAAAACCTCAATCAAATCACCCCTTAACCTTCGATATTCCTGGCAATACAAACCTATAGGTGGGATGTGGCTTTAAATCCATGCCCCCCCCACCACCGGCCACGGAATTCCCTATCTCAGCCATGTGACTGTGAGTAGGCAGCAGGGAGGAGCTGTGACCACAGACTGGACTAGCACACGTCCAAGCAGACAGTTTCACAGCCTCATTGATAGAAGCCTAGAAGCAGGTCAAGCAGAAGTGAGTCTCAAGAAAAGGAAAGGCATAAATGTCTCAAAGGAAAAACACTTTCCCTGGATTCATGTCACAATCTTTATACTGGGTGTACATCTTCAGAAAAGCCTCACAGTACATGCATTGTGCAATAATCAGTAATAACTACAGGTCTCGATAGTGTTGCTGAGTTAGTTGGATGGCATGCTGTTTTATAATGACAGGAGCGTTATACCATGTAACTTTCAATCACAGGACCACAAGCTCCTTACAGATGAGGAAGGCCATCCAACCCAATGTAATTTTCTAGGAAACTTTTTTTTCTTTCACAAACACCAAAGGTAGAATATTAATTTGCATATTCCATGTTTGAGTTTTGTGATTTTTATGCCCCTATATTATTTCTCCCTATGTCATGGGCTAGCACCACTGTGTCTCTTCCTGTCCCCTTCAGTATCCCTTGCTGAATATACAATATACTTAACCTATGAGAAAAGCCATTTGGCCCATCTTAATTTATCCATCAGAATAATTCTACGCTCTCCCCCACTCATTGCTGCAACAAATTGTTTCTTAAATGATTCCAGGGCCTTTTGCCTCCACCATTCTGTCTGGAAGTGTTGCTCTGCGTGAAAAATAAATTCCTAATACCAAATTACATTTTACTAGTGTGAACCCATGTCCCCTTGTCCCGGTTTAACTTAAAGTAATCTTCCCAGTAGCCTTTTCCATGTATTTTATTATCTTATATACTTCTGTAAGATTAACTCCCAGATGCTTCTTGTCCAGGATGAAAATCCCAACTCTTCCCTCATAACACAGACCCCAACACTGGAGATAACCATTGTGTCTCTTCTCTGCACTGCCTCCAGTCTCTGAACATCTCCCTTGTTTCTCAGCGACCAGAACTGGACACAGTATTCAGGGTGTGGTCAGACCAGAGCACTGTAAAGTTTATCACGACTTTCTCTGACTTGTATTCTATTGTTTTGGCTATGTAGTTCAACATTGGCATTGTGGATTGCATTAGTTGGACATGTTGAGTATTGAGTCTATGAAGACTCTTGGGTCTCTCTGAACTTTGTGCTTGGCTGTTTCACCACGGAGTTTGTACATTGTCCGTTTTTCCTCCCTATGTGCAATACTTCACATTTCTCTGCATTAAATTTCATCTGCCATTGTTCGGCCACTTACATAATTTGTTTAACCCATTCTGTAATTTCTTGTATTATTCTGCTGCTGAGGTAGAGCTGTATTTAAGCTGATCTGTTTCTTCATGGCCACCAAATCTAATTCCAGCGCTTAAGTGCTGTTTACGGAGAGAAGTTTGGAGGATAGAAGGGGCTTGTAAACCTTTGGCTCCAGGTCAGAAAAAAGCAGCCCAAAGCAACCAAATTTCTCTTTTTTTATGTTTTGGACACTCTCAAATCTCTTATATAGATAGATATATAAAGGTAAAATAATTTCTTAACAATGTTGCTTTATTATTATCTGTCATGTGACTCATGATGCATCTGAGAACATTTATCATCAACCCTATCGTGCCCCGTCTTCCTGTCAAGTGATGTAAGCAGTTAGCGGCATCTTCAAAACATTGCTCATGAGTTTTAAACATGGAAAGAAGCTGGATCACGGGGCCGACCCTGACTCAGTCTCCCTTGGTGGTGAACTCCACTCTTCAGGGTTAAAACCCTGTTCCCAACAGTAGGAAGTGACTCAGTTTCTTTCTGGTGTTTCCCAAATTGTGGGAGTTGTGAGTTATAAAATAATCTTTGGTTGCTGACTCTCATAAACGATTCAAGCTTTGATGCCACTGTTCAGGATGTCGTGAGTATCCTTCGATTATGCTGCACTCTGGGAACACACTCCAGCCTCAGTCGTTCCTTTACAGTGCTAACTTTGCGAGGAACCTCATTTGACGGGAGCATGGGTTGCAGAATGACCTAACTGGGACCTTCCTCTCCTGCTGACCAAGGCTCCCCACTGAGAGCAGAGCCTCACAAAGTTTACCCTTGTATTTATTGCCAAAAATTTTGTGCTTGGGTTTAGAAGGCTCATTATTTGAAGAGGCACATGATGCCTGTTTTGCTGTGTTTTGATTTTGGACAGTGCAGTGATTTGATCAGGCTAGCGAGCCTGCAGAACATTGACTGAAGCATTTGCGACATCTGCACTTACAAACTCTTCATCAATAATGCAAGCGAACGAGGCTTTATAGTTTCTAAACAGTTTGTAAACGGGCGACAGATATGCGAGCACAGAAGTTCAAATTACTCTTACTCCCCTCTGCTTCATTATATCAGGATACCAGATCACATATGGCAGCACTGAAATAAGTAAATGAAAACCATATTGATTGAAAACAAATACAAATAGAACAGCAGAATGGAGGGAGGAGGGGCTCTGTGCTTCACCACTCCATATGACAGACCCTTGTTGTGACCCCTAGAAAAGGTTAGCCCTCCATCTTGCCAACTAGATATTTTTGCTAAATTCTTCTCTCCCATCACTCTCTTCCCCACTCCCGTTATCTTTAAACCCTTATACTCTCCAGCGTTTTTCACTACTACTCCAATTGCCTCCCTTCTGTTGTTTCTGAGTAGAATTCTGCTGGCATAAAGCACTTGCTGATGCCGTGTCCTGCTTAACATGTTATAATGCTAAGGCAGACCTCCCTGATGGATCTATTGGTGAATGCGTTAACGGGTATAGTACTGAACGATCCAGACTATATAGGTCCCATGTTCTATCCCTGGTCTGTGCTGATTTAGCTGATCTTAACTGAGACTGCAGTTAGCCCAGCACTGTTGCATGTAAGGAGTTTTCCAAAACTTGACCTGAGATAATATTATAAATTTGTTAGGCGAGGGTTTTAAGGATTATGAAAGCAAGGCAGGTAGATGGAGTTAAGATTCAGATCAGCCATGATCTAATTGAATCGTGGAACAGGCTCGAGGGGCTGAATGGCCTATTCCTGTGTCCCTATTCCATACTAGCTGCAATGTAAAAAAAAAAATTAAAGGCTTCTGTCTCCGACACATTGGGGATAATTTAAATTTTTTATCGCCAGGCTAAAAACGTGAGATTGTGAATCGGCAGCCCCGTTATACACCTTGCCTAACTTTGGTAAAGAATATTGAGAGAGGTGTGAAGCGGGCTGCCGATTTGCAATCACCTGTTTTTCGCCCGGTGATCAAAAATTAAAATAACCCCCAATGTGAGTCGAGGTGATTTTTTAAAAATGAAGGCTAAGCCATTCAGTTGTTCTTGTTCTCCTCTAATGTTCCATTTTCTACCATCAGAACCCCCCCAGAGCAAAGACTTCATTACGTTAAACAGGTAGCGAGCTCTCGGGGAGCCAGCAGTTTTGGTGCCCAGCAAGAACTCTGTACCTGGTATTCTCTGTGCCTCAGGTCCAGTGCGACCACCATAAAGCAGGAATTCACGCCCTTTGTTTCACTGCAGATTGCTATCGTTCGCCTTCCTCATAGCGATATCCTATTCCATTCTGATTTCACTCGGGTCAAATTGAGGAAGGTGCTGAGCAGAGATGATGCACGTCTGCAGAGGGAGGGCAGATAACAGGGCAAGTAAACACATGCCAGTCTCAAAAGTGGCAATGACATGGAAACAATTAGCATCCCCTCCCATAGCTAACAAAGCGAGTGGGCAGAGTGGGACAAAATGAGGGCAGTTATTCTCATTAGATTCTGTTGGGGACTTCTTTTACCTGTTGTCCTCTGCATCTTCCTTCCTTCCTTTCCTCTTTCTCTTCTTGCTCTCATTATTTTATATATATATGTGTATAACATATATTTGCAGCAAGTTCCCCTTGAGCACTCTGTGTATTCATCTTGCTCTCTGCCGGTGGCTGTTTTTTTTTGCTCTGGTGCTGCGCTCATGCTGTCGACTCGCGATGCTGGAGTCTCACGCAGTGGGGAACCACACCAGAGATAAACTTACCAGATTCGCCAAGCTCCATTTAAAGAAATGGGTCCTCCCAGTCTTAGTGAATCTCGCATGTTTACTTTGGTTTACTCTCCACACACAGGGAGGCAGCGGCTTAGTCACGGCTCCAGGTCGATGTACAAGCAACGTTCTCCTGCCTCTCCTTCTGCGCTTCTTTCTCTTCTCTACAACAACAACAACTTGCATTTATATAACGCTTTTAACATAGTAAATGTCCCAAGGTGCTTCACAGAAGCGTTATCAGATAACATTTGACACCGAGCCACATAAAGAGATATTAGGACAGGTGACCAAAACCTTTTTTTTTTATATTCGTTCATGGGATGTGGGCGTCGCTGGCAAGGCCAGCATTTATTGCCCATCCCTAATTGCCCTTGAGAAGGTGGGGTGAGCCGCATTCTTGAACCGCTGCAGTCCGTGTGGTGAAGGTACTCCCACAGTGCTGTTAGGGAGGGAGTTCCAGGATTTTGACCCAGCGACGATGAAGGATCGGCGATATACTTCCAAGTCAGGATGGTGTGTGACTTGGAGGGGATCTTGGAGGTGGTGGTGTTCCCATGCGCCTGCTGCCCTTGTCCTTCTAGGTGGTAGAGGTCACGGGTTTGGGAGGTGCTGCCGAAGAAGCCTTGGCGAGTTGCTGCAGTGCATCTTGTAGATGGTGCACGCTGTAGCCACGGTACGCCGGTGGTGGAGGGAGTGAATGTTTAAGGTGGCGGATGGGGTGCCAATCAAGTGGGCTGCTTTGCCTTGGATGGTGTCTAGCTTCTTGAGTGTTGTTGGAGCTGCACTCATCCAGGCAAGTGGAGAGTATTCCATCACACTGTTGACTTGTGCCTTGTGGAAAGGCTTTAGGGAGTCAGGAGGTGAGACACTCGCCGCAGAATACCCAGCCTCTGACCTGCTCTTGTTGCCACAGTATTTATGTGGCTGGTCCAGTTAAGTTTCTGGTCAATGGTGACCCCTAGGATGTTGATGGTGGGGGATTCGGCGATGGTAATGCCGTTGAATGTCAAGGGGCGGTGGTTAGACTCTTGCTTGTTGGAGATAGTCATTGCCTGGTACTTGTGTGGCGTGAATGTTACCTGCCACTTACCAGCCCAAGCCTGAACATCGTCCAGGTTTTGCTGCATGCGGGCATGGACTGCTTCATTATCTGAGGAGTTGTGAATGGAACTGAACACTGTGCAGTCATCAGCGAACATCCCCACTTCTGACCTTATGATGGAGGGAAAGTCATTGATGAAGCAGCTGAAGATGGTTGGACCTAGGACACTGCCCTGAGGAACTCCTGTAGCGATGTCCTGGGGCTGTGATGATTGACCTCAAACCACCACAACCATCTTCCTTTGTCAAAGAGGTATGTTTTAAGGAGCGTCTTAAAGAAGGAGAGAGAGGCGGAGAGGTTTAGGGAGGGAATTCCAGAGCTTAGGGCCCAGGCAGCTGAAGGCACGGCCGCTGATGGTGGAGCGATTAAAATCACGGATGCGCAAGAGGATTGGAGGAGCGCAGAATCTCGACCAGTTGCAGGGCTGGAGGAGGTTACAGAGATAGGGAGGGGCATGGCCACGGAGTGATTTGAACACAAGGATGAGAATTTTAAAATCTATCCCATCAGTTTCCCTTACACCCTTGATAGTATTTGATTTTTTCTGTTCCTATTTATTATTATTCTTCCTTGTTTACTTGTTGCACTTCTTTCTTTCTTTCTTCCTTCCTTCCTATCTTGTTTTTTTTCCCTTCTCTCTCTCTCTCTCTCTCTCTCCGCCTCTGGCTTTTGTTTCTTTCCCACTTCCATTCTCTATCCCAAACATCAAACAGTGCGTAAATTACTGCAGAATCCCTGACAGCAGCAGACACACAGTGCGCCCTTGTTTGTGGCAGAGGAGCAGAGCGAGAAACAGTGAGCGAACTGTGCACAGATCTCTCTCAATTCCCAGTGGGAGTGTTGTTTATAGAGCATTATAATTTATAACTGAAGAGAGTGGATTTAATTTCAGTGGAGAGGCTCGCCAGCAGGGCGCCGGCCTGCAATCATATGAATCAGCAAGCTGCAAACTCCATTGAATGGAAAGTATTATCGCCAGCCACAAACGGACACTGTTTCTCCTTACACAGCTCCCAGGGAGCGGGAAGACCTTGTCTCTTTAGGCATTGATTTTATTTATTGTCTCCTGCTATCTGTCTTACCTATCACTTTTTCCTCCATCCTTCCTCATTGCCCTTCATTCTTTCCTCTGCCTTTTCTTTCTGCCCCTTCCCTTCTCTCTCTAAACGGTTTGCGATATTGGCTGCTCAACTTTTAAGCAGGGATTGCCTTTTAAGTTGCCCCATGCTGTCGAAAACCGCAGCCCCTTGCCTGATTGGACACACTGTCACTGATGTCAGTGCAGACTTGGCTCTTGCTGTAGTTGATTGACATGATCTCCATTTCAATTGCTCCCCCTGCCAATCACTTTGCTGTTCACAGGAGGGGTTCAAACTGTTGCTACATACGGGTCATCTCCGTACCTTGTTATATGGGTCAAATTACGTCAAATTGGAATAATTCTACCATGGGAGGGCTGATAAGTCACTAATACACATTTTAATTTTCCCATGTATACTTTCATCAGATTCAAACAAAATTCTCATGGCTATATTATTTTACTCCATAAATTGAGAGAGTATGTTGCACAAAAATTACTTCCTCTCCCACCCCCCCCCCAGACTTATTTTCCCCTTCAGTCATGCTACCGTTCTTGTAGGAATATATCATGAATATTGTATTATTAGGTCAAAGCAGGGTGGCTTTGTTGTCAATGATTGGCACAGAAGAAATAAAAGTCAAAGATTTAAGGAGCCGTTAAAACCTAGTTATATGTGCGCCTGCTGCCCAGGACCCAAAGTGGATTATACCAGAAGCAGAATTCATAATTCATCAGAGTTACACTAGACTTCTTTTTTTTTAAATTACATTTTAGCTCACAGGCACAAGTTACCTAATAATGCATCATGCAGACAATTGTGCGATACACTGTAACCCACACAATCCGAAAACCAACCCTGTTTGTGGTTATACTGCATCTAGACCCATACCCCACCAGAACAAAGCCACCACTTCTTCTTCTTCTTCTTCTTCTTCTTCTGTGCTACATTCATCTGTCATGGTTCTATGCAGCTCTGAGGCACACCAAGATAATTATACTATGTTTTTGTTACTGGTTTGCTGTCAAATTTAAGAGCTGTTCCAGTGCTGTTCCAGAGCTATTAGGAGCTATCCCTCCATGGCCTCGCCTCTCCCTATCTCTGTAACCTCCTCCAGCCCTACAACCCTCCGAGATCTCTGCGCTTAGCCAATTCTGGCCTCTTGCGCGTCTCCGATTTTAATCACTCCACCATTGGCGCCAGTGCCTTCAGCTGCCTAGGCCCTAAGCTCTGGAATTCCCTCCTTAAACCTCTCCGCCTCTCCTCCTTTGCATCGCTCCTTAAAACCTACCTCCCTGTCCTAATATCTCTTTATGTGGCTCGGTGTCAAATGTCTGATTACGCTCCTGTGAAGCGCCTTGGGACGTCTTTACTACGTTAAAGGTGCTATATAGATGCAAGTTGTTGCCAGAAGTATTGTGTATCTGGAGTATGAGAGCTCATTGGCATGGTGGGTTCTCAATTTGAACCATGTCATTAAGGGCAAGGTGCCAGGTGGAGGCCTGCCACATCTGCACAGGTAGCGAACCTTGTACTGGATGGTGCGATGGCATTTGGAATGGTGTGTGAAGTTCAGTAGGATGTTAATGAAGAAAACCAATATGAAAGGCAACCATGCGCACATTTAGGGAATGGTAGCGCATTGGTAGATCAGCATGGTCCAGCAAGTTGCTGAGACAGTTCAGATTCCACTCTAGCCCTGAAAACTAATATTAAAATTGATATGAAGTAATTGTTACTAATATTACTCAGCAGAAAGCATGGAGGTTTTTGAAAATTGCAAAGAGCATTCTGTACTCTGAATGTTACGAGGTTAGAGAACTTGCAACCATCCAGATTGGTCATTTGTGATGTATATGTGAGGTTGGCATGGTGATATGGTGCAATATCACCAGAGAGAGATGGGATCTGGGTTTGGAACCATGATTCCTGCCTACACAGTCAGTTCCCAATCCTGGGTATGCTATCACAGGGACTCACTAAAGAGAGTCCGGGGGAAGGATAGAATATCACAGAGAGGGTTATCCTGCTCTCAGGCACCTCGGATAGCAAGGGAAGATTACTTCTGTGCACTGTGTCATAAATCGCAAGTAACAACTCAGGAAGTACTACTGGGCGGCCAGCTGGGGCGCCGTCCAGGGAGTATAAATACTCAGGCATGGGCCCACCTTGGGCAGAGACAATCTGGAAACAGGAAGCTAGTGACTGCTAACTAGACCTCCATGTTTTGTTACAAGTTGATTAAAGCCTTGCTTTATGTTCAAGTGCATAGTGAGTCTTTATTACGTCACACTGTATATAACAAAATCATAAAACCGTTTATAAAGATGTGTATAAGGAATGAGTTTCCATCTTCATTACAGATAGCACACCGAGGAAATGTTACGCCAGGAACACATTGACAGACTGTGTCAGTAGAATACAAATCTACTGAAGTTGTACCGAGGCTGTACCGTGCACTGATCAGATGGCACTTGCACTGTGTACAGTTCTGGGCACCTTGCTACAAAAGGGGATATACAAGCACTAGAGAGGGTGTAGAGAAGAGTAAGCAGAATGATTCCAAGAATGATTCCCAGCTTTACCCTGGCCTTAAATCTATTTGATTTCCAGCTCTTCCCAGTTCTGATGAAAGGTCATCGACCTGAAACGTCAACTCTCTTTCTCTCTCTACGGATGCTGCCTGGCCTGCTGAGTTTTTCCAGCGTTTTCTGTTGTTATTTCGGATTTCCAGCATCTGCAGTATTTTGCTATCGTATGATTCCAAGTGTAATGGGGATGAAGTATGAAGAAGCATTAAAAAAGCACAGTTTCCACAACCTAGAGAGAAGACAGTTAATGGGGTATGAAGTATGTCAATATTAAATAGCTTGGATAGGTTAAGTCCTGAATGTTACTTTAAAATAAGGGAGGATAATGGGGCCAGAGACAATAACTATAAGCCAGTGAAACTTAGGTCAGATACTGAACAAATTTCATTATGCAAAGGGATGATAAATGGCTGTTATAATCTACCAGGCAGGGTAGTGGGGACACAGTGAGAATTCGAATGCTAGAGGTAAGAGCTTCCGTGGGTCAAATAGCTTTTTCTCATCCTTAACTTTTCTGATGTTCCAGTGGGAGCAGGAGGATGTCTCCAGGCTGGCCTCTTGGCTTTGGCAGAGAAAAGGAAGAGAAAGTAATCAGTACTTGTATCAGTTCTTTGCAAAATAAATACAGTATATATAAAATTATCTTTAGCAAATGGGGAAAGACAGCCTTCAAAGATTTTGCAATAAGAACTAACTAGGGGCGGCAGTGCATTTATTCCCCATGTTTGACTTGAATTTGCTGTCGTTCTCTTCTCCACGCTATCTCTGCCATATCATAATCTCTTGGATGATCTTTCTTGCTTGGATTACACTGCTGTTCCCTCTCCTTCGCTCTTTACTGCCCTGGTATTTTATCTCCCCTTTTTCTTTCCGATGGCAATTTTCTACAAATAAATCTTAGTTTGTGTGACACTGGGCAATTTGGCTGTTTCTTCATGTGAGTACTTCAGCATAAATGAAGGGAAGGCATTCATCAGTCTGGCAGCTAGACTGTTATTAGTCATTTTTTACACAACAAGACGAAAGATTTGCAAGATTAAATCGCTAACAAAATCGCAGGGCTGTAAGTTTTTTGTTCACATCGTGATGAAGCTGTTAATAGGATGTGGGAAGTGCTGTTTCTCTCTCTAAATGAGAGCAAATGTTTGTTTATTTATCTCCAGACTTTCCCTCCCCATTTTTCCTATTTGTATCAGTCGCCTGAACATATCATCTCTATGGGAACACTCGAAGGAAAGGCCCTCCAATGGTCTTAGTCTCAAGTACTTCCTGGTAAAATACACCAAGGTGCATTTATCTTACAAAAGCAAAATACTGCGAATGCTGGAAATCTGAAATAAAAACAGAAAATGCTGGAAACCCTGAGCAGAACTGTTTGATTAATTCTGATGAAAGGTCATCGACCTGAAACGCTAACTCTGTCTCTCTCTATCCACAGATGCTGTATGACCTGCTGAGTGTTTTCCAGCATTTTCTGTATTTATATTACCTTCTCCACTCAAGTTTATGCAGGGGGTGGGGTGAGGTGAGGGGGGTAGGGGGGGTGGACAGGAAGCCGCCCAGGAAAGTATTGGAATAGTCGAGTTTGGAGTTGACAAAAGCATGGATCAGGGTTTCAGCAGTGGATGGACCAAGGCAGGCGCGGAGAGGGGGGATGTTACAGAGGTGGACTTATGCGGTCTTTGCAATGGAGAGAGTATGTTGATAGAAGCTCAGCTTGGGTCAAATACAGGGCGCCAAGGTTGTAAACAGTCTGGTTCAGCCTGAGACAGTGGCCTGGGAATGGGACGGGACCCGTGAAGAGGGAATGGAGTTGGTGGTGGGGGACAAATACAATGGCATCAGTTTTTTCAATGAAGGAAATTGCAGCCCATCCAGGATTGAAAAAGAAAGAAAGACTTGCATTTTTATAGCGCCTTTCACAACCACCAGACGTCCCAAAGTGCTTTACAGCCAATGAGTACTTTTTGAAGTGTAGTTACTGTCGTAATGTAGGAAACACGGCAGCCAATTTGCGCACAGCAAGCTCCCACAAACAGCAACGTGATAATGACCAGATAATCTGTTTTAGTGATGTTGATTGAGGGATAAATATTCGCCAAGACACCGGGAGAACTCCCCTGCCATGGGATCTTTTACGTCCACCTGAGAGGGCAGATGGGGCCTCGGTTTAATGACTCCATTAAAGAAGACACCTCCAACAGTGCAGCACTCCCTCAGTACTGCACTGGAATGTCAGCCTAGAATTTTGGACCCGCAAATGTAACCCCTGGAGTGGGACTTGAACCCATAAACATCTGACTCAGAGGCGAGAGTGCTACTAACTGAGCCATAGCTGACACTGACATTGAATGTCAGATGAGCAGGCTGATGACACAGAGGCAGTGGAGGGATCGAGAGTGGTGGTGGTGAGATAGAGCTAGGCGTCGTCATGTGCAACCTGACATCATGTCTTCGGATGATGTTGCCGAGGGGCAGCATATAGATGAGGAATAGAAGGAGGTAAAAGATAGATTCTTGGAGGTCTCCAGAGGTAACTGTTTAAGTACATAAAAGGAACGCTTGCCTCTGAATTAGGAGGTCATGGGGTCAAGTCCCATTCCTGGGTTTTTTAAAACACATTGATATGTTAAGCCGAGGCCCTTTCCACCTGTTCAGATCCCATAGCACTATTTCAGGAAGAGAAGGAAATCCTTCCAGCTTCCTGTCCAATATCCATCCCTCAACCACTCCCACCAAAGCAGATTAATTGGTTGCTGTGTTTGCCTGCAAAATAACACTTCAAAAGTAATTAACTGGCTGTGAAGTGCTTTGGGAGGTTCCTGAGCACATGCAGGCCTTTCCCCTCTTGATCTGGGGAACAGACGCTTGGGTTATACAATGCAGTGCACATGTGTGTTTGTTATCTCTGGCTGAGAAAGTGGGCAGGAAGGTCTTCTGCATCTCTGATGTCAGTGCTACGGTGCACGTCAGTCTCTGACAAAATGTACATCCCTCACAGTTAGCACAAAATTCACCAAAAAAGGGTAGAAACTATACAGAAAGTGTCTGCGTTATAATCCTTCCATGAACTAGTGAGGATACGAGCCTCTCTGTAGGTTTATTTTCTCCTCAGCCTGGTGCCCTGGAATACTCCAGGCCTTTGCTTATCGCTCAGGATGTAAGGGAGAGAATACGAGAGGTCATGGCTTAAGTATTGTAGATGAATCATGGTCTGGAACCTGTGGGCAGACAATCCATGGTGCCCTCTGTTGGTGCTCCAACACATTGGGATAGATTTCAACTTGCTCCCAAGGTAATTTGGTTGGGATCAGTAAGGCACAAATCTAATTGGTGATTTGGTTGGGATCAGTAAGGGTGAATGTGATTGATAATCTGATTTATATCAGTAGGGTGTAGATTCAGATAACATGATGTTACTGCGGTTTGCAGTTCAAGTTGGATCATTAGGAAGTAAATCTGTGATTTGATCTCGGGGCACAGGAAGTGAACACAATGGCCGATTTAATTGGTATCAAACAGAAGTGGGTATGATCAGCAATTTGAATCAGTAAACAATAAATAGAATTAATAATTTGATCTTGATCAATAAGTTTCATTTAGCTCAGTAGAAAATGAATGTGATTAGCAATTGGATCCTGGTGAATAAGAAGTGAATGTGGTTAGTGATAGCTGATCGGTTTGGATCAATAAGAAATGGGCGTACTATTTGATTCACAATAGGAAGTGAATGTGACTGGTTGGAAAGAGCAGTAGATGAGCCCTGAGCTCGTGACACAGAGGGGCCTCTAGTGCTGGTTCTTGTTTTCCCTCACGCACCACAGCTTTGATGTCTGCTGGCAGCTGGTGCACATGCTCAGTCAGATGTACATTTGGCGGTGGCTTAACAAGGACAGATTGAGAGGCTTTGACCCGCAAATGTAACCAAATGGCCATATTTCTTCATTTAACGTAATGAATTACCTTAGGATTTGCATAGGTTTGGCGAAAAAAAGACCTTTGTCTGCAGACTACAATAATAATTACGGAGGGAATCTGCAGTTAAATCTTTTATAGAATGTAAAGAGAGACGGGTCTTGTTAAAAAAAAAAGTTAACATGAAAAGCTTTAATTAGCTCTCAGGGTTACTTGAGTAGTGTGCAAAATCACAGTGAGTTCAAAACTACATTCAGAAACAATTGGGGAGCTGCTCTCATTTTTAACGTACTATTTTTTAAGCTATCATTTGTGTTAGTGGATGCGAAGTTACTGTACAAAAGAGAATAGGAACATATCTGCAAGTGGTTTTATTTGTTTTCCATTTCCTAATTTTTCAGGATGAAGTAAATGTGTTCAGTGAAGAGCATTTTGCAGAGAATAGCCCACTTGCCCTGCTGTAGGATTAAGAGATTTTTTTTAACCCGTTCAGGGGTCATTTTCAGCTGTGCCAATGGCCGAGTAGGTAAATGCATTGATGGATCCAGTACTGAGCTGTGCAAACCAGGTGGGTCCCACAGTCCAGCCCATTCTGTGTGCAGTTAGTTGATCGGGGCTGGGATAGCAGTTGGAGCATTACGAATACTCCTGGGCCCAGGAGAGGAAAGTCAGGTAGGGTGGTCACTCCTGTTTGCTGTTCATTGACCCCTGTTGGATGGTGCGGGTGTGCGGACATTGGCAGAGGATTGGATTAGGCTCAGTTGCGATGTATGCTATGGTAGAATAGTCTGCTGCCGCACACTGGCATGGCCTGCACCTGAATAGCCACTTGGATGAGGTACTGGAGGGTAGCTGGCTCCCATGGAACAGTACTCCAGTAAGATTCAATGCCGTCGGGATAGGGAGAGAAAGTGTGTGTGTGTGGGGGGAAGGTTATTAACATCTCATTGGTGAGTCTTATCATTAAAATGAAATAAGCATGCAGTAACAACTGGTGTCAGAGACACAGTTACGCCATCACGTTACTGATGGGGTTGCCAAGTTCCCTTTTGTCCATAAGCTAGGAGGGTCCATTGTAGCAAAAACTGAAAATGCAGGAAATACTCAACGAGTCAGGCAGCATCTGTGGAGAGAGAAACAGAGTTAACGTTTCAGGTCGATGACCTTTCGTCAGAACTGGAAGAAGTTAGAGATTTAACAGTTTATAGTCTAGTACAGACATCTAACAGCCAATTAAGTACTTTTGAAGTGTAGTCACTGTTGTAAATACATAGAATATGCAGAACAAAAACAGGCCATTTGGCCCAACTAGTCTATGTTGGTAATGTAGGAAAAGCAGCAACCAATTTGCGCACAGCAAGATCCCACAAACAGCAATGTGATAACGACCAGATAACCTGTTTCAGTGTTGATGGTTGAGGGATAAATATTGGCCAGGACACTGGGGAAAACGCCCCTGTTCTGTTTGAATAGTGCCATGGGATCCTTTACGTCCACCTGAGAGAGCAGACCGTACGTCTCATCCGAAAGACAGAGTCTCGAATCACAAAAAGGTTGCACAATCATTTCTCAATTTTTGGGGCATGTGGGGTAGCTGTTTTCAAGTAACATTAAATTCAAACTGAATCAAGATAAAATATCCTGAGAGAGCACAGTTTTACAGTTGAACTCAAAATCAAAAGGATAAGAACAGATAACAGCAGGTATGGGCCATGTCGCTCATCCTTCAATCGATACCAACAGTCCCCTGTCCCCTCCATCCAAACATCTAACTGGTTGGTGAGTAATTCCAGAGATTTGCCTACCATGAGAAACATTCCAGCTATTAATCAGTCTTTGCATGAAGCACCGTCCTGTATTAAACCAACAACAAAAAAAGTAATGTATGGGAGGGAGAAACAAGAACTCTAGCATTGTACTAGCAATAAAGGGGCCATTGGGATGTGGAAGAACTTTTCGTCCCATGAAACGCCATTGATCGAGTCCTGGCCAATTCTGAACTTTATATTTACGTTTCAGTGCCAGGGATAGTATGCAGTAGTGGGACAGCACAGCACAGCACAACGAACTGGCAACCCAGCAACGGCCAACCTATTGAGTATGACATCCGAGCAGGTATTTTTCTACATCATTGTAGTACAGTAATTCATTTGCTCATTAAGCCATTGCTGAACCGTTTTTGAAGTATTTTAATAGTGCATGTGGAGTGGTACGCTTTTGTTCGAAAACGCTTCTTTCGCCCCCTCTCCCAAATCCCCGATCCTGCCACTGAGAAAGTTTCTCTTTTTAAGTGTTGGCTCATATGTAGTCTATTAGGGCAGGTAGTCACTGAATATCATCGACAATGTTCTCTATAGAAAAGGCAAAGGGCTTCTTCATAGAATCGTAGAATGATACAGCACAGAAGCAGGCCATTCAGCCCATCGTGCCTGTGCCAGCTCTTTGAAAGAGCCAACCAATTAGTCCCACTCCCCTGCTCTTTCCTGATAGCCCTGCAATTTTTTTTCCTTCAAGTATTTATCCAATTCCCTTTTGAAAGTTACTACTGAATCTGCTTCCATCACCCTTTCAGGCAGCGCGTTCCAGATCGCAACAACTCGCTGTGTAAAAATAAGTGTTTCCTCATTCTTCCTCCCAAAATGAATCACTTCACACTTCTCTGCATTAAATTTCATCTGCCATGTGTCTGCCCATTTCACCAGTCTGTCTCTGTCCTCCTGAAGTCGGTTACTATCCTCTTCACTGTTCACTACATTTCTGAGTTTCGTGTCATCTGCCAACTTTGAAATTATGCCCTACAGTCAAGTTAGTGAAATGCAATTTGCCTTTAACAAATCTGTGTTGTCTTTCATTTATTAACCCATATTTTTCCAAGTGCCAGTTAATTTTGTTCCAGCATATTGTCTCTGAAAGTTCCCCCACCATCGATGTCAGGCAGACTGGCCTGTAGTTGCCGGGTTTATCCCTCTCCCCTTTTTTGAACAGGGGTGTAATATTTGCAATCTTCCTGTCTTCTGGAACCACTCCCATACCTAAGGAGGATTGGAAGATTGTGGCCAGAGCCTCTGCAATTTCCAAGCTTACTTCCCTCAGCAACCTAGGATGCATCTCATCCAGACCAGGTGACTTTTCTACTTTGAGCGCTGCCAACCTTTTAAGTGCCTCCTCTTTATCTATTTTTATCCTGTCCAATTTCTCTACTCCTTTACTGTGACATTGGCAGAATCTTCTTCTTAGTGAAGACAGATTATTTCGAGGTTTGAATTGCACATCCATGCAGAAAGGGCTTACAGTCCTTCTCAGGGTAATATACTGGAGCCCTTTTAAGATCATCACTGCGAGACCAGTAAATTGAAGAAGATATGAGGGTATACATAGAATTGATGCTGCATGTGTCTAGTTACTACAAAGCCACAAAGTTAATGGAATACTGAATAATGTAATGAAAATAAAATAGAGTGCAAGCCAGGTTCGAACCGTACAGCCCTCTGGTCAGATTGCACCTGGAGTACCCCATTCAGTTTCAATTTCCAAGACACAAGGGTGATATTGAAGCCCTGAAGCCCATGTAGAGAAGGGTCGCAAGCAATGTTCCCTCTAATTTTTTTTTGGCCCACGTAGCCCCGTTAACGGAATGCATGGGCCATTCAAAATACTGCACACGAGCGGTTTTTCTATTTAAAAGCCGGCTCACTGGCTGCGCGGGACCTTCAGAGAGCTGCACGGCTGTGCAGCTTAAAGGGGACATAGGTCACATGGCTGATGCCTAGCTTCAGAGGATTAAGCTACGAGGAAAGTCTGGAGAAACTTGACATTATCACCTTAAAAGGGCGACTTAGAGGGGTTATCATACAAATATTTAAAATAATAGGCAGAATAGACAAGGTAAATGAAAACACTGTGACTGTAGCAAAAGAAGCTACAGTGTCAAACCAAAGAACAGCAAATTTAGGACTGATATCCGGAAGTTCTTCACTTTGTTTGGGATTAAAGTGAGAAGTCGCACAACACCAGGTTATAGTCCAACAGTTTTATTTGAAATCACAAGCTTTCGGAGCGGCTGCTCCTTCGTCAGGTGAAGTGAAGAGATGTATCTGACGAAGGAGCAGCCGCTCTGAAAGCTTGTGATTTCAAATAAAACTGTTGGACTATAACCTGGTGTTGTGCGACTTCTCACTTTTGTCCACCCCAGTCCAACACCGGCATCTCCGCATCATTGTTTGGGATTGGTCTAGAAAAAACCTGGCAGATACGATGTACTGAGTGACCTCCTGCTGTGCTGTAAATGGCTCCAGGATATGGTGTGAGGATTGTCAGCCCTTTCTGCATGGATGAGTTTAGATGGGTTGACTGGTCTTCTTCATCCATATCTATCTTGTGATCTTGCTCTTTTAAATATGTCCCAGTTTATTATTTTCATGTAGTTTTACCACTTGTAGCACTTCCTTCCTCTGTAGTCCATTTTTTTCCTTTCTGACCATAAAGTCATTCTTTTCCATTTTCAGCTGTTATTTTAATATGAATTCACGAATAAAAGCCCTCATCATATTGTTTATAATAAACTGGTAAGTACCATAATTATCCTCAAAGGGTTAACCCTTGCTGGATGGTGTTCTACAATATGTGGGATGGTTGGGAGGTGCGCTTCAAGCCTAGAAACTGATTAGAAAACATATGTGTTGTGGTTGAGAGATCAAGGGGGGAAGTTGATGAATGTCATAGCAAAGGTTGGCAGCATGGGAGGGGAGTGCCCCGCATCCCAGTCTCTGACTCACTGATCAAGGTCGCTTTTAGTTCATTAACTTTCTGCTAAGCCTCACGCTCAGTGCAAGCTGAGTTCAATTTTCAGGCCTATCAGTGCAATCTGGTCGCATTCCCACACACTTTTACGGCTTTACTATCTTTGAACATTTCATGCGCAAATATTGTACCATTTAACCCTTTCACTGTTCCAGTGTGAGATGCTAGTGAAATGTCCAGTTTCTTGTTTGATGAACTATATGTATTCAGCCAGGCCCGTTACCGCTAATGCCAGTATATTGATTACCTCCCCTTCCCCCTAAAGACCGGGAGAGCCGAGTTCAGGCTGCAGACTTGACTGATATTCATACTTCACATTGCCCACAGGGTGAGTTTTGCCAATCTCATCTGGGGAAGGAGCGAGATCTGCCCAGTCGGTGCCCCGTCACTCAGATCAAGTCCCTCTCCTTGTAAAGTGTCAGCTGTGGCTCAGTTGGTAGCACACTCGCCTCTGAGTCAGAAGGTTGTGGGTTCATAGTCCCACTCCAGGGACTTGAACACATAAAGCTAGGCTGACACTCCAGTGCAGTGCTGAGGGAGTGCTGCACTGTCGGAGGTGCCGTCTTTCGGATGAGATGTTAAACCGAGGCCCCGTCTGCTCTCTCAGGTGGATGTAAAAGATCCCATGGCACTATTTTGAAGAAGAGCAAGGGAGTTCTCCCCGGTGTCCTGGCCAATACTTATCCCTCAACCAACATAACAAAAACAAACAGATGATCTGGTCATTATCACATTGCTGTTTGTGGGAGCTTGCTGTGCGCAAATTGGCTGCCGCGTTTCCCACATTACAACAGTGACTACACTTCAAAAGTACTTCAGTGGCTGTAAAGCGCTTTGAGACGTCCGGTGGTCGTGAAAGGCGCTATATAAATGCAAGTCTTTCTTTTTTAGCTGACCAAGAGAGGCAAAGGCTGACTCTGTAGGATTGCCACTGTCCAGTTTTGAACCAAGCATTCTGGTTTTTTAGTGGGTATCTGAGAATTTGTCATGTAAAACCAACCCCAAAGTCTATTCTTTTAAAAATAGAATTACATAGAATTTACAGCACAGAAACAGGCAGGTTTTATGCTCCACACGAGAGCCTCCTCCCACCCTACTTCATCCCACCCTATCAGCATATCCTTCTATTCCTTTCTCCCTTATGTACTCATTGAGCTTCTCCTTAAATGCATCTATATTATTCGCCTCAACCACTCCCTGTGGTAGCGAGTTCCACATTCTCGCCACTCTCTGGGTAAAGCAGTTTCTCCTGAATTCCCTATTGGATTTATTAGTGACTATCTTATATTTATGGCCTCTAGTTCTGGCCTCCCCCACAAGTGGAAACATCTTCTCTAGTTATTTTTGTTCCACTTGTTTCCATGTCTTATGATTAAGGTTTTCCAAGTATTTTCATCAACAGTAAAGCAAATAATAGAACTCGGACCTTGATCCTACTCCCCCCCCCCCACCCCCATTCTAACCCTGTCCGGTTTTGGACTTGGGAATAGGCGCTAACTCTTGCTTCAAGGAACTCTGGGATTTCCCACCCTACTGACTGAGTGGCGCCAGTGAAAGGAGAAATCTGGAACATGGGATGGGCAGTAAAGGAGGAATGTTCATCAAAATATATACCTCATATCTGCATTTTCCTATCCAGAATTCAGTCAAAGGGGAGGGGGAGATGATTCCTGAGGTTACTCTGTGCCTAAACTCTTCCGCCTCTATACCTCTCTCTGTCCTGGCCAATATTTATCCCTCAATCAACATCATTTAAAATAAAAATTCTGGTCAGTAATCTCATTGCTGTTTGAGGGCACTTGCTGTGCGCAAATTGGCTGCTGCGTTTCCTACATTACAACAGTGACTACACTTCAAAAGTACTTCGTTGGCTGTAAATTGTTTTGAGATGTCCTGAGGCCTTGAAAGGCGCTATATAAATGCAAGTCTTCCATTTCTTCTTCCTGTTTTTAAAAACCTTCTCAAAATCACTTGGACCAAGCCTTTCCTGGCTTGGTATCTATTTTTCGGACACCATGGGCTGGATTTTCATTGACCCGTGGAGGTGGGTTTGGAGGCATGTGGGGGGTTAAAATTGCGAAAACTGGCATGCGGGCACAAGCTCGCCTCCATCCCGCCTCCACGCAATTTTCATTAAATCGTGTCTGCTGGTCCCGACTCCGTCCCGCCTCCAAGAGGCGGGATAGGCTGTTAAGGCCCTTAACAAGCACTAAATTGCCTCTATAATGCCATTTTGAAAGGCCTTTGTGATTTTAACCCTTTTTCTACGTGAAGCACGCCTGTTCTGAACCACGAATGTGAAACCTGGCGGGAGCACATTTGGATAGCTGACTATCAGCTGTAGGTCCACTATTACAACGGAGATGTGTTGTAGTTAGTAGTAGTGAGGAGGAGGAGGAGGAGGAGAAGAAGAAGAAGAATAGACATATCTGGGAGTGGTGGTGCAAAAATATCTGGGAGCAGACCTAGGGCTGCTGCTGCTCATTGTGCATCCAGGTCCTCTCACAGCAAAGGCCAGGCAGTCTTTGCAGACCTTTAATGCAGCAACAATGAGGACATCAGCAGAGGCGACTTTCAGACTGAAAACACTAATTGGTTCATGGGTTCCCACATGCTGGAACTCAATTGCCCAATTAGGTGAAAATCGCATCAATCTCCCACATCCAATTGCAGTCGGGTGGATAACACGAAAAGTGGATGACACGACCCCCGCCCGCCCCAGTATCAAAATCCAGCCCCATCTGTTTAAGCGCCTCAACAACAACAATAACTTGTATTTATATAGCGCCTTTAACGTAGTAAAACATTCCCAAGGCGCATCACAGGAGTATTATAAGACAAAAAATTTGACACCAAGCCACAAAAGTAGAAATTAGGGCAGGTGACCAAAAGCTTGGTCAAAGAGGTAGGTTTGAAGGAGCGTCTTAAAGGAGGAAAGAGAGGTAGAGAGACAGAGAAGTTTAGGCAGGGAATTCCAGAGCTTAGCGCCTAGGCAACAGAAGGCACGGCCACCAATGGTTGAGCGATTATAGTGGTCATGATGCGGAGATGCCGGTGTTGGACTGGGGTGGACAAAATTGAGAGGTCGCACAACACCAGGTTATAGTCCAACAGTTTTATTTGAAATCACAAGCTTTCGGAGCTATCGATCGCCCCTTCCTCAGGTGAAGTAGTCAACTACTTCACCTGAGGAAGGGGCGATCGATAGCTCCGAAAGCTTGTGATTTCAAATAAAACTGTTGGACTATAACCTGGTGTTGTGCGACCTCTCAATTTTGAGCGATTATAATCAGGGATGCTCAAGAGGGCAGAATTAGAGGAACGCAGATATCTCAGGGGGGTTGTGGGGCTGAAGGAGATTACAGAGATAGGAAGGAGCGAGGCCATGGAGGGATTTGAAAACAAGGATGAGAATTTTGAAATCGAAGCGTTGCTTAACTGGGAGCCAATGTAGGTCAGCGAGCACAGGGGTGATGGGTGAACAGGACTTGGTGCGAGTTAGGACACGGGCAGCTGAGTTTTGGATCACCTCAAGTTTAAGTAGGGTAGAATGTGGGAGGCCAGCCAGGAGTGCGTTGGAATATTCAAGTCTAGAGGTAACAAAGGCATGGATGAGGGTTTCAGCAGCGGATGAGCTGAGGCAAGGGCGGAAACGGGGCGATGTTACGGAGGTGGAAATAGGTGGTCTTAGTTATGCTGCGGGATATGTGGTCAGAAGCTCATTCCAGGGTCAAATATGATACCAAGGTTGCGAACAGTGTGGTTCAGCCTCAGGCAGATGTTAGGAAGAGGGATGGAGTCAGTGGCTAGGGAACGGAGTTTGTGGCGGGGACTGAAAACAGTGGCTTCGGTCTCCCAATATTTAATTGGATAAATTTTCTGCTCATCCCGCACAAGCAGTCTGACAATTTAAAAACTGTGGAGGGGTCGAGAGAAGTGGTGGTGAGGTAGAGCTGGGTGTCGTCAGCGTACATGTGGAAACTGTCGCTGTGTTTTCGGATGATGTCGCCAAGGGGCAACATGTAGATGAGACATAGGAGGGGGCCAAGGATAGATCCTTGGGGGACACCAGAGGTAACGATGCGGGAGCAGGAAGAGAAGCCGTTGCAGGTGATTCTCTGGCTACGATTAGATAGATAAGAATGGAACCAGGCGAGTGCAGTCCCACCCAGCTGGACGACGGTGGAGAGGCTTTGGAGAAGGATGGAATGGTCAACTGTGTCAGAGGCTGCAAACAAGTTGAGAAGGACGAGGAGGGATAGTTTACCTTTGTCACAGTCACAAAGGATGTCATTTGTGACTTTGATGAGAGCCGTTTCGGTACTGTGGCAAGGGCGGAAACCTGATTGGAGGGATTCAAACATGGAATTACGGGAAAGATGGGCACGGATTTGGGAGGTGACAACACGTTCAAGGACTTTGGAGAGGAAAGGGAGGTTGGAGATGGGGCGGTAATTTGCAAGGACGGAGGGGGTCAAGGGTTGATTTGAGGGAGAGGGGGGACAGTACCTGAGGAGAGAGAACTGTTAACAATGTCAGCTAACATGGGAGCCAGAAAAGGAAGTTGGGTGGTCAGCAGTTCGGTGGGAATAGGGTTGAGGGAGCAGGAAGTGGGTCTCATGGACAAAATGAGCGCGGAGAGGTCATGAGGAGAGATCGGAGAGAAACTGGAGAAAGATGTGTGTTCAGGACTAGGCCTTGGAATGTGTTTTATGTTAAAGGTTCTATATAAATGTAGTATGTTGTTGTAGTGTCAGTATTGTAAATGCTTTTGTGAAGATTTCCCCCGCTCATTATTTCTAATACTTTTAGTTAGTTCTAAAAGAATGTGTTTACAATTTCACCTGAAATACCCAATAGAGGAGCACATTTAGATGTTGCTACCCAAAGCAACTGGAAAGATTCTTACCACAGGATAGCATTCGCTGAAAGTAGGATGGACACTGAAAATAGAAATATTGAAGATTTTTTTTTAAAAGCCCCTCTTCCCTCTCTCCAAAGGCAAACCAAAGCAAAATGTGAATAATCCTACACATTACAGAAAAATTATCTGTAGCTTAAGTCTATTCAACTAAACTTTAAAAATAATCTCCATAGTGCCATTAAATTGGCCATTCTGTTAAGCTTGCACATTCTTTACAGTACAAAAAATATGATAAAAAAGGATTTGACTATGGGGTGAGAAAAAGAGCTGAAATGGTCCTCAACCCAACCCCAGGGCAGTCGGGAGGATGTCTGCAGCATCTCATCCTGCACTCACTACACAGATTTCTGACATCATCTGTTGCATTTCAAAATATGCAAGTATTGTAATCTTACTCCTCCCTTTTTCTTCTCTTTTCTTGCTTCTCTTTCTTCTTTCCAATTCATCAAGACTGGAGATCAAACCTGGTGCAGGCTTTAGCAAAGATCTGGCACGGATGCAATGAAAGAAAGAACTTGGATTTATATAATGCCTTTCACACCTCAGGACGTTCCAACGTGCTTCAAAGCCAATGAAGTACTTTTGAACTGCAGTCACTGCAGTTGTAATGTAGGGAATGTGGCAACAAAATTTGCACACAGCAAGGTCCCACAAAGAGCAATGAGATAAATGACCAGATGACCCGTTTTAAGTGATGTTGGTTGAAGGATAAATGTTGACCAGTGCACTGGGGAGAACTCCCCTGCACTTCTTCAAATACTGCCACTGGACCTGTTACGTCCACCTGAGAGGGCAGTCGGGACCTTGAGTTAACGTCTCATCCAAAAGACGGCACCTTCGACAGTGCAGCACTCTCTCAGTACTGTACTGGCATGTTAGCCTAGAGATTATGTGCTCAAGTCTCTGGAGTGGGACTTGAACCCTCAACCTTCCCTCTCAGATGAGAGTGCTACCACCGAACTGGGATGGGTTGCATGGGCTCTTTCTTTGCCCTAAATTTCTACAGCTCTTCAGTGGAACCTCCTGGTCTCTGTGATTCAGCTGCTCACTGTCTCAACCAGATGAGCCACACATAGCAACCAGAAGAAGTCTTACCGCAGGACATTTGTCACTGTAAAAGAGAGATGGGGAGAACTCTCCTGCACTTCTTCAAATACTGGAGAAAGTGGATTAAATATTCTTTCTCGAATGAAAACTGGAGCATAGTGCAAATAATTCTACATGTTACAAAGACGAGACGTTTGTATTATTTTCTCACATCTCCTCTCAGCACAGCCCTCTGCTTTAGATTGGAGGCAATGCGTCGACAGCCCAAACACTGGTTTGCCTGGGTAGCTCTGTTTTGGTTTTCTTGATTTTAAATTACACCATTTCAGAAACCGTGTGGTATTTGGTGAATTAAATGGATCTGATTCAATTAGAATTTTAACAAAGTGAATAAATAGATCTCTGTAATTAGCAAACAAAAGCAACATTCAGAGATAACTTCACAGAGGTTTAGCACCAATCTGCGAGCATCTGTTCCAGTCCTGGCTGGAAAGACAGTTAACGATGTGTGGCTTTGGAAAATTGTGTGTAATTATACGCCTGTGACCCAAGCCTTACTGAGGCAGATTGACAAGCTGTGAGCCTGATATCCCCAGCAGCGTTTCCCAAACACTCTCTGTGTTTCTATTTTTAATTATTTTATTGTGATAGAGATATGAGATGTTCATTCTGGGGAATGGAACATTTTCCACATAAGCATCAGGCACTCCAGGTCAGGTGTGACGCAGGAAGCTTTCTCCACTCAGTCCAGCAATGTTTCTCAGTTCCAGCCTCAAAAAAGCGCCCTTGACTGCACCAATGTGACCATTTTCTGTTTCCCACACCAGCCAACTTGTGGTCTCTGAATGAGATTATCAGTTAGTGCCAAATTTGGGGCAATTTTGTGCTGTGGACGATGTCCACTGGGAGCTGACAGAGACTGACCCAGCCCTGTAACCCTGGCCAGCTCTGTTAGACAAGAACATAAGAAATAGGAGCAGGAGTAGCCCATACGGCCCCTGGAGCCTTGCCCACTCTGTTACCCTGGCCCACTCTATTACCAGCACATAATAACCCCAAATAGTTTCTGTACAGCTACAATACGCTTTTTCCCAACGCCAGTCTTACAGGGTGAACAGAAATTGTTTGGCTTCTACCGAGTATTGGCTGTAGCCTGTAACCAGGTCTCTGTGCCCACCCTGTGTCCTGAGTGTGGTAGAGAGAAGTAAAGGGCAGCAGTGCACAGCCTCTGCTTTGTGACCTCAGGATAAACCAACTTTGTTTGTCTAATTTTGAGGCGAAAATGTTGTCACATCCCTTAGTTACAGAACACTCAGCTCTCGCTAAGAATAGTGCAGAAATGTATAAAGAACTATTTTGTTTATGCCTCTGTGGATTAACTGGATTATTTTAAACGCGTGGAAGGGAGACTGTTGGCCGAGAGCATCAACTTTCTCCATCTAGGAACGGTAAGATGGCACCTTAGTCCCTCGTGACAGATGCACACTCCATGGGCTGGATTTTAACAACCTCGGCGGGTCCGGGGCGGGCGATGTCCTTGGCGTGTCCCGACCCCACAGCTGTGTCGATCCGCGCCTCCGACATGATTTTACGTTGATTGGGCTTGTTAAGCGGCATCAGCCGGTTTCCTTAAAGGGACCATGCCCACATTCATTTTGACAGTTGTGCTGTCAGTGTTCTGCAGCATTAAGGTGCTGCAAACACTGACAAGCACTGCACAGAGGTGCACAGCTGCACCCAGGCTCTCCCATGACTCCCTCCATAAGCTTATGGATGGAGACACAGCACGCAGGGAGGTTCTCTTCCCTTCCAATGGACGGAAGAATCCTTCCACAGGAGACCAACACAGCCTGGTTGCACATTGCACAGGAGGGCACAAACACGGATGTCGTCAGGAGGACCTGGCTGCAGTGGCGCAAACCTTTCAATGATCTCAGTAGATCACGAAACGTTATTGCAAAGCCACACTCAACCTCATCCTGCTCTCTCTCTCTCTTAGGCAGTCCCTCAGAACCGAAGATGACTTGCTTCCACATTAAAAATGAGTTCTCAGGTGACTGATGATTCCAATGCGGGACCTACAGTCTCTGTCACAGGTGGGGCAGACGGTGGTTGAAGGGGCAGGTGGGTGGGGTGCTTGGGTTGACGTGCGCTCCTTCTGCTGTTTGCGCTTGGCCTCCGCTTGCTCCCGACGAAGAGTCTCGAGGTGTTCGGCGCCTTCCCGGTTGCTTCTCCTCCACTTTGTACGGTCTTGGGCCAGGGATTCCCAGGTGTCGGTGGAGATGTTGCAATTTTTCAAGGAGGCTTTGAGGGTGTCCTTGAAGCGTTTCCTCTGCCCACCTGGGGCTCTCTTGCCGCGACGGAGCTCCGAGTAGAGCGCTTGTTTTGGGAGTCTCGTATCGGGCATGCGGACGATGTGACCCGTCCATCGGAGCTGATCGAGCTTGGTCAAAGCTTCGCTGCTGGGGATGTTGGCCTGAGCAAGAACACTGACGTTGGTGCGCCTATCCTGCCAATGGATTTGCAGGATCTTGCGGAGGCAGCGTTGGTGGTACCTCTCCAGTGCTTTGAGGTGCCTGCTGTACATGGTCCATGTCTCTGAGGCATACAGGAGGGCGGGTATTACTACTGCTCTGTAGACCATGAGCTTGGTGCCGGGTTTGAGGTCCTGGTCTTCAAACACTCTCTTCCTCAGGCGACCGAAGGCTGCACTGGCACACTGAAGGCGGTGTTGGACTTCATCGTCGACGTCTGCCCTTGTTGACATTAGGCTCCCGAGGTATGGAAAGTGGTCCACGTTGTCCAAGGCCTTGTCCTGGATTTTGATAATCGGGGGGCAGTACTGTGTGGCGGGGGCAGGTTGGTAGAGGACCTTTGTCTTACAGATGTTTAGTGTAAGGCCCATGCTCTCGTACACTTCGGTGAAGGTGTTAACGATGGTTTGGAGTTTGACCTCCGAGTGTGCGCAGACGCAAGCGTCGTCTGCATACTGTAATTCGACGACAGAGGAAGGGACGACCCTGGATCTGGACTGGAGGCGACGGAGGTTGAACAGTTTCCCGTTTGTTCTGTAAATTAGCTCCACTCCAGCGAGGAGCTTACTGAGGGTGAGATGGAGCATTGCAGCAAGGAAGATCGAGAAGAGCGTTGGTGCGATGACACAGCCTTGCTTGACCCCGGTCCGTACATGAATTGGGTCTGTGGTGGAACCGTTGGTCAGGATCACGGCTTGCATGTCGTCGTGAAGCAGGCAGAGGATGGTGACAAACTTTTGAGGGCAGCCGAATTTGAGGAGGACACTCCATAATCCCTCATGGTTGACAGTGTCAAAGGCCTTTGTGAGGTCAAAGAAGGCCATGTACAGCGGTTGGCGCTGTTCCCTGCATTTCTCTTGTAATTGGCGCGCGGTGAAGATCATGTCCATTGTGCCCCTTAGTGGGCGGAATCTGCATTGCGACTCTGGGAGGAGCTCTTCAGCCACTGGGAGAAGGCGATAGAGGAGGATTCTTGCGATGACTTTCCCTGTGGCAGACAGCAGGGAGACTCCTCTGTAATTACCACAATCGGACTTGTCACCTTTCTTGAAGATGGTCACAATTACGGCGTCTCTGAGATCCCCTGGCATGCTCTCCTCCTTCCAGATAAGAGAAATGAGTTCATGAATTCGCGCCAATAGTGCTTCTCCGCCATGCTTTAGTGCCTCGGCAGGGATTCCATCTGCTCCTGAGGCCTTGTTGTTCTTGTCGGATGGCCTTTTCAACCTCATGCCGGGCTGGGGTTGTGCTGAGATGGTGGTGGGTAGCATGCTGCGGGATGGAGTTGAGGACACTCGCGTCGAAGACAGAGTCTCGGTTAAGGAGATCTTCGAAGTGCTCCTTCCAGTGGGCACTGACTGCCTCCCTGTCCTTGATGAGTACCTCTTTGTTCTTGGCCCGCAGTGGGGTAGGACCTTGGGTGCTTGGGCCATAGGCGGTCTTGACTGCGCTAAAGAATCCACGCACGTCGTGGTTGTCGGCTAGCTGCTGGATCTCCTGCACTTTCTCCACCCACCATCTGTTCTTTAGGTCGTGAGTTTTTTGTTGGACCTCAGCCTTCAGGCGTCTGTAGAGCTGCTTTCTTGCTCTCGAGTTGTGTTGCTGTTTCCAGATCAGGAATGCCTTGCGTTTGCGGCTTATTAGCTCCTGGATCTCCTGGTCATTCTCATCGAACCAGTCTTGGTGTTTCCTGGTCTAGTGACCGAGCGTCTCTTCACAGGTGCTGATTATGGAGGCCTTGAGTGCAGACCAGGCGCTGTGGGCACTCTGTGTCTCTGCATCACTGGGAGTCGTCAGGTTGTTTGTGAGGCGCAGGCTGAATAGGGCTTTCTTAGCGGGGTCTTTGAGTGCTCCAGCGTTGATTTTCCTGCGGCATTGTTTCTGTTGCCGCTGCTGTTTTGGGGCTACATTGCTATGCCACTCATCACATCCCCATCAATCTGCCTTCCCTACCTTACTCCTGCACATCCTAACTCACACCAACTTACCTTGCACCTCCACCCATCCCTCTCTACCTACATTATCACTTCCCCATCTCACTAGCCACCCCTCACACTCACCCTCATCCTTGTCCAATCATACCAACTAACAGCACACAAGAGTAGGCAGTTGGGTGTTATCACCAATGTTCATGTAAAGTTTCTGTTAATGTGTTGTCAAACATTGAAATCTTTATTTTCAACACTTTGCCTTCTTGGACAGATCTGTGTGCACCTTTGGAAGTGGCTTATTGAGTTGCAGTGAATGGTGAGACATAACGGTAACCCCCCCCAATGGTGATGAGTGTGAAAGGAATGGCTTGGGCATTGTAGGGATGCTTTATTGTGCTGGTGTGGGGTGGTGCCAACCTGGTGCATCATGTGGCACCGTCAAGTGAAGTAAATCTGGCCATGGTGAGGCCATCCCTGGCCTTCCGGGCAACAATGTGGTCGGGTGCTGATGTCCTGTGCAGCATCAGGTGATTGCGGCGAAGATTGGTGCTGATGGTGTGCCTGGTGATGCTGGTGCGCCTGGTGATGTTGATGTTGGGTCTGATTATGGTGGGATTCTGAGGACCAAGGTGAGATTTTTTCAAGGGCACCGATGCTGATGGAATAGATGGCAGGTGAGGTTGAGATGACAGAAGCGATCTGTCAGTGGTGAGAGAGGTTGCTCCAAGGTGTTGATACTGGATATCGAGTTTGCTCCAAACACTTCAAACCTCCATAAAGCTGAAAAGTGTATTCCAAATCCTGAAGGCTCCAGCTTTTAAGATTGAAAATTGAACAGCTGTGAAATGGCAGCTTTTATACCACATTTGCAGCTGTCAACTACTCTCAGCAATGGAGAGTCATTGAGAACCTGACACACTTACCTGATGTGATCCCTGAGTGCCAGGAACCTCGTAAAAAACATGGAAAAATCGTGAGGACCTGGTAAAATGCTGCTTAAATACCTTTAAGCAGCTTCTTAAGTATCTCAATTGCCTGACCCGCCGCTTAGTGCCGGGTCTGCAAACCGCAGGCAGAGCCGGCACTTGGGAAATTAACAAGGAGGCGGGTTCAGAGCGGACTTCCGCCCCTGCCATTTTGACAGCAGACCCGCCTCCAAACTCGCACTCGCAGCACCAGTAGGATTCCGACCATGTGTCTGAAATGCACAGCAGAGCTCTAGTAATGCTCTCAGCATTGAATACGATAGCTCAAATAATCTTTGATTAGCCCTTAGTGTCAGTTGTGGCTCAGTGGGTAGCACACTCGCCTCTGAGTCAGAAGATTGTGGGTTCAGGTCCCACTCCAGGGACTTGAGCACAAAATCCAGGCTGACACTCCAGTGCAGTGCTGAGGGAGTGCTGCACTGTCGGAGGTGCCATCTTTCGAGATGCTAAACCGAGGCCCCGTCTGCCCTCTCAGATGGATGTAAAAGATCCCATGGCCACTATTTTGAAGAAGAGCAGGGAAGTTATCCCTGGTGTCCTGGCCAATATTTATCCCTCAACCAACATCACTAAAACAGATTATCTGGTCATTATCACATTGCTGTTTGTGGGAGCTTGCTGTGCGCAAATTGGCTGCCGCGTTTCCCACACCGCAACAGTGACTACACTCCAAAAGTACTTCATTGGCTGTAAAGCGCTTTGAGACGTCCGGTGGTCGTGAAAGACGCTATATAAATGTAAGTCTTTCTTTCTGATGCCTAATATTCTAAAATTAGATTGGAAAGGGGTTTACCTTCATGGTCTAGTGGGCAGAGGTACTGTCCAGTGTAGCACTGAAGCCACACAAACAAAAAGCCTAGGTCAGTCCCCAGTCTATGCTCAGTTAGCTGATTTCGGCCAGCACAGCAGTTAAGGTGTTGCAATTGGTCTCGACACCAATGGGCTAGGAAGAGGAGAAATCAGATAGGGTTTCTGCCACTCATCACTACCCAGTGGCTCCTGTAAGGGTGTGGGCATCACGATCGGTCATGGGTGTGATGCCTTTCTTGCAGGATAGCCTACCAACACTCAGTATCTCAGCGCACACTTGAAGAATGGCCATTTGAGTGAGGTACCAAAGCTTGGCTGGCAAACAATCCACAGCATGAGTCAACACGTCACAGACTGGGGTGGTGGGGGTTAGGATTGGAGAAATATAGTATTGCGGGGACAGGGAGAGACTTCAGTGTTAGGTAACAGGTTTTAGCATGCTTTTTCCTAAGCCATGAGTGCCTAGTTCTGTCCATTCCAAGATGGAGAAGCATTGAGTTAAAGCTGGCAGTTCCCTACAGGGAAGAAGAGTAAAACACCCAAACTGCTCACACAGTTCCTGTTCTCTGCTTATGGAGCAGTACTGACAGAGGCTGGTGAGCTGCCCTCCTCCTTGGCTGTGGAGTGATGTGTGTGAAAAAGATTCCTGAAAGGGAGAAAGAAAAATAAACGAAAAACAGGAAATAGAAAAACCCTTCATCAGATAGGCTCTTAGAGTGTCAGCTGTGGCTCAGTGGGTAGTACTCTCGCCTCTGAGTCAGAAGGTTGTGGGTTCAAGCCCCGCTCTAGAGACTTGAGCACATGAAGCTACGCTGACACTCCAGTGCAGTACTGAGGGAGCGCCGCACTGTTGGAGGTGCCGACTTTCGGATGAGACGTTAAACCGAGGCCTTGTCTGCCCTCTCAGGTGGACGTAAAAGATTCTGTGGCCACTATTTTGAAGAAGATCAGGGGAGTTCTCCCCGGAGTCCTGGGCAAATATTTGTCCCTCGATCAACATCACTAAAGAAACCCAGATTATCTGGTCATTATCGCATTGCTGTTTGTGGGAGCTTGCTGTGCACAAATTGGCTGCTGCGTTTCCTACATTACAACAGTGACTACACTTCAAAAGTACTTCTTTGGCTGTAAAGTGCTTTGGGATGTTCTAATGTTGTGAAAGGCGCTATATAAATGCAAGTCTTTCTTTCTTTTAAATAAAGAAGCTATTTTTGTTCTCTTCTGTCCAAAATACCCATGTTACTGTCTCCTCATTACAGCATCTCGCTGTTTCTTGAGTGGCTCCGATGTTCTGGCCTAAACCTGCTAACTCAGCTTGGTTGACACTAGTCTTCCAATTAACTGGCTAGGCCTGTCTCTCAGTAGGCCATCCGGACTGACCCTGAACTTAGATTTTTCTCTCCTTTTTGTTACTTCTGACCACAGGAAGTTGGTAAACCATCTCGCCAACTTCTTCCCAATTCAGTGATTCACCAGTTGTCCTGTCAGAAAACTGTCTACCTCTCTCTTTTTAACAAGAGTGGATTCTTGCCAGACACCCATGCTGGGTTCAGATGACTAACAATAATAGATGCGGATGTTTGTCGGAAGCCTGAGGCGAGATGATGAATTAAGTATTGTCCCTGGTCGTTGTGTAAATACATCTTTACTACCTGGTTCATTAACATATAACTCTTTGTCTCAGCGGCTGCCGCACACGGCTGTAAGGAGATTTGTAAACCTATATGAACCCACTTTAATTTAAAACACACATCTTAAATGTAACTCGTTTCCAAATCCTTTCTGTGGAAAACTGGTCAAAAACCCTGGAGCATGACAGTGAGGCAATGAGAATTGCTTAGGTCCATTGAGATTCGTGCTTGGAGCAGGTAGGTATTTATCTGGAGCATATTAACTCACGGGGAGATTTAATAGAGTTCAAAATCATGAACAGTTTTGATAAGAGTAAATAAGGAGAAACTGTTTCCACTGGTTGGTAACCAGAGGACACAGATTTGAGGTAAGTGGCAAAAGAACCAGAGGCGTGATGAGAAGTATTTTTACCCAGCGAGTTGTTGTGATCTGGAACGCGCTGCCTGAAAGGGTGGAGGAAGCAGATTCAATAGTAACTTACAAAAGGGAATTGGATAAATTCTTGAAGGGGAACAATTTGCAGGGTTATGGGGAAAGAGCACGGAGTGGGACTAGTGGGAGAGCTCTTTCAAAGGGCCGGCACAGGCACGATGGGCTGAATGGCTTCCTTCTGTGCCATATAATTCCATGATTCAAATCCAGCTGTTCCACACACAGTGAGTAATGAGTTATAGCTATCCCTGTTATGTGCCAGTCTGCTTCTAAGTGGCCTTTTTATTTCCACCCAAGCCACAATGCAACTCCATTTTTAATACTGATTTATTTATTGAGCTATATTAAAAGAGAGCAAATCTAAGCCTGGTCAGAAGCTTTGAAGAGTCAGACAAATTTACAGAGATGGTTGTACTCAGTGCATGGTTAAAACTGAATTAGATCTAAAACAAATAAAACCACACACTACAGGGTAACAGAGAAACTACACGCAAAGCTCTTGGCACAACCTCAGGAAAAGGGATTTACTGCAAACTGACAGATTAAAAAGGTATGAGATTGGATAAGTGATTACTTGTGAGAATGTTTTGCAGTCATTGAGGACACTGATCTGCATAGAGTTTGATGTTTGAGCTGATCTCTGGTGCAGGTGTTCATTGACCCTAAAGATTTCAGATGGGGAAAGCCAAAGGCAGATATTTGGAGAATATTAAATAAAGATTTGCATTTATGTAGCTGTCCAACATGTCAACGAAATGTCTGGAAACACTTCATATGGTGAATTAGATTTCGAAGTGCAGTGATTGTTACATAGACAGTCGCAGCCACCATTCTGTACCAGCAAAATTACCAGCATTTTTGTGTTGGTTGAGGCAAGAATGTTGGGCAGGGGAAACTAACTTGGTGCCATGGGACCTTAATGTGTACCCGAACCAGACATGATCCCGGTTTCATGTCTTGGGAAAGAGCATCTGAACAAGTCAGTGTGAAAAGGGGCCTAGCTGTCTAACTGGATTCGAAGTGAGGTAGCATGATCCATGTGAGGGTTTTTACAAACTCAACTATTGTCAGGTCAGTCGTATTTCTATCCACTGATTGTTCCACCTCTCTGTTTCGAGGGTACAGACACCCAGATTGTCACCTCTCTCTAATGCTACAGTGGAGATCAGGACCTTGCCATTTTTGACGTTGCTCCAATCCGTTTTGATGAATATTTTTTGTATATTTTACAGTTGAATTAGAGGAATATAGAATATTGAAACATAGAACTTTTTAAAATTCACAATGGAATGAAACTGATCACAAGCTAAGATAGAGATCACGGTGGTATCTAGCTGTTTCATGCTATCCAAGTGCCAGCCGTGGCTCAGTGGTTGCACCTTCGCCTCTGAGTTGCAAGGTTGTGGGATCAAGCCCCACTCCTGAGACACATAATCTAAGCTGACACTCCAGTGCAATACTGAGGGTGTGCTGCACTGTCGAAGATGCTGTCTTTTGGATGAGATGTTACACGGTCTGCCCTCTCAGGTGGACGTAAAAGATCCCATGACACTATTTGAAGAAGAACAGGGGAGTTTTTCCAGTGTCCTAGCCAACATTTATGCCGCAACCAACATCACTATAACAGCTTATCTGGTCATTTAGTTTATTACTGTTTTTGGTACCTTGCTTTGTGCATATTGGCTGCCACATTTGCCTATATTACAATGACTACAATTCAAAAGTACTCCATTAGCTGTGAAGTGCTTTGAGATGTCCCGTGGTCGTGAAAGGTGCGATCTCAATGCATGTTTTCTCTCGCTCTCTCTCTCAAGTCATACCAGGGTTTTTGCATCCATTATCCACTTGGAATCCATCCTACACGTTGATCATTCTTTGTGTGAAGAACTTTCTTGTATCAGTCCTAAATTTGCATTTCTCTACTTGAATCTGTGTTTCTTAGTCATACTGTTATAGTTATTTTGAAGTAATGTTCTAGATTTCCTTTTCTATACTGTTAACTGTCTTAGATACCTCTGTAAGGTCACCTACCATGAACTAAAATTCTCTCTACATAAAAGTGTAGAGTCTCAGAACTGTTATAGTTGATCAGACAGCTTCTGATGAAGTGGAACTCATAATCATATAATTTTGATATTGCAAATAAAATTTTATGTGTTCTTACCACAAGCCAAACCAAAACCTGGGAGAGATTTTACAACCGGTTTTGTTCCGGGTTTGTTTTTGCCAGTAACGGATGCTACAGCCAAGTAAAGACCAGTGCGCTCCATGACATTAATAGATGATGATTTCCACATTAAGGGACTAGGTACTGGAACATAATCACTCCATGTTATCAGCAATAATTACCAGGAATTAAAACAATTTGCATTTATTTAAGGATGAACTTTCTCTGTTTATCGTCCAATTTTCTCTTACGGTCTCCCTGAAACCAACTGAAGCTCAGAGGCTGTTCAGAGATAGAGGAGCAGTCCTAGAGTAACTCTCCTTTCCTGTGGAGAAAGTGTCTGGCATCTATTAGATGGCAGCCCTCAATGATACTGCTGAGATTGGAACCTCAGTGGTATGGGAGAGCCTCAAGTCTTTGACCCCAAAACTACGATGGAGGTGAATATTGGTACTCCCATATCTACATTAGTGTGGCACCTCCGCAGTCAAGTGATCTTAATGGCAAATTTGATCCCAAATCAGTTACATAATCTGCTTGACATTCATGTTGTTGAGCCATGTGCATCTCTGTCTCTTGTTCACTTTCCTTTCCTTCTTTTTCCAACAGCAGTTCACACATTCTGTCCCTGTGAGTCTCCAATGACAATAGGGTACGGTAGTATAGTGGTTATGTTACTGGACTAGTAATCCAGAGGCCTGGACTAATAATTCAGTGAATGAGCACAGTTCTCGATTTACAAGAGGAAAGTCAGACCTACATTTGAATTGATTCCCCATGAAGTTGACGGCAATTTTTATTTTATTTCAGTTTTCCTGATGAACGACAATATTTTTCTGACAACTGTGCTAATTTATTGTGAATTAGCAGAAATCTTGCATCTAATCCTCTGAGTTTAATTGTAATTACTTGGCTGGGAAACTCACTGGTGGCTTTGCAGAAATATAGGCATCTTGTGTTAAATTCAGCGAATCATGAGTCACCTCATTGGATGAGACACCAATATTACAACAAATTTATTGTAACATGAGAGAAATCCACGGCAGTTGGAATCAGTCCCTTCATTGCCATTAACTGACATTTTGGTTTAATCATAAAAGCATTTCATGTGCCTTTGGTGAAGGAGCAGCCTGGGCTTCATGAAGAGGCATGTGTACACAAGCCACCATTTAAACAGACTTACGGATTTCAGTGATGAATGGCATATGCATCCCCAACAGGCTGTATTCTACCCAGTGCATGACACAGCAGTTTACACCTCGTCCAGTTCATTTTCGTTGCGACACTTAGTTTCTACAGTTGGCTTTTTAAGGTAGATGTACAGGTCCTTTCGTGCAGCCGTGCTGAAGCTGTCTCTCAATCCAATTGCTGAATAGAGACTCCCAACAGGAACACACGTTGGGGAAAGACCACATGCCTAGGAGGCAGCCATGTGCAGCAGCAGCAGCAGCTTTCCCCTATGTGATATTCTGTGAATAAACATTGTGTGGAACTGTCAGCTGTGGCTCAGTGGGTAGCACACTCGCCTCTGAGTCAGAAGGTTGTGGGTTCATAGTCCACTCCAGGGACTTGAACACATAAAGCTAGGCTGACATTCGAGTCGGAGGTGCCGTCTTTTGGGTGAGACGTTAAACCGAGACCCCGTCTGCTCTCTCAGGTGGACGTAAAAGATCCCAGGGCCACTATTTTGAAGAAGAGCAGGGGAGTTATCCCCGGTGTCCTGGCCAATATTTATCCCTCAATCCACATAACAAAAAACAGATTATCTGGTCATTATCACAATGCTGTTTGTGGGAGCTTGCTGTGCCCAAATTAGCTGCCGCGTTTCCTACATTACAACAGTGACTACACTTCAAAAGTACTTCATTGGCTGTAAAGCGCTTTGAGACGTCCGGTGGTCGTGAAAGGCGCTATAGAAATGCAAGTCTTTCTTTTTTTTAACTGTTGCAATCAAACTATTAAAAACGAAATCAGTCCTGAAGGAAGTATGTATCTCAACCGCCTGCCTCAGGAGACAATGGTGTAAGCTGAAGAATCCAATTCTCGAATGACTACTGGTGAACAAGTGTGATGGAATATTCCTTGCCACAGATGGCGCAGACATAAATCACAGGGCCCTCGCAGTATTAACTCTTGAAACCTGCGTTTTCTTCCATTACTCTCTCTTCTCTTTCCTCTCTCAGCCAACTCTCATCAGCCTCTTTGGCTTTTCCTGATGCAGCACAGCCCTCCAGTTTAGCCTGTTGTTAGCCACATGTTCCCAGTATGTCTCGATGTTAAAGGTTTTAAGTCCCACTTGCAAATGTCTTTGAACCTGTGCCTAGATCGGCGCAACAGCCTTGAAACATCTGCAAGTTCTCCATACAAGAAATCCTTTGGAATACGCCCACCTTCCATCCGATATAGATGAAGGTGGCAGGACAAATTGTTAAAGCTGTTAAAAAAGTATATAGGAGCCTTGGCTTTATAAATAGAGGCATAGGGCTCGATTTTCATAGCCCTGAGGAGGCAGGTTTGGAGGCAGGTCGGCAGCGAAAATCGGAAAAAATGGCTTCAGACTGCAACCCGCCTCCATCCCACCCCCATGCGATTTTCGTGAGTGTCAGGTCAGCCGCTCCCAAACTGACCCAACGGGAACCAGTGGGACAGGTAGTTAAGGCAGTTAAGAGCCTGTTAACTGCCTTGCTATTCCTATTTTTATAATGGTTTCCCATTTTCGTGCTCCTGGCTCCTGTTTCCTATCTTGTCAGAAACACGCCAGCTGCAAGGAGACAAGTTTCTCGAGGACATGATTTGTAGTCATTGGTGCAGCACTTTAAAAGTGTTCCTGTAACATGGCTGACATTCAAATGCAACAACTTTGTTGTTGGAGGCTTGGGATAAGATTTTGCAAATCTACTGACCTTGTGACTGTTCAAGCTGACACCCATCTGCAGTGTTACCTGATTGGAATAATTTCAGACCACTTTGAGTATGTGCTTGCAAGCTTCTTGCCTCAGCTGAAATCTATAGCAACGGGATGGGAACCATTTACATCCTCTCATCCTGGTCATCAGATTCAGAGGAAGAGCAGCCACGGCAGCACCACAACCAGCCACAACAGCAGCACCAGCACCAGGAGTGTCAACCTCCTCCTTACCCACCTGATGCTGCACTGGACACAGGGTATCAGCCCATGACAAAATTGCTGGCCGGGAGGCCAGTGATGGCATCACCATGGCCAGATTTTCTTCACTTGATGCTGTAAACCCTGGCTGCCACATGATGCGCCAGGTTGACACCATCCCACACCAGCACCGTGAAGCATCCTTTTAATGTCCAAGCCATTCCATGCACACACATCACTATAGCTGGGGCGGGGTGGGGGGGAGTTATGACTGAACAATCATTGGAACTCAGTAAGACACTTCTCAATGTGCGCTCAGATCTGTCCAATAAGGGGCACTTTTGGAAAAAGATATTATACTGTATGACAACACATTACCAGAAACTTCACATGGACATTGGCTAAACCTCTCAAGTGCCTACCCTTGTGTGTTGTTAGTTGGTATGCTTGCAGTAGGATGAGGGTGAGGGTGAGGGGTGGCTAGTGAGATGGGGAAGTGATAAAGTAGATAGAGAGGGTTGGGTGGAGGTTCAAGGTAAGTTGGTGTCCTGGGGAGGTCTCTTCTGCCCTTGGAAGGGAAGAGAACCTCCCTGCGTGCTGTGACTCCCTCCATAAGCATATGGACGGAGTCATTGGAGAGCCTGGGTGCAAGTGTTCACCTTTGTGCAGTGATTGTCAGTGTTTGCAGCACCTCAACGCTGTCAAACACTGACAGATCAACTGTCAAAATATAATTTTAAGGAAACCAGCAGATGACGCGTCATCAAATGACGTCATCAGACCTGCTTCCTGTTAATTGGCCGGTAAAAGCCAATCAAGGGAAAATCATGTCTGCAGAGCGGAGGCAGCTGGGGGCGGGACCGGAACCCGGAAACCAGCTGACCCGCCCCCATCCCGCCTTCAGAATTAAATTCGTGGCCACAGAGTACAAAGGCAAGGACGTTACACTGAACCTTTATAAATCACTAGTTAGGCCTCAGCTGGAGTATTGTGTCCAATTCTCGGCACCACACTTTAGGAAGAATGTCAAGGCCTTGGAGAGAGTGCAGAGGAGATTTACCAGAGTTTCTGGTACTTATATAAATGCAAGTATTCCTTTTTTTTTATCACCTTGTCACAACGTCAAAACACCTCAAGGTGTTTTACACTTTGAATTAGTTTTTGAATTCAGTAACTATTGTTAGACAGACAAATATGATGGTCATTCTCCACCTTCAACATTCCATAGTCAACAGGGAAAGACCAGATCATTTTTTTAGGTGGCGTGTGTTGGCCAAGGCTCTTCTTTAAATAGTACCAGGGACTATTAATGTTCACCTGAAAAGATAAATGGGACCTCGATTTAACATCTCATCTGAAGGCAGCACCTCTGTCAGTGCAGCATTCCCTTTGATCTGCACTGAAATGTCAGCCGAGATTCTGCACTCAAGTTCTGGTGTGGGGTTTAAACTGACACCCTTCTGAAGTGCGTATCTTGTGGATTTAAAGCTGCATTCAAAGGATTCTTGCTGAATATAAATTGCACAAGCTCTGCACAAGAAATAAGAGCGTAAAGAACAGGAAAAGGCCATTTGGCTATTGAGCACACTCCTTCCATGGACCGTTAATCCAGGTAATCAAATAAAACTCTACTGTTCAACCCTGGCTGGATGTTTCCAGAGGTTAAAATGGCTGATAGGGTTTTGAAAAACAAACGGATGTTCCTGGCTGCTGTCGGGGAGTTATAGGTCGGTATTTCCCGAGGATGTACTTCAAAGAGAGTCACTGTGTGTAACGTTCTTTGTAGAACTGAATTTTATAACAATGAATTGAAACATTTTTAAACTCTGAGGCCGCAAATTTAATTTCGCTGAGGGGGCGGATTTGGAGAAATTGGGGGCGGGCTGTGAACCTGCCTCCACGCGACTTTGGGAAGTGTCGAGTCAGCCGCTCCCGAACTGACCCGACACCAAACGGCGGGACAGGTTGTTAAGCCAGGTAACAGGTCGTTAACTGGCAAGATAATCCTATTTTAAAGGGCTGATCAGATTTTGGAGGTTTTTCAACATAAAAACACGCCAGGTGAATCGAGCCAGGTTGAGCTAGGACCTGAATTGTTGGCAGCTGCTTGAGCAGCTTAAAAGCGGGCCTGCAATCTCTCATTCTTTCACATGCCACAACTTAGTGCTTTGAGGTTTGGGAGACATTTTGTAGCTCAACTAATCTTGTGAGTGTTGAGTCTGAAATCCATCTGCCGTGTGGCCTCCTTGGAAGACCCTCTGGCCACTTTGTCTGAGCGCACACAACCTCCATTCCTCGACTGAGATATATATCAGCAGTATGAGGTCGAACTCCAAACCGTCGTCAACACCTTCACTGAAGCGTACGAGAGCATGGGCCTTACACTAAACATCATAAGACAAAAAGGTCCACTACCAACCTGCCCTCGCCACACAGTGCAGGCCCCGGATTATCAAAATCCACGACAAGGCCCTTGGACAACGTGGACCACTTTCCATACCTCGGGAGCCTACTGTCAACAAGGGCAGACGTCGATGACGAAGTCCAACACCGCCTTCAGTGTGCCAGTGCAGCCTTCGGTCGCCTGAGGAAGAGAGTGTTTGAAGACCAGGACCTCAAACCTGGCACTAAGCTCATGGACTACAGAGCAGTAGTGATACCCGCCCTCCTGTATGCTTCAGTGACATGGACCATGTACAGCAGGCACCTCAAAGTACTGGAAAGGTACCACCAACGCTGCCTCCGCAAGATCCTGCAAATCCATTGGCAGGATAGGCGCACCAACGTCAGTGTTCTCGCTCAGGCCAACATCCCCAGCATCGAAGCTCTGACCACGCTCGATCAGCTCCGATGGACGGGCCACATCGTCCGCATGCCTGATACGAGACTCCCAAAACAAGCGCTCTATTCGGAGCTCCGACACGGCAAGAGAGCCCCAGGTAGGCAGAGGAAACGCTTCAAGGACACCCTCAAAGCCTCCTTGAAAAAGTGCAACATCCCCACCGACCACCTGGGAATCCCTGGCCCAAGACCGCACAAAGTGGAGGAGAAGCAACCGGGAAGGCGCCGAACACCTCGAAGGCTCTTCGCCGGGAGCAAGCGGAAGCCAAGCGCAAACAGCGGAAAGAGCGCACGTCAACCCAAGCACCCCACCCACCCGCCCCTTCAACCACCGTCTGCCCCACCTGTGACAGAGACTGTAGGTCCCGCATTGGACTCATCAGTCACCTGAGAACTAATTTTTAGTGTGGAAGCAAGTCATCCTCTGTTCTGAGGGACTGCCTAAGAAGATGGGAATCATTTATATCCTCTCATCCTGGTCGTCAGATTCGGAGGAACAGCCGCCTGCGGCAGCACCACAACCAGCACAGCAGCAGCACCAACAGCAGGAGTGCCAACCTTCTCCTCAGCCTCCTGATGCTGCACAAGGCAGAGGGCGTCTGCGCAGGTCTGCACTTCGTCACAGGAGATACCCCCAACACAGGGTTTACAGGCAGAGGATGAGCTTCCTCAACATGAGTGAGCAGCAGTGCCAAAGGAGGCTGAGAGTTCCGCGAGAGGTAGTCGCTGACATCTGCGCAATACTGCAACAACACCTGGAGACCAGAGGAGCAGGTGGACACTCCTTACCAGTGGCTGTCAAAGTCACCACCGCACTTAACTTCTTTGCTTCGGGCTTCTTCCAGGGAACATCTGCAGACATCAGCGGCATCTCTTAGTCGGCCGCAGACGCCTGCATCACGCAGGCCACCGATGCCCTCTTTGCAAAGGCGCCCAATTACATCCACTTCTCCACGGATGAAGCAAGTGTAACCGAGCATGCGGTTGGCTTTGCAAATGTGGCAGGCTTCCCAAGGGTGCAGGGCGTCGTAGACTACACACATGTGGCCATTAGGGCACCCCGTCACAATCCAGCTGATTTTGTCAACCGCAAGGGCTTCCACTCCCTTCACGTCCAGCTGGTGTGTAACCACAGGAACATCATCATGCATGTTTGCGCCAAGTACCCTGGCAGTTGCCATGACTCCTTCATCCTGCGGCAGTCTACTGTGCCTCAGCTCTTCAATCCACTAACCCAACTTTCCGGATGGCTACTTGGCGACAAGGGCTATCCCCTGAAAAAGTGGCACATGGCACCGATGAGGAGGCCATCAACCGAGGCTGAAGAGCAGTACAATGTGAACCACATTTCCACCAGAAGCATCATAGAGCATACCATCAGCTTTCTCAAAAAGCGATTCCGTGCCTCGACAGATCTGGTGGAGCCCTGCAGTATGCACCAGCCACGGTGTCCAGAATCATCGTCGTCTGCTGTGCCCTGCAGAACATTGCACAGCAGCGTGGCTTACTGCTGCCTGAGGAACAAGTGGCTTAGAGCAGAGCATCCTCGGAAGAAGAGGAGGAGGACGAGGAGGAGGCACACCTTGCAGGTCCGGATGTGACCAATGCAGCAGCCCTCGAGCTCATTGCTGGCCGTCACGCAAGGGATGCACTCATCCATGCCAGATTCGCGTAAGCTTACTCTTCAACCACAGGTGGCTACTATATGGCTATGAATGTGTAGGCGACCATCCTACAATGCCATACATCATCTCTGCAATAAACGGTTGTTTCCTATCACTTTCACCATCATCATTGCAAATGCAAGTCGCCCTGAGCCTTCAATGTGCAACTTCCATTTCCCAGAACACATAGGCCAGGCCTTCAACAGTTTGTCATCACTTTTGTTTACTACATTCACAAAAGCATGACAATGCAAAATATTTAACAGAACCAAAAACAACAGAACAAAACACCACGTGACTCCCCTTGTGACTATTTGTGCTTTATCTTCCTCTTACGCGTGCTTCTACGTGGTGCTTCCCCTGTGGCTTCAGCAGATGTAGAGGCACCTTGCTGACTTTGATGCTGCGCCTGCTTACACGCCTTTGGCAGGCGTCCTCTGGGTTTGGGAGCCTGGGAGGGCTCTTCAACAGTCTGCTCTTCCTGCGGCTGTGCAGGGGCTGAAATGGCCATCTCAGTTGGGTGTGCAATGTGGGTCTCTGAGTGACGGTTCCGCAGTGGCATGGTCGTGTGAGTGCTTGGAGAGGAGCCCACACTTCCGTGTTGCCTGCCACCAACATCCCTCTCATGGGTCAGCCACACTTCAGTGCTAGCAAGTGGTTGGAGAGCACCTTGCTGCACATCAGGGGAGCCATGAGGACCCATATCTGTACTGGCAGTCCTCATAACAAGGACATCCATGAAGCTCTGGTGTCTCTCCTCAATAGATGCCCATCTCTCCTCCATAGCAGACAATCTATTTTGAAGAGTCACCATATTTTCATTAGTCTGGCGACTTATGTCCTCCATGGCGGTTGCCACCCTCTCCATGGCGGAACGTTCATGCGCCATTGCCTCCACAAAGGCAGTGCTCATCTTTGAGATGGACTCCTCCATTCTCTGCACACTCGCAGTTACCATGGATGCAAACCCTCTCACAGACTCCTGCACTTGTTCCTGGAGTTCCAGCACCACTCTCTTTCTGGATAGCCCCAGAGGCACAGCCTCTACATGCAGCTGAGCAGAGCTAGGAGCATCCTGCGACCTCCGACGAGGACTCTCCACTGCTGTCGCTGACTCCACCATCTGCTGATGCTCACTTGTGAGCTGTGCTACACCAGGTGACAACACTACTCTATGTCGAAAGGCCCCGCCGAGGTGTGTGTCTCTGCGCTGGTGCTGGGTGCGCTGAGTCCTGGTGACGCTGCTCCCTCAGAGGCTACACTCATGGTGGCCTTGCCACATTCACACAACAGCAGAATCAAGAAATGAAAGGCTGAGGCTGTATGGGACCCTTAAAAAGATCTGCACTAATGACGTCATCAGAGGCGACTAACAGACCCGATCCTGGTCATTGGACTGGCCAGCGCGCACCAACCACTGCACTTAAGGGGCAGTTGCAGCCGGCAGCGGGTCCGGATCCCGCACACCAGGCAACCCGACTCCAAGCCACCTCCTCAATTAAATTTGCAGCCTGAATTTTAAAGAAAGAAAGATTTGCATTTATATAGCACCTTTCACGACCACCAGACATCCCAAAGTGCTTTACAGCCAATGAAGTACTTTTGAAGTGTAGTCACTGTTGTAATGTAGAAAACGCGGCAGCCAGTTTGCGCACAGCAAGATCCCAGAAACAGCAATGTGATAATGACCAGATGGGAGTACTTGCATTGCACATAATACCTTCTGCCAAACTCCTCCTCTTTAAGAGACTGAGGATTACGTTTTTTTTCTGTTCCTACTTTAAACTTACTTCTACTTTTCATTCAAAATAACAAGCAGAGGGCAGTATACCCTGAAATGACTTTAGAGAGCACCTGAAATCATTCCCAAAGGTCTGCAGGAAAGACAGGTAACATTAGGGCAAGTAGAAGGCCCCCCATAAGTAGAGCTTAGTCCAATAGTATTTCATTACACAATAGATTTAATGATGGAAATAGGCAGCAGGACTGTCAGCATCTGATGAATGGTCTCCACCCAAATTGCTTCCTGCCTTTCCTCATTCAGATTGACATTGGATTTACTGTGTATTTCTCACATTTTCTGTCCTCGCCTTGCGTGTTTCCACCAGGGTCAATGAATATCAATCAGGAAAGGGACTCCTGACCAATTTTCTCCTTCCTAACTCAGGGGCACTGAGGCTAATTATAGTGTCCCTATCAGTGGCCTGGCTTCGATCAGCTAACTCAGCTCAGACTTGGGGATCGAATCTGGAACCTTTCTGATTCAGCTACTCCCTGAACTCACTTTTTTTTATCTAAAGTTCACATTATAACTTGCCATTCTTTCCACTGCTAATATATTATTTATTCTTAAGATAACTCTGCTTATAGGTTAGACAGCTCTCAAAGTGGAACTCGCTGGATGAAGCAGATGACATTGATGCATTTAAGGGGAGGCTTGTTGCATATGTGAGGGAGGAGAGAATAGAGGTATACGGGGGCAGGGTGGGAAGAGGTCATTGGAGTGGGAGGAGGCTCGTGTGGAGTATAAACGCCAGCATAGACCAGTTGGATTCCATGGTCTGTTTCTGTGCTTTACCTTCTATGTATGTAACTTAGGCAACTCCAGCCTCATTTTAGTCTGCCTCGAGCAAAACTAGAGGCCGTCAATATAAGCTAGTCACCAAAAAATAAAATAGGGAATTCAGAAGAAACTTCTTTACCCAGAGAGTGGTGAGAATGTGGAACTCGCTACCACAGGGAGTGGTTGAAGCGAATAGCATAGATGCATTTAAGGGGCAGTTAGATAAGCATATGAGGGAGAAGGGAATAGAGGGTTATGCTGATAGGGTGAGATGAGGAAAGACGGGAGGAGGCTCGAGTGGAGCATAAACGCCGGCATGGATGGGTTGGGCCGAATGGCCTGTTTCTGTGCCGTATATCCTATGTAACCTTACAATCAAGAGTAAGTCTTGCCTTGAGCATCTCTTAATGTCTCTACTTACCATAGACCAACCCTTTTGTTCTTTTATTCCTCCCCCCAGCCTCCCCCTTGCATTTTTATCTGTTTAATTTCTTGCTTTTCTCTCAGTTCCGACGAAGGGTTTCGACCTGAAACGTTAACTCTGTTTCTCTCTCCACGGATGTTGCCTGGCCTGCTGAGTTTTTCCAGCGTTTTCTGTTGTTAATCAAGAGTAAATGTTTGGTTCAATATTTTATTTATTGTAATCAGTCGGAGGTGTTTGCCTCCTGTGGCTTAAGCACACACTTTGGCCTGAAGTCTGTCAGTGTTCCTCTGTTCCCACATGGATGTCTGCACTCGCTCTGTACGTGGGAACCCTGGTTTCTCAAAAGTCATTCAGGACCAAGTTTGAAACACCAAAGGGTCAGAAGGATTCTCTAAAATTACAGATGGGATCAGCAAGCCAAACATTTAAACAGATTTGTATCATTCACAAGCTATAGTCTGTAACATAGTATGATACAGCACAGGAGGAGGCCATTCGGCCCATCATGCATGTGCCAGCTCTTTGGTAGAGCTATTCAATTAGCCCCACTCCCGTAGATTAGATATAATTTAAAATTTCCTCTGCACAAGGGCTTGGAGTCTAGATATTTCAAAAAGTCCATTGTTATAAAACCAAGGCCCGTAATACAGGGTACCACTAAGGTTGAGAAGAGGGAAAAGGTATGCTAATTGCTGTGCGATGCCAAACTTGGGCTTCAAAATCTGTAGATTGTAGGAGAAAGTCCTGCCCTTTTGGCTAGGGGGAGAAAGCAAAGAAATTCATTTTGTAGATTGGGGACAGTTTTCTCAAATGGAAGGTCATTGTCTTCACTTTAACGTTGCGAAAATAACAAATGTCTTGTCTATCTGTATGAGCAGCACATTGTCCTTTCAACCCAGGTGTCCTCTGATCTTAGCAGGGTTCTGCACCGTTCTGTACAGTAAGCTCTCAATGCATCTATGTTTTTAAAAAAAAACATTCAGCGATTACTGCAAATCAATTGAAATGCAGTTAGATAATGATCTGATGCTGTGTGCAGGCGGGTTATTTACCACACAATGAAATCAATTAGAGCCTCTCCATCAGAGCCAAGAGACAGATTTCCAACCGTCCAATCACTTTTCACACATCACCCCCATTAGCTTGGTTAACGTTTTCAGATGAATTATGATGTATGAGGTCCTTTTTATGAATATGCAGAAAGGTCGTAACCCCACAACAGTCTCCAGACACTGCTGCCGTTCAGCTAACCTTCCCTGCAAGGCTAAGACTCGTTTTCCTTTCCCTCACATGAAATGCGTGGATTTTTTGGAGTCGAGCATCCGTTTTGCTCCAGCAGAATGCTTCAAGATAAGCCCAGGAAGTTCCGTATTGCATGCTTGTTGAACTGCGCATGTTGCTTGGCTCCTTTATGTATAGAATGCCAGATATTATTGATTATGTGAGACAGGAAGACTGCGGAGCTGTAACTCCAGGGAAATCTCCAGGTCATTCAGCCCCGCAGCAGAATCACTAAACTAATTGTCTGTTCAAGAGTGTAGGTTCACTTGCCCCTTGCTGTCTCGCACTGATACCGCACAGACTCTGATATAACGGGGTCCTGTTAGGACTCTCATTAGCTGAAGGTGCAAAGAAACACTGGCTTTAAAATTACAGTGTGAATGTTAGCATACCAACTCTCAACATGTTGGTGTGAAATTCCTTTGAACACTTTTAAAACAAAGGTGTTGTTTTAAACGGGTTAGCACCTCCATTAAAATATCTTGCAAAGGAATTTAGTATGAACATGTGAAGCATTCATTCACTAATATTCACACAGAGCCATTTCAGGGTCACTCTCTCTTCACTTCAAAATTCCCTGTCCTTCAACAAACAACAACCTGCATTTATATAACGCTTTTAATGTAGTAAAATGCCACAAGGTGCTTCACAGGAACATTATCAAACAAAATTTGACACCAAGCCACATAAGCGTGGACCTGAGCGGGAGCGGAGGCAGCAGCAGCAGCTTAAAGGGAGAGGCGGAGAAGGCCCAGGACAGAGCGCGGACCTGAGCGGGAGCGGAGGCAATGGTAGCAGTTAAAGGGAGAGGCGGAGAAGGCCCAGGACAGAGCGCGGACCTGAGCGGGAGCGGAGGCAATGGTAGCAGTTAAAGGGAGAGGCGGAGAAGGCCCAGGACAGAGCGCGGACCTGAGCGGGTGCGGAGGCAGCAGCAGCAGCTTAAAGGGAGAGGCGGAGAAGGCCCAGGACAGAGCGCGGACCTGAGCGGGAGCGGAGGCAGTGGCAGGTTGAGAATACATCTGAGAATCAGGGTAAATATAGAAAGTTCAGAGGGGAAGTGAAAAAGAAATTTAGAGGGGCAAAGAGAGGGTATGAGAATAGAATGGCAGCTAACATAAAAGGTAATCCAAAAGTCTTCTATAGGCAAATAAATAGTAAACGGGTAGTAAGAGGAGGGGTGGGGCCAATTAGGGACCAAAATGGAGACCTATGCATGGAGGCAGAGGGCATGGCTGAGGTGCTAAATGAGTACTTTGCATCTGTCTTCACCAAGGAAGAAGATGCTGCCATTGACATAGTGAAGGAGGAGGTAGAGGGATAAAAATTGATAAAGAGGAGATACTAGAAAGGCTGGCTGTACTTAAAGTAGATAAGTCACCAGGAGCAGATGGGATGCATCCTAGGACGTTGAGGGAAGTGAAGGAAGAAATCGCGGCAGGTACTGGCCATAATCTTCCAATCCTCCTTAGAAACGAGGGTGGTGCCAGAGGACTGGAGAATTGCAAATGTTACACCCTTGTTCAAAAAAGGGTGTAAAGATAAACCCAGCAACTGCAGGCTAGTCAATTTAACCTCGGTAGTGGGGAAGCTTTTAGAGACAATAATCAGAGACAAAATTAGCAATCATTTGGACAAGTGTGGATTAATTAAGGAAAGCCAGCACGGATTTGTTAAAGGCAAATCGTGTTTAACCAACTTGATCGAGTTTTTTGATGAGGTAACGGAAAGGGTTGATGAGGGCAATGCGGTTGTTGTGGTGTACATGGACTTCCAAAAGGCGTTCGACAAAGTGCCACATAATAGGCTTGCCAGCAAAGTTGAAGCCCATGGAATAAAAGGAACAGTGGCAGCATGGATACGAAATTGGCTAAGTGACAGGAAACAGAGAGTAGTGGTGAACGGTTGTTTTTCAGACTGGAGTGGTGTTCCCCAGGGGTCAGTTCTAGGACGACTGCTTTTCTTGATATATATTAATGACTTGGATGTGGGTGTACAGGGCACAATTTCAAAATTTGCAGATGACACAAAACAGTGAGGAGGATAGTGATAGACTTCAAGAAGACATAGACAGGCTGGTGGAATGGGCGGACACGCAGAAAAGTGCGAAGTGATACATTTTGGTAGAAAGAATGAAGAAAGGAAATATAAACTAAAGGGTACAATCCTAAAGGGGGTGAATGAACAGAGAGACCTAGGGGTATATGTGCACAAATCATTGAAGGTGGCAGGGCAGGTTGAGAAAACAGTTTTAAAAAAGCTTACGGGATCCTGGGCTTCATGAATAGAGGTATAGAGTACAAAAGCATGGAAATTATAATGAACCTGTATAAAACACTGGTTCGGCCTCAACTGGAGTATTGTGTCCAATTCTGGGCACCGCACTTTAGGAAGGATGTGAAGGCCTTAGAGAGGGTGCAGAAAAGATTTACGAGAATGATTCCAGGGATGAGGGACTTCATTTACGTGGATAGACTGGAGAAGCTGGGGTTGTTCTCCTTAGAGCATAGAAGATTGAGAGCAAATTTGATAGAGGTGTTCAAAATCATGAGAGAAACTGTTCCCCTTGGCAGAAGGGTCGAGAACCAGACTTAAGGTGATTGGCAGAAAAACCAAAGGCGACATGAGGTAAAGCTTTTTTACTCAGCGAGTGGTTATGATCTGGAATGCACTGCCTGAAAGGGTGGTGGAGGCAGACTCAATCACGGCTTTCAAAAGGGAATTGGATAAGTACCTGAAGGAAAAAAAATTACAAGGCTACGGGGAAAGGGTGGGGGAATGAGACTAGCTGAAGTGCTCTTGCAGAGAGCCAGCACGGGCTCGACGGGCCAAATGACCTTCTTCCGTGCTGTAACCATTCTATGATTCTAGGGAGATATTAGGACAAGTGACCAAAAGCTTGGCCAAAGAGGTAGGTTTAGGGAGTGTCTTGAAGGAGGAGAGAGAGGTGGAGAGGTTTAGGGGAGGGAATTCCAGAGCTTAGAGCCTTGGCAGCTGAAGGCACGGCCACCAGTGGTGGAGCGATTAAAATCGGGGATGTGCAAGAGGCCAGAATTGGAGCAACGCAGAAATCCCAGATGGCTGTAAGGCTGGAGGAGATTACAGAGATAGGGAGGGTTGATGCCATGGAGGGATTTGAAAACAAGGATGAGAATTTTAAAATTGAGGCATTGACGGACCGGGATCCAATGTAGGTCAGTTAGCACGGGGTGATGGGTGAATGGGACTTGATGCGAGTTAGGATACGGGCATCAGAGTTTTGGATGAGCTCAAGATTGTGGTTTTAGTTAAAGGCACTATATAAATGCAAGTTTTTGTTGCTGTTGTTAAGGGGGCAGAAGAACCCCAATTGATTTTGTGGCCCTGAGAGAAAGGAAGTTGCCCACTACTGGGCCCTCTCCCTCCAAAAGGGGATTCAGCAAGCCTTCCACTGCTGCCCCAGGGACTCCCGTCAACCTCTCCTGGTGGTCCCTGGGGTCGGCAGGCAAATCGGGTGTATTGCTGGACCCTGTCTCCCTACTGTCAGTTACACATGGCGGGGTGGTGAAGGGATGGCTGACTGCTTTCCCTGCCGGGGCAGGAGGAGGAAAGTCTAGGCTGCGGCAGAGATCCCTCAACCCATATCACTAAATACAGATTATCTGGTCATTATACCATTGTTGTTTGTGGGAGCTTGCTGTGTGCAAATTGGCTGCCACGTTTCCTACTTTACAACAGTGTCTACACTTAGAAAAAGTACTTTGGGACGTCCTGAGGTCATGAAAGGCGCTCGATAAATGCAAGTTCTTCTTTCCTATCTTTCTTTACTTTTGTTTGAAACTGCTTTCCATTATTATACAGGGGCGTTATTCCGTTTATTTTAAATGAGTTAACGTCTCCATTAAAATACCCAACAGAGGAATCTCAGACAAGCGTGTTAAGCATCATACACCCTTATCCCACAGTAAAACTTCAAGGCTTTGACTGATGCGGAGATGTGAGAAATAGTTTTAGTTAGGAACGAACCACTTTTTATATTAAATATCTATGAACTTCTGAGGTGTCACTGCGTACATCACAGGTCCTCCTAGCCTTGTGCAGCTAGGTTAAAGTTAGCACAACAGGCTCACTCATCACACATCAAGTCTGTTTCATGTTTCAAATGAAAGGAAAGGAAAATAATGGGTCAAACAGCTGGCACAGTGTCCTGCACCAGAATGCAGTCTCATGCCTGCAATTCTGCACTTACTCAATTGCTGATCTTTGTGGGAAGGAGATGGTGACTGGAGGCCAGCCAAGGAGCGGGGCTGAAAGGGCTGTCCAGCCTGGTCTCCTGAACCTCCTAGCAATCTCTTTTAGGGCACCGATGAGGAGGCCTGGGAGAAGGGCACAGTTCACCCCTTGACGGGAGATGATGCAGGGCGAGACCCACGGAAGCGGGAAAAAAAATTATAAAAATTGGGACCCCATCAACAAAAATTTTTTATTTGCATCCCCTGTGTTTAAAATACAGCAGTGATGAGATTGAAATAAGGTGTAGCGTTTTTATTCACAGCCCTTGTGTTATTTAAACAATCCTCTGGTTTAAACCCCTGGCACACTGGCACACTGGGGGAACAGTGCGAGTCTGATTTGAATAAGGTAAATGTGGATGGCAAAGCAGAAACATGAGTAATTAAAACAATTACATATTTTGGCGGAGATTTAAATTAATTGCAGTGCGTGCAATGCACTGATGTACTCGGTTTCTAATTTCCTTAATTTAAATGTGCACACCATGTGATTGCTGTTCTGCTCAGTAATTGGCTCCTGAGATAAAGGGCGCTGCTGTTTCAGGCTTCTTTATGCAAATGCCAAAATAGTGAAGCTGAACCCAAAAGCCTCCCAAAGCTGTCGCAGTGAATTAGTGGAGAACGTTGCATTTTGATTGGTGTCTAAGGAACGTGCAGGAGTATATTTCCTTCCCTCCCCCACCCTCCTTAAAGTTAACTTATTTTCTTTGTGTATAAAGTCTACGTTTTAAGCTATTCGGTCCTCAACTAATGCCTGTGACTTTAAGGTGTGTGTTGAAGTCTTGTTGCTGTCAGCTAAAATAACAGCATGTGCGAGTGAGTTGTAGAATGGGCTGATGCACACAGTTATCTCAACATAGAGGGGTAATTCTACCAGTCTGTGGTGTCAGTGTGGAGCCTCATCAGCTGGCAGTAAAGATCAGAAATGAAGGCACACACTGCCCCGCATTTCCGATTTTTGCCACTAGTGGCGAGGCTCCGATAATTACTGCCAGAGAGTTGTCCGATTACCCCCGTGTCACGGTGCAACAACAAATGCTTGAATTATGTGACACCTTTAACATAGTAAAAACGTCCCAAGGCGCTTCACAGGAGCGTTTTGAGACAAAATTTGACACCGATCCACATAAAGAGATATTAGGACAGGTGACCAAAACCTTGGTCTAAGAGAGAGGTTTTAAGGAGAGACTTAAAAGAGGAGAGAGTGGCAGAGGGGTTTAGGAAGGGAATTCCAGCGCTTAGGGCCGAGGCAGCTGAAGGCACGGCCGGCAGTGTTAGAGCAATCAAAATCAGGGATGCGCAAGAGGCCAGAATTGGAGGAGCGCAGAGATCTCGAAGGGTTGTAGGGCTGGAGGAAGTTACAGAGATAGGGAGGTGCGAGGCCACGGAGGGATTTGAATACAAAGATGAGAATTTTAAAATCAAGGCTTTGCCGGACTGGGCGCCAATGTAGGTCAGCGAGCACAGAGGTGATGGGCCTCGGTGGAACCCTACCCCAGCTAGAGTAAGCTGGAGAGAAAGAGAGAAAACTAAATGGGCTTGGGGAATTAAAATAACATTACATAGAATTACATGGACTTTACAGCACAGAAACAGGCCATTTGGCCCAACTGGTCTATGCCATGTTTATGCTCCACACGAGCTTCCTCCCACCTTGCTTCATCTAATCCTATCAGCATATCCTTCTATTCCTTTCTCCCTCATGTACTTGTCTAGCTTCCCCTTAAATAATTCTGTGCTATTCGCCTCAACTACTCCATGTGGTAACAAGTTCCACATTCTCACCACTCTGGGTAAAGAAATTACTCCTGAATTGGATTTATTAGTGACTATGTAATATTTACAGCCCCTAGTTTTGGTCTCCCCCACAAGTAGAAACATCTTTTCTACGTCTACCCTATCAAACACCTTTCATAATTTTAAAGATCTTTATTAGGTCGCCCCTCAGCCTTCTCTTTTCTAGAGTTCGAGCCCTATTGTAGGCTATCTATTCCAGGATGTTCAGCCCTGCCAATCTAGTCATAACCATACTGCTTCAAAGAGGTATCAGTTGGACATCTGTCCAATGAAACAAGCATGCATAATTATGTCATATTACAAAGATGCCCACAATTTCAAAAGTTAGATTAATATCTCATTACGTGGCTTCGTGTCAAATTTTGTTTGATAACGCTCCTGTGATGTGCCTTGGGACATTTTACAATGTTGAAGACGCAATATAAATGTAAGTTGTTGATTAAAAAGTCGCCTGTTAACGCTTCTTTTCCACCATTACTATGATAATTGGAACGGTTACTTGACACAGTAAAGTCTTTCCTGCAGCCCATGTAGCTCCGTGCACTAACCCAGCACTCACAGAGTTAATGAACACCCAGAGCTTGTGCCCATTCTTCAGCTTTATTTAGCCTTAATCTGTAAGGTTGATTAACTCTCAACCCTCAGCTGTCCACCTCCCTTATCGCACAGCAGGAGTTTACTGTCGCATTAGTGGCGTCGAGCCCAGGCTTTGGGACAAGGTGAAATAACTCAATGAACAGGGGGAAGAAAAATAGCGCAGATATAGAATCTGGCAACTGCTGAGAGGGCACTTGTACCACAGTGTGGCACGACAGGACTTTGATGCTGGCTGTCCTGGATTCCTGCAGCGACTCGGTAGCTCTTTAACTCCGAGGGATTTCCTTTAATAAAAAAAAACTTGAATTATAAATTCCATTTTAAAATCTACTTTATTTCCTGTAACCTATGTCAAAGAATATTCTGTTGCAAGGAGGACACATTTTATTAAATTCATATTCCTTCTGAGCAAAGTTCTTTTACTCTAGTTCCTCCCCTGTGATTCTGCGCTGAAGAGGGTGACACACACCTGGGATATGGTCCCCGGATGGTGGTGGCCCGCAAACAAATGTGATTTACAAAAATGTTCTGTGTCGTAGACTCCCGGCAAATATTGATACGCTCCTGGGGGTCCCCTGCAAATATTGATACACTCCTGGGGGCCCCCTACAGATATTGACACGTTCCTGGGGATTCCATGCAAATATTGACACGTTCCTGGGGATCCCCTGCAAATATTGACACGTTCCTGGGGATCCCCTGCAAATATTGACACGTTCCTGGGGATCCCCTGCAAATATTGACACGTTCCTGGGGATCCCCTGCAAATATTGACACGTTCCTGGGGATCCCCTGCAAATATTGACACGTTCCTGGGGATCCCCTGCAAATATTGACACGTTCCTGGGGATCCCCTGCAAATATTGACACGTTCCTGGGGATCCCCTGCAAATATTGATGCATTCCTGGGGATCCCCTGCAAATATTGACACGTTCCTGGGGATCCCCTGCAAATATTGATGCATTCCTGGGGATCCCCTGCAAATATTGATGCATTCCTGGGGATCCCCTGCAAATATTGACACGTTCCTGGGGATCCCCTGCAAATATTGACACGTTCCTGGGGATCCCCTGCAAATATTGATGCATTCCTGGGGACCCCCTGCAAATATTGATGCATTCCTGGGGATCCCCTGCAAATATTGACACGTTCCTGGGGATCCCCTGCAAATATTGACACGTTCCTGGGGATCCCCTGCAAATATTGATGCATTCCTGGGGATCCCCTGCAAATATTGACACGTTCCTGGGGATCCCCTGCAAATATTGACACGTTCCTGGGGATCCCCTAAAAATATTGACACGTTCCTGGGGATCCCCTGCAAATATTGATGCATTCCTGGGGATTCCATGCAAATATTGACACATTCCAGGGGATCCCCTGCAACTATTGACACGTTCCTGAGGATCCCCTGCAAATATTGACACGCTCCTGGGGATCCGCTGCAAATATTGACACATTCCAGGGGATCCCCTGCAATATTGACACACTTCTAGCGATCCCTTCCAGATATTGACACACTTCTGGGAATTCCCTGCAATATTGACACACTTCTGAGGACCCCAAGCAAATAGTAACTCATTTTTGAGGATCCCCTTTATAATTTCCAAAAGGCAGTGTTAACTATCGAAAGTAAAACAGTTCTATAACTCCAATTCTGGCCTCTTGATCATCCCAGATTTTAATCACTCCACCATTGGTGGCCGTGCCTTCAGCTGCCAAGGCCCTAAGCTCTGGAATTCCCTCCCTAAACCTCTCTACCTCTCTTTCCTCCTTTAAGGTGCTCCTTAAAACCTACCTCTATCTGCCGTAATGTCTCCTTATGTGGCTCGGTGTCAAATTTTGTTTGATAACCCTCCTGTAAAGCGCCTTGGGATATTTTACTACGTTAAAGGCGCTATATAGATACAAGTTGTTGTTTTTGTTGTTGTACAAAATGTTTTTTTAATCAGCATGTCGTAACAGAAAGTGATAGTAAATCAACCAATACAAAAAAAAAATCAACCAATACAGAAAAAATATGGAGTACAGAATTCTTGAGACACTATGCATATGATACGCAGTGTGCCTGGCCCCAAAATGATCGAGGGACTTGCGGCCCCCTTAGAATCTGGAGAAATATTTTTTATGCCCTGTAGAAAACTTCAGCAAATGGGTTAGAAATGACCCAACCGCTGGATGGTTTTGGTTTCTATCTAATGTTTGCTTTTAGAAAGATTTGCATTTTTGCAGTACCTTATCGCATCTCTCAGAGACATCTGAAATCAATTACTTTGAAATGCAGTGACTGTTGTCACGTTGGCGAACCCGGCAGCAAGATCCCACAAACAGTAACGACCAGTAAATGATCAGTTAATCTGTTTTTTGGTGGCGCTGATTGAGGGAGGAATGTTGACCAGGAGAGCTCCCGCTCTTCTTCAAATCGTGACGTGGCTGTCGGGAATTTTCCGCTTTGAACTCGCCAGCCCATAATTTACTGCCCATTAAAGTGAATGGGGAGTGAATACCAAGGGACTAGTGAAGCCAGAAGCAGAAAACTCCCAGCCAGGATCTTTGTGGGATCTTAATATCCACCTGAACAGATATATCGTGTGTGCAGTCAGAAATATAGCACGTGTGCAATCAGAGTTGCAGTGAGTTCTTCACAGATATACCATAGAGATGCCACAGGATATTCATTGCTATACCCATGTGCAGGCCAAGATGTGATGGGTTATTCACTTATACTATGTATGTGGAGATTACTTATTTTTTGACACCCTGGGAAAAAAAAGGTTTAAATTCAACACAGGCATTCTTTAAATTCACATTTTCCCTATTTTCTAATCAAGAGAGTGTGTGGGTGACCTACCTCTAGCCCTCTGCTACTGCTGCTCCATTCTGCTCTTGAAAACAATAACTTATAATTTACAGCACCCCGAGTATGTGTTAGAGCACCCTCTGTATGTCTTAGAATTCCTTTCCTAAACCTCTCTTTCCTCCTTTAAGCCACTCCTTAAAACCTACCTCCATCTGCCCTATTGTCCCCTTATGTGGTTCGGTGTCAAATTTTGTTTGATAATGCTCCTGTGAAGCGCCTTGGGATGTTTTACTGCATTAAAGGCGCTATATCAATGCAAGTTGGTGTTGTTAGAGCACCTCTAGTATGTCTTATAGCATCCTGAGTAAGTCTTAGAGCACTTTACAAGAGGAAAAGAAGGATGCCAAGCAGGAGATGGAGGAGTGAGTTAAGGGGAGATTTGTGTGAAAGCACCAATGAAGAGATAGGTTTCTGAAAGATGAGAAAGAGATCAAGGAATAGTAGTTTTTGGAGAAAGTTCCAAAGCAGGAGTGCAATGTCTGAAGGATCGGCTGCCACTGATGATGAAGGGAGATTAAGAATTGCACAGGAGTGCAGTGTTGAAGGAGCAAAGGATGGGGTGAGAGGGTACCTTCCCTTTGTTTAACGCAGCGAGTTGTTATGATCTGAAATGCGCTGCCTGAAAGGGCGGTGGAAACAGATTCAACAGTAACTTTCAAAAGGGAATTGGATAAATATTTGAAGGGGGAAAATGTGCAGGGCTATGGGGAAAGAGCAGGCGAGTGGGACTAATTGGGTAGCTCTTTCAAAGAGCCAGCACAGGCAAGAACAACTGTGGGGCTGCTACACTAAGTCTCAGCGTGACTTGGCTGACAAGGAAATAATATTAGCCACGATTGCGGCTCCAATGGCTGTCTAGTTATCCTGACTAGAAAGTGCACGTGTGAACGCGAGGATAGGATCAGGCTGTGATACCCCACAGTTGAATAGCCTGCAGACACTCTCTAGGCTCACACATGAAGACTGGTCACTTGGGTAAGGTTCTGGAGTCAGTGCCTGGAAATCATACCTCAGCCAAGGGTCAATACCTTCAGGGGAGGAAACAAAAAAACTGATCTGAACATGCACAAGATAGCAGGAAGATGTCTGTTCTCTACAATTCCACCAGCGTAGATGGTTTACAAGTTCAATTCTTCACTTGCAAGTGACATAACAAACTGACACACTGGGCCTTTAATGACATAAATTTTGGGGAGCTTAAGAGTAGTTTCAAGTCGGAAGTCACCTGCTGGCAATTACTGCAAATGATATATGCCAGCTTTAAACGAACTGCCCTCAGCTGAATACTGGTTCATGCGTCGGTCAGACAGTCTTCATTTCCTTTTAATTGAGTTAAGATGCCCGAATAAGAGAGCTGGACCAAACAGACTGAAGCAACTCGGTTAGAGAGATAAACAAGTATCTGTTCGACTTGCATGACACTCAGCTTCAGAAGAAAAGTCTTTGACCAGAAGGTGGAAACAAATCATTCATCTGCTTGGGGCCTCCTAAATCGATCATAAAGAATAAAGATAATTGTGATGTATGGCAGGGTTCTCTTGAGTACCGAAAGGCAGACTGCAGTAACCCAGTGTTAAAGGCATAAAATACTTCGGAGTCTGCTACAAGAGTTCAGTTGCAAGCAAAGTGTTCAGACACTGTTCAAAACTATGGGCTGTGCTGGAGGGATTTGTAAATATTTTCTGACCCTACTTTTGGCATATATTCGAATGTAGTTCAAATCTCCTCCATTACAACAGTGACTACACTTTAAAAGTATTTCATTGGTTGTAAAGCGCTTTGGGATGTCTTGAGGTCGTGAAAGGTGCTATATAAATGCAATTTCTTTCTTTCATTTCCTTTGCAAGGCTGTACATCACTGGAGTTTACGGGGTCAATGAGCAGGTTTCCGAATTTTATGTAAGAGCGATCGGGTGCCCATGGCCTATGGGCACATCTCTGGCACCCACCTGCCCCGTGTATCCAGAAACATCTCCCACCCCGCCCCCCCCCCATCGGGGGAGTGCCCAACCCCACTACTGAAACCCCAGCCATCTCCCGCAATCAGCAGCTTGTGACGATGATCTACAGGCCAGGTTTGAACCCACAACCTTCTGACTCAGAGGTGCGAGTGCTAACCCACTGAGCCACGGCTGACACCTTATTACCCAGAAAATCAGCCGCCGTTCTATTACTGTCCAGATTTAGTCACGTGTTTATCCTGCTCACAAGAAGAAATGAAAAGTAAAACCGCAAACATTATAAATCTGAAATGTACAGCAGGTCAGACAGTATCTGAAAGCAGCTATCAGCTGTGGCTCAGTGGGTAGCACACTCGCCTCTGAGTCAGAAGGTTGTGGGTTATGTGAGCACATAAAGCTAGGCTGACACTCCAGTGGAGTGCTGTACTGTCGGAAGTGCCGTCTTTTGGATGAGACGTTAAACGTCTGCTCTCTCAGGTGGACGTAAAAGATTCCATGGCCACTATTTCAAAGACGAGCAGGGGAGTTATCCCCGGTGTCCTGGCCAATATTTATCCCTCAACCAACATAACAAAAAACAGATTATCTGGTCATTATCACATTGTTGTTTGTGGGAGCTTGCTGTGCGCAAATTGGCTGCCGCATTTCCCACATTACAACAGTGAGTACACTTCAAAAAGCACTTCATTGGCTGTAAAGTGCTTTGAGACGTCCGGTGGTCGTGAAAGGCGCTATAGAAATGCAAGTCTTTCTTTCAGAAAGGCACCTGAAACGTTAACCTATCTTTCTCTTTCTGAAGTTGATCAACCTGCTGTACAGTTCCGGCAGTTTCAGATTTTATTTCATCTAAAATGTGACGCAGTTTTTGCTGTGGTGAAATTTTTTTTAATCATATCAATAAATGAGATACAAACATTAGCAAAGGATTCACAAAGGATCTGCGGTACATTTACTGATGCAGCTGTTATCAAACATTGTTTTCAAGTTATGATATGAAAATGACTTGATTCCTTGCAGAAAGCAGCATTGTACGCGTAAGTTATTGCACTTGGGAAGATGCGTTGCAAAGGCCTGAAATGTAAACAGAAAATGTAGGAAATGCACAGTCCAAGGGTTCACACCGAAATGTAAACCTGTCTTTTCTCTTTTACAGATGCTAACTGACCTGCTGTGTATTTCCAACATTTCTTTTGCTGTAATATTTCAGATTTCCAACATTTGCAACTCTTTATTCTTTTTCTTTGTACTAATTATAAGGGTCTCCCTGACGAGGCAAGGTTCTTATTAACTTAATTGCAATGATTCAGACTGGGGTTTTGCAACAACAGCAACTTGCATTTATATTGCGTCTTTAATGTAGTAAAACGTCCCAAGGCGCTTCACAGGAGTGTTATCAAAAGAAACTTTGACACCGAGTCACACAAGGAGATATTAGGACAGATGACCAAAAGCTTGGTTAAAGAGGTAGATTTTAAGGAACGTCTTAAAGGTGGAGAGGTTTAGGGAGGGAATTCCAGAACCTAAGGCCCAGGCAGCTGAAGGCACAGCCGCCAATGGTGGAGCGATGGAAATCGGGGATGTGCAAGAGGCCAGAATTGGAGGAGCGCAGAGATCATGGAGGGTTGTAGGGCCGGAGGGTTGGACACTTAGTCAGCACCTGATAATTTGCCCGTGTAACCTTGTCACGTTTAATTTCTTTGCAGTGAATTGTCAGAAGCAAAGAAAACAGAAGCAGCGAAACAGACAGGGTCCACATTTTGCCACACATCGGGAGGGGGACGGGGGGGAAACTGTCTTATTAAAAACAGCATTTAGTGCGAACTTTGTTCACAGATCATGCCAGAAGCATCAGCAAAATAAATCAGCAGCTTGTGACTCTGATTTACGGACCAGGTTTGTAGACTGCTGACAGCGACCTTCATAGCACTATTGGTGGCTTGCCAAAGGTTAAAGTTCACTGTTTGTAATAGGTTCTGTACCAGTGCAGCCTCTTGCAGCTCGTTTCTGTGTTGGGTTTAACATTACGTTATTAGATTTCGCCTCTAATGCCTTTAATTGTATTAAAGTTGTGTCGTGTAATACCCTAACTTCCTGACTTACAAACGGAGACAGTTTGCTACAAATGAAATCAACTTAGCTATCTGGAAGATGAAGATCCGAAACTGGTGCAAGTTATTTGAGGGACAGGCAAGTGAAAGGCAGCTAAATGAGATACAGATTCGACTGTGCAACACTGATGTCAAATCCCAGTCTTCTACCGTTTCCCCCCACCCCCCCATATTCTCCCCTCCTCTCATGAAGGATTTGACTATTGACCGGAAACAGAGAGTAGTGGTTAGTGGATGTAATCAGTGGTGTTCCCTGGGGAGCACTGCTGGGGCCATGGATTTTAGGGTATAGGGAGCACAATATCAAAATTTGCAGAACACACAAAAGTGAGGAGTGTGGCTAGCTGTGTAGAGGTTTTATGCGATTTCAGAAAGACATAGACAGGTCTGTAGATTGGGCAGATAGATGTCAGATGAAACTTAATGCAGAGAAATGCAAGGTGATCCATTCTGGGAGGAAGAATAAGAGGGGAAATACACAAAACACTAAATGATAAAATTTAAAAGGAACAGGGGAGCAGTCAGATATACAAATCTTTAAAAGTGGGAGGACAAGTTGAAAAAGCAGGTCACATCCTAGGTTTTATAAACAGGGGCATAGAGTGCAAAAGCAAAGAGGTAATGCTAAACCTATACAAATCATCAGTTAGGCTGCAGTTGGAATATTGTGTCCAGTTTTGGACCACGGATGTCAAAGGTACAGAACATATTCACTAAGGGTGAGAAGCTTTAGTTATGAGGGAAGACCAGAAAAACTGGGGTTCTTTTTATCAGAACAGAGGTTTAAGATCTGATGGAAGTATTCAAAATTATGAAGGTTTGAAAAAGTTAAATCTGAAAAACTACTTCTACTGCTTGGTGTGGACCAGTAAGAGCATTAGAAATAGGAGCAGGAGTAGGCCATTCAGCCCCTCGAGCCTGCTTCACCATTCAATAAGATCATGGCTGATCTTCTACCTCAACTTCACTTTCCCGCCCTATCCCCATATCCCTTGATTCCCTTAGTGTCCAAAGCTCTCAGTCTTGAATATACTCAACGACTGAACATCCATAGCCCTCTGGGGTAGAGAATTGCAAGATTCACAACCCTTTTCGTGAAGAAATTTCTCCACATCTCAGTCCTAAATGGCCGACCCCTTATCCTGAGACTATGCACCCGAGTTCTAGATTCTCCAGCTAGGTGAAGCATCCTCCCAACATCTACCCTGTCAAGCCTTCTAAGAACTTTATACATTTCAATGAGATCACCTCTCATTCTTCCAAACTCCAGAGAGTATAGGCCCATTCTACTCAATCTCTCCTCATAGGACAATGCTCTCATCCCAGAAATTAATCTAGTGAACCTTCATTACACCCCCTCTAAGGCAAGTAACTAGAGGGCATAAATTTAAAATCATCTGCAAAAAGTTGAAGAGAGAAGTTAGGAGAAATTCTCTTCTGGCAGCTGGTTGTTAGAACATAGAATGCCATGGCGAAAACAGTGGTGGAAGCGTAATCCATAATAATAGGTTTTAAAAGGGGGAACGGATAACTATTTGAAAAAGAAAAATTTAAAACATTACGGGGAATGAGCAGGAGAATGGAACTAAATGGATAGCTCTTTCAGAGGGCCAAATGGCTTCCTTCTGTGCTGTAAAATGCAATGATTCTGTTCTATTCCTGGAGTACAGTTCTATAGGCTGAAACCGTACCTTGCCGAAGTGGCCATTCTTCAACGTGTGCACCCAGACAGAGTTTTGGCAAGATATTCATTCAATGGGGGTATCACAGTCAAGCTCAATCCTGCTTTTTTACTTGACATCCACACACACTTGTAGCAAGTTTCACTGGTCACCACATGGAAGCTGGAACCCTGGCTGATTTTTTTTTATAGCACCCCTTGCTGTTGCCTTGGCTGAGATCAGCTAACAGCACACAGTCAGGTGGCTACGTTCAACAGTGTAAGCCTCCACCCATGCACTCAGGAGCTGAGCGTTTTGAAACCTTGTAATGATGTGTGCGCTACAGTAAACATCCAACATTGAACGGAGTCTGAAAAGGACAGGTGCCAAAGTCCCGCTCTCAAGAGACAGTTGTTCTATTTGTAGTGCAAACACAATGGAAATGCCTTGTGCTTTCGCCAAGTGGCAAAGACGCAGTTTTTTGAAAGATGCTCTGCTCGGTTTTTGTTGTTGATTGGACGAGAATGCAGAACATTGCCCCTCCCGCTCATGCACCGCACATGAACAGCTTTACCCTGTTTCTGGACCCCAGCTTCCCTCAGAGCAGCAGCCTGATTATATGTGTTCAGTAGCATGTCCGCAAATTTCATTCATCATTGCTCCATGCTCATACAGCCTCTCATCTCTGTGCAGCATGCTTCCTGGATTTATCACTGCCCTCCTGCCTTGCTCCCCCGTGTAACAGTTCTGTTTTGTGTTGGACCATACTGGCATGGCCAGAAGCCCTTTAACTCAGAAGAAAGAAAGAACTTGCATTTATATAGCAACTTTCATGACCTCACGAAACCCAAAGCGTTTTATAGCCAATGAATTACTTTTGAAGTGTAGTCACTGTTGTAATGTAGGAAATGCAGCAGCCAATTTGCGCACAGCAAGGTCCCACAAACAGCAATGAGATAAATGACCAAATACTCTGGGGGGGAAAATTTAGTTGCTTAGCGCCTGCAGAGGGCGGTAACGGGGCGCTGATACAGTAGCTAACGAATTATTTGAAATATCTTCTTCCAAACTCTGTATTGGAGTGAGCCATAAAATTTCTCAGCCTCAAAACGTACGAGGTACCGCCGGGGACTTCAGCGCCAGGCAGATCGTGACGTCAGTGAGCGTGCACACTCACTGGGGTCCGATCTACAAAATTAATTGTTGCCACTTACCTTTGCGCCTCGACCAGACAGCGACAGGGAGAGGAGGCGCACAGCTGCAGGACACCGGCTCCAGGGACGTAATTTAAAGGCATCGGTATTAATCACTCGCAGCTGTCAGGGCAGGTTAGTTTCAGTGGTTTCTTGTCAGTTTCAGCTAGTGAATCACTTTGTATGAGTAATTTCAAGGTTCTTTTTTATCAGCAGTGTTCTGGCAAGTGCAAAGTGCCTACATTTATCATTCAAAGATTCAAACTGCTCGACTTGGCAACATTAATGGGGGCTGTACTGGCATGCCACCTCGCCCTCCAGGATTTATGGCAGAGGGAGCGTAGGCAGCCAGAGATACGGGAACATGTGCGCAGAGGGATGAGGAGGGATATCAGGGCTCTCACCAGGAGGCCTTACCCTCTGAGGGTATTCCGACAGCATCTCTCCTACCTTCAATTAACCAAGGAGCAGTGTATTAGACGGCTCCGCATCATCAAGGTGGTGGTCACAGAACTCTGCCACCTCCTCAAAACAGACCTCCAGCCTCACAACAGGATGACTTAAACCCCAGATCCCTTATGCTCACCACATGTCCATCATAGCATCCCTATGTCATGCCATATCACAGCGTCCTCCTGGTCGCAAAGGTGAAACGAGAGAGACCACAATATATTGCAAATTCCGTTAATAAATTTATGCATAAACATATCACATTCATTCTAATAACTAATGACCCTTGTGCCTGCCATAGTTGAATAGCTGTCATTGTGTGCAAGGCGTGAGATGTGGGGTGTGAGTGTTGGTAGGTAGAGATTGTTGGTGGGTGAGCTCTGGGGATGTAGTACTTTGGGCAGTGTGTGAAGCTTGTGGTGCAGATGGTGGTATGTAGCATTTGTTGAAGCATTCAGTCACCCTGACCACCCGACTGAGGTGGATCTGCCATGAGCACACCTGCTTCAGTCCTCCGGCCCCTTCTCCTTGTTGTGCTTCTCCTTGCTGAGGCAGCTGCACAGCCAGCAATGCTGAGAATGAGGTGCTGCAGTATCAGTGAACCTCCCCTTTAAGGACTGGGAAACGCCTGTGGCAATGATGACTTGAAATTAGACTGCACCTGATATTGGTCCACCCTTTGAGTGTAACACCAATGCACTAGGGGGTAAAAATTCAGTTGGTTGCGCCTCCCGTTAGCGCCTTAGGGCGCTAATGGGGCGCAAAGCCGCTAACGCCCGGGCGCAGCGATGTTTGCGCCGCTCGAGAACTTAACTTGAGATTGTGCGGCGGCGCTAAAACTTACCACTGCGACCACCTGCGCGCGCAGATTGTGACGTCATGGTGCAACGCCCTTGTGGCGCCCCGGAGCGGAAATTGAGTGGCGCCCCCTGCCTTACCGCCTGGCGCATCCAACGACCAGAAGACTGGAACGCTATCAATCGCTGTGGGGCTGGGGGGGGCGCTATTTAAAGGGGGCCTCTTCTTGTCTTTTATTGTTGGTGGCATTTTTGAACTACGCATTCTGAGAGAGAGAGGGAGAGACTTCTGGAGAGATTCAACGTTGTGTGAAGGAGTTTTGGGTACTGAGCAGCACTTTGCAGGTTCATTTTGATTTGCCATTCCTTGTATCGATTTAGCAGAGACTGTGGGAGCTGCACTCTGAGCTCTTTGCCTGGTACTCTCCATTGTTCTTTCCAGCACATTTGAAGTGCAAGTCTCTCCAGGCCGAGATTCAAGGCTGCAATGAACAGGATGTGGATGGAAAGCAAGATTAACCATCCCCTTTAAGAACTGGCCCGTGCCATTGTGTGTGTGTTCCATTGCTGACTGACATTACATGAGCTTCACCAGCGCTCTGAGTCTTTAAGACTTGATTTAGCACCTCAATCATTTCTTTGAGCAGTGAGAATGAATTTTGCGTGCAGTCTAAAGCATTAGCGTCTGGCGCTAATTCTCAAACTTTTCTAAAGATACCGCTCATTCCTGGGCTATAATGAATTTCTAGCCCCCTGTTTTTAGTGATGGTGGTTGAAGGATAAATATTGGCCAGGGCACCAGGAAGAACTCCCCTGCTCTTCTTCAAAATAGCGCCGTGGGATCTTTTACATCCACCTGAGAGAGCAGATGGGGCATCGGTTTAACATCTCATCCGAAAGACGGCACCTCAGTACTTCCGCAGGTCATTTACTTTACTGCTGTTTGCACTAGAGTGTCGGCCTCGATTTTGTGCTCAATTCTCTGGAGTGGGACTTGAACCCAAAACCTTCTGACTCAGAGGCGAGAGTGCTACCCACTGAGCTACAGCTGCAAAGGCTTTATTTGAGTCTGTAGTCAGGGCCAAACTGAATTGGCACTGTTGCACGGAGGTGAATATTTTGGCCTGAATGTAGCCTTCGGACTGGTTTATACAGGGTGTCTCCCAGATGACATCCACTTAGATGGCTCTGCTCGATTCCTAGCTCTGCAATTCTCATTGGGGCAGGGGCAGAATTTTGGGAAATGTTGGATAGCTTGGACTTGCCTCTAACCCTTCCACCTCCCCCACCCCTTCCCCCAAGTCCAAGACTCGCCAGAGGTGGGATCTCTGCTTGAGCTGCTTGGTTGACAATGAAAATTCTTTGAAAACCATAAAGGGGAAGGAAATTCTATGTTGAGTGATTCTGGAATCTGCATCCCAGCCGATCACGCGGCTTTGCCGAGTTCCAGAGCTCCTGAGCGGCTCTACAATCAGTTTGAAGTTGTCGCCCCTGCTGTTATGAAGCTGCTGCAGGACGTTTCCCGAAGTAGTCGGGCTGGGAGGGAAACATCACCCCATGCTGGCAGGAAAATTGATGTTTTCATTAAAATTCTGCAGAGTCTATTATTTTGCTCGCTATAAAATGGGAACGACTCATAAAACGCAGAAATACATGGAAATAATTGCACATTTTTTTGGTTGAAAATTAGCATTTTGGTGTCCAGTTTACTTTTTAAACCATGCAGACTGTCCGATTCAAAACCGGGAAGGAGGAGATTTATATAGAGTGGTTTTACAATTTCACTACTCTTAGCTCCCAGAAACAAATATTCTACCTTTTCCCCTGCGTCCAAATGGATTCCAGCCACACATGAACTATGTTTTAGACTGGCTCCTCTATGTGAGGCTGATCGTTACTGGGGTTTGATCTTAGAGTGAATTTTATGTTGTCACTGCTGTGTGACTGAAACATGCAGCTCGATATTTGATGTCTAAGATTCATTTGGGAAGGCCATTGTGTTTTGTGTGATGCATCTGTTGACCCTCCTCCCCACCTAGCCCGACCCCACACTGTCACATTTCGGGATTTTTGATCATTGTGCCACAGAAGGAGGTTTGGTATAATTTATATTAAAATGCAACTTTCAAGTTAAATTTCGCTCTTAAGGAGTCAGATTCACAGGACAGCCACATGCTGGGAATGTAAATCAGAAGTCGGATGAAGCATCTATCTAGATTGCCTGAGACAATGAACATACGTTATAAAACATCCCAGTAACTGTTCACACATTAGGGACTGGAACATCTTATCCTTTTTGATCTCTGCCAAAGCGACTTTTAAATGGCCAGTTTTATTGGCAGGTCAACTCCTGGACAGGGATGTAGTCAGAGATCAAGTCTTCAACATCCTATCCAGAGGGGAAACAAAAGATTTGGGGAATTGATGTTCTGGGTCAGTAGTGAGAAAGGTAGGTAAGGGCCTCGGCCAGTCTACCTCAAGAAGAGAGCTGACCAGGCCCATAGCAAGCATTGGTCTAATTCCATGTTGGGGTTGACCAAACAGAAGTGCTGCTTTGCCCACTAACTGGGAAAGTGTGGCGGTGTTTATTATTCTCTTTATTACAAGGAAGGATTGACTTTAACTTAACATAAGGTGAGATTTGCTATAACTTTCCTCTGTATATTCACCTAACTGACTGTAAAGTAAAGCAGGTTACCAATTTATATCTGGCCTCATCGCATTAAAGTGTTAATTAGTCTACCTTTTGGAAAATTGGAGAATTGCATTTGAGGACACGTACAGAGGACTATGGTGTCCAATCCATATAGCAGGAAGCCTTATTGTTACACCAATCTGGGACACAGTATTGCATATCTAGATATTGGGTAATGAAAGGACACTCCTGATTGTAAGGAATGCGAGGTTCACTTACAGAGAGACCAGTGACGCTGAACGAGAGAGAGAGAGTATCTAGAGCATATCTGAAATTTGTAGCACAGACACGCAGTCTCTTCTTAATTTGTGCAATGGCCGAGCAGTTAGTGCAGCTGGTAAACTTTAACATGAAGGTGATCTGCTGAATGAAAACATTTACTACAAGACAGGTTTAAGTTCAGTGAGGCCTCCAGAAAAAAGCTATGTTCCTAGCTTGTTAATCAGGTCCATTGCCTTGACCTGTGTCTTTCATTTGTAACCGGAGGTTGCTGCAGAAAGTGTAGAGGAAAAGAAAATCAGGACGAAGTAATGATTATTAAAATTAAGCCCACATATATTGAATGAGTTTGGCTAATTTCAGGTGATGCTTCCTGCTGTGGTCGCGGGTTCAATTGCCAGCCGTGGCCAACACTCAGCTCTGCTTACCAGATGTGTGACAGCTTTGTTAGCTTGGCTTCGCGTTTGAGAGATGGGTCCCTGTGACATTAGGACTATCGGTTCTCGACAGACAATGGGGGTGAAATTGGTCTTTGGCGCTACCGCGAAACAAGCGATAGAGAATCGGTAGCCCATTTTACACCCGCCCAGTTCCATTCAAGTCATAGAGAGGAAAATCGGTGCAGTAAAACTAGCTGCCAAGTCGGTATCGTCCATTTCGCACTTTCACCAAAAAACAATTTCATCCCCAATGGCTTGTTAATGATATTTTAATCATATCGCTAACGCCACGAACACAACTGAAATCGTAAACACATGGCTAGTTTGAACTGGCAACAAGAATTACTCATGTGAAATGGGAAGGTTTTCTAATTGATACTCAATCTCCAGCTGTGCTGGCCTCTCCTTACTTTTTTTAAATTAAATTGTTGGTCTGTGAGTTTTAGACTGTGAGGTGATGCCTGGGGTTCCCTGCCCACTGAGTTCACAGCCTTTGTTGGAGGTGGGGGTGATGAGGTGAGGGTTGCCCTTGGGGCAGGATGCTGAATCAACCATTGCAAGTATTCACTCACCTCCACTGACCAGTGACGGAAGCATAAGAACATATGAACTAAGACCACACGGCCCCTCGAGCCTGCTCCACAATTCAATAAGATCATGGCTGATCTTCGACCTCAACTCCACTTTCCCTGATCCTTGATTCCCCTAGAGTCCAAAAATCTATCTATCAATGACTCAGCATCCACAGCCCTTTGGGGTAGAGAATTCCAAAGATTCACAACCCTTTGAGTGAAGAAATTCCTCCCCATCTCAGTCTTAAATGGACCCCTTATCCTGAGACTATGCCCCCTAGTTCTAGACTCTCCAGCCGGGGATACAACTTCTCAGCATCTACCCTGCCAATCCCCCTCAGGGGATAGGCCAGGCCGGGTAAGAATGACAATCCGGTAGTTTCATGGTCACCATTACTAGCTTTTTATTCCAGATTTATTTAATTAACTGATTTTAAATTCCCCAGCTGCCGTGGTGGGATTTGAACTCACGTCTCTGGATCATCAGTCCAGGCCTCTGGATTACTAGTCCAGTAACATAACCACTATGCTACCATACCCGATATATATGAAAATTTCTAAAATTAAAACTGGACACTAAAAGTCCTATTTCTTTCAAATAGTTAGTTATTAAGGATTCAATTAATTTTTATCAGCTGCAAAAGAAACATCAGGCCTGAAATTACCACCCCACACCCCGCCCAGCATGACCCCCTTCCCCCACTTGTCACCATCCCACCTCTTTCCTAGCAAGACCCCACTCATACCTGTCCCAGTCCCACTCCCTGGGCCTGTCTCAACCAAATACCCTGCCCACCTCTTTTCCCATGCCTTGTCCAATTTGGACTTCAGAAAAGGTGGCAACCATTCTAACAGGGATTGTGTTGTTGTGAAGTAGGAACAATTTCTCCCCGCCCCCACGCCACAACACACACACACACACACACACACACACACACACACAGTAACCCTCCGAGCACTGAAAGATGGGCCTTTTTGATATGATGTTAGAAAAATAATGCCCCAAATCTTGCTAGAGTGGGACATCTCGTGCCGTTAGTTAGACTTTTTCCAGCACCCTTCATTCAGCTTGAAAATATTTTGCCCTGTAAGTTGCTGGAAGTGCGAGCTGAAACCGGCGTGATGAGAACAACAGGACTTTGGTAAACAACGGGACCAGTGAGATTTAAGGATTGAGAAACTGTAACTTTAAAAATCAATTAGTAATTTTCCATTTTATTTTTTGAGTTCAAACCTCAAAGTGTTAGCAGAATCAGTATATGTCTTTTTTCACAAAAACTTACCAGGAAAATAAATTTTGAAGAGTTTCGTGATAGTCGGGTCAAATAAATACAAAGAAACTTTTTCTATATATTTGTTCTTGGAATGTGGGTAATACGCGCAAGGCAATATTTCTTGCCCATCCCCAGGATATTAAGAGTGAACCACATAATGTGGGAATGGAGTCACATATAGGTCATACTGGGTAGAGTGGCAGGTTCCCTTCCATTGCCATTAGTGAACCAGTTGGGCTTTCACAGCAATTTTCTGGTTCATTAATAGACCAGATCGTTTCAAATTCAATTTCACAACTTGCCATAGTGGGATTTGAACTCATGGCCTCTAGGTTGCTAGTCCAGTACCATAACCACTAGGCCATCATAACCTTCTAATAGCATAGAATCATAGAATGATACAGCACACAAGGAGGTCATTTGGCCCATCGGGCCTGTACTGGCTCTTTGAAAGAGCTATCCAATTAGTCCCACTCCCCTGCCCTTTCCCCATAGCCCTGCAAATTGCAATATAACAGCCGTGTTTTTCTCTTGCACTAATGGTGTAGGTCAGTGCCAGGGGAGTACAGCAAGGCTCAAAGTCACAGGGTTCATGAACACAGGTTCTGTCCTCAGGGTATAAATCAAGAAATAATGGGGGCTTGTAAGAAAGGTACTGCAATAATCGTGGGCGATTTTAATCTTCATTTAGATTGCACAAATCAAATTGACAAAGGTAGCCTTTTGGACGAGTTCATAGAGTGTATTCAGGACAGTTTCTTAGAACAATATGTTGTGGAACCAACCAGGGAACAGGCTATTTTAGATTTGGTAATGTGTAATGAGACAGGATTAATGAATGATCTCATAGTAAAGGATCCTCTAGGGAAGAGTGATCATAACATGATAGAATTTCACTTTCAGTTTGAGAGTGAGAAACTTGGGTATGAAACCAGTGTTTTAAACTTAAATAAAGGCAATTACAATGGTATGAAGACAGAGTTGGCTAAAGTGGACTGGGAAAACAGATTAAAAGATAAGACGGTATATAAGCAGTGGCAGACTTTTAAGGAGATATTTCATAACTCTCAATAAAGATATATTCCAATGAGAAAGAAAGACTCTACAAGAAGGATGTACCATCCATGGCTAACTAAGGAAGTTAAGGAGGGTATCAAATTGAAAGAAAAGGCATACAATGTTGCGAAGATTAGTGGTAGGCCAGAAGATTGGGAATTTTTTAGAAACTTGCAAAGGATGACTAAAAAAATAATAAAGAGGGAGAAAATAGATTATGAGAGTAAACAAGCAAGAAATATAAAAACAGACAGTAAGAGATTCTACAAGTATATAAAAAGGAAGAGAGTAGCTAAAGTAAACGTTGGTCCCTTAGAGGATGAAACTGGGGAATTAATAATGGGAAACAAGGAAATGGCTGAGACTTTGAACAAATATTTTGTATCTGTCTTCACGGTAGAAGACACTAAAACCATCCCAATAATAGTGGAAAATCAAGGGGCAAAAGGGAGGGAGGAACTTAAAACAATCGCTATCACTAGAGAAAATGTACAAGGCAAACTAATGGGACTTAAGGCTGGCAAGTCCCCTGGACCTGATGGCCTGCATCCTAGGGTCTTAAAAGAAGTGGCTGCAGAGATAGTGGATGCATTGGTGACCATCTTCAAGAAAGGTGACAAGTCCGATTGCGGTAATTACAGAGGAGTCTCCCTGCTGTCTGCCACAGGAAAGTCATCGCAAGAATCCTCCTCAATCGCCTTCTCCCAGTGGCTGAAGAGCTCCTCCCAGAGTCGCAATGCGGATTCCGCCCACTAAGGGGCACAATGGACATGATCTTCACCGTGCGTCAGCAACAAGAGAAATGCAGGGAACAGCACCAACCTTCTGACCTCACAAAGGCCTTCAACACCGCCAACCGTGAGGGATTATGGAGTGTCTTCCTCAAATTCGGCCGCCCTCAAAAGTTTGTCACCATCCTCCGCCTGCTTCACGACGACATGCAAGCCGTGATCCTGACTAACGGATCAACCACAGACCCAATTCACGTACGGACCGGGGTCAAGCAAGGCTGTGCCATCGCACCAACGCTCTTCTCGATCTTCCTGGCTGCAATGTTCCATCTCACCCTCAGTAAGCTCCCCGCTGGAGTGGAGCTAATCTACAGAACAAACGGGAAACTGTTCAACCTCTGTCGCCTCCAGTCCAGATCCAAGGTCGTCCCATCCTCTGTCTTCGAATTACAGTATGCAGACGACGCTTGCGTCTGCGCACACTCTGAGGCCAAACTCCAAACCATCGTCAACACCTTCACCGAAGCGTACGAGAGCATAGGCCTTACACTAAACATCTGTAAAACAAAGGTCCTCTACCAACCTACCCCGCCACACAGTACTGCCCCCCGATTATCAAAATCCACAACGAGGCCTTGGACAACATGGACCACTTTCCATACCTCGGGAGCCTACTGTCAACAAGGGCAGACGTCGATGACGAAGTCCAACACCGCCTTCAGTGTGCCAGTGCAGCCTTCGGTCGCCTGAGGAAGAGAGTGTTTGAAGACCAGGACCTTAAACCCAGCACCAAGCTCAGAGCAGTAGTGATACCCGCCCTCCTGTATGCTTCAGAGACATGGACCATGTACAGCAGGCACCTCAAAGCACTGGAGAGGTACCACCAACACTGCCTCCGCAAGATCTTGCAAATCCATTGGCAGGATAGGCGCACCAACGTCAGTGTTCTCGCTCAGGCCAGCATCGAAGCTCTGACCACGCTCGATCAGCTCCGATGGACGGGCCACATCGTCTGCATGTCCGATACGAGACTCTCAAAACAATCGTTCTACTCGGAGCTCTGACACGGCAAGAAAGCCCCAGGTGGGCAGAGGAAACGCTTCAAGGACACCCTCAAAGCCTCCTTGAAAAAGTGCTACATCCCCACCGACACCTGGGAATCCCTGGCCCAAGACCGCACAAAGTGGAGGAGAAGCATCCGGGAAGGCGCCGAACACCTCGAGTCTCTTCGCCGGGAGCAAGCGGAAGCCAAGCGGAAGGAGCGCACGTCAACCCAAGCACCCCACCCACCCACCCCTTCAACCACCGTCTGCCCCACCTGTGACAGAGTCTGTAGGTCCCGCATTGGACTCATCAGTCACCTGAGAACTTATTTTTAGTGTGGAAGCAAGTCATCCTCGGTTCCAAGGGACTGCCTAAGAAGAAGAATCTTCCAAAATTCCCTAGATTCTGGAAAGGTCGCAGCGGATTGGAAAACTGCAAATGTAACGCCCCTATTCAAGAAAGGAGGGAGACAGAAAACACGAAACTATAGGCCAGTTAGCCTAACATCTGTCATTGGGAAAATGCTGGAATCCATTATTAAGGAAGTAGTAGCAGGACATTTAGAAAATCATCATACAATCAAGCAGAGTCAACATGGTTTTATGAAAGGGAAATCGTGTTTGACAAATTTATTAGAGTTCTTTGAGGATGTAACGAGCAGGGTGGATAAAGGGGAACCAGTAGATGTAGTGTATTTCGAATTCCAAAAGGCATTCGATAAGGTGCCACATAAAAGGTTACTGCACAAGATAAGAGCTCATGGCGTTGGGGGTAATATATTAGCATGGATAGAGGATTGGCTAACCAGCAGAAAACAGAGAGTCAGGATAAATGGGTCATTTTTAGGTTGGCAAACTGCAACTAGTGGGGTGCCACAGGGATCAGTGCTAGGGCCTGAACTATTTGCAATCTATGTTAATGACTTGGATGAAGGGACCGAGTGTACTGTAGCCAAATTTGCTGACGATACAAAGACAGGTGGTAAAGCAAGTTGTGAGGAGGACACAAAGACCGCAAATTTAATGGAGGAGGCAGGATGGTGGCGGGAGAGTTGCTTTCCTGGTTCCAGTCCCACTCCCAGCTACAGCCACCCTTGATTGGCCTTGTTAAGCCCGCCCTGCGGGCATCCCGACCAGTTAACAGGAAGCGGATCTGATGACGCATCATCAGCCAATTTCCTTAAAGGGACCACATCCACATGGAGTTTGACAGTTGTTCTGTCAGTGTTTGATAGCATTGAGGTGCTGCACACACTGACAAGCACTGCACAAAGGTGAACGCTTGCACCCAGGCTCTCTAATGACTCCCTCCATATGCTTATGGAGGGAGTCACAGCACGCAGGGAGGTTCTCTTCCCTTCCAAGGGCGGAAGAGACCTCCCCAGGACACCAACGCAGCCTGGTTGCACATTTCACAGGAGGGCAAAAGCAGGGATGTCGTCAGGGGTCCCTGGCTGCAGTGGCGCCAACCTTTCAATGATCTCAGTGGATCACGAAACGTTACTGCAAAGCCACACTCAAACTTACCCTGCTGTGCCACTCAACACATCCCCATCACTCTGCCTTCTGCACATCCTTATTCACATCAACTTACCTTGCAACTCCACCCAACCCTCTCTATCTACTTTATCACTTCCCCATCTCACTAGCCACCCCTCACACTCACCCTCATCCTACTGCAAGCATACCAACTAACAACACACAAGGGTAGGCTCTTGTCAATGTCCATGTGAAGTTTCTGGTAATGTGTTGTCATACAGTAAAATCTATTTTTCCAACACTGCCCCTTATTGGACAGATCTGTGTGCACCTTGAGAAGTGTCTTACTGAGTTCTCGTTAAAGTTGAGACATAACTTCCCCACCCTGCTATAGTGATGAGTGTGCATGGAATGGCTTGGACATTAAAGGGATGCTTCACAGCGCTGGTGTGGGATGGTGTCAACCTGACACATCGTGTGGAAGCCAGGGTTTACAGCATCAAGTGAAGAAAATCTGGCCATGGTGATGCCATCGCTGGTCTCCCGGGCAGCAATGTTGTCAGGGGATGATGCCCTGTGTCCAGTGTAGCATCAGGTGATGGCGAAGAAGGTTGGTGATGTTGTTGCGCCTGGTGATGTTGGTGTTGGGGCTGATCGTGGAAGGATTCGGAGGACCAACGTCTGATTTTTTCAAGGGCACCGATGTTTTTTTAAATTCATTTATGGGATCAGGGCGATGCTGGCAATGCCAGCATTTATTGCCCATCCCTAGTTGCCCTTGAGAAGGTGGTGGTGAGCCGCCTTCTTGAACCGCTGCAGTCTGTGTGGTGATGGTACTCCCACAGTGCTGTTAAGTAGGGAGTTCCAGGATTTTGACCCAGCGACGATGAAGGATCGGCGATATACTTCTAAGTCACGATGGTGTGTGACTTGGAGGGGAACTTGGAGGTGGTGGTGTTCCCATGCACCTGCTGCCCTTGTCCTTCTAGGTGGAAGAGGTCGCGGGTTTGGGAGGTGCTGCCGAAGAAGCCTTGGCGAGTTGCTGCAGTGCATCTTGTAGATGGTACACACTGCAGCCACGGTGTGCCGGTGGTGGAGGGAGTGAATGTTTAAGGTGGTGGATGGGGTGCCAATCAAGCGGGCTGCTTTGTCCTGGATGCTGTCGAGCTTCTTGAGTGTTGTTGGAGCTGCACTCATCCAGGCAAGTGGAGAGTATTCCATCACACTCCTGACTTGTGCCTTGTAGATGGTGGAAAGGCTTTGGGGAGTCAGGAGGTGATACACTTGCCGCAGAATACCTAGCCTCTGAACTGCTCTTGTTGCCACAGTATTTATGTGGCTGGTCCAGTTAAGTTTCTGGTTAATGGTGACCCCCCCAGGATGTTGATAGTGGGGGATTCGGCGATGGTAATGCTATTGAATGTCAAGGGGAGGTGGTTAGACTCTCGCTTGTTGGAGATAGTCATTGCCTGGCACTTCTGTGGCACGAATGTTAGATGCCACTTATCAGCCCAAGCCTGAACGTCATCCAGGTCTTGTTGCATGCGGGCATGGACTGCTTAATTATCTGTGGAGTTGCAAATGGCGCTGAACACTGTGCAGTCATCAGCGAACATCCCCATTTCTGACCTTATGTTGGAGGGAAGGTCATTGATGAAGCAGCTGAAGATGGTTGGGCCTAGGACACTGCCCTGAGGAACTCCTGCAGCGATGTCCTGGGGGCTGTGATGATTGCTGCAATAGATAGCAGCTGCAGGTGAGATGACAGAAGCGATCTGTCAATGGTGAGAGAGGTTCTCCCAATGAGGTGGCACTGGACATACAGTTGGATCTATAAACTTGTAAGCTAAAGAAATCTCTATATGTATAAAAAATGCAGTAACCAACATTTGCTACGCTCTGAAATTCACCATCTGCAACATGGCGTCCTTTACACCACTTCTGCAGCTGTCAGCTTATCAGAAACATATAAGCAGACTCAAAACACGCCAGGTTGAGCTGGCGTGTTCCCCGAACAGCGGGTAACCCGTGGGGGAGAACGTAAAATTTGAAGGAAGCCTCAAAATAGTCTTAAATTGGCTCTTAACAAGCCATTTAACCAACTGAATTGTCTCCCCCGCCGCTTGGTGTCGGGTCAGTTTTCCGTTGACAGACCCGACACCTGGGAGACTCGCGTGGAGGCGAGTTGACACCGGGTTTCCTACCCGCTGTCAGTCTTTGCTATTTTGACAGCGGACCCACCTCCAAACCCGCCCTCCGAGCGCTATTAAATTCGCAGCCAAAGAGTCTGCAAAGGAATATAGATAGGTTAAGTGAGTGGGCAAAAATTTGGCAGATGGAGTATAATGTGGGAAAATGTGAGGTTATCCACTTTGATAGGAAGAATAGAAAAGCAAATTATTATTTAAATGGAGAGAGACAACAGTATGCTGCGGTACAGAGGGATCTGGGTGTCCTCGTACATGAAACACAAAAAGTTAGCATGCAGGTACAGCAAGTAATTAGGAAGGCAGATTCAATGTTGGCTTTTATTGCAAGGGGGATGGAGTATAAAAGTGGGAAAGTCTTGCTACAACTGTACAGGGCGTTGGTGAGACTACACCTAGAGTACTGCGTACAGTTTTGGTCTCCTTATTTAAGGAGGGATATACTTGCATTGGAGGCAGTTCAGAGAAGGTTCACTAGGTTGATTCCTGAGATGAAGAGGTTTTCTTATGAGGTGAAGTTGAGCAGTTTGGGTCTATACTCATTGGAGTTTAGAAGAATGAGAGGTGATCTTATTGAAACATATAAGATTCTGAGGGTGCTTGACAGGGTAGATGCTGAGAGGACGTTTCCCCTAGTGGGGGAATCTAGAACTAGGGGGCATAGTTTCAGAATAAGGGGTCGCCTATTTAAGACGGAGATGAGGAGGAATTTCTTCTCTCAGAGGGTTGTGAATCTTTGGAATTCTCTACCCCAGAGAGCTGTGGAGGCTGAGTCATTGAATATATTCAAGACTGAGATAGACAGATTTTTGAACTACAGGGGAGTCAAGGGTTATGGGGAACAAGCAGAAAAGTGGAGTTGAGGCCAAGATCAGATCAGCCATGATCTTATTGAATGGCGGAGCAGGCTCGAGGGGCCGAATGGCCTACTCCTGCTCCTATTTCTTATGTTCTCCACCCGTTGCATTCCCAAATCAGGGCACGTTGTTCCCTGCCTTTTCTCCATAGCCCTGTAAATTGTTTCCTTTCAAGAATTTATCCAATTCTCTTTTGAAAGTTAGTATTGAATCTACTTTCAGGTAGTGCATTCCAGATCACAACAACTCGCTGTGGAAAAATATGTTTCCTCATGTCGCCTCTGGTTCTTTTGCCAATCACCTTAAATCTGTGTCCTCTGGTTACCGACTCTTCTGCCACTGGAAACATACATGATTTTGAACACCTCTATCAAATCCCCTCTTAACCTTCTCTGCTCTAAGGAGAACAATCCCAGCTTCTCCAGTCTCTCCATATAACTGGTCCCTCATCCCTGGTACCATTCTGTAGCACCTCTAACATAGTAAAACATCTCCAGGCGCTTCACAGGAGCAATTATCAAACAAAATTTGACACTGAGCCACGTAAGGAGATATTAGGACAGATGACCAATAGCTTGGTCAAAAAGGTAGGTTTTAAGGAGCGTCTTAAAGGAGGAGAGAGAGGTCGGGAGGCGGAGGTTTAGACAGAGAATTCCAGAACTTAGGGTCTAGGCTTAAGTCGAGGCTTCACGATTGGCTCCAGGTCCCCTGTGCTAGGGAGGAGAAAAATCTGCCAAGTGTTCAAATTCCAGGATCACTGCTCAGTGACTGCTGGAAAATCTGTGTGAGGACATCGGGTGAGGACAGGATCAGGCTCAGCTGTCGGTGAGCCCCCCCCCCCCCCCCCCGCCCCCATGATCAGAAAGCACGTCAACAGACACTGTCTCAGCTCACAGGTGAAGATCGGGCCACTTGGGTGTAGTACGGGAAGGCTGCCAGCCCTGTGCACCTGAAACCCAGCAAGAGTCAGCACCTTCCGGAGAGGAAGGGGATTTTTTTTTTAAGATATTGGCCCAGAAATTGATCTCGCTCTGTTCCCGCGGGGGTAAGGAGCAGGCGCGATCTCTCACTCCGCGTTGGCTTTTTCAGATCCAGCTCGCACGAACTTGATGTTCCAGACATCAGCTGGGCAGTGCTTGCGTATCCCACCGGCGCAGTGAATTCGTGCGAGCTGTGGGATCACGTGACTCAGTTAGAGCCAATGGCAGCACACCATCTTCCATTCATAAGTTTCACATACGTGCTGTGAAAGCTATGAATCTTGCACCCCCCCAAAATAACAGCTAAACCTCAATTAAATTTAAAAAAACCATCACATTAATAAAATAAGTATAGTTAAATAAATTAACCATTTTAAATAAAAAATTAAATTTTTGAAAAAATGTAAAATCTTTTAAAAAGTTATAAAAATAAACTTACCTGTCTTTAAAGTCTCTAAAAAAGATATACCTGTTAAAAAAAATTCAAAAAAATACTTAATTCACTACTTACCTTGTTAAAAGTGGGTCTTACTCCTCCTTTTTCCATTTCTAAAATCTTCTGTACTTACCTGCGCGTCCAAAGCACTAAGTGCACAGCGTGCGCGCAGCCTGTAGCGCGCACGCGATGCACCGAGGAACCGCCCCCTTTTCCAAAGACCAAGTGCTGGTTTTCAGCGCATGCGCAGGGCATGCAGAAAACCGGCAATTGGAGAGAGGATACGCGAGAGTACGCAGTGCGTACTCTCGCGCAGCGGGATCAATTTTTGGCCCATAGTACCTATGTGAACTAACTGCTGTTCCTTTTTGTGTTTTTTAAAGAGCTTGATGAGGCAGCAGCTCAGGAGTAGAAGTGATTCCAAGCTACTTATTCATGCAGAGGGCAGGAAAAAGAAGGAGCTCATTGGGCACAGAAACTGAGTTCATGTAGAGTACAGAGATTCAGAAACTGAGGACAACCCAGTTAGAACTCCTGTCATATGACTGGCTGCTTATCCAAGGTGCTGATACATTGAAAATCTCATCAGTTTGTTTGTGGTGTAGCACTGCCTTCCCAGACAGTTCCAGGAATTTGCTCCAGCAAAAAAAAACAGCCAATGACCAAAAGAAGTCAGTGCGCATTATCCTGCAGTGATTGAGAACGAGCAGAGTCAGGCCCTCATCTGTAAGTTTGGATAGTTCTGCAGCTTACGATCAGGAGAAGCCCTATTCCGTGCTGTGGTGACCTGAAACAATTCACTTCTGTTCAGTGCAGCTGTGACTAACAGCTCTGTGAGATCCTCAGTAATGGCCTTGGTGAGTCCCTCGCTAACGGCCCCAGTGAGACCCTCGGTCGTTGTGTTAGTGAGCCCCTCAGTCACGGCCCCAGTGAGACCCTCAGTCACGGCCCCAGTGAGCCCCTCACTAACGGCCCCAGTGAGACCCTCAGTCACGGCCCCAGTGAGCCCCTCACTAACGGCCCCAGTAAGACCCTCACTAACGGCCCCAGTGAGACCCTCAGTCACGGCCCCAGTGAGCCCCTCAGTCACGGCCCCAGTGAGACCCTCAGTCACGGCCCCAGTGAGACCCTCAGTCATGGCCCCAGTGAGACCCTCAGTCATTGCCCCAGTGAGACCCTCAGTCATTGCCCCAGTGAGACCCTCAGTCACAGCCTCAGTGAGACCCTCAGTCACAGCCCCAGTGAGACCCTCAGTCACAGCCCCAGTGAGACCCTCAGTCACAGCCTCAGTGAGACCCTCAGTCACGGCCCCAGTGAGACCCTCAGTCACGGCCCCAGTGAGACCCTCAGTCACGGCCCCAGTGAGACCCTCAGTCACAGCCCCAGTGAGACCCTCAGTCACGGCCCCAGTGAGACCCTCAGTCACGGCCCCAGTGAGACCCTCAGTCACGGCCCCAGTGAGACCCTCAGTCATTGCCTCAGTGAGACCCTCAGTCATTGCCTCAGTGAGACCCTCAGTCACAGCCCCAGTGAGACCCTCAGTCACAGCCCCAGTGAGACCCTCAGTCAGTGCCTCAGTGAGACCCTCAGTCATTGCCTCAGTGAGACCCTCAGTCATTGCCTCAGTGAGACCCTCAGTCAGTGCCTCAGTGAGACCCTCAGTCATTGCCTCAGTGAGACCCTCAATCATTGCCTCAGTGAGACCCTCAGTCATTGCCTCAGTGAGACCCTCAGTCATTGCCCCAGTGAGACTCTCAGTAACGGCCTTAGTGAGACCCTCAGTCACGGCCCCAGTGAGACCCTCAGTAATGGCCTCAATGAAAGTCTGAGCAAGCTAGCAGTCACGTTAGAAACCACAGCTAATAAATTATATAAAGTGCTTGTAACAACCAGAGAAATCTCTCTTTGCATAGAAATACTTAAATATTTAACAGCTTCTGTTTAAAAAATGAATTGAGATCACCAACAAACTTCAGAAATAAAGTCTGTTCTCATTGAATAAGTTTGGGTGGTGTTTAAAGGCAACCTAAGTGGAAAGAAGTTTAAAAAATACAATGTTCTTCTTGTGGCAGAAAGGGAGAGGGAGAATCTTTTCAAAACTGATAATATTATCATGTGTGCCTAACACTGTACTGAACCCAACTAGCTGCAGAGTCCTCTCTCAGCACTGAGGTGAGTGAGTAGACAAGGGGCATTGTTTATTTTTGCCTTCGAGGTCTCAGTTCCTGTGAGCACCTCTCAGTTTTGAGAACAGACATCAAGGGAACACACCACTCTTTTTGAATCTCTTGCATTTGCAAAGCGGATCATTTGGGTTGGAGATTGAGCAGTGATTTGGTGATGAGTGTCCCAAGCTTGGATTCCCTGCAGTTTGGACAGCCCGAAGCCAGGTTCTAATGCGAGATTTCCAAACCAGTGAGGTTGTCTGCAGCTGATGTTTGATATTTGGCAGCGAGTATTTGCATAGCAGTCGGAGGTAAAACCTCAGAGGTTGTGCCCTAATGTTGACATCTTTTCATCCGTGCTGCCGCTCAGTACACAGACAGATCACCAGTACCAAGCGGCAGCAGTTTACTTCAATGCAACAGTTGCTTTTGTTTCTGCATTCTAAGTCACCCCAGAATATCTCAATCAGAAGCCACTTTTTTCACTTTGGGGAAAATGTTCTGAGGTACTACAATTTATATTTACATATTTTTTATTCATTCACTGGATGTGGTGTCGCTGGCCAGGCCAGCATTTATTGCCCGTCCTAATTGCCCTTGAGAAGGTGGTGATGACCCACCTTATACAACAGCTTGCTAGGCTATTTCAGAGGGCAGTTACAAGTCAACCACATTGCCGTAGGTCTGGAGTCACATATAGGCCAGACCAGGTAAGGACAGCAGATTTCCTTCCCTAAAGGGGCATTAGTGAACCAGATGGGTTTTTATTACAATCCAGTAGTGTACTGATTATTCCAGATTTATTTAATTTATTAATTGAATTTAAATGACCCAGGTGCCATGGTGGGATTTGAACTCCTGTCTCTGGATCATTAGTCCAGGCTTCGGGATTACTAGTCCAGTAACATAACCACTATACTATCGTACCTTTAACAGAGTAAAGTGTCCCAGGGCACTTCACGGTTGTGCAAATCAGACAAAAATTGACGTCGAGCCAAAGAAGGAGACATTAGAACAGGTGACCAAAAGATTGATTAAAGAGGTAGGTTTTAAGGAGCGTCTTAAAGGAGGACAGAAAGGTAGAGAGAAGTTTAGTGAGGGAATTCCAGAGCTTAGGGCCGAGCAGCTGAAGGCACAGCCGCCAATGGTGAGGTGAAGGAAGTCAAGGAGGTACAAGAGCATTCATAATACTCATGGAAAATATCCTGTGCATAGTCTGTGCCTAACTGTGTCACCAAATTCCATAAAGCCTAAAGGCACCGAAGCCTCAGCGTGCCTGTGCACCGCTCCACGTTCGACTAAACCATGAAAGTCCCAGGTTTCATCCCCAGTCAGTGCTGTTTGCTGATTTTCACTAGGGAGGTGCTGGGGGCCTCATTGTTTCCCAACATGGTTCCCACTACTGGCCACTATCCAGTGAGACCTACTGAATGTTGGGTGAGAATAGGACCTGGCTCGTCAGTTGAATAGCTTGCCAGCACTCACTACCGACACTCATAACATGGAGAATGGCCAATTAAGTGAGGCTCCGGAGGGCACCCATGAACAGTACAGCAACAGTACCATGGATTCTACCACTACTCTTTATTTTATCGTTTTTTTATCTGATAGTATTAATACTTATTATGATAAAACAACTTTTTAAAAGCCCTGCAGAAGTTTTCATTGTAACAGTTGGTGCTCAGCACATGGTATCCAGCCTGATGGCAGGCTCTTCTGAGCTGGCCATTCTGGAGGTGCCAGCGTGGCTCAATTGGTAGCACTCTCTAGGTCAGAAAGTTGAGAGATTTATACTCGCACCAGGCCTGGAGCTCATAATCTAAAAAGAAAGATTGCATTTCTACAGCGCCTGTTCTCAGGACGTCCCAAAGCACTTTACAGCCAATGAAGTAATTTTGAAGTGTAGTCACTGTTGTAATGTAGGAAACACAGCAGCCAATTTGTGCACAGCAAGCTCCACAAACAGCAATGTGATAATGACCAGATAATCTGTTTTAGTGATGATGATTGAGAGATAAATATTGGCCAGGACACCAGGGATAACTCCCCTGCTGTTCTTAGAAATAGTGCCGTGGGATCTTTTACGTCCACCTGAGAGAGCAGACAGGGCCTCGGTTTAATGTCTCATCTGAAAGACGGCACCTCCGACATTGCAGCGCTCCCTCAGTACTGCACTGGAGTGTCAGCCTAGATTTTTGTGCTCAAGTCTCTGGAGTGGGACTCGAACCCACAACCTTCTGACTCAGAGACTAGATTGATCTAGGCTGATATTCCAGTGCAGTATTTATGGTCAGAAGTGCCATGATTCAGATAAGACACGAAGCTGACGTCTACCTGTTCAGGTAGAGTTCAAAGATCCCACAGCATTATTGGAAGAAGATCAGGGAAGTCTCCTGGTACTATGCTGCTCAAACATCCTCCCTCAAACAGTACCACCATAAAACAGATTGACTGGTCACTCATTTCATTACTGACTGTGGGTTGTTGGTGGTGCTATGTTTTTTTCACATTACAGCAGTCACTGCACTCCAAAAAGTAACTCATTGAGTGAAATGGTTTTTGAATCTTCGACAGTGCGATTTAGTGATGTACAAATGCAAATCTTGCTTTTTTCTTTTCTCTAAATGAACCAGCCGAAATCTCCTGTCGAGCTTGGTCTGTATTTTGTTTTTTGAGATTTTATCAAGTCCCATCAATAAAAATCTTTTTTTTAAAAAGTGAGCTATCCAGCAAGCGACCACCTCTGCACCTCCTGACTGTGCACTGATCCTACCTCTCCTGACTGAGGTCCCTGAAACTAGCCTGCAGCGAAACACCGGCCCCAGGAACTACTACACTGTGCATCTTTTGTCTGCTCCATCCCGGCATTCACACGTAAGGCTGGTCGTTAGCGTGCTAACTCCACTGAGGTCAGCTCCAGACTGCGGTGAGGAGAAATGAAAAACATGCCATGCATAGGACCAGAGTGGGGTCAACAGCTGGCTGGAGATATGGCAATCATTTATACAAATATGCTCTCTCAACCTCGCAAAAACAAAAAAAACCAAACCCAACAGCTGGGAAGGGTTGAAAGTAGCCCAGAGGCTGGTTAGTCTCCTTCCAGATGGGGGAGGTTAGGCCGAGGCTAGCCAGGCTGTTCCACATGGACTTCCGTTAGAGGTGGGGGTGGGAAAGGAGGAAGATAAACAGCAAATTGTAACTGCAGATCCAGGCCCTTTATGTGTCTCATTGAGTCAAATAAAGTGGCCCTTCCGAAAGGAAGCAGCGCATTTAGCAATCTCCGCCTCACGCTCTTTCCTTCTGAGTTCCTGTTACAGTAATTTCATCAGCGTGCATAGTCGGTGTTTGTTAAGAGATTATTAACCTGTTTGCCCTCGAAATTTGCACTATTTAATTTTCTAAGCAATACAGTTGAACCTCATTATAACGAACTCTGTAATTGCAAGCTTCTCGTAACAAGCCTTATTATCAGGGTATTCTCATTGCTACGGAGCATTTGTTAAAACAAACAACATTTTTCAAACCTTGTTATTACAAACTTCCATCCCTGCTCCTGGGTTAATTTCCTTTATAATTAATAAGGAAGCTTAATCCCTAACAAACATAGGAACAAGAGTAGGCCATTCAGCCCTCGAGTCTGTTCCGCTATTCAATTCGATCATGGCTGATCTGTATCTTAACTCCATTTACCCGCCTTGGTTCCATATCCCTTAATACCCTTACCTAACAAAAATCTATTAATCTCAGTTATGACATTTTTAATTGACCCCTAGCCTCAACAGCTTTTTGAGGGAGAGAGTTCCAGATCGAACAACTTGATCGGAACCCACAAGTTCAAAGTTGTAATTCACTTCAACTCAATCTGGCCAACCCCCCACCCACCCAGTATATACTTTGCACGTATGATTTTGGGGTTTAAACTTAATGTCTCTTGGGTCAGTAGGTGGTGGGTTTAGAGCTCCACATCAGGGCCTGAGCGTAAAAGCTAGGTTGATCCTCCAGTGTACTGAGGGAGTGCTGCATGGTTGGAGAGGTGCCATCCTTCAGATGTGACCTTACACCAAGGCCTGTCTGCCTGTTCAGGTGCTGTTAAAGATCGATGGCAGCATTCACTCGCTGCACCACCGGCGCATCATGGCTGCAGTGTGTACCATCTACAAGATGCACTGCAGCAACTCGCCAAGGCCTCTTAGACACCACTGCCCAAACCCGCGACCTCTACCACCTAGAAGGACAAGGGCAGCAGGCGCAGGGGAACACCATCACCTCCAAGTCCCCCTCCAAGTCACACACCATCCTGACTTGGAAATATGTTGCCGTTCTTTGATCGTCGCTGGGTCAAAATCCTGGAACTCCCTCCCTAACAGCACTGCAGTTCAAGAAGGCGGTTCACCACCACCTTCTCAAGGGCATTTAGGGATGGGCAATAAATGCTGGCCTTGGCAGCGATGCCCACATCCCAGGAACGAATACAAAAAAATTCGAAGAAGTGAAGGGAGTTCTCCTGGTGCTCCAGCCAGCATTACTTTCTCAGCCAGTAACAATGTTGAGTGACATTATTAACTGGAGCTAACATGTACAACCAGGTCCTCATTGTACGAAGTGCTACAGGTAATGTTGATGTTATTTCACAAACTTGGTTGCTGGATCTGCACTGATATTAGCATCAATTTACACCCAACTGGTAGTATAACAGCAACCCCAGTACATTGGTCATGGTGAGACGAGCGATATTCTGTTTCATATTGTGGACCTGACTAGCCCTGACAGTAAACCTTCATCCTGCTCCCAGCAGAACCACACCATCCGCTGAACAGTGTGCCCTCTCTCTCTCTCGGCCACATCCGCAGATTTCTTTATTTTGCTACCTTCCCCCAACCTGTATTTCTTGTGTGGTGTATTTTATTTTTAGGAGTGAATAGTGGAATTGGTGAGGAACTGCCATAGTGACTATCTCAGAGAACTGGGTAGCATCTTTTTGGTGGAAAATGACTGGGTTGTTTTTTAGATGGAATGTGATTGGATTAACAAAAAATGTTGTTGGAATGTGATTGCATAGGTTGTTTGTAAGTGGGAAGAAAGGTTATGCAAAAATTGATTGCTGAAAATTACCAATTAAAATGAAGATAAACACAGACTTAGCCAATGAGGAAGGCGAGAACTAATACTCTTAGTCATGACAGATGCAAGAATTTTTATTATAAAGGTTTTGTTCCTCATTTAGAACCAGTACAGAAATAAATCTTTCAAATCATTAAATCTGTGCATATCCCATTTCTCTAATCTCAGTGAACAGTCTGTAACCTTACTTGGCCTTTGAGGTGGCTTATCTAAACGATTTGGATTAGCTAGGTACAGTTAGACCTTGTGGCGAATGTGGTTTATGATCTGAGCGCTGATATAGCTCCACACATTCTGTCAGAATGCAGTCTCATCCGGTCCTAAAGATGGGATCTCATTGGGTTCCGGGAATGTTGAGGAGCTGTTTACTGACCAGAGGATTCACTTCTCGCTTCACAATCAGTACTCCACTTCTCTGAACATCGTCAGGACAATGAGCACAATGTCAGTCAGCATCTGCACTGCTGGCATGAAACGTGACCAAAATGGAATGGAGCTTCTCCAGTAATATTGAAACTGTGTATTTTCTAACTACGGAAAAGATCCAGGCTATAATCTAACCTCATGCGAAGGGCGGTGGGGGGTAGAGTAGGTGACAAATGAAAATTCTGCAACTGGTTTCTAACTGTTGTGTCCTGCAATCATCATAAATATAAGATAGTCACTAATAAATCCCGCAAGGAATTCAGGATAAACTAAAAGCGTGGTTAAAAAGTGGAACTCGCTACCACAAGGAGTAGTGGAGGTGAATAGCATAGATGCATTTAAAGTGAAACTAGATAAACACATGAGGGAGAAATGAATAGAAGGTTATGCTGACAGGATTAGATAAAGTAGGGTGGGAGGAGGCTCGTGTGGAGCATAAACATGGCGTAGACCAGTTGGGCCGAATGGCCCATTTCTGTGCTGTACATTTTATGTAATTCCCAGGAACCCATTGCCATTTCTTTTTGGGTGCGTGTTCCCTTTAACGGGCTGCGCGACCCATTGAGAAGCCAGCAAGCGGCCTGCGCGGGACCTCCAGACGATCGCGCAGCTTAGTGGGAATGTTGCCAATTACCCTCCGTTTTAACTGCCTTTGCTGTGGAGCAAATTCAAACATTGCTTATTGACTTTGAGTCGTTTAGGCTGCAAACTGGTTGTAGGGTGCAGATCAGGTACAAATTCATCACTTAACAATAACTTGCAATGACGACACAGGAACTGAGTTTCCAGGAATTAACGTAAATGGCTTTGAGGGTTTTCGTTTATTCCCATTTACAGACCCTTCACTTACCAGGTCCTCGCTTGAGTGAAATTGACCATCTCTCCGCAGGTAGTGTGGGTCTTTGTCACTGTAGATTTCCTGCCTGTGGGTAGGATGCCAGTACAACCTTAGTTTGAATTAAATTAAGTGGAAGCTTTGCCTCGCAGTGCATTGAATCCTGATGAGCAAGCTATTCACAAGTAATTAATAAAACAGGTAGTTCATCCATGAGGCGAAATAGCTGCACTTAGAACAAGGTTCTGGTCTGCCGTAGGGTAGGAAATGCCAAGACTAGCATTAACCCTTCTCGGACTGCGGTGGAATCTTAATCCACCCAGCATAACGTAATGAGTGGACAGTCTAGAGACTGTGTATGTCACTGTTTCCTTGACGATGTACTAAGAACATAAGAAATAAGAACAGGAGTAGGCCATATGGCCCCTCGAGCCTGCTCCGCCATTCAATAAGATCATGTCTGATCATCGACCTCAACTCCACTTTCCCGCCCGATCTCCATATCCCTTGATTCCCCTAGAGTCCAAAAATCTATCTATCTCAGCCTTGAATATACTCAAAGACTCAGCATTCACAGCCCTCTGGGGCAGAGAATTCCAAAGATTCGCAACCCTCTGAGTGAAGAAATTCCTCCTTATCTCAGTCTTAAATGGCCTACCCCTTATCCTGAGATTATGCCCCCTAGTTCTAGACACTCCAGCCAGGGAAAACAACCTCTCAGCATCTACCCTGTCAATCCCCTTCAGAATCTTGTATGCTTCAATGAGATCACCTCTCATTATTCTAAACTCCAGAGAGTATAGGCCCATTTTACACAATCTCTCATCATAGGACAGCCCTCTCATCCCAGGAATCAATCTAGTGAACCTTCGTTGCACCGCCTCCAAGGCAAGTATATCCTTCCTTAGATAAGGAGACCAAAACTGTGCACAGTACTCCAGGTGTGGTCTCACCAAGGCCCTGTACAATTGTAGCAAGACTTCCTTACTCTTATACTCCAACCCCCTTGCAATAAAGGCCAACATGCCATTTGCTTTCCTTATTGCTTGCTGTACCTGCATGCTAGCTTTCTGTGTTTCTTGCACGAGGACACCCAAATCTCTCTGAACACCAACATTTGAAAGTTTCTCACCATTTAAAAAATATTCTGTTTTTCTATTCTTCCTACCAAAGTGAATAATCTCACATTTCCCTACATTATACTCCACCTTACTGCCCACTCACTCAGTCTATCTATATCCCTTTGCAGACTCTTTGTGTTCTCCTCACAGCTTACTGTCCCACCTAGCTTTGTATCATCAGCAAACTTGGATACATTACACTCAGTCCCTTCATCTAGGTCATTAATATAGATTGTAAATAGCTGAGGCCCCAACACTGATCCTTGCGGCACCCCACTAGTTACAGCCTGCCAACCTTAAAAAGATCCATTTATCCCTACTCTCTGTTTTCTGTCCGTTAACCAATCTTCTCTCCATGCTACGATATTACCCCCAACCCCATGAGCCCTAATCTTGTGTAATAACCTTTTATGTGGCACCTTATCGAATGCCTTCTGGAAATCCAAATATACTACATCCACTGGTTCCCCTTTATCTACCCTGCTAGTTACATCCTCAAAAAACTCTAATAAATTTGTCAAACACAATTTCCCTTTCATAAAACCATTTTGACTCTGCCTAATCATGTTATGATTTTCTAAGTGACTTGATGCCACTTCCTTAACAATGGATTCCAGCATTTTCCCGACGACTGATGTCAGGCTAACTGGCCTGTCCCTGTTTTCTCTCTCCCTCCTTTCTTGAATAGCAGTGTTACATTTGCGACCTTCCAATCCGCTGGGACCATTCTAGAATCTAGGGAATTTTGGAAGATCAAACCCAATGCATCCACTATCTCTTCAGCCTCCTCTTTTAGAACCTAGGATGTAGGCCGTCAGGTCCAGGGGTTTGTCGGCTTTTATTCCCATTAGTTTCTCTCGTACTTTTTCTCTACTTACATTAATTACGTTAAGTTCCTCACCCTCATTAGACCCTTGGTTCCCTACCATTTTTGGTATGCTTTTTGTGTCTTCTACTGTGAAGACAGATACAAAATATTTGTTTAACATTTCTGCCATTTCCTTATTCCCCATAATAATTTCTAGAGTGATACAACTCCTAAGTGATCAGGTGCTTAAGTTGTCTCCCAATGGCCCTAGCATAATGGGTTCACAATTGTTCTGAGGAATAATTACATCGTAACCAATACATGGTGTGGGTAATTTTAACCCAACTCGTGGGCGGGAAACCCACGGGTTTGGGCGGTGTGTAAAACCAGCGTTGCACCCGATCCCGTCAGTTTCCCTACGGACGGGTTACATTAAAACTGCCCCCACTGCGCCAACCAAGTGTCACAACAACCAGACAAGTGCAGACAGAATGCGGGAGAAATTCATTATAGCCCCATTTGGGCGCTAAATTTTAAAAGTTTGGAAAATTAGCGCAGGCGCTAATGTTTCTAAACTTTTAAAACATTCGGTTTTGCGCCTCAAGAAGGAAGTGGAGCACTAAATCAATCCACTTCCTTCTTGGAGCGCAATCGGCAGCAGGCGGGGCGGAGACTTCAGCAGCGCTGCACACTGGGCCGTGCAGCGCTGCAGCGTTCAAAGACTCCTTCCCTCCCTTAAAGGGAAGGGCCATCGCTGCAGGCTCTGCAATAGAAAAATTACCTGCCTGGACCATCAAGGCAGCCGTGATCAGCCCGTGAAAAAAAGGTAAGTTATTTTTACTTACCTCGGCCACCTCGCCTTAAATCATCACCCCCGAAGCGGCCGGCTGCCCTGATGCACGCCTCCTGCAGCTGTCGGTGTTTTCACCCAGCGCTGCTGCAGGGGGCGGGAGTCAATTTCGGGTCCGGGGCGCTACCGGGGCAATGCGCACAGCGATGACGTCACAATCTCCGGGCGAAGGAGATCGGGGCGCAACGCCATACCGCTACCGCAAAAACTCCCGCCGAGTATGGCGGGAGTCGATGTCAGCGCCGTGCCTGGTCGCAAAGCCATTTGGGCCCCCCGGGGGGTGCTCACAGGAGGCGCAAAGACACCCAATTTCGCCCCCTAAATGTCCAGCTCTCACCTGCAGGGGTACTTGGACTGTGATGCCTAAGATCCCCGTCCAGCTGGAACTAAGACCCAAGGAAACTAGAATTTTTTTTTTAATTACGGTTTTTTTTATAAGTAATTTTTCCAGCCAACATTGTTGCTTCCTTTAGATGAGACGACCTGGAATGAAGATACTCTTACCGAGTGTCTAATCATTGACAAGCTACTGTTAAAAAGTGGGAGCATTTAAATCAGCAATACTGGAGGGTGAGGGCATGTGTGGAACAGAACACTAGGAATTATTCAGTGCTGCCTGTGTAACCACTGTTCACGTGACCAGTGTCATGTTACCACTGCTCGTGTAGCCACTGCTCGTGTGGCTGCTAAACAGCTTTGATGGTAGTCAGGCTTTAAATATGTTAATCGTGATTCTGTGTGCCATGACATGCTAATAAATAACACCGACCATGTCACCTGTCAGTGTTCATGGAAAGAAAAAAGAAAGACTTATATAGCGCCTTTCATGATCCCAGGACGTCCCAAAGTGCTTTACAGCCAAGGAAGTACTTTTGAAGTGTTGTCACTGTTGTAATATAGGAAACGCGGCAGCCAATTTGAGCACAGCAAGCTCCCACAAACAGCAATGTGATAATGACCAGGTAATCTGTTCTGGTGATGTTGATTGAGGGATAACCAGGACACCACCATGTGAGCGATTTAAAACCAGTGTCCAAAATCAAATTTACAACAGCCCGTGCTGCAGACAGCACATTCCACCGGCACTGGCACCTTCCGCAGCAACCAGCCTGAGGGCATTTTTAGCACAGGGACTGGTGCCACCCAATTAAACATCTTACCTCCATGCTGTTCTCCATCCAACAGCCAGCTGATAAGTAACACCTGAAACCCTCAGTGCGGGAATTGAGTGAAAAAATATTCCCCTCACCGATACCTAACAGGGCGAGATCAGCAAGGGTAACACTTGATGCCCTCAGAGCGGAAACTGAGTGGAAAAAGTATTCCCGCAGCAATACCTAACATGCACTTGAACCACTGAGAGCCCATTATCTCAAGCATTTCAAGTAAACACCTTTGTTAAAATAGAGAATGGAGGAATTTCAGAACAGTGTGTTAAATATGTCTGTTACTAATATTGACAGGGCACTGTCACTTCAGCTGAAGTAGTTGAACAGAGAAAGGAATGGGGAACCCAGTATTGACCTTTTTAAAAAAAAAATTAAAGCATTGAGCGATCTGGCAGCAAATTGCAGCTTCTTATGATTTCCTGACATTTATTACTCAGGGATTCGGACTTGCATTTCCAATCTTTTTTGTGAGTACTTACAAGTAATCAGACATTTAGCTAGGACACGTCAATTTCAGTCCAATCCCTCTAATCAGCACACACATGTGTACAAGCCCAGCGCTTTACTATCTGTCCCTTGCCCCTGCCCCAGATCCTATCTGATTTCCTATTACATTAGACTTGGGAAATGAGGTAATCTAAAACTACCTGAAGCCATCAGGCATATCCTTAAAGACTTCCACTTCACTGTTCAGGGCTGAGGTTACAACCCCACGACCCTAAAGGTCACAGGCCTGGCTCTCTCTTGCCCTCCTTGATTCCACGGTATAGGCCCACTTCCTCTGAGACACCCAGAAGCTTGTTGCACAGGTGACGAGAAGATGGAGACAGCACTCAACAGGCATCAAATTAGAAACCCTTTAATCGACAAGCACTCCCAAAGTTTCTAAGTTAAAGACCTTATTTACTGAGCGCTCATCATTAAACCCTGCATGAGTGACCAGCTTACTTTGAAGTCAAATAAGTGACTTCCCTTCATCCTCTTAACAGTGGTTCATGAGGGTTTTTTTTGTTCTTTTTTTAAATTGAGTGATTTGCTCTTAAATAAACCTGGTGAGATCTTTAAGGGAAACATTTCTACTGACAACATCAAGGAATCTTACTGATTTCCAGATTTCATTTTTGGACTTTTATCTGGCGCTTTGGTATCTGATGTTAGAAATGTGTGCTGGTTTTATTTCCTTTTTTGTTCTTGGAATGTGGGCAACAATGGCAAAGCAGTATTTACTGCCCATCCCTAGTTGTCCTGGGGACATTAACCACGCAGTGTGGTACTGGAATCATATGTATGCCAGACCAGGTAGGGGTGGTAGGTTTCCTTCACCTGAAGGACATTAGTGAACCAGTTGGGTTTTTAAGGACAATACGGCAGAGTTCGTGGTCTTGATAACTTGAGGAATTTGGAGAAAGTCAATTGAACATCAGGGTACGGTAGACCAGTGGTTCTAGTCTTGGACTAGCATCACAGAGGTCATAGTTGAAACTCCATCAAGATTTTTACTTCGCTCTACCATTGGCGGTCCTGCCTTCAGCTGCCTGGGCCCTAAGGTCTGGAATTCCCTCCCTAAACCTCTCCGCCTCTCTCTCCTCCTTTAAGATGCTCCTTAAAATCTAGCTCCCCTGTCCTAATATCTCCTTATGTGGCTTGGTGTCAAATTGTATTTGATAACGCTCCTGTGAAGCGCCTTGGGATATTTTACCACATAAAAGGCGCTACGTAATGCAAGTTGTTGTTGTCATTTTATCTGGTGCCAGCCCACAAATGACCAGATCTACTGAAATCTATTTCGTATTGTGCTATGGTGGGATTTCAACTATGACCTCTGGGATGCAAGTCCAGGACCACTGGGCTACTGTTCCCTGATGTTCAGTTGACAATCTTCAAATTCCTCAAGTTATACAGTACATAGTTTTCTGGGAAATCATCAGATTTCTGTCCATCTTGACCAGCTATACAGAACACAATGGCTTGAGAATTCAGTATATATCTTTTGTATTTGTTGACTTACTAGCATGTTATTTCTGTTGTTGTATATTAATAAAAACATATTCTGCAATGACGATACTGTTTTCCTTTGGGTAACTGTGCGTTCTTTTGGATGTTAGGACAGAGGTCCCCAGGAGTGTGTTGATAATTGTCGGAGGATCCAGAAGTATTTGGAGGGGGTCCCTTAGGATCATGTCAGTATTTGTAGGGGACAGCAGGAGTGTGTCAGTATTTACAGAGGGTTCCCTGCGGTGTGTCATTATTTGCAGGTCGCCCAGGCATGTTTCAGCATTTGTATAGGCTCTCGGTATCAGTATTTGCTGGAGGTCCCTGGAAGCATTTCGGTATTTGTAGGGGCCTTAAAGAGTGTGTCATTAATTGCAGGGGGGCCCAGGAGTGTGTCAGTATTTGTAGGGGGGCCCCAGGAGTGTGTCAGTATTTGTAGGGGGCCCAGGAGTGTGTCAGTATTTGTAGGGAGCCCCCAGGAGTGTGTCAGTATTTGTAGGGGGCCCAGGAGTGTGTCAGTATTTGTAGGAGGCCCAGGTGTGTGTCAGTATTTGTAGGAGGCCCAGGTGTGTGTCAGTATTTGTAGGGGGCCCCAGGAGTGTGTCAGTATTTTTAGGGGGGCCCAGGAGTGTGTCAGTATTTGTAGGGAGTCCCCAGGAGTGTGTCAGTATTTGTAGGAGGCCCCAGGAGTGTGTCAGTATTTGTAGGGAGTCCCAGGAGTGTGTCAGTATTTGTAGGGGGCCCAGGAGTGTGTCAGTATTTTTAGGAGGCCCCAGGTGTGTGTCAGTATTTGTAGGGAGTCCCAGGAGTGTGTCAGTATTTGTAGGGAGTCCCCAGGTGTGTGTCAGTATTTGTAGGGAGTCCCCAGGTGTGTGTCAGTATTTGTAGGGAGTCCCCAGGTGTGTGTCAGTATTTGTAGGGAGTCCCAGGAGTGTGTCAGTATTTGTAGGGAGCCCCAGGAGTGTGTCAGTATTTGTAGGGGGCCCCAGGTGTGTGTCAGTATTTGTAGGGAGGCCCCAGGTGTGTGTCAGTATTTTTAGGAGGCCCCAGGTGTGTGTCAGTATTTGTAGGGAGTCCCAGGAGTGTGTCATTATTTGTAGGGGGCCCTCAGGTGTGTGTCAGTATTTGTAGGGAGTCCCAGGAGTGAGTCAGTATTTGTAGGGAGCCCCCAGGTGTGTGTCAGTATTTGCAGAGATACCCAGGACCGTGTCCATGTTTGCAAGGGGTTCTCACGCCAGAAATAAGATATTTATACATCCTGGCCCCTGCTGACTGGGAGACATATGGGTGTGTGGCCTGGACTGGACCCCCATTTTCTCCCCTTGAGTTTGTTTGCTGCTTGATGCACTTGAAGGGTGAGCTGGATTTTCACAGTTGGCCACTGCCTATTTTTCAGGGTCAGTCAGTTGTCAACCGGAGAGTCAGATTTTTTGAGTGGGCTTCACAGAAAATCGTACAATGTAAAGTGGACACCAGAGCATCCAAATGGAACTCCTCTGGAGGGCTGATTGGTAAAAGACTGGTGGAACAGTATCTTTTGGAAGGTCTTAGTTAGGCTCCAGTTGGAGTATTGTGTGCCGTTTTGGGCACCCCATTATAGAAAGGATATAAAAACAATGGAAAAGATGCAACCTAGATTCACTAGGATGTAAGCAGGGATGAGGGGTTACAGTTATGAATAGATCCTCAGGCTAAATATAGAAAGTTCAGAGGAGAAGTGAAAAAGAAAGTAAGAGGGGCAAAGAGAGGGTATGAGAATAGAATGGCAGCTAACATAAAAGGTAAGCAGCCGAGGAGGAGCGGACCTAGCCGGGAACCGGAGCAGAGGCCAGTAAATAAAGAGCGCGGTCGGAGAGGGGCCTGAACTCACTGTGAGCAGCCAAGGAGGAGCGGACCGAGCCGGGAACCGGAGCAGAGGCCAGTAAATAAAGAGCGCGGTCGGAGAGGGGCCTGAACTCACTGCGAGCAGCCGAGGAGGAGCAGACTGAGCCGGGAACCGGAGCAGAGAGGAAAAAATCCAGGAGTCCAAAAAACAAGGTGTGACATCACAGGAAAGCAGGGAAGTGATTGGTTGGTCAGCATTTCTCTCTTTATCTTGGGCATTGGTTTAAATTAAGAGCCGGGATTAAAAACTAAACGTTCAAAAACAGGGAGCTGATTGGTGAGTATCTGGTAAGTGTTTTTACTTGGCTTTCTTAAAGTTTTTAAGTTTATTCCAGCTACATTAGTAAATAGTCTGTTAATTAGAGGTATGGCAGGGCAGCTCACACCCGTGGAATGCACATCCTGTGCCATGTGGGAAGTCCTGGACACCTCCCGTGGTCTGGACGACCACATGCGCGGGAAGTGTCGCCAGCTACAGCAGCTCGAGCACCGGGTTACGGAGTTTGAGCGGCGGCTGCAGTCACTGCTGTGCATCCGCGAGGCTGAGAGCTACGTGGATAGCACGTTTCGGGAGGTGGTCACCCCGCAGCTTAAGAGTGTGCAGGCAGAGAGGGAATGAGTGACCGTCAGACAGAAGAGGAGGACCAAGCAGATAGTGCAGGAGTCCCCTGAGCCCATCTTGCTCACCAACCAGTATTCGGTGCTGAGTACTGGTGAGGGCGATGGTTCCTCTGGGGAGTGCAGCCAGAGCCAAGTTCACAGCACCATGGAAGGCTCAGCTGCACAGGCGGGGGGGGGAAGAGGAGAGGGAGAGCAATAGTGATAGGGGATTCAATAGTTAGGGGAGCAGACAGGCGTTTCTGCGGCCAGGATGGTATGTTGCCTCCCTGGTTCCAGGGTCAAGGATGTCACTGAACAGCTGCAGGGCATTCTGAGGGGGGAGGGTGAACAGCCAGAGGTCGTGGTCCATATCGGTACCAACGACATAGGTAGGAAGAGGGATGAGGTCCTGCAGGCAGAGTTTAGGGAGCTAGGGAAGAGGTTAAAAAGCAGGACCTCAAAGGTAGTAATCTCCGGATTACTAGCAGTGCCACATGCTAGTAAGTACAGAAATAGGAAGATAGAGCAGATGAATGCGTGGCTGGAGAGATGGTGTAGGAGGGAGGGCTTTAGATTCCTGAGGAATTGGAACCGTTTCTGGGGGAGGTGGGACCTCTACAAGCCAGACGGGTTGCACCTCAACGGGAACGGTACCAATATCCTCGCGGGAGGGTTTGCTAGTGCTGTTGGGGAGGGTTTAAACTAGCTTGGCAGGGGGATGGGAACCAAAGTATAGAGTCAATAGGGAGGGAAGAAAAACTGGAATTGGAAAACAAAAACGTAGAAAGTAAATTGGAAGGACAGAGGGAATCCAGGGCTAGATAGTAGTCAACAAGGAGGTTTGCCTGTACTAAATGGTATATACTTCAATGCAAGGAGTATAGCGAACAAGGCAGATGAGCTGAGGGCACAGGTAGATACTTGGGACTATGATATTATAGCTATTACAGAGACGTGGCTGAAAGAGGGGCAGGTATGGCAGCTCAACATTCCTGGTTACAGGATTTTCAGACGGGATAGAGAGGGAGGTAAAAAGGGAGTGGGGGTCGCGGTATTGATTAAAGAAACTATTACAGCTGTAAGGAGGGATGATATGTTGGAGGGATCATCAAACGAGGCCATATGGGTCGAATTGAAAAACAAAAAAGGGGCGATCACACTGCTGGGAGTGTACTACAGACCCCCAAACAGTGAGAGGGAGATAGAAGAACAAATATGTAGACAAATTTCTGAGAAATGCAAAAACTATAGGGCAGTAATAGTAGGGGATTTCAACTACCCCAATATTAACTGGGATAAAATTAGTGTGAAGGGTATAGAGGGTGCGGAATTCCTAAAATGCATCCAAGAGAACTTTTTTAGCCAGTACGTAGCAAGCCCAACAAGGGAGGGGGCGGTTCTGGACTTAGTTTTAGGGAATGAAGCTGGGCAGGTAGAAGGCGTATCAGTGGGGGAGCATTTTGGTGCTAGTGACCATAATTCTGTTAGATTTAAGGTAGTTATGGAAAAGGACAAGGATAGACCAGGAATAAAAATTCTAAATTGGGGAAAAGCAAATTTTGCTAAGCTCAGAGGGGATTTAGCCATAGTGGACTGGAAACAGCTACTTGAAGGTAAATCAGTGTCAGAGCAGTGGGAGGCATTCAAGGAGGAGATCCGGAGGGTTCAGACCAAATATGTGCCCTTAAAGAAAAAAAGGTGGGACTAACAAATCTAGAGCCCCCTGGATGTCTAGAGACATACAGGGTAGGATAAAGAAAAAAAGGGAGGCATATGACAGATACCGAGGGCTAAATACTCCAGAATCTTTAGAGGAATACAGAAAGTGCAGGGGTGCAATTAAAAAGGATATTAGGAAAGCAAAGAAAGAGCATGAAAAATTCTTGGCAAGTAAAATCAAGGAAAACCCAAAGATGTTTTATAAATATATTAAGAGTAAGAGGATAACTAAAGAAAGGGTAGGGCCTATTAGAGATCATGAGGGTAATCTGTGTGTGGAGACGGGAGATGTCGGTAGGGTTCTTAATGAATACTTTGCGTCTGTTTTCACAAAGGAGAGGGGCGAAGCAGACATTGCTATCAGGGGGGAGGAGTGTGAAATATTAGATGAAATAAACATAGTGAGAGAGGAAGTATTAAGGGGTTTAGCAGCTTTAAAAGTGGATAAATCCCCAGGCCCGGATGAAATGTATCCCAGGCTGTTAAGCGAAGCAACAGAGGAAATAGCAGAGGCCCTGACCATCATTTTTCAATCCTCTCTGGCTTCCGGTGTGGTGCTGGAGGACTGCTAATGTGGTACCCTTGTTTAAAAAGGGAGAAAAGGATAGACTGAGTAATCACAGGCCAATCAGCCTAACCTCGGTGGTGGGAAAATTATTGGAAAGAATTCTGAAGGACAGGATAAATCTTCATTTAGAAAGACACGAATTAATCAAGGATAGTCAGCACGGATTTGTTAAGGGAAGGTCGTGTCTGACAAACTTGATTGAATTTTTTGAGGAGGTAACAAGGAGGGTAGATGAGGGTAGTGCGTTTGATGTAGTGTATATGGACTTTAGCAAGGCTTTTGATAAGGTTCCACATGGCAGACTGGTCACGAAGTTAAAAGCCCATGGGATCCAGGGCAAAGTGTCAAGTTGGATTCAAAACTGGCTCGGAGACAGGAAGCAGAGGGTAATGGTTGATGGGTGTTTTTGCAACTGGAAGGCTGTTTCCAGTGGGGTTCTGCAGGGCTCAGTACTAGGTCCCTTGCTTTTTGTGGTATATATCAATGATCTAGACTTGAATATAGGGGGTATGATTAAGAAGTTTGCAGATGATACTAAAATTGGCTGTGTGGTTGATACTGAGGAAGGAAGCTGTAGACTGCAGGAAGATATCAATAAATTGGTCAGGTGGGCAGAACAGTGGCAAATGGAATTCAATCCGGAGAAGTGTGAGGTAATGCATTTGGGGAGGGCTAACAAGGAAAGGGAATACACATTAAATGGTAGGACACTGAGTAGTGTAGAGGAACAAAGGGACCTTGGAGTGCATGTCCACAGATCCCTGAAGGTAGCAGGCCAGGTAGATAAGGTGGTTAAGAAGGCATACGGAATGCTTGCCTTTATTAGCCGTGGCATAAATACAAGAGCAGGGGGGGTTATGCTTCAACTGTATAAAACACTAGTTAGGCCTCAGCTAGAGTACTGCGTGCAGTTCTGGTCACCACATTACAGGAAAGATGTGATTGCACTAGAGAGGGTACAGAGGAGATTTACAAGGATGTTGCCGGGAGTAGAGAATCTTAGCTATGAGGAAAGACTGGATAGGCTGGGTCTGTTTTCCTTGGAACAGAGGAGGCTGAGGGGAGACCTTATTGAGGTGTATAAAATTATGAGGGGCATAGATAAAGTGGATAGAAAGAACCTATTTCCCTTAGCAGAGGGGTCAAAAACCAGGGGGCACAGATTTAAAGTAATTGGTGGAAGGTTTAGAGGGGATTTGAGGGGAAATCTCTTCACCCAGAGGGTTGTGGGGGTCTGGAATTCACTGCCTGAAAGGGTGATAGAGGCAGGAACCCTAACCACATTTAAAAAGTACTTGGATGTGCACTTGGGATGCTGTAACCTGCAGGGCTGCAGACCAAGAGCTGGGAAGTGGGATTAGGCTGGAAAGCTCTTTGTTGGCCGGCGCGGACACAATGGGCTGAAATGGCCTCCTTCTGTGCTGTAACTTTCTATGATTCTATGAAAAGTCTTCTATAGGCATATAAATAGTAAACGGGTAGTAGGAGGGGGGTGGGGCCGATTAGGGACCAAAAAGGAGACCTACGCATGGAAGCAGAGGGTATGGCTGAGGTACTAAATGAGTACTTTGCATCTGTCTTCACCAAGGAAGAAGATGCTGCCATAGACATAGTAAAGGAGGAGGTAGAGGAGATACTGGATGGGATAAGAATTGATAAAGAAGAGGTACTAGTTGGCTGTACTTAAAGTAGATAAGTTACCAGGAGCGGTTGGGATGCATCCTAGGATGCTGAGGAAAGTGAAGGAAGAAATTGCAGAGGTACTGGCCATAATATTCCAATCCTCCTTAGAAACGAGGGTGGTGCCAGAGGACTGGAGAATTGCAAATGTTACACCCTTGTTCAAAAAAGGGTGTAAAGATAAACCCAGCAACTGTAGGCCGGTCAGTTTAACCTCAGTAGTGGGAAGCTTTTAGAAACAATAATCAGGGACAAAATGAACAGTCACTTGGACAAGTGTGGATTAATTAAGGAAAGTTAGCACGGATTTGTTAAAGGCAAATCGTGTTTAACCAACTTGACCGAGTTTTTTGATGTGGTAACAGAGAGGGTTGATGAGGGTAGTGCGGTTAACGTGGTGTACATGGATTTCCAAAAGGCGTTCGACATAGTGCCACATAATAGGTTTGCCAGCAAAGTTGAAGCCCATGGAATAAAAGGGACAGTGGCAGCATTGATACAAAATTGGCTGAGTGACAGGAAACAGAGAGTAGTGGTGAACGGTTGTTTTTCAGACTGGAGGAAGGTATACAGTGGTGTTCCCCAGGGGTCGGTACGAGGACCACTGCTTTTCTTGATATATATTAATGACTTGGATGTGGTGTACAGGGCACAGTTTCAAAATTTGCAGATGACACAAAACTTGGAAGTATAATGAACAGTGATAGACTTCAAGAGGACATGGACAGGTTGGTGGAATGGGCGGACACATGGCAGATGAAATTTCATGCAGAAAAGTGTGAAGTGATACATTTTGGTAGAAAGAATGTGGAGAGGAAATACAAACTAAATGGTACAATCCTAAAGGAGGTGCACGAACAGAGAGACCTGGGGGTATATGTACACAAATCGTTGAAGGTGGCAGGGCAGGTTGAGAAAGCAGTTAAAAAAGCTTACGGGATCCTGGGCTTCATGAATAGAGGTATAGAGTACAAAAGCGTGGACATTATGATGAATCTGTATAAAACACTGATTCGGCCTCAACTGGAGTATTGTGTCCAATTCTGGGCACCACACTTTAGGAAGGATGTGAAGGCCTTAGAGAGGGTGCAGAAAAGATTTACGAGAATGATTCCAGGGATGAGGGACTTCAGTTACGTGGATAGACTGGAGAAGCTGGGGTTGTTCTCCTTAGAGCAGAGAAGATTGAGAGGAGATTTGATAGAGGTGTTCCAAATCATGAGGGGTCAGGACAGAGTAGATAGAGAGAAACTGTTCCCATTGGTGGAAGGGTCGAGAACCAGAGGACACAGATTTAAGGTGATTGGCAGAAGAACCAAAGGCGACATAAGAAAAACCTTTTTTACGCAGCGAGTGGTGAGGAGCTGGAATGCACTGCCTGAAAGGGTGGTGGAGGCAGATTCAATCACGGCTTTCAAAAGGGAGTTGGATAAGTACCTGAAAGAAAAACATTTGCAGAGCTATGGGAAAGGGCGGGGTTGTGGGACTAGCTGAAGTGCTCTTGCAGAGAACCAGCACGGGCTTGACAGGCCGAATGGCCTCCTTCCGTGCTGTAACAATTCTATGATTCAATGAATTGGTGCTCTTTTTCATTAAAGCTGAGAAATTTAAGTGGTGACCTGATGGAAGTCAAGGTTCTGATGATTATAATGATAAGGTAAATGGTGATAGATTGCTCCTCTAATCCGAGAGATGGTAACGACAGGACACAGAAAAGAATTCTTTACACAGAGGGTAGAATTCTCTGCCACACACTGTGGTTGAAGCAGAGTCCCTGAATTCTTTTCAAATGGGAACTAGATAGTTACTTGAAAAAGAGGGGCATTAAAGAGTATGGGGAATGAGCAGGAGGGTGGGATTAAACTAGTGGCTCATGTGGCGAAAAACACTAGTGCATCCTTGATGGACCGACTGGCCTGGCTCTGTGCTGTAACATTCTGTGATTCTCGTGGACCAGTAGATTGTGGATTCAATCCTCAGTTTGGCTTGGGTTTTTAAAATGAGTTCATTTTGATGTAGGGACATAGATATTCTTTCCACAGTCTTTGTATCAGCAGCAAAGTCATTTTATGTAACTCCCACAACGGGCACCACCCCTACCCGATATCCCCTCACCAGCATCCTTTTCCCTCAGCCATGAACACCAGCAGTATGGCTACTGGGGCTGAACTCTGACCTTGCTTCCTCAGTGGGGAATGACTTCTCCACCAAGCTCAGAGTAACAAGGTGGCACCAACCATTCCATATCTGTTCCTTTCACTGTATGTCACTGACGGAGATAGAAGAAAAAATTCATGTCCCTCCACTAAACTGCTGGGGATTGGTGTGTGTGATTCTGAAAGCAAAGAGATATAGGGGGGAAAATTGGCTTGCGCCCCCCTCCCCCCCCCCCCCCCGAAAAAGTTAGCGCCCCCGCGCCTGAAATTCAATGGTAGCGCCCAAGCAGGAGGCGGGGCACTACTCCCCCTCCCTTTTGGGGCACTCCCATTGAATATTGCGACACTACGTGCAGCAGCGCCACGTGCGCCGGCACGTAGCGCCGCGGTACTGCAGGCCTCCCTCCTCTGGTTAAAGGGGAGGGACCTAGCGCAGCGCGCACTGGGGCCCTGCTGGACCACCGGGGAGCGGGGTGCCGGCAAAAGAGCTCGGCACGCAAGTGGAATGCCGGGCTGACTGATCGTGGCCGGCACCCGGCAGGAGGAGGCCAGAGGGGGCAGGTGCTGGCAGGCGGCCCCCAAAAAATGACCGCCCGGCACCTGCCCTTTAAATATCGCTGCCCCGGCCGCAAAAACGTCAGCCTGACCCTGTCGGACATAGCATCCGGCGGTAGGTCAGAGGGCGCGAGCCAAGTTTGTGGCCGGGGCGCTAACGGGAGGCACAAAGCAACCGAATTTTTCCCCCATAATCTCAGCCAGTTGAGTGCACCTGGAACAAAGTAACTGAAGTTTGCAGCTGCTCGTTGGTCTTGTAACCACCTAGGTCTTTCGGACGAGGCATTAAACTGAGGCCCCGTCTGCCCTCTCAGGTGGACGTAAACGATTCCACGGCATTATTCGAAGAAGAGGTGGGGAGCTCTCCCCGGTGTCCTGGCCAATATTTATCCCTCAATCAACATCACAAAAACAGATTATCTGGTCATTATCACATTGCTGTTTGTGGGAGCTTGCAGTGCTCAAATTGGCTGCTGCGTTTCCTACATTACAGCAGTGACTACACGTCAAAAAAGTGCTTCATTGGCTGTAAAGCGCTTTGCGATGTCCTGTGGTCGTAAAAGGCGCTATATAAATGCAAGTCTTTCTTTTATTTCTAGGTCATTCCTCTGTTTCCAAAATAAGAGACTTAAAAAAATGAATGTTGCATTACCTCTTTGTGAAAACACAATCATTTAAGACTGTTAAATACTGCATGCCGTGAAGCTTTGGACAGGGAAGAAAAGGGACGGGGGTGGGGAACAAGTTGGAGGGACAAAGTGTAGTGCCTTGGAGCAGTGAAAGAAGAAAGAAATCCTTGTATTTATATAACACCTTATGGCGTCATGCAAACCTCTCAAAGCAATTCGCACAGGGATGCAATGACTGTTGTCATGTATGAGAAGTCGCACAACACCAGGTTATAGTCCAACAGATTTATTTAAAATTACAAGCTTTCGGAGCTGTCGCCCCTTCCTCAGGTAAAGTTACAATGAGTGAATCTACAATATTTCACAGTATATAAACACAGAAACTGCAGAGATACAATCTTTCAGGGAAGGTGTCCTTACATCAAAGACACACCAAGAGCACAGCCAAGACAATGAGATGTGTCACAGGATCCCCCTGTGACACATCTCATTGTCTTGGCTGTGCTCTTGGTGTGTCTTTGATGTAAGGACACCTTCCTTGAAAGATTGTATCTCTGCAGTTTCTGTGTTTATATACTGTGAAATATTGTAGATTCACTCATTGTAACTTTACCTGAGGAAGGGGCGACAGCTCCGAAAGCTTGTAATTTTAAATAAATCTGTTGGACTATAACCTGGTGTTGTGCGACTTCTCATTTTTGTCCACCCCAGTCCAACGCCGGCATCTCCGCATCATGTTGTCATGTAGGCAAATCCAGCAGCCATTCTAGACCAACAATGTCCCCGCATGAGATGAATAACTAGTTGATCTGTGTTACAGAGATTTGAGAACATGTAGGAATGACCTTGAATTTGCTGCACAGGTGAATCGAAGATGTCAGCTGCCCTGAGTGACATCGCATCACAGGAGCAACGAACTAACCATTCTCGACTGGCTGATTGAATATTCACATATGCTAAAAGCCTTCCTTTGTACTCTTGTAACAGAGGGAAAAAGGGGGCAGTTCCCGGCTGGGGGTCACTACTGTGTGAGATTTCTGGCACATTCAGCATCCCCCTCAGTTCAGCTTCTTAAAATCAGCACGTTAGGGCCCACTCAGGCACCAACATCCTCAGCTTTGGGGCGATTTGATGCATCAGTTGAGGTAGCTGGCAAAGGGCTGGTGTGGATGAGCTCGTTGACCAGAAGTAGTTGCAAGCAGCTTAGAAAAAAATGACTAGACATGGAATACAAGTAGTGCTGCCTGCACAGATGCAGTTTGATTTAGTATACCAACAGCATTTAGAAACTGGTTTTGAAAACCTATTGCAATTGGAAAAACTGGTCAAAAACCCTGAGGCATGACAGTGAGGCAATGAGAATTGTTTGGGTCCATTGACATTCTGTGCTTGGATCAGGTAGGCATTTATCTGGAGCATGTTAACTCATGGGGAGATTTAATAGAGGAGTTTAAAATCATGAACGGTTTTGATAAGTGTAAATAAGGAGAAATTGTTCCCTCTGGCAGAACATTGGTCGGTAACCAGAGGACACAGATTTAAGGTAAGTGGCAAAAGAAGCAGAGGCACGATGAGGAGAAATGGTTTTACGCAGAGAGTTGTTCTGGAATGCACTGCCTGAAAGGGCGGTGGAAGCAGATTCAGTAGTAACTTTCAAAAGGGAATTGGATAAATACTTGAGGTGACCAATTTGCAGGGTTATGGGGAAAGAGTGGGGGAGCGGGGACTAATTGGTTTCAAAGAGCCAGCACAGACACGATGGGCCAAATGGCCTCCTTCTGTGCTGTATAATTCTATGATTAATGGGCTCAGCTTTTGTCTCTTTAAAAACAGTATATCTTTTTTATAAATCCTTTTTCTTGCCCCTCTTGCAGAAGTATTTTTATTCATTGTTTCAGTTTGCCTTCCCTCCCTGCACTTTACACCATACGACGTTTCACAGCTGAGAAACAGCTACGTTCATAGCTTCATTTCCTCGGTCATTGCTGCTGTTACGTGGGCAGCTCAAAGGTGCATGAAAGTGCCTTGCCAAGCAAGGTGTTAGCTGTGGCTCAGTGGTAGCACTCCCGCCTCTAAGTCAGAAGGTTGTGGGTTCAAGGGCCATGCGAGAGACTTGAGCACATAATCCAGGCTGACACTTCCAGTGCTAGTACTGAGGGAGTGCTGTAGTGTCAGAAGTGCCATCTTTCAGATGAGATGTTAAACCGAGGCCCCATCTGCCCTCTCAGGTGGATGTGAAAGATCCCACGGCACTATTAAGAGCAGGGGAGTTCTCCCCGGTGTCCCGGAAAATATCCCTCAACCAACATCACTAAAACTGGATTCTCGAGGGTCCGTGACCTCAGTTTGCAAATCTGTCTCCTAAATTGTGATTGGTTATTTTAAATATAACAAATATTGGTTTCCATTGAGATTACTGGGCAGATTAGATACACATGACAAACACATGAATGGAAGGCCTGGGAGTGATGCACTAAGTGGAAGCTCAGGTGCTGTTCCAAAGAGGAGGGGGAATGGAAACACTGATTGGCGAGTCACCCCAGCTGCTCTGGCACGTCTGCAAGTAGCCAACTGAGCAGCCGCTTTACCAGAGGCCTGAGTACTTCTCTCAGCTGGGTGAAGGTGTGAGGCCCAGGGACCAACAAACTACAACAAGGGCCGAGGGAGAATTTTTATCTTACAATCCCAAAGTGTAACTAAAACGTCATCTTATGACCATTTGCAACAACGATAAAAACTTGCATTTATATAGCGCCTTTAATGTAGTAAAACATCCCAAGGCGCTTCACCGGAGCGTTATCAAACAAAATTTGACACCGAGCCACCTCAGGAGATATTAGAGGACAGGTGACCAAACGCTTGGTCAAAGAGGTAGGTTTTAAGAGGCGACTTAAAGGAGGAGACAGAGGTGGAGAGGCAGTAGTAAAAATTATTTTTAGTCACAGTAAATTCTGTCTGAAGGACTTAGGCCCTTCAAAGACAGTGCTGGCGGGGGGGAGCTGAGAGAATGAGATAGCACTCTGTTGAGGTTTGATTCCAGTTTTCACTTGAGGTTTTTCTCCTCTTTTCTCAGACTTTAATTTCTTACTCAAGACTTCTCCACTTCTTGACTTTCTCTCTCCTCTCCCAGCTGGAAAGGCGGTACAGCCAGGCCCTTAGACCTCGCCAATGACACTCGTGCGCTGCCGAGAACGTTAATGAAACTTGGCCCTCGTTGCCGGCAGATTTATGGTCTTGGGGGAGCCTTGGAACTCTAGCTCGTGACTGCAGGGGGGCAGCTAAGGTTGACCACGTTAATGGCTGCCCCGCTGGGCGTGTTAATTTACTGGTGTTGAATCTATGTAGGCCGAGAGAGTCTTGCGTGTGGATAGCCTGCAAATAGCTGCCTTTCTGGCAGTGGCTCTTCCCTGCTGTTAGAGACAGTCTGACTGGCCAGCACATGATTTACTAACTGTTTCCCAAACACTTCCTCACCCTACGCCTCTCTGATGTATGGCCCAACCTCAGCCTCCTGTCAAAGTCACAGATTTCGCTTGCTTAAAGCTGTCTCTGTTTACAACTTTTTCCGGAAACATCTACAAAGGGAGCCCTCAACATTGCGAACGCTTTATTTTGCAAAATCAGTTCTCGGCCCAATTTATTTACGAAAAGCAGATATTTGAGGAGATTTATTGCGTCAAACTCTACGGGAAATAGCTTCATTATATTCAGTGTTTAACTTCTTCCACTCGCAAACTTTATACAGTTTACATCACTTCAAGAAATGCAGCAAGTAAATATTTTGTTAGCGGCTGGAACTTACCAGAAATTCTGTCTGGATTTAATATATTCACCCCAGTTAACTGGACGGGTTAGATTTTAACTCCCTCCACCCAACGGAATGCGGGCAGTAGCGGAGTTAAAATGGAGGTGATAGACTTACCACCCCATTCCCACTCCGCTGCCATCTTTCTCGGAGCCTTCAGCTGGGCAACCGATTCGCCCGCGTAAATCGGGTGGGAGCCTCAATAATCATTGCAAATCAGGGTCCTGCGATGTACATTTTCCCCAATGCCATTTTAACAGTCTGACGTGGATTCTCCGCTCAGTAAAACCTGGTGGGACAGCAGAGGCTGTTCGTGGTAAATGCTAAAATTATTTTTGTGGGGCCAGGAGGAGCAGGAGGTCCTTCTATTCTGCCCAACGGTGTACCTCAGCTTCAACCTCAAAGGAGCATTCCTTACTGCACCAGTGTGGCAAATTCCCATTTCTCACACCTCTCTGAGAGAGATTGCCAGTTTTGGGCCCAATATTGTACAGAACCTTGTTTCATGCAAAAGCCTTGTAGCCAGAGGAGACTGCCATCCTATCAGGACCAGGTTGTATTGAACTCAGGTCCCTGAGGTGAAAGGTCAGTGTCTGACCCACTGCACCAGGTACGATAGAGTAATGGTTATGTTAGCAATCCAGAGGCCTGGACTAATAAACCAGAAGTACGAGAGATCGAATACCACCATTGCAGTTTGAGAATTTGAATTCTGTTTTAAAAATCTGCTTTAAAAAAAAGTGACCATGAAGCTATCGAATTGTTGTAAAAACCCAACTGGTTCACTGATGTCCTTTAGGGAAGGAAACCTGCCGTCCTTACCTGGTCTGGGCCTATATGTGCCTCTAGTCCCACACCAATGTGGTTGACTCTTAACTGCCCTCTGAAATGGCTTAGCAAGCCACTCAGTTGTACAAGGGCAACTGGGGATGGGCAATAAATGCCGGCTTTGCCAGCGATGCCCGCATCCTGCGAATGAATAAAAATATCACCCAGTCCCCTGCTAAATTCTTTTCAACAAAAAGTCATGAACTCTTCTTGCCTCCTGAAGCCCAGCTGCTAAAAAGGAGGATTTAATGGGTATTTCTTATTTATAATTATAATCACTTCCACTAGAAGTGTTTCTCATTCAGCTTTTGGATGCTTGTTAATGTTACGGGATTGATCCCAAAGCACCAGCCTGCGGCCAGCAAAATTGGTACCCAGTGGTTAGGGTTGCCAACTCTGGTTGGAGGTGTTATCACATGACCTCCCGCCTCCAACCGCCCCACCCCCATGCTCCCACCATTGGTCACCTGACATGTCCATCCTCGCGGTGTCCCACCTCTCCAGGCCAATTGGAAAGCGAAAAGACTTTTCCTTACCCAATTGAATGATTCTTGACTCGCAATCAAACAGCAATTTTTCCCCCATGTCCAATATTTTTATAACTAGTAAACAAAACTGTTCGAAGAATTTTTTTTAAAAAAAACACAATTTTTTTAATGCCGCAATGATTTTACTCCTGGATTGCTTGCAGCGGTGTCCTGGACATTAATCTTTCATTCCTGGAAATTCCAGGGCAGTCCTGGAGGGTTGGCAAACAACGTTTCCGCTAAGCTGCGCGGCCGTGCAGCTGTCTGGCACTCTCGCGCAGGCCACTTACTGGCTTTTCAATGTAAATAACCGCGCATGTGTGAAGTTTTGAATAGGCCATTCAGCCCGTTAAAGGGACCGCACACCCAAACAGAAATTAGGTGGAACATTGTTAGCAACCCTACCTGTGGCAGCAGAAATGCAGGTAGCAGCCATTGATGTATTTTACCACTGGCATCAAGGACCAGAGGGGAAATCCACCCTCTAAGGGGCTACTCCATGCCACCAAACTAACAGCCGCTGCCTCACTTACCTTCCATGCAAAGGTGGGCCTGTGAGGTCAGTGCCGAACTAAGTAGTAACTCTGAGGCTTGCACAATTGTGGGAATAAGTAATTCTTGAAAGAAAGAACTTGCATTTCTATAGCGCCTTTCACGACCTCAGGACGTCCCAAATCGCTTTACAACCAATGAAGTACTTTTGAAGTGTAGTCACTGTTGTAATGTAGGAAACGCGGCAGCCAATTTGCGCACAGCAAGCTCCCACAAACAGCAATGTGATAGTGACCAGATAATCTGTTTTTAGTGATGTTGGTTGAGGGACAAATATTGACCAGGAAACCAGGGAGAACTCCCTTACTCTTCTTCGAATAGTGCCGTGGGATCTTTTATGTCCACCTGAGAGGGTAGACAACAGCAACATAGAATCATAGAATGATTACGGCACAGAAGAAGGCCATTCGGCCCGTCGAACCCATGCCGACTCTCAGCTAGTCCCACTCCCCTGCCCTTTCCACGTAGCTCTGCAAATGTTTTTCCTTCAGATACTTATCCAACTCCCTTTTGAAAGATAAGATTGAGTCTGCCTCCACCACCCTCTCAGGCAGTGCATTCCAGATCTTAACCACTCGCTGCGTAAAAAAGTTTTTTCTTACGTCGCCTTTGGTTCTTTTGCCAATCACCTTAAATCTGTGTCCTCTGGTTCTCGACCCTTCTGCCAATGGGAACAGTTTCTCTCTATCTACTCTGTCCAGACCCTCATGATTTTGAACACCTCTATCAAATCTCCTCTCAATCTTCTCTGCTCCAAGGAGAACAACCCCAGCTTCTCCAGTCTATCAACGTAACTGAAGTCCCTCATTCCTGGAATCATTCTCGTAAATCTTTTCTGCACCTTCTCTAAGGTCTTCACATCCTTCCTAAAGTGTGGTGCCCAGAATTGGACACAGTACTCCAGTTGGGGCCAAACCAATGTTTTATACAGGTTCATCATAATTTCCACACTTTTGTACTCTATACCTCTATTTATGAAGCCCAGGATCCCGTAAGCCTTTTTAACTGCTTTCTCAACCTGCCCTGCCACCTTCAACGATTTGTGCACACATACCCCTAGGTCTCTCTGTTCATGCACCCCCTTTAGGATTGTACCATTTAGTTTATATGTCCTCTCCTCATTCTTTCTACCAAAATGTATCACTTCACACTTTTCTGCGTTAAATTTCATCTGCCACGTGTCCGCCTATTTCACCAGCCTGTCTATGTCTTCCTGAAGTCTATCACGCTCCTCCTCACTGTTCACTATACTTCCAAGTTTTGTGTCATCTGCAAATTTTGAAATTGTGTTCTGTACACCCACGTCCAAGTCATTAATATATATCAAGAAAAGCAGTGGTCCTAGAACCGACCCCTGGGGAACACCTTCCTCCAGTCCGAAAAACAACCGTTCACCACTACACTCTGTTTCCTGTCACTTAGCCAATTTCGTATCCATGCTGCCACTGTCCCTTTTATTCCATGGGCTTCAACTTTGCTGGCAAGACTATTATGTGGCACTTTGTCGAACACCTTTTGGAAATCTGTGTACACTACATCAACCGCATTACTCTCATCAACCCCATCTGTTACCTCATCAAAAAACTCGATCAAGTTGATTAAACACGATTTGCCTTGAACAAATCCATGCAGGTTTTCCTTAATTAATCCACACCTATCCAAGTGACTGGTAATTTTGTCCCTAATTACTGTTTCTAAAAGCTTCCTCACTACCGAGGTTAAACTGACTGGCCTGCAATTGCTGGGTTTATCTTTACACCCTTTTTTGAACAATGGTGTAACATTTGCAATTCTCCAGTCCTCTACCCTCGTATCTAAGGAGGATTGGAATATTATAGCGAGTACCTCCGCGATTTCCGCGCTCAATTCCCTCAGCATCCTAGGATGCATCTCATCCACTCCTGGTGATTTATCTACATTTAAGTACAGCCAGCCTTTCTAATACCTCTTTATCAATTTTTATCCTATCAAGTGTCTCCACTACCTCCTCCTTCACTATGTCTATGGCAGCATCCTCTTCCTTGGTGAAGACAGATGCAAAGTACTCATTTAGTACCTCAGCCATACCCTCTGCTTCCATGCATAGGTCTCCTTTTTGGTCCCTAATCGGCCCCAACCCTCCTCTCACTACCCTTTTGCTATTTATATGCCTGTCGAAGACTTTTGCATTACTTTTTATGTTGGCTGCCATTCTATTCTCATACCCTCTCTTTGCCCCTCTTATTTTCTTTTTCACTTCTCCTCTGACCTTTCTATATATAGCCTGATTCTCAGATGTATTTGCAACCTGACATCTGTCATACACACTCTTTTTCTGCTTCATCATATTCTCTAGCTGTTTCATCATCCAGGGAGCCCTGAATTTAGTTGCCCTGCCTTTCCCCCTAGTGGGAATGTACCTCAACTGTACCTGAATTATTTTCTCTTTAAAGCCAGCCCATTGTTCCATTACACTTTTGCCTGCCAATCTTTAATTCCAATTTACCCAGGCCTGATCCGTTCTCATCCCAATGAAATTGGCCTTCCCCCAGTTAAACATTTTTACTCTAGATTGCTCCTTGTCCTTTTCCATAGCTAATCTAAACCTTATGATACTATAATCACTGTTTCCCTAAATGTTCACCTACTGACACTTGCTCCACTTGACCTACCTCATTCCCCAGAACCAGATCCAGCAATGCCTCCTCCCTCGTCGGGCCGGAAACATACTGATCAAGAAAGTTCTCCTGAACACACTTCAGAAATTCTTCCCCTTCTCTGCCCTTTACACTATTACGATCCCAGTCTATATTAGGATAGTTGAAGTCCCCCATTATCACTACTCTATAATTCTTGCACCTCTCTGTAATTTCTCTGCAAATTTGCTCCTCCATATCTTTCCCACTATTTGGTGGTCTATAGAATACACCTAGTAATGTAATGGCACCTCTATTATTTCTTAACTCTAGCCACATAGATTCTGTCCTTGACCCCTCCAGGACATCCTCCTTCTCCAGCACTGTAACATTCTCCTTAACCAATACTGCCACCCCACATCCTATCTTTCCTTCCCTATCTTTCCTGAACACCTTATAACCAGAATATTTAATACACAATCCTGCCCTTTTTTGAGCCAAGTCTCAGTTATTGCCACAGCATCATATTCCCACATGGCTATTTGTGCCTGCAGCTCACTTACCTTGTTTACTACGCTTCGTGCATTCATATACATACACTGTAAATCCACCTTAGACCGTCCTGTATTCTCTCTTAGTTTGACCCCACCTAATAACTTACTATTTCTTACTTTAGTGCTCTCTGCCTCTCCCAATCCTTTGAGCACTTTATAAAGTCAGGGCTCCCTGGATGACGAAACAGATAGAGAATATGATGAAGCAGAAAAAGAGCGCGTATGACGGATGTCAGGTTGCAAATACATCTGAGAATCAGGCTATATATAGAAAACTCAGAGGTGAGGTGAGATTGACTGCCGTTGACATCAAGGCAGCATTTGACCGAGTGTGGCATCAAGGAGCCGTAGTAAAACTGAAGTTAATGTGAATCGGGGGGGAAACTCTCCACTGATTGGAGTCATACCTAGCACAAAGGAAGATGGTTGTGGTTGCTGGAGGTCAATCATCTCAGCCCCAGGACATCGCTGCAGGAGTTCCTCAGGGCAGTGTCCTAGGCCCAACCATCTTCAGCTGCTTCATCAATGACCTTCTCTCCATCATAAAATCAGAAGTGGGGATGTTCGCTGATGACTGCACAGTGTTCAGTGCCATTCGCAACTCCTCAGATAATGAAGTAGTCTATGCCTGCGTGCAGCAAGACCTGGATGACATTCAGGCTTGGGCTGATAAGTGGCAGGTGACATTCGCGCCACACAAGTGCCAGGCAATGATTATCTCCAACAAGCAAGCGTCTAACCACCGCCCCTTGACATTCAACGGCATTACCATCGCCGAATCCCCCACCATCAATGTCCTGGACCATTGACCAGAAACTTAACTGGACCAGCCACATAAATACTGTGGCACCAAGAGCAGGACAGAGGCTGGGTATCTCATCTCCTGACTCCCCAAAGCCTTTCCACCATCTACAAGGCACAAGTCAGAAGTGTGATGGAATACTCTCCACTTGCCTGGATGAGTGCAGTGCCAACAACACTCAAGAAGCTTGACACCATCCAAGGCAAAGCAGCCCGCTTGATTGGCACCCCATCCACCACCTTAAACATTCACTCCCTCCACCACCGGCGTACCATGGCTGCAGTGTGTACCATCTACAAGATGCACTGCAGCAACTCGCCAATGCTTCTTCGACAGCACCTCCAAAATCGCAACCTCTACCACCTAGAAAGACAAGGGCAGCAGGCGCATGGGAACAACACCACCTCCAAGTTCCCCTCCAAGTCACACACCATCCTGACTTGGAAATATATTGCCGTTCCTTCATCCTGGAACTCCCTCCCTAACAGCACTGTGGGAGTCCCCACATGGTCTGCAGTGGTTCAAGAAGGCAGCTCACCACCACCTTCTCATGGGCAACTAGGGATGGGCAATAAATGCTGGCCTTGCCAGCGATGCCGACATCCCATGAATGAATAAAAAATGCCTATCCCCCAGCCAAATTAGTTTAAACCCTCCCCAACAGCATTGGCAAACCTCCCCGCGAGGATATTGTTTCCGGCCCGGTTGAGGTTAACAACAACAACTTGTATCTATATAGCACCTTTAACGTAGTAAAACGTCCCAAGGTGCTTCACAGGAGTATTATAAGACAAAAAATTTGACACCGAGCCACATATGGAGAAATTAGGGCAGGTGACCAAAAGCTTGGTCAAAGAGATAGGTTTTAAGGAGTCTCTTAAAGGAGGAAAGAGAGGCGGAGAGGTTTAGGCAGGGAATTCCAGAGCTTAGGGCCTAGGCAACAGAAGGCACAGCCACCAATGGTTGAGCGATTATAATCAGGGATGCTCAAGAGGGCAGAATTAGAGGAACGCAAATATCTCGAGGATGTGGGGCTGAAGGAGATTACAGAGATAGGGAGGGGCGAGGCCATGGAGGGATTTGAAAACAAGGATAAGAATTTTGAAATCGTGGTGTTGCTTAACCGGGAGCCAATGTAGGTCAGTGAGCACAGGGTGTAAGGGACTTATTGCGAGTTAGCACACGGGCAGCCGCGTTTTGGATGACCTCAAGTCTACGTAGGGTAGAATGTGGGAGGCCAGCCAGGAGTGTGTTGGAATAGTCAAGTCTCGAGGTAACAAAGGCATGGATGAGGGTTTCGGCAGCGGATGAGCTGAGGCAAGGACGGAGCTGGGCAATGTTACGATGGTGGAAATAGGCGGTCTTAGTCATGCTGCGGATATGCGGTCGGAAGCTCATTTCAGGGTCAAATATGACACCAAGGTTGCTAACAGTGTGGGTCAGCCTCAGACAGATGTTAGGGAGAGGGATGGAGTCAGTGGCTAGGGAACAGAGTTTGTAGCGGGGACCGAAAACAATGGCTTCGGTCTTCCCAATATTTAATTGGAGAAAATTTCTGCTCATCCAGAACTGGATGTCGGACAAGCAGTCTGACAATCTAGAGACCGTGGAGGGGTCGAGAGAAGTGGTGGTGAGGTAGAGCTGGGTGTCATCAGCATTCATGTGGAAACTGACGCTGTATTTTCGGATGATGTCGCCAAAGGGCAACATGTAGATGAGAAATAGGAGGGGGCCAAGGATAGATCCTTGGGGGACACCAGAGGTAACGATGCGGGAGCGGGAAGAGAAGCCGTTGCAGGTGATTCTCAAGGCCTCGGTTTAATGTCTCATCCAATAAGACGGCACCTCTGATAGTGCAGCACTCCCTCAGTACTGGCACTGGAAGTGTCAGCCTGGTTTGTGTGCTCACATCTCTGGAATGAGGCGAGAACCCGCAACCTACTGACTCAGTAGCGAGAGTGATCTTCTTCTTCTTAGGCAGTCCCTTGGAACCGAGGATGACTTGCTTCCACACTAAAAATGAGTTTGCAGGTGACTGCTGAGTCCAATGCGGGACCTACAGTCTCTGTCACAGGTGGGGCAGACGGTGCTTGAAGGGGCCGGTGGGTGGGGTGCTTGGGTTGACGTGCGCTCCTTCCGCTGTTTGCATTTGGCTACCACTTGCTCCCGGCGAAGAGACTGGAGGTGTTCGGCGCCTTCCCGGATGCTTCTCCTCCACTTTGTGTGGTCTTGGGCCATGGATTCCCAGGTGTCGGTGGGGATGTTGCACTTTTTCAAGGAGGCTTTGAGGGTATCCTTGAAGTGTTTCCTCTGCCCACCTGGGGCTCTCTTGTCGTGTCGGAGCTCCGAGTAGAGCGCTTGTTTTGGGAGTCTCGTATCGGGCATGCGGACGATGTGGCCCGTCCATCGGAGCTGATCGAGCGTGGTCAAAGCTTCGATGCTGGGGTTGTTGGCCAGAGCGACAACACTGACGTTGGTGAACCTATCCTGCCAATGGATTTGCAGGATCTTGCGGAGGCAGCGTTGGTGGTAACTCTCCAGTGCTTTGAGGTGCCTGCTGTACATGGTCCATGTCTCTGAAGCATATAGTAGGGCATACTGACTGAGCCATGGCTACTCCATGCCATCAAACACGCAGCCGCTGTCTCACTTGCCTTCCAGCACTGACGCCGTGAAGGTTGGCCTGTGAGGTAAATGCAGCGCTGAGCAGTAACTGTGGGAATAAGTCACTCCTTACACCATGGAGCAGAGGGCCTCACTGCTCTGGACTTCCTCGTGTTCGCTGAAAGGGGTGGGTAGTTTTAAATAAAATGTAATTATCATCATAATCAGTGCCATGACTGCTCGCACCATCATCCTTTCAAAAGGGCCAAAATGGCAGAGTTCAAGCAGCTCAGAAAAAAAAGACAGAACCGGTCTCAAAGAAAATAAATGTAAAACATTTTAAAGGAAAAAGAGCCGCTGATTGTCTGGAATGACAAGAGCCGCGTGTAAAAAGTGTCTGTGAAATGTGTTTGTGTGTGACTTTTAGCCATTCCGGGGCTCGGCTCGAGTCTGGAGTGCCATTGTACTGCGAGAGCTTTTATGGGGCTTTCTTTGTAAAATGTGACAAAAAAACGAGTTTCAACTGAGGCTGGAGGACTGGGACCCATTGTTCCTGTGCGCCACTGTTACATTTGATTTGAAATTAGGACCTCAGGGCAGACCTTGAATAGCCAGTTTTCATTTTCTGCCAGCATTTTAATCGATGCTGGGCTGAGGGTGGACAGCCAACAAAAAGCGCCAGTGTTTGATATAAAACCTCCTGACTTGGCTGCAAGAGTACAGGAATCTGGGATCTGTCATCTGTCCAGTATTAGCCTCTGCTGTTTCCTGTGGATTTATCAAGATTTCATCCCTGTCTCCTGTTACCTTTGAACTGTGGGTTTTGGAGGAAGGGAAAAAGAAAAGGTTTCTAAGCGACGCCTGGGTATTTCCATGTTTTCTGACTGGGCCACCTCCTCGCAGCTAAACTCACGCAAACCGAACGAGGCACAGTCCCCCCCTCCCGCCCCCGCCGATATTGCCTGTAGGGTCCGTGCACAGAGTGTTATAGTGAGCGCCGATATTATTTGTGTTCACCATGCTTAGTCATGGAACAGTTCCCAACTCAGGCTCTCAGCATCAGATGTTTCCAGGTAAAGTGCAGGATAGACAGACACAGAGCGAAGTTCTCTCTGTTTTGCCCCAACAATGTGCCTTGGCCCCAATCTCCGACGAACTTCTTCCGTGCACCAGCATGATTTTTTTTTCTCCATTCTCCATATCAGCCGCGATCGCCACGTGAGTGAGAGTGCCGAGTGAGAGCCAATTTTTTTGTGCAGTGTGAACCTGTTGACTAGGAACTGGGTTGTGACTGCTCACACTCATTCCAGCTATAGCCAGCAGACAAGACTTTCAACCCGTTAGTCTAGGCTGGATTTGAGCTCAAGTCTCAGAGAAAGTCTGGGGCCGATTTTCCTCTTTAATACATGGGCGTAAAGCATCGGATGGTTGGAGCGCAGATAGGAAAATCAGATTGTCTGCCTCCACAGGCCTGTGATCCTCCCCGCCCGATTTTCCTATCCCTGCCCCATCCGTATAATGCTTTACACCCACGCATCAAAGAGGAATATCTGCCCCACTGTAACTATATAGCGCATTTAACATAGTAAAACGTCCCAAGGCTGAGTGTCCCAGCACTGACTGTGTGTATAACAGGACTGAGTGTCCCAGCACTGATCTCAGGAGCGTTCTCGAATAAAATTTGCCACCAAGCCATATAAGGGGATATTGGGGCCAATGACTAAAAGCTTAGTCAAAGAGGTAGGTTTTAAGGAGCGTCTTAAAAGAGAGAGGTAGAGAGCCCATTGCAATACCCAGTCTGCTGAAGAGGGTACTTTACAGGGTATCTCTGATTTGGAGCATGTACATCAGAACCCATGGTGTGTGGTGTCAGCCTTAATTCGATGACATTACTTCCTGTGTGTACACAGTCAGATCAGTACTCACAACACTGAAGCAAGCAAATTGACGCCAATGTCCTAAAAAAAGACTTGCATTTATATAGCGCCTTTCACGACCACCAGACGTCTCAAAGCGCTTTACAGCCAATGAAGTACTTTTTAAAGTATAGTCACTGCTGTAACGGAGGAAATGCGGCAGCCAATTTGCGCACAGCAAGCTCCCACAAACAGCAATATGATAATGACCAGATAATCTGTTTTTGTTATGTTGGTTGACGGATAGACATTGGCCAGGAGACCGGGGATAACTCCCCTGCTCTTCTTCGAAATAGTGCCATGGGATCTTTTACGTCCACCTGAGAGAGCAGATGGGGCCTCGGTTTAATGTCTCATCCGAAAGACGGTACCTCCGACAGTGCAGCACTCCACTGGAGTGTCAGCCTAGCTTTATGTGCTCAAGTCCCTGGAGTGGGACTGGAACCCACAACCTTCTGACTCAGAGGCGAGAGTGCTACCAACTGAGCCACAGCTGACACCTAAGCAAACTGTTACTACATCCCAATTTTACTCTTTACACACTTAGTGCTGGGATACTCAGTCCTGTTACACACACACAGTCAGTGCTGGGACACTCAGTCCTGTTACACACAGTCAGTGCTGGGACACTCAGTCCTGTTACACACACAGTCAATGCTGGGACACTCAGTCCTGTTACACACACAGTCAGTGCTGGGACACTCAGTCCTGTTACACACACACAGTCAGTGCTGGGACACTCAGTCCTGTTACACACAGTCAGTGCTGGGACACTCAGTCCTGTTACACACACAGTCAATGCTGGGACACTCAGTCCTGTTACACACACAGTCAGTGCTGGGACACTCAGTCCTGTTACACACACACAGTCAGTGCTGGGACACTCAGTCCTGTTACACACAGTCAGTGCTGGGACACTCAGTCCTGTTACACACACAGTCAATGCTGGGACACTCAGTCCTGTTACACACACAGTCAGTGCTGGGACACTCAGTCCTGTTACACACAGTCAGTGCTGGGACACTCAGTCCTGTTACACACACAGTCAATGCTGGGACACTCAGTCCTGTTACACATACAGTCAGTGCTGGGACACTCAGTCCTGTTACATACACACAGGCAGTGCTGGGACACTCAGTCCTGTTACACACACAGTCAATGCTGGGACACTCAGTCCTGTTACACACACAGTCAATGCTGGGACACTCAGTCCTGTTACACACACAGTCAATGCTGGGACACTCAGTCCTGTTACACACACAGTCAATGCTGGGACACTCAGTCCTGTTACACATACAGTCAGTGCTGGGACACTCAGTCCTGTTACATACACACAGGCAGTGCTGGGACACTCAGTCCTGTTACACACACAGTCAATGCTGGGACACTCAGTCCTGTTACACACACAGTCAATGCTGGGACACTCAGTCCTGTTACACACACAGTCAATGCTGGGACACTCAGTCCTGTTACACATACAGTCAGTGCTGGGACACTCAGTCCTGTTACATACACACAGGCAGTGCTGGGACACTCAGTCCTTTTACATACACAGTCAGTGTTGGGCCATTCAGTCCTGTTATACACACAGTCAGTGCTGGGACACTCAGTCCTTTTACATACACAGTCAGTGTTGGGCCATTCAGTCCTGTTATACACACAGTCAGTGCTGGGACACTCAGTCCTGTTATACACACAGTCAGTGCTGGGACACTCAGTCCTGTTAAACACACAGTCAGTGCTGGGTCACTCAGTCCTGTTACACACACAGTCAGTGCTGGGACACTCAGTCCTGTTACACACACAGTCAGTGCTGGGACAAATAGCCCTGTTACACACACACACAGTCAGTGCTTTGACACTCAGTTTTGTTATACACACAGTCAGTGCTGGGACACTCAGTCCTGTTATACACACAGTCAGTGCTGGGACACTCAGTCCTGTTATACACACAGTCAGTGCTGGGATACTCAGTCCTGTTATACATATAGTTAGTCCGAGTCCCAGTCAGTGGTGGGATAAAGTAACTCACATTGGGAAATCTTCTTTCTAAGGTTTGAGGCCCTCTGCTGACTAATGGAGTTTCTGCTGGGGCCATGTGAACAGTTTGTTATAATGAGAGGTTTGTGTTTACAGTTTTCAACAGTAAAATCCAACTGTGCACTGTAAAAGTATTCTTTGTTTAAATTTTTTTTTAAATAAAACTGCCCTCAAATGCTAGAGGAAAAGTGCATTTTAATTGTAATTCCCTAATCAGAAAGAGCACTTTAATAAAATCAGGTTAACAGCTCTCTAAAATAGTGAACAAAGGTTCTCATACACTAATATCATGCAGTGTGAGTTGCTTTTTTTAAAGTCAGTTTCATGCAGGGGCTCTGTTCCATTTACCAATAAACACTATCCCTGATGGCAGGTAGCTTCAGCCTGCATATCTGTCACAGACACTAGTAATGTAGCACGTTCTGTGCTAAATTGTGCCGTGGAATATTTGAATTATCTTTGTACCTTATCACTGACTTTGAGGAGGTGTAAAGATGTGGGATGAATGTGGTCTTTATAAAGTGGCCACCTCCTCGTTCCCACAATCTGAGGCGCCTGACTTGCTCCGTTGGTTTTGACTCCAGGTGAAGTGGAAATTAGATCGGGGTTTGTGTGAAACTGTGACCCTTCACCTTTGGATCTCAAAAGTTCAAACCCAGCTCCGAAAGGTGGGATACATTTGTTTCTCTGCTGCTAAGGTTTCAAAGTGAAATGAATTGCGACCATCTCAATCTGGAACTTAGATACAGGGTTCATCTTGTATCTGGCACTGATTGACAGGAGCTTTTTGTGAAACATTTTTCATGGTTTTCTTGCTCCATCTCGTTCCTCCCCGCCCTCGCTGTGAGGATAGGCAGGTTACCTTGAGAGAGACTGGGTGCCTTACCTTCCATGTTTTACCCACCGCTTTGGGGACAATGCCAACATGATTTTTGTGCCAATGAAGATCCTCAATGAGGCGAGATCATTGATGGTGTTGTTGATTGGTTGCCTTGCCTAGCCTATATTTGTACCTCCCAGTGTACATGGCTAACACGAAGCAAGTCACCTTCAATCAGTCATAAATGGGATCTCCCAATCCCAGACACCTCTATCTATTATGAGCACAAGCCTCCCTCTTGCATCTTCTCCACTCTCTGCTTTTCCACACCATATGTGCCCTGTCACTGGCTGATCGATCGCTAACCAGATCCCAGGCTTCCGCCAACACTGCTCTGCAGATTTACTGCTGGGAGATTAACAAGACTGACCCCCAAGTGACAATTATCTTTAATTTCACCTCTCTTCTTACACGGCATTGCCCAACCTTCGGTTGGTGCCTCCAGGTAGAAGCTGGGTTGAGATCAGAACCACACTGTGTACCTCACCCAAGCAACTTTTTTTCATTTTAACTCTAGACATTGAGTGTCAGCGGGTCTTCCAATCGTGGAAGAGCCCAATCCTGCCCTTGCCCAATGTGCACACATGCAGGAGTCACTAGATAGCTATCAGGATCAGGAGCCTTCTCTTCACGAACTCAGGACCACTGAGGCCAATTGTAGCATCTCAACAAAGCCCTGGCTGCGATCAGGGGACTCCGCACAGACCAGGGATTGGTCACTTTTGGGCTACAGTGCACTCCCTCCCTGCAGAGTATCGGCACTCTGTCTCCCTGCAGTGTATTGGCACTCTGTCTCCCTGTAGTGTATCGGCACTCTGTCTCCCTGCAGTGTATCGGCACTCTGTCTCTCTGCAGTGTATTGGCACTCTGTCTCCCTGCAGTGTATCGGCACTCTGTCTCCCTGCAGTGTATCGGCACTCTGTCTCCCTGCAGTGTATCGGCACTCTGTCTCCCTGCAGTGTATCGGCACTCTGTCTCCCTGCAGTGTATCGGCACTCCCTCCCTGCAGTGTATCGGCACTCTGTCTCTCTGCAGTGTATCGGCACTCTGTCTCCCTGCAGTGTATCGGCACTCTGTCTCCCTGCAGTGTATCGGCACTCTGTCTCTCTGCAGTGTATTGGCACTCTGTCTCTCTGCAGTGTATCGGCACCCTGTCTCCCTGCAGTGTATCGGCACCCTGTCTCCCTGCAGTGTATCGGCACTCTGTCTCTCTGCAGTGTATCGGCACCCTGTCTCCCTGCAGTGTATCGGCACTCTGTCTCTCTGCAGTGTATCGGCACTCTGTCTCCCTGCAGTGTATCGGCACTCTGTCTCCCTGCAGTGTATCGGCACTCTGTCTCCCTGCAGTGTATCGGCACTCTGTCTCCCTGCAGTGTATCGGCACTCTGTCTCTCTGCAGTGTATCGGCACTCTGTCTCTCTGCAGTGTATCGGCACTCTGTCTCCCTGCAGTCTATCGGCACCCTGTCTCCCTGCAGTGTATCGGCACTCTGTCTCGCTGCAGTGTATCGGCACTCTGTCTCCCTGCAGTGTATCGGCACTCTGTCTCCCTGCAGTGTATCGGCACTCTGTCTCCCTGCAGTGTATCGGCACTCTGTCTCCCTGCAGTGTATCGGCACTCTGTCTCCCTGCAGTGTATCGGCACTCTGTCTCTGCAGTGTATCGGCACCCTGTCTCCCTGCAGTGTATCGGCACCCTGTCTCTCTGCAGTGTATCGGCACTCTGTCTCTCTGCAGTGTATTGGCACTCTGTCTCCCTGCAGTGTATCGGCACTCTGTCTCTCTGCAGTGTATCGACACTCTGTCTCTGCAGTGTATCAGCACTCTGTCTCTCTGCAGTGTATCGGCACTCTGTCTCTGCAGTGTATCGGCACCCTGTCTCCCTGCAGTGTATTGGCACTCTGTCTCTCTGCAGTGTATCGACACTCTGTCTCTGCAGTGTATCAGCACTCTGTCTCTCTGCAGTGTATCAGCACTCTGTCTCCCTGCAGTGTATCGACACTCTGTCTCTGCAGTGTATCGACACTCTGTCTCTGCAGTGTATCGACACTCTGTCTCCCTGCAGTGTATCGACACTCTGTCTCCCAGCAGTGTATCGGCACTCTGTCTCTGCAGTGTATCGACACTCTGTCTCCCTGCAGTGTATCGACACTCTGTCTCTGCAGTGTATCGGCACTCTGTCTCCCTGCAGTGTATCGACACTCTGTCTCTCTGCAGTGTATCGGCACCCTGTCTCCCTGCAGTGTATCGACACTCTGTCTCTCTGCAGTCTATCGACACTCTGTCTCCCTGCAGTGTATCGGCACTCTGTCTCTGCAGTGTATCGGCACTCTGTCTCCCTGCAGTGTATCGGCTCAGTTGGTAGCACTCTCGCCTCTGATTCAGAAGGCTGTGGGTTCAAGACCCACTCCAGAAACTTGAGCACAGAAATCTAGGCTGACACTCCAGTGCAGTACTGAGGGAGTGTTGCACTGTCGGAGGTGCTGTTTTTCGGATAAGATGTTAAACTGAGCCCCATCTGCTCTCTCAGGTTGACATAAAAGATCCCATGGCACTATTTTGAAGAAGAGCAGGGGAGTTATACCTGGTGTCCTGGCCAATATTTATCCCTCAATCAACATCACTAAAACAGTTGATCTGTCATTATCACATTGCTGTTTGTGGGAGCTTGCTGTGTGCAAATCGCTGCCACATTTCCTGCATTACAACAGCGACTACACTTCAAAATGTACTTCATTGGTTGTAAAGCACTTTGGGCCATCCGGTGGTCGTGAAAGGTGCTATATAAATGCAAGTCTTTCTTTTCTTTTGTAATCTAGGCAGCACCAGGTAGTTTCCTGAGACCACTATCTGCACAGCATTGCAGTTTACACTCTCTTTACATGTGTGTATGAATGTAAAACCTTTTCAAAAATGTGCCATTATCTCAGCGAGCGCAGAACAAGACACATATACGCTGGAAACTTCTTGGCAGCGATTTGCACCAGGTCACGAAATGAAATAGTACTGAGGTGTGTGGGTGTAAAAAAATGCAAGAAACTTGTCTCATTGAGGAATATTTTTGTGTAGAAATCAAAAGCTGTTAATACGCGATCTGTAACTATTTGTTACTGCCAGGACCGAGGGACAAGCAGATCATTCTGTGGGAAGACTGAGGCTGTATTGTTGCCTGGTGCTGAATGGATCCCGCAGAAATATTATAAAGAGTGACAGTCAGAGTTTAATGCTCTGAGTGCTGATTCCTAATGGGCTAAAAGTACAGTTAAGTAACAGCTGGGTCACATGGTGGTAAGTCAACGAGAGGCAATCTCCATTGCTGTGTTTAACAGAATTTCCACAGAGACATGTCCGTTGCCTATGGGTTATCAGTTTAAGTGGCCAGTGGGATAAATGCTATTATTTATGTGTGATGGTGGAGTTTCCCTCTTTCTTTCCAGTGCACAGCATGTCACCGATACTGTCACAAACCATTTATATTGCGGAGAGTGTTGTCGGTGCGAAGCGGTATTTTTAAAAATTCGTTCCTGGGATGTGGGCATCACTGGCAAGGCCAGCATTTATTGCCAATCCCTAATTGCCCTTGAGAAGGTGGTGGTGAGCTGCCTTCTTGAACCGCTGCAGTCCATGCAGTGAAGGTGCTCCCACAGTGCTGGTAGGAAGTGAGTTCCAGGATTTTGACCCAGCGACGATGATGGAACGGCGATATATTTCCAAGTTAGGATGATGTGTGACTTGGAGGCGATGATGTTCCCATGTGCCTGCTGCCCTTATCCTTCTAGGTGGTAGAGGTCACAGGTTTGGGATGTGCTGTCGAAGAAACATTGGCAAGTTGCTGCAGTGCATCTTGTAGATGGTACACACTGCAGCCACGGTGCGCTGGTGGTGGAGGGAGTGAATGTTTAAGGTGGTGGATGGAGTGCCAGTCAAGCAGGCTGCTTTGTCCCGGATGGTGTCAAGCTTCTTGAGTATTGTTGGAGCTGCACTCATCCAGACAAGTGGAGAGTATTCCATCACACTCCTGACGTGTGCCTTGTAGATGGTGGAAAGGCTTTGGGGAGTCAGGAGGTGAGACACTCGCCGCAGAATACCCAGCCTCTGTTCAAAAACCCTCCCCAGATACGGGAGCAGTTTTCAAGGATTGGAAAGAGTTGGATTGTGGAGTCTTGGATCTGGCCTTCAGAGAGAGTTTAGAGTTATCAAGGGAAAAGGTAATCTAAGGCATGAAAGAGGAACGTGAGCCTCTTTGAAGACATCTTTAGTAATGGAAGCGATGTAGGAGTTCCATTTGAGGTCATAGGAGATAGTGAGGCCAAAAACATCAATACATAGACAAAGGGTGGAGCCATCAAAGCTAGGAGTGGTAGCTGTTGGTTAGATTTGCAAAAGTCATGAAGAAACTGTGTGTTTGCAGAATGGGAAGAAACAAGATCTTCATTGGCCATTAAAGGGCATGAAGGAGATCAAGATGTAGTAATTCAACCATTGTCCTGCAGAAGGACTGTCGGTTGTGAGCTCTGAGAACTTGTAATATGAAGGAAGTTGATGATTGTAGGTTGGAATCATCAGTAAAAAAATGGGTTGAGATAATTAGCAAATTAATGATCATGAGCTTTTGTTACTTTTTATTGAAAAATCCCAGGTGAAGGGCCAAGGTTCATAGTGCAGTATCCTACCAAGGTTGCTGGCATAAATACAGAAATAGTGATTAGGCAGCGCCAAGCTTGGATTTCAGATGCCAGTAGATTATAGGAGGGAAGGAAAGAGTGTCATAGTTTTGGAACTTTGGGAAGGTAAGAGTTGGAGTAGGAGACTCTGGGAGGCCACAAATGCAGAATGCCAATGCAATGAGAATGGAGAGGGGGAACAGTGCCTAGATGAGGTATTTGGAGCTGAGCAGGAATGAGAGGAAAGCTCGGAGGAGAACTAACCACTGTAGTATTGATAACATAGAGACAAGAAAGATTGTAGTGGAGGTAGAGAGGTTGCAGAAGGATTTAGAGGTGAGAGATGGACCACCAGATAGCAAGCCTGACTCATGTCCACAAAGAGGCCACTTGTCCTTCGCTAATTCAGTTCATCTGGGCCCTTAACAGGTATTGGAGAGAGACTATCAAAATAATTTGGATCGATTCAAAGGTAGATTTTATAGCTGCCCTGACATACTGCACCACTCAGTTTCAACAATTCTATGTTAGGTTACTGGTGGATCCATCCATAAGTAAAATCTGCTTCATCCAGACCCTCCTTCAGCTGTGCTGACACATCACGATTGACTTTGAATCCACAGTAATGCTGCCTTGGCTGGAGGCTGTGGATTCAAGCTGCTTGGTAGTCCAGCTGTCTTGGTTGAGAGCTGATGCCAACAGAGGTGAGAAGCTAAGAAATAGTTAGGCAAAGACTTCGAGGTGATCTGAATTCAATTGCTGCAAATTACCTCAGTAAGTCTAGTGCAGGGAACAAGAAAATCAGCCTGAGTCTCTTGCTCCTGATTGCTCCCCAGTGACTTCTGCTGGAAACAACATGTGTGGACCCCCAGAGGAAAGAGTGGGGCTTGTCTATGATGTCTTCCTTGGCCAAGTACTCTGTCGACACTGTCTAGCAAATGTGCAAGCAATGTCCTTATATGTAGGGTTGCCAACTCTGATTGAATCTATTCCTGGAGGTTTCATCACATGATCGCCTGCCTCCAACCGCCCCGCCCCCACACTCCCGCCATTGGTCACCCGACATGTCCATCCCCACAGCCAATGTTCTCTCTAATTTTTTGGGGTACGCGGCCCCATTAACGGTCTGTGCAGCCCATTCAAATTTCCACACATGTGCGGTTTTTCCATTGTAAAGCTGGCAAGCGGTCTGCGCGGGACCTCCAGACAGCAGCGCGGCCGCACAACTTAACGGGAACATTGCTTACGGTGCCCTGCCTTCCCACGCCAATCGGAAAGCAAACTGACTCTTTGGTGCCCAATTGGATGTATCTTGACTGTCAGTCAAACAGCCTTTTCCCCCCATCTCCAATATTTTTATAACTAATAAACAGAAGAGTTCAAAGAAAATGAAAAAAACACAATTTTGTTTTAATGCCCCTCTGATTTTTCTCCCAGGGTTGCTCACAGCAGTGTCCTGGAGATTAATCTTCAATTCCAGGAGACTCCAGGCCAATACTGGAGGGTTGGCAACCCTACTAATATGTGAGATACTTGAGGTCAGCAGATTCCCATGGGACTATACCCCTGCTGAGTCAGCACCTTCTGGAAAAGAGAGACAGAACATTGGAGGGGAGGCGGGGGGGAGGTGGGGTGGGGGGTGGGTGGCGAAACGTAAAAGATACACAGTGGAGGGAGAGGTGGCTTATGAATGGGAAGAGGCCATAAGCCACCTTTTGGATGTTTTCCACGCGTAGCTCAGTACTGTATCACATTGATATCACATGTTTGTGCACTATTATTTGGAGATGCATTTTAAGTCTTTACAAGCAGGTTTAGTTTGAATGTTGTGTACATACCCAATGCGGGTGGAGCATTACTCGTTATGTCAGATGATGCATGTTTCTGGAACTACGAGCTTTGCAGTGAAGCTGGGGTTTTTTGTGTGGACTTTGTGGGTATGTTAGTGCTGGAGAATGGAACACTTTCTATTTCAGAAAATGCTGGAAATACTCAGCAGGTCAGGCAGCATCTGTGGAGAGAGAAACAGAGTTAGCGTTTCAAGTTGATGACCTTTCATCAGAAGTGGAAGAAGTTAGAGATTAAACTCTACTCTCTGTTGCAGTTTCAAGAGTGCCCTTTTCCTCACCACACTTTCAAAGTCAGATTGCAAATTGAGTGCTGAATTGGAGGCAGTTTTTGTGCTGTGGGCCTGTTTGGCACTGGGTTGGGACTGCCCCAGACTCATTTCAGGAACCTCTTGCTCTTGTCAAAGCTCCAAGGGCGTTCATATAGTTGCTAAACAGTGGGAGCAGCCAGTGAAGGAGCACTTAGTGAAGCACATGTTGAGATGTCCTGTGGCATGTGATTCCATTGCCGGGATGCAGAACCAACAGGAATGGCATCTCGCCAGTCATAACCCACAGCAGTAAGCGGCAGCCATAACCCACAGCAGTAAGGCACTCGATGATACTTTGGCAAATAAAATAAATACTCCGGGTAAAATAGATGACAGAAAGCAGAACAAGATTTCTTGTTGTGGAAAACCTGGAAAAAAAATGTAGTTTGAAAATTTGGGCGGGCAGTGTTTGTTTCTTCCCTTCTACGTTTATGCTCTCCAGAAGAATCTCTGCAGACCGTTGGTGTAATAGCAACTTAGGTTGTAAAGTGTTAATTGTGCATGCTTTGAACGCTTCAGCAAATCCCATTTAAATTGCATGTAGAGAAATTAGGGATTTCAGTCTTTTTGGGAAGTATTAGATCCATGATATCAGAGTGCTTTATTGAATATTTTATTGACTGTCTCGTTGACCTTTGCCGACCTGACTGACATGCTAAGTTTCTCTCTAGCTAGAGACAGCGTGTCAGGTCGGATTAGGCAGTCTAGCATTCCTTTTCCTATTCTTCCTGCGAATCAACTCGCTCCCAGTAGGCACACTCTGTACGACCACATCAGGAGAGCAGGAGACTCCAGTCAGAGTGGCGGTGGGGGTGGGGGTGCGGGGGCTGAGAGATGGAAATAGAAGGCTTGGTGTTTTAAGGTGGAAATTTTTTAAAGAGGAATATATCTCTCTGATGTTTCCCGTTTTAATCGTACTCTTTTTTTGTGGGATTGCGCATTTCTGCTTGACAATACTCAGCTTTGCAAGCTCGTGGAGTGTCTGTCCGCAGAGGTTGTCTAATAGAACCCAGGTGCATGTTTAGAAAGCGGCAAAGGATTCGAGTTATGTTAAGGCAGCACGGTCCACATTTTAAATGAAAGTAAACCCCAATATGTGGTGACAGAATTGAAGCGGGTTTGGTGAATCTTGCATTTACAGTGAAGGTTGGCTCAGGTTCGACTCTCTCACACTGTGAGGCTGACAGCTTGGTGTCTTGGTTGACACTGACATGGGCACCCATTCCCCCTCCAGTCTTCTCCTTTTCTGAAGACGTTGGCTCGCAATGGCCTATGGTTTCATGAGCGCCAGTATCATTCCTACACCCCACCCAGGGTCAGGAATCAGGGCTAAAAAAAAATGTTGCAAACACACGCTCCCTGCTGCGAGCGCAGGATTACGGAATTACCCCTCATACCTGCTGCCTCTTGGGATCAGTTAGGAAAACACAGACTGGGATTAAACCGAGGACCTTCCTGGTCTCCGTGTATTCACTAACTAGGGGTAATTTTATGGATTTGTGCTCCCTGCATGGAGCTTTGCTCACCTGGAGCACATATCAGGAATTCATTTCTTTTGTAAACTGATACCCTGGCTACTGAGCCTAATGAATCTGGCAAGTGTACTTTAACACTACTGTGTGAGACTAGTGCTGGAAGACACGCACTCACACACTCTCCAGCACAGTAACTAATGCAACACAAAAGAATCTTTAAAATGCCTCTCGTGGAATTGCTAGGCTTTGTATTTTAGCAGGGACCAGGGGCTGCGCTTTTATAATTAATGTGATTTCACATTTAATTTCATTCTTTAGGTATATTGAGTTTTGAGTCTGTCCACCCTTGAATGCTTAGACTACTTTTAACTCATCTGCCCCCAGTCCTTTGGCTCCAATTTTTTATATATATAAATATATGGAGGCTTTTTGGCGTGAGTTGGATGGCAGGCAGGGTGGGTTGCATGCTGGGCTGGGTGGGTTGGCGTGCTAGAGGGAGGTGTTTGATGGGCCAAGTAGCCTTGCTGCATCCTTGAGTTTTTTCTATGGTCCCAAGAATGGCTCAGTACCACACCAGGTTGTGCATTTATCTACTGCACCACTAGGGGAGCTCTTTCCCCCTCACATTTTTTACCAGCAGGAGAGGGGGATGCTGTTGGACTGCACAACATGAGTGACAAGAGGACCAGGCTGCCCCACTTCCCCAGCAGAATGAAAATAACGGAGATCAGGGATCCTGTAACAGGAAACTAAATTACATAGAAAACATAATAGAGCCCTAACAGCACAGTGCTTAAATGAAAGATTAGGGTCCATCAACAAATAGCAGTCACAGTGACCTCAACAATTAGACCTGCCTTAACCATGTCACTGAACTTGCCTTCTCATTTTGCTTTGGGCCTTGAGGATATCCTGGACTGTGCTGGGTCTAATAAAATGCTCTCTGGGACAGGATTAAAACCAAATTTATCTGAAGCATATATCCCTATGTAAATAGAAGTTCACAACTACTCGGGGAGGGTGGGATGTTAGTCTTCACCCTCCTCCCAAAATATTTGGAAGTAAATGAATTTCCCGTCGCTCTGGCTGTTCGAAGGCGACGGGAAGCTGGTACTTTGGCCTTTGGAAGAGTGCAGCCAGTACCCTGGCTGACCCTGTGACACAGGCTGTATTCACAGCAGCTGCCTTACCAGTATTCTCTATTTCCCAAAATGGCAGCTGCGTGGACAGCCTGGCTTTTTTTCCCCCTTGTGTTGTTGTTTCGTTTGTGGTTTTACATCTTCGATGTTTTTTTAAATATTTATCTGGAACTGTTGATTTGTACGGCATCTCCACTCGTAAACATTTCAACTCTGGAGCCAAGCTGTGCTGAATAGACCCAGGCTGTCTGTGAACTCCCGACTCGTTCAGGACCAGTGGAAATCAGAACTGGACAAGGCATCAGAAGCAGAAGAGGGAACGGGGCGTTGGGGGCAAGCCAATCAGGAACGGGCATCTGACATTTGCTTTGTGGCTGATGAAAATTCATTGAGAACCTTTATCACATCACGTCTGGAGGAGTCCAAAACAAGGGGGCGTAACCTTAAAACTAGAGCCAGGCCGTTCGGGGGTGACGTCAGGAAGCACTTCTTCACACATAGGGTAGTGGAAATCTAGAACTCTCTCCCCCAAAAAGCTGTTGAGGCTGGGGGTCAATTGAAAATTGTTGTAGGCAAGGGTATTAAGGGCTTTGGAACCAAGGCAGATGGAGTTAAGATACAGGTCAGCCATGATCTAATTGAATGCCGGAACAGGCTCAAGGGGCTGAATGGCCTACTCTTGTTCCTATGTTCCTAAAATGTAATCCCTCGTCATCATAAGCCACAAAAATACGTTAAAAAAAAATCTTTATTAGTTGTCCTGTTTAAATCTTAGGCAACCTACTCAAAAAGAGGACTATCTGGTCCAAAAGATGAATGGGAACTGTAAATGTAAGCCCAGCCCATTTATGAACTGATTCCGGCCCACTGTAGACCCAGGACAACGCCCACCAATTCCAAGCGAGCTTCACACATTTTAGTTTAAAATTGCACCAATTCTTATGCCCCTAAATCTTTTTAATAAAAAAAAAATATTCCCAGCATGATGTGTTCAACAGGGTTTGTGATCCTTCTCCCTAATACTGAAGTGTTATACTGGCCAAGAACGTTGTGCAGATTGGAAAACATAATGGGGTTGAGTTTCCGCTCCTTTACGCCAGTAATATCAGTGCAATCCGGGCGGAATCGGCCGAACCAGCGCAAAAGATTGGGGAATTTTAAAAGTAGGTGAGTTACGCCGCAAACCACTTGCGTTCATGTTTTCCATGATGTTTTCCGTTGGTTTAAGATTAAATTTGCTGGATCAGGCCCCACCCACAAAACTGGCCACACCCCCAGGTCGACATTGCGAGATTCCGCCAATTGCGCTGGTTCGGGAAGGCTCTTCAAAATGCACTCATTTTCTTAGGCAGACAGGCACCAGCATTAAAGTTTTTTCCAAATCAAAAAATATTTAATTTACTAAGAAACCGACCAGTGTACACCAATGAAAGTAGTAAATGGTTCAGTATAGCTTTTAAGTAATTTTCAGTGATTTTAAATCAGGTAACTCACAGGTGGAGGACTGGACCCTCTTACTAAAATTGCTTATTTTTTGTGATAACCTCTTTTAATAAAGCTGAAAATGGGTTTAGCACTCTTAAATACATCAAGGAATGCTTTTTAATGGAATGGAAATAAAAAAAAGAAACGATTACGTTCTATTACACTGCCCGATTGCGCTGGTTCATTGAAGATTTTACATTTGTGATTATGCAAATGATTTTTAGCTGAAACTTGAACTGTATCCTCATCAGCGTAAAGTGGAAACTGTACCCCAAAATATATAGTGGCAGAACAATGGGAGATGAGATTTAATGTAGCCAGTGTAAAGTACTGCACCCCATGAATGATGTTGAAATAGCCAAGGACAAAAAGCAAAAGGGACCTAGGAGTTGTATAGAGTCAACACTCAACATGCCCAACCAACACAGAGCAGCTGCCAACAAAGCCAACTTAATGCTGAACTACAAAGCCGGAAGAGCAGAGTACAAGTCAGAGGAAGACATGACCAAATTGTATATTGCGCTGTTCGGACCGCACTTTGAGTACTGTGCCCAGGTCTGGTCACCGAGACACACTGGAGACATTCAAACGCTAGAGGTAGGGTTGCCATCTCTGGTTGGACGTATTCTTGGAGGTTTCATCACATGACCTCCCGTCTCCCACTGCCCCGCCCCCACGCTACCACCATTGGCTGTCCAACACCTCCATCCTCACGGCACAACGCCTTCCCATGGTCAATTGAGAAGCGAACAGACTCTTTATCATTACCCGATTGGATGATTCTCAACTTCAGTTAAACAGCCCTTTTTCCCATCTGAGTCAACACTACACTCGCTGGTCCATTCGCAACCTGAGCCATCTGAGGACCTTAAAATAAAGAAACAATAAAGGGATAGGCAACTCCTTGGGTAAGTGTCTTCATTGTGTCGGCCCTGGCTCAGTTGGTGGCACCCTCGCCTCTGAGTCAGAAGGTTGTGGGTTCAAGTCCCACTCCAGACACTTGAGCACAAAAATCTAGGCTGACACTCCCAGTGCAGTACTGAGGGAGCGCCGCACTGTCGGAGGTGCCGTCGTTTGGATGAGACATTAAACCGAGGTCCCGTCTGCTCTCTCAGGTGGACGGAAAAGATCCCATGGCACTATTTCGAAGAAGAGCAGGGAGGAGTTATCCTCGATGTCCTGGCCAATACTTATCCCTCAATCAACATCACTAAAATAGATTATCTGGCCATTATCACATTGCTGTTTGTGGGAGCTTGCTGTGCACAAATTGGCTGCCGCGTTTCCTACATTAAAACAGTGACCACACTTCAAAAGTACTTCATTGGCTATAAAGCACTTTGGGACGTCTGATGGTCGTGAAAGGCGCTATAGAAATGCAAGTCTTTCTTTTCACTGACAAGTATTTAAATGGACAGATGTATAGTATAATTATCATCCTCTTTAAATACTGATCAGGGACAGTAAGAAAGAAAGACTTGCATTTATATAGCTCCTTTCATGACCTCAGGACGTCCCAAAGCGCTTTACAGCCAATGAAGCATTTATGAACTGTAGTCACTGTTGTAACGTAGGATGTTCTTAGTACTTGCCAATAAAGTTACCTTCCCCTTTAAGTAGCGAGAAGGGTGGTGGCAAACATCAAATTAAATTCATCCAGAACAGTAACTGCATCCAATCAACCAAAATGGTATTGTTATATATAATGGTCACCATGCCAACTGTTTGGTATTGTGTCAATGGCTCTTTTGCTGAAGTGGCTTTATTTATTAATATTTTTAATTTATCTGATGACATTTCTCAGACCCAGGAGATTGCGCCTTTCTGACAGCCTGTCTTTTATTATTTTGCTCTTTTTTTTAAAAAAAAAGCTGAGAAAAAGACGAGCCTTGCTTAAAAAAAAAGGTCTTGGAGGGTTCAGAGCTGAAGGTGGGTATGAGAGCGGTGAGCTGCTAGCTTGTCTGATCACCCACGCATCTCTCTCGCCCAGGGAGCTTATAAAACTTTGATGGAGAAATTAGGTTGTTGTTCATCTTGCACCTTACTGCTCATAGTATTGACAGTACCAGTGAACAGCTTCAGGCAGAGAGGGTTCAGCGTTCTCCGCGCTATTCCGGCTCTCCGCTCCCAACAACATCAGAAGTGTTTTAACAGGGTTTTAATGGGCAGCCTCTGTGGCTCCTTGGAGGGTTGCAAATAGCTACAGTGAAAAGCCATTTCTGCTGATTAGAATTGACATGCCCTCCTTTCTCATCCAGCTGCCTCTTGCTCCTGCGACCACTGCACTGGAGACGATACTATATACAGCAAAAGCTTTTCTGACATGCAAACGTCTCAGTTAACCATTTCAATTACAGGTTCCTTCTCCCGCAAGCCCCCCGTCAAAGAAAGGGTTCAATTCCCACCACCGACATAAAATTGGGTTTGGGTCTTACTGGCAAAATCAAACAGAAAATGATAGGAATACCCAACAACTTCTGCAGCATCTGGAAAGGCAAGAGATGGTTGAATGCTTCTTTGTCCAAATAGAGCAGCGCACAGTCTGGTTTTGGCAAGCACTTTAATTTGCATGGAGCGATGTGTGAACCTCATGACATACAGCCAGGCTCAGAAACACATGTATAATTTGCATATGAGCTGTTGAACTGGGAACACGGTTTTAAAACAAAACCAAGAGTGACGACCTCACTGGAATTTTAAAGCTGGTTCAAACGCACCTTTCACTGTGTCAGCTGTGGCTCAGTGGGTAGCACTCTCGCCTCTGAGTCAGAAGATTGTGAATTCAAGTCCCACTCCAGGGACTTTAGCACAAAATCTAGGCTGACACTCCAGTGCAGTACTGAGGGAGTGCTGCACTGTCGGAGGTTCCGTCTTTTGGATGAGACGTTAAACCGAGGCCCTGTCCGCTCTCTCAGGTGGATGTAAATGATCCCATGGCACTATTTCAAAGAAGAGCAGGGGAGTTACCACCGGTGTCCTGGCCAATATTTATCCCTCAACCAACACCTTAAAAAACAGATTATCTGGTCATTATCATATTGCTGTTTGTGGGAGCTTGCTGTGCGGAAATTGACTGCCACGTTTCCTACATTGCAAAAGTGACTACACTCCAAAAGTATTTAATTGGCTGTAAAGTGCTTTGGGACAGCCTGAGGTCGTGAAAGGCGCTATAGAAATGCAAGTCTTCCTTTCACTGAAGTACAAATCGAAAATGCAGGGCCAGTCAGTATCTGAAAGGAAGACAGGCTAACATTTCAGGTGGGTTCTGAGACATGAGCTGGTCTTTATTCTTCCAGTTGTCTTGTGCCCTGCTGTGGTTTTCCACCACTTTCTGTTTCATTTCTGATTTTCAGCACTTGCGGTTCTTTTTCAAACTCCACAACTTGGTCTTAAAAATGTTAATTCTTTCAGATAATATTTTTCCCCATTTTACACCTACACCCAAGTGTTTCTCTTGTTGCCTATTCACTGTCCTGAACTGAGAAAGGCATGATTGAGACATAACGAGTTGGGCTCCACCAGTTACCCACCCACCCAGTCCCCTCCGTTCCCAGGGAACGGGATGCCCCATTTCCACGGTGTGTTCGGTCTCACAGCTTAGCAGACATTAGACACAACTCACTCAACCAAAGCAAGTAAGTTCAAGTGACCAGCAGCCCTGCTGCTGTGGGTCATCTCAATATTATGTTAGTATCCACCCCAGTATAGGGAGTAGAGACCTACCAAACAACAACAACTTGCCTTTATATAGCACCTTTAACATAGTAAAACATCCCAAGGTGCTTCGCAAGAGCGTTATCAGACAAAATTCGACACCAAACCACATAAGGAGATATTAGGACAGGAAGAGGTAGGTTTGAAGGAGCTTCTTAAAGGAGGAGAGGTAGAGAGGTTTAGGGAGGGAATTTGAGAGCTTTGGGCCCAGGCAGCTGAAGACATGGCCGCCAATGGTGGAGCGATGAAAATCAGGGATGCGCAAGAGGCCAGAATTGTTGGAGGGCTGGAGGTGGTTACAGGGATAGAGAGGAGCAAGGCCATGGAGGGATTCAAAAACAGCAGATAAAGGGGAAGAAGTCTAATATTGTACTGTCCTGAATGTGGTGTTTGTGACAAAGTATAGGTAGGAAATGAACTGCCAATTAAACCTGTGAGGTTTGTTTTATTTGCTTTTAAATCTGTCCATTTTTTTTTTATATTCGTTCCTGGGATGTGAGCATCACTGGCAAGGCCAGCATTTATTGCCCATTCCTAATTGCCCTTGAGAAGGTGGTGGTGAGCCACCTTCTTGAACCGCTGCAGTCCTTGTGGTGAAGGTACTCTCACAGTGCTGTTGGGGAGGGAATTCCAGGATTTTGACCCAGCGACGATGAAGGACTGGCAATATATTTCGAAGTCAGGATGGTGTGTAATTTGGAGGGAAACTTGGAGGTGATGTTGTTCCCGTGCGGCTGCTGCCCTTGTCTTTCTAGGTGGAAGAGGTCGCGGGTTTGGGAGGTGCTGCCGAAGAAGCCTTGGCGAGTTGCTGCAGTGCATCTTGTAGATGGTACACACTGCAGCCACGGTGTGCCGGTGGTGGAGGGAGTGAATGTTTAAGGTGGTGGATGGGGTGCCAATCAAGCAGGCTACTTTGTCCTGGATGGTGTCGAGCTTCTTGAGTGTTGTTGGAGCTGCACTCATCCAGGCAAGGGGAGAGTATTCCATCACACTCCTGACTTGTGCCTTGTAGATGGTGGACAGGCTTTGGGGAGTCAGGAGGTGAGACACTCGCCACAGAATACCTAGCCTCTGACCTATTCTTGTAGCCACAGTATTTATGTGGCTGGTCCAGTTAAGTTTCTGGTCAATGGTGACCCCCCCAAGATGTTGATGGTGGGGGATTCGGCGATGGTAATGCCGTTGAGTATCAAGGGGAAGTGATTAGACTCTCGCTTGTTGGAGATAGTTATTGCCTGGCACTTGTGTGGCGCGAATGTTATTTGCCACTTATCAGCCCAAGCCTGAAAGTCATCCAGGTCTTGCTGCATTCAGGCATGGACTGCTTCATTATCTGAGGAGTTGCGAATGGAACTGAACACTGTGCAATCATCAGTGAACATTCCCATTTCTGACCTTATGTTGGAGGGAACGTCATTGATGAAGCAGTTGAAGATGGTTGGGCCTAGGTCACTGCCCTGAGGAACTCCTGCAGCGATGTCCTGGGGCTGAGATGATTGACCTCCAACCACCACAACCATCTTCCTTTGTGCTAGGTAAGACTCCAGCCAGTGATTCCCATTGACTTCAATTTTACTAGAACTCCTTGATGCCACACAAGGTCAAATGCTGCCTTGATGTCAAGGGCAGTCACTCTCACCTCACCTCTGGAATTTAGCTCTTTTGTCCATGTTTGGACCAAGGCTGTAATGAGGTCTGGAGCCAAGTGGTCCTGGTGGAATCCAAACTGAGCATCGGTGAGCAGGTTATTGATGAGTAAGTGCCACTTGATAGCACTGTCGACGACACCTTCCATCACTTTGCTGATGATTGAGAGTAGACTGAGGGGCAGTAATTGGCCGGTTTGGATTTGTCCTGCTTTTTGTGAACAGGACATACCTGGGCTGTTTTCCACATTGTCGGGTAGATGCTAATGTTGTAGCTGTACTGGAACAGCTTGGCTAGAGGTGCGGCTAGTTCCGGAGCACAGGCCTTCAGCACGACAGCTGGGATGTAGTCAGGGCCCATAGCCTTTGCTGTATCCAGTGCACTCAGCCGTTTCTTGATATCACGTGGAGTGAATCGAATTGGCTGAAGAATGGCTGAAGATGGTGGGGAACTCAGGAGGAGGCCGATATGGATCATCCACTCGGCATTTCTGGCTGAAGATGGTTGCAAACGCTTCAGCCTTGTCTTTTGCACTCGCGTGCTGGGCTCCGTCATCATTGAGAATGGGGATATTCCTGGAGCCTCCTCCTCCCATTAGTTGTTTAATTGTCCACCACCATTCACGACTGGATGTGGCAGGACTGCAGAGCTTTGATCTGATCCGTTGATTGTGGGATCGCTTAGCTATGTCTATAGCATGCTGCTTCCGCTGTTTAGCATGCATGTAGTCCTGTGTTGCAGCTTCCCCAGGTTGGCACCTCATTTTTAGGTACACCTGGTGCTGCTCCTGGCATGCTCTTCTGCACTCTTCACTGAACCAGGGTTGGTCCCCTGGCTTGATGGTAATGGTAGAGTGAAGGATATGCCGGGCCATGAGGTTACAGATTGTGGTGGAATACAATTCTGCTGCTGCTGATGGCTCACAGCGCCTCATGGGTGCCTAGTTTTGAGCTGCTAGATCTGTTCTGAATCTATCCCATTTAGCACCGTGGTAGTGCCACACAACACGATGGAGGGTGTCGTCAGTGTGAAGACGAGGTTTCGTCTCCACAATGACTGTGCGGTGGTCACTGCTTCACTGCTACCAATGCTGTCATGGACAGATGCATCTGCGACAGGTAGATTGGTGAGGATGAGGTCAAGTAGATTTTTCCCTCGTGTTGGTTCTCTCACCACCTTCCGCAGTCCTAGTCTGGCAGCTATGTCCTTCAGGACTCGGTCAGTAGTGGTGCTACCTTGCCCATGTTCAACCTGAAGCCATGAGACCAGATTTATTTAATTAACTGAATTTACATTCCCCAGCTGCTGTGGTGGGATTAAAACTCACGTCTCTGGTTCATTAGACCAGGCCTCTGGATTACTATTCCAGTAAGCTACCCCCTATGCTACCATTCCTGTGGAATCATTGAATCATGTACAGAAGTATATCCTGTTCTACTAGAATTGGGCAAATCTATTGAACTTCAGAAATAGGAATACGAGTAGGCATTCAGCTCCTCGAGACTGCTCCGCCATTCAATAAGATCATGGCTGATCTACCTCAACTCCACCTTCCCGCACTATCCCCATATCCCTTGATTCCTTGTAAGACATTAACACTGAGGCACATTGTGCCATGGAATGTTCAGACGCGGGTTTGGGTCTTTGATTCCCCACATGGCTGGGTTACAGAGGGAGGGAGGAGAGCTGATGTCATGCACATGCTGTAACATGGTGCAAAATTGACGAGCTCACTCCGTGAGGTGACAGGACGGGAAGCTGTGCAGGACCAGGGTGCAGTTCTGAGGCAGGGCTGAATGAAGCACAATGTTGGGGTGGGAGGAGGCTCACGTGGAGCATAAACACCGGCACAGTCCAGTTGGGCCGAATGGCCTGTTTCTGTGCTGTACATTCTGCGTAATTCTATGAGCCAAATTTTGCTGTAGCAGGGCATCTAACGGCATCTGCTGTTAGTTAGACTTGCCCTTGCCCGTTTACGTTTATAGATAAATTAGCTACTACAAGAGATCAGTTAAAAGAAATAAATGGCTGAGCATGGGAGCAAATGAAAAAACAAATTAAAAATAGCCTTTTGAATGAGGAAACTATGACGCAGCTTTAATGTAGCAGTAGACTGTCAGCTCCTTACGCACCATAAATAATTGAGGGTGATACTTATTCAGAAACATCAGCTCTGTTAGTTTTCTGGGATGGGAGGATAACTCCACCACTCAGCCCCTTTACCAAACAGGAGAAAACTTTTACCAGTCTCAGCAAGCGGTTAATATGACAGGGAGAAAATAAAATGGAAAGTGCACAGAAAGTTTGTTCGTATAAACTCATGGGGCTGTTAGAGTCCTGACTCTGCAATGCAGGTTTGCTGTTTGAAATGTGGCTCAATTGATGTTATAATTAGGGGTTTGTAATAATGATGAGACCTTGTAATAGTGAGAGATAATAAGCGGAGGTGGAAGTAGGCGATCTTTGTGATGGAGAGGACATAGGGTCAGAAACTCAGCTCAGGATCATACAGGCCACCGAGGTTCCAAACAGTCTGGTTTCAGCCTGAGACAGTTGTCGAGGAGTCAGTGGTAAGAGAGCGGAGTTTGTGGCAGGGGCTGAAAGTGATGGCTTCAATCCTCCCAGTGTTTAGCTGAGGAGGTTAAGACCCATCCAAGACAGGATGTCAGACAAGCAGTTTGGCAGCACAGAAGCAGTGGAGGGGTCAAGACAGATGGTGGAGATTAGCTTGGTGCCCTCAGTGCACTTGTGAAAGCTGACCCCATCTGTGCAGATGATGGGGCAGCATGTAGATGAGGAAAAGGGCGGGGGGGGGGCGGTGGCATCAAGGATGGATCCTTAGCGGATTCCAGAGATGATGGTGCAGGAGTGGAAAGAGAAGCTATTGCTAAAGATGCTCTGAATAAGATTAGATAGGTAAAAATGGAACCAAGTGAGGGCCATCCCACTGAACTAGACAATGGAAGAGAGGAGGTGGAGGAAGATAGTGTGATTGACTGTGTCAAAGGCTGTAGAAATGGTGAGGTGGCATAGCACTGCACAGTCAGGTAAAATGTTGTTCGTGTCTTTGGATAGGGCTGCTTCAGTACTGTGCGAGTGGCAGATTGAAGAGATTCAAACAAGCAGTTGAGAGAGATGGGCATCAAACTAGGAGGCAACAACACATTCATGAACAGTAGCGAGTAAATGGGAGTTGGAGATGCGGCAGTAGTTAGCAAGGATAGAGGAGTGAAAGGTGGGTTTTTTGAGGAGGGTGTGATGACAGTGGTTTTGATAAAGGGAGGGGAGACACTGCCTGAAGAGAGGAAATCCATTTACAATGTCAACAAGCATGGGGGCCAAGTAGGGAAGTTGGTGTGAATAGGGTTGAAGGAGCAGGAGGTAGGACTCATGGAAGGGGACTTGAAGTTGACAGGGGGCATGGGGACGGGGGAAGCAATGGAGGCAGCAGAATGGATGGTCTCTATCTTGGTGACAAAGTGATCCTCACGCTGGTTGTTAGAGTTGAAGGTGGAGGGAGAAGCAGGGAGTCACTTTGAATCCAGATTGAGTCATGTAGGAGAAAGGTGGATTCATTAGTGGTTTCCCAGTGAGTTAGTGTTAAAGGCACCATCAGTGTAGCACCAAGACACACACACACCAAAGGGTCCTAGTTTCAAGCCCCAGTCTCTGCTGAGTTAGCTCATCCCAGCCAAAGCAACAGTTGGGAGGTTGCATTTAGTGTCAGAGCCTCCAGACTAGGGCATGGAAAAATCTGGCTCCTGCTCCCTGTGACTATCCCTGCTGAAAGGTGTGTGTGTATGGACATTAGTGGAGTACAGTGTCTGTCAAGTCTAGCTTTCCATGGGTGAATTGCCTACTGGCATTCCCTCTCTGGGCTGATACACTACAAATGGTTATTTGAGCCGGGTAGCAGAGAGTGGTCAATATCTATAGAACAGACCCCAGCAAGGAGTCACTGGCTTCAGGAGGGAAGAGGGTAAATGGGGCAGAAAGTTGGGAGGGGGTAGAGTTCATTACACTCTTCTGCAATTCAATACTGAAAGTGACTACCCTGTGAACTCTGTACATTCGCTGTTAATTAGTATCATCCTCGTCTAATTTATTATCCTTAGGATTCATTCCACAAACAGTGTTGCACAGTCTTATTTCGGACTTGTGATTCTCAGCACTAAACTCATTACAGTTACATTTTGCCTCTGACACAGTACACAGTAGCCCTCTGTGTCTCTCACATGCTTTTCATTCTGAAATCTCACGCCTCATAATGTCATGACCTTGGAATTCATAGGTTTATGACCTGTTTTTTTTAAATTGTTTTTAACCCTGAGTTCACCAGTCATGCCCCTTCACTCAGCAGCTAGCTTATCATTTATCTCACTCTGGTATTCTTCCCAAAGGGATCTTGTACCTGTGGACAAGTACCTCCAAGAATGCAGAGTGGGCGGAATAAGATTGCATGAGGAACATCAATTTTTTCCCCCTCTGATTCTGTACGATCCCATGAGTTCAGGAAGCTATCCAGTACCTCGTCCAAGTGGTCATTCTACAGATATGAGCCTTGACCATTTATTGAGCCATGAGTAGCTCTCGATGCGATCACCCACAATCGTACGACTGGATATAAGCATGCCCGGTTGGCTTGCAATACTTGTGCCATGGGGACATTTCTCCTTGAAAGAAATGCAGTCAATCAAAACCACAGGATGAAGTGAAGCCAGGCTCGCTCCCAGTGTCCACCCATGTCCAGCAGGAGTCACTGAGCAGCTCTGTATACCAATAACACTCAGGCCAGTTGTAGTTCTCCCACAGCTGGGGTCAGCTAATTGAGTGCAGACCAGGGCTCGAACCTGGGGACCTTCGATTGCAGTCATTTGATGGATGGTGTCATTTCATTAGGAAGCGTTCAGACTCGCAGGGTGTCTGAAAGGGCCTGGGAGCAGGCTACTCTGCAAACCCCTCCTGCAGTGCCATCATTTTGGACTCTGTTGTGAGTTTTTGACATGGACATGCTGAGGCACAGACTTTTATAATCTGCTATTTGTGTTCTTATCTTGGTTATTTCTTTCAAAAGAGATTTTTTAAAATAAATTTGTAAACCCTGATGCGATCATCAGCAGTGATGTTCTCAGACCCTTCCCTTAGCCTGCAAGACTTGTACCATACATGCATTGCCCCTTTAAGTAGAACATTTAATCAAAACCATAGGCTGAAGTGAAGCAGTTGAAAGCATCAAGGCTACCTAGTTAAGTTTGTAATGAGAATGGATCAGACAGCTGTTACATTCTCATAGTGTCTGCACCACGACCTTGGAAGTTGGTACTGCACTTCTTTCAGATGATCATTACTCAAAGTGCACTCGGGTGGTAAAACATTCCACGAGGACTCAGTCTGGGGCACGACAGAGCCCGCATGATGGACAGTTCATGAGCGTAATTCCTCCAGATAAAGTCTATGAGCTCCTGTTGTCTGCTGCATTGATTTACCAACTGTCTTCAGAGGGAGAGAGATAAATACATCCAGAAATGCTGGCACAGCCCCAGTACTTCTCAATGCCATTGATGTGCACAGAGATGTCTACTTATTTTTTTTACAGGGTTGGATTGGCAGAAATTTGTACTGTCCCACTCTTGCCACATTCAATGCAACATTACTTAGTATCTGTATAACACTGTTGAGAATGATAGGGTCCTGGGGAAAAAGATACTTATAATTTCCTCAGTTAAGACCAGAGCTTGGTGGTCACGCTGCAAAGTCATGTGCCATTCGCATCATTGGAAAGCCAACCTGTCAATCCATCCCTTGGATGCAACAACAACTTATATTTATATAGCACCTTTAACATAGGAAAACATTCCAAGGCGCTTCACAAGAGCGTTATCAGACAAATTTTGACACCAAGCCACATAAAGAGATATTAGGACAGGTAACCAAAAGCTTGGTTAAAGAGGTAGGTTTTAAGGACCGACTTAAAGGAGGAGAGAGAGGTAGAGTGGCGGAGAGGTTAGAGCCTAGGCAGCTGAAGGCACGGCCGCCAATGGTGGAACCATACAGGAAGATATTATACATCCCAAAGTTATGCTGGTGGCCCAGCCCCATGACGCACAAGACACATACCTGGGCGGTGGAAATTCAGGTGGCTAGGTGAGGGTGAAGATGAAGTGCAGTCGCTGGCCCTAGGGGATTGAACTTCAAGGCTTGGGCTATAACCCTGTGGGAAAGGCTGACAGCTGGCTCATTTGACCTCTTACTTTGCCAAACTAGGTCAAACAGAAAGGGTCTAAATAAACGAGAGAAATTCCCAGGCAGCCCTCGTTATAAACGTTGCATCATCTCCACCAATAAATGTTCTGTTTTCCTTCAGGGACTTGGCGGGCTTTAAAAAGATGCTGCCCCTCACAGATGACCTGAAGGAGCAATAATTTAAAACTATCAGAAGAATCAAAGGCAACGACACACTCGTTATTTAATGCTGTTCTTGTCTTCAAAAGCACCAGGAAGTTTTTTTTTGCTCCAAATGGATTTTAAATTCTGGATTTTTTTTTTATATAACCCATAAATAAAGATAGTAGCTGATTGATGGAGTCCAACAATCATCTTAGCCGATGAGTTATATTTGGAATACTTTGAACTTGGAGGCAAAGCACGGGGAAAGCTGGAAATAAAACGTATAGGAGGGCTGGAAATTGTCGAAAGTGGCCATAGTGCTGGATTGTCAGGTTGCTGTTGTTGATTCAGAATTCAGGGTTGACCAGGGTCCAGAGATCTTACGCTCCTCAAACGTTGTCTCCAGGGACCTGACATTTCCCGTAAAATAAAGGAAATGGGAAAATGTGTCAAGAGAAACTTCTTTACCCAGAGAGCGGTTAGAATGTGGAACTCGCAACCACATGGAATGGTTGAGGCAAATAGCATAGATGCATTCAAGGGGAAGTACATGAGGGTGAAAGGAATAGAAGGATATGCTGATAGGGTTAGATGATATAGGGTGGGAGGAGGCTCATGTGGAGCATAAACACCAGTGCAGTCCAGCTGGGCCGAATGGCCTGTTTCTGTGCTGTAACTTCTATGTAAAGTCTTTATTAAAAGCCACAGGATGGTCCTCTCCAAGGATATAACAAGGATAATTAATGACTTCCTAATGAAATTCCATTCTCAGAAATCACATTTCACAGCCATGTATCTCCTGACTTCAGTAGTGGACCACCAAGCATAGGCAGCCCCATTCTCCATTAAAAAAGGAATGTCACTCTCTTCACCCACATTCACAGGAGTACTTTTCTAGTCCGATGGTTGAGTAAGAATCATTACTGCTTGACTCCCATTAAATGAAATTTGAGACTTAAAGGTGCAGTGAGAGGTACATCTGGTCATGGCACCTGCTTAGCACAGTTATGGAATGCCTAGAGCACAGTGCCAAACCTTTCTAAATATATCAGAATCAGCTTCAGTTCTCACTGGAGATGAGAGGCAAAGTAAATTTGATAAAACTGGATTCGATCTGAATTGATTGGCTCAGGATAGTTTGGAAAAATTTGGCGTGCTGCACCTGGCACTCTGGTGTCCTGTATGATGGCACGTGGCATGGGTCACATGTGTCATTCAGTACAAAGTGTGTTCATCTCCACAGTGACATTGACGGGAGGTGACAAGATTCCAGTCAGGAATGGTCTGCAAATGGACCTAAGACGATCCCTCTCTCCATCTCAGGCCTCCAATCAGCAATGGCAGAGATGTCCTAGTTCAGAGAACCTCCTCATGTGGGCAATGATACAGGATGAAAAGACAAATAAAAGGAAAGAACTTGCATTTATATAGCGCCTTTCACAGCCTCAGGACGTCTCAAAGTGCTTTACAGCCAATGAAGCACTTTTGAAGCGTTGTAATGTCGGAAACGCAACAGCCAATCTACTCACAGCAAAGGTTCCACAAGCAGCAATGACCAAATCATCTGCTTTAGTGATGTTGGTTGAGGGATAAATATTGGCCGGGACACTGGGAGAACTCCTCTGCTTCCTATGGGGAAAGAGCAGGGGAGTGGGACTAATTGGATTGGTCTTTCAAAGAGCTGGCACAGGCACAATGGGCCAAATGGCCTCCTTCTGTGCTGTATGATTCTGTGAATAGTGCCGTGGGATTTTTTACGTCCACCTAAGAGGGTAGAAGAGACCTTAGTTTAAGGTTCTAAAAAGGCAGTTCTGTGGGCATTGGTGCCTGCTCACCAGCCAATCACGTGGCTCATTTCCACCAAACTTCCTATCAATATATCTTTGTAAAGTTTCATCGTTCACTTGCAATGGAAGTTCTGTTCATTCCTGGTGAGTAGGAGCCGCTGATGTGTGAGATATGAGAGGGTTTTATCGAAGGGGTTCAGAATTATTTACTAATACATGGTATCCTTCACACTGGTTAAGAGTTTGGGTCACTCTTCCTTTTTTTAATCAATCTGATTGAGAAGTATGAAAATACAGATTACGCACACTTCACTTCATGGATTTTCTGCCTAGAATGTGCTTAATTTGCTTTTTCCCACTCTTCTCAATCAGCTGGAATATTGTATTTTAATGGTACATCATGTTTTGAACTTAAGAAAAAGAGCAGGAAAAGACAGCTAGTGCGTCATGCCTGCCCCTTGCAATGAAGCGGACCAAAGGGTCACCCAATGTTCCCCTTCACTCAGTGGTTGCCAACTCTGGTTGGACATATTCCTGGAGGTTTCATCACATGGCCTCCCGCCTCCAACCACCACACGCAGACAAACAGACTATTTTTCCATCACCAATATTTTTATAACTAATAAGCAAAAGTGTTCAAAGAAAATTAAAACAACACAATTTTTTTAAGCCTCTATGATTTTTCCCCCGGGTGTTCCTCACAGCAGTGTCCAGGAGATTAATCTTCAGTTCCTGGAGACTCCAGGACAATCCTAGAGGGTTGGCAACGCCTACCTCATCCCCACAACCACATAATGTCCTGGGTGAGGCAAAATACCAGAGGGGATAAAAACACCATGTGCCAATTTAGACAAAATCTCTGGGAAATTCCTCTCTCAGCTCCATGGGCGATCCAACAAGCTGCAGGAGAACCCCAGTGACTGATACCACTAGTTTATGTTAACCCACCTTCCATCTATAACTCGAGATGTCTTCCACTCACAGAAACTTGTCCAATTCCCTTGTGAACGCTTGTAGCAAATCCACACTCACCGCACGTGCTGGAAACCTATTCCAGAGGTCAACGACTCTGTAAAGAAAACTTCCTAGCATCTAATCTAACTCTCTGCTTACATAACTTGTACTGATGCCCTCTAGTTCTCCCCTGCATATCTAGCTCAAATAACCCATCAACATGGACACAGTCTTATCCCTTCATTATTTCAACAACCTCAATCATACCCTTTCGAAGTCTACACTTTTTCAAGGTAAAGCATCCCAGTCTCTAAGCCCGTCCTGATAACTATGGGCCCTTAAACTATCTATGAATCAAGTGGCCCTCTTCTGAACCTTTTCCAGGGCCTCTTAAGCACATTCCATACTCTATTCTAAACTCCTTTAGCTCCAAAAAGAAGTCTTGTGAACAACGCAGGCTAAATGATCGGGAGGCAGGAGACTGATGGGAATTTTTAGGGAAGGATCAGCTATCGAGTACTGAATTTTTAAAAAAGGTGCAAGAATGAAATGGGGCCAATCACATATCCACAAAAGCAAAGTGTTGGCTGTGGCTCAGTTGGTAGCCCTCTCGCCTGAGTCAGAAGGTTGTGGGTTCAAGTCCCACTCCAGAGACTTGAGCACAAAAATCTAGGATGACACTCCTAGGCGTGTCTTCGGAGGTGCCGTCTTTCGGATGAGACGTTAAACCGAGGCTCCGTCTGCTCTCTCAGATGAACGTAAAAGATCCCATGGCATTATTTCGAAGAAGAACAGGGGAGTTCTCCTGGCCAATATTTATCCCTCAATCAACATCACTAAATCAGATTATCTGGTCATTATCACATTGCTGTTTGTGGGAGCTTCCTGTGCACAAATTGGCTGCCGCGTTTCCTACATTACAACAGTGACTACACTTCAAAAAGTACTTCATTGGCTGTAAAGCGCTGTGGGACGTCCTGAGGTCGTGAAAGGCGCTGGAGAAATACAAGTCTTTCTTTCAAGGTAGAGTATGTTCTGCTCATGTGCAAGTGGCCCATTTTGCACATCTGTGATGGGCCTGTTTCATATCTGCACATGTTTGTTTTTTTAAAAGACTACTCTGAGAGCAGCCTACGTACTTTATATATGTTCAGGAGTCAAAATCTAACTCTCGCCCTAATTCACCTCCTGAATGCATATATGGGTAAATTCATTGATCCCACGTACACAGGGAGCCATGATGATAGGAGCACTGATCAGAAAAATGGTGCGATACATCTCCAACTTGCGCCCCCTATAAGCGCAGGAATGGTTAATTTATCCTATAGTACACACCGAGTAAAGCCAGCAAAATTGTTCCTATTTCTATGCAGTCCATATATATCTTACTATCAGCTCCTGTACAGGTACAGTACACACTGGACCAATGCTGACAATTCTCGCTCTTCTCGTACTCTCTGTCTGTGACAATCCTGCACATGTGCAATACACACAAGGTAAAAGATAACAATTCACTCGTGAGTATCTCAGTGTCAGCTCTGATATGCACATGGCACTTGCCAGGCAAACATTGACTGACAGACAACTACTATCGAGTGCTGTATCACTTGTGTCTCTGTGTTAACTCCTTATATCTAATACCGTATCACATGGGTCTTATTGTTAACTCCTTGTATCTAGTACTGTATCACTTGTGTGTTTCAGTGTTAACTCCTTATATCTAGTTCTTTATCATTCATGACTCATTGTTACCTCCTGTAACACTGTAAACTGGGTGAACTGGGTGAGGGTGAATATGTGAGAACAGGACCGGCCATGTGGGTATCGTACAGAGAGGTACACATCTGCTGAATAACTGGCACTCTGCTCCCATACAATACGCGTACCAATGTCAACGTCAGTTACTGTTGGTGTTTTGTTAGTTGTATACACTAATCTAACAAGTTTGGTGTACAATGTGCTCCTGTTAGGTGCGACATTTCCCAATAGATAGGGCATAGACTTCGAAGGAATGTATTGCAACATGAGATTGGTAACCGTGCTGATTGTATTAATCGGGAGACCCCTACGTACTTCCGCCCTCCTTCAAACAGCCCAGGCATGAAACTTGACCTTTTCACCTTTAAACTTTGCTTGAACTTCAAGCGCGACTTGTGAGAAGAAAGATGTTGATTATATTGTTACTGTACCAGTGATACCAGTAAAATAACCCTACTGGTGTGTGTGTGTGTGTAAGTAATTGTGTGTGCACTGCTATGGCCTGAGGGTAATGAGCTTACACAACATGCTTCACAGTAATGCTGGCCTGTGCCTTTTGTATGTACTAACACAATGGATGATTATTCGAACATGAATCGGGACTGCAGTGAGGAGCCCAGTTAAGCAACAGTTTGGTAAAACTTGGCGCCTGGTGAGTGAGGAATGTGCACAAGGTCTTCTGTGTCCTTGTTTGTGAGGCGACTCCCAAACGGTTCAATCATGTATATCATTATTAATGTCATTATTCATGTGCACTGATATTTGCTTTAACCCCTTTGTGCTCAGTGGCTTTCATATCCCATACATGGGACAGCTCTCCGTCGCTCTCGCTTGCCTCAAATCTGCCAGTGTTAATTATCATTTAATTTTTTTTTTTTCGAACGTTCCCTTCAGTTTGGGGAAAAACAGAAATGCACCTTGATAAAGGTTAACCCTTTGGAACCTAAATTTCTGTTTCACTTCTGTGCATCCTTTTTGTGTTTTTCACGTTGCCCCTGCCATGGTCCTTGCTCAGAAAGCATGACCCAGTGTCAACCCTCAAACAAATTTACCAGTCAGAAGGTTTGTTTTATTTGGGAATGCCAACAACAACAACAACTTGCATTAGCATAAGGCCTTTAATGTAGGTCCCAAGGTGCTTTAGTTGACATTGAGCCAAACAAGGAGAGATTAGGAGGGGTGACTAAAAGCTTGGTCAAGAGGTAGGTTTTAAGGAGGGTCCTAAAAGAGGAGAGAGACGGAGATGTTTAGGGAGGGAATTCCAGAGCTTATGGCCTAGACGGCTGAAGGCATGGCCGCCAATGGTCAGGTGGAGGGAGTGGGTGATACATGAGAAGCTACAGTCGGAGGAACAAGAGTTCTCGGAGGTTACAGAGATAGGTAAAACTGAAGTCAATGGGGATCAGGAGGAAAACTCTCCACTGGCTGGAGTTGTACCTAGCACAAAGGAAGATTGTTGTGGTTGTTGGAGGCCAATCATCTCAGCCCCATGAAATCACTGAAGGTGTTCCTCAGGGCAGTGTCCTAGTCCCAACAATCTTCAGCTGCTTTATCAATGACCTTCCCTTCATCATACGGTCAGAAGTTGGCGCAACACGGCTGCAGTATGTATCACCTACAAGATGCACTGCAGCAACTCGGCAAAGCTTCTTCGACAGCACCACCCAAACCTACAACCTCTACCACCTAGAATGACAAGGGCAGTAGGTGCATGGGAACACCATCACCTCCAAGTTCCCTTACAAGTCACACACCATCCTGACTTGAAAATATATCGTCGTTCCTTGATCGTGGCTGGATTAAATTCCAGGAACTCCCTACTTAACAGCACTGTGGGAGATCCTTCACTACACAGACTGCAGCGGTTCAAGGCAGCGGCTCACCACCACCTTCTCAAGGGCAATTAGGGATGGGCAATAAATGCTGGCCTTGCCAGCAATGCCCACATCCCATGACGGAATAATTTTTAAAAAAAGATAGAGGTGCAGCTGTGAAGGGATTTGAACACAAAGTTGAGAATTCTAAATTGGAAGTGTTGGGGGACTGGGAGCCGGTTTGGTCAGCGAGCACAGGGTTGATGGGTAAGCTGGACTTGGTATGGAATAGAATACAGTAGAGTTTTGGATTAACTGAAGTTTTTGGAGGATGGGAGGTCGATCAGGAAAGTGTAGAGGTGACAAAGGCATGGAGACAACACGTCTGTCCCTCGTGCACACATGGGATCGGGATCGGGAGCTGGGCACAAGGGGAAATGATGGATGCAAACTATCCTGTGCTGCAGCCTACCTGAACACCAACACAATGTGACACTGCAGCGTTAAAAAGAACATGGAAGGTGTCGTAGTATAATGTGGAGGATTTTTGAGACGGTCACCCTCCAGACCTCCACCAGTGCCACACCGCAACCAGTCACCAGGAGGGACACAGGAGTGGCTCAGAGTGACACTTGTGACTGACCATTGATCCCGGTGGAGAAGCGGGCGGTTAACACTGATCACCTGTGCAGAGCAAGAGTGGCTGTGATCCTAGTCCGAAATGGGTAGAGTTGCCAACTCTGGCTGGACGAATTCCTGGAGGTTTCAGCACATGACCTCCAGCCTCCAAACGCCGTGCCTCTACACTGCCGCTATTGGTCGCTCGACACGTCCATCCTCATGGCACCCCGCCTTCCCACAGAAAGCAAACAGACTCTTTGTTGCCCGATTGGATGTATCTTGACTGTCAGTCAAACATCAATTTTTCCAATCTCCAATATTTTTATAATTAATAAACAAAAATGGGCAAAGAATATTTTTAAAACGCACAATTTTTGTTAATGCCCTATGAGTTTTCTCCCGGGTGTTGCTTGCAGCAGTGTCCAGGAGATTAATCTTTAAATCCTGGAGGGTTGGCAACCCTACAAGTGTGCGAGACATTGAGTGCACTAAGCCACATTTCCCGGTCCTATGGCACGAGGCATCAATGCCCCAGCACGCTGTCCCGCCACATTTAATTAATTATATAATCAACTGACCTTGTGTTTGGGAGCAACATTTGCGTTTAGGGATGGGGAAGCCAGGTCATTTATTAAACAGGACGGATGCTAATTAAGTTACTTAAACAAATTACTTACTAATAGTCCACAGGCACAGGGCTCTGTCTGTTTTTGTAGTTTAAATTTTCGCTTGTAATATATATAAAAATCTCCGATATTTGCAACAGATGGGACGCATGACCTGCTTTGAACGTGGCATTTTATTGGATGTTAAGGCACTTTGTTCCCTGCCCATGCAAAATATCCAACAAATTCACCCGAGTGCTGAATGCAGCCTCATATCCTGCAAGGGTCAAGGGTCACACAGCAGACTCACAGGACCCCGTGACCATCCATCGGCTGCACACTGCCTGTTGGGAAATTTCTGTTTCATTTCTCCATCCCAATTTTCTGCCCTTTCTCTCTCTTCCTCTCCTGAAGGTGTTGGCTCCTAGTTGGAGTAAGATTCCAGGGATGATATAGCTGCACTGTGGCACCTCGTCCAAGTCGCCACTTCTTCAGGTGCGAGCGTAGACAGTAAGCTGTTTGACTGTGGAGGGCATTGCAGCCACGTCTGGTGCTCCCCTTACTTAACATCCGTGCTCCTGGCTGGGGAAGGGTCACTACACTTTGACCCTTGCTAAAAACTGCACGTGTGAGCCTGAGGTGAGGCCATGGCCCAGGGTCGAACTGCCTGCAGACGCTCAAGCCTAGATTTTCCAATTGGTGTTATCCCGTTTACAATAAATGGGTTAATGCCGACGTTAAAATAACAGCAATCAGAAAATCTAGGCTTGAATGTCTAGCCTCACACATGTAAAATGGTACTTGGGCCTTGAGCCCCTTGTCTCGAGCCCCACCCTCATCTCAGCTTTGAACTGGGTTGAAAGCTCCAACCCTGCAGTCTCTCGGTCATGAACTGAGTACAATGCAACTAGACCCAGGCAGGGCATGGAGCGGATAAAATTACTTTTAGAAAGTCACTGTTAAATTAATTTGGTCAGTCTAAATCCAGTTCATAATACCTTTGGGCCCATAGCTCAATTTTTAAAAATTAATTTTCAGGATGTGGGCGTCACTGGCAAGGCCGGCATTTATTGCTCATCCCTAGAGACACAACTGAAGGGTTTGCTGGGCCACTTCAGAGGGCAGCTGACTGGAGTCACATATAGGCCCAGACCGGGTAAGGACAGCAGGTTTCCTTCCCTAAAAGACATTAGTGAACCAGTTGGGGTTTTACGATAATTCAACAGCTTCATGGTGACTATTACCAATACCAGCTTTTTATTTCCAGATTTCTCAAACTGAATTCAAGTTCTCAAACTTCCACGGTGGGATTTGAACTCACGTTCTCTGTATTACAAGTCCAGTAACATAACCACTACCGTACCCAGTAGTAACATTTGCCACCAAAGTCCCTGAAATTCCGGGAGTCCCTTTTGGCTGGCGGAGGTTTAAGCAGCTCTCAGCCGACCAAATACAATGACACAAATCCCATCCCAAACCCCATAGGATGGGGTCATCAGCACGGTTGGGGTGGGCCATAGAGGTTGCCAACCCTTCAGGATTGTCCTGGAGTCTCCAGGAATTGAAGATTAATCTCCAAGACACTGGTGGGAGCAACACTCAGGAGAAAAATCACTGAAGCGTTAAACAAAATTGTGGGGGGTTTTTTTCATTTTCTTTGAACATTTAAATTTATTAGTGATAAAAGTATTGGAGATGGGGGGAAAAGAGTTTGTTTCACTAACAGTCAAGATTAATCCAATTGGGTAACAAAGAGTCAGTTCGCTTTCCAATTGGCCGTGGGAAGGTAGTGCGTCTGGAGGATGGACCAATGGCAGGAGTGTGGGGGCGGGGCTGTTCGAGGTGGGAGATCATGTGATGAAACCTCCAGGAATACACCCAACCAGAGTTGGCAACAGTAGTGGGCCACCAGCACCTGCAAAGATGCATCAATGGTGCCCACCCCAACAGAGAGCTGGAAAATCCGAGCAGGTGGAAGAAAGGTGGTAGGGACCAACAACAAAGGTGCTTTTTTACTTCTTCGGCTCTTAATGGAGCCATTTGTGGCAATTAAACACCTCTGGGATTGATTATCTTTGCTTGGCAAAGGTTCGGGGCCTTTCAGAAGGCCTCAACAGAACTGAGGCATTATAAGGGCATACTGGGTAGAACTGCCAAGGTAGCCCGGGAACTCCTCCAGACACGCCCACTTGAAATGCTACAGCACACGCTCCCCACCGAAATATGGCTGGAGCTAAATAAAGCGGGGAAAAATCCTGGCAGAATTTCAGGGCCCTAAGTTATCAATCTGCCCCAGCAAAGCTAACAGAGAGATGGCAGGTGTGGGAAATGGAGAAACTTCCCTTTACATGCAGTGAGGGGCATAATTCCAAGACTGAGGCTAAGGAACATTGAGACATTGTAGAGAAAGCTCCATTCTGTATCTTAACCTGTGCTGTACCTGCCCTGGGAGTGTTTGATGGGACAGTGTAGAGGGAGCTTTACTCTGTATCTAACCTGTGCTCACCCTGCCCTGGGAGAGTTTGATGGGACAGTGTAGAGGGAGCTTTACTCTGTATCTAACCCGTGCTGTACCTGCCCTGGGAGAGTTTGCAGGGTCAGTGTAGAGGGAGCTTTACTCTGTATCTAACCCGTGCTGTACCTGCCCTGAGAGTGTTTGATGGGACAGTGTAGAGGGAGCTTTACTCTGTATCTAACCCGTGCTGTCCCTGCCCTGGGAGTGTTTGATGGACAAAATTGAGAGGTCGCACAACACCAGGTTATAGTCCAACAGTTTTATTTGAAATCACAAGCTTTCGGAGCTATCGATTGCTCCTTCCTCAGGTGAAGTAAATTAGATACAGAATCGCCAAAGCATATATAGATAGAAAACAAAGCATGTGTACCTTACAATTGCAGACCACTAAATTAAATCATCCTGACTATCTGCCGAGGTGTGATAAAGTTAATTAAGTCAGCCAGGAAGGTACCACATCAAAGACATAGCAAGATACAACTGAGACAATGAGGTGTAGTCGCAGGGGTTCTAACGTGTCAAAAGCTGCCGTCTGTATGTAAAACGAAAAGCTTTAAAATTTTTACTTTTTTACTGGGAAAATTTTTACTTTTTTACTGGGAATCACATCTGTGAACAAGCTAACGACGACTCGAGTCCGGATCACGTCATGTATCGTGACATAAACCCAAGATCCCGATTGAGACCGTCTTCATGAGTGCGGAACTTGGCTATCAGTTTCTGCTCGATGATTTTGCGTTGTCGTGTGTTTCTAAGGTTGCCTTGGAGAACGCTTACCCGCAGATCCGAGGCTGAATGTCCTTGACTGCTGAAGTGTTCCCCGACTGGGAGGTAACAATCCTGCCTGGCGATTGTTGCGCGGTGCTCGTTCATACGTTGTCTCAGTGTCTGCATGGTCTCGCCGATGTACCATGCCGCGGTGCATTCTTTCCTGCAACGTATGAGGTAGACAACGTTGGCCGAGTCACATGAGTATGTACCATGTACCTGGTGGGTAGTGTCCTCACGTGTGATGGTGGTATCTGTGTTGATGATCTGGCATGTCTTGCAGAGTTTGCCATGGCAGGGTTGTGTGGTGTCGTGGTCGCTGTTATCCTGAAAGCTGGGTAATTTGCTGCGAACGATGGTACTTCTGAGGTTAGGCGGCTGTTTGAAGGCAAGTAGTGGAGGCGTGGGGATGGCCTTAGCGAGGTGTTTGTCGTCATCAGTGTTTGATGGGACAGTGTAGAGGGAGCTTTACTCTGTATCTAACCCGTGCTGTACCTGCCCTGGGAGTGTTTGATGGGGTCAGTGTAGAGGGAGCTTTACTCTGTATCTAACCCGTGCTGTACCTGCCCCGGGAGTGTTTGATGGGACAGTGTAGAAGGGACTTTACTCTGTATCTAACCCCTGCTGTACCTGATCTTGAATTGAAGTAAGGGACAGTGCAGAGGAAGCTTTACTCTGCGTCTAACCTAAGAGTGTGTGATGGGACAGTGTAAAAAGGGTCTTTACTCTCCATCCAGCTGTGTGTAGCTAACCTGGGGGTGACCAGCTTTGTGACTGACAGAAGTCCTCACCACTCGGTGCTGGGATCCCTCACTTTGATGAACTGTCCTGCCTTAAAACACAAAAAAAATGTTAAAAAATGATCAACAATTGAGTGTTCGTCACTTCAGAAGCAAGAGGCTCGGCGGAAAGCAGTGCAATTTATCGTTGTCTTAATTAGATGCAGTTGTTCAACCAAATCTGTGGAAAAAAAATCCCCTTCTAGCATTTGTCTATGGGTCACTGTGGGAAGATTTAAACATGTTAGAAAAAAAGGGAGGGGCGAGGGATGTGTTGATCTGATTCCTGATAGTTTCCAAATGCAGTCTATGTAGGTTAACCAGAAAGGATGCCGACTCTCTGAGCTGGGTTGTAGAGGAAAGCAATGTGGTGAGACTGTTATGAAATGCTGGTGTATTTAGGAAATAGCACTTAGCAGGGTCTCTCTGAATGACTGCCAGGTCAGGAAGCTGAAGTGCAAGCATTGGCTGGGATTCAGGCCTCCAAAGATCCGCTCACTGACCACACAATACGTCAGGAATATGTCACTTGGCGAGCAAAGGGAAGGCTCCACTTTGCCTCCAGAGTGTCTTGGCATGGAGCACTTTCACATAACCCAAGGGCTCCTGAGGGAAGGCAGGCACTCTGGGACCAGGGAACTGACAACTTTTTTTTAAATTTGAAATAGAAATGTGTAAATAAAAAAAAGCCTGGGAACAAAATGTTTGTCCCATACTTTTCCCACTTTTAGCTGTGTCCTTGGGACTGACCTGTCTGTAATTCACAGGGAAGAGTTGCCACAATTTCCAGTGGGAAGTTCAACTCGCGATCTCTGGCATCCGAATGAGTGTTTCTCCCCGTGGGGTCCAGACGCAAAGGAGACAGGGAAGCGAAGCACCTTCCAGAGTACGGGTCGGCACTCCATGCCTTTCGACAGTCAGGAATCTTCCCACCAGTTTGTGCTCAATCTCAGAACCGGAGCATTGCGAAATTTAATAACTCCATTTGTAAAGCTTTCGGAAGGGATATGAAATGGGTAAAAGGGCAGGCAGTTCTCACGTTGGGGAAACCTCCAACACTAAGGGGGGGATAAGAAAAGCATAGAAAGCTGTCGTCGTAAGTTAACCCTTGAACGATGAGGGCAGTACCTCTCTTACCTGAGGTCAGAATTCAATGTAAGGGAGCGCCCCAGTGGCTCAGTAGATACAGGCACTGCGTGATATGGTACTGCGCTACATTGCATCCCCGGCCTGTGCTGAGCTTGCTGAGCACCGCTGGGGTAGCAGTAGGAAGTATTCATGTGGGCTTAGAATCATACAGCACAGAAGGAGGCCATTCGGCCCACCGTGCATGTGCCGACTATTTGAAAGAGCCGTCCAATTAGTCCCACTGGCCCCTGCTCTTTCTCCATAGCCCTGTAAATCTTTCATTTTCAAAGTATATATCCAATTCCCTTTTGGCAGTTACTATTGAATCTGTTTCCACTGCTCTTTAAGACAGAACCCTTGGATTGGACTGGAGAGGAGCAAAGAAACAGCCAGTGTTCCTGCTCCTCATTGCTATCCAGTCATCGCTGCTAGAAGGTGCTCACACTGTATATTGCAATTGGGTTCAGACGTGATTCCCTCCATGGTCGAATGACCTGGTGGCGCTCGCCATCGAGGCTCATAAAGAATGGCTACTTAGGTGAGGTACTGGCGGGCTCACTAGTCAACAAGAAACAGCAACCTCTGCAATGAAGTGCGAACACTGGGCCGGGGGTGTGAGGCCACGTTAGTGGAGAGACTCCACCATTGGAGTATTTCAGCGCCCGACACTGATTCCACATTTTAATCCCACATCTCCAGTTTAAGAATTCACAGGCAGAAATCACTTCTGCAGATGTTATTTTGAAAGCTGCACAGGAAACAGAGCGATGAAACACAGAGCCTGGTCACTGTCTCTCAGAGTTTAGTGAGAAGTCGTTCAGTTGTGATTTAGAAATCCATCTGTACAAGGTCTGATTTTATTACAGCTGGTTCACAAGGACTTTTTTCATACAGAGTGAGGTAAGCTGGAATAAAAGAAAGCATTACCCTCCATGATATGCTGCACTGCAACACTGTCTGATATACCCCACACTCCTCACTGTAACACTGATATACTCCGCACTTCTCACTGTAACACTGATATACCCCGCACTCCTCACTGTAACACTGATATACCCCGCACTCCTCACTGTAACACTGATATACCCCGCACTCCTCACTGTAACACTGATATACCCCGCACGCCTCACTGTAACACTGATATACCCCGCACGCCTCACTGTAACACTGATATACCCCGCACTCCTCACTGTAACACTGATATACCCCGCACTCCTCACTGTAACACTGATATACCCCGCACTCCTCACTGTAACACTGATATACCCCGCACGCCTCACTGTAACACTGATATACCCCGCACGCCTCACTGTAACACTGATATACCCCGCACTCCTCACTGTAACACTGATATACCCCGCACTCCTCACTGTAACACTGATATACTCCGCACTCCTCACTGTAACACTGATATACCCCGCACTCCTCACTGTAACACTGATATACCCCGCACTCCTCACTGTAACACTGATATACTCCGCACTCCTCACTGTAACACTGATATACCCCGCACTCCTCACTGTAACACTGATATACCCCGCACTCCTCACTGTCCTCCTGTAACACTGATATACCCCGCACTCCTCACTGTAACACTGATATACTCCGCACTCCTCACTGTAACACTGATATACCCCGCACTCCTCACTGTAACACTGATATACCCCGCACTCCTCACTGTAACACTGATATACCCCGCACTCCTCACTGTAACACTGATATACCCCGCACTCCTCACTGTAACACTGATATACTCCGCACTCCTCACTGTAACACTGATATGCCCCGCACTCCTCACTGTAACACTGATATGCCCCGCACTCCTCACTGTAACTCTGATATACCCCACACTCCTCACTGTAACACTCTGATATACCCCACACTCCTCACTGTAACACTCTGATATACCCCGCACTCCTCACAGTAACACTCTGATGCACCACTGTAACACTGATATGCCCCGCACTCCTCACTGTAACTCTGATATACTCCTCACTGTAACACTCTGATATACCCCACACTCCTCACTGTAACACTCTGATATACCCCGCACTCCTCACAGTAACACTCTGATGCACCCCACACTGTTCACTGTAACACTGATATACCCCACACCCCTCACTGTAGCACTCTCTGATATACCTCGCACTCATCACTGTAACACTGTGATATACCCCACACCCCTCACTGTAACACTGATATACCCACACCCCTCACTGTAACACTGATATACCCACACCCCTCACTGAAACATTCTCTGATATACCCCGCACTCCTCACTGTAACACTCTCTGATAAACATCACATTCCTCACTGAAACACTCTCTGATGTACCCCACACCCCTCACTGTAACACTGATATACACCACACCGCTCACTGTAACACTGTCTGATATACCCCACAACCCTCACTGTAACACTGATACACCCCTCACTGTATCACTGTCTGATATAACAGATATGGCTGAACGTTACCTTGTTAACTGTGACTGTATAAAACACTTTCTGTAATGTGCTATCACTACAATACACTAAGGGCGAAAAATTGAGTCGCGCCCCCTTTGGGTGCTAACTTCGCCGGGACGCTACTTTTAACGCACCGGAAAAATTAGCGCCCCTGCGACCAAAATTGAGTGGTAGCTCCCCAAGAGGGAAGCGGGCCGCTGCTGGAAGCACCCCGCCTCCCTCTTGGGGCGCTGCCGGTATTGCAGGCCTTCCTCCCCTTCTTAAAGGGGAGGGGCATTGCGCAGCGCGACCTGGGGCCCAGCTGGGCCCCCGGTGATCGGGAGTGCCGGCAAAAGAGCCCGGCACTCAAGAGAAGTGCCGGGCTCATGGAGCGCAGCCGGCACTCCACGGGGGGAGCGGGTAAGGAGGCCGGGGACAGCAGCGGAGGCAGGTGCTGGCAGGCGGCTAGCAACAAAAATGGCCGCCCGGCACCTCGCCTTTGAATAGCGCTGCCCCGGCGGCAGGTAGGACCCCCCTGACCCCGTCGGACATAGCGTCTGGCGGTAAGTCAGGGGGCGCTACCAAAGATCGCGGCCGGGGCGCTGCGCACGGCGATGACGGCATCGCCGGCGGCACAGCGCCGCCGCTAACCTCCTGCTGAATTTCGCGGGAGGTGTTGGCGGCACCATGCCCGGGCACGAATTGCTTTGCGCCCCGTTAGCGCTCTCTTAGGGCGTTAACAGGAGGCGCAAAGCAACCAAATTTTTCCCCCTAAGACTTTATGTGGGTGTGTTATGTAGGATTTGAGATGCACATTGTTATATAGGAAATTATATCAGTGCATTATGTGGGATTTTAAATAGGAGTGTACTATGGAAAGTTTATCTAGCTGTATTATGTGGGATTCTAGGCGTGTTATATGGGATTTTGTATGGGTGCACTGTACAAGTGTGTTAGACTTTTGTTGGCTTTTCTATTAACATGGGAACCGTAAATGACTTGTGCTCTGCGGAAGAGTGTTCAAATGAAAGTTTTCGGTGTCCCCCAGTCACAACCTGGCCCTGCTCCCCCCCCCCCCCCCCGGTACAGGGCCAGGCAGAGGAAGGCTGGGGCCCCTGGCTACCAGTACCTTTGATTGGCCAGTGGGAGGTGGACAAGAAGGGTTGGAGGTGACTCGGGTACTGATTTTTCCCACCACTCGAGCTCACTGCATGTGCGGCGGGGCGGGGGTGGGTATTGAATCCATCTGTCCCCCCAGCATATCGGTATTTAATGCAGTCACATAGCTGATGTGTTAAAAATGCTGACGTTTCTGCCTGAGCGTTTGATCGGCTGGAAGGCTTTGACCCTGCAAATCACTTACATTAAGGATTACCGAGGTTTTTCCCATAGAATCTTTCTGGGTCCAAAGGCTTTCTGGGATTCAGTTTATTCTTAGTACCTGCAGTCGCGGGCGGTGAGGAGGAGGATTCCCAGAGAAATTTATCCCACGGTTTGATCTTTGTCGAGGAAATGCTGTTTGGAATTTCTCAGAAAGAGGGAATGTGCTGATGTCAGGGAAAGGCCAGGCCGTGGTGTGAAAGGAAGTGGCAGAGACTGAAAGTTTCTCGTGTTTCTTTTTTTAAGCTGATGTGAGGGAGCTGTACTTTCTCCCCTAGTTTTCCCCTCCTCTCTCTGGAAGGCACTGGCCGTTGCTGGGGTACATGGGTTGTCGGACACCTTGCAGTACCTCACCCCAAAGTGACCATTCTGTTCTGCCTAAACCTGGAGGGTCAACGGGCTATTCAGCCATGAGGGACGTCGAAGCTGTGCCCAATCCTGTCCGCACCTACCTCCGCACACGCACGCACGCACGCACGCACAGCAAACATGCACGTACACACAGCAGGGGTCACTGGATTACAATCGTTGGGTAGTTGAACTTATTCCCCTCCCAAGCCTAAAGCAGTGTCATTTATAATTGAGTGCCACAGACTCCCAAGACAATCACGGAAACCTTTCTGTTTTAATGTATTTTATTTTCCTTCATGTCTTCCTGTACCATTTCCTGTTATCTGAACAAGGAAACGCTAGTGCTGACCAAGAGGTGCACAAGAGAACCCCAGGGTGACTGGCTCTCTGATTTTTCTCTTTGACCTAGTCAGTTATCTCCTGGCGTCACTCTGTCTCCCTTCTCTTTGACGGCACAAAAACAACAACAACTTGCATTTATATAGCGCCTTTAACATAGTAAAACGTCCCAAGGTGCTTCACAGCAGTGTTATTAAACAAAATTTGACACCAAGCCACATAAAGAGATATTAGGACAAGTGACCAAAAACTTGGCACAGGTAACAATTAATATTTGTTCCTGGGAAATTGGGAAGCACGAGTGTGCACCCTACCTGCAGGAAGCAAGAAAAGAAGGCTTAACATCTGCCGGTTAAAATCGACCGCTTCTTGCCTAACAGTTGTGAGTTGTGAAGCAGCTGAAATAGTCAATGCCAGTAAGTGTCTCACTGCGGTGATCGTAGGTCAGAGGTTTGGAGGTTTTAGTGCCATAGCGGTGTTCCCAACCCAGGCTTCCTTCTAGCACAGTCCCATGCAGGAACACGGCCTCACCCTATTTGCCCATCTATACCGCGCAGAGCTCCAACTCTCATTATCACAGTGGCTCGGTGGTAGCACAATGGCCTTTGAGTCAGATGCTTGTGCGCTTAAGCCCCACTCGAGGATTTGAGTACAAGATCTAGTGCATTGCTGAGGAAATGCTGCGTTGCTGGAGATGCTGTCCATTAGAAGAGGCCCATCTGCCTGTTTGGGTGGATATCAAAGATCCCATGCCAGTACTTGAAGAGGAGCAGGGATTTCTCCTTGGGGTCCTGGCCAACATTCCTCCCTCGACCAATGCTAGTTATTCATCTCATTACTGTTCACAAAATGCCTGGTGCGTTAGCCTACAAAGTAACCTTTCATCTGCTAATGTCATGAAATGTAGTTCCCTGGGCTCAAACTTTTTTTGTGATATAGCAAGAAACAGCTTGAACCAAGAGTCAAGGAACAGGTACATTATTTTATCGATAATAAATTACCACAACCTCCCTGATTCACCAGTAGAGTTGCCTTCTCCCATGCTCATTGGGATATATTCTCTCATAAGAACATAAGAAATAGGAGCAGGAGTAGACCATTTGGCCCTTCGAGCCTGCTCCGCCATTGAATGAGATCATGGCTGATCTTCTACCTCAACTCCACCTTCCCGCACTATCCCCATATCCCTTAATTCCTTGTAAGACATTGATACTGAGGCACATTGTGCCATGGAGTGTTCAGATGCAGGTTTGGGTCTTTGATTCCCCGCATGGCTGGGTTACAGAAGGTGGGAGGAGAGCTGATGTCATGCACATGCTGTAACATGGTGCAAAATTAGCACTAAATTAGTGAGATCACTCTGAGAGCTGACAGGAAGCTAAGCAGGACCAGGGTGCAGTTCTGAGGCAGGGCTGAATGAAGCACAATGTTGGGGTGGGAGGAGGCTCACATGGAGCATAAACACCGGCACAGTCCAGTTGGGCCGAATGGCCTGTTTCTGTGCTGTACATTCTGCGTAAGTCTCAAAATTTATATTTTCTGGAGGATCAGACCCTTTTAGAAAACAAATAACATTTTACCAAATTCTACATCACTGACCTCATTACAGGGACATTGCTGTCCCATGACCCAAAACTACAGAAGACCCAACTTGAAATGTTTCTTGGGAGTCTGTAAGTAAGCGGCAACAACATCCATTTGTATAGCACTCCTCGTAGAACAGAGAGCCTCTCCAAGCCCTCAGCAAGGCATAAGAATGTAAAGAAAGAAAGAACTTACATTTCTATAGTGCCTTTCATGGCCTCAAGACGTCTCAAAGCGCTTCACAGCCAATGAGGTACTTTTGAAGTGTAGTCACTGTTGTAATGTAGGAAACGCAGCCAATTTGCACACGGCAAGATCTCACAAAACAGCAATGAGATAATGACCAGATAATCTTTTTTTTTTAGTGATGTTGGTTGAGGGATAAATATTAACCCAGGTCAGACTTCCCTGCTCTTCTTCCAAATAGTGGCCATGAGATCTTTTATGTCCACCTGAGAGGGTGGATGGGCCTCAGTTTAACATCTCATCCCAAAGACACTGCAGATGCTGAGCAAAAAAAAAGGAATGATTTGGGGAGGGGAAGGGGACCAAGGTAGAGTCAGAAAGAAGAGTTATCAAGAAGGCTTTGTAAAGCAGGGAGGAGAGGTGCAATGGACTCCCTCCCCCCGCCATGTTAGAATTCCACTACTTGCATGGCCTTCACACACCAGCAGACAGCCCATCTGCTGACTGCCTTGTCACTATTACTGTATTTGATTGAATGCAAGATGCAGGTCTGTAACAGCCCCCTAGGGAGGGGCATGTTATGACTTAATATATGGATTGTCAGGGAAACTGAGAGCGAGAAAGCTGCTCACTAAAAAACAGTATGTAAAATGATACAAACGCTAGCCCGCTCACTATCTGCATGTCTTTAATCAGCCAGCATCTGGTTCCCATTGTATCATTCCCCCAAAAAGGAAAGGTTCTCTACAGTTTTGTGTACAGAGATCAAGTATTTGTAAATTGATTGTAGTTAGGCTGTTGGATCTTGAAGTTTCCATTGGGTTTAGTGACATTAAAATGCTGTGTCCCTTACCTAATTATAGAATTGCCAATTTCTGGTCTGTTTCATCTGTTCCTCCAAATCAGACAAACTCTGACCTGTGTCTGCCCGGGCTAACCAGATCAGAGCAGTAAAACAAAGCTCATGGTATCAGGGTCGATCCCTGATCTGTGGTGCGTTAGCTGATCCCGGCGCCAGCCCACGATTTGAGTGCTGCAATTGGCCTGGGTTAGGGGAGAGGAGAAAATCCGCCAGGTCTCCTGCTCCTGATCAGCATCCAGTGGTCTCTGCAGGCAAGTGTGCATGTGTACATGTTGTGGGGTGAGGACAGAATCAGGATGGAGTTTCCCCCTCCGCCCACCCCACGGGGGAATGGCCAACTGACCTTCACTGGCTGGGTCCCCGCCTTAAGAGTGGCGGCTTGGGGGAGGTCGAGAGGGGGCCGGTAGTGGCCGTAGCACCAAAACCCACCAATGCTGAGGACCTGCAGGAGTAGAAAAAAAGGATCCAAAATCAAACAGTTCATACTGAGATGGAAGAAAGAAAGATTTGCATTTATATAATGCCTTTCAGGACGTCCCAAAGCACTTTACAGCCAATTCAGTACTTTTTTTTGAAGTGCAGTCACTGTTGTAATGTAGGAAACATGATAGCCAATTTGCGCACAGCAAGCTCCCACAAACAGCAATGTGATAATGACCAGATCATCTGTTTTTAGTGATGTTGATTGAGGGATAAATATTGGCCACAGGACACCGGGGAGAACTCCCCTGTTCTTTGAAATAGTGCCGTGGGATCTTTTACGTCCACCTGAGAGGGCAGACGGGGCCTCGGTTTAACGTCTCATCCGAAAAACGGAAGCTTGCGTATGTGCATGCGTGCATGCATGCGCACGCCACGTGTGTATTCGCGCGTGCCTGTACTTCTGTATGTTTGCGTGTGTTCCGTCAAACTCTATCTTGGGGATTGTTTAATAATTTCCAGTTTTGTAATGAGTGTTAAAAAAAAAACTACACCGGGGGGATGGCGAGGGGAGGGGGCCTCCAAATGGCACATGTTTCTCCCAACTGTGGGTAAAATGTCGACACAGGGTCAGGATTTGAAGGCCAACATTCTGACTACTCTTTGTACAAGCAATTAAGAAGAGTAACATTAATACCAGATGAGAATGTTTAAAGAAAAAAAAATTATGAATGATGTTTTAATGCAATTTAACTGTACGTTATTTTAAGATACAACCTTGCTAGGAGTTAAGTAAATCAATGTGGAGGTAGAGCAGCAGGAGCTGCCGGAGTGAGTGGGGACGCCAGCCTGTCTCTGAACATATGCAGCCCTCCCCAAACACAGAGATGCAGGAAGAGCCCACTATAAATCACAGGAGATTAGAGAGTCCTCGCAGTCAGTTTGAGATTGAGCTGCACTGTGTAATGTCAGGACAGAGCCGTTCTCATTTATTAAAGTCTCCTTTGAAATTTGATGGAAAAAAAAACTATTTATATTCAGGCAGTGGGTTGATCGAGAGATTCCACCATCTTCTCTCCCCCCGCCCCCCTCTCCTTAAAGTACTGGGGTACAGTGCTGCCAACCCTCCGGTACCTCAGCCAAATGGTCTTTCTTTCATGTGCGGGGCCTAGACAGTAGTGGCCAGCAGGCTGGTTGACTGTGGTAGGCATCACTGCTGAGCCAGATTCTGTCCTTGCTTAATGTCCACATCAGCTGCGCTTTGTGATGTCAGGAATGGAAACCCTGGCTGATTATTCCACTTGCAGCACTCAATCAGCATTGACCAGGGATCGAACTTGGAACCTACTAGCTGGAGGGCTCAACACCTAGTGCTACACTGGTGGTGTGTTTAGAAAATAAGCCATGGCGTGAGCTATTACAGGAGTATTACTAGTTGTTGCATTGCTCCCTTTTGTATCCAACAATATAATACTTAATGATACTGCAAATGTCACAGAAATGGCATGGGTGCCTTTCCTGATTTTTAATTTATTCTCAAGGGTTGGCGTTGATGTTCAGTAGAGCCGCAATCATTATTGTCCCCCAGCCTGTCCTGCGAGGCTGCCTGTTTTATATCGGGACCGGAGGAGCAGATCAGCACTGTCGGGAGGGAACTCAGTGAGCAGGTGTGAGGTCATATTGAACAATAATTGGGGGACAGCATGAATAGAGTCATACGGCACGGAAGGAGGCCGTTCAGCCCATCGAGTCCGTGCCGGCACTCTGTAGAGCAATCCAGTCAGTCCCATTCCCCTGCTCTATCCCCGTAGCCCTGCAAGTTTATTTCCCTCAAGTGCCTATCCAGTCTCCCCTTAAAAACATTGAGTGTCTCCGCTTCCACCACTTCCGTCGGCAGCAAATTCTAGGTCCACACCACTCACTACGTTAAAAAGTTTTTCCTCACATCCCCCCTGTATCTCTTCCCAAAACCTTAAATCTGTGTCCCCTAGTCCTTGTACCATCAACTAGTGGGAACAGCCTTTCCCCGTCTAGCCTATCCAAACCCGTCATAATCTTGTACACCTCTATGAAATCACCCCCTCAACCTCCTTTGCTCTAATGAAAACAAATTCAGCTTCTCCAACCTGTCCTTGCAACTAAGATCCCCCATCCCCGGAACCATTCTGGTAAATCTCCTCTGCACCCTCTCAAGGGCCTTCACATCCTTCCTAAAGTGTGGTGACCAGAACTGGACGCAATACTCCAGTTATGGCCTAATCAGAGCTTTATAAAGGTTCAGCATAACTTCTCTACTTTTGTACTCAATACACCTATTTATGAAGCCCAAGATCCCATATGCTTTGCTAACCACTCTCTCAATATGTCCCGCCACCTTCAGGGACCTATGCACATTAACTCCCAGATCCCTCTGTCCCTGCACACTCTTTAAAACTGTGCCATTAAGTGTATATTGCCTCTCCCTGTTCCTTCTGCCAAAATGCATCACCTCACACTTCTCTGTATCAAATTCTATCTGCCACTTGTCTGCCCATTTTGCTAGCCTTCCTATGTCCTGTTGCAGTCGATTGGTATCATCCTCACTGTTTGCCGCACCCCCAAGTTTGTATTCCAATATCCAGGTCATTTATATATATCAAAAAAGCAGTGGCCCCAGCACTGACCCTTGGGGAACACCACTGTCTACCATCCTCCAGTCTGAAAAACATCCATTTACCACAACTCGCTGTTTTCAGCCCTTAAGCCAATTCCTTATCCAAGCTGCCACTGACCCACCTATTCCATGAGCCTCAATTTTGTTAACCAGCCTTCTATGTGGTACTTTGTCAAACGCCTTCCGAAAATCCATGTAGACAACATCCATTGCATTCCCTTCATCAATCCTTCTGTTACTTCATTAAACAATTCAATTAGATTAGTCAAACACAATCTGCCTTTTACAAATCCTCCATTACAAAGCCTCCATTCTACCCCATAGTCATCTCCCCCAATCCCCAGCACAATTTCTCTGACTCTTACTGTGCTCCAGGTAAGGTCAACTCTGAGAGCTATGTCCAGTTATAGTTGCACTGTGTTGTCACGGCCCTTAAGAGACGAGGGGAAAAGCACATCATTGATGTTACTGGGCCATAACCCGATACCAAGAAACATTATTTGAAGGGAAGCGGGGTGTTTGTAAGGTAAATTAAGCATAAGCGCCTCCTCCTTTGTCCATCTTGATGGGATTGCCCTCACTTGGTTCCACTCTTACCTATCCGAAGCACATCTAGCGATGGCTTCTCTTCTCACCCTGGCATCATCACGTCCAGTGTCTTCCAAGGTTGTATCCTTAGTTCCCTCCTTTCCACATCTACATCTTGGTGTCATCATACGCAAACAGGGGGTCAGCTTCCACATGTACGCTGATGACATCCAGCTCTACCTTTCCTCTATACCTCTCCACCCCCACAATTGCCTTTCTGCTGTCCGACATCCAGTCTTGGATGAGCCATAATCATCTTTGGTCCCTGCAACAGACTCCATACGCTTGCCATCGACTTTATTCCCCTCCCTTGCCGTTGTCTCAAGCTGACCTAGACTGACCTTCAGCGTCCTGTTCAACTCCAAGCTGAGATTCTGACCCCACAACTTTTCCATCACAAAGACTGCCTATTTCCACCTCCATAACATCACCCACCTCTAACCGTGCCTTAGCCTAACTAGTGCAGAAACCCTCATCCATGCCTTTGTCACCTCTAGACTTGATTACTCCAATATTCTCCTGTCTGGCCTCCCATCCTCCACAAACTTCAGCATCAAAAGATCTGCTGCCCTATCCTATCCTGCACCAAGTCCTGCTCATTTATCACTCCTATCCTCGGTGACCTACATAGGCTCCCGGTTTCCCAACACCTCAAATTTAAAATTATCATTCTTGTATTTAAATCCCTCCACGGCTCTCCATCTTCCTCTCCTTCTTTAAGATGCTCTTTAAAACTCACTCTTTACTAGAAGAACTTGCATTTATATAGCGCCTTTCACTCCCCAAAGCACTTTATAGGCAAATAAGTGCTTTTTGAAGTGTAGTCACTGTTGTAATGTAGGAAACGCGGCAGCCAATTTCAGCACAGCAAGCTCCCACAAACAGCAATGAGGTTATGACCAGATAATCTGTTTTCATGATGATGGTTGAGGGAATAATATCGGCTAGGACACCAGGAGAACTCCCCTGCTCGTGCCATGGGATCTTTTACGTCCACCTGAGGGGGCAGACGGGGCATCGTTGTCATGCCTCATCTAAAAGACGGCACCTCCGACAGTGCAGCACTCCCTCAGTCCCGGCACTGGAAGTGTCAGCCTAGATTTTGTGCTCTAGTCTCTGGAGTGGCAGAAACTTTTGGTCACCCCCTTCTAATCTCTCATTCTTTGTTTTCTCCTCACACCTCTGTAAAAGCGCCTTGGGACGTTTTTCTACGTTAAAGACACTATATAAATGCAAGTTGTTGGTTCAGAGACCCTGTGCTCTTTATCTTTGTCATAATCATGTTTAAAAATGGTTAAAATTGTTTACCCTAATCTAACAATAATAATATTACAACAAAACTAAGCTCTAGCTGATAAAGTAAGAAAATATAAATGCTGAAAACCTGAAGTAAGACCAGAATATGTTGGAAATACACAGCAAATCTCTCAACTTCTGTAGGGAAAGATGGATTAATGTTTCGAGTGTGAACCCTTTGTCAAAACTGGGTTAATGTTGGTCTATTCATGGCTTTCTGAATGGGATTTGTTTTCCATTTGTTTTAGAGTGTAGGACAAGGAGACATAACCTTAAAATCAGAGCCAGGCCATTCTGGAGAGAAGTTAGGAAAAACTTCTTCCTACAGAGGGTGGTAGAAGTGTGGAACTCTCTCCCACAAAAAGCAGTAGATGCTGGGGCTCAATTAATAATTTTAAATCTGAGAGCAATAGAATTTTGCAGCCAAGGGTATTAAGGGACATGGAGCCAAGGCGGGTGGTTGGAGTTAGGATACAGATCAGCCATGATTTCATTGAATGGTGGAACAGGCTCGAGGGACTGAATGGTCTACTCCTGTTCCTATGTTTTCAAATCCCTCCATGGCCTTGCCCCTCCCTATCCCTGTAACCAACTCCAACCCTACAACCCTCCGAGATTGCTGAGATCCTCCAATACTGGCCTCTTGCGCATTCTCAAATTTCATCGCTCCAGCATTGGCGGCCGTGCCTTCAGCTGCCCAGGGTCCCTGAGCTCTGGAATTCCCTCCTTAAACCTCTCCTATATACTTCTCTCTCCTCCTTCTTTAAAACGCTCCTTAAAACCTACCTCTTTCACCAAGCTTTTGGTCACCTGTCCTAAAATCTCTAATGGCTCAGTGTCAAATTTTGCCTGATAATGCTCCTGTGAAGCGCCTTGGGACATTTACTATGTCAAAGGCGCTGTATAAATGCAAGTTGTTCTTGTTGATTGTTTGCTTTGATGCTTATGTGCTTGTGCCGGAGAACCTCCAACACTGACCATATTAGAGCATCGAATGACCAGCCTGGTGTGCTCAGACGCAGTGTAGCGGTGAGAGCTGCTGCAAGTGTAAGGCTGCAATCACTGTGGGCCTAAGCCAGCACTTAGCCAATAAAGTCATTTTTGTTGTGATTTTTAAAAGCCCTGGTTCTTCGTTTCTGCACTTTGGACCTGTAAGGTTAAAGCAGCTTATTGTCTTAAATGCAAATTTATGGCAAATAAACTTCAATGTGCCAGTTTATGCTTTTAGCGCTGTCTAAAATCTTAGCGTGCCCTGCTTTCGTTTTCTCTTTTCTTCTGCTGAAGGTACTGGGGGCACAGATCCAGGGGCACTGATTGCCCTCCAGTACCTCGCACAAGTAGCCATTTTATTTTATGTATAAGCCTAGATAGTGAGCATTGGCAGGCTATTCGAACCGGGAGGTCATCACTGCCAAGTCTGACAGCAATCAGGAGCAGGAGCCAGACTTATTGCCCTTCTCCCCCAGCCCGGAGGGGGTTTGAGGACAATTGTAGACCTGAACTGTTACCCTCACAGTAATCAGCTAATTCCGTACAGACTGGGGAATTGAACCCAGGGCCTCGTGGTCTGTATATCAATAAGAACTTTAATCATGAAATAACAACAGAAAATGCTGGAAACACTCAGCAGGTCAGGCAGCATCCATGGAGAGAAACAGAGTTAACGTTTCAGGTCTGTGACCCTTCGTCAGAACTGGAAAAAGAACTTTAATCATCATCTTTTAGTATGTTGTACGAGCACAGTCCTCAGAGAGTGATTACTCATCATTAACTGCGTATCCGGCATCAGCCCTCAATGGTTACAGAATCGTCCAGACAAACACTGCATGATTCATAAGGAGCTGTATGGTCTCATTTCAGTTCATTTTCTTTATTCCCTTTTATTTATAAAGGTAACAGACCTGCTGTTTTAAAGCACTTTCCCTTCTCCCTTTTGCCCACTTGAATCTCCTGCTGCCAGGCACCATCCATGGGCCAGAGAAGCAGTGTCCATGGTGTATTTCCCGCAGGTTTATGCTACTGGTTAATTTACATACATCTCAAGCTATGGATGGTAACAGATACAGATGTGATTAAGGATTGATCCAACAATAGGTAGCAGGTGTCATCCTGGTACTGGTCTTTCCTCTGGGTCAGAAGGTTGTGGGTTCAAGCACACTTAGTGAGTGCTGTCTTTAGAATGAAATGTTAAACTGAAACCCTGTTCCAGTGGATGTTAAAAACCAGTGACACTTCTTGACAAAGCATAGGGAGTTCTCCTCAAGGCCTGGTCAACTTTCTTCCCTCAATCAACTCCACCAAACACACATTAACCGGTCTTTCGTCTCATTGCTGTTTGTGAGATCTTGCTGTGTGCAAAATGTCTGCCAAGCTTCCCTAGCATGACAACAGTGACTGTCCTTTAGTTATTCATTGTACGTGTAAGAGCTTTGGGATGTTTTTGAGGAACGTGATACGGCGCTGTGTAAATACGGGTTGTTTCTTAAACAGCCCTTTCCAAACCTCCGAGAAATTCATTCAAAACAAACCAGAAAGTGAGAAATATGAGCACAAATAGAACTGATTCGCCTGGACTTCCTGGGCCAGATGGCCAGAGTTTGTAGACTGGATATTGCCCGTGGCCTGCAGCTGGAATTTCCCTACCCAAGAAGGTGAGCTCCTCTGCCTCGTGTTGTAAACTCTGGTTGGACATATCCCTGGAGGTGTTATCACATGATTTCCAAGCGCCCCGCCCCCAACCCCCCACCATTGGTTGCCCAACATGTCCATCCTCACGGTGCCCCGCCTTCCCACAGCCAATCGGAAAACGAATAGACTCTTTGTTACCCGATTGAATGATCCTTGACTGTCAGCCAGACAGCCATTTTCCCCACGCACGATATTTTTATAACTAATAAACAAAAGTGTTCAAAGAATTTTTTTTTTTAAAGCATAATTTTTTAACGCCCCAATGATTGTTGCTCACAGCAGTGTCCAGGAGATTAGTCTTTAATTCCAGGAGTCTCCAGGGCAATCCTGGAGGGTTGGCAACCCCTACTTCTGCCACTGATACAGCAATGAGAGTGACGCAGGTGGCTCTCCCTTTAACGTTTCACTGAATTGGCCGCTGCCGCAGAGTCTGCATGTCAGGTGAGGAGGGGAGAAAAACATTGTTAGAGCCACAATTCAATTGGTGATGTTCTGAGGGGTGGGGGGGGGGGAGATCATTAGTCTCTGCCTTATTCGCCAGACGATACAGTACATTGTTCCTCATAGCATCAGGTTTCCACAACAACAAGGTCTCTGAATCATTTCTGGCTCAAAATAAAAGTCAGCCAGACTGCTCTTTGAGCACTAGGGCAAGCACTATTGGCAGAGGTAATAATGCCCCTGGTGTGGGGCCTAGTGAACCCGCCTGTCAGTAAAGCCGACGGCACAGTCCGACCTGTTTTAACAGTAAACGCGTGGGTTTGCAATCGGTCTCATTCTTTTTCCTGTAAATCTCCCTCCTAAATTTCCCTGCCATTGACAGCTCCATATACGGAAAACATCCGGCATCCGGGAGGCCATGGCCCAAGATTAGGGCTGTCAGTTCTGGTTGGCGGATTCCTGGAGGTTACATCACCTGACCCTCCGCCCCGCCCGGTCAAACAGTTTTTTAATATCTGCAATATTTTTAGGCTGGAAAACAAACCAAAAATGTTAAAAGAAAATGCTTTTAATGCCCCTATGATTTTTTTTCTCCTGGGTGTTGCTCACAGCAGTGTCCAGGTAATCAAGCTTCAATTCTTGGAGACTCCAGGACAACCCTGGAGGGTTGGCAATGGCAACCCTATCCAGGATCTGAGTCAGAAGGTTGTGGGTTCAAGTCCCACTCCAGAGACTTGAGCACAAAAATCTAGGTTGACACTCCAGTTCAGTACTGATGGAGCGCTGCACTGTCAGAGGTGCCGTCTTTCAGATGAGACGTTAAACCAAGGCCCCGTCTGCTCTCTCAGGTGGACGTAAAAGATCCCATGGCACTATTTCGATGAAGAGCAGGGGGACTAATCCCCAGTGTCCTGGGGCCAATATTTATCCCTCAATCAACATCACTAAAAAACAGATTATCTGGTCATTATCACATTATCTGTTTGTGGGAGCTTGCTGTGCACAAATTTGCTGCCGCGTTTCCTAAATTACAACAGTGACTACACTTCAAAAGTACTGAATTGGCTGTAAAGCACTTTGGGATGTCCTGAGGTCATGAAAGGCACTACATAAACGCAAGTATTTCTTTATATCAGCGGATTCAGTAGCAGTTGGGAACTTTTGGGGGGGTGGCGGGGGGGGAGCGGTGTGGAACATTAATTTCTCCAGAGTTGCCATTGAATTATCCGAATTCAGCGCAACGAGCAGCCTCACTGGATGTTGACAGAAGAGTGTTCTTGGACTCATTCTGGGTATTCCAGAGGTCAGGGAAACACTGCCAACAGCCCCAGCAAGATACCGGGGCAACTACGCAGTCCCTCATCTGCCTCTTCTTGCTTCGACACGGGATATGTTACGTCTGGTTCAAAGCTGAGCCTAGAGCGAAAGTATAAAATATGGTCAGTTGCATCGGGCCTTGTTTAGGCTTCTGAAGTAGGGTCATGAGGTCATCGCTAGGTGGTAACCAGGGGGTCATGAAGCAGCACTTAAGCCCAGCAGTTAGTGTTTTATTAGCAAAGAACAACTTCATAAAACTGCAGGAGAGCCAATCACTACATGGCAGGGTGGCTTGAAGGCTACAGACCGTGATGGGTCAAAGGTCATTCAACAATTCAATCAGCCAGTTGCTAAGAGAGTAAGGGGGGGGGGAGGGGAGACAGAGGGAAGGTGTCAAAATCTGTTTTTGAAATGAAAATGTAAACTTCTATCCACAATGTGTTTACTTCCTCTGCAGTTCGTTGATATTTCACGCAATCATGCCTAGTCCCAGTTCAGGTTCTGAATAACTGGCTCTGTGTTAATGGCTGAAGAGGGCTCACGTTATCTTAAGGCTGGTCAACCTTCTGATGTGATTATAACAACAATGTCATCGCTAAGTGTTAACCCTATCAGGCTGCATTGGGCAACTGTGAACAATGAACCCATCTCCTGAACATAGAAACATAGAAACATAGAAACTAGGAGCAGGAGTAGGCCATTCGGCCCGTCGAGCCTGCACCACCATTCAATACGATCATGGCTGATCATTCAAATCCAGTACCCTGTCCCTGCTTTAATCCCCACAGTACACATATCCCACCCGACCCCCGTAACCCCACGTATTTAATTCCCCCTAACATATCCCATCCTATCCCCATAACCCCACATATTTAATCCCCCCCTAACACTAAGGGTCAATTTATCATAGCCAAATCAACCTAACCCGCACATTTTTGGACAGTGGGAGGAAACCGGAGCACCCGGAGGAAACCCACGCAGACACGGGGAGAATGTGCAAACTCCACACAGACAGTCACCCGAGGTCAGATTCGAACCCGGGTCTCTGGCGCTGTGAGGCACCAGTGCTAACCACTATGCCACCGTGTTGCCCAACTGTAGGCAACAACAACTTGTATTTATATAGCGCCTTTAACGTAGAGAAAACGTCCCAAGGCGCTTCACAGGGGTATAATCAGACAAAAATTAACACTGAGCCACATAAGGACGTATTAGGACAGCTGACCAAAGGATTTGTCAAAGAGGTAGGTTTTAAGGAGCGACTTAGAGGAGGAAAGAGAGGTGGAGAGGTTTAGGGAGCGAATTCCAGAGCTTAGGGTCGAGTTAGCTGAAGGCACAGCCGCCAATAATGGAAATAGATGGAAATCGGGGATGCGCAGCATGCCAAAATTGGAGGAGTGCAGAAATCTTGGAGGGTTGTAGGGCTGGAGGTGGCTACAGAGAGGGAGAGGGGAGCCCATGGAGGGATTTAAAAACAAGGATGAGAATTTTAAAATTGAAGCGTTGCCGGATCGGAAGCCAGTGTAGGTCAGTGAGCACAGGGGTGATGGGTGAACGGGACTTGCTGTGAGTTTGGATATGGGCAGCAGAATTTTGGATGAGCTCAAGTTTATGGAGGGTGGAAGGTGGGTGGCCGGCCAGGAATAGTCAAGTCTAAAGGTAACAAAGGCATGGATGAGGGTTTCACCAGCAGATGAGCTGAGGCAGGGGCACCTCTTCAAAGGAAACCCAGTGCTGGCGTTGCAGAAAACATTTATTGATGTACGTCAACAGCCTCGCAAGTCAGTGAATACAGGAAAAACATCAAACACTGGAGACAGTGCTTGTGGTCTGTCCCAGCTGGACAGAATCAGATGACTTCACGGGGCCTCTAAGGTTTCACCCACCCCAGTTCGCGAACCTGTGATTTCAGACATGTTTTCACCTAAATGACTAATTTCATTTTGAACAACACAGGACCATGATGATGCTGGTGATCTTTGCCATGGTGGGGGGGACAGAGCAGTTACCGAATCAGAACGAGTGTGGAGGAGGAGCTGGGTTTAACCTGTGGCTCCGGGAGTCCGAGTCAGCAAACAAGCCATCCAGATAACCAAACAAGTCGTATATCTGACACATCGTCAGCTGGGAGTGTTTGCTTATACCCAGCGCCGCCTGTCAGTAAAAGGACCAGCTTGTAACTACTGAAGTTTGTTTTTGCAGTGCCTCCCTGAGAGTGGCTTTCAGTGTGAGTGTGTTTGGAGTCTGTCCTGTGAAGTGCTCCTGTAATTAAGATTGAGAACTGCAGGGGTGTCTCGCAGGTCCAGACTCGAAGCAACAGCCCGCCTACTTGGAATGTCCTCACCCCAGAGCGTGGCACAAATATGCCATCATGTCCTCTCTTCCCATTACAAGTGGCAGTGTTGTTATACACAACCGCGCTGCATCTTTCAAAGGACACTTCACAGGAGCCTTCGTCAGTCCCCCACTCCCCCCCCCCCGCCCCCCCCCCTCCGATGGCTCAGTGTATAAATGCACCACCTGGTGTCGTATTGAGCATGCAGACCAGGCTTGAACTCCTGGAGCGGTGCGGTTAGCAGTGGTAGAGGGACTTCAATAGGCGTAGCTAGTGCTCGTGGGCTAGAGAGGGGGAAAAGTCATTCAGGGTTCCCATTCCTGGTTACTATCCATCAACTGCTCCTGAAAACTGTGCCTGTGCTGTTGGCATTGTGTGAGGAGAGGATTGAGCTCAACTGTGATGGAGGCCCAGCTCTGGCAGACCCCCCCACAACCTTCAGTGTCTAGGCTCACATGTGGAGAATGGACACTTGATGAAGTACTAGAGGCCAACAAGTGTCTGTGAAAGAAAGACTTGCATTTCTATAGCCCCTTTCACAACCTCAGGATGTCCCAAAATGCTTTACAGCCAAAGTCACTAGGAAACACAGCAGCCGATATGCGCACAGCAAGATCCCACAAACAGCAATGTGATAATCAGATAATCTGTTTTAGGAGTTGGTTGAGAGATAAATATTGGCCAGGACACCAGGGAAAACTCCCCTGCTCTTCCTCAAAATAGTGCCGTAGGATCTTTTGCGTCCACCTGAGAAGGCAGACGGGGCCTCGATTTAACATCTCACCTGAAAGACGGCACCTCCAACAGTGCAGCGCTCCTTCAGTACTGCACTTAGAGTGTCAGTCTAGATTATGTGCTTGAACCCACAACCTCAGAAGTGAGAGTGCTACCACTGAGCCAAGGATGACGCCTGACAATAGGAACTGTATCTCAGCAAGAGAGAAGAAAAAATGGGGGAAAGAAGAAAATGTGAGTGAACAGTCAATTCAGAGAGGCTCAAATGGGAGAGAGATTCACGGGAAGCACATATTTCAATTAAATGTGAGAAAAAAATTATACCATGTGGTTCTGAGTGCGTCATGTACAGGTGAAATGCAAATCGCATAGGTTCTAACTTGACTTGAGCTTTGTACATACCTGGGTCTCAAAGTTCATCGTTTCACCCTGAGTTCCTATTAATGAAACTTTGAGAGCTGAGGCTTGTTTTCAATCATCTTTTAGCCAAACCTTATTGAGTATTGGTTGTTGTCAAGATTGGAGCAGCTGCTCATGTCTAAACGAGTGACTTAAGGTTTCTGGAAGAAGGCATTGGAAGGAGAGAGGGCCTAAACTGGGTTGAGTGGACAAGCAAGAGGGCCGAGATTGGGCAGAATGAGATGGACAAGCCACGTGGTGGATTGTGAGTGGGCTGAGGACCTGAACTGGGCAAGTCACCAGTAATTCACCTCTGACTTGGTCCTGGAGTAGAGTGGACTCCCAGCAGCAGGCTTCCTTTACGCCAGAACCAGTTGGCGTGAGTGGAGAGTTTGTCTTGGCAACTTTGAGCAATATTTTGTCAGACGTTAGGCAACCGTGGTCAACAAATGAGGTGAGAGATGGTATAAAGCTAAAAGAAGAGGTTCACACAAGCAATGTTCCCTTTAAGCTGCGCAACCGCGCAGCAGTCTGGAGCTCCCGCGCAGCCGGCTCACCGGCTTTTAAATGCAAAAACCGCGCAGGTGCAGATTTTTGAATGGGCCACGCAGCCCATTAAAGGGGCCGCGGGTCCAAAAAATATTAGAGGGAACATTGCACACAAGTGCAAAGAAAAGTGGATATCTAGACTGAAAGAACCATAACAAGATACAAAGAAAGTATTAAGAGCTGCAAAAAGGGAATACAAAAAAAAGCATGCAAGAGGTATCAAGGTTAACAGTAAAAGTTTTTATAAATATATTAAGAGAAGGAGAGTGGCTAAGGGAAAAAGAGTACAAAATACCAAAAATAAATCAAGGGGAGGAACTTACTGGCTTTAATATAAGTAAAAAAAAAGGAAACAAGAAAATAATGAGACTTAAGATCGACAAATCTCCAGGACCTGATGGGTACTACCACGGGGTATTAAAAGAAGTAGGTGAGGAAATTGCAGATGCGTTAGTCATAATCTTCCAAAGCTCTCTTGTTTTGGGAATTGTGCTGTTGGATTGGAAAATTGCAAATGTCACTCCATTATTTAAGAAGGGTGGGAGAGAGAAACCAGGTAACTACAGACCTGTCCATTTACCGTCAGTTGTGGGGAAGGTACTGGAATCTGTCTTCAGGGACAGAGTGATGGAGCATTTGGGACAAATTTGAGCTGATCAGAGAGAGTCAGGATGGACTCACCAAGCTCCACTGACATCCCATACTCCAACAAATTGATTTCAAGATCCTTACTTTCAAATCCCTAAATCTGCTCTACCTCAGTAATCTCCTCTAGCCATAAGACCCCCACATGTACCCTGCAGCCCTTTAATACCCAGTTACACCTTCTTCCCTGCTCCCTCACAATCCACCAGCAGTAGCTATTCTTTCTTGGGAACAGGAGGAGGCCATTCAGCCCCTCAAGCCTGTTCTGCCATTCAGTCAGATCGTGGCTGATCTGTATCTTAACTCCATCTACCCGCCTTGGTTCCATATCCCTTAATAACCCTTACCCAACAGAAATCTATCAATCTCAGTTTTGAAATTTTCAATTGACCCCCCCAGCCTCAACAGCTTTTTGGGGAGAGAGTTCCAGATTTCCACTACCCTTTGTGTGAAGAAGTGCTTCCGACATCACCCCTGAACGGTCTGGCTCTAATGTTAAGGTTGTACCCCATTGTTCTGGACTCCCCACCAGAGGAAATAGTTTCTCTCTATCTCCCCTATCATATCATTTAATTACCTTAAACACCTCAATTAGATCACCCCTTAATCTTCTAAACTCAAGGGAATGCAAGCCTAGTCTGTGCAACAAAATATATGTGATGATGTGGAGGTTGGACTGGGGTGGACAAATGTGAGAAGTCGCACAACACCAGGTTATAGTCCAACAGCTTTATTTGAAATCACAAGCTTTCGGAGCGCTGCTCCTTCGTCAGGTGAAGTGTCACCTGACGAAGGAGCAGCGCTCCGAAAGCTTGTGATTTCAAATAAAACTGTTGGACTATAACCTGGTGTTGTGCGACTCCCAACAAAATATAGTCTGCCACTATGACCTTGCCTCTGGAACTCCTTACTTAAGCCACTCCAACTTTGCCACCTCACTCTTTGCTGTTGAAAACCTTCTCTCTTTAGCCATGTCTTCAGTCACCCCCCCACCCCCACCAACACCTGCTCACCATCTGCTGTTTACCCTCCTTAACGTAAAGTACGTTGGATAATCTCCTGTACATGATGACTCAGGCTTTTGATGTATTAGGACAATAACTTTGGCTCTTTCTGGGCTGTTTTTGACTGTGGTACTGAGGTCAATCAGCACTCAGGACTGTGCGGCAACAGAACACAGGACATTAAAAATAATCAGTGGCTCCCCCTATGGTTGAGCTGGTTAAATTGGTGAGCCGTACAAACCAGGAAACCATCCCTGCTCTGTGCTGAATTAGCTGATCTTATCAGAGGTGGTGATTGGTGAGGAGGGCGGGTGGGTAACAATCAACGTTCCCTTTAAGCCGCACGGCCACGCAGTGGTCTCGAGGTCCCGTGCAGCCGGTGAGCCGGCTTTATAATGCAAAAAACCGTGGCATGCACGGAAGTTTGAATGGGCTGTGCAGCCCAAACAAAAATCGGGGGAACATTGGTAACAATATACCTCAGTGCCCCTTAGGGAGGGTTTAAAGCAGCCAGTCGTCCTGCTCCTGATCACTGTTCAGCAACTCCTGCTGTAAAGTGCGCGCGTGTGTGTGTGATTGTTGGGGGAGGAGAGGAGCAAATTTGTCTGTGATACCCCCATGGTAGAATAGCTTGCTTGACACTGACTGTCCAGGCTCACGCACTTGACCTCTGTGGAGCCATAACCAAGCAAGGAGTCAGTGCCTTCAGGAGAGAAGGGGTTGGGAGGGGGAAAGACCTGAGTCCCGCCATCAGACTACTTAAAATCATTGATAATACTGACGGTTTGTGGTTCCATTTCTTTTAAGGGGGCTGTGCGCGCATGTATGTGTGCAAAAGACCGAAGGGGTGTCCATGACAGTCGTCGCTACTTCATATATCATCTGATCTTAGTGATTAAACCAGTATCAGTAAACTTGTAAAAGAGTGCGTTAGTAGTGAGTAATGAGGTGCCTCAGTTATTTTGCTGATAGTTTAAGGTTGTAACGTTCTCAGCTACCACCTCAGGAGGTCAGAGTTCAAGTATAGTGCTGGCCCAAAGTGACTGTCAAGAATTCACGAATGAAATATAAGGGTCAAAGGTCACCTTGATCACTGAGGTGCTCAGCAGCAGAGCATAGAAGTAAGTTGAGAAGTGAACCCTCATGCTCTTAAAGTGGTATTGTCACTATAGTGGGGACGGCTATATTTTAATATTCTGCCAAAGCAACATCTGAGAATATTCTTGAATCAGCACAAAATTACACGGTGCAACTTTTGGCTTCTTTTATTTTTCTCTTTGTTCAAAGCACAATGCAAAGCAGCTTGACTGCACAGAGCAGGAAAAACATAAGAAATAGGAGCAGGAGTAGATCATACGGCCCCTCGAACCTGCTCAGTTATTCAATAAGATCGTGGCTGAATGTCTACATCAACTCCACTTTCCCACCCTAATCCTGTGTCTCTTGATACCCTTAGTGACTAAAAATCTATCCATCTCAGTCTTGAATATACTCAGTCTTGAATATACTCAGTCTTGAATATACTCAGTCTTGAATCTGTCAGCCATGGCTCAGTGGGTAGCACCCCCACCTCTGAGTCAGAAGGTTGTGGGTTCATAGTCCCACTCCAGAGCACAAAAATTTAGGCTGACTCTCCAGTGCAGTGCTGAGGGAGTGCTGCACGGTCGAAGGTGCCGTCTTCTGGATGAGACGTTAAACCGAGGCCCCGTCTGCTCTCTCAAGTGGACGTAACAGATCCTGTGGCACTATTTTGAAGAACAGCAGGGGAGTTCTCCCCGGTGTCAGGGCCAATATTTATCCCTCAATCAGCATCACTAAAACGGATTATCTGGTCATTATCACATTGCTGTTTGTGGGAGCTTGCTGTGCGCAAATTGGCTGCTGCATTTCCTCCATTACAACAGTGACTACACTTTAAAAAATACTTAATTGCCTGTAAAGCACTTTGGGACATCCGGTGGTCGTGAAAGGCGCTATATAAATGCAAGTCTTTTTTATTATTATACACTGACTCCCGGCTGGATAGTGAACGTGTGTGGGCATCAGGCGGGGGCAGGATTCGGCCAGGTTGTAAGCCTCCCATGTTTGAGCAGCCTGTCGTGTGGACTATTTCGGCTCACACATGAAGCATGTTCACTCAGATAGGATACAGGTGCACGACCAATCAAACCTGTCCCCCTGCATGGGGTCAAGGTATTCCCGAGCGGGGTGGGGAGAAAGGGATGAAGAGCTTCCCCCCCACCCCGACTTTTCCCTTCTTACGGCAAACGTCCTGATTTTTTATTTTTAACTTGTGCCCCCGGGGATTTGAACTGTTTTTACAGATGAACTTTGGCAGTTCCCTTCATGTAATTTTGTCAATTCCCCTATAGTACAACTGGCCCCATAAGTAACTGTATTCCTTCAGTCAGTATACACAATTTTGTTCAACACAGAGATGAGCAGAGTTTTTGTTATTTTTTTATATAGAGCTGATTAACATCCTCTTCATCTCAACCCTGGGCCTAAACCCACAGTAGATTAGATTACAGTCGAGAGTAAGGAAATGTATCTGTGATAAATTATTTTCAGTGATGTTGTCAATAATTTCCGCAGCGGCCAGCTTCTAATTCTCCTCGAATTACAGCTCTCTGAGGCTCAGATGTGCTCCTTTGAGTCAGACAATATCAGATATTGTTTTCATCAAAAAAATCCAATTTTTCCTTCTCGATCGGACAGCCAGTGACACAGTTGCTAACCTGCCGTGACAGGAGAGCATGTGAGATTATAGATGAAGGGATCAGAGGCTAAGATTTTGTAACCAAAAAAAAATTAATTTAATCAAGCCAGGGTTGGAGACAAGTATCTATTTATAGTGAGTTTATAGGGGAGAGGCAAGGAAACAGCAATCAGCACCACAGTTCGACGAATTATTCTCAACAAATACAATTCAATTTAAAAAAAATATTTTAAAATATATTCATTACTTGTGGAGCTCCTCCCAATGGATCATTCGGGAAATACAACATCCAGTGTGCTACTGAGCCATTCAAACCAGGAAGGTTCTGGGATCCAGGCCTTCCACCCTCCGTAAACTTCAGCTCATCCAAAACTCTGCTGCCCGTGTCCTAATTCACACTAAGTCCCGTTCACCCATCACCCCCTGTGCTCGCTGACCTACATTGGCTCCCGGTCCGGCATCACCTCAATTTAAAAATTCTCATCCTCATGTTCAGATCCCTCCATGGCCTCGTCCCTTCCTATCTCTGTAACCTCCTCTACCCCCACAACCCTCCGAGATCTCTGCGCTCCTCAAATTCTGGCCTTTTGCGCGTCCCCGATTCCCATCGCTCCGTGCCTTCAGCTGCCTGGGCCCTGAGCTCTGGAATTCCCTCCCTAAACCTCTCCGCCTCTCTCTCCTCCTTTAAGTCGCTCCTTAAAACCTACCTCTTTAACCAAGCTTTTGATCATCTGTCGCAATGCAGGTTGAGCGTCCCAAATCCGGAGATCCGGAATGTTCCGGAATCCAGACTCCGGGACGATTGGTGGCAGGGGTCCGGAATCCGTAAAATGTTCCGGAATCCGGACACCCTGAGGGAGGCTTACCAAAAACGCAACCTGGGCCCAGGCATTTCCAGACTCGGCACGTGTTTCTGATGTCCGAAGTCCGGAAATATCGCAACCTGGGCTCGGGCGTTTCCGGACTTCGGACATCAGAAACACGTTCCGAAGTCCGGAAAAACCCGAAAACCGGCTCAGCCTCGGTCCCGAGGTTGCCGGATTCGGGACGCTCAACCTGTATCTCCTTATGTGGCTTGGTGTCAAATTTTGTTTGATAACACTCCTTCAGAGTACACATTGATATTCTTCTCCAGCACCTCCCTCCAGTCACGCCAGCACTCTTCCCCCCTCCCAATTCATACTGACACTCTAGCCCAACGTTCCCTCTAAGCTGTGCGACTGCGCAGCTGTTTGCCGGTCCCGTGCAGCCCGGGACCAGCTTTTCCAATGTTAAGTTTTGCACAAAACTGTGAATGGGCCGTGCACCCAAAAAAAATTAGGGGGAACATTACTCTAATCCCCTCAATTCCTCCTGGCAGTTTCTCCCCCCCGCTGCTCCCCACTTTCACCTCTTGAAGCACTGCTGTGGGCCACATTTCTCACGATATTTCACGTTGGAAGTGTGTATGATGTGTCCCTGGGTGGCACAATACCATGGAACTGGAACTACAACAACGCAAGCTCTTAGTCTCACAGGTAAATAGAATTTCTCGATATCGCCCTATGCAGCATTAATAGTGAGAAAACAGGAAAGACACGGATCTGCTTTTGAAGTAATAAGCTTAGTAAATCTGACCTAAAAAGGGCTGATTCCAGTCTGTGCAATGAATTTCCACACACAGCGTCCTGATCTGATTGTGTGTTAGGTGAGATTAAATTGGTTAAGATCCTTAACTGCTCTAAATCTCACTGAGTGATTCCTCATTAATCTCTTTTCCTCTCAAAGACAGCAACTGCAGGTTTAGGAAGATTTGTCTCCTTACGCCCCTGGGCCCCTACGCGAGCACAGCCGAGGACTAGCTCTCCCCAGTACGGATACTCGCTCACAGGGATCATTGTTTGTTACAGGTGGAGAGGTGTATCATCGGCACACCGATGGAATATATCACACAGAGTTAGATATCAGCCGTGGCTCAGTGGGTAGCGCTCTCACCTCTGAGTCAGAAGGTTGTGGGTTCAAATCCCACACCAGAGACTTGAGCTGACACTCCAGTGCAGTACTGAGGGAATGCTGCACTGTCGAAGGTGCCGTCTTTCAGATGAGATGTTAAACCGAGGCACCATCCTCTCAAGTGGGCGTAAAAGATCCCATGGCACTATTTTGAAGAAGAGCAGGGGAGTTATCCCTAGTGTCCTGGCCAATATTTATCGTTCAACCAACATCACTAAAACAGATTATCTGGTCATTATCACATTGCTGTTTGTGGGATCATGCCATGGCTGCCGCGATTCCTACATTACAACAGTGGCTACAATTGAAAAAGTACTTTATTGGTTGTAAAGCATTTTGGGGCATCCTGAGGTCATGAAAGGCGCTATAAAAATGCAAGTCCTTTCTTTTATCACACAGAGATGGGGGAGCCTCCTGTCTGGCTCTCTCGGGTATATTGAGCAGTAGGTGCCATGCGTGTTTTCTCTGATACCATTATACAAAAACACTGAATATTAAAGTGTTTCTCCTGAGATCAGTTGGGTCTTGCTGACCCTACCCATGTCTACCTGTCTTTCCTCGATTCTTCTTCCACCCCCTCCTGAAGGCGCTGCCTTGTGTCGGGTACCCAGCTCACCAGAGTTGCCATGCTTCATGTGTGTGAGCCTTGGAGAAGCGTGTCAGTTTAGAGGGTCGACCCAAGAAGGGCAACAGAGCTGATCCCGATTCTGCCCTTAGATCGTCACCCAGACACGGATTATTTCCAGCCGCAGTCAGTGGATCGATCGGAAGTGGGCACCTGGGCTGGTGAGCCCCTTCTTGATCCAGAGGCAACGTGGCCAGTCATGGTGCCTCACTTCCACTCAAGTTGAGATTGACGAATTCAGCACAGACTGGGACAAAACCTGGGAGCTCCCTGACTCCACACCTCAACAGGCTGTGAGTGTTTTGCCCACTAATTGATCAAGGCAGTGATATTAAGTAGCGTCTGTAATGGGCTGAGCCAGACTTGTGAAAAATCACTGCGACCTGGTGGCAAGGAAGACCTGTTTTCTACCTAGCATCCCACTTAACCCAAGATAAAGCAGCCTCAGTGATAAATATATGCACTGAGCACAAAGAGGCCATGATATTGTTCTGTTTACAATGGATTAGTGTCACCTGGATCACCCTTCCCCCTAACCAACTCACAACACACTGACTGGACCCTGGTAGAGTGTGACTAACTAATTAGGGAGAAAGAGGGACGTTAGATTTTGGGCCTGTTCATAGGAATCGGCAAGATTGCAGATGCCAGGGTTATGCCAGTGTTGTGTTGGAGCTGCCCGCAAGCGGAAGCCAAGCACAAACAGCGGAAGGAGCGCACGTCAACCCAAGCACCCCACCCACCTGCCCCTTCAACCACCGTCTGCCCCACCTGTGACAGAGACTGCAGGTCCCACATTGGACTCCTCAGTCACCTGAGAACTCATTTTTAGTGTGGAAGCAAGTCATCCTCGGTTCCGAGGGACTGCCTAAGAAGAAGAAGAAGATACCACAAACGTGTCCACCTTGGCAGATTCTTTCCTGCCTTTTTAAAATGTAGTCACTGGTGGCAGAGGTTTCACTCATCACAGCCCACCACACTGGAATTCTCTTCCTAAACCACTCCACCTTATTACCTCTCCCCCACCTTCAAAAGTCTCCCCAATCTTCTCTTAGGCAGTCCCTCGGAACCGAGGATGACTTGCTTCAACATTAAAAATGAGTTCTCAGGTGACTGATGAGTCCAATGCGGGACCTACAGTCTCTGTCACAGGTGGGGTAGACGGTGGTTGAAGGGGCGGGTGGGTGGGGTGCTTGGGTTGACGTGCGCTCCTTCCGCTGCTTGCGCTTGGCTTCCGCTTGCTCCCGGCGAAGAGACTCGAGGTGTTCGGCGCCTTCCCGGATGCTTCTCCTCCACTTTGTGCGGTCTTGGGCCAGGGATTCCCAGGTGTCGGTGGGGATGTTGCACTTTTTCAAGGAGGCTTTGAGAGTGTCCTTGAAGCGTTTCCTCTGCCCACCTGGGGCTCTCTTGCCATGCCGGAGCTCCGAGTAGAGCGCTTTTTTTTGGGAGTCTCGTATCGGGCATGCGGACGATGTGACCCGTCCATCGGAGCTGATCGAGCGTGGTCAAAGCTTCGATGCTGGGGATACCTACTTTTTCAATCATACCTTTGGTCAACTCCCCTCCTAACTCCTCCTTGCTGAATCCCCCCTCCCTCCTTCTCTGTGTTAAAGCTGCAAGTTATGCGCAAGTTGTTGGTTGTTTTCCTGTGCAAGTATTGTAGATATATGTCATGCAAAACCTCTTGAGATAGGGTTGCCAACCCTCCAGGATTGTCCTGGAGTCTCCAGGAATTAATGATTAATCTTCAGGACACGGCTGTGAGCAACACCCAGGAGAAAAATCATTGGGGCGTTAAAACAAAATTTATTAGTTATAAACACATTGGAGACGGGGAAAGAGGCTGTTTGACCGGGAGTGGTGAAAGCTCCAGGAATACGTCCAACCAGAGTTGGCAACCCTAACTTGAGATGAACCTTTAACTGTTAACGGGCGGTGATTGAATGGGGCCATTCAGTGGAGCTGGGAGAGTGGGTGTGTACATGTGTCTGTGTAAGGTCATTTGGGATCAGTCCACTCCACAGGTTAATCAATACTCTCAAGGATAAGTCTGACCACATTCCTCCTTGAAATTCCACCTTTAGACGTAGATGAGGAGATACTCAGGCTTGTGTGAACGGATTCTTTTACGCATCACTGTGACCGGGGCGATGATTGGCGTACAACTGCCCTGTAATGATGTAGTTCACTCAGCTGGCATAGCATGGCATAGCATGGCAATGCGTTCATGTTCCAGCGCCCTGCTCGTACAGTGCTGGTATTCACAAAGGGTCTTGGTGTCTCCACTTCATTAAAAGAAAGAACTATAGTGCCATTCACGTCCACAGGACGTCCCAAAGCACTTTACAGCCAATGAAGTACTTTTTGAAGTGTAGTCACTGCTGTAATGTAGGAAACGCAACAGCCAATTTGCGCACAGCAAGCTCCCACAAACAGCAATGAGATAATGTCCAGGTGATCTGTTTTATTGATGTTGGCTCAGAGATAAATATTGACCAGGACATCGGGGAGAACTCCCCTGTTCTTCTTCAAAATAGTGCCGTGGGATCTTTTGCGTCCATCTGAGAGGGCAGACGGGGCCTCGGTTTCATGCCTCACCCAAAAGACAGCATCTCCGACAGTGCAGCACTTCCTCAGTACTGTGCAGAACTATCAACCAAGATTTTGTGCTCAAGTCTCTGGAGTGGGGCTCCGAACCCATGACCTACTGACACGAAGGAAAGGAGTGCTACCCACTGAGCCAAGGGAGCTGGTAAATGTGTTTCTGAAAAAATAGAGGAGGCTCGGTGGGGTGGTTTAAAAGTTGAGACATTTTAATAACGTTAGTACTGTTGTGCTGAACCCCCTGTTCCCCCCCCCCCCCCCCCCCCCCCGACTGACTGGGTGGAAGAGTGTCACATGCAAATGTGTTGTTACAAAGTGACTGGAATCGTAGCTGGAGGGGGAAGCGTTTTTGGGTAGCACAATAATAGCGCAGATGTCAGGCACTAACCAGGGTTGAGTGACACAGCAGCACAGGCTGTTTGTTTATCACTATTTACAGACGTAAAGTTCCAGTGCAGCTGGCACAGCCACCTCACACGACATGGACAAGACTCTGAGCCAGATAATCCCCCGGCTTCGCTAGAAGATTTATGTCGCCAGAGAGGGTCAGTGGTGTTAGACGCCACAGCTTGAGGTGCGAAGTTTAGTGCTGACCTTGCTGTGAGTGTGTGAATCCCCCCAGCCACTGGCTTATCCAGGGAGTTGTAAGGAAAACTGCCCTGCCCCCCCCCCGCCCATGTTTGACATGGACGTTCCTTTGTCTGCCACTGATAGTCCTTTAAGCAGCGTGTCTGTAAAATGTAGTTTATTGTTAGTTAATCTGTTGACAGAGCAGGCAGCATTTTTCAGTGAATTCCAACCTGAGGACCATGGCTAATTGAACAAATTAGCACAGCAGGTGGTGGTGAGGGGGGCGGGGGTGGGAGTGAGATTGGCCGAGACTGCAGTAGTAATAGTGCATGCTCTGCCTCCACAGATCACTGGAGCTTTTCACTGTTTTCTCCAGCTCTGGAATTCCCTTCCTCTCTCCCTCTATCTCTCCTCCTTTAAGACACTCCTTAAAACCTACTCCCTTGACCAAGCCTGTCCTAATATCTCCTTATGTGGCTCGGTGTCAAACTTTGTCTGATCACGCTCCTGTGAAGCGCCTTGGGACGTTTTACTATGTTAAAGGCGCTATATAAACGCAAATTTTTTTTTCTCATCCTCTCCTGGAAGCGCTGACTCCCAGATGGAATGTGATTCCGTGAGTCAGCCCTCCAGTCCCGCGCTCAAAGTGGTCAGTCTTCATGTGCGAACTTAGGCCAGGGGTGTTCAAACTATTGTCTGTGGGCCAAATGAGCCCCAGCAATCGGGCTCGTGAAACCCAGGCAACGCAGTGCTTTCTCTGCTTCCTTCTTGTCACCAGTTTGTACTGTTTGAAATTTTTGGTCTTGGAGGTTTGGAAAGGGCTATTCTTAGCGCTGTCGGAGTTGCCGTCTTTCGGATGAGACGTTAAACCGATATTAAAACTATACAAGTGAAAGCTGTTGTTGTACAGTTCCACTCGTGACTTTAACATTTTTGGCTGAGTACAGGGACCTTCTCCATTGCCAGGGGGAAGATCTTTACAGATCTTTACAATGTAAAGCCCACTCTGCGTAGGCGTCAGCCATGGCTCAGTGGGCAGCACTCTCCCCTCTGAGTCAGAAGGTCGTAGGTTCAAGCCACACTCCAGAGACTTGAGCCCATAATCCAGGCTGACACTCCCAGTGCATTACTGAGGGAGTGCTGCACCGTAGGAACTGCCATCTTTCGGATGAGACATTAAACCAAGGTCTGCCCTCTCAAGTGGATGTAAAAGATCCCATGGCACTATTTTGAAGCAGGGAAGTTCTCCTGGTGTCCTGGCCAATATTTATCCCTCAACCAACTTCAATTAAAATCAGATGATCGGGCCATTACCTCATTGCTGTTTGTGGGAGCTTGCAGTGTGCAATTTTGGCTGTTGCGTTTCCTACATTACAACAGTGACTACACTTAAACAAAAAAGTATTTCATTGGCTGCAAAGTGCTTTGGGATGCCCTGAGGTTGTGAAAGACGCTGTAGAAATACAAGTCTCTCTTTCTTTGTGGTCATTCCAGACAAGCTGAGAGCTCCAGAGGTATATACATCCCCCCAGCCTTTATAACAGAGCTCTGCCTCCAATAGTGCATCATTAGCCCGGGCACTCGATGCCAGTCTGATGCCCAGCGGGAGGAAGTGGCATGTAGTGAGGCTACTGCCTGCTCACTCAGCTGTTCAGTCTCCTCTTTCACCCAAGCCACATGTCCAGTATCTTTCAGATCGTTATTTCTTATCTCTGACAGACTCTGAGGAGCTGCTTTTACACTGCACCCTGTGCCTGGAGAGAGTCAGTGGACTGCGCCACTGTCCTGCTGTACTCCAACTGAAGCCCATCTTCCTGTAAACAGGCTACACAGAGAAGGCCCCCCATTCCCAGCGCACAGGTCGTCAGGGTCAAGGTGCAGTCAAAGTTTTAGAGTGATGGAGATGTGGCATTTGTAATTGGTCAAGTACATTGTGCCATGCAGATAACCCAGGTCCAGGGTCGTTGTGTAACCAGCTCCTGGAGGTTTATGATGTGTGGGGGGGGGGGTGGCGAGTGGATAAGGCTTACAGTGATGGAACCTTTCCCAGTTGGTCACCTGGAGTGTGTCACTATTTACAGGGGGTTCCCAGGAGTGTGTCAGTATTTATAGGGGATCCCCAGGAGTGTGTCAGTATTTACAGGGGTCCCGGGAGTGTGTCATTATTTATAGAGGGTCCGAGGAGTGTGTCAGTATTTACAGGGGTTCCTGGGAGTGTGTCAGTATTTGCAGAGGGTCCCTGGGAGTGTGTCAGTATTTACAAGGGATCCCCGGGAGTGTGTCAGTATTTGCAGAGGGTCTCTGGGAGTGTGTCAGTATTTGCAGAGGGTCCCTGGGAGTGTGTCAGTATTTACAAGGGGTCCCCGGGAGTGTGTCATTATTTACACTGGGACCCCGGGAGTGTGTTAGTATTTACAGGGGGTCCCCGGGAGTGTGTCAGTATTTGCAGGGGGTCCCCAGGAGTGTGTCAGTATTTACAGGGGGTCCCCGGAAGTGTGTCAGTATTTACAGGGGTTCCCTGGGAGTGTGTCAGTATTTGCAGAGGGTCTCTGGGAGTGTGTCAGTATTTGCAGAGGGTCCCTGGGAGTGTGTCAGTATTTACAGGGGGTCCCCGGGAGTGTGTCATTATTTACACTGGGACCCCGGGAGTGTGTTAGTATTTACAGGGGGTCCCCGGGAGTGTGTCAGTATTTGCAGGGGGTCCCCAGGAGTGTGTCAGTATTTACAGGGGGTCCCCGGAAGTGTGTCAGTATTTACAGGCGGTCCCCGGGAGTGTCAGTATTTACAGGGGGTCCCCGGGAGTGTGTCATTATTTACAGAGGGTCCCGGGAGTGTGTCAATATTTACACTGGGACCCCAGGAGTGTGTCAGTATTTGCAGGGGGTCTCCGGGAGTGTGTCAGTATTTACAGGGGGTCCCCAGAAGTTTGTCAGTATTTACAGGGGTTCCCCGGGAGTGTGTCAGTATTTACAGGGGTTCCTTGGGAGTGTGTCAGTATTTACAGGGGTTCCCTGGGAGTGTGTCAGTATTTGCAGAGGGTCTCTGGGAGTGTGTCAGTATTTGCAGAGGGTCCCTGGGAGTGTGTCAGTATTTACAGGGGGTCCCCGGGAGTGTGTCATTATTTACACTGGGACCCCGGGAGTGTGTTAGTATTTACAGGGGGTCCCCGGGAGTTGTCAGTATTTGCAGGGGGTCCCCAGGAGTGTGTCAGTATTTACAGGGGGTCCCCGGAAGTGTGTCAGTATTTACAGGCGGTCCCCGGGAGTGTCAGTATTTACAGGGGGTCCCCGGGAGTGTGTCATTATTTACAGAGGGTCCCGGGAGTGTGTCAATATTTACACTGGGACCCCGGGAGTGTGTCAGTATTTACAGGGGGTCCCCGGGAGTGTGTCAGTATTTACACTGGGACCCCGGGAGTGTGTTAGTATTTGCAGGGGGTCTCCGGGAGTGTGTCAGTATTTACAGGGGGTCCCCAGAAGTTTGTCAGTATTTACAGGGGTTCCCCGGGAGTGTGTCAGTATTTACAGGGGTTCCTTGGGAGTGTGTCAGTATTTACAGGGGTTCCCTGGGAGTGTGTCAGTATTTGCAGAGGGTCTCTGGGAGTGTGTCAGTATTTGCAGAGGGTCCCTGGGAGTGTGTCAGTATTTACGAGGGGTCCCCGGGAGTGTGTCAGTATTTGCAGAGGGTCTCTGGGAGTGTGTCAGTATTTGCAGAGGGTCCCTGGGAGTGTGTCATATTTACAGGGGGTCCCCGGGAGTGTGTCATTATTTACAGGGGGTCCCCGGGAGTGTGTCATTATTTACAGGGGGTCCCCAGGAGTGTGTCAGTATTTGCAGTGGGTCCCCAGGAGTGTGTCAGTATTTACACTGGGACCCCGGGAGTGTGTCAGTATGTACAGGGGGTCCCCGGGAGTGTGTCAGTATTTACACTGGGTCCCCGGGAGTGTGTCAGTATTTACAGGGGGTCCCCGGGAGTGTGTCAGTATTTACACTGGGACCCCGGGAGTGTGTTAGTATTTACAGGGGGTCCCTGGGAGTGTGTCAGTATTTACAGGAGGTCCCCGGGAGTTTGTCTGTATTTACAGGGGTCCCCAGGAGTGTGTCAGTATTTACAGGGGGTCTCCGGGAGTGTGTCAGTATTTACAGGGGGTCCCCGGGAGTGTGTCAGTATTTACAGGGGGTCCCCGGGAGTGTGTCAGTATTTACAGGGGGTCCCCGGGAGTGTGTCAGTATTTACAGGGGGTCCCCGGGAGTGTGTCAGTATTTACAGGGGGTCCCCGGGTGTGTCAGTATTTACAGGGATCCCCAGGAGTGTGTCATTATTTACAGAGCGTCCCAGGAGTGTGTCAGTATTTACACTGGGACCCCGGGAGTGTGTTAGTATTGACAGGGGGTCTCCGGGAGTGTGTCAGTATTTACAGGGGGTCTCCAGGAGTGTGTCAGTATTTACACTGGGACCCCGGGAGTGTGTTAGTATTGACAGGGGGTCTCCGGGAGTGTGTCAGTATTTACAGGGGGTCTCCAGGAGTGTGTCAGTATTTACAGGGGGTCCCCAGGAGTTTGTCAGTATTTACAGGGGGTGTCCGGGAAGTGTGTCAGTATTTACAGGGGGTCCCCGGGAGTGTGTCAGTCTTTACAGGGGGTCTCCGGGAGTGTGTCAGTCTTTACAGGGGGTCTCCGGGAGTGTGTCAGTATTTACAGGGGTTCCCTGGGAGTGTGTCAGTATTTACAGGGGGTCTCCGGGAGTGTGTCAGTATTTACAGGGGTTCCCTGGGAATGTGTCAGTATTTACAGGGGGTCTCCGGGAGTGTGTCAGTATTTACAGGGGGTCTCCAGGAGTGTGTCAGTATTTACAGGAATCCCCGGGAGTGTGTCATTATTTGCAGAGCGTCCCCGGGAGTGTGTCAGTATTTACAGGGGGTCCCCGGGAGTGTGTCAGTATTTACAGGGGGTCCCCAGGAGTTTGTCAGTATTTACAGGGGTTCCCCGGGAGTGTGTCAGTATTTACAGGGGTTTCCTGGGAGTGTGTCAGTATTTACAGGGGTTCCCTGGGAGTGTGTCAGTATTTGCAGAGGGTCTCTGGGAGTGTGTCAGTATTTGCAGAGGGTCTCCGGGAGTGTGTCAGTATTTACAGTGGTTCCCCGGGAGTGTGTCAGTATTTACAGTGGTTCCCCGGGAGTGTGTCAGTATTTACAGGGGTTCCCTGGGAGTGTGTCAGTATTTACAGGGGTTCCCTGGGAGTGTGTCAGTATTTGCAGAGGGTCCCCGAGGAGTGTGTTAGTATTTACAGGGGGTCCCCGGGAGTGTGTCATTATTTACACTGGGACCCCGGGAGTGTGTTAGTATTTACAGGGGGTCTCCGGGAGTGTGTCAGTATTTACAGGGGACCCCGGGAGTGTGTTAGTATTTACAGTGGGTCCCCAGGAGTGTGTCAGTATTTACAGGGGGTCCCCAGGAGTTTGTCAGTATTTACAGGGGGTGTCCGGGAAGTGTGTCAGTATTTACAGGGGGTCCCCGGGAGTGTGTCAGTCTTTACAGGGGGTCTCCGGGAGTGTGTCAGTCTTTACAGGGGGTCTCCGGGAGTGTGTCAGTATTTACAGGGGTTCCCTGGGAGTGTGTCAGTATTTACAGGGGGTCTCCGGGAGTGTGTCAGTATTTACAGGGGTTCCCTGGGAGTGTGTCAGTATTTACAGGGGGTCTCCGGGAGTGTGTCAGTATTTACAGGGGGTCTCCAGGAGTGTGTCAGTATTTACAGGAATCCCCGGGAGTGTGTCATTATTTGCAGAGCGTCCCCGGGAGTGTGTCAGTATTTACAGGGGGTCCCCGGGAGTGTGTCAGTATTTACAGGGGGTCCCCAGGAGTTTGTCAGTATTTACAGGGGTTCCCCGGGAGTGTGTCAGTATTTACAGGGGTTCCCTGGGAGTGTGTCAGTATTTACAGGGGTTCCCTGGGAGTGTGTCAGTATTTGCAGAGGGTCTCTGGGAGTGTGTCAGTATTTGCAGAGGGTCTCCGGGAGTGTGTCAGTATTTACAGTGGTTCCCCGGGAGTGTGTCAGTATTTACAGTGGTTCCCCGGGAGTGTGTCAGTATTTACAGGGGTTCCCTGGGAGTGTGTCAGTATTTGCAGAGGGTCTCTGGGAGTGTGTCAGTGTTTGCAGAGGGTCTCCGGGAGTGTGTCAGTATTTACAGTGGTTCCCCGGGAGTGTGTCAGTATTTACAGGGGTTCCCCGGGAGTGTGTCAGTATTTACAGGGGTTCCCTGGGAGTGTGTCAGTATTTACAGGGGTTCCCTGGGAGTGTGTCAGTATTTGCAGAGGGTCCCCGAGGAGTGTGTTAGTATTTACAGGGGGTCCCCGGGAGTGTGTCATTATTTACACTGGGACCCCGGGAGTGTGTTAGTATTTACAGGGGGTCTCCGGGAGTGTGTCAGTATTTACAGGGGGTCTCCGGGAGTGTGTCAGTATTTACAGGGGACCCCGGGAGTGTGTTAGTATTTACAGTGGGTCCGCAGGAGTGTGTCAGTATTGACAGGGGTTCCCCGGAGCGTGTCAGTATTTGCAGAGGGTCTCTGGGACTGTGTCAGTATTTACAGGGGTTCTCTGGGACTGTGTCAGTATTTACAGAGGTTCCTCAGGAGTGGATCAGTATAGTGCCTCAGTTTAGCATCTCATTCGAATGTTGGCACCTCTGACAGTGCAGCACTCACTCAGTACTGCACTGAAATCTTCGCACCTCAAGTGGCGCCTCAGCCTAAAACCAACTAACTCAGTACAGACCAGAGATTGAAAATGAGACTTGAAGTATTTTTATTGGCACCGTTTAGGAACCCTCTGTAATCATGGTCACTTTCCGATTAAAGAACTACTCAGTTGCGAAAAATGGCTAACACTCTGAATATCCTTTTTATTTTTGCTCATTGGTTTTGGGAGGCAGTAAATGCTTCTGTGAAAAAGCGGGTAATTTGTGGATGGTCCCTTACTCAGGGTAATTTTTTTTGTGAATGGAAATCTCTGTAAATTGTGAATGAGTATGTTTACAGTAGACTGATACTTTGTATACATTACCTAGAGCTCGGATGTCACGTTAGAAAATGCAGTAATGTGTTTAAGTAAAATTTAGCCTGCTGGGTTTTTTTTGTTCCACGTTTTATATATTTTACAACCCTACTTGTGGGTGCTTTGCCTTGGTGCCAAACACATGACAAGCTGCTGGCTGAAAGCGGGCACCTGTGCCTCGGAACTGGTCAGTCTATACCTAGTTGTGCCACTACACCCTGACTGTCCCAAATGGAACTCGCAGTGTCACTAAAGCCACAAGATCAGGAACTCGCCATTTGCAGTATTTAAATCCAGTCTACCAGGTTGGGGCACGCTCGTTGACACCCTACAGCCTGAGGATCAAACTGTTCCTCCGTCAGAAAAGTTTGACATTGCCTCAATTTTAAAATTGTCATCCTTGTTTTCAAATCCCTCCACGGTCTCGCCCCTCCCTAGCTCTGTAACCTTCTCTAGCCCTACAACCCTCCGAGATCTCTGCGCTCCTCCAATTCTGGCCTCTCGAGCATCCCTGATTTTCATCGCCCCTCCATTGGCGGCCGTGCCTTCAGCTAAGCTCTGGAATTCCCTCCCTAAACCTCTCCGCCTCTCTACCTCTCTCTCCTCCTTTAAGACGCTCCTTAAAACCTACCTCTTTGACCAAGCCTGTCCTAATTTCCCCTTACATGGCTCGGTGTCAAATTTTGTTTGATAACGCTCCAGTGAAGTGCCTTGGGACGTTTTACTATGTTAAAGGTGCTATCTAAATGCAAATTGTTGCTGTTGAAGTTGTAGCACAATAAAAGTTTCTGCCTCAGCAATGGGGAGGTTTACTTAAAGCAAGAATTAGAACAGAATTGAAGTTTCACTGTGCATCAAGGGTCCCTCATTCTTTAGTCACTGTTTTCAGTAAAATAATGGATGAAAAATCCTGCTGGCCGCAAATCCCTGTTAACCAAAACCCTGCCCTGGGAATACTAACTTGTAGAGTTGTACCTGTGAGTCGGGGATCCCCCAACAACCTTCTGAAGCTTACTGTGTGGTGTGGGTCTGGGCCGTACACACCAGGAAGGTGTCGGGTTCGGTCCCTGGGCTATGCTGAGTTAGCTGATCTCAATCAAAGCAACAATTGAGCTTGGAATTAGCCTCAGCACTCAGGTTTAGGGAAAGTAGACTGGGTGCCCACTCCTAACCAACTTCTAGTGACCTCCACTGGAAATGTACCTACGTGGATATTAAGGGTAGGATTGGACTTGGTTGTCGTGCTTGCCATGGTTGAATATCCTGTTCACTGTCTAGGCTCATACATTAGGAATGACCACTTGGGTAAGGTACTGGAGGCTGCTTGGCGTCTATAGAACCTGTACGTCAACGAAAGTCAGCCCCCGTTGAACCACTACCCCAGTGAGATTCAACGCCCGTGGAATTCATAACCCAATGAGAGTCAGTACCCATGGAACCCGCACCCCAGTGAGAGTCAGTGTCTGGAACCCGTACCCCAGTGAGAGTCAGTACCTATGGAACCCGCACCCCAGTGAGAGTCGGTGCCTGTGGAACCCGTACCTCAAAGATTCAGTGCCTGTGGAACCCATACCCCAGTGAGAATCGACACTTTCAGGAGAGATGGGGAAAAAACTGGGCTAAAATAGTACATTTCTTCTTGACTGTCGTGTTCGCTGGCCACCTCGGTACTCGCGTGTTCCATCCCCGAGCGTGCCTGCATCTTTAGTGCCTGGCTTCACGGACACATTGTGGGCTGTGTGATAGATTTATGCCGGGGCTGGGGGCTGAAGCTCACTGCGATTGCTTTCCTGGAAGCCTGCCCCCTCTCAACTCCCCGATCACAGGTTTGTAAAGCAAACTTCAGACTTTGACTGTTTGCTTTGGCAGACCCTGAGCTGCTGCGATGATCTGTAAAGTGGATTTGATATTTGGCTGTTTTAGTTGGCAGTGCTTGAAAGCCAAGCCGCTGATTACAGACACAGATGTCACTGCACACTTCACTGTTCAGTGTTAACCTAACGTTAAAGTTTTAATTTTAATCCGCAAATAGCATAATCCCTCCCTTCTCTCTCTATCTTCCTCCATCCCCTTAACTGGACCGATCACAACCTTAGAACTGGCACTCTCCTTGTGTGTCTCGGTGACTTTAATGAGAACATTGCTTCACCGAGAGGTTTATTTTTTGAAGGAAGTATATCATTCGGGGTTGCCTTGGCTGCTGACACCAAATTCTTCACTTCCGATAATAAGTAGGCCGTGTAGATGAAGTGGATATCGGCCAAGCAAATGGTTTGAGATCCTGTACACGGCACTAGTATTCTATCTCACAGGCCTCCCAACTGCCTGCCTGCCTGCAGATTCCTCTAATACTTCACGAGTTATCAGAAATGAAATATCTCCAAGGAAACAAATTAAACTTTTGCCCGTTTTTCTCGGACCCCCGTCAGGAACCTCCCTCTTCAGGGCAGGTGGTACTGGAACCATTAATCCCCCTCTCCTCATCCCGTAGAGACCTCCCCTCATCCTGTACAGTCCTCCCCTTCCTCCTGCCAGCCCCCCCCAACCTCTACGGTATCATGAGGAGTTTCTATTTTAGAAGGTCTGCTGAATGGACAAAGTGGTAGACAGCAATGATGTGAGACTTTTTAGCCTCAGTTCCTCGCTGTGCCATGGCCCCCAGTAATAAGATTGTCCGATGGGTCCAATACTGGAACCTTGAAATCTCAACCGGATTGGGGGTGAATATGATTCCCGCTCAACAACTTTCGTTCACGCAGTGCCTTTTAACTAGTAAACATCACATGGTGTTTCACAACAGAGCAACAAAGTAGGAACGTTAGGGGAGATGGTCGAGAAGGTAGGCTTGCTGCTCCACTAGGATCTCGGGGCAAGTTCCAGAGAGTAGGACCAAAATGTTTAAAATTCCCACTGGCTGCCCTTCAAGAGTAAAAGAAAGAAAGAACTTGCATTTCTATAGCGCCTTTCACAACCTCAGGACGTCCCTAAGCGCTTTACAACCAATGAAATACTTTTGAAGTGTAGTCACTGTTGTAATGTAAGAAATGCAGCAGCCAATTTACGCACAGCAAGGTCCCACAAATAGCAATGTGATAATGACCAGATAATCTGCTTTCGTGATGTTGATTGAGCCATAAATATTGGCTCAGGACACCGGGGATAACTCCCCTGCTTTTCTTCAAATAGTGGCGTGGGATCTTTTATGTTCACCTGAGAAGGCAGACAGGATCTCGGTTTAACATCTCATTCGAAAGACAGCACTTTCAGAGCAGCATTCTCTCAGTACTACACGAGCGTCAGAGTGGATTATGTGCTCAAGTCTTTGGAGTGAGTCTTGAACCCACAACCTTCTAACTACCCACTGAGTTACAACTGACGCACAATTCCTTATCCTAGTCTAACAGGATGGAGAACTGAGTGGGGGAGGAGAGGGCACTCCTGGTGGCAGATCTCCCAATGGAATGACCAAGAGGTAGAATTGATGGATTTCATGAAGACCAGCACGAGGTGGACTATTCCTGGTGTCCGATCAGAGGTCGGTATTGTGAACAATAGCACTGGGGAGAGTTTGTAAAGAGCTGTAACTAGGAAGCAGATCTCACAAGTCCCCATGCTGTGCGAAGTAGCGGGACAATACCTGCCAATCAGCTTCTAGCTCCCAACTAGGAGATTGCGAGTACAAGTCCCACTCCCATCTAACACAAGTAAAAGAACGACACCCCTAATTTTTCAATAATGGCAAAACCATGCAGAATCTCTGAAAATCAGGGCTTACAAATTAAAAAGGAAAATGAGAGGGGAGGAAAAGAGTATTATGCTTTAATCTCTCAGTGTCCCAAAAGCAGCCATTGGCTTTATCAGCTCTTTCACCTTGTTATAGAGTCGGAAACGCTCAACACGTGGCTCCACGTAAAGTGAACTTACTGGCCTCTGTTCAGCAACTGCCAGCAGAGGCTCACTGGGGATCGGGATCTGCCACCACTACTCCAAAATCCCACGGTGCCTTGTAAATGTGGTGAGGGAGTTCAGTACATCAGGCTGCTTAAAGTTGTGAGGAGCCTCCAACATACACTGGACCAAGTCAGAGTCTATACAGAGTCTGGCGACCCTGGTTTTTATTAAATATTGAAGAATTTCTTTTTATGATTGAAGGTGGCAGCGCTGTACTGTGCCTGTCTCGTGTAGGGTCTATTGGAGGCCGGTTTGGGAACTAGAGGCACCGCCTCCTGCACGTGCAGTGCAGGGGCACAGGTTAGTGTGAGCCATGCCTCAGTTGGTAGCACCCTCGCCTCTGAGTCAGAAGGTTGTGGGTTCAAGCCTCACTCCAGGGACTTGAGCACATAATCTAGGCTGACACTCGCAGCGCAGTACCGAGGGAGCGCTGCACTGTCGGAGGTGCCGTCTTTCGGACGAGACGTTGAACCGAGGCCCCGTCTGCCATCTCAGGTGTATGTAAAGATCCTACGACACTATTGAAAGACGAGCAGGGGAGTTCACCCCTCATTTATCCCTCAACCACCATCACATCACATTGCTGTTTGTGGGAGCTTGCTGTGCGCAATTGGCTGCCGCGTTTCCTACATTACAACAGTGACTACGCTTCAAAAGTACTTCATTGGTTGTAAAGCGCTTTGAGACGTCCTGAGGTGGTGAAAGGCGCTGTATAAATGTAAGTTCTTTCCTTTTTCAGTGTAAACGTGGCACAGCGATGCAGAGGTAGGTATAGACCTATGCCACCTAAACTGGGGCAAAGGTGCTTCGGACTGGCAAGATCCTCAACAATTTTGAATATTTAAAAGTTGAAAATTGAAAAACATTACTATCACTCAACTTGGGAGTGAAATCCACGCAGCAGTTTATTAAAATGTCTGCAGAGAACAAAATAAACTCCCTGCAGTAACGCCAAGCCTTTGCGTTGACGCTTCTTCTGCAGATAGAGATTGAGAAGGAAAAAAATTTCAGTTTAGAAACAGAAAGAGACATGATGAAAGGTCTGAAGCCTTGGGCAGGGCCATGTCAGGTATAATAATTTCTTCACTCAATCATCCCACCTACAAACACTGCCTGCCTCCATTTAGACACCAATTGTCTGCCACATAATACAACTGACAAGGGCAGGACCTTGCCCCTGCATTGAGGGGATACCTTTAGGCAGCCAGGCCAGCCTTGCAGGGGATGGTGTTAGGCCACAGGCCTTTGTCCAGGAGGACCCATTCTATTAAAAAGAAAACAGAGACAGGATTAGCTTTCGCTGAGAAAACACAGACCTTTAGTAAAGGCAGAGAGAGAGAGGGGGGAAAAAAGGCCGAGGTTAAAGCGAGAAGGTTGAGTTACAATCCATCCTAGAGGACAAGTATCTGAGGCCTAGCGATATAGGGTTTCAGCTGTGGATTTTTGTTCTGATAAATTTGTCGGCTGTAGAGGGGTAAATGAGAGCAGGAGTGTTCACACAGAGATTCAACCGTAGGCATTCAAAGCAAAATCTGTGAAGTTAACAAAGAGAGGCGAGGAATGGACCCAGAGGACTGAGACCCAGAGTTCACCGACACAGGCTGTGGCCTTGACTGCGGATGTGTGTGTGTTCAGTCCCAGGTGCTGGAGACGAAGGGCAGACATATTTTTTTACCCTTTCACTGACACCAATAAGTGGCATCACCTCACAATCCAGACTCGAGAACACTTTGCCAACTAGGGTTGCCCACTCTGTTTGGACGTATTCCTGGAGGTTTCATCATACGATCGCCTGCCAACTGCCCCGCACCCACACTCCCGCCATTGATTGCCCGACACATCCATCCTCGCAGCGCACTGCCTGCCACGGCCAATTGGAAAGCAAACAGACTCTTAATTACCCGGTTGGGTGGTGCTTCACTGTCAGTCGAACAGCCTTTTTATCCTGTCTCCAATATTTTTATAAGTAATAAACAAAAGAATATTGAAAAAAAAAATTCTTTTAGTGCCCCAATGATTTTTCTCCTGGGTGTTGCTCGTAGCAGTGTCCATGGAGATTAATTTTTAATTCCTGCAGGACAATCCTGGAGAGTTGGCAACCCTACTTTGCACTCTGGTAGAGCTCAGTTCAAATTCCCGATAAACCCTAAAACTGTTTAAAGTAGGGACCCGAGATTACTCGGAGATTCTGATGGTATAACTGTCAGAACTCTAACAGGAGCCTGCATGAACTTCGGGAAAAGGCGGAGACCCAGTTCAGGGGCTGCGCAAGAACCGTGCAATTGCACGAGGAACCAAGCGCACCCAGTGAGAGGACACCTAAAAAGGAAAAGAAAGAACTTGCATTTCTATAGCGTCTTTCACGACCTCAGGATGTTCCAAAGCGCTTTACAGCCAATGAAATACTTCTTTGAAGTGTAGTCACTGTTGTAATGTAAGAAACAGAAGCCAATTTGCGCACAGCAAGGTCCCACAAACAGCAATGTGATAATGGCCAGATAATCTGTTTTTAATGATGTTGGATGAGGGATAAATATTGGTCAGGACACCTGGGAGAACTCCCCTGCTCTTCTTGAAATAGTACCGCGGGATGTTTTACGTCCACCTGAGAGGGCAGACGGGGCCTCGGTTTAATGTCTCATCCGAAAGACGGCCCCTCCGACACTGCATCAGTACTGCAGTCGGAGTGTCAGTCTGGATTTAAGGTTCCAGTCTCTGGAGTGGGACTTGAATGTAAAAACCATCTCTTCCAAGCGCTCTCACTGTCAGTCTGAAAAACCAGCACTGCACTGACACCAGGGAGTAGGGTATAAGAATTGGGCCGCTTGCAGGTGCCAATGGATTTAAGAGCTGGGTTTCTGTGTCACAAATACATTTGTAAATTTGGACATGAGACAGACACAAGAACAGGAGAGGAGGCCTTGAGTTTGGTCATCTGCGTCTGATTGGCTAGTTTAGGGGACAAATAGGAATTAGCCTTTTGACAGGCACAAAATTCACACCAAATTTTTAATTTCGAGCAGTTTAAGGTCCTTGATCTCCCAACAAAAAATTGAAATGATTGGAACTCCTTAGTTTTTTTGTTTAAATGCCCACCTGTGCCTCCTGGTGTGATCGGGCATTGCCCTTGGGCACTTTGTTTCCCTCTCGCCAGTGGGGCCTGATAGCTGGTCTGTTTTTTTTGATGATCCCACACATTTAGTTGGTAGGAACAAATATGCTACAATTATACAACAACAACTTGCATTTATATAGCCCGTTTACCATAGTAAGATGTCCCAAAGTGCTTCACAGGAACATTATCAAAAAAAATTAGCCACATAAGGAGATATTAGGACAGATGAGAGGTAAGTTTTAAGGAGCATCTTAAAGGAGGAGAGAGAGGCGGAGAGGTTTAGGGAGGCAATTCTAGAGCTTAGCAGAAGGCACGGTCGGCAATGGTGGAGCGATGAAAGTCTGGGATGCGCAAGAGGCCAGAATTGGAGGAGCGCAGAGCTCTCGGAGGGTTTTAGGGCTGGAGGAGGTTACAGCGATAGATTGGTTTATGTAACTCTCCCTCAGAATCAGCCGCACTCTGTTCAGTCACGGGCCGTGTCTTTGGGGCATCGGCCCAGCACCAAAAACGTGAACACCATCAGAAGACACCGAGCTGTGTCGATGTCGGCCAACGGTCAGCGTCACAAGGAGGAACGTTCTAGTAGGACGCAATGGAAGTCTGCATGTTTCACAGCTTGTATCAAGAGCGAGAGACCTTTTTTTGATGGGTTTTTCCCTCCCTCCTGTTACACAAGAATTGTTAGGGTTGCCAACTCTGGTTGGGTGTATTCCTGGAGGTTTCATCACATGACCTTGAACACTCCCGCCATTGGTCCATCCTCCAGACGCACTACCTTCTCACGGCCAATTGGAAAGCAAACAGACTCTTTGTTACCCAATTGGATTCATCTTGACTGTCAGTCAAACAGACTTTTTTGCCCCATCTCCAATATTTTTATAACTATTTTATAAATGTTCAAAGAAATGGAAAAACACAATTTTGTTTAACGCCCCAATGATTTTTCTCTCAGATGTTGCTCGGAGCCGTGTCCTGGAGATTAATCTTCAATTCCTGGAGACTCCAGGACAATGCTGGAGGGTTGGCAACCCTAAGAATTGTGCCCAGTGACACCTGTTATTTAATGGCTAGACTCTGTTGTGGAGAATCCAGAGAGTCTAAACAGCAGAAACCCAAATACAATTATTAGCAGCACAAACCAGGTGGAATTGTTTCAAGCCGCTAGTTTGTACATTTAGAGGAGGATTGCAGTGACTCACTCTCTCCCTCGTCTCGTTGTGTTAAGTGGGGCGGGGGGGGCGGGGATGGTGTTCCTATAGTTATGTTCTTTTCTGCTTTTCCTCTCAACTCTACAGGGAGAGTGAGAGAAAAGCAAGACATTGAAAGTCACTCCTCATTAGGGTATACAAAAATGAGAAGTCGCACAACACCAGGTTATAGTCCAACAGATTTATTTAATTTTACAAGCTTTCGGAGCTGTCGCTCCTTCCTCAGGTAAGTTAGCAGTGAGAGACAGCTCCGAAAGCTTGTAAAATTAAATAAATCTGTTGGACTATAACCTGGTGTTGTGCGACTTCTCATTTTTGTCCACCCCAGTCCAACGCCGGCATCTCCACATCATTAGGGTATAGACAGCTCACGTAGAGGTTGGAGCCCGAACCTGCAGTGACTGCTGCAGGTGGAGAGACTAGAGAGAGTAAAAATAAGGCAGGTGAAAGAACATGGAAATCAATTCAGAGTTTCCCATTGGCTCAGTGGGTAAATGCGCGTGTGTTCCTATGGGTGTGATTATGTTAAGGTGTATGTGTGCATTTGTGTTGTGTGTGTGTGTTTGTTTTTGTCTGTGTGTTTGTGTGCGTATATATATGCATTTGTGTTTTTGTCTGTGCGTTTGTGTGTGTGTTTTTGCCTGTGTGTATATATGTGTTTATGTTTTGTGTTTTTGTGTGTTTATATGTGTATCTGTGTTTTTGTCTGTGTATACGTGTGTCTGTGTGTGTATGTATTTTTGTGTGTCTACATATTTTATGATAGGTATTATGCTATCAAAATAACAAGTTAGGAATTTTGGAACATCACACCTATGGCAGCTGTGACAGCTTCCCTTTTGAACCTGGTAGCTCAGTGATTAATGCAGTGACACTGTGGTACAGAGCTATACAGACCAGAAGGATCCCAGGTTTGATTCCTTAGTGCCCCCACTCCCCTCCCCCGGACAAATATGGCACAGAGTGGGACAGTGGTCTCAAAAAGGGAGCAGAATTCTGATACCATAATGGGAGCTAGACAGAACTGTCTGTAGCCATGCCCACCCTCTCCTACCCACACATTACCCAGGCCACCCACGTCCAAGAGGACAGATGCTGACCGATCCTTAGCTCTGAGGCTGTTGCAAGGAGGTTTCTGACAGTGGCCTGGGGGGGGGAATCTGCTTCCCCCCCACACCCCCCCCCCCACATTCCTATGGTGCTCCCCCAAATTTCACTGCACCTGAGATCAAAGTTGTGCCCCCCACCCTGGACTGTGGTATCATACATCAGTGTTCCAGGGCATTGTGCGCTGGTTTAAAAAAATATATGTAACCTAAAATATATGTACGTCTTTCGGATGAGACGTTAAACTGAGGCCCCGTCTGCTCTCTCAGGTAGACGTAAAAGATGCCATGGCCACTATTCGAAGAAGAGCAGGGGAGTTCTCCCCGGTGTCCTGGCCAATATTTGTCCCACAATCAACATCACTAAAACAGATTATCTGCTTATTATCACATTGCTGTTTGTGGGATCTTGCTATGTGCAAATTGGCTGCCAAGTTTCCTAGATTACAACAGTGACTACACGTCAAAAATAAGTACTTAATTGGCTGTAAAGCGCTTTGAGACGACCGATGGTCGTGAAAGGTGCTGTATAAATGCAAGTCTTCCTTTTTCTTTTTTTTCTAAGGGATCCACTGAAGAACATGAAAGGAGAACCTCACTGTCTCCCCAGGGGTATCTCAATTGCTCGTTCCCCACAGCCTCACAGTGCAGACATTTACTCTGAGTCACTGCGATATCTGCAGGTGCCTGCAGAGGCCAGATCCTGGTCACCCCCTCTTAACGCTGTCATTATAGCGGCACGCCGTATCTGAGCCACTTTTCAAACAGGTCGCGGAGTCAGCTCCCTGAGCGTTTACCAGCGGAGCCGACACAGTGCTCTTGTGGGTCAGAGTGCTCAGGGTGGGCTTCAACCCCCCCGTCTGCCCTGACTCACAGCACCTGTCAGCAGCTATCAGTGTGTGGTGAGGCTGCACAGCCCCATTCAGTGGCCGCGACTGTCCAGCAATCTATCCTTAGAACACTGAGCACTTAATCATTTCCCTGCTTTATCACAGGGCCAGCACACTTCCTGCACAGGGCGGCCAGTGTGTACTAAACAGCAGCAAGGAAAAATGGATGAAATGCAACACGAAATAATTTCAGAAGACTAGCAGCTTATGACATTGCACTCTTTAGAGCAGAGAAGGTTATGGGGAGATTTAATAGAGGTGTTCAAAATCATGAAGGATTTTGATAGTGTAAATAAGGAGAAACTGTTTCCACTGGCAGGAGGGTCGGTAACCAGAGGACACAGATTTAAGATAATTGGCAAAAGAACCGGAGGGGAGATGAGAATTTTTTTAACTCAGCGAGTTGTGATCTGGAATGCGCTGCCTAAAAGGGCGGTGGAGGCAGATTCAATAGTAACTTTCAAAAGGGAATTTAATATATACTTGAATAGGAAAAACTGCAGGGCTATGGGGAAAGAGCAGGGGGGAGTGGGACTAATTGGAGAGCTCTTTTAAAAAGGTGGCACAGGCATGATGGGCCGAATGGCCTCCTTCTGTGCTGTATGATTCCATTATATTGTATTTATATTACATGTAATTAGATCAAAGAACTGGGTTACACAGTGGGTTAAAACCCTCTCCTTACAACTCAGAGCAGGAGCCCTGCTAGCTCGGTGGATGAATGCACTGCCCACTGGGTGGTCATCGAACTGACCAGACAGTTCCCAGCTTTGATCGCTGGTCTGTGCTTTTAGTTTTTTTCATTGTGGGTGAGGATGGAGGATGGAGCGTGTGATCAGGGCACTGCAGTTTGCTTTTGTGCCCTCAGGCAAGGGAGGGGAATCTCATCCATGTTCCTCTGCTACTCCAGTGACCCATGTTGGAAAATGTAATTAATCTGCCAAGCCTCACTGTCTGAGCTCAAACACGAAGAATGGTCACTAGGATGAGGTACTGGAGGGCGGCTGGTATCAGCGGAATTGTTCCCATCAAAAATTGTTGGAGTTTCGGAGAGAGAACCATCTGAGACTAGAGTTTGACAAGATTGGAAGCACGAAGCTCTCCTCTCCTCGATATCTGTCAGGTCATAAGTTAAGACATTCAGTTCCAGTCCCAAGCTGCTTCCTAGTGAGTATGGGGGAAAAATTTAGTATCGCCCCGTTTGGAGCGCCATTATCAGCCGTGCGCAAAGTTTAGCGCCTGGCGCTAATTATCGCCTCCAACTGCAAACTTGACTTTTATCGCCCCTGGAGGTGATCGGAGCGCTAAATCAGGCGCTACACACCTGTCTTAAGGCGCAAAGGCTGAGGTAAGGCAGGGGGCGCCACTCAATATCCGGTCCGGGGCGTTGCGCACTCGACTGACGTCACGATCTGCCGGCGCAGGAGATTGTGGCGGTAGTGTTTAGCGCCGCCGCAAAATGTCTAGTTAATTTCGTGAGCGGCGCAAACATCGCCGCACACGGGCGCTAGTTGATTTGCGCCCCATTAGCGCCCTCTTAAGGCGCTAACGGGAGGCGCAAACCAACTGAATTTTTCCCCCTATGTGTTGATAACATAAACTCTCTCTTATCTTGGAACAAATCAAATATGGGACAAGGAACATAGGACTTGCTGGACAGAAACAGACCCAGGTCCATCTACTTCACCTTGTACCATCCTGGTAGTCGCATGACATAACGATAATTGAATTGTTGACTAATCACAGCGATTGATCTCTATCAATGAGTCTACAACAGACCCAGACGTGAGGTGAGGAAAACCCCCAGTGGTGGAGAGCTTTGGGAACCAGAGGTCCCAAGTCATCTGTTCCTCCCGAGCACGCTACACTCACCACACGTCATGTCTCAAATGAGTCATATACTATAATCCCTAAATGAGCCACTGAATATATAAAAACAAGGGGCAGGACCACCAGTGTTGCTGAAACTGTGGAGGAGTCAGCTCACCTGCCCGCTCTACTGGAGCCAGATGTTGGGTCGAGGTGAGTGACCCCTCAGAGGGAGAAGTTTGAAGAAGGAGCGAGCGTAAATGACATCCTGGCGTCTTCTCTTGTTTCAGGAACATTTGACCGTAGCGTTACACTACTGGAAGTATGTGGCAGTTGGCCAGAGAGCTTTGGACTGCGTCATATGTCTTCGATCGATAACACAGACGAAGGTCTCCGTGAGCGTCTGGCAGACGCCATGTCTGAATCACCCAGCAGGGACATCGTGGGCTCCGGAACAGGTAAGGAAGGAGTCACCTTGGTACATAATCCTCAAACATAGACCTTGCGATGAGGCTGAGATAATAACCTGGGGAGCCTCTTGCCCTGGGTAACTATATCTTCACCTCCTCACAACAAAAGTAAAATACTATCAGCATCGATAGGTTCAGGCAAAAGTCGTAAATGTATCAGTTAATATTTTAAAATAGCAAATTAATTTCCATTTCCTGTGTTAGTTTTCAAGGCATTGTGGGGTAATCTTCCCTCTAGGTTTGCATGGCACTGTGGGAAAGTCTATCCTCTTTACATTTGCAAGGCACTATGGGACTGTGCAGGCGCAATATTATCTGCGACGTGAGTTTTATTGCGGGTAACCCAACCCAAACCGATCCAACCCAAACCAACCTAACCTAACACTCCCGGATGGAAACTGACCATCTGCTTTACACCCCGCCCTTTTACTTTCCATTGGCCAACGTGTAAAACGGGCGGCCAATCCGAAACGTCAGTTTCCCGCCAGGCAGTTTAGGTTAAAATTACGCCCAAAGCGTGTGATTTGAATTGAAGGACCCTCAGCATCTCTGCTACCAGGTCACGTTTAGAAGAGCTTCGCTTATACTGGTGCTGTAGATTCCAAACCCGCCCTCATCGACTGGTCTGGCACAGTCCACCGTAACAGGTCAGGTCACAACAGACTGAGTGGGAATGAAACTTCCAACACTCCCAAGTTGCAACACGGTCACTCTGACCTGATCTAATTTGAATAAATCCAGTGCAAACAATCGAGTGTGTGGCCTGACTCACGATGTTGCATCAGACTCCCCCCCGATCCGCGCTCCCCCTTGGCTATTCACGGTGTGTCCACACTCAGTACCTGCGATCCCCATGCCCAGAATCAATGGAAGGTAAGGCAATTACTAGATTGGGAGATTTCTGCCAATCAGAGGTCATCGGGATTACCAGGTGGCTGCCTATGGATTGGACCATCCTTTTTTTGAGTGAACTTTCGAGAAAATTCTTCAATGCAAGCAAGCTATCAGAAGCCTTTTGATTTATTCCCCTTACCTCCGTGTCTCGTGATGTGGAGGTTGTCATGTTACTGAGGTTATTAAGGTTTTATTAACAGCAAAGCAACCATTAATCCCACCCACTGCCTGGTCCCGATCCCGACCCCCTGTCTGGGTTTGGAGTTGGCAAATCCTACAACTGATTGCTGCTAACTTGACAATCTTGACATTCTGTCTAATCTCTCAAAGCAACCCAGCAGCCTCGTTACGTCATTTGAATTCTTCTCAATAACGTGCGCTGGTTACTGAGTCTGGTACATTTTGGTCCGTTAACTTATTGGTGGTAATTATATATTGGGATGGGGGGGTGGAATGAGGATGGAAATGTGTGTTGACAGAGGCTGCACTGGCTCAAATGCTCTTTACTGCTCTCATGGAGAAGGTACTCAGGCCAGAAGATTGCTGATAAATAATGCCTTCATGAAAAACACTCAAGAATGTGCTGACAGGCTTCCAGTCTGACATCCATTAATCCATTTTTAGTGTAAGAACTGCAGAAATGCTGGGAGATAGGCCGGGGCAGCCTTGCTGTATCTTATCATGTGACTCTCCGACTCCGAGGACCCCACACAATATCCCCTCCCCCACAGTCAGCATTGTCAATGTACAACCACCTTATTTGGCATATTTAGAACAGAAAGCCTGAGGCCTGCAGATGACCAGGAGCTTGATCTGTTGCCGGGGGGATTAGGCCCATGTGCTGGCCTGTTCTAGTTATGTATTTACCTCTGTGCCTCTTGTTGTTCTGCAGCATCAGCTAACACAACTGTTGAGTCAACCAGTCGAAGGTGTTTTTTTGTTACCTGATTTCTCACCCTTGTCCTCTCTTTGAGGAAGTAACTGGCCTCGAACCCCTGACAGTGTGCCTGATATTGGGATCGTGCCTAGGGTTGCCAACTCTGGTTGGACGTATTCCTGGAGATTTCATCACATGACCTCTTGCCTCCAACCGCTCCACCTCCCGCCATTGGTCGCCCGACATATCCATTCTCACAGGGTCCCGCCCTACGCCAATTGGGAAACAAACAGACACTTCGTTACCCAATTGAATGATTATTAACTCTCAGTCAAAGAACCTTTTTTCCCCATCGCCAATATTTTTAGAACTAATAAGAGAAAGCGTTTAAAGAAAATTCCATGATGTTTTTTCTCCCGGGTGTTGCTCGCAGCAGTGTCCTGGAGATGAATCTTCAATTCCTGGAGACTCCAGGCCAATCCTGGAGGGTTGGAAACTCTAATCGTGCCATGTGGAAGTGAGGGAAGAGCAGGCCCATGTCCCACTGTCCCGATTGGCCGCCTGTTGATAACTTCAAGGATACTGGGAAATTGGGAGAGCTGTCCCACAGACTAGTCAAGCAACAGCCTGACATAGTCATACTCACAGAATCATACCTTTCAGCCAATGTCCCAAACTCCTCCATTACCATCCCTGGGTATGTCCTGTCCCACCAGGGGTGGCGGCACAGTGGTATACAGTCGGGAAGGAGTGGCCCTGGGAGTCCTCAACATTGACTCCAGACCCCATGAAGTCTCATGGCTGCTGATTACCACCTACCGCCCTCCCTCAGCTGATGAATCAGTACTCCTCCATGTTGAACACCACTTGGAAGAAGCACTGAGAGTAGCAAGGGCACAGAATGTACTCTGGGTGGGGGACTTCAATGTCCATCACCAAGAGTGGCTCGGTAGCACCACTACTGACCGAGCTGGCCGAGTCCTGAAGGACATAACTGCCAGTCTGGGCCTGCGACAGGTGGGGAGAGAACCAACCCAAGGGAAATACCTACTTGACCTCATCCTCACCAATCTATCTGTCGCAGATGCATCTGTCCATGACAGTATTGGTAGCAGTGACCACCACACAGTCATTGTGGAGACGAAGTCCCGTCTTCACACTGAGGACACCCTCCATCGTGTTGTGTGGCACTACCACCGTGCTAAATGGGATAGATTCAGAACAGATCTAGCAGCTCAAAACTGGGCATCCAAGAGGCGCTGTGGGCCATCAGCAGCAGCAGAATTGTATTCCACCACAATCTGTAACCGCATGGCCCGGCATATCCCTCACTCTACCATTACCATCAAGCCAGGGGACCAACCCTGGTTCAATAAGGAGTGTAGAAGAGCATACCAGGAGCAGCACCAGGCGTACCTAAAAATGAGGTGCCAACCTGGGGAAGCTGCAACACAGGATTACATGAATGCTAAAAAATGGAAGCAGCATGCTATAGACAGGGCTAAACGATCCCACAATCAACGGATCTTATCAAAGCTCTGCAGTCCTGCCACATCCAGTCGTGAATGGTGGTGGACCATTAAACAACTAACGGGAGGAGGAGGCTCCATGAATATCCCCATCCTCAATGATGGTGGAGCCCAGCACATGAGTGCAAAAGACAAGACTGAAGCGTTTGCAACCATCTTCAGCCAGACATGCTGAGTGGATGATCCATATCGGCCTCCTCCTGAGGTCCCCACCATCACAGAAGCCAGTCTTCAGCCAATTTGATTCACTCCACGTGATATCAAGAAACGGCTGACCGCACTGGATACAGCAAAGGCTATGGGCCCTGACAACATCCCCGCTATCGTGCTGAAGACTTGTGCTCCAGAACTAGCCGCACCTCTAGCCAAGCTGTTCCAGCACAGCTACAACACTGGCATCTATCCGACAATGTGGAAAACTGCCCAGGTATGTCCTGTCCACAAAAAGTAGGACAAATCCAACCCGGCCAATTACCGCCCCATCAGTCTACTCTCAATCATCAGCAAAGTGATGGAAGGTGTCATCGACAGTGCTATCAAGCGGCACTTACTCACCAAAAACCTGCTCACTGATGCCCAGTTTGGGTTCTGCCAAGAACACTTGGCTCCCGATTTCATTACAGCCTTGGTCCAAACATGGACAAAGGAGCTGAATTCCAGCGGTGAGGTGAGAGTGACTGCCCTTGATATCAAGGCAGCATTTGACCGAGTGTGGCATGAAGGAGCCCTAGTAAAATTGAAGTCAATGGGAATCGGGGAAAACTCTCCACTAGCTGGAGTCTTACCTAGCACAAAGGAAGATGGTTGTGGTGGTTGAAGGTCAATCACAGCCCCAGAACATCGCTGCAGGAGTTCCTCAGGGCAGTGTCCTAGGCCCAACCATCTTCAGCTGCTTCATCAATGACCTTCCCTCCAACATAAGGTCAGAAATGGGGATGTTCGCTGATGACTGCACAGTGTTCAGTGCCATTCACAACTTCTCAGATAATGAAGCAGTCCATGCCCGCATGCAACAAGACCTGGACGACGTTCAGGCTTGGGCTGATAAGTGGCAGGTAACATTTACTCCACAGAAGTGCCAGGCAATGACTATCTCCAACAAGCAAGAGTCTAACCACCACCCCTTGACATTCAACGGCAATACCATCGCCGAATCCCCCACTATCAACATCCTGGGGGTCACCATTAACCAGAAACTTAACTGGACCAGCCACATAAATACTGTGGCAACAAGAGCAGGTCAGAGGCTGGGTATTCTGCGACGAGTGTCTCACCTCCTGACTCCTCAAAGCCTTTCCACCATCTACAAGGCACAAGTCAGGAGTGTGATGGAATACTCTCCATTTGCCTGGACGAGTGCAGCTCCAACAACACTCAAGAAGCTCGACACCATCCAAGACAATGCAGCCCGCTTGATTGGCACCCCATCCACCACCTTAAACATTCATTCCCTCCACCACCGGCGCACCGTGGCTGCAGTGTGTACCATCTACAAGATGCACTGCAGCAACTCGCCAAGACTTCTTCGGCAGCACCTCCCAAACCCGCCACCTCTTCCACCTAGAAGGACAAGGGCAGCAGGTGCATGGGAACACCATCACCTCCAAGTTCCCCTCCAAGTCACACACCATCCTGACTTGGAAGTATATCGCTGATCCTTCATCGTCGCTGGGTCAAAATCCTGGAACTCCCTCTCTAACAGCACTGTGGGAGTACCTTCACCACACGGACTGCAGAAATTCAAGGTGGCGGCTCACCGCCACCTTCTCAAGGGCAATTAGGGATGGGCAATAAATGCTGGCCTTGCCAGCGACGCCCACATCCTATAAACGAATTAAACATTTTTTTTCTAAAACTCCCAATTTTTGTCCTCTTCCCCTGAAGCCGGTGATCACAGGGAGATATAATTCCATCCACAGCAGGCAGCCTCTGGTACCTCACCCCAGGGGCCAGTCTTCATCTGTAAACCAGGCTGGTTGGCTGTGGAAGGAGGGTCCTCACCTCCGACGCCTGCATACACGCACTGTGCAGCCGGGCTCACCCGTTATCATTCAGGAGCAGGAACGCTGACTGATTTTTTTTCCCGCTGCCTAGCCCAGGCCAATAGTGCTGGCTGGCCTAGAGAAAGTAGCGGTTGCAGATTATAAAACCGGGGGAGGGGGGAGAATAAGAGGAAATATCAGCATGTTGCAAATGTTCTAATAATTTTGTGAAACTTCCAAAGCAGCAACAAGTTGCATTTATATAGCACCTTTAACGTAGTAAAACGTCCAAAGGCGCTTCACAGGAGCGATTATCAGACAAAATTTGACACTGAGCCGCATAAGGAGACATTGGGACAGATGACCAAAAGCTTGTTCAAAGAGGTCGGTTTCAAGGAACGTCTCAAAGGAGGAGAGGGGGGAGAGGTTTAGGGAGGGAATTCCAGAGCTGGGGGCCCAGACAGCTGAAGGCACGGCCGCCAATGGTGGAGCGATGAAAATCGGGGATGTGCAAGAGGCCAGATTTGGAGGAGCGCAGAGATCTCAGAGGGCTGTAGGGCCGGAGGAAAACAAGGTAACAGAAAGCGGATGCCGTTTACTGTCGCCCATGTGCGGGCATTTCAAATGGAAAGGGTGAGCTGGGAATCGAGACAGTGACACATAAATAAAGGAAACGAGCACTTTGACAGCAGAGTGTTTAACTCATTTAGGGACGCTGCCTTGTTCCACCGCTTTCCCTTAACAACAGGCTCTTTCATATTTCAGAGGGATGCAAGTCTGAGTCTGGACCGTGCAGCTCAGAGCAGAAAGGTCACAAGGCTGTAATGCAGTTAGCATTGACTGCCCCCTCTTGTAGTGCGTCTATTAGCCTGTAATTTGATTTGTAGCTATTCATTGGGAGTCCCTGCAGCAGTGTGGTACGGGCTACCATATAATTGGTACTGTCTCTATTTTTACATCATTAGATTAGCCCCTAATGCCTGGCCACTTGTTGTCTGCGCTGGGCCGACCATTTATATGGCTTTAATGTAGCATAAAATTCATTACTGACCACATCGAGCAATCCCACAACCCCACCCCCACCCCTCCACCCCGCGCTGGAGCTTTGTACAGAACATGGCGTTAACCCTTTGTGGCGCGAGGCAGTCAGGATAACATCATCAGGGTGTGTACCGGGGGGATTAAAACACAGAAGCATCTATGGGATGAGGTTTACCATATTGTGATCCCGAGGCAGGGTTTCACACGATGGGAACACTTGTGGGCAGGGGTCACCACACCAGATTTGTAGCCCATGTGATTTTCTGTCCATTGGATGAGTCCATCATGTGGCCACAATTTGGGCACACTGACCTCTGCACCCCCCCCCCAATGTGGTCCTATCAGGTGAAGCTCTAACTAACAGTGTTGCATCGTAAACACTTTATACCTCGTACTAGATCTCTCTGCGCTATTTAGAAACTTAGAAAAATAGGAGCAGGAATAGGCCATTTGGCCCTTCGAGCCTGCTCCGCCATTCAATATGATCATGTCTGATCCTCTATCTCAATACCATATTCCCGCTCTCTCCCCATACCCCTTGATGCCCCTTGTGTCTAGAAATCTATCGATCTCCTTCTTAAATATATTCAGTGACTTGGCCTCCACAGCCTTCTGTGGTAGAGAATTCCACAGGTTCACCACCCTCTTGAGTGAAGAAATTTCTCCTCATCTCAGTCCTAAATGTCCTACCCCGTATCCAAAGACTGTGACCCCTCATTCTAGACCCCCCAGCCAGGGGAAACATCCTCCCTGCATCCAGTCTGTCTAGCCCTGTCAGAATTTTATACGTTTCAATGAGATCCCCTCTCATTCTTCTAAACTCTAGTGAATACAGGCCTAGTCGACCCAACCTCTCCTCATACGACAGTCCTGCCATCCCAGGAATCAGTCTGGTGAATTTCGCTACACTCCCTCTATGGCAAGTATATCCTTTCTTAGGTAAGGAAACCAAAACTGCACACAGTACTCCAGGTGTGGTCTCACCAAGGCCCTGTATAACTGTAGTAAGACATCCTTGCTCCTGTACTCAAATCCTCTTGCAATGAAGGCCAACATACCATTTGTTAAACCGCTGTTAACCCAACACACACAAAGGGGAAGGTAGCACACTGAGTAAGATGTTAAAATTTGTTTTTAAAATTCTCATCCTTGTTTTCAAATCCCTCCGTGACCTCACCCCTTCCTATCTCTGTAACCTCCTCCAGCCCTACAACCCTCCGAGATCTCTGTTCTCCTTCGAATCTGGCCTTTTAGGGGTGGGGGAGGCAAGGCCACGGAGGGATTTGAACACAAGGATCAGAATTTTAACATCGACTTTTAACATCTTACTCATCATGCTGCCTTCCCCTGTGCACATGTTGGGTTAACAGCGGTTTAACAAATAGTGCGCAGAGGGATCTAGTACGAGGTATAAAGTGTTTGTACCTGAGGTTAGGTAATTGGAATATACGACTCTGTCCACTGGATAACTTTAACAAGGGTCCAGGCGCAGTGCAACTCCTGCCACTGAGTATTGAGAGTCCAGGAGTTTGTGGAGAAAGCATTTTCTAAGGGTGACATTATACTGAAAGTCGACAACACCATCTTGCATGTACGTTAAGCTGATCAGTGTCCAGCACAAAAGCTGCAAGCAGCGAATTACCAAAGATCGTGTCCGGAAATGAGAATATTCCACAATATTCCCCCCCTCCTCCGGCCCCGAATCAGTAATTCTGGGATTGCAGTCCTGAGGGTCCGATCAAAATAACAGTGAATTTGGGGAAGAGATCGAGTGTAGCATTGGGGTACTGATTGGCAATCTTATGACCCAATTTACAAACACAAACTCTCCCGCTCCTCTCTTACAGCTTCCCCACCTCATCAATCCCCAGTGTCAGCCCCAGCCCCTGATATAGACGGCACCAGGTTCACTCGGTCAGTGTCGTCCAATAGGAATTGCTGACAAGCCACAGACATGCCTACGGCAACACTATTTTAGCCACATGCACTAATTTTAGTAGAAAACGCCTCACACACACGTACAATACAGATAAATGTACTTCACGTGTATATTTACTTAACAAACGTCTACTATCATTCAGTAACCAAGGGCAATCAAAAAAACACTCGCAGACTCTGCTTTTCTTCTCACCATTTTACTAACAAACGCATAGAAAGGTTAAAGTTCACATGTACACTGTGCGATTGAGAGCATGGAGATCACATGACCAGTGACGGTGTGTCTAGGACTCATTTTTTTAATTCACTAATCAGAAATGCAATTAGCCACATCTGGATTCCCAATTAGCCACATGTGGCGAGTGGCTAACGTATGGGACAACAGTGTACTTGAGTGTGTGCTGACTGATCCCTTCGCCCTGCTCCATTGGGAAAGCAGCTTCCTTCCTCTGGGGCTCGCTGCGGGAGGATGGGGAGAGGCCGCTGTCAGTCCTCGAATGTGCTGCCTGTTCACTCCAGACTGTTTTTCCATCGCCGGCCCTGCGAATGCACAGGCACGGTTGCCGTGGGTTACAGCCCGCACCATTCCAGGCCGCTGCAGTAATAACTTGATTAGTCCTGAGGAGAAGCCGTGTAGTCCTGGGCCGGAGAGAGTTCTCAGGACAGGCATTCTTCATATCAAAATGAGAGTCTGACCTCGAATTTGAATGAGATTTATAGAATTTCTATGTAGTACATATCATAGTTATTAACACATTACAACGTAATGTATAATATGTATAATGTTTGAAATGATATTGTGTATAGTGCAATGTAAAAGCGTTGCGTCTGTACATACATACACAGGGCTTCCAGTAGCTCATCCAAGTAGCCATTCAGCTTGTGTGATCCTGAACAGTGATATTCGACCATGGAAGGCATCACGGCTGAATCCAGCTCTGGCATTTTAAAGAGGGGTCAGTCACCGCATCACAATCAACAGTGGGAAACCTCACTAGGCCAGGGACACTGAGTAGGGTCGCTAACTCTTGCTGGAGGCATTCCTGGTGGTTTGATCACATGACATGTAACCAAGGGACGTTTGACCATGTGATGACTGATCATATGACCACATGACATCTGCAAATTTACTGCATTTACTTTATAAAGGTTGGGTCCGCTGCAGTTGAGTATTTTTGCTTGTGGTTTCATGCCAGCAGCTGTTGTGTGAGAAGTTCCGAGAACCAGGAGGCCACCCGTGAGCGGGATAAGTAGGGAAACCGAGGGAGAGGAAGAGAGGAAACCGAGGAAGAGGAAGAGGGGAAACCGAGGGAGAGGAAGAGGGGAAACTGAGGGTGCGGGAAAAGGTGAAACCAAGGGAGGGGAAGAGGGGAAACCGAGGGAGAGGAAGAGAGGAAACCGAGGGTGCGGGAAGAGGGGAAACCGAGGGTGCGGGAAGAGGGGAAACCGAGGGTGCGGGAAGAGGGGAAACCGAGAATGCAAGAAGAGGGAAACCGAGGGAGAGGAAGAGGGGAAACCGAGGGCTGGGAAGAGGGGAAACCGAGGGTGCGGGAAGAGGGGAAACCGAGGGCTGGGAAGAGGGGAAACCGAGGGCTGGGAAGAGGGGAAACCGAGGGTGCGGGAAGAGGGGAATCCGAGGGTGGGGAAAAGGGGAAACCGAGGGCTGGGAAGAGGGGAAACCGAGGGTGCGGGAAGAGGGGAATCCGAGGGTGGGGAAAAGGGGAAACCGAAGACAGGGAAGTGGGAAAACCAAGGGTTGAGCTGGGAACCTCATTCAGAGGCGATCTGTACTTGGACTTCACACATCAAAAATTGCTGGCTTAGACCAGTAATACCCTTTGCACGATTGGGCGATCAGAATGGCACACAGTACATGAGATGGGATCTGACCTCTTGTAAATACTGACACACTAATGGGAACCCCTTGTAAATATTGACACTAATGGGGAACCCCTTTTAAATACTGACACACTAATGGGAACCCCTTGTAAATACTGACACACTAATGGGAACCCCTTGTAAATATTGACACTAATGGGAACCCCTTGTAAATACTGACACACTAATGGGACCCACTTTCAAATCCTCACAGACTAAAGGGACCCCATTGTTAATATTGTGACACTAAAGGGACACTTTTGTAAATATTAAGATAGTCCTAAAATCCCCTTATAAATATTGTCACACTTTAATTTACAATATTTGTGGACTAGTTTTGCGCATGAAGAGTGGCCACTTGGATGCGATACCTACGGGATGTCAGCGTCCATGTGACCAGACCCAGCCACTCAAGGGAGGACAGGGAATAGCTGGCGGGGAAAATCATCATTTCGAAGACATTAACCCTAAGGGTTCATGAAAGGGGCAATCTATCGCAACATCGAACACCTGAGGTGGTGATGTCACTCGATGACTGAGAGTTACCAGGATGGTTTAACCCTGGAATAGCGAACAGATAAGAGACTAGTAATGTCAGATGAACTGGGGAGATTTATTAATATCTGTCCAGTTCCTGCAGCTAACACTCTGCACTCGCCAGCTGTGAACTCATTGTTTCTGATGGGAAATTTCAGAAAAGGGGGTCAAAGTTGTTTTGTACTTTGACCCCTTGAGGACTTGGCAGTGATTTTATTTCTGGATCAAAGATTTTTTTTAAATCCAAAAAATCTGCTTCCACAATGCTGCAAATAGGGAAACCAGTGGGAATATCTGAAGACCAGATCATATGGTATGGTATCAGAGACCCAGTGGTGAGTGTGTTACACTGGCCTTGTACACAGACGTAAGCCCATAACCTGGGCTGACACTCCAGTGCAGTACCTGAGGGAACGCTGCACTGTCGGAGGGGCAGTACTGAGGGAGCGCTGGACTGTCGGAGGGGCATTACCGAGGGAGCGCTGGACTGTCGGAGGGGCAGTACTGAGGGAGCGCTGGACTGTCGGAGGGGCAGTACTGAGGGAGTGCTGCACTGTCGGAGGGACAGTACTGAGGGAGCGCTGCACTGTGGGAGGGACAGTACTGAGGGAGTGCTGCACTGTGGGAGGGACAGTACTGAGGGAGCGCTGCACTGTCGGAGGGGCAGTACTGAGGGAGTGCTGCACTGTCGGAAGGACAGTACTGAGGGAGCGCTGCACTGTGGGAGGGACAGTACTGAGGGAGTGCTGCACTGTGGGAGGGACAGTACTGAGGGAGCGCTGCACTGTCGGAGGGGCAGTACTGAGGGAGTGCTGCACTGTCGGAAGGACAGTACTGAGGGAGCGCTGCACTGTGGGAGGGACAGTACTGAGGGAGCACTGGACTGTCGGAGGGGCAGTACTGAGGGAGTGCTGCACTGTCAGAAGGACAATACTGAGGGAGCGTTGGACTGTCGGAGAGGCAGTACTGAAGGAGTGCTGCACTGTCGGAGGGACAGTACTGAGGGAGCGCTGCACTGTCGGAGCGGCAGTACCGAGGGAGCGCTGCACTATGGGAGGGGCAGTACTGAGGGAGTGCTGCACTGTCGGAGGGACAGTACTGAGGGAGTGCTGCACTGTCGGAGGGACAATTCTGAGGGAGTGCTGCACTGTCGGAGGGACAGTTCTGAGGGAGTCCCGCACTGTCGGAGGGGCAGTACCGAGGGAGCGCTGCACTACATAAGAACATAAGACGTAGGAGCCAGGAGTAGGTCATTTGGCCCCTCGAGCCTGCTCCGCCATTCAATAAGATCATGGCTGATCTGATCTTGGCCTCAACTCCACTTCCCTGCCCGCTCCCCATAACCCTTGACTCCGTTATCGTTCAAAAATCTGTCTATCTCCACCTTAAATATATTCAATGGCCCAGCCTCTACAACTCTCTGGGGAAGAGAATTCCAAAGATTCACGACCCTCTGAGAGAAGAAATTCCTCCTCATATCCGATTTAAAAGGGTGCCCCCTTTATCTTTAACCCTGTCAATGCAGCCTCACACCCGGTATTTTCAGTACTTACAGAGAGCTGAGTCCAGCAACCACAGGGGCTGCGTGGGCCAAAATACTTTCACCAGGCATATACAGGAGGGGATGAGCTTCCACTGTTCTTTTTCAGAAGGGGAATACTGAAGGGTTCTTCCCTCTCTTCATGTCGCTTTAAAGGATTTAGGATTTCTCGCTCTCTCTCCCTCTATCCCTCTCTCTCAGAATGAGCAGAGAGATGCAGAATATCTATAAGGACTTTAGGTTGGCGTGTTCAGGGAGGTGGTTGTCTTAGCGCAGCAGGTTTTTTGGACCTATTTTTCAGACATGAGTTCTGTGCAGCTCCAGCTACCAGAACCTGGGGTTAGATCCGCTATTTCCATTCCTGGGTTTGAAAGTGTCGCTGCAGGGAAGAGCGAATTAGAGGAGGGAAGGTTACTATTTCATTTGATCTTTACTTGTGGTGCAGCACTGATCAGATAATACGATCCTGACAAGAGCACGCACAGTCAGATCCCGTAAGCCACGGGCCATCCAGGCATGTTTGAAATCGCTTACAGATGGTCTGGGCTTCTTCTGTAAAGAGAAAGTGAAATGAGCATTAACGTATTCAACACACCTTAATGGTTCAGTGCCACAGCAAGTAATCTATTGGGCTTTATAATGTGTCCTGCCCCCATCTATTTGCTCCCCCCCCCACCACCGGGATATTCCTGGCACTAGGTTCGGGCATTTGCAGCAACACAGCGGAGTGAGGGAACTTCAGCTGTGTCCCTTCTGCCCGACCTGGCAAGCTCTCTGTGACCTGTGCCCACCCTTAGAAAAGATAAAATTGCATTCTCAACACTGTCCAGCCTGGTGGATGGATGTAAAAGATGTTCCGGACCTGTGGGTAACACTGATGGCAAACAACAGCAACAACTTGCATTTATATCGCACCTTTGGTGTAGTAAAACGTCCCAAGCCACTTGCCTGGAGCGTTATCAAACAAATTTTGACACCGAGCCACATAAAGAGATATTAGGACAGCTGACCAAAAGCTTGGTCAAAGTGGTAGATTTTAAGGAGCGACTTAAAGGAGGTGAGAGAGGCGGAGAGGTTTAGGGAGGGAATTCCAGAGCTTAGGGCCCAGGCAGCTAAAGGCACGGCCGCCAATGGTGGAGCGATTAAAATCGGCGATGCTCGAGACCAGAATTGGAGGAGCGCCGAGATCTCAACGGGTTGTGGGGCTGGAGGAGGTTACAGAGATTTTCCCCACTTTCTAGCTTAAAAATCATTTAAACTTGTTGTTGAGAAAGGTTACAGTTGGCCGTTAATTAGAAAAAGAATAAAATGAAAGTAAAAATACAAAAGGCAGAGAAAGAATAGGGAAGAGGAGAGAACAAGGAGGAAAAAGCAGAACAAATGCAGGAAATTTTTTATTGTGTGAAATATGTTTTAGGTGTTTAGAATTTAAGAGTTAATTTACGTCAATAGAGCCATTGCTGATAAGATTTATTACTGTAAAGAAAGAACTTGTATTTATAGAGTGCCTTTCACAACCTCATAATATCCCAAAATAGCTTTACAGCCAATGAAGTACTTTTGGAGGGTTGTCACTGTTGTAATGTATGAAATATTAATTTGTTTCACCCTTGCGGTGCATCAGCTAAAATCCTATGGAAGCGGTCAGCACAGAGAGACTGGAGTTTACCTGAACCTACAGGCAGTCTGAGGGTTAATGTTCTGCTCATAGGACAGCAAAAGTGCTCTCAGCCTGCACAAAAAAATAACCTGTACAGGAAAGGGTTAAAGCAACACGAATGGTAAATTTGGTAAATGGGATGCGGGGGAAACTTTGGGTAGAACTAGAATAAACAATCTCTCATGGTTTAACAGTTCATTTTCAAAATGGTCTCTTTTTTAAGCTGTTGTGGATGACCCAGTGTTGGTCTTGTTACAAAGAGATTCATTTATTGAAATCAGTGACAGCTTCCAGGCATCCGGTCAGAAGGACACACATCCTGTGCTGATCCGATGGACCATTTTTCATGCAGCAAGTGTTTATAATCTACCATTCCGGCTGTGGTTTTAACCCCCTCACGTACAAGACTACTCACCGGCAGTAATCCGCGCTGAAATGACCATCTGCTTTGACCATCTGGCCACCTGGCAAGCACAGGATGGGTGAGGGACCTCCTCAAACTCTTGCCCAGAGGGGGGTCGCCGGTTTCAGTTCCTGGGACTGCCTGTTGCTGCAATCAACCTTACAACAACAACTAGCATTTATATAACACCTTTAACGTAGTAAAACTGTCCGAAGTCGCTTCACAGGAGCGTTTTCGGACAAAGTTTGACATCCAGCCACATAAAGGGATATTCGGACAGGTGACCAAAAGCTCATTAAAAAGAAGTAGGTTTTAAGGAGCGACTTAAAGGGGGACAGAGAGGCGGAGAGGTTTAGGGAGAGAATTCCAGAGCTTAGGACCCAGGCAGCTGAAGGCACGGCCACCAATGGTGGAGCAAACGAATTCAGGGATGCACAAGAAACCAGATTTGGAGTAGCACAGAGATCTCGGAGGGCTGGAGGCGGTCACAGAGATAGAAAGGGGCGAGGCCATGGAGGTATTTGAACAGAATGATGAGAATTTTACAATTGAGGCGTTGCCGACCGGGAGCCAATGTGGGTCAGTGAGCTCGGGTGATGGGTGAACGGGACTTGGCGCAAGTTAGGATACAGGCAGCAGAGTTTTGGATGGGCTGAAGTTTACAGAGGATGGTAGGTGGGAGACCAGCCAGGAGAGCATTGGGAGAGTCTTACCCCCTCTGCAAGTTCCTGGCCTGGACCTCCAGAGAAATGGTAAAGCCAAAGCAGAAGGGAATTAACCACATCGAGAGGTTCTTCCATCCACATTGCCGGAGGAAATCTGGTGAAGGGAGGTGGAGGAGGGAGTGGGAGGAATGTGACATAAGAACATAAGAAATAGGAGCAGGAGTAGGCCATTCGGCCCCACGAGCCTGCCCCGCCATTCAATAAGATCATGGCTGATCTGATCTTGGCCTCAACGCCACTTTCCCGCCTGCTCCCCATAACCCTTGACTCCCCTGTAGCTCAAATATCTGTCAATCTCCGCCTTGAATATATGCAATGACTCCGCCTCCACAGCTCTCTGGGGTAGAGAATTCCAAAGATTCACGACCCTCTGAGAGAAGAAATTCCTCCTCATCTCCGTTTTAAATGGGCGACCCCTTATTCTGAAACTATGTCCCCTAGTTCCAGATTCTCCCACGAGGGGAAAAACCTCTCAGCATCTACCCTGTCGAGCCCCCTCAGAATCTTATATGTTTCAATAAGATCACCTCTCATTCTTCTAAACTCCAATGAGTATAGTCCCAACCTGCTCAATCTTTCTTCATAAGACAACCCCTTCATCTCAGGAAATAACCTAGCGAACCTTCTCTGAACTGCCTCCAATGCAAAACTGCACGTAGTTGACAACCAATAGGGTCGAATGCAAGGAAACTATCTGAGACTTTCTCAGGGCTGCTTTGATGGCTGAGACCATGGTGTAAACCGAAGGTTCCGCACCAGAAAGATTCCAGATTCGTACTGTCCTGAGCTAGGCTCAGTGTCACCAGTATTCCAGTTTACTACCCAGTAAACCCCACCAGGTAGCGAGAGTGTGCGTGAACATCATCTAAAGACATCATTAAGCCGTACCCATCAGGGTCACATAGCCACCCAGGGTATCACTGGGCTCTTTCGTGAGGACTAACCCACCCTTGGGTGAGTTGCTGTGGATTTGAACCTGAACACGAATCAGCACCTTCAAGGAAGGAGGGGAAAACCAATTGGTGAGGAGACAAAGGCCATCCCGAGGTGACTGAGTAAGGTTCAGGAATGAATCTGGTCCACAACGCCAGGCTGCTCTGGGTAGCTCTCTCTCTCTTCACATGCATTTTTGTTACAAATTACAATTTTCCTGATCAAAACATTAGCTCCTTCTCTGTCCCCAGCCCTCACGCAACTATCTAAACATCCCGAAGGTTACAAAAACACTCCATGGGATTTCTCGGACAAGCGAAGTGCAGTTTTTTTTTTAAAAAAGCATGACCTCCTGTGAAAGAAACCGATCCAGTTTTCATTCCCTACCTCACTCCCCATTTGAGGTACTCGCTGCTAGAACTTTGTCCTGCTTTTGCCACCACTGTGGTGAGCAGATGCTCGAGGTGCTCAAAGTGGGGTCAAACCTCGGTGCACTTTGTGTCGCAAAGGGTTTAGGCAGGTTCCGAATTGGACTGAGCAACAACAGACAGATGCTCTGAAATCAATTCACTGTGTGATGCACTTTGAGATTTTTTTTTGACTGCAAATCTCCACATCTTTCTTCCTCACTGCTCTTGGTGAAGATGCTGGGAATCTCTGCAATTTTCTGGCTGATAATTAACACATATCTGCTTATACTCGGGGTTGGGTGAGCTGTACCTAAGGCCAAGGATGTTAAAGTTTATTGAACTGTAAGGTGAAAGGTCAGAGTCCATAGTGCAGGACAGGCCAAGGTTGAAAAGAGCAAAAGTGAAGATGAGGTAAATCAGGAAGAAGTGATTGGGTGACACCTAGTTTAGATTTTAAAAGCCTGTCGACTGTAGGAGGCAGGGAAGACTGAATAAGGAATTCCACAGTGTTGAGTTCCTAGGAATGAATGAGTTAGATAGAGTAGGAGATGAGTCTTCACTTCAATACATTGAGGATGTTGGATGATGAATATTGCATCAGATGCTGTAATAAAGGCCCTAGTCTCTGCCCACCCCCACCCTAATCTCTACCCTCCCCCACCCATCTCTACCCAGCCCCACCCCCAGTCTCTGCCCACCCCCACCCTAATCTCCACCCTTCCCACCCTAGTCTCTGCCCAGCTCCACCCCCAGTCTCTGCCCAGCTCCACCCTAATCGCCACCCTCCCCACCCCCAGTCTCTGCCCAGCCCCACCCCCAGTCTCTGCCCAGCCCCACCCCTAGTCTCTGCCCAGCTCCACCCCCAGTCTCTGCCCAGCTCCACCCTAATCGCCACCCTCCCCACCCCCAGTCTCTGCCCAGCCCCACCCCCAGTCTCTGCCCAGCTCCACCCCCAGTCTCTACCCAGCCCCACCCCCAGTCTCTGCCCAGCCCCACCCTAATCTCCACCCTCCCCACCCTAGTCTCTGCCCAGCCCCACCCTAATCTCCACCCTCCCCACCCCCAGTCTCTGCCCAGCCCCACCCCCAGTCTCTGCCCAGCCCCACCCCAGTCTCTGCCCAGCCCCACCCTAATCTCCACCCTCCCCATCCAAGTCTCTGCCGAGCCCCACCCTAATCTCTGCCCAGCCCCACCCCAAGTCTCTGCTCTCCCCCACCCTAATCTCTACCCTCCCCCACCCTAGTCTCTGCCCAGCCCCACCCCCAGTCTCTGCACGAGAGAATATTATGTGGTACAAGAGAGAAGGATGGAGAAATGTAGAAAAGAATAAAAATCAGCCAAAACTTGTTGATTTAAATGATGCTTTTATGTGTTCCCTTGTGCCAGGAACTTGCTAAAATATTCAGTTTCCTAAAATAACCCATTTATTGAGCTGTGACATGAGGACTGAAGCATCCTGGTCTTTAGATGCCCTCCTTGTTGTCTCCTCTGCTCTCCATGCTGGGCTACAATTGCAGCTGCTATCTAGCAGCTTATCAAAGTGGCTGTTTCTCCTGAGGGAATCTCTGGTACAGTGATTGTCAGCAAGCTATTCAAGTAAGAGGTGGTCACCGTGGCACCCCACCCGATCCTCAACCGATATCCACACGTGCTCTGTTCCAACAGGGGGGGGTGGGTCATTGGATTATAATCAGGAGCAAAGACCCATACTAATTCCTGCCCCACACCCCCAGCCCTGGGAGTTGGACCGGCTCTTGACTGGGGCAGAGATCTAATCATACAGAAGGCAAGTGTCTTGATAGGTAACACTTGTTCCATATGATCTCCTGGACTGGTTTTGATTGCCTGAAGGGGTCGAGGAGGAATTTTCCAGAGTATTTCCCTTATTGACCCTGGGTTTTTTCTCTAGTTTTTTGCCTCTCCCAGGAGGAGATTACATGGCTGCGCAGTGAGGGGGGTGAGGGGGTGGGGTGGGGACAGCGAGGAAGTGTTCAGTCAGGATGCTCCAGACATCATGGTGTGGAGCAGGCTTGATGGACCAACTGGTCCTTTCCTGCCCGTCAATTTTTTATGTTGATACGTAACCCAAGCTCAGTTGCAGTCTGGTGATCGGACCTGGGGCCTTCCTGGACTGTAGTACTAAACTGGGCAGTGCACTTACCGGATTGAAGCCATTGCATCTGGGGCGGGGTGAGAGAGCAATCTTTCCTAACGCTGCCACTCCCTCCTTAGGTGTGATTTCTAAAATGTCTAGCGTAATTTTGACGGTACATTCCACATCGGAGAGGCTCAGCGATGAGCAGCTAATCTGAGATTCTCCTGTTCTTTTATTAAAAATAATTGTCCCAGTTCTCTGTGTGTCGAGCCTGGGGCCAGCTGTCTGCTCTTAGATGCTGCACTCGCTACTTAAGAGACACTAAAGATAGAAAAGGGAAGGAGCAAACATTAAGGTTGGACCTGAAAAGCCCAGCACTTTGCAAGAAAGGCCGGTATGTGAAAAGAGTGGCCAGCATTTTCCTCCACTCCAAGGGGAGAATTGTGTCGCATTGATTCGAGAATGCTGCATTCATCGCCCGGGAGCCTGACTGTAATTCACAGTGACAGTATGAGATGATGAGGAAGAATCTCTTCTATTCAGAGCTGCCCCAGCTTCCCCTTCACTGACACATCAGGACTTGATGTCATTGTATCGTTTATGCGGCCTGCCGCTCTGTCACTTGTGGGTAGAATGAGTTCGGCCCTCTCGGCAAATGGTTCTTTAGACGAATTTGCAGGAGAGCAGGGGGGGGAAGGGGTGGAGGAAGGAGAGGTACTTTACAAAGCAGGGCAGTCTCTGCATAATCATTGGATGAGAGCAGGGGCTTAGTGTGATGGGCCTGTTCATCAGCCCCATGAGGGAGATGGTGTCGCTGACTTACCGGCACCGCCTATAGAAAGCGCATTAAGCTGCCGAACTGTGCACTCTTTCTCCACCTGAATTACAGTTCAGTTTATCACACCGTTAGCATTGATACAAAACAGTTTGGGCTACACATCAACACAAGTTGAGCACAGTATAGCCTTAATTCAAATTATCCGATCATTCCGTTTGTTAGCCCTAAATTCCTTCTTTGCTGTATTGTTTACATTGCTTGATTCAAATTATTGAATAATTCAAAAAAAATTTAGTTAAAAAATGACTTTGAATTATCAGGAGTAGACGAGTGTAATTCAGGTCTGCAGTGACCCGAAGGTCAGTAAGGCAAGTGGTGCGAGAGACCATCTTCGGAGGAAGAAGACTTGCATTTATATAGCGCCTTTCACAATCTCAGGACGTCCCAAACTGCTGTACAGCCAATTTGCTAACAGCAAGGCCCCACAAGCAGCAATGTGATAAATGACCAAATAATCTGCTTTTAGTGATGTTAATTGAGGGATAAATATTGGCCAGGACACCAGGAGAACTCCCCTGCTCTTGTTTGAAATAGTGCTATAGGATCTTCTACATCCACCTGAGAGGGCAGAAGGGGTCTTGGTTTAACGTCTCAACCGAAAGACGGCACCACCGACAGTGCACAAATCTTTTGTGCTCAAGTCTCTAGAAAGGGACTTTAACCCACAACCTTCTGACTCAGTGTTACCAACTGAGTCACGGCTGACACCACAGTGGGGCAGTCTCCCAGCGTTCACGTAAGAAGATGCAAAAAACCTCCCAGAAATAATGGAGAACCAAGGGTCTAGCGAGAATGAGGAACTGAAAGAAATTAGTATTATTAAAAAAATAGTACTGGAGAAATTAATGGGACTGAATGCCGATAAATCCCCTGGACCTAATGGCCTACATCCTAGGGTTTTGAAAGAGGTAGCTATAGATATAGTGGATGCATTGGTTGTCATCTTCCAAAATTCCATTGATTCGAGAACAGTTCCCGTGGATTGGAAGGTAGCAAATGTAACCCCACTATTTAAGAAAGGAGGGAGGGAGAAAACGGGGAACTACAGACCAGTTAGTAGGGAAAATGCTAGAATCTATTATTAAGGACGTGGTAACAGGGCGCTCAGAAAATAATAATAGGATTGAATAGGATAGAACTACAGAATTTGTTCATCCCTGTTTGGCATAAAAATAAAACAAAAAAGGTGACTCAACCGTGGCTAACAAAAGAAATTAGGGATAGCATAAGATCCAAGGAGAGGACATATAAATTGGCCAGAAAAAGCAGCAAACCTGAGGATTGGGAGCAGTTTAGGATTCAGCAAAGGAGGACAAAGGGATTAATTAAGAGGACAGTACTGAATGGACTGCTGGCATTCCTACTGTTCCTAATATATATTAACCACGTGGATTCATAGACTTATATCCATTTTAGATGACTGCATGAGACGGGAAACTCTCCCACAGGAAAAATTTCAGCACTTGATACTTAAAAATAATTGACAAAGGTCCTAGGGTACTTAAGGAAGTGGCCCTAGAAATAGTAGATGCACTGCTGGTCATCTTCCAAAATTCTATAGACTCTGGAACAGTTCCCATGGATTGGAGGGTAGCTAATGTAACCCCACTATTTAAAAAAGGTGGGAGAGAGAAAACGGGGAATTATAGACCGGTAAGCCTGACATCGGTAGTGGGGAAAATGCTAGAGTCCATTATAAAAGATGTAATAGCAGAGCACTTGGAAAACAGTGACAGGATCGGACAAAGTTAACAAAAGGTAAATCATGCTTGACTAATCTACTGGAATTTTTTGAGGATGTAACTGGTAGAATAGATAAGGGAGAACCAGTGGATGTGGTGTATTTGGACTTTCAGAAGGCTTTCGATAAGGTCCCGCATAAGAGATTAGCGTGCAAAGTTAAAGCACATGGGATTGGGGGTAAGGTACTGATTTGGATAGAGAACTGGTTGGCAGACAGGAAGCAAAGAGTTGGAATAAACGGGTCTTTTTCCAAGTGGCAGGCAGTGACTAGTGGGGTACCGCAGGGATCAGTGCTAGGACCCCAGCTATTCACAATATATATGAATGATCTAGACGAGGGAACTAGATGTAATATCTCCAAGTTTGCAGACGACACAAAGCTGGGTGGGCATATGTGCTGTGAGGAGGATGCAGAGAAACTCCAGTATGATTTGGACAGGTTGGGTGATTGGGCAGATGCATGGCAGATGCAGTATAATGTGGATAAATGCAAGGTTATCCACTTTGGTGGCAAAAACAGGAAGACAGATTATTATCTGAATGGCAATAGATTGGGAAAAGGGGAAGTGCAACGAGACCTGGGTGTCCTTGTGCACCAGTCGCTGAAGGTAAGTATGCAGGTGCAGCAGGCGGTTAAGAAGGCAAATGGTATGTTGGCCTTCATAGCGAGAGGATTCGAGTACAGGAGCAAGGATGACTTGCTGCAGTTGTACAGGGCCTTGGTGAGACCACACCTTGAGTATTGTGTGCAGTTTTGGCCGCCTTATCTGAGGAAGGATGTTCTTGCCATGGAGGGAGTGCAGCGAAGATTCACCAGACTGATACCTGGGATGGCAGGAATGACGTATGAAGAGAGATTGGGTCGATTGGGCTTATATTCGCTAGAGTTTAGAAGAATGAGAGGGGATCTCATTGAAACTTATAAAATTCTAACAGGACTAGACAGACTAGATGCAGGAAGGATCTTCCCGATAGCGGGGGAGTCCAGAACCAGGGGTCACAGTCTAAGGATAAGGGCCATTTAGGACTGAGATGAGGAGGAATTTCTTCACCCAGAGAAACATAGAAACATAGAAGATAGGAGCAGGAGTAGGCCATTCAGCCCCTCGAGCCTGCTCCGCCATTCGATGAGATCATGGCTGATCATCCAAACTCAGTACCCTGTACCTGCCTTCTCCCCATATCCCTTGATACCTTTAGCTTTAAGAAATATATCTAACTCATTCTTGAATATATTTAATGACTTGGCCTCAACTACCTTCTGTGGTAGAGAATTCCACAGGTTCACCACTCTCTGGGTGAAGAAATTCTTCCTCATTTCTGTCCTAAATGGCTTACCCCTTATCCTTAGATTATGACCCCTGGTTCTGGACTCTCTGACCATCGGGAACATTCTTCCTGCATCTAGTTTGTCCAGACCTGTCAGAATTTTATATGTTTCAATGAGATCCCCTCTCATTCTTCTATACTCCAGCGAGTATAAGCTCAATCGACCCAATCTCTCCTCATTTGTCATTCTTGCCATCCCAGGTATCAGCCTTGTGAATCTTCGCTGAACTCCTTCCATGGCAAGAACATCCTTCCTCAGATAAGGTGACCAAAACTGCACACAGTACTCAAGGTGTGGTCTCACCAAGGCCCTGTACAACTGCAGCAAGACATCCCTGTTCCTATACTCAAACCCTTTCGCTATGAAGGCCAACATACCATTTGCCTTCTTCACCACCTGCTGCACCTGCATGCTTACCTTCAGCGACTGGTGCACAAGGACACCCAGGTCTCGTTGCACTTCCCCTTCTCCCAATCTATTGCCATTCAGATAATAGTCTGCCTTTCTGTTTTTGACACCAAAGTGGATAACCTCGCATTTATCCACGTTATATTGCATCTGCCACGCTTCTGCCCACTCACCCAACCTGTCCAAATCATCCTGGAGTTTCTCAGTATCCTCCTCGGAGCACACACGCCCACCCAGCTTTGTGTCATCTGCAAACTTGGAGATATTACATTTAGTTCCCTTATCCAGATCATTAATGTATATTGTGAATAGCTGGGGTCCAAGGACCGAACCCTGCGGTACCCCACTAGTCACTGCCTGCCGCTCGGAAAAAGACCCATTAATTCCTACTCTCTGCTTTCTGTCCGCCAACCAGTTCTCTATCCAAATCAATACCTTGCCCCCAATCCCATGTGCCTTAACTTTACATGCTAATCTCTTATGCGGGACCTTATCGAAAGTGGTGAACCTGTGGAATTCTCTACCACAGAAGGCAGTTGAGGCCAATTCATTAAATATATTCAAGAAGGAGTTAGATATAATTCTTAAGTCTGAAGGGATCAAGGGATACGGGGAGAAAGCAGGGACAGGGTACTGAATTTGGATGATCAGCCATGATCTCATTAAATGGCGGAACAGGCTCGAGGGGCCGAATGGCCTACTCCTGCTCCTATCTTCTATGTTTCTATGATTGGGCAGAGTCAACACAGATTTATGAAAGGGAAATCGTGTTTGACGAATCTGTTAGAGTTTTTTGAGGTTCTAACTAGCAGAATGGATAAGGGAGAACCAGTGGATGTGGTGTATTTGGATTTTCAGAAGGCTTTCAATAAGGTGCCACACAAGAGGTTATTAAACAAAATTAGGGCTCATGGGATTGGGGGTAATATATTAGCATGGATTTAGGATTGGTTAACGGACAGAAAACAGAGAGTAGGAATAAACGGGTCATTTTCGGGTTGGCAGGCTATAACTAGTGGCGTACCGCAAGGATCAGTGCTTGGGCCTCAGCTATTCATAATCATTAGCCCTGAAATTCGCCTCTCCGGCTTGCCGCGGGGGTAAGGATCGCGCGCGCACTTACTTACCGCGCCTGCCGTTGACCTCTGGGCCCACGGGAACTTCAGCTCCTGGGCCTGCTCCAAGTGCCGGCGCGCAGTGCTTGCGTGTCCCAGGGGCGTAGTTAGTGCGATGCGTCCCCTGGGATCACGTGGGCCATGGAGAGCCAATGGCAGCAGACCATCTTTCATTCATAGATTTGACAGGGAGACCTGTCAAATCTATGAATTGAAATCGGCCCCAAAACAACAGCTAAACTTAAAATAAATTTTTTAAAAACCATCACATTTATAAAATAACTATAAGTTAAATAAATTAACTACTTTAAACAAAAATTTAAATTTTTGAAAAAATTAAAATACTTTTTAAGAGTGCTAAAAATAAACTTACCTTTCTTTAAAGTATCTAAAAAAGATAAACCTGTTGAAAAAAATGTTAAATTATAATTAATTAATCATGTTGAAAACGGGTCCTGCGCCTCCTTTTTAAAAGCGCAGGTTCTTCAATACTTACCCTCCCGTAGAAACCTGAAAAAACCCCTAAGTTTGCTGCGTGCGCGCAGCCTCTACCGCACACGCGGTTCACCTATGAACCGCCCCCTTCACCAGACCGGAAGTTCCGGTTTCCCGCGCATGCGCAGTGCATGCAGGAAACCGGCACTTCAGGACGCCTTACGGGTGAGTATGCACTGTGTACTCACCCGGCAAGGGCCGAATTTTTGGCCCAATATGAATAATTTGGATGAGGGAACCAAATGTAATATATCCAAGTTTGCTGATGATACAAAGCTAGGTGGGAATGTAAGTTGTGAGGAGGATGCAAAGAGGCTTCAAGGGGATATAGACAGGCTAAGTGAGTGGGCAAGAACATGGCAAATGGAATATAATATGGAGAAATGTGAAGTTATCCACTTTCGTAGGAAAAATAGAAAAGCAGAGTATTTTTTAAATGGTGAGACATTGGGAAATGTTGGTGTTCAGAGGGACCTGGGTGTCCTTGTACACGAATCACTGAAAGTTAACATGCAGGTACAGCAAGCAATTAAGAATGCAAATGGTATGCTGGCCTTTATTACAAGAGGATTTGAGTATAAAAGTAAAGATGTCTTACTGCAATTATATAGGGCCCTGGTGAGACCACACCTGGAGTATTGTGTACAGTTTTGGTTTCCTTACCTAAGGAAGGATATACTTGCCATAGAGGGAGTGCAATGAAGGTTCACCAGACTGATTCCTGGGATGGGGGGATTGTCCTATGAGGAGAGATTGTGTAGACTCGGCCTATATTCTCTGGAGTTTAGAAGAATGAGAGATGATCTCATCGAAACGTATCAAATTCTTAGAGGTCTTGACAGGGTAGATGCAGGGAGGATGTTTCCCCTGGCTGGGCAGTCTAGAACCAGGGGTCACAGTCTCAGAATAAGGGGTCGGCCATTTAGGACTGAGATGAGGAGAAATTTCTTCACTCAGAGGGTGGTGAATCTTTGGAATTCTCTACCCCAGAGGGCTGTGGAGGCTCAGTCGTTGAGTATATTCAAGGCAGAGATCGATAGATTTTTGCATATTAAAGGAATCAAGGGATATGCGGATTGTGCAGGAAAGTGGAGTTGAGGTCGATGATCAGCCATGATCTTATTGAATGGCGGAGCAGGCTCGAGGGGCCGAATGGCCGACTCCTGCTCCTATTTCTTATGTTCTGTTCTTATTCCAGCTTCACACTGCTTTAGTGTAACCACAATTGGTGTGGAGCCACAAATAAGATACGGGTGACCATTTAAGATACGGGTGATCATTGGACAATCTGGGAACTTATTTTAAATGTCAGTTAGCTCTTTGTGAACAATAAAACTTTAGTTAGTATTCCAATACCAGTGAACAGAGAAATGCAAAGCTGTTTTCCTTGCTCAAAGAACAATGTAGAGCTGGCAGTATAACTCGGATCTGCAAGCCACCTGGCACTCATAACAGGTACCAGTATCAAACTGGTGAAAAAAAACTCTGATGCCCGTATCCTAACTCGCGCCAAGTCCCACTCACCCATCACCCCTGTGCTCGCTGACCTACATTGGCTCCAGGTCCGGCAACGCCACGATTTTAAATTTCTCATCCTTGTTTACAAATCCCTCTATGGCCTCGCCCCTCCCTATCTCTGTAACCTCCTCCAGCCCTACAACCCTCCAAGATCTCTTGTACTTGGATATGGATTTTGAAGTGCCATAACCTACAAGGCTACGGACCGAGAGCTGGAAAGTGGGATTAGGCTGGATAGCTCTTTTTCAGCCGGCACATATACGATGGCCCGAATGGCCTCCTTCTGTGCCGTAAATTTCTATGATTCTGCGCTCCTCCAATTCTGACCTTGCGCTTGCCCGATTTTCAGCACACCACCATTGGCGGCCATAGTTTCAGCTGCCGAGGCCCTAAGCTTTGGAATTCCCTCTCGAAACCTCTCCACCTCTCTCTCCTCCTTTAAGACGCTCCTTAAAACCTACCTCTTTGACCAACCTGTCCTAATATCTCCTTATGTGGCTCGGCGTCAAATTTTGTCTGATAATGCTCCTGTGAAGCGCCTTGGGACGTTTTACGACGTTAAAGCCGCTATATAAATGCAAGTTGTTGTTGTGCCCATATAACAACAACCTTATAAAGAAAGCTCTGTTTAACTCTCCTTTTTGGAGAGAGGCACTGTTAGAATAATGCTAGTGTACATCTGCTTGGTTTTTTTTGTTTGGTATAAAGTATGTCCTGACAGCACTCCCAGCTGAGCTGCCCTTGTCTGTATCACTCTGTCTTTAATCATTCAAGTAACTTGCCAATCTAGTTAAGAATTGACCTGAGAACCAGCCTCAGGGTAGAGATTGCAAAATGTGATATGGCGATTGATTCTGATGGCTTTTCCTCATTTTTGTTTGGATTTTGAGGATTTTCGGCTGATGAAAAGAACATTTTACCCATCCCAGTGATGCTCCGTGGAAAAACGTCCCCTACATTTCCATTTCTTACATCAGCCATCACTTTGTAATTACTTTTCGGTGAGATTGCCATTTAGCTCCGCATTACTGGGGTGTTTTGGGTTTTTTGCTGCGTGCCCACATCCACTGACATTGGGGAGACCAAACGCAGATTGGGTGACCGCTTTGCGGAACACCTCCGTTCAGTCCGTAAGGGTGACCCCGAGCTTCTGGTCGCTTGTCATTTTAATTCACCTCTCCACGCCCACTCAGACCTCACCGTCCTCGGCCTCGTGCATTGTTCCACGGAAGCTCAGCGTAAGCTCGAGGAACAGCACCTCATCTTCCGATTAGGCACTTTACAGCCTTCCGGACTCAATATCGAGTTCAACAATTTCAGATCATAACCTCGGCCCCTACCATATATATATACATTTTATCCACCCTTTTGGTTTGTGCCTTTTCCCCTTTTTTTCTCTCTCTCCCCCCACGGCAGCTGTCTCTCATTCTGCCAGCATTTCACACTTCACACTTCTGAGCCACCTTTTGTTTCTTAACCTGTCCTATTACCATCTCGTCTTACCTTGAGCATCTCTTAATGTCTCTACTTACAATAGACCACCCCTTTTGTTCTTTTATTCCTCCCCCCAGCCTCCCCCTTGCTTTTTTATCTGTTTCATTTCCTGCTTTTTTCTCAGTTCTGACGAAGGGTCATCGACCTGAAACGTTAACTCTGTTTCTCTCTCCACGGATGTTGCCTGGCCTGCTGAGTTTTTCCAGCGTTTTCTGTTGTTGTTCCACTGAGAACTGGTTTGAAACAACCCAAACTGGTTTTATTTCTTCAAAAAGAAAATACTGCAGATGCTGGAAATCTGAAATAAAAACAGAAAATGCTGGAAATACTCAGCAGGTCAGGCAGCATCTGTGAAGAGAGAGAAACAGAGTTAATGTTTCAGGTCGATGACGAAAGGTCAGCAACCTGAAACGTTAATACGATAGCAAAATACTAACGTTAACGCTGTTTCTCTCTTCACAGATGCTGCCTGACCTGCTGAGTATCTCCAGCATTTTCTGTTTTTATTTTTGGTTTTATTTCTTGTCTTGTCTGATAATGCTCCTGTGAAGTGCCTTGGGATGTTTTACTTTGATAAAAGCGCTAAACAAATGCAAGTTGTTGTTGATTACTGCGTTTGGGATGAGACAGTTGAACCTCATGGTATCAAATTGAAATAAAAGGTGAGCTGTGACATTCCACAAACTGGCCCATCTGGCTTTAATCTACAACCTCAATGCCTGCACACTTTCCCCTTTTTTTAACAAACCTGTTTGAATGCACTTTCTTTTAAAATACAAAACAACTCAATCCCCAAATCCTTCCCATTAAGAAAAATATACTCAAAAAACCTGAAATGTGAGCCTTTCTAATATAGCAAAAAGGAAGGCTAAATTTAAAATCCGTGGGCGATGTCACAATAGTCTAGATGGGAGCGGCAGTTATTGTGAGTGGCTGGTGAGTTAATTAGCTGCCCCAATGCAGATTGTGGCAACAGGAGAGAGTGTGTACATAGCTCCGAAGGTACACATCTCATTATGGATTGGTATTCGTCCAGCTTATTTTCTCTCACTCAAAGCTTCCCATGACCCTGGAGACTGCAAGTAGTCAACTGCTGTGGCAGTCAGTTCTGTGACCCTCGCCAGCGCTGCTCCTTCTGCCTCCGATCGAGTCGGTCCCCTCAAGTCCACTCAGAGTTGCACCTGACAACCTGGCAGAGATCCGCAAAGCACCATCTGGAGGATAGATCAGTCAAATGAAGCTGGGAGTTGAGCCAAGGTCTCCAATCTGCGGTTTAGGGTGCTAGCACACTGTGCCATCTGGCTGCCCACTGACAGGTGTTCTCCAGTATAAACGTCATTAATGATGTGGGTATGAATTCAGCCCAGATTAATGGATGAAAATCTCCACACTCTACTAGCCGTAAGGTATTTACATAGAAACATAGAAACATAGAATCTAGGAGCAGGAGTAGGCCATTCGGCCCGTCGAGCCTGCTCCGCCATTTAATACGATCATGGCTGATCATCCAAATCCAGTACCCTGTCCCTGCTTTAATCCCCACAGTACACATATCCCACCCTACCCCCGTAACCCCACGTATTTAATTCCCCCTAACATATCCCATCCTATCCCCATAACCCCACATATTTAATCCCCCCTAACACTAAGGGTCAATTTATCATAGCCAAATCAACCTAACCCACACATTTTTGTAAGGGCTTAAAGGGTAAAATTATGGGGACAGGTTGCATAAACTTGCCTTGTATTCCCTTGAGTTGAAGGGTGATCTTGCTTTTTTTTTCGTTTATGGGATGTGGGCGTCACTGGCAAGTCCAGCATTTATTGCCCATCCCTAATTGCCCTCGAGAAGGTGGTGGTGAGCCACCTTCTTGAATCGCTGCAGTCCATGTGGTGAAGGTGCTCCCACAGTGCTGTTAGGTAGGGAATTCCAAGATTTGGACCCAGCAACAATGAAGGATCGGCGATATACTTCTAAGTCAGGATAGTGTGTGACTTGGAGGGGAACTTGGAGGTGGTGGTGTTCCCATGCGCCTGCCTCCCTTGTCCTTCTAGGTGGTAGAGGTCGCGGGTTTGGGAGGTGCTGCCAAAGAAGCCTTGGCGAGTTGCTGCAGTGCATCTTGTAGATGGTACACACTGCAGCCCCGGTACACCGGTGGTGGAGGGAGTGAATGTTTAAGATGGTGGATGGGGTGCCAATCAAGCGGGCTGCTTTGTCCTGGATGGTGTCTAGCTTCTTGAGTGTTGTTGGAGCTGCACTCATCCAAGCAAGTGGAGAGTATTCCATCACACTCCTGACTTGTGCCTTGTAGATGGTGGAAAGGCTTTGGGGAGTCAGGAGGTGAGACACTTGCCGCAGAATACCCAGCCTCTGACCTGCTCTTGTTGCCACAGTATTTATGGTATTAAGGTATTTAAAATGGTTAAGGGATTTGATAGCATAGACACAAAGAAACTATTTCCTCTGGAGGGGTGTCCAGGCCAATGGGAGATAACCTTAAAATTGGAGCTGGATCATTCAGGATTGAAATCGGGAAGCACCTTTTCACACAAAGGGTGGTGGAAATCTGGAACTCGCTCCCCCAAAAGGCTGTGGATGCTGGGGTCAATTGGAGCTTTCAAGACAGAGATCGAAATATTTTTGTTAAGTAAGGGTATCAAGAGATGTGGAACAAAGGCGGGAAAATGGAGTTGAGGTACAGATCAGGCATGATCTGATTGAATGGCGGAACAGGCTCGAGGGGCTGAATGGCCAACTCCTGTTCCTAGGTTCCTATTAAAATGAATTTGGACAGTCACAATGCAGTTCCTAAAGGGTGTGAGCCCACAGTAAATGACTGTAAACTCCTATTTCAGCATTAATAGCTGATCTCACTTAGCCAATAGGATGGCTGGTATATGAAATAGAAAGAAGTCACACTGGTGTGATAGGGAGCTTCTGAAGTTGGAGCAGAATAGAGGCAGCTTTAAAGAATCATAGATGGTTACGAGACCAAACCAGGCTATTCAAGCCATCAAAGTCTGCACTGGTGTTTTACTCCAGATTAACTACCCAGTATAATCCCACTCTCCTGCTCATTCCCCATACCCTTTAATGGTCTTCTTTTTCAAGCAATTCCTTTTTAAAAGATTTGGCGGGCTCCTCTTCAGCAGCAGTTCATGCTGTACCTCGCCTGGGAGTACTCACTGTTGACACTGGGTGCCTGAAGTGAAAAGTCTTCTGCTCGCCCAGACTAACCTCCCTCACTGTGATGAACACAAAATTCATTAAATAGAAAAACGATTGGTATCCCAACAGCATTGTAATCGTGATATCGATCTTCATGTACAGGGTCAGCAACAAACTGGTGGATAGAATAAACACAAAAGCAAAATACTGCAGATGCTGGAAAACTGAAATGAAAACAGAAAATGCTGGAAATACTCAGCAGGTCAGGCAGCACCTGTGGAGAGAGAAACAGAGTTAACGTTTCAGGTCAATGACCTTTCGTCAGAACTGGAAAAAGTTAGAGATGTAACTGATTTTTAAGCAAGTGCAGGGAAAGCGGGGAGGGGAGGAAAGAACAAAAGGGAAGGTCTGTGATAGGATGGAAGGCAGGAGAGAGTAAAAGACAAAAGTGATGATGGTGCAAGGAAAAAGGAGATGGTAATGGGACAAGTAAAGAAACAAAAATGGGTCTAGAGGAGGTGTAAATGGAGAAGAGAGAGGAGAATAAACACAACCCAGTTACAGAGAAAGGGCAGAAACATTTCAAATTGACAGTAAATCACTCGTATTTCTGTTGGGTTCCGTTTGTTTAAATGAGGAGGCGTTGGTGACATCACTGGGGGAAGTGGGTGGCTGGAGCCCTGCAGTGCAAGGGTTAGGGGGAAAATGTCGGGAGTCGTTAAGCACCCCAGGAATAGTGCCCGAATCTCGCCTGGTTTTAGTCAAATTCCTTCACGCTGGCAGGCTCAGTGATCTAACTCAGCTAGTCCCTCTCATGATGTCATCACAAAAAGAAAATTAAGATCAGCAAGAATAATAAACAATAAATGTTAAATGATAATTCACTGTGGCGGGTTGATTATTTTAATAAAGGTCCAGATGGTGAGACCCCCTTCCCACGCTTTAAAAGGGATTCTGATGGCAAAATCCCTTCTTGAATAGGTGAGCCCCTTCCTCCCGTGGATTATGAGATGCAGATAAAGTTCAGATGTGGGAATGTTAATTATAATAAATTATTTTTTCCCTATTAACTCCACAGAGAACAAACCCCATTTTGCCACCTTGAGTGTTTGTTATCTGCGGGTGCTCAATGTGGGAATCTCTGTATAACGTCATTCTTTATACATTACAAAAGAAAATTACAGTACTGTATAAACAAAGATACATTCAACACCATCTTGCATTTATATAGCGCCTTTATGTAGTAAAACGTCCCAAGGCGCTTCACAGGAGTGTTATAAAACAAAATTTGACACTGAGCCACATAAGCAGATATTAGGACATGTGACCAAAAGCTTGGTCAAAGAGGTAGGTTTTAAAGAGCATCTTAAAGGATGCGAGAGAGGCAGAGAGGCTCAGGGATAGAATTCCAGAGCTTAGGGCCCAGGCAGGTGAAGGCATGGCCACCAATGGTGGAGCGATGAAAATCAAGGATGCGCAATAGGCCAGAATTGGAGGAACGCGGAGATCTCAGAGGGTTGTAGGGCTGGAGGAGGTTACAGAGATAGGGAGGGCCGAGGCCATGGAGGGATTTGAAAACAAGGATGGGAATTTTAAAATTGAGACGTTGCTGGACCGGGAGCCAATGTAGGTCAGTGAGCACAGGGGTGATGGGTGAACAGGACTTGGTGAGAATTACGATAAGGGAAGCAGAGTTAACAACAATGTTCTTAACAACACTCTACAACAACAAATTTCCAGTTCAGGGCCTGTGCTTGGATTGCCCTTTTGATGCGACTGTAGCCAGCAATGGTCGTGTAAAAGCAGATGGCTTCATTCTAGTTGATCTTCACTCTCCCCTCTACGTCAGGAGGTCGTGGATTCAAGCCCCACTCCAGAGACTTGAGCACACAATCTAGGCTGACACTTGTTACTGAGGGAGTGCTGCACTGTCAGAGATGTCATTTTTCGAATGAGACATTAAACCAAGGCCCCGTCTGTCCTCTCAGGTGGATCTAAACAATCCCATGGTACTATTTGAAGAAGTTCTCCCGGTGTCCTGATCCACATATATCCATCAACCAACATCACTAAAAAAGAACAGATTATCTAGTCATTTATCTCATTGCTGTTTGTGAGAGCTTGCTGTGTGCAAATTGGCTGCCATGTTTCCCTACATTACAAGAGTAACTACATTTGAATAGTAATTTGTTGGCTGTGAAGTGCCTTTGGACGTCCTGAGGTCATCAAACGCCCTATACAAATGCAAGTTCCTTCTGTTCTTTTTCCTTGTCTCGGTTCCCTCCTTGTGATGAAGAGAACTTTCTGCCTCTGTCAGTCTAAGTATTTTCTGTCATATAAAAGGCCATCAGATGAACAGGTTTGGAAATCTACATTTAACTGAAGTGTGATCCTCCTACTGTGTGTGGGGAGCTGGGTTATACAGAGGAGACAGGGATGGTGGCCTGGCATTGGGTCCAGGTACTCTATCACTCACAGAGCCAAAGTGTCTAGGCTTGCTGGTGCTGGATGTGAAGGTTATCTCTTAGCTCGGAGTGGGGATTCGGTACTTCCTGGCACACTCGATGAGTTCTCTTTGCTGACGGTACTCATTGTGTGAAGTATCTGAGGCTCAGAGATTGGTAACAGCACAAAATGCAGTTGTTCCTGCATCTAGCTAGACATGTCTCAAATTACATGGCAATACTACATATAACGTTATAAATAGATTTGTTACATGTGAATGGTATTTCCATAGAGTAACATTGGAGGCAATTCAGGACATTTAAGTCTGTGCATTTCATACAGGGGTTCTTCAAAGGGGGCCCTCAATTTCTGCCAGGATTCTATTGATGTCTTTCTGTAACATTAGCAGGCCCCCTGAATAAACAGCAACTATTCCAATGTGCTCCTGGCCGGCCTCCCATCTTTCACCCTCCATAAACTTCAGCTCACCCAAAACTCTGCTGCCTTTATCCAAACTCGCACCAAGTCCCGTTGACCCATCACCCCTGTGCTCGCTGACCTACATTAGCTCCTGGTCCGGCAATGCCGCGATTTAAAAATTCTCATCTTTGTGTTCAGATCCTTCCATGGCCTCGCCCCTCCCTATCTCTGTAACCTCCTCCAGCCCTACAACCCTCCGAGATCTCTGCGTTCCTCCAATGCCGACCACTTGTGCACCCCCACTTCCTTCACCCCACCATTGCTGGCCGTACCTTCAGCTGTCTAGGCCCTAAACTCTAAACCTCTCCACCTCGCTCGCCTTTAAGATGCTCCTCAAAACCTAAGGGCTGGATTTTCAATGACCCGTGGAGTCGGGTTTGGAGGCGTGTGGGGGGTTAAAGTTGCAGATTCGGGGATCCCGACCCCATCCCAACTCCATTCCGCCTCCATGCAATTTTGACAAAATCGGTCGCGGGGTTCCCGACTTCGTCCCGCCTCCAAGAGGCGGGAGAGGCCATTAAAGCTCTTAACAAGCCCTAAATTGGCTCTGTAATGCCATTTTGAAACGTTTTAGCTAGTTTAACCCTTTTCCAACGTGAAGTACGCCTGATGTGAAACATGCCAGTGAAACCTGGCGGGAGCACAAGTGGATAGCTGACTATCAGCTGCAGGTCCACTATTACAACGGAGATGTGATGAAGGTAGTAGTAGTATTAGGTCTGAAAGTCGCCTCTGATGCTGCTGCATTGAATGTCTTCAGAGACTGCCTGGGAGGACTTGGTTGCAAAAAAAATTCTCTCTCTCTCTCTGAGATGCTGCTCATTTTGCATCCAGGTCCTCTCACAGCAAAGGCCAGGCAATCTCTGAGACCAGGCAGTCTCTGACCTGCAATGATGACATCATCAGAGGCGACTTTCAGACTGAAACCACTAATTGGTTCATGAGTTCCCACATGCTGGAACTCAATTGCCCAATTAAGTGAAAATTGCATCAATCTCCCACATCCAATTGCAGGCGGGTGGATAACACGAAATGCGGATGGCACGACCCCAACCTGCCCCAGTATCAAAATCCAGCCCTAACTCTTTGACCAAGCTTTTGGTCACCCTTACCTGTCCTAATGTCTCCTTCTTTGGCTCGGTGTCAACTTTTTATCTGCTTATGCTCCTGTGAAGTGCCTTGGGAGGTTTTACTACGTTAAATGCGCTATATAAATGCAAGCGGTTGTTGTTGTAATTGGCTGAAAACGGCCATTTCTCCAAGGGGGCGGGGTGGGGAGGTGTTCTGTTGATCTCCCACCGAAGTTACGGCAGGAGAGCGGGACAGCCAGCGTGCAAGTTCAGGTGCTCAGTGAAATGGGGTGGGCTGTAAAACAATTTATCTGAAAACCAGAGTCCATAAACCAGAGATACATCAGTGAGCAGGGGTCAGGCCGCAGGGATCGAGTTGGTAGTTAATCATCGTTGGCCCTGCTTTAACACTGAGCTTGTTGGATTCACTTGTTGCTGGGCTCCAGCCACCAGCTCCCCTCACCCAGCTACGACCCACACACCTCTCCCAGCTATCAAAACAAAGCAGGACTGGGAAAAAAAATCACATTTCCCAGAAAAGAGCAGATTATTTTTAACGTGAGAAAAAAAACTGGAAGATGAATAACTGCTAAATTATTTTCCGTAGCCTTTATGGGAAGTGTTAAGATGGCAGTAATTAAAGGTCGCGACCCCAGGCAACTTCAAAACCTCCTTTGCCGACAAGCATTTCTGCCACTCGCAATCAGCACAGTTCAGTGGACTCCAAAACCATGCCCACATAAATGTGGGTTTGTGGGAATTTTTTCCAGAGTTGCTACTATTTCAAATAGTTGTAGAATTCACACACACACAATTTTGCTGAGAAGGGGGCCATGGTCATTACATGGAGAAGATGACCTGGCCGTATTTTTTCCAGGAAGGGGTTTCTTGTGGATTAGCGAATGGGCATCAGAGCTGGTGGGGCTGGGCTTGGCTCAGTGTGCCGCTATGTACTTGCATACCTGGGACGGATGAGTAGACTATAAGAGGCCAACGTTACTGCACTGTATGTTTAAATGTTCATCTGCTATTAGGCAGGCTGAGGGATGCAAGTGCAGTGCGCAGCCTGATGTGTTACTGAGCTGTGCAGCCAGGCAGGTTCCAAGTTCAATCCTTGGTCTCTGTTGACTTAGCTGTTCCTCTTCAGGGGGCAGTATCTGGAGGGTACAATTGTCCTCGGCGCTTGTGGGTTAGCGACTGGGAAAGTCAGCCTGACTTCCGCTGTCCTGCCCCCTATAGTCAAATAGCCTGTTGACGCTCCCACACATGTCGCTCCCTTAAGTTCACACACAAAGGGTGGCTTCTCGGGTGAGCTGCAATCAGCCAGTCTGAATCAGCATCTTCAGGAGAGGAGGGAGTGAAATGGAAGGAAGCATGCTCGACACTGAGCTGTTAAAGTGGGAATAACATGGGTCATTTTGAGTACAAGAGCAAAGTAAGAATGATTAATGAACAGACAGAAGGGGCACAGGGAGAAGTATGAAGAGAAATTGAAGGCAGTGCGGCAGGCCATTCAGAGATGATTGAACTGGGAAAAGATCCTGACATGAAGGATTGAATGGAGATGAAAGAGTGCGGACTGGAAGAAATGACGGGTGGTTAAAATTACTCCACATGTATTTTCAAAATAAGCTTTTTAAAAAATGCAAACTTTAAGTACAACACCTGCAGAGGGCACGTGTAGCCACCTCGTGTCTTTCATTATCATCGAGGTGTGACTGAGATATCCTTCCGCTACCGGGCTCATCCCATTGCTCCTGTCTCCCTTACTGTGATCCGTGCCATGACTGCCTGCAGTGTGCCTGTCAATCCCTGCAATCCTCTATGCCACGTGTCCACTCTACAGTGAGTACCCTCAGAGGGCATTACTCAGTGATATACAAGGATAAATTTTGCAAGGATCTCACTTGGGGTGGAGTGGAGATCAGAGAACTGGGCACAGATGTCAGCAGATCCGATTCATGGCGCTCCTGATTTTCCAGTCATTAAAATTAATTGGGCGTGTTGACTGCTGGGATCAATTCTCTAAACCCATGCTCCCATTGATTGAGACTTATCCTATGATGTATCCAGTATACAAGAACTTGCATTTATATAGCGCCTTTCACGACCTCAGGATGTCCCAAAGCGCTTTACAACCAATGAAGTGTAGTCACTGTTGTAATGTAGGAAACGCGGCAGCCAATTTGTGCACCGCAAGCTCCCACAAACAGCAATGAGATAATGACCAGATAATCTGTTTTTATTTAGTAGTGTTGGTTGAGGGATACATATTGGCCAGGGAACTCCCCTGTTCTTCTTTGAAATAGTGCCATGGGTTTAACGTCTCATCCGAAAGATGGCACCTCCAACAGTGCAGCACTCCCTTAGTATTGCACTGGGTGTGTCAACCAGGATTTAATGCTCAAGTCTCTGGAGTGGGACTTGAACCCACAACAAACAAAAGGAGATGAGCATTTACCAGTGACAGACTCCACCTGTATCGGGTTAAAAAGCTATTTAAGATCTTCAATTTTTCTAACTCCGTTCTCCTGAAGGTGCTGCCTTATGGTTATGGTTACACAGGCACCTCATCCAAGTCGCCATTCTTGATGCGTGAGCCTAGACAGTGAGTATCAGTAGGCTGGTTGACCATGGGGGGCACCAAAGTCAAGCCTGATCCTGTTTTGTCACTGGGCTGGGCGAGGGAACCGTACCCCAGCAAGAAGCCTTCAGGAGAGGCTGGGGGTGGTGGGGAAGTAAGAAAGATTTGCATTTATATAGTGACTTATCATGTCTTTCACAAACATCCCAGTGCACTTTGCATACAATGAATTGCTGTAAGTCAGTTTTATTATTATAAGTAAACATTAAACAACAATAACTTACCTTTATATAGCGCCTTTAATGTAGTAAAACTTTCCCAAGGTGTTTCACAGGAGCTTCATCAAATAAAATTTGACACCGAGCCACATATGGAGATATTAGGACAGGTGACCAAAAGTTTGGTCCAAGAGGTAGCTTTTAAGGAGCATCTTAAAGGAGGAGAGAGGTAGAGAGAGAGAGGTGGAGAGGTAGAGTGGTGGAGAGGTAGAGTGGTGGAGAGGTAGAGTGGTGGAGAGGTAGAGTGGTGGAGAGGTAGAGAGGTGGAGAGGTAGAGTGGCGGAGAGGTTTAGGGAGGGTATTCCAGAGCTGAGGACCTACGTTAAAGAGGTAAACACAGCAGTCACCTTGAGCACAGCACGGTCCAACAATCAATAATGAGATGTCTGACCAGTTAATCTATTTTTGGTGGTGTTGGCTGAGGGAGGGATGTTAGGGCAAGACACCATGAGAACTCCCTGCTCTTCTTCAGATAGAGACCGAACCGGCAAAACAGGCCTCAGTTTTAATGTGTCATCTGAAGGACGGCACCTCCAACAGTGCAGCACTCCCTCGATACGGCACTGGAGTGTCAGCCAGTAGTAGGGGGGCATCAGAGCCAAACCCAATCCTGTTCTCATCTGACATCCAGACATGCTCCTTCCAGTAGCAATCTTTGTTAGAATTGACTACTACTGGAGATACCAGGGATGAGGGAGTTCAGTTATGTGGAGAGACTGAAGAAGCTGGGATTGTTTTCCTTAGAGCAGAGAAGTTTAAGGTTAGATTTAATAGATGTCTTCAAAATTATGAGGGGTCTTGAACAAGTAAATAAGGAGAAACTATTTCCAGTGGCAGAAGGGTCGGTAACCAGGTGACACAGAGTTAAAATAATTGGCAAAAGAACCAGAGGAGAGATGGGGAGAAATGTTTTTACGCAGCGAGTTGTTATGATCTGAACACACTGCTTGAAAGGGCAGTGGAAGCAGATCCAATAGCAACTTTCAAAAGGAAATTAGATAAATACTTGAAATGGAAGAATTTGCAGGGCTCTGGGGAAAGAGCAAGGGGGAGTGAGACTAATTGGAGAGCTCTTTCAAAGAGCCGGCACAGCCACGATGGGCCGAATTGCCTCCTTCTGTGCTGTAAGATTGTAAGTGGCAGATTTTTTTTCCTCCTTAGCCTGGGGGAGTTGCCCTCAATTGTAAAGCACCAGTTGCTGCGCCTGCTGAGACCAGCTAACCCAGCACAGAGCAGCAGCCGAATGCAGGATCTCCCGTTTTGTATGGCTCAGTACCAATGCGGGCAGTGCCAGCAGGGGAGCTGAGGGATATTTCTATTTAGCTAATGATACCAAGCAGTTAAAGAGTGACCTCATGAGCATCAAATGTGGTCAATCCATTTTCTGCTCTTCCGAATACAAGGCCAGCTTTGTCGCAATAACATCCTATTTCCCCAATAGTCATGTAGGGTAAGATGCACAGCAAGGCTCCCTTTATACTCCACCAACAACGGGCCTTAACCCTCGCCTCAGAAGGATGTCCACTATGACACTACTATAATATTTCCATTCACCACACCACCAGCCACCCTTTGTGGAGAGTCAAGAGTGAGATTGTCAATTTAGTGCCTAATTATTGTAGTGTGCATTTCTAAGACACTTCCCAAAACTCATTCCATGCAGGATTCTCACAGCTGGCAGATCCCACCAGTCTATACCGGATTCAGTGCAGCTTCCCAGAGGTGCAAAGGATAGTGTAATAGCCAACTGCTCCACCCAGTCCCCAGTGGTAAATACATTCCTCCCACTCCTTGTCTGGGAAACTGGCCATCTCATTGTGTTGTCAGCTGAGCACAAAATGGGCCACTCACCCTCCCTCCCACACCAAGGAGAGCAGATGGACAGGAGACCCCTGGAGGGGAAAAGTTGGAAGAGGGAGTGGGTAATGGAAACATGAAATCGCACAAATCGTGGATTCCAAATTCAGGAGCAGGCTGCAGTAGGAAAAAGGCACCGAGTCTGATTGCAGCTTTGGCCTGTGTTTATTTTTCAATGTGCAGCGACTGCCCAGACAGGAGACATCTAACCAGAGACAGCTGCTTCCAGCGCCAGATGAAGATGAAAAATCAGACAGGATAAGTCGAGTATTAGTGTGGGATAGTTCATTAGTGTCAACACAGAATCAAATTAGGGCCTTAACTTCCTGAATTCAGCACAGAGACAGAGAGGGAATCACTGAACTGAGAAGTGTGTTTCTGATAGAAAACCTAGCGGTCCACAGAGTGAAACAAGGCTGCGTTTGTAGTTTTATTTTCTCGCAGTTTTCATCCCTCCTTTCCCCAAAGGCGTTGGTTCTGGCTGGCGTACAGTCCCACAACACTACCCATGCTCAGGTTCCTTGCCCAAGTGGCCTTTCTTTGTGGTTAGATTTAGGATCAAGCTCTCATTATTCTGTCCCAGCAATGCGCTACCTGGAAAGGGTGGTGGAAGCAGATTCAATAGTAACTTTCAAAGGGGAATTGGATATATACTTGAAAAGGAAAAAAAATTGCAGGACTTTGGGCAAAGAGCTGGGGAATGGGACTAATTGGATAATTCTTTCAAAGAGCCGGCACGGTTCAATGGGCTGAATGGCCTCCTTCTGTGCTGTGTCATTCTATGTGTCAGAATCCCAGGCTCTGAAGAGCAGCCCAACTTCTCCATTCCAATCTCCATGTAGACTTACCCTTATGTCATCTCTGGATGAAGTTGCCAGTTTAGTGTCAAGCTATGAGCAGCTTTAAGCTATGGATCAGAATTGACAGGAGTCAGGTTGCGACTGCCCAAAGTCACCTCATGACGAATCCTTTACAGCTGGTGGACAGAGAACTTTGGGCCCCAGCTCGTTGTAGAAAAGCTGTCCCAGAACTTTTCTCACACTCCCATATCTGGCCTCAGGATAGTTCATTAGTGGCAGACCGGGCTTGGATCCCTCGAAGAAAGTTAATTCATTTTTTTTATTAGTGGTATCATCAGCCTACTTATAAAGGGGGTCGAGATGCAGGTTCATTCTTCTTACCAAGGGAGTGGACCTGACCCTCTCTTGCCCCCCAGATGGCATCAGACCCCAGGCCTTCTGGCCTGTGTTGGGTGGGATGTGCCTGCCATGGATATTGAAATGATGGGACCTCCCTCTGATCCCATTTTCTCTGGTAGGGTCAGCGCTGGAAATCAATGGCAGGTGCAATCCCAGCATATGGCAGCATTTCTAAATTCTTCTCCCTGACTGTTCAAGACATGCTTCAGGATCCCAGACCCACTAACCATGGAGCAACATTCAGAGATCAAGGGCTTGTGCACGATTACTTGTTGTACTCCAAACGGATAATTTTCCATTTCTGCACTACCAGCCTGGAGCGTCGCCCATTGGGAGCACGTATCAGAAACTTTTACATTACGTAGAATTTACAGCAGAGAAACAGGCCATTCGGCCCAACTGCTCCGTGCCGGTGTTTATGCTCCGCACGAGCCTCCTCCCACCCCTACTCCATCTAACCCTATCAGCATAACCTTCTATTCCTTTCTCCCTCATGTGTTTATCCAGCTTCCCTTAAATGCATCTGTGCTATTTGCCTCAACCACTCCTTGTGGTAGCGAGTTCCACATTCTAACCACTCTCTGGGTAAAGAAGTTATTCCTGAATTCCCTATTGGATTTATTAGTGATGATTTTCTTTGAGCGCCTAAATCTCCGGATTCAGCCCGCCTACCAGTGGGTGATGCTGGTAGTACCAGTGGGTATGCTTCTCGCTGGCAGTAGGCAGTCGGAAAATGACCTTTAGTGCCTAGGGTGGGAGGCTGAGAGGTGATATGAAGGGCAAAAAATTGAAGATAGAGTTTAAGTAGTACAGAAAAAAAGAGTTTTCTGGCACAGAGGCAGTGGTTGGCTGTGCTGGATAGCATGTGCCATGGAGTGTCAGTTCCTGTGATCCTACCAAATGCCAAGTTATTGACCTCAACCCAACATTTGTTGGCACACATTCCTTTTCCATCTTGTGCCTGCAGCACCAATCGGGCCAAGGTTGCGGTTTTGCTGGTCTGAGTGCTTTGTAAGTCTCAATGAGCTGTGGATAGATTTGTGTCTGGCACTCCTCAGCCAGCTCCCAGTCTTGCATGTGCCATCCGGGAAGGCTATGGGGTAGTGGGGTAGTTTGGAGAGGATGTGTCTCCAAGGAGGAAATATCAGGCCCCTCCTACCAAATCCTGTTGGAGGGTGACAGAACAGCATTAATGTGGGCCCAGAAACACACCACCTGCCCCCTCCCATTTTCCCTGGATCAGGAAACAGTGCCAGCAGTGTGCGGGAGCGCGAAATAGATTAAACACTCAGTCCAATAATCAAAAGCAAACTACAAGCATAGATTCCAGATGTTGCCTCTTTCTGAGAGCTTTTTAGCCGAGGCAGTGAGCCATTGAGTGGGGAGTAATGCACCCTTCGACGTATTTTTTACTCTCTCTCAATACTCTTTAACGGAGCCATCGCTGCGGCTTTCAGTGAAAGAAGCTGCTTGCAGTACCCAATGACTCAGTGGGTAATTGCACAGTCCAGTGTGGAACTGAGCCACACAGGCCTGGTTCCATCCCTGGCCTGTGCCGAGTTCACTGATTCAGCTCTGGTGACGCACCCTAGTTGGCTGCTGAGCCCCCTGAGTCAGCGGAGGGGGGAAATCAGCCAAGGTTCCTGCTCCTGGATGAGATGTTAAACCGAGGCCCTGTCTGCCCTCTCACCTGATCCCATGTCACTATTTCGAAGAAGAGCAAGGGAGTTCTCCCCAGCGTCCTGACCAGTATTTATCCCTCAACCAACGTCACTAAAAAAAAAACCATTATCAGGTCATTATCACATTGCTGTTTGTGGGAGCTTGCTGTGCGCGTGTTTCCTACATTACAACAGTGGCTACACTTCAAAAGTACTTCATTGGCTGTGAAGCGCTTTGGCGTCCTGAGGTAGTGAAAGCTGCTATAGAAATGCAAGATCTTTCTTCCTGATCGCTATCCAGTGACTCCTGCTGGAAAATGCACATGAGTGAACATCAGGCGAAGGCAAGATCGAGCTCGTCTGTGATGCATCTCACAGTCAGGACGACTGCTAAAACTCACTGTCTGAGCCAGGGGTGTCCAGGCTGACGTTCTCACCATGGAGTCCGTGGGGCACAATAAGGTTTAAATCGCTGTTCCCATAAATTCCCAGATATCGCCAGCTGCCGATACCAACCGATAATGCGGTTCTGATTTAGAATTTATCCAAACAGAACTAAGGCGAGATCTGTCCAAGCCTCCAGGCCCACGGAAATCAATCCGGCGTGTAAGCAGCGGTAGGAGCGAGTTGCCTGGGCTTTGACAGCTGGATTGCCAGGGCCCAGGGGCTGCATGTTCGGAGGCGGTGTCCTGGCCAATATTGATCACTCGACCAACATCACTAAAAGCAAATTATCTGGTCATTTATCTCATTGCTGTTTGTGGGACCTTGACGTAAAACTTTTTTGGACGTCCTGTTGTGAAAGGCACTGTATAAATGCTAGTTTTCCTTCCATCCTTCCTTCCTCTTTCCTAGTCTCAGCTCACCTGAAGAATGGCCACCTGGATGAGATACCAGGGGGTGGCTGGCAATGTCTTCTTTAAGCTGGAGGTCCTGCGCAGCCGGCTAACCAGCTTTTAAAGGGGAAAAAACCACGCATGCACGGAATTTTGAATGGGCCGCACAGTCCGTTAAAGCGGCCACACAGCCCAAAAAAAAATTAGAGGGACCATTGATGGCTGGTAAATGTGGAACTGTACCCCCCGGGATGATTCTCCGCTTTCAGGAGAGGGGAAGTTAGCAAAGAAAATCTGAGGGAAAAGTTTCCAGGGAGTGTGTGATTTCCTGTCGATCTCCTGTGTTGGCTGAAAAGCTTCTCTCCTGTTTCTCTTGCAGAGCTCCAGCGAGAGGGGAGTATCGAGACCCTGAGCAACAGCTCCGGCTCCACCAGCGGAAGCATCCCGCGCAACTTCGAGGGCTACCGCTCACCACTGCCCACCAACGAGAACCAGCCACTCAGCCTCTTCCCAACGAGTTTCAACTAAGCCCCTCTTCCCCCCCTCTTCTCCCCCTCCCCAACATCGGAGCCAGCAACCTTTTTTTGCACAAGATTGACTGCAGCGACGCTGGATAGGTCAACAGAATGGAACGCCGGACATTATCTCGCTCTGCCCCCTCCAGTAACTGCCGCAGTGATACACTCTCATCGGAATTGGGTGGCGGTGGGGGGGGGCGCAATCACAGGTTTAACCCTTTAGCTCCCAGTTTGCGCTGACTTGTGAAATGTGAAAGTGCCCATAGGGCTTTCTGAGTCTCGAGAGCTGGCAGATCTCCCTGAATGCCCACCAATTTCAGACACTGCCAAATGGAAGAGCTCGAAGCTGCTAAATCGGCACCGTGCTGACATCTACTTCATTTCTTGTTTGTTTCTGTTTAAGAATCTAAGCATCTTGCAAAGCGACGGTTGTTTCATTCCTGGGGTCGGAAGGGTTGCTGTGTGGTTTTTTTTGTTGCCTTATCATGGCTCATTTGGAGCCTTCAATTGACACTGTTTAGATTTTATCAAGAACCTGACGTTATCTAAAGAGTTCTCGTCCCTTCTGTGGATTTCTGTGTCTGGGCTCCTATCATTATTAAACAGCACAGGGAGGGATCTGCCCACTGACTCCCTTTACATTTCTAATATTCCCGTTAAAGTTGTGAGTGCTGTTGACCTCCTTGGAATGGGAGGTGGGGAGGTGGGAGCCGGTCGGGGAAGTTTCAGGGCCAGTGCGTGTACTGTTGGAACAACAAGAATCACAGGAGTAAACTGGATTAAGAGCAGTCGTCTGTGGATTCAGTTCCCAGACTCTGAGGCCTCTGCGCTCCCACTCCCCCAGTGATGTCGTCGGGACTCACAGGGTAAATCATTTTTTTTAAATCATTGGAAAAAATTAAAAAGGATGTGAAAGGAATTCTGGAGGGAGAGATTGCTGAAGAATATCAGTGGGAAGGTTCCCAAAAATCCCTTTATGTACTGGCAGCTACTAATGGGTAAAATTGATTTTTAACTTGCCTTTCTTTCCTCCATCTAGTTTTGTCCTTCTTCTTTTGAAGTGCTGACTCTCACTGGGCTACGTGTTCCACAGACACTGACTCTCACTGGGCTACGTGTTCCACGGGCACTGACTCTCACTGGGGTACGGGTTCCACGGGTACTGACTCTCACTGGGGTACGTGTTCCACAGACACTGACTCTCACTGGGGTACGGGTTCCACGGGCACTGACTCTCACTGGGCTACGTGTTCCACAGACACTGACTCTCACTGGGCTACGTGTTCCACGGGCACTGACTCTCACTGGGGTACGGGTTCCATGGGTACTGACTCTCACTGGGGTACGTGTTCCACGGGTACTGACTCTCACTGGGGTATGGGTTCCACGGGCACTGACTCTCACTGGGGTACGGGTTCCACGGGCACTGACTCTCACTGGGGTATGGGTTCCACGGGCACTGACTCTCACTGGGGTATGGGTTCCACGGGCACTGACTGTCACTGGGCTACATGTTCCACGGGCACTGACTCTCACTGGGCTATGGGTTCCACGGGCACTGACTCTCACTGGGCTACATGTTCCACGGGCACTGACTCTCACTGGGGTACGGGTTCCACGGGCACTGACTCTCACTGGGCTATGGGTTCCATGGGTGCTGACTCGCACTGGGCTACATAAGAACATAAGAATTAGGAGCAGGAGTAGGCCATACGGCCCCTCGAGCCTGCTCCGCCATTCAGTAAGATCATGGCTGATCTTCGACCTCATCTCCACTTTCCCGCCTGATCCCCATATCCCTTGATTCCCTTAATATCAAAAAATCTATCTGTCTCAGCCTTAAATATACTCAACAATTCAGAATCCACAGCCCTTTGGGATAGAGAATTCCAAAGATTCACAACCCTCTGAGTGAAGAAATTCCTCCTCATCTCGGTCTTAAATGGCCGACTCCTTATCCTAAGACTATGCCCCCTAGTTCTAGAGTCTCCAGCCAGGGGAGTCCCCCTCAGAATCTCTGCAGGTTCCACAGGTGCTGACTGTCATTGGGGTATGGGTTCCACGGGTGCTGACTTTCACTGGGCTACGGGTTCCACGGGTGCTGACTGTCACTGGGGTATGGGTTCCTTGGGTGCTGACTGTCACTGAGGTAGGGGTTCTACGGTGCTGTCACTGGGCTACGGGTTCTATGGGTGCTATCCGTCCTCTGGGATTGACTCCAGTTGCCAATTTTCATGAGTCCAGAAAGGAATTGTTAACTGAGCTTTGTGGGAAGGTTGAGAGCAAAACCCCGGTCCCTTCCTCACCTGATGACCATACAAGCTCCCTTCCTGAAAAGGCATTGGATTGCAATCAGGAGCAGGAACTTGGCTGTCTATTTTCACCTCCCTAGACCGGGGCGGGAGGCAGATGCTGACTGTGGCCATCCCAGCTGAGACCCCGCGGGGATCGAGATTAGGACATCCCCTTTCTGCTGTGTCCCGCACCAGGCCCACTAAGCCTTTATTTAAAAGAGAAATTTGAAATTGCTCAGAGAATCAACAAACTAGCGGCAAAACATGCTGTGAAAAGAAATAATTTCCTTTTTTGTAAATATTTGTGTTATTCTGCTTCTAAAACTAATTCCTTTTGTGAAGGAAAAAAATGTTCTGAAAGATGGTTCCCTCTGCTGCAGTGCTTTTCTTGGGCTGGGAGGTTGGCAATGCCCCTCTACCAGAGGTTCAGAGTGCAATGCCCCTCTACCAGAGGTTCAGAGTGCAATGCCCCTCTACCAGAGGTTCAGAGTGCAATGTCCCTCTACCAGAGGTTCAGAGTGCAATGCCCCTCTACCAGAGGTTCAGAGTGCAATGTCCCTCTACCAGAGGTTCAGAGTGCAATGCCCCTCTACCAGAGGTTCAGAGTGCTGTACAGCGTTGGCATTGGCGTGAGTGGACGAGGAGCGAGTCATCCTCCAATGTTCCTCCTTCTCTCCCCCTTCAATTCCAAGCGAAATCTCAGATAGCAACAAGTGAGGAATCCAACACACGAAACAATATCCTTTCAGGCTCTGGCATAGCGCTCTGATACGTTGGCACCACACTGTGAGGCTGGCACTGTGCTGTCAGCCTATGGTACATCGTAGCTACACTGCCAGGCTATGGTGTAACACCAGTACACCGTAGCTAGGCTATGGCAGCATCTCCTGCTCAAAGGATTTTGTTTTTAAATTAGGAAAACTTTATTTAAAAAAAAATGGGCCAGCTCCCCACTGAGGTGGGCATCATCCTTTAAATGACCTTTGAACTCAGTGGCAGGAACCCACACTGTTGTGAGTGGGGGGCCCAAGCCCGGGCCTTCCTGGCAAGACCTGGGCATGCCAAGAAGCCGCTGTCCCCATTCCCCAACGACACAGACTCTGGAACGATCCCACAAACGTGACGTGATTTTGCCGTCCCACAGATTACGGGTCGTGACGGTCTAAGTGTGGGCGATGGACTGGAGCCTGGGTGCGTCAGCCACTGCAATCCTGTCTGAGTCCAAGGTCGCCAATGTAATCAGCAGCCGTTGGTTCTCTCGCTCGGACTGAGCTGCTCCCTCGAGAGACAGGCTGAGCAACCACAACACAGACCACAAACAGCAACACAGAGATTTGCTGAATGAATCATCTCTAAACAAGTTGGTCCGGGTGAGGAGCGTTTCTGAGGCCCACAGAGGATGATGAGGTTGTTGTAATTTAGCAGAATTGCTTGTTTTTTCAAAAATCTTTTTTTTAGGCCAGGATTCTCCCTTTCTCTCCTGAAAGTGTTGACTTTCACTGGGGTACGGGTTCCACAGACACTGACTCTCACTGGGGTACGGGTTCCCCAGACACTGACTCTCACTGGGGTACGGGTTCCACAGACACTGACTCTCACTGGGGTACGGGTTCTACAGGCACTGACTCTCACTGGGGTACGGGTTCCCCAGACACTGACTCTCACTGGGGTACAGTTCCACAGGCACCGACTCTCACTGGGGTACAGGTTCCACAGACACTGACTCTCACTGGGGTACGGGTTCCACAGACACGGACTCTCACTGGGGTACGGGTTCCACAGACACGGACTCTCACTGGGGTACGGGTTCTACAGGCACTGACTCTCACTGGGGTACAGTTCCACAGGCACTGACTCTCACTTGGGTATGTGTTCCACGGACACTGACTCTCACTGGGTTACAGTTCCACGGGCACTGACTCTCACTGGGGTACGGGTTCCACAGATGCTGACTCTCACTGGGTTATGGGTTCCATAGAAACTGACGATCCCTGGGGTACGGGTTCAACAGAAACTGACTCTCACTGGGGTATGGGTTCCACAGACACTGACTCTACCTGGCATACAGGTACCACGAACACTGACTCGCCCTGGGGTATGGGTTCCACGGACAGTGATTTTCACTGGGGTACGGGTTCCATGAACACTGACTCTCACCTGGGTATGGGTTCCATGAACACTGACTCTCACTTGGGTATGGGTTCCACGGACACTGACTCTCACTAGGGTACAGGTTCCACAGACACTGACTCTCACTGGGGTACGGGTTCCACAGACACTGACTCTCCCTGGGGTACGGGTTCCACAGACACTGACTCTCACTGGGCTACGTTTAAATGGGTACTGACTCTTGCTGGGATATGGGTTCCACAGGCACTGTCACTGGGGAATGGGCTTCACTTGGATACAGGTTCCTTGGACAGTGGCTGTTCTCTAGTACTTTGTTCAAGTGACCATTCTTGACCCTAAACAGTGCGTGCCAGCTCGGTATTTAAACATCGAGAGGGGCATCAGAGCTGAACCCAATCCACTGCTTACTCCATGCACATGCATTTTCCACCAAAGAGTAATCAGGAGTGGGAACCTTGGATGATTCTCACTCCCCCTACCCACCACACCTCTAGTACAGGATTACTGAGGCCAGTTGTAACTTCCTGGACACGTTTCCCGAAATCAGTTAACGCAGCACAGACTAGGGACTGAACCTGGGACCTTCTGGTCTGAATGGCTCAGCACCACCTCTCCTGGGCCATTTACCCACTGAACTATTAATTGTTAAATTGACCTTGTTTTTAATCACATTAAAGAATGTAATACAGAAATAAATAATGCAGGTATTTAAAATGTACCTCACCTTGTACATAAAATGACCCTATAAATGCAAATTAAAGCTGCAAAATTCTTTGTACATTTAAGTCAAACTAGATGATTTATCCCTGCAGTCCCAGCCTTATTAGTATCTTCCCTGAGTCATGGTATGCTCCAGACATTTAGTTATCTGCCTGATGTTTAATTGAAAGTTAAAGCCTGTGGAGATTGCTATCAGCCATCTTATAGTCTAGTGCCTGATGGGAACCTCCTGTTTCTCAACACTTGACCTATCTAAGGGAGGTGGGGGGTGCGGGGTGTGGGAGTTTTTATCGCAAAGTCTGATTGGAGTACCTCTGTGACGTTTGTGCTTGGCCGGTTCCTGTGATCATGGTATAGATTATGTACGTCTGTCTGACTGGACGGTGGGGTGAGAAGGTCAATCTAGTTTTACATCACTGCGATAAACTGGATTAACGTCCAGCGATTCCGTTCCCAGATTCAGAGGCTCCACAGTGCAGCCCCACCCCCCCCTAATATCATCAGGACACACGGGGAACACAATATTCTTAAAAAATCAATGGGAAATGGGAAAGAAATAGCAGAGGGAGGGAATATCAGAAGGAGGGAATACTGGAGCGAGGGATTACCAGAGGGAGGGAATACCAGGGAGAGAGAATACTGGGCAGAGGGAATACCACAGAGAGAGTATACCAAAAAGAGGGACTAACAGGGAGGAAATACTGGTGAGAGGGAATACTGTAGGAAGAGAATATTAGAGGAAGGGGAATACAGTAGGGACAGGATGCGGAAGAAAGGGAAAACTGGAGAGTGGGAATGCTATAAGGAGGATATAGCAGAGGGTGGGAATACTCGATGGAGGGAATACCAAAGGGTGGGAATACTGTATGGAAAGAATATCAGAGGAGTGAATTCTAGAAAGGGGAATACCTGTGAGAAGGAATACTGGAGGGAGTTGAGTACTGGAGAGAGGGAATACCAGAGAGATGGAATATTGGAGGGGGTGAGGATTGGAGAGAGGGAAACTGGAGTGAGCACTGGAGCAGGGAGACGACCGGATGTTCCTGTTTTAATTTGTGGGTGAGAAATTAGTCCTCCACTTGTACGTGGTAGATTCACACATGCACAGTTGCTCCAATGTTGCACACCTGATTTTGGGAGAATGTCCTTATGGAGCGCAGCGATAGCAAAAGTGCCTAGATGTCAACCCACCCTCCACCTTGAAATGCCAGACCCAGCCTGGGTGCGATTGGCAAACACTGTTTACATTTATCGCCGAAGGTCAGAAGACACAGGTAAACCAACCTGTCGAGGGGCAACCGGTCCCTCCATCACCACAGGCCTTGTTTTTGGTCACTTCACGGTGAGCAGTAACCCTGTAATGCAAATGAGTAATAAGTAGACCAGTGTACGCTACGCAGGGAAGCATGGTAAATGAACCCACTTTACTTCAGTTGTCTCAGTGTGGAAGTGGAGTGAAAGTGGGTCAACTGAATTGGTTGCAGCTCGACCCGTTCACACATCCGTGGCATGAGTCAGTCACATACTTACATGACGATAGCAAAATACTGCGGATGCTGGAAATCCGAAATAACAACAGAAAACGCTGGAGAAACTCAGCAGGCCAGGCAGCATCTATGGAGAGAGAAACAGAGTTAACGTTTCAGGTCGAAGACCTTTTGTCAGAACTGGAAAGGTCTTCGACCTGAAACGTTAACTCTGTTTCTCTCTCCACGGATGCTGCCTGGCCTGCTGAGTTTTTCCAGCGTTTTCTGTTGTTATTTTACATACTTACATGATCTGGATTCACTCCGACGCCCATGCATAAACAATCTACAAACACCCAGACTCTTTATTTAGATTCATTCCACAATTATCTCATCAACCATTTATTTGTTTATTTTATTTTCTGCTTTTTTAAAAAAGCTGTATTTTCTCCCCCACTCTTTTATGTTCGCCTCTGTGTGCCCTGCTGCAACTTTCTGCCAGTGTCAGCAGTGGGCAGCACTCTCGCACTTGAGTCAGAAGGCTGTGGGTTCAAGTCCACTCCAGGGACAAAATCTAGACTGGCACTTCAGTGCAGTACTGAGGGAGTGCTGCACTGTCTGAGGTGCCGTCTTTCGGATGAGTTAAACCAAGGCCCCATCTGCCCTCTCAGGTAAACGATCCCAAGGCATTATTTCGAAGACGAGCAGGGGAGTTTTCCCCCAGTGTCCTGGCCAATATTTATCCCTCAACCAACATCACTAAAAAAGCAGATTATCTGGTCATTATCACATTGCTGTTTGTGGGAGCTTGCTGTGCGCAAATTAGCTGCCGTGTTTTGTACCTTACAACAGTGACTACACTTCAAAAGTACTTAATTGACTGAAAAGCGCATTGGGATGTCCTGAGGTTGTGAAAGGCGCTACATAAAAATACAAGTCTTTCTTTATAACCAGCTGCTGGCAGATGCCAGGCACGAATTATCCATTTTTTTTGTTGTTGACTCCGTTAAGCCTTTTCCATCTGCTCAGCACTTCCTCCCCTCCCTCCCGCCCTCGAAATCAGGAACTCACCACATACAGAATCATGACCATGAACTGGCGCCACCACAGATTCTCCGCCCGTCATTCTTTGATTCAGATTAGATTCTAATCAGGGGCTGTGGTGTAAATACAGTAAAAGCGTCAGGTCCTGAAATGAATTGTCACTCTTTATCAGACATACTGTGCCTCCGGCCTTCACACACACACGATCAAAGCCAAACATTCAGGCTGTAGAGGGATTGAACTCTTCCTCATACCTGTCATTATCAAGTTGCCAATACTGCGTTAGTCTTCCTGCTCTGCAGTAGGTAAATTGCGGCCTTGCTGCCTGCTCCTCTATAGCTGTAGATTTGCTTCTGTTCAACACTGGAAGTGACTGACTTCCTGTATTTTGTAATGAGATGCTGGTTACTGTTTTTGCTGCTAATGTTACTGCTAACCCTTAATTTCGACCAGTCCAATTAATAAAAGTAATAGATTGTAAAACTGACCTGTGCAAATGTCTGAGTGCTTTAACCAGCTAAACTCCCCACAGCTCTTCGTGAAGCCTGTCTTTAGGCCTCATTTGCCTGTGCACTGGATTTCTTTATCAGTCTGACTGTCTCTAATTTTATTTGCTTTCTCTCAATGTGCCTTTATCTGATTCTCTTATTCTTTGTTGTCTCTTTGTATGTATATCTGTTTTTTCTGTCTCCATATCTCTGTTTCTTCCACTCTCATTCTGCCTGTAATTTCTAGCTGTTTTATATAATTATCTTTCAATGTTGCCTTTTTTCTTTCAGCCATTCTCTCTGCTGTCTATCCTTCTGACTCTCTCCTTCTCAGCTTTTTATCTCTCTGCTGTTTCTTTCTGCTCTCTCTTTCTCTTGCATGCACACTCACTCTCTCACTGTTTTGTCTCCCTTTGTGCTCTTTTTCTTTGTCTCTTTGCTGTTTGCCTGTTTTTCTTTCTCTTTCTCCATCTCTCATTGTTTGGTCTTCCCCCTCATATTTCTTTCAGTCCATCTCACTGGAATAGGACCCTTGCTGTACTATTCAAACACACCTTCAACTGTGCCCACACCAAGTCGTGACATTGACCTTTCATCAAAGGTTCTGATGAAAGGTCATCGACCTGAAACGTTAACTCTGTTTCTCTCACCACAGATGCTGCCTGACCTGCTGAGTATTGCCAGCATTTTCTGTTTCTGTTTCAGATTTCCAGCATCCGCAGTATTTTGCTTTTGTGTTGAAGTAGTGACATTGTTTGAGTATCTACGCTGAACCATGGAACCCCGACACAGGAGGGTGATCTGGACTAAGGTCGCCAACTATGGTTGGACGTATTCCTGGAGGTTTCAGCAGATGACCTCCCGCCTCCAACCGCCCCGCCCCCACACTCCAGCCATTAGTCACCCGACACGTCCATCCTCGCAGCGCACCGCCTTCCCACAGCCGATTGGACAACGATCAGACTCTTCGTTACCCGATTGGATCGTCCTTGACTGTCAGTCAAATTCTCCCTCTCCAATATTTTTAGAACTAGTAAACAAAAGTGTTCAAAGAAAATGAAATAAACGCACAATTTTATTTAATACCCCTATGATTTTTTTACCTGGGTGTTGCTCACAGCAGTGTCCTGGAGATTAATCTGTATTTCCTGGAGACTCCAGGGCAATCCTGGAAGGTTGGCGACCCTAAGGACCAGTACGGAGGTAGAGAATTCTGGAGGGGGAGGAGGGAGTGACAGGAGATACACAGGTACTGCCACAGAGCTGGGATATCTTTGATTCTGTTCTGATATTTCCTGACACTTCAGTCTCCCAGCCACAATTCTGCAGAGCAGTCAACTTAGGACACAAACTGTAGGTGTGAGATTTTTGGTTGCGAGTCAGCTGCATACTCTCACCACAAACAGAATCATACCTTAACAGGGAGTGTCAGTATGAGTTTTGAGATACCTCTACCTGCTGTTCTCTTGGTTTCTCTTACTCCAACTCCATTTACTTGCCATGTTTTCCCTTGGGTTTAGAAGGTTGGGGGGTGATCTAATCGAGGTGTTTAAAATGATTAAGGGATTCGATAGGGTAGATACAGAAAAATTATTTCCTTTTGTGAATGAATCCAGAACAAGGGAGCACAATTAGAGCTCAGCAATTTAGGAATGAAATCAGGAAGCTCTTTTTCACACAAAGGGCAGTGGAAATCTGGAACTCATTCTAGAGATGCTGAGGGTCAATTGAAATTTTCAAGACTGAGATCAAATTTTTTTTGGGTAAGGGCATCAAGGGATATGGAACAAAGGCGGGTAGATGTAGTTGAGGTACAGATGAGGCATAATCTAATTGGATGGCGGGCTCGAGGGGCTGAATGGCCTCCTCCTGTTCCTATGTTCTCCAGCGAGAGGTTACACTCGGGATTCCGCCCATTGCTGTGCCCATTCTGCTGGTGAATTTACGTCTCAATTTCCTGCCAGTCTCATTAGCATACACGGGAACTTAACAGTCAGTGTGAACAACTGAGGCCTGAGGAAAGTCTCACGCCATCTATTTCTTCTTCAAGTATGAAAATCAAAGTTTCAAGCCACCTAACCATCATTCATGCACATTAGACACATGTTTAAGCACTTGTAATCGGGGAAGCTTTTCAATTTTTAATGTAACTTACACTGTTTCCATAAAAATGTCGTGAAAGAAACAGGACATAGAGTAGGTCTCAGTGAGGAGAATTTTTTTTTTAAATGGCCTTAAAAAAAAAATCACAATTGAAATCCAAAAAAATGCTGCACCTAAAATTCGGGGTGTAATTTTACACCCATGGTAGCAGGAAATTCATGTGAAAGTTTGGTTAGCACGGGGGAGGAGCCATTATAATGAGCCGAGATGTGTTCGGGCACAGGGATCAATAGGCGGGAGTAAAAGATGGAGATAAATTCGGGTGTAGCGTAATTAAGTGGCCAACACACTTGTGCCCGAATTTCCTCGCTCTTTTACACCAGGTATTTTACGCCCCATTTACACGCGTCTGTGGCCCAAATACACAGGAAATTCCACCCTTATATATGGTGACCATTATAAAAATCTATAAATACTTATCTATATATTGATATAAAATCATTCCAAGACACGATACATGGTGTGTAGACTAAAAGTAAGCCTCTACAATCTATAGAATAATATAGATGTACATAAAACAGAAGAGACTGTGCTTTACGGACTAATGCAAGCACTTTGTATAATGGAGAGTAAGACATACCAAGCATTACATTGATTACCAATGTTCCTGTACCTTATATAGAGTTATAAAGACACGATACATTATCGATAATAACACAGATACTATATATTCTATAGAATAACAATGCCATTACACAAGTTACAGCATGTGATATCGAGTGATGCATGAGTAAGCTGTTACATCAATGTTATATAAAATAAAAGGCTACAATATGGAATAACAAGGTAGTTCGAAGTAACTAGACATTATATATAATATATCACTATGCATAATAGCACAGCTCCTGTGTAATATACATAGCATAGACTATAACAGTTTTATTAATAGAGAAACTATTCAGTGTAGAACTTAACAGGGAATACTGTTATAAATGATGTAGAATAACACAGAACCTGTAATGCAGAATGATCCCAGTATTATACAATCTGTAGAGTAATGTAGCATCATGTGGGTGACAGAATAAGAGGTAATAATATAATACATACTTTATGTTATATATAGAGAAAATGCTGATGGTATAATATGTGCACTACATTGTAAAGAACATCAAAGCTAAAGGTATAGACTAAGTATGGTATGCATTATATAATATCATACTGTTTACAGCAGAGAACTCACTGATACTGGAAATCTAAAATAAAAACAGAAAATGCTGGAAATGCACACGCTGGTCAGTTAGAATCAGAGAGAAAAGGCAAGTTCATGCATTAAAAAACATATATATTTCTGGTAGTTACACCTGAGCTGTTGATTCAAGTCAGTGACAAATCAGCAGCCAGTTTTCAGCAAAGAATTAAACGAAGTTTAACGCTGTTACATCCACTCCCTTTAATTTCACCGTGAGTTAATACTTGAGTGAGTGAGTGGGCTTCCAGTCACACTCATACAGGTTCATTCTGGAGCTGGCTGTTAATGGAAATCGTGCGGTGGTTTGGTGGAACAGCAGTGTAGGTGAGTACGGTTTGGTTAGAATCACACAGCACAGGAGGAGGCCATTTGGCTCATGGTGCCTGTGCCGGCTCTTTGAAAGTGTTCTCCAATTAATCCCACTCCCCTGCTCTTTCCCCGTAGCCCTGCAATATTTTTCCTTTTCAACAATTTATCCAATTCCCTTTTGAAAGTTACTGTTGAATCTGCTTCCACCGCCCTTTCAGGCAGCGCATTCCAGAGGGGGGTGACTAGATAGTCATCAACAGGAGGTACCCTGGCCGATTGTAAGAACATAGGAACAGGAGGAGGCCATTCAGCCCCACGAGCCTGTTCCACCTTTCAGTTAGATCATGGCTGATCTGTATCTTAACTCCATCTACCTGTCTTGGTTTCGTAACCCTTAATACCCTTACCCAACAAAAATCTTATTGATCTCAGTTTTTAAATTTTCAATTGACCCCCCAGCCTCAACAGCTTTTTGGGGGCGAGAGTTCCAGCTTTCCGCTACCTTTTGTGTGAAGAAGTGCTTCCTGATTTCATTCCTAAATTGCCTAGCTCTAATTGTGCCCCCTTGTTCTGGATTCCCCCACCAGAGGAAATAGTTTCTCTACCCTATCAACTCCTTTAATCATCTTAAACACCTCAATTAGATCACCCCTTAATCTTCTATATTCAAGGGAATACAAGCCTAATCTATGCATCCTCTTCTCATAACTTAACCCTTTTAGCCCCGGTATCATTCTGGTGAATCTGCGCTGCTCCCCCTCCAAGGCCAATATATCCTTCCTGAGGTGTGGGACCCAGAACTTAATATGGGATCTAACCAGAGCTGTGTACAGCTGTAACATAACTTCCAACCCTTGATATTGTTCCCCCTTCCCGAGCCCAGTGTGACATAGGTCTAGTGTAGCATCCCTGGCTGTGCCAAAGGTAAACTATCCCTCCTCGTCCTTCACAGAATCCCCACAGTGCAGATAGAGGCCATTTCAGCCCATCGAGCCTGCACTGACACATATCCCACCCTATCCCCGTAACCCCACGTATTTAATTCCCCTAACATAGAAACATAGAAAATAGGTACAGGAGTAGACCATTCGGTCCTTCGAGCCTGCACCGCCATTCAATGCGTTCATGGCTGAACATGCTACCTCAGTACCCCATTCCTGCTTTCTCGCCATACCCCTTGATCCCCCTAGTTGTGAGTGTTATATCTAACTCCCTTTTGAATATATTTAGCGAACTGGCCTCAACAACCTTCTGTGGAAGAGAATTCCATAGATTCACCACTCTCTGGGTGAAGAAGTTCCTCCTCAGCTCAGTCTTAAATGGCTTCCCCTTAATCCTTAGACTGTGACCCCTGGTTCTAGTTGACCCTAACATTGGGAACATTCTGCCCGCATCTAATTTGTCTAAACCAGTCAGGATTTTAAATGTCTCTATAAGATCCCCCCTCATTCTTCTGAACTCCAGAGGATACAAGTTCAGTTGACCCAATCTTTCTTGATATGTCAGTCCGGCCATCCCAGGAATCAATCTAGTGAACCTTCGCTGCACTCCCTCAATAGCAAGAATGTCCTTCCTTAAGTTAGGAGACCAAAACTGCACACAATACTCCAGGTGTGGCCTCACCAAGGCCCTGTACAACTGCAGCATCACCTCCCTACTCCTGTACTCAAATCCCCTTACTATGAAGGCCATCATTCCGTTTGCTTTCTTGACTGCCTGCTGCACTTGCATTCCCACCTTCAGTGACTGATGTACCATGACGCCCAGGTCTCGTTGCACCTCCCCTTTCCCTAATCTGCCACCATTCAGGTAATAGTCCGCCTCTCTATTTTTACCACCAAAGTGGATAACCTCACATTTATCCACATTGTACTTCATCTGCCATACATTTGCCCATTCACCCAACCTGTCCAAGTCACTCTGTAGCCTCCTAGCATCCTCCTCATTGTTCACACTGCCTCCCAATTTAGTGTCATCCGCAAATTTGGAGATATTACATTTAATCCCTTCGTCCAAATCATTAATATATAATGTAAACAGCTGGGGTCCCAGCACCGAACCCTGCGGTACCCCGCTGGTCACTGCCTGCCATTCTGAAAAGTACCCATTTACTCCTACTCTTTGTTTCCTGTGTGCCAACCAGTTCTCAATCCACGTCAACACATTACCCCCAATCCCATGTGCTTTAACTTTGCTCACCAATCTCTTGTGTGGGACCTTGTCGAAGGCCTTCTGAAAGTCCAAATACACCACATCTACTGGTTCCCCCCTGTCCACCCTATTGGAAACATCCTCAAAAAATTCCAGAAGATTTGTCAAGCATGATTTCCCTTTCACTTTCCCTAACACTAAGGGTCAATTTATCATAGCCAAATCAACCTAACCCGCACATCTTTGGACTGTGGGAGGAAACCGGAGCACCTGGAGGAAACCCACGCAGACACGGGGAGAATGTGCAAACTCCACACAGACAGTCACCCGAGGCCGGATTCGAACCCGGGTCCCTGGCGCTGTGAGGCAACAGTGCTAACCACTATGCCACCGTGTTGTCTTCTTGACTTGTCTGCAGCCTTTGACATGGTTGACCACTCCATCCTCCTCCAACGCCTCTCCACCATCATCCAGCTGGGTGGGACTGCACTCGCCTAGTTCCATTCTTATCTATCTAATCGTAGCCAGAGAATCACCTGCAATGGCTTCTTTTCATGCTCCCGCATCATTACCTCTGGTGTCCCCCAATGATCTATCCTTGGCCCCCTCCTATTTCTCATCTACATGCTGCCCCTTGGCAACATCATCTGAAAACACAGCATCAGTTTCCACATGTACGCTGATGACACCCAGCTTTACCTCACTACCACTTCTCTTGACCCCTCCACGGTCTCTAAATTGTCAGACCGCTTGTACAGTTCTGGATAAGCAGAAATTTTCTCCAATTAAATATTGGGAAGAAATTGTTTTTGGTCCCCGCCACAAACTCCGTTCCCTAGCCACTGACTCCATCCGTCTCCCTGTCATCTGTCTGAGGCTGAACCACACTGTTCGCAACCTTGGTGTCATATTTGACCCTGAAATGAGCTTCCGACCACATCCATGGCATAACTAAGACCGCCTACTGCCCCTCCGTAACATCGCCCGTCTCCGCCCTTGTCTCAGCTCATCCGCTGCTGAAACCCACATCCATGCCTTTTTTACCTCTAGACTTGACTATTCTAATGCACTCATGGCTGGCCTCCCACGTTCTACCCTCCGTAAACTTGAGGTCATCCAAAACTCGGCTGCTCGTGTCCTAACTCGCACCAAGTCCCGTTCACCCATCACCCCTGTGCTCGCTGACCTACATTGGCTCCCAGTTAAGTAACGCCTCGATTTCAAAATTCTCATTCTTGTTTTCAAATCCTTCCATGGCCTTGCCCCTCCCTATCTCTGTAATCTCCTTCAGCCCCACAACCCCACAACCCCCCCCCCCCCCCCCACCGAGATATCTGCGCTCCTCTAATTCTGCCCTCTTGAGTATCCCTGATTAGAATCGCTCAACCTTTGGTGGCCGTGCCTTCTGTTGCCAAGGCCCTAAGCTCTGGAATTCCCTGCCTTAACCTCTCCACCTCGCTACCTCTCTTTCCTCCTTTAAGACGCTCCTTAAAACCTACCTCTTTGACCAAGCTTTTGGTCACCTGCCCTAATTTTACCTTATGTGGATCGGTGTCAAATTATTTGTCTTTTAATACTCCTGTGAAGCGCCTTGGGACGTTTTACTACGTTAAAGGCACTATATAAATACAAGTTGTTGTTGTTGTTGTTATTAGCTAACTCAGCTCAGGGAACTTTTGGTTTAGTCCTGGCCCAACATGCTCCGCTTCCACATCAAGTCATCGGGGAGACCCCATCAGCTTCTACCTTTGAGACAATGGCTGCTCTTTTGAATGACTCAATCAGACGAGGGTTCGAGTCCTCGGGTGACCTCGGTGGAAGTGGCCCAGACTACACCTGAATCCATTTACCTGATTATTTATCCCGATTAATTGCACACAGATGTCGGGACTCCGCATCTGGAACTGCTCCATCCCATCAAGTAATTAGTAAAAGAGACCGATAATCATCAATTTCCAGATCTTGCTGATTGTAACCATCAGGTCTACGTCTGTGGCGTGCTGACCAAGAGCCAGTGCTCACAGATCCCAGGACTTGGGACTGTGCATCTGGCTACAGCACTCTCCAAACAGAGGTATGAGGGTTTGTCTTTTTAATTAGTCATTCATGGAGGGCCAGGCTGAAGATGTCTCCCTTGTTCAGGTCTGTAGGCAGCTCAAGTCACATTGTACGTAGGGCTGGACTCCAATCTCAGGTGCCTCTCTCCGCCACTATGGAAGCAGGAGATCTCTCAGGTGCAAGGTGGTCTGAGGAAGGAGAGTGTGGGATTCAGATACAGGTCAACAAACACTCTTTTATTAGTAACATTTTTGCATACACCCAAAGATGATGTAAATCATCGTCCATCTACAGAAATGCTTCTCAAAAATGGAATCTGCAAAGACCTTTTAACCCTTTCACAGACATAGAGCTGAAACTAGCACCATTGTTTTGTTTAAAATGAGAAACCATAACACAGGACATCACAAAATTTAAAAAGAGTAAAAGAAGAGACGAGGTAGATCAGGAGGTATTGATATAAAACACTAGTTCGGCCCCAGCTGGAGTTTTGTGTCCAATTCTGGGCACCACACTGTAGGAAGGACCTGAAGGTTTTGGAGAGGGTGCAAAAGAGATTTACTGGAATGGCTCCAGGGATGAGGCAATACAGTTACACAGATAGACTGGAGAAACTGGGGTTATTCTCCTTGGAGCAGAGAAGGTTAAGAGGAGATTTGATAGAGGTGTTCAAAATTAGAGTAAATAAAGAGAAACTGTTTCCAATGGCTGAAGGGTCGATAACCAGAGAGCACAGATTTAAGGTGATTGGCAAAAGAACCAGAGGCGACGTGAGGAAAAACTTATTTACGCAGCAAGTGGTTAGGATTTGGAATGCACTGCCTGATAGGGTGGTGGAAACAGATTCCATAGTGGCCTTCAAAAGGGAATTGGATAAATACTTGAAGGAGAAAAAATTGCAGGGATATGTGGAAAGAGTGGGGGAGTGGGATTAACTGGATTGCTCTTTGAAAGAGCCGGCGCAGACACAATGGGCTGAATGACCTCCTTCTGTGCTGTACTATTCTATGATTCTATGATAAGTGATGCCAAGCTTGGGTTTTGAAGTCTAGATATTGTAGGAGGAAGGAAAGTCAGGGGGAGGTAATGAAATCCTGGAAAAGAATGAGTGAAAAGTAGGAGATGGTGCGATGAGTCCTGATATCCTACAATGAGAAGGAGGAGGAAGAGTGCGTAGGACAGGGTACCTAGAGCTTAGAGGGAACAAGAGAGAAGAACTGAGCATTGATGAAAGAGGGAGACACAAGGAATATTGCAATGGAGAGAGGGTGGAGACGGGAGGTGTGAGAAGGATCACTGATCAGATCGCAAGTGTTTTTGTGCCTTGTCCTGGAGTGGGATAGAGGCGCTGCAGATTGGTAGTAGAGTGTCTACATAACCAAAAATGGTTTAGTTAGATTCCCTTTAAATGTGCAACAAAATTTGTTTGAGGATATGGTAAACCTTTATTTCAATGAGTTTTTATTATTATTATCTCTGGTCGGGCAGTGTAGTGTGGTCCTCTGTGATTTGGAGTTGCCAATCACAGCATCACTGCTGCGGGGATGCAGAGAGTGGATGTGAGGCAGCTCCCCACATCATGCATCAGCACCTCCTGATGACTAGCTCAAAACTGGCATTGATAGAGGCCCAATTGTTGGGTATGTGCCCACCCTCTCAGTTTCAGGTGGTACATGACGAGTTAGACCAAGAGGACTGGAAAGAAACCAGAGCAATTGGTACCCACACAAACTAACAAAACACAACACGCTTCAGCCATTGACTAGTTATTGAGGGATAGCTCCCTGGGCACAGGCCATTCTCAATGTTTCACCCAGGCACAAGGAAAATTGCAGTGGAGAGAGAGTGGATGTCTGGAGGTGTGAGAAGGATCACTGATCAGATCACGCGTTTTTGTGTCTTGTCCTGGAGTGGGATAGAGGTGCTGCAGATTGGTAGCAGAGTGTCTACATAACCAATGTGAATGATGACATGGTATTCAACTGTGAAGGCATCACAGCTGACCTCAATCCTATCATCACCTGATCCTCACCTGCACACTTCCATCGGGGGGTCAGTGGAAAGCGATCGGGAGCTGGAACGCTGGCTGATTTTTCCCACCCTCAGTTCAGGGGCATTGAATCCAACTGTGCTGTTCCAAATCCTGCCCCGAATGAGATCAGCTAACTCGGCACCGACTGGGGATCAAGCCTGGAAGCTGCTGAGTCAGTACGAACGTATTTCCGTGCCTGTGTCTATGTGATTGTATCTGTGACTACCCAGACCTGGCTTTAGGCACTCAAAAAGCTATGGCTGAGGATGGCCCCAGATTGAAAGGAGCCCCAGAGCCTGCTGGTAAATGTTAATGGATCATATATCTGACATCCATTGTCAGCTTGAATTTACATTCCGAACAGATTCTGTCACAAGGATAAAGGAGCCGGATTTAGCAGTGTAAACTCAAGGAGCCAGCTCACAGACCTCCAGAATCCCAACTAAAAACAGCAGCTGCATTAAGGAGTGGAAGGTATCACAAACTTGCCTTGAGATACTCAAGCCCTTAATTGGGAGAAGAACTAGTGACCATTAGTCTGATAGAGTCCTGTCTCCTTTCCTGACAGATTCAGGGCAGAGTGACGCTGTGTTAATACAGCCTGGACTAGGTGTGAAACAGGCCCATGCTGGATGTAAATGGTACATGTGTGTCTGATAGACAAGAGTCACCTGGTGAATAAAATGATGCACTAAAGAAAAAAGAAAGAACTTTCATTTATACGACCACAGGACACCCCAAAGCACTTTACAGCCAATTAAGTACTTTTGAAGTGTAGTCACTGTGGTAATGTAGGGAAATTCAACCAATTTGCGCACAGCAAGCTCCCACAAATAACAATTTGATACTCTGTTTTAAGAGTTAGTTGAGGGATAAACATTGGCCAGGATACCAGGGAGAACTTCTTCGAATAATATCATGGGAACTTTTACATTCACTTCAGTGGGTGGACAGGGCCTCGGTTTAACATCTCATCCAAAAGACAGTGCTTCCGATAGTGCAGCACTCCCTCAGTACAGCACTGAAGTACCATCCTAGATTATGTGCTTAAGCTCTGGAGAGGGGCTCGGACCCACAACCTTCTGACTCAGAGGCGAGAGTGCGACCCACCAAACTACAGCTCACAACTAGGAATGCCGGGGGTGAGGGGGGAGTATTTTAAACATTGTGATTGCATTCCTGGTGTTTCCATCAGTTTAAATAAGAGCCAACATATCCTGGTTGATTTCACTTTGTGCATATTCCTGGATGCCCTCTGTTGCAGGAAAGATGTCCCTCTGCCCCATCCAAGGCTGGACGCTGGGATGTGACGCTGTGTAGTCCACAGGTCAGCTCCCAGATTAATCCCACTAATCAGAGCCCAGACTAGTGTGGAGTTACCTTATACATAATGTACTTTCCTTATCTCATCTCACAGTAAAGGTTTAACCTGCAACAGACAAAGGATTCATGAATGCAGCGGCACCAATAACAGGATCTGTCCTCACCACTGACACAGCTCCAACAATGTGGCAAACCCTCAGTACTGCGCTGGAGTGTCAGCCTTGAGTATGTTCCTGAACCCAGAACCTTCTGACTGAGAGGTGACAGGGTCACCAACTAAGCACAGGCGCCACCTTGATAACTGCGAGATTTTCCATTTCCAGCTATCCTGGTCCTTTCTCTGTGAGATTATGTTGCATTAAAATGGCATCTTTTTGTTGTGGGTTTGTACCTCATGGAAGGACAAACTCAAGAGTCTTCAACCAGCATTTTCTACTGGTTAACCATGCACACACCAGCCAGGCTGTACTAAACTCCAATTGCCAATGGATAATATTTATCCCTCAACCAACATCACTAAAAAAAGATTATCTGACCATTAGCTCATTGCTGTTTGTGGGAGCTTGCTGTGCGCAAATTGGCTGTCACATTTCCTACATTACAACAGTGACTACACTTCAAAAAGTACTTCATTGGCTGTAAAGCGCTTTGGGACGTCCTGAGGTGGTGAAAGGCGCTATAGAAATGCAAGTTCCTTCTTTCCTTACAAGTTAAGGAGACTGTTTCAAACTGCTCTCCTCGCTACCCTTTGTTCCAGTGATATCCAGGGTTTGGCTGAGGCTGGGTTGTGGTGCTCAGTTTCATGGTCCCGTGAATCGTGCTTTTTCTCCACTGATCCAGCGCTTTTGTTGTCAGGTGCAATCAGTCAGGGAGTCAGACCTCACGGCCAAAGAGCAGCGATCAGAGGCCTTAATACACAAATGGCTGATCTGAAAATTTAGAGATGTTTGTAATCAGCATCACTAACTGTATTTACAAAAGAAACAGGTTCAATCTGAGAGAAAAGAAAGACTTGCATTTATATAGCGCCTTTCACGTCCACCGGACATCTCAAAGCGCTTTACAACCAATGAAGTACTTTTTTTTTGGAAGTGTAGTCACTGTTGTAATGTGGGAAACATGAGAGGCCCCGTTTCATTTATTTTTTTAGGATATGTACCCCCTTATTAGGGCACCCACACTTTCCCTTCCTCCCCTCCATTTTCTCCTTCCCCTCTGCTAGTTTTACCTCAGGCAGTATGCGTTCGAGTAGGAGGAGTGGTGACCACTGCCAATCTGGCTGGACGTATTCCGGGAGGCTCCATCACATGACCTCCCCCCTCCAACCGCCCCACCCCCACACTCCCTGCCGGCCTTACCCAGTCTGGGCCTATAGGTGACTCCAGTCCCACACCAACATGGTTGACTCTTAACTGCCCTCTGAAGTGGCCTGGCAAGACACTCAGTTGTATCAAACCGCTACCAATGGTTCAAAGAAGAAGGCCCACCACCACAATCTGAGGGCAACTAGGGATGGGCAATGTATGCCAGCCTTACCAGTAATGCCCACATCCCCAGATTAAATTTTTAAAAACTCAGTACAGATAATGGATTGAAAATGGAACCATCCAGTCCTGATGCATTCGGCCACTCAGCACCAGTGAGTGGAAATTGCTTTGTTTTATCTTTAAAAAAAATATGGATTGAATTCTTAATTTAAATGTTGGGAACCTGGATCTTGAAGCACTTTAATAAGTTTGTCAGGGTTGAGCTGCCTGCAGTTACCTCATCCAAGATGTATCTTAATAGTTTCTTCCTCCTCTTCTCTTAACCCTTTCTGCTTTGATCCCTGCAATTATGTCATGAGGATGATTTGGAATGGAACTCTACAATGAGTTAATCTTCCCAGGCTACAGTGCTTATTGCTGACAGACAGGAGGGCGGGGATTGCCTAGGTCTTGGACAGACTCGACCCATGAAACTTTCACTCTTAATAAATTTAGCTTTGAATTGCTGGAAATAGAGATGAAAGATGAAGTCTTGCACCGCTCTGTGAATATCAGGCACTGGGTCTATCTAATAATGTTTATGATCTGTTTTGAAAATGTTTCAGAGCAGCTTGATTGTAGCCAGCGGGTTTTCATCTAAGGTGACTTAACATTGTTTGGCACAAGCAGGGATCAGTAAAATCAAAAATGAAATCCACATTTCTGTCTCTTCGGTTGTTTGCAATGGGACGAGGATTTCTGCAACATCTTAGCCATCCGCTAACCATGTCTGTGAGGTCTCATCACCGGCAGATGGCCCGGCCTTTACCTGCAGGCAATTCAGATCCTGATCTACACTCCCTCCATTCGAATATGTAAAACCATCAAAGACTGACTGCATGCCCCGCAAAAAGACTTCTTAGTTCGATTAACCTTGTGGCTGTCGACCTTACCTGTACCAGAATTAACACTGGAGCCTCCAGACTCTGGTGTGCGATATTAGCGAACGACTGTTAATGTCTTAGTTCGTCGTTACTTTGTGTCCTATTCTAACCAGAGGACTTCATCTTATTTCAAATAAATGTCTGCTTGAAAGTAGCAAAGTTGAACCGCCCTGACACGCGTTGTGATTGGATGCTCATCCTACACATTGTGATATCAGGGCTGAGATTTTATAAATATAAATATATATATATATATGTTTGTAGATTTCAGGAAAACTATAAATCGACATAGACTTTTTGGCCTTGGAATTACATAACGGGACATTGGTTTCGGGATAATTAGTGAGTTCATGTCAAGTTTCTTCCTCTGCTGGAGATGTTTGCTCTTTGCTGCAGCGTTTCTTGTTAAAATAGTGGAGAAAGGACTTTAATATCAACGTGTTAACTGTTCATACACCAGTGGGGACAGGAGGAGGCCATTCAGCCCCTCGAGCCTATTCCACCATTCAATTAGATCATGGCTAATCTCTATCTTAACTCCATTTACCCACATTGATTCCATATCCCTTAATATCCTTACCTAACAAAACTCTATATCAATCTCAGTTCTGAATTTTTCAATTGACCCCCAGCCTCAACAGCCTGTTTGGGGGGGGAGTGAGTTCCAGATCTGTGTGAAGAAATGCTTCCTGACATCACCCCTGAACGGCCGAGTTTATGGGGGTAATCTCGAGGGCTTGGTTTCCGTATTCCTGTTTTATAACATGTTGGTATCAGAAATGTACAGAGAATTCGTTTCACAGATGTTCTGTGAAGGAAGAGAGGTGAGTATTTTGAAAGCTGAAAAAAGTATTTGGAGCACGAAGGAGTCAAACTCTCCATAAATCAACTTTCCCTTCAGACTTGGCCCAGGTTAGTTGGGATTTCAGACAATCGAATCTTGTTCTAGGCAGCAGGTCGGGGTGGTGAAAGAACAGCTGTACTTCTCAAAACTGACTGCCCGTGCGGAGTCAAACATTGCAATATCTCCGAGTGAAAATAGGGAGAGTTTCAAATGAGCAGATAAGGCGGAGTTCTGATCTCCAAGGCAAATCTCGCACATCAGCGTTGCCTGGTGTTCACTGGGAGCGCTGGTCCAGTTATACTGCACACTGTGCATCAAGGTGTTGGTGTAACATGTGTAACTCGGGTACAATGTTCCCGAGTCAGGTCAGGGTTTGTCGGGCAGTCTCGCACCATTTGAGTTTAACTGTGTGAATTGAAGTTTCCAAGTTCCCTGGGTGATCCAGCTGGGAATGACATAACTGGCATGACCTTATTTTGATCTTAGCAAAGACTTTGATGCAATGTAACTGTGTTTGGATCTTGGAGCAAGGATACTCTGTTGCACGCGTGACCTGATGGTCCCTGTTCAGGGAACAGCCCCGGGGTAACAGGGGCGGTACAAGGGCGCCCTGAGTAAACTTCAACCTGTCTTTACGCCGTCGCTCGGTGTTGACCGGAGATCTAGAACCGGGAGCCGAGCTGACTCCCCGAGAGAAGCGGTGTGAGATAAGATTCCCCAGGAATCTCACTGACTACATGCGCCGGGCGTGACTGCGGCGCACCGTCAACCTGGGGTTTGAGAAGGGCCGAGAGAGACCGCGGGATCTCTTGCACTGTTCTCAAACTTGCCTGCAGAGATATTGAAATGTTTACAGAGAGCAGACACTGTCACCCGTGCCCTCTACAGATTGAAATGTTAATCGCTGCGACAGTCTCCATACATCGCAGAGTCTGATGAAAAACCCATCAGTAAATGCCGAGCATCGGTTTGCTTAATATTACATTCCGGCCAAAACAAAGTGATTGAAAACTTCTGTGGGTAAACTCTCTCCCGTTTATATCTTTATATGATATGGAATTACCGAGTGTCTCCATAACGGGATGATAATATTTTAGCAATGAACTGTAAGGCTTCAGTGCAAACCTGTTATAAAGAAAATACTTGCTTTTCTATAGCGCCTGTCGCGACCTCAGGACGTCCCAAAGCGCTTTGCAGCCAATGAAGTACTTTGGAAGTGTCGTCACTGTTGTAGAGAAATTGCTCGCCCAAATGGGCACAGCAAGATCCCATAACCAGCAATGAGATAAATGACCAAATATCCTCTTTAGTGATGTCTGTTGAGGGATAAATATCGGCCCCAGGACACCGGGGAAAACTCCCCCGCTCTTCTTCCAATAGTGGCCGTGGGATCTTTTACATTCACCTGAGCGAGCAGACAAGATACAATTCCATGTATTTCTGCTTGTACTTAATATAACATTTTCACACGTTATCTCAGCATTTCACAGGCAGCAGTGGATCCTACAATGTTGTGCAGAGTGTTTAAACAAAAACTGGTTTTGGGTTGCCGCGAGCTCTTTGAAGCTGGTTACAAACCAAGTCAGTTTCTGAAAATAAAAGAAGAGAAATTGCGAGCAGGTTTATATACATCAACTTTAGCTTTGCAGTGATATGTTTTCTGATTGGCGGTGACACTAAAGTAGATTTGTAAACACAAAGTCAGATCAATAGTCTTCACCGGGCCGAGGTTCAGACCCCAATGTGAAGCTGGTCTCCGGACACACGGTGAACAAGAGTCATTCCCTGTCACCGTGTACAGTGGAATCGCCCCCTGAGACTGAAAGGCGATTGATTGCACCAAGTATCACCTTGTCCTGGGGGAAATTTGCAAGCTGGGTTATACCCGTCTGATAGTCCGTGGGAACATAGAATCATAGCATGGTTACAGCACAGAAGGAGGCCATTTGGCCCGTCCAGCCCGTTCCGGCTCTCTGCAAGAGCACTTCAGCTAGTTCCACTCCCCCTGCCCTTTCCCTGTAGCCCTGCAACATTTTTTCCTTCAGGTACTTATCCAACTCCCTTTTGAAAGCCATGATTGAATCTGCCTCCACCACCCTTTCAGGCAGTGAATTCCAGATCATAACCACTCGCTGCGTAAATTTTTTTCCCCTCATGTCGCCTTTGGTTCTTCTGCCAATCACCTTAAATCTGTGTCCTCTGGTTATCGACCCTTCTGCCAATGGGAACAGTTTCTCTCTATCTACTCTGTCTAGACCCCTCATGATTTTGAACACCTCTATCAGATCTCCTCTCAACCTTCTCTGCTCTAAGGAGAATAACCCCAACTTTTCTAGTCTATCCACGTAACTGAAGTCCCTCATCCCTGGAATCATTCTCGTAAATCTTTTCTGCACCCTCTCTAAGGCCTTCACATCCTTCCTAAAGTGCGGTGCCCAGAATTGGACACAATACTCCAGCTGAGGCCGAACCAATGTTTTATAAAGGTTCATCATAACTTCCTTGCTCTTGTACTCTATGCCTCTATTTATGAAGCCCAGGATCCTGTATGCTTTTTTAACCACTTTCGCAACCTGCCCTGCCACCTTCAACGATTTGTGCACATTTACCCCCAGGTCTCTCTGTTCATGCACCCCTTTTAGAATTGTACCCTTTAGTTTATATTGCCTCTCCTCGTTTTTCCTACCAAAATGTATCACTTCGCATGGAAGAGGGAGACTTTCTCTGCACAATATAGAATATAATGACAGAAGGCGGCCATTCGTCCCGTCACGCCTGTGTTGGCTCTTTGAAATAGCTATCCCATTTAGTCGTGAATATAGAGACACTTCTCCTTTATGTAGAATTTCATCATTTGGAGGTTACATGCGCCATTTAGCTTATACATAAAATGACATTTTCACATATAGAATGAAAGAGAAAGGAAGATGATGGATGAACGGGGGAAATCAATACTTTTTATTGCATGTATAAGCTGATGTGGTTATGATCAGATTAAGCTCCCACTGGAGTCACCGCGGATAATGCAGATGATCCCTGGTCTGATTTTTATCATTTTTAATAAGCAATGTTACCTCCTCACAAACACACAAAAAATGGAAGCCAAAAATTTTATCTCAATAATTAGATTTCTCACTGACCCCAGCAAAAAAAAAAACCCATACGGTCCTCACATCACATTATTGCGAATAACTGAGGAGGAATGAATAAAATCAAAGCGGGTTCAAGAATAAATGCGATAAAAATTACAATATTGAAATGCGTAAAGTCTTCAGACCCACTGCCCTCGGTGAAACTCCCGACAGGAAGAACGTGTTCAATTTCATTTAATCCTGAAAAGGGACAAATATGTTTTGTGGTTAGCGGGTTAATACTGAAATTAATTCCTTTCTGGAATCCCGTGTCGCCCACTCGCAGTTTTTAGACTGTTTTGATTTTGCTTCGGAGTTGCTGCCGCCTCGGCCGCTGGAAGAAGCGGCTTTAAATGGGTTCACCTTGAACATTCGCTATTCCGCTGTCCAGAAAGTGAAGGCTGGCAGCTCATCACATATCCTTACTACTGGCCTAGACTTTTAATCCTTCACTTCCAATGGCTGTATTCCAAGAGTTTCAAAGATTGCCAAGTCAGTCCTCCTTCTTAATCAAATTCTCATTCAGACCCAACTCATTTCTTCTGTGTCGCCAGCTTCCCTCCCTCCAAAAAAAGTTTTAGATATTTCTAATCAAATTAATTTTGGTTTAAATCATCCAGAGGATTTCTAACCCAGTGCCAAGAAAGTCTCTAACCACAAGCCCCTTCCAGCACCGGCTGAATTCAGATATTGGCCTGAATTCGAGGCCTTGTCCCAGGTTACCTGGAGAGACCGCTCGGGACAATCTGCGAAAGTTCACAGGTTGAGTCAGACCCTGATCTTTGGCTCAAACTCTTATCCGGCAGAAATCAGAGAGAGAGAGAGGGAATAAAATCAGGAATCAAGGGGTTGGAACCCGTTCCGCTTCTTCTTCTTGTGAGTTTTGCAGCATCTTGTATAATCTCACCGTGCGATATGTTTGTTACTTGGGCTGTGTGCCGGGTTGAAACTCACTCCATTTCTAAAGCTTCAGATAACTTGGCAACCTCAACTCCATCTCATTTACACCCAGAAAAAACCGATTCCCAGAGTCGGGCAATAAGACATTGCCACGAATTTAAAAAGAAAACACAGTTGAGAGAGGAAACTATTTCCTTGGCTGTTGTTCTGAATCACCGGCGGTCTCATTTCGCTGCTTCAGAACAGGTGAAACACGTTTGAAAGTTATCTTATTATGTACAGAAAGTGAGACAAAATAAATCTAATCACGGATCTGTCGGCCTGTCAGAGTAGACGGGCGGCTGTCTCTCCCCCCTCTGGTCCAGTGTTTCATCGATGCGCGATGTTTAATGATCTCGAATTATTTACATTGCTGTTTCAAGCATTGATCAGTAAAAACTGTTAGTTATTCTCGGTATAGACTCATTACAGAAAGTCTGCGTGTCCTGGGTGCGGGTTTTTTTTCTGACGGGAACCAGTTACAATCAGTAATAACAATATGAATTAAAATGATCCGAAATGGTTTCAAAAACCCACTGGGCAGTTTATACAACAATGCACCTCAGCACCAAGTTCCCTGTTTATAATTAATCTCTGTCTCTCTCGGCGTACAGTCCAATTCACCTTTTACTGTATTTCTTGGGCTCTATATTGGAATATTTATTTCGATTCCAGTTTATGATTCACGGGTCTACATTCAGTGGGTTGTATCGTGTTGTTGTGATTCCACTGAAATTATTTTTGCTCGTTTGGGTTTAAGTTAAGACCTCGAATGAACAAACTCCAAAATGCGAGCAGAACTCACTAACTTGGAACAAGGAGCTTGTCGCGGCTGCAAGCGTTCAGATTGTGACTGGCGCCTTCTAAACTCTTCCTTTTAGGTCCAGCATTGTTCAAAGTAACTTCCAGTGTTCAAAGCGATGTGAAGACAGCTGGAGGTCGTCAATAAAATTATCCCGAACGGTGTCGTTAGGGCGATGTGTAGAAATGAAAAGAGAGTTATCAAAAACGGCAATTAAAAAAAAATGCTCAGTCTGTTGACGGCGTGTCCCGGGTTTCCAGCCAAGGTATTTCACGGGAAGGTTGAGCTTTGTGCCGCTCGGGGAATCGGCCGAGGAGTTGACACTTGTTGAAACTGTACCGGGGACTGGAGGACAAAACAGAGCGGCACAAGAGGAGGGTGTGGGCCGCGGGTTAACCAGCTATAAACGGTGGAGTCAACCCATTATCAGCAGATTGTTTAAAACAAATGTTCACCAGTTTTATTATAATAAAATGTATATTGAAAATAATTGAAGGTTTGTACTTTTAAAATCCTGTTTTATTGGAGGTGGCGGCAATCCAATGAAATTGAAAAAAATGTGAATGATTGAAAATAACTTGAATATGACAAAAAGGCAAAGTTTGGAGCAGATCCCGAGAATCGGCAGGGAAAGGATCTGATTTATTAGAGAGGATCTGCTACCTCTCGTTCAATAGTGGGGACCCCGTTCAATACAGCAGACCCTCACTGAGGGGATCTCCGTCATTGGAAAGGGCCTCACTCACTAGAGGGAAAAGTGGAGAGAATAGCAGGCATTAGTGTGGACCTTACTTACTAGCGGAGACCTCATTGATTAGAGGGGATCTCAGTCACTAGAGGGGATCTCACTCACTAGAGGGGATCTCAGTCACTCTGGGGATCTCAGTCACTAGAGGGGATCTCAGTCACTAGAGGGGATCCAGTCACTAGAGGGGATCTCACTCACTAGAGGGGATCCAGTCACTAGAGGGGATCTCACTCACCAGAGGGGATCTTACTCACTAGAGGGGATCCAGTCACTAGAAGGGATCTCAGTCACTAGAGGGGATCCAGTCACTAGAGGGGATCTCACTCACTAGAGGGGATCCAGTCACTAGAGGGGATCTCACACACTAGAGGGGATCTCAGTCACTAGAGGTGATCTCAGTCACTAGAGGGGATCTCAGTCACTAGAGGGGATCCAGTCACTAGAGGGGATCTCACTCACTAGAGGGGATCTCACTCACTAGAGGGGATCCAGTCACTAGAGGGGATCTCACTCACTAGCGGGGATCCAGTCACTAGAGGGGATCTCAGTCACTAGAGGGGATCTCAGTCACTAGAGGGGATCCAGTCACTAGAGGGGATCTCAGTCACTAGAGGGGATCCAGTCACTAGAGGGGATCCAGTCAGTAGAGGGGATCTCAGTCACTCTGGTGATCTCACTCACTAGAGGGGATCTCAGTCACTCTGGGGATCTCACTCACTAGAGGGGATCTCAGTCACTAGAGGGGATCTCACTCACTAGAGGGGACCTCACTCACTAGAGGGGATCCAGTCACTAGAGGGGATCTCACTCACTCTGGGGATCTCACTCACTAGTGGGGATCTCACTCACTAGAGGGGATCTCAGTCACTAGAGGGGATCACACTCACTAGAGGGAATCCAGTCACTAGAGGGGATCCAGTAACTAGAGGGGATCCAATCACTAGAGGGGATCTCACTCACTAGAGGGGATCCAGTCACTAGAGGGAATCTCCGTCACTAGAGGGGATCCAGTCACTAGAGGGAATCTCAGTCACTAGAGGGGATCCAGTCACTAGAGGAGATCTCACTCACTAGAGGAGATCTCACTCACTAGCGGGAGTCTCACTCACTAGAGGGGATCTCACTCACTAGCGGGGATCTCAGTCACTAGTGTGGATCCAGTCACGAGAGGGGATCTCACTCACTAGAGGGGATCCAGTCACTAGAGGGGATCCAGTCACTAGAGGGGATCTCACTTACTAGAGGGGACCTCACTCACTAGAGGGGATCCACTCACTAGAGGGGATCCACTCACTAGAGGGGATCTCAGTCACTAGTGGGGATCTCACTCACTAGAGGGGATCTCAGTCAGTAGAGGGGATCTCACTCACTAGAGGGGATCACACTCACTAGAGGGGATCTCAGTCAGTAGAGGGGATCTCACTCACTAGAGGGGATCTCACTCACTAGAGGGGATCCAGTCACTAGAGGGGATCCAGTCACTAGAGGGGATCTCAGTCACTAGAGGGGATCTCACTCACTAGAGGGGATCTCACTCACTAGAGGGGATCTCACTCACTAGAGGGGATCCAGTCACTAGAGGGGATCTCAGTCACTAGAGGGGATTTCAGTCATTAGAGGGGATCTCACTCACTAGAGGGGATCCAGTAACTAGAGGGGATCCAGTCACTAGAGGAATCTCACTCACTAGAGGGGATCTCACTAACTAGCGGGGATCTCACTCACTAGAGGGGACCTCACTCACTAGAGGGGATCTCACTCACTAGAGGGGATCCACTCACTAGAGGGGATCTCAGTCACTAGAGGGGATCTCACTCACTAGAGGGGATCTCAGTCAGTAGAGGGGATCTCAGTCACTAGAGGGGATCTCACTCACTAGAGGGGATCCAGTCACTAGAGGGGATCCAGTCACTAGAGGGGATCTCAGTCACTAGAGGGGATCTCAATCACTAGAGGGGATCCAGTCACTAGAGGGATCTCTGTCACTAGAGGGGATCCAGTAACTAGAGGAGATCTCACTCATTAGAGGGGATCCAGTCACTAGAGGGGATCCAGTCACTAGAGGGGATCTCACTCACTAGAGGGGATCTCACTCACTAGAGGGGATTTCAGTCATTAGAGGGGATCTCACTCACTAGAGGGGATCCAGTCACTAGAGGGGATCTCACTCACTAGAGGGGATCTCACTCACTAGAGGGGATCTCACTCACTAGAGGGGATCCAGTCACTAGAAGGGATCCAGTCACTAGAGGGGATCTCACTCACTAGAGGGGATCTCAGTCACTAGAGGGGATCCAGTCACTAGAGGGGATCTCAGTCACTAGAGGGGATCTCAGTCACTCTGGGGATCTCAGTCACTAGAGGGGATCTCAGTCACTAGAGGGGATCCAGTCACTAGAGGGGATCCAGTCACTAGAGGGGACCTCAGTCACTAGAGGGGATCCAGTCACTAGAGGAGATCTCACTCACTAGAGGGGATCCAGTCACTAGAGGGGATCTCAGTCACTAGAGGGGATTTCAGTCATTAGAGGGGATCTCACTCACTAGAGGGGATCTCACTCACTAGCGGGGATCTCACTCACTAGAGAGGATCACACTCACTAGCGGGGATCTCAGTCACTAGAGGGGATCTCAATCACTAGCGGGGATCTCAGTCACTAGAGGGGATCCAGTCACTAGAGGGGATCTCACTCACTAGAGGGGATCCAGTCACTAGAGGGGATCCAGTCACTAGAGGGGATCTCAGTCACACAGGGGATCTCACTCACTGGAGGGGATCTCAGTCACTAGAGGGGATCCAGTCTCTAGAGGGGATCTCACTCACTAGAGGGGATCCAGTCACTAGAGGGGATCCAGTCACTAGAGTGAATCTCACTCACTAGAGGGGACCTCACTCACTAGAGGGGATCTCACTCACTAGAGGGGATCCACTCACTAGAGGGGATCTCAGTCACTAGAGGGGATCTCACTCACTAGAGGGGATCTCAGTCAGTAGAGGGGATCTCAGTCACTAGAGGGGATCTCACTCACTAGAGGGGATCCAGTCACTAGAGGGGATCCAGTCACTAGAGGGGATCTCAGTCACTAGAGGGGATCTCAATCACTAGAGGGGATCCAGTCACTAGAGGGATCTCTGTCACTAGAGGGGATCCAGTAACTAGAGGAGATCTCACTCATTAGAGGGGATCCAGTCACTAGAGGGGATCCAGTCACTAGAGGGGATCTCACTCACTAGAGGGGATCTCACTCACTAGAGGGGATTTCAGTCATTAGAGGGGATCTCACTCACTAGAGGGGATCTCACTCACTAGAGGGGATCTCACTCACTAGAGGGGATCTCACTCACTAGAGGGGATCTCACTCACTAGAGGGGATCTCAGCCACTAGAGGGGTTCCAGTCACTAGAGGGGATCTCACTCACTAGAGGGGATCCAGTCACTAGAAGGGATCCAGTCACTAGAGGGGATCTCACTCACTAGAGGGGATCTCAGTCACTAGAGGGGATCCAGTCACTAGAGGGGATCTCAGTCACTAGAGGGGATCTCAGTCACTCTGGGGATCTCAGTCACTAGAGGGGATCTCAGTCACTAGAGGGGATCCAGTCACTAGAGGGGATCCAGTCACTAGAGGGGACCTCAGTCACTAGAGGGGATCCAGTCACTAGAGGAGATCTCACTCACTAGAGGGGATCCAGTCACTAGAGGGGATCTCACTCACTAGAGGGGATCTCACTCACTAGAGGGGATCCAGTCACTAGAGGGGATCTCAGTCACTAGAGGGGATTTCAGTCATTAGAGGGGATCTCACTCACTAGAGGGGATCTCACTCACTAGCGGGGATCTCACTCACTAGAGAGGATCACACTCACTAGCGGGGATCTCAGTCACTAGAGGGGATCTCAATCACTAGCGGGGATCTCAGTCACTAGAGGGGATCCAGTCACTAGAGGGGATCCAGTCACTAGAGGGGATCCAGTCACTAGAGGGGATCTCAGTCACACAGGGGATCTCACTCACTGGAGGGGATCTCAGTCACTAGAGGGGATCCAGTCTCTAGAGGGGATCTCACTCACTAGAGGGGATCCAGTCACTAGAGGGGATCTCCCTCAGTGAGGGGATCTCAATCACTCTGGGGATCTCACTCACTAGCGGGGATCTCACTCACTAGAGGGGATCTCACTCACTAGAGGGGATCTCAGTCACTAGAGGGGATCTCAGTCACTAGAGGGGATCTCACTCACTAGAGGGGATCTCACTCACTAGCGGGGATCTCACTCACTAGCGGGGATCTCACTCACTAGAGGGGATCCAGTCACTCTGGGGATCTCAGTCACTCTGGGGATCTCAGTCACTAGAGGGGATCTCACTGACTAGCGGGGATCTCAGTCACTCGGGATCTCACTCACTGAGATCTCAGTTACTTTTGTAGTGTTAGTAGAAGGGATCTCAGTCACTAGAGGGGATCCAGTCACTAGAGGGGATCTCAGTCACTAGAGGGGATCTCACTCACTAGAGGGGATCCAGTCACTAGAGGGGATCTCAGTCACTAGAGGGGATCCAGTCACTAGAGGGGATCTCAGTCACTAGAGGGGATCCAGTCGCTAGAGGGGATCTCAGTCACTGGAGAGGATCTCAGTCACTGGAGGGGATCTCAGTCACTAGAGGGGATCCAGTCACTAGAGGGGATCCAGTCACTAGAGGGGATCTCAGTCACTAGAGGGTATCCAGTCACTAGAGGGGATCTCAGTCACTAGAGGGGATCTCAGTCACTAGAGGGGATCTCAGTCACTAGAGGGGATCCAGTCACTAGAGGGGATCCAGTCACTAGAGGGGATCTCAGTCACTAGAGGGGATCTCAATCACTAGCGGGGATCTCAGTCACTAGAGGGGATCCAGTCACTAGAGGGGATCTCACTCACTAGAGGGGATCCAGTCACTAGAGGGGATCTCACTCACTAGAGGGGATCCAGTCACTAGAGGGGATCTCACTCACTAGAGGGGATCCAGTCACTAGAGGGGATCCAGTCACTAGAGGGGATCTCAGTCACTCTGGGGATCTCACTCACTGGAGGGGATCTCAGTCACTAGAGGGGATCCAGTCTCTAGAGGGGATCTCACTCATTAGAGGGGATCCAGTCACTAGAGGGGATCTCCCTCAGTGAGGGGATCTCAATCACTCTGGGGATCTCACTCACTAGCGGGGATCTCACTCACTAGAGGGGATCTCAGTCACTAGCGGGGATCTCACTCACTAGAGGGGATCTCACTCACTAGAGGGGATCTCAGTCACTAGAGGGGATCTCACTCACTAGAGGGGATCTCACTCACTAGAGGGGATCTCACTGACTAGCGGGGATCTCAGTCACTCTGGGGATCTCACTCACTCAGATCTCAGTTACTTTTGTAGTGTTAGTAGAAAGGGTCTCAGTCACTGGAGGAGATTTCAGTCACTGGATGAGATTTCAGTGATTGGTGGAGATTTCAGTTGGTCCAGCGGACCTCAGTCACTGGATGAGATTTCAGTCACTGGAAGGGACCTCAATCTTTCCCAAATCTAGCATATCTGGCAATTTCAGCTTTAACCTTCCACTAGTCAGGAGTGGTTCCGGGATGAATTCCTTTGGAAATGCCATTATTGATCTGATCTTTTAATCAGATGCATTTGCAGTTTTTGTTTTGTGTTTATAATTATATGTTGTTTAAAAAAACAACCCCTGACTAATCATTCCATGAATTATGGGAAACACAAAACATGTACAAATATATAATCCAGTCCCAATCAAATGTTATTGAGGAACATTTTAAAAGGCATGTTATATTGATGGTATTTGAATGGCATATTGACCTTTCATTGATACCAGACTCTCCATCTCTCTGGCTCACTCTCCTCTTTTAAGACGTTCCTTAAAACCTACCTCTTTGACCAAGCTTTTGGTCACCTGCCCTAATTTAGCCTTATGTGGCTCGGTGTCATTTTTTTGTTTTAAAATACTCCTGTGCAGCAACTTGGGACGTTTCACTACGTTAAAGGAGCTATATAAATACAAGTTGTTGTTGTTGTTGTTGAATAGTATATTGATGCTATATTTAATTATATGAATGGTATATTGATGGTATTTGAATGGTATATTGATGTTATATGATTGGTATATTGACGGTATATGAAAGGTATGTTCATGATTGACGAATCATAAAGAATACACTTAATATAAAAATCCCTCTAAAGGAATTTCCAGTAACAATAAAATATATAATGTTCTAAAATCAAATGTATTCAGCTAAATGGTTTTTCCATTCCCTTGTCCTAACACATATATTTTGTTTGAATTCTTTGCTAGTTACAAACCAACACAGAGTGAGATATTCACTTGGCTTGGTGGTTCTGTTTGATTTCGGCCTCCTGTTGTGTTGCCTGTTGCTGAATTTGTGTCTATTAAAAGATAAAATTAAATATTGAATAGACTAAAGTCGAGAGTTTAGAGAGATCTGCCAGTCCGTGTCCGGAGAACACTCTGCATTTTGTTTCAGTCACTCTGACACCAGTTCTATATTTTAATTCGCCTCTCCCGGAGCCGCCGCCACCCCATCTTCAGCGGAGGTCTTGTGTCAGCGCTCCTCTCTGCGTTGGTCTGCCCATTTCATGAGAACAGCAACCAAGACACCACACAACCCTGCCACGGCAACCTCTGCAAGACATGCCAAATCATGGACACAGATACCATCATTACACGTGAGGACACTACCCACCAGGTACACGGTACATACTCATGTGACTCGGCCAACGTTGTCTACCTGATACGTTGCAGTAAAGGATGCTCCAGAGCATGGTACATCGGCGAGACCATGCAGACACTGAGACAACGTATGAACGGACACCGCGCAACAATCGCCAGGCAGGAGGGTTGCCTCCCAGTCGGGGAACACTTCAGCAGCCAGGGGCATTCAGCCTCGGATCTGCGGGTAAGCGTTCTCCAAGGCGGCCTTCAAGATACACGACAGCGCAAAATCATAGAGCAGAAACTGATAGCCAAGTTCCGCACTCATGAGGATGGCCTCAATCGCGATATCGGGTTCATGTCATGATACAGAACGTGACTTGACATCATGGCCGGTCTTCCCAGGTGTTTTTTTTTGGTTTTTTTTTTTAAAAAGGCTAACACAAGAACACAAATTGACAGGATATGCAGCCAGCAGGTGGTTTGACACGTTGGACCCCCTGGGACACATCTCATTGTCTTGGCTGTGCTCTTTGTTGTAGCGAATAATGTGAATAGATTTTGTCTGGGTTTAAATTGTGAATTCTGGGAGATTCTCTCATTGCTAACTTACCTGACGAAGGAGCGACAGCTCCGAAAGCTTGTAAAATTAAATAAATCTGTTGGACTATAACCTGGTGTTGTGCGACTTCTCATTTCATGAATGGTCAGGGATAGGTTTGTTTGAAACTTCTGTCAGACTCGTTGGGCTGGATTTTGTCTTGGGGTCAGGTTGGGGTCGTGTAATCCGCATTTTGTGTTCCCCCCCCCGACTCCAGATTAATGTGGATGCCTGATGTAATTTTCACTTAATTGGGCAATTGAGTTGGAGCATGTGGGACCCCATGAACTAATTAGTGTTTTCAGTCTGAAAGTCGCCTCTGATGATGTCATCATTGCTGACTGCCTAGTCTCAGAGACTGTTGGTGAGAGAGGACCTGCCTGGCTTTTGATGTGAGTGGACCTGGATGCAGAAATTGGGGGGGGGGGGGAAGAGAAGAGAAGAGAAGAGAGAGAGAGAGAGAGAGTCCTCCCAGGCAGTCTCTGAAGACATTCAATGCAGCATCAGAGGCGACGTTCAGACCTAATACTACTACTACTACCTTCATCACATCTCCGTTGTAATAGTGGACCTGCAGCCGATAGTCAGCTATCCACTTGTGCTCCCGCCAGGTTTCACTGGAGTGTTTCACACCAGGCGTGCTTCACGTCAGAAGAGGGTTAAACTAGCTACAGCCTTTCAAAATGGCATTACAGAGCCAATTTAGAGCTTGTTAAGGGCTTTAATGGCCTCTCCCGCCTCTTGGAGGCGGGACGGAGTCGGGAACCCCGCGACTGATTCTGTCAAAATTGCGTGGAGGCGGGATGGAGTCGGGATGGGGTCGGAAACCCCGATCCTGCAAATTTAACCCCCCACACGCCTCCAAACCCGACTCCATGGGTCATTCAAAATCCAGCCCGTTATGTGTGATTGTAAGTCGCAACCCCACTAACACACAAAATATGACAATACTCATGTGTCTGAGATCAACAGAGATCCCACACAGCCACCTAGTAAAGTCGGGCTCGGATCCTCATGGAGCGAGGGCTCTGTTTGTTAAACAGCGGGTTCCGTCTGTTATAATAAACTGTAGGGAAAATTATAAAAGCCTTAGCACTAATCTTTGGACTCTCACTGGGCACAGACACCCCATCTCCTAACTGGGCATAGACACCAGCCCTGGACCGTCACTGGGCACAGACACCCCTGTCTCATCTCTAGGCACAGACACCAGCCCTGGACCGTCACTGGGCACAGACACCCCTGTCTCATCTCTAGGCACAGACACCAGCCCCTGTCTCCACACTGGACACAGACACCAGCCCTGGACCCTCACTGGGTACAGACACCCCATCTCCTCACTGGACACAGACAGCAGCTCCTGTCTCCTCACTGGACACAGACACCAGCCCCTGTCTCCACACTGGACACAGACACCAGCCCTGGACCCTCACTGGGTACAGACACCCCGTCTCCTCACTGGACACAGACACCAACCCCTGTCTCCACACTGGACACAGACAGCAGCCCTGGACCCTCACTGGGCACGGACACCCCTGTCTCATCTCTAGGCACAGACAGCAGCCCTGGACCCTCACTGGGTACAGACACCCCGTCTCCTCACTGGGTACAGACACCCCGTCTCCTCACTGGACACAGACACCAACCCCTGTCTCCACACTGGACACAGACACCAGCCCTGGACCCTCACTGGGGACTAGCTCCCACTCCCATAAGAACCTCCACATCCCATGCCTGTATTTTGCAATAACATTGCTCTCTGGCAAATTATCAAATTTATCAGATTTATCCTTTAATACATGCAGATATTCCCTTTAATATCGACACTTCCTTTACCATGCTTGTTCCCTTTAGCACAGAGCCATGTTAATTCCATTATGAAGAGGAATTTTCCGTTTGTTCCATCTTGCACCATCAAACACCATCTAAACCCTGACTTCAAAAGCTGTTACGTCTCCTCTCAGTTCTTCAGAATTATTTGTTAATATTGCTAGACAATAATATCAAAAACCCACCATACCCAGCTCACTGGGTGTAGGAATAAATGTAGCCAAATAATTAATTGTATTATTTTAAGGAGTTCAGGGTCCAGGGGCTCTGACACCATTGTGAGTTATATTAAAAATTATATTCCTTAAGAACAAAAATTTTGCAGGTTATTTTCCTATATCCTAGTAGTGAGGTAATATGATCGGAAATTATTCAATTGAATCTCCTTGTCAGATTCATCCATAGAGTTTAGTTTCACCCTCTGCATCTTGTGTCCAGCCAATAACTGTGGGATTGTCACTAGGGGATCTCATCCAAACTGGGCAGATTCTCACCCGCAGCCCTGCTGTACAACAACTTGCATTTATATAGCACCTTTTACCTAGTAAAATGTCTAAGAGCATTTCACAGGAGCGTTATCAAACAAAATTTGACACTGATCCCCATAAGGCGATATTAGGACAGGTGACCAAAAGCTTGGTCAAAGAGGTAGGTTTTAAGGCACATCTTAGAGGAGGGAAGAGAGGTGGAGGGGTTTAGGGAGGGAATTCCAGAGCTTAGGGCCCAGGCAGCTGAAGGCACAGCCACCAATGGTGGAGTGAAGGAAATCAAGGATGCGCAAGAGGCCAGAATTGGAGGAGCGCAGAGATCTCAGAAGGTTGTAGGGCTGGAGGAGGTTACAGAGATAGGGAGGGGTGAGGCCATGGAGGGATTTGAAAACAAGGTTGAGAATTCTAAAATTGAGGTGTTGCCAGACCAGGAGCCAATGTAGGTCAGCGATCAACAGGGGTGATGGGTGAACAGGACTTGGTGTGAGTTAGGATACAAGCAGCAGAGTTTTGGATGAGCTCAAGTTTATGGAGGGTGAAAGGTGGAAGACTGGCCAAGAGTGCATTGGAAAATTAAGTCATCAGATGATGTCTGTGTACAGTGTGTGAGCAGCACCTCAAACCAGAGACCATAAGGCTGAACACTGATCCCAACCCAACTCTGTGAGAGGGTGATGGAAGTAGAATAGTCAGTCAGAAACACAACCTTAATTCCCCCACAAAAAGAGGGAAAAGCTTCTTATTAGCATTGCAAACAGCGGCACTCCTTGCATCTCAATCCAGACAGTAGCATAGGAACGTAGGAACAGGAGGAGGCTATTGAGCCCCTCAAGCCTGTTACACCATTCAATTAGATCATGCTGTATCTTAACTCCACCTACCCGCTGGTTACCCATTCTGTACAAAATGTCGCATATCCACTATATACCCAGTAATTATCACCGGTTATCAAGCCCTGGAGTGGATTCAGAGGAAGAGCTTTGGATCAGGATGAGAAGGTGATGGGAGTGAGTATCTGCCTTCACCGGACATCCAATCTCCTGGGGAGCAGGAGTGACAGGTCAGTGGACAATCGCCTCAATGTTGTGTTTGTGGCGTTAATTTTACTGAAATCATGGGTGGTCCTTTTCAAGGACAAGCGACGACTTCAGATGAGGTCCAGAATATTATGAACCATTTTAAAAGGTGTCCTCAAACCCTTAAGTTGGGAATTTAATGATTTCAAATAACATAAGGGAATGGATAGGGCCCTTAGAAACTGATGCAGGAGTGCAGTGTCTAACCCAGTATGTACCAATGAGATTTCACATATCTCATCTCCAGCCAATGAATTACACATCCCCACTCTGTACCCAGTGGTTTACACTCACCACTCTGTACATAATAAGAATACAGATACTCCCTCTGTACACAGTAAGATTACAGATACTCTCTCTGTACACAGGGAGGTTACAGATAACCCTTCTCTACACAATGCGATTACACATATCCCCTCTGTACCCAATTCACTCCCAATGGAATCTCATGTACCCTTTCCATTCTCAATGGGATTACACATATCCATTTTTCACCCAATACACTTACACATACCCAGTATGTGCCGAATGAGATGATTTATACCCATTTTGCACTCAATGGGATTACACATCCTTACTATTTACCCGAGGGACATGGATTGTATAGTCATTTATAGCCATTTTTGTATTGAAAGGGTCATTTGGAATATATTCCCACTCCATGCCCAATGCATTATATACCCATTCTGTGCCAAGCATATGACAGTGAGAAGGAATTTTTTTTATCCATCCCAACATTTTGTAAAATAGGGCCACCGATCAGCTGCTACTGAGGAGGCTCTGCATAAAGTCCCAGAACCTATGACTATTCAGTTTTGAGCAGATGTTCCTGAACTTCACCAGTGACCTTAATCTATTCTCATCACATTGTCACCCGTATAACATCAACATGTCTGATAACCTCATACCCTTAAAGTCCCTTCAAAACTGACAAATTAACAAAATAATTGACACTATCGACTTTAAAACACAGATTAGATGTAGAACAGAGGTTTCTGCATGCGCTAAGTTCTTGAGAAAGTCTTGGATAATTCAATGGTGTTCTTGATATATATGATCTTCCAATTTCTAAAACAAGGCCCCTTGTAATCTGTATACTATTGCACTTGTGTTTATATAGACTTCACACAATTACTTCCTTTTTGAAGTGCAGTAACTATTGTCATATAGGCAAACGGCAGACACATCCCACAAAAAGAAGTTTGTCCTTTCTACTATCATTTAGGTGAGGGGCACAGGGAGAATTCTTTGCTTGCCCTTAAATAGTGCAATAGGATCTTTAACATCTGCCTTAACTGACACATTGGACTGGAAGAGGCACAGCTCCTAACATGCAGCGTTCCCCCAGTGCTACACAGGAGTCTTAAACACATTGATTTCAAGCCCTATGAATCCATAAAGTTTTGATCCAGAGACAACAGTGTTACCAACTCAACCAAAGGAGCCATGGGGCTTTTTAAGGAGGTTTGGAAGATTTGTGAGAAAGGTTTGTGCTGGGAGATTTGTGTTGGGAGATTTGTGTTGGGAGATTTGTGCTGGGAGATTTGTGCTGGGAGATTTGTGTTGGGAGATTTGTGCTGGGAGATTTGTGCTGGGAGATTTGTGTTGGGAGATTTGTGCTGGGAGATTTGTGTTGGGAGATTTGTGCTGGGAGATTTGTGCTGGGAGATTTGTGCTGGGAGATTTGTGCTGGGAGATTTGTGCTGGGAGATTTGTGTTGGGAGATTTGTGTTGGGAGTTTGTAATGGGAGGTTTGTGTTGGGAGATTGTAATGGGAGGTTTGTAATGGGAGGTTTGTAATGGGAGATTTGTAATGGGAGGTTTGTAATGGGAGATTTGTGCTGGGAGATTTGTGCTGGGAGATTTGTGTTGGGAGATTTGTGCTGGGAGATTTGTGTTGGGAGATTTGTGCTGGGAGATTTGTGTTGGGAGTTTGTAATGGGAGGTTTGTAATGGGAGGACACCTTGAACAACATATCCAAGATTTGAATTTTGTTTTGTGAGCTTGAATCGAGATTGTTCCAGCAATGAAGTGTGTGCGAGTTGGGAGCGGGGTGGGGGCATCACTGCGCTTTGGAAAGAAAAGGAACAACAGCCTCATATAGCTGATAAAAAGCCAGTGGTGTTGATGGAGATAACCAGTCAATGTCCATCAATATATCACCTGAAGCTACCAACAATGGAATTGAACAAACTATAGTTGGTGTCTCACCCCAACCGAGCCGTTGACCATGTGCCCTGCAGTGGTGGGGGCATGGTGCCCTATTTTGCCAGGTTGGGGTGGGCACAGGTGTTGAGTTCTAATGAAGGCATCACCCCTGAAACTATTCTCTTTCAGAACTGTTGTAAATTTCCAGCCTGGTCTCTTTTTATTGGCATCTTCTGATCTGAATCTTTCAAATATCTAATTTATAGCAAAAATACTCTGTGTCTCAATAGATAGTAAAACGAATTTGATTAGAATATTCGAACTGGAAGCGGAATATATTGTAATTTTTGTATTGACTGCTTATTGTGAGACAGGATATTGTTCTTTAACAATATACGTGTACAATAAAGAATTATTAACGGTGTTTGGGGATCTTGTGCATAAAATCGACCTTAGCAGTAAAACATATCCACCCATCTTAACTATGGCAGCTGGTTTGCTAAAAACCTCCCTAAAAATTTGAACACTGCCTGGAAATTCATTTGTTTGGCTTTGAACTTGAAGATTTTAACCATTTCTCTTCTTTAGAAGGACGGGAATCGATATGGCAGGTGTAAGGAGCAATGGAGGCACAGGGCTGGGAGAGTGGACTGTGGACTGTATAATGTTTTTGAAAACATTAGCATTTTATAGGTTTATGTAAACAGTTTATGAAAACTCCAGAATTCAGAATAGTGTTAAATAATCTCATCAAATGTGGATTTAATTTCTACAATCTTTTACCTCACTGATCAATACCTGGAAGGGGTGGGCAGGAAGGTGTGTGGAGGCTGCAACAGCGGACCAGTGAAAAACAGCCTGAAGCTGTAAACGGGGAGACGGGTAGAGTTGGTATTCGGGAAGGAGAAACTCAGATGGGCCGAAGGGCCTTCTTCCTCACAAACGATCCAGTGACATTTTGGCACATCCTGTGGCGAGGTTTGGAAACGCTAAATATTTCAGACTGGTCCCAGTTTAATAAACTCGCGTTGACCGAGCGCCTGTTTGATAAATAGATGGTAAACTCAAAAGGGGGTTGGTGGAGGAGCCTGTCTGGGAATCTGTGAAGAGCCGGTGGCAGAGAGTGTGTTAGTGTGGCAGAGAAACGCAGTTTATCTGGGGATCTGATAGTTCAGGGTGTGAGGGGGAGACAGGAATCAAATATCGATTGGGTTTCAGAGTCAGGGTCTGTCAAACGTCTGCAAGAAAATGATTTTTATGGAATTATGTAGAACAGCTTCTCTCTCTGTGTCTCTCTGAACTTTCTGTCTTGAGTATTCGATGCTCTCTCCCCGTGTCTACAGCAGGCACCGACTTTAAGGCTCGTCCGACCTCCGTTTTCTTTCCACCGGTCGGTTGGCTGTGCTGTAACTCTTGTCGTGTAGATAAAGTCCCTTCGGGTCGCGGTCCCATTCCCGGGCAGCCTGGGGTGAGGTGCGGAGACCCAGCTGTTTCGGAAGCTCCCCCAGGTCCGCAGTTATCTCCAGTTTCTGGAGAACGGAAACACGGAAATGGAACCTCCCGTTCCCAACAAACTCTTTATTCATGCAACACTTATTGTGGCGCTTCGGGGGTTTTTTGATGAATTTAACAATGGATTTACCGCCACTAGAAATCAGCAACTCTCGCCCTCAAAAAGCTCTCGAGGCTGGGGGTCAATTGAAAAATTCAAAACTGAGATTGATAGAGTTTTGTTAGGTTAGGGTTATTAAGGGATACGGAGCAAGGGACGGTAGATGGAGTTAAGACACAGATCCGAGGGGCTGAATGGCCTCCTCCCGTTACTATTAACAAGGCAACCCGAGAAGAAATTGTATTTAAGCCCTGCGGAGTTTGCACCGTGTAGGCCTGGCGGTTAGAGGATTGCAGCCCGGGTTGTGGCCCATTCTGTCCTGGTTTAAACACTAATCGAGGTGTCCAACTCTGGGGACAGCAGCTGTACTGGGAGAGACTTTAAAAACATCATATTACAGAAATCTCTGCAATCGCCAAACCATCAAGTATTCAAACACCGAATGAACGAGAAGCGATGACCATGATAACTCCCCCCAGTACACCAATGACAGTGGACTGGACAACAACAACTTGCATTTATGTAGCGCCTTTTTAACTTAACCAAACGTCCCGAGGGGCTTCACAGGAGCGCAAACAGACAACAATTTGGGGCGAGTCCCACCTTCAACCGGGCCCTCCCGCCTCCCGCCGGACACGGTCTGACCTGAACCCCGCTCACAACCGCACATCTTTCGGGTTTGCAGCCATTGAGTGCGGGGGCAGTCATTTAAAACATGTAATATGAACACGGCTTGTCAGATCAAAAACAAAATATTGTTGCTCTAAATTGATTTCGAATCTCAAATGTTGGTGCTTGTGACAATTCCCCGCACTTGGCCCCAATTTATATCAGAGACCATGAGAACAGCTCAGTTCGCCTGTTCACTGCGACTAGATTCTGGCCTTAAGCCACACTCATTTTAACCTGGCTTTTTCTGAAATATAATGATGGTATTTCCTCGTAATTATTCTTGTCAACAAAAAAAACACAACATAAATAAATAATGTAACGGATCGCAATAAACAGGGCGCTAGGAATCTCCTCTTCAATCCCAAGGAGGTGGGGATTGTAAGCAGTGCTGAGCGGCCCTGGTACATGCAGCAGGTTTGGGATGTTAGTTATACTGGCAAGCCCTTAAATCTACAGCGTTGTTGGTTATAGCAAGTCAGGCACAAATTGGAAGCTGATAAAAGATTTGCCCGGGTCAGCACATTGCTGAATAGACGCGACAGGAACTCTCTCTGTGGGGAAGGTTTGGTGCTGAGCTGAATGGGCCGATGACGATTAAATGGCCTTAAATACTGGACGCCTTGTGCCGGGCTTGGCTGGTGCCCACGGTTTAAAGAGCCGAGGGGAAATGTCCAGCCCCTAACTCTCGGTGTCAGACGCTGGTACTCGCCAACCTCTTGATCAAAGGGGCTGGCCGGGCGGCTGGAGCCGCTTCCAGCGCAGCGACAATGAGCTAATGAGCCGCGGCGGAGACTGCGCGTCCCCCAGGCTGTCTCCTCACCTCAGCGGCCCCCGGTCACAGCTCCATCAGGCTGGACGCGACAGGATTCTCTCTTCATTCGGCCCAATAAACAGCCGCGAGCCAGAGGCCACTGGCCAGACTCTTAATTGAAAATAAATCCACCTGCTCCACCATTCAACTGATTTACAGGCGGGGTCAGAGTTGGCTGATCAAAGGCAGCGGGAGACTGTTAATAAATTTTCTCCCTTCGTGGCAGTTGTGCACATTTCTGCACCGAGTCTGTGCTGTGAGGCCGGCTACCCCGACACTGGCCCACTCCACAGGCCCTGAGAGTCACAGTGCTCGGCTCTGCCGTGTGGAGGATGAGCTCCTTTAATCTAATGTCTCAACTCCTAGCTGGTGACATTTCTTTACTTACATGTGTGTTTGTATCTGTATATAGTCTGTATGTTTATATATGTGTGTCAATTTATATCTATGTGTTTATGTATATATTTCCGTAAGTGTTGATAAATATATGTATATATTAATCTATATTAATCAATATATGTGTATATTAATCTATATTAATCAATATATGTATATAGTAATCTATATTAATCACTATATGTATATTAATCTGTATTAATCAATATATGTATGCATTAAAAGAAAATGCTGGAAAAACTCAGCAGGTTTCCAGCTGTTTTTATCTCAGATTTCCAGCATCCACAGTATTTTGCTTTTGTTTATGTATAAATTAATCTCTTAATCAATATATGTATATATTCTCTCGATTGAAAAATATATGTATATCTTAATCTCTATTAATCAATATATGTATATAATCTATATTAATCAATATATGTATATCAATCTATTAATCAATATATGTATATCAATCTCTATTAATCAATATATGTATATCTTAATCTCTATTAATCAATATATTTATATTAATCTGTATTATCAATATATGTATCTTAATCTCTATTAATCAATATATGTATATAATCTATATTAATCAATATATGTATATCTTAATCTCTATTAATCAATATATGTATATATTAATCTATGTATTTATTTATGTCACACGATGGTGTTTTTCCACGTTTGTCTGTTTATATTCCTGGTTGGGGGGAGGAGAGCCGATTGTTAAATCTTATTTTACTTACATTACATTTTCTGACCGCAATCCTATTATTTTTGAAATATCCCATTTCTTATCTCTTTACTTTTCACACACATATTCACTCGTTATCTCTGTTTTATTGTGTTTTCGACTTCACCCCGCCCCCTCCTCTTTCCAGGCCGAGGTACAAAACAAACACACTGAAAGAGGTTTTTAATGCTGGTTATTTAATCAATCAACCGTCTCCCCCGCTCCCTGCGACCATGCAATCTACAATATTGCTGCAAACTGCAAGTCCCATCTCGTTTTCTTACTTGCAGTCCCGTAGAGTGGAGCGGACATTATTTCGGACCAATAGCTGTCGATATGAAAAGCACCAGACTGTCCGGATACAGTTCGGGGGTTGAGTTAAATTGATCTTTCACTAAATCGCCTCTCATTCTCCGACCCTCGGTGGCGAGGGAAGAATCGAGCCGATTTCTCAAAGCGAGGAGGCGTCACAGTTTCAATAAAGTCCCTGCAGGAACACGATTTCTCTTTCTAATAACCTGTTGGTAACATATTAATGATGCTGCTGTCACATGAATACAGCGACAGGTTTTGATGGCGCCCTTTCCAGTGACCATTATCTGTACTTTAGATTAGATATAATCTGGAACATAAACACGGGAGGATAGTGTGTTAAACGTGTTAATATTTTATGCTTTTAAAGAAATAACCATTCGTTCTGGATAAGAAAAGAAACCTGCCCGTTATCTGTTAATACTTAACGAAATGTATATATTTTTAAATGTGCTCATTGCGTTGACCTGAGGTTCAGAATTTAATAATTAATACATCATAGATTAGGAATGGCTGGCTAATATGTTTATGGCTTAGTGACTACAATAAATTAATTTCGCTTACAAAGAGTATTAGATGAATTGCACAAGTATTTTGTCTGATTCTCGGTCTTGACTATTCCCCTCACATCACTGTTCCCAATGTGTAAGTATCCGATGCGATTATTATTTGAAATTATCTCTCATTGGCAATGTAGGCAACCCTCGAATATGTACTGTACTGACCGCTGAATTTACACGGGGGTTAATCGGAGAAGATGCCCATCTCCAAGGGGGAGAGGACCCTTCAGCCGAACACTGACTGCCGTCCCTGGCGTCCTAACCTTAGCCCCTCGCCATTTAACCCTCTCACCTCGCACCCTGCCTCATCTCTGGTTTGAACCCAGCGTTTGCAAGTTACAGAACTGAAGGGGGAAAATGTCCCGAAGCCTAAACAACTTTGTCTTTATTTGGGCATCGATGATTTAAGCATCAACAACAACAAAAAACACGTTTCTATTTAAAGGCAGTTATTACAATGTGGGCTTTTGTTTGGGAAATTTACCCGCCTGTTTTCTGTTGGTAAGGGCCGGACCGCAGTGCTGGTTCTGCACGAATACTGCAATGGACCAGCTTTCTGTGCTCCAGGATAGTTTTGTTGTTGTTGGGTTATTGGTGTCAGCGCCCCCAACCGACACCTGACTAGGAGAGTGAGAGAGAGAGAGAGAGAGCTGTGGAACTCTGCGGCTCCAACTAAAGGAACACACAAGCACAGAGCAAGCACATCCAACAAATGCTATAAATTAGACTGGAGACAAAGGGACGACAAATTGGGCCCATCTCCCTATTTTACATCTCATTGAGAAGGTTACCAACCAGCCCCAGATTCCTGTTGGTAACGAATGACAGGGATACCGCGCGGGAGAGAAATTTCACCCGCCGAAGCGATTTAGGAGAGAGAGGGAAACAAACAACAGTCATTGGTACATGTTGCACAACAGAAACATTTCAATTCTGGTGGGGAGGGTTAATTGCGCCTGATGAGTGGAATTCCGCTGGCTTGAGATGAAGCAATGTTTTAGTGGTAAAGTTTCCAGTCCCGGTGATTGTTTAATTTCCAGCTCGCTTTTTAACCAGGTTGAAACGATCCCTCTGACCCAGCCTGGTGCAAGGATCAGGTGTCCCGGATATTTGACCGCACATTTTGTCCCCCGCCCACCCATGCAAGGTTCGTCTACTCTTCATCTTTTCCCCACATTTCTTCCAACTATTAAAACGTATCTTTAACGTTTCTCAACCAAAAAAGGGACCATTGCTCCGCGGGATAACCTGAAGTGGGGGTTGGTCTCCTGGTTATTCCGATCCTGGTTGGCATTTAAACCGAATTTATGGTTTAGACTGAACTGATCAAACAGATACACGTGTAAGACACCGACAGACTAAAGACAAAGTGACGAATGTGCAGAAAATGATCAGCGCAAAATAATAACAGAAAAATGAAAATGTCAATCTTTATTCCTTGATTGAATTTTATAATTACTTTATTAAACATGAAAAATTTGGGCAGATTAAGTTTTATAAAGGCTATTTTTCTGATTTTCGAATTATACGAAGAACGAGTTTTTTTTAAGAAGTGGGGAATGTGAGAAAAAAAGCGAAGACTTATATTAATGTAGCACCTTATCCTGCCCCAGAAACGGGGCAAAGTCCCTCACCTGCTCCCAGAGATGACACAGATGGACATTCTCTAAAGATAGCCAAGTAAATGGTGATGGGAGGTATTAAATGGTGTTATTATCCGGTAATATTATTGAAGGATAAATATACAATTAGCTTGCAAATAAATGCGATGGTTTGGATCCGGAGTTCTGTCTAATGATAAAAAGTGATTGAATTGATGTCCTGGAATGTTAATGCCCGGAGCCGAATTATTATGATCAGATCTGGTCAGTTATGACATTCCTACATTATTTAGTCCTTTATCAATATTAATATAGACGCAATGTTGTCATTAACATTTAAGCAAAGATGACCAGAGGAAATTAACGATATACTGGAAGCGTCTGGTCTGGTCTGGTGTTATCCGTGAATAGTGATTTCATTCGGCTGAGGGATTCTCCAATGTTCCCACGGCTCATCGTCATTAGGCTGGGATGGCGCACTAACTTGCTGCAGTGCGCCGAGATCACCACAGTCCCGTCCACCGAGGACGCGACAGGTAACCCTGACTAGGAGAAAAAGTTTGTGCTAGAACACATACCAAGAAAGTCCGTGCAGCGCAGGACACCAAGATTAACTGGCGTTTGATAAGAGGATGCCGAATACACCTGAATTATTGTCCCCCCCCCCCCCTTTTTAAGCAAATAATTTAGCGCCAGCGAAAAATTGTCTGAGTCCAGCCAGTAACATACAGCCACACCAACACATCCCAAGTCTAAACTCAGTCAGTCCAACATTGAAACTAAAATGAACAGTTGAACTAAACGGTTGGTAACATTTTGAAACTGTGCGTCCTTTGATAGTCAATTTTCTTTGCACGATATATTGCGATTGTTTGATATCACCACAGCGTCAAATTAAATGTTAGAAACTCCGCTTAAACAAGATCTCTCATAATTAAATAGAAATGATTCAGGTGCCGATTCCTCCCTGATTGCGCAATATTATTAGCACGTTTCAACTGCCGAACTTTGTCCCTATCCACGGTGCTGTGCGCCTGACAAAATGTTAAATATTTATTTTGGTAAATATACGCCAACCGAGTGAGGGTAGGAATTGGTAATAGAAGAATAGATTAAACAGCCTAGAATTAACAACTCATTGGATACACTGAGTAAAGTCACACAAATAGTGAAAAAGGTGAGACATGTTCGCTAATAATTGGTTCTGTGTCCAATACATATGCATTGCATATTATATGTTTGATTTAATACATGTTAAATATTGTGTTTCGATTTAATAGATAATGCAATGAAACAGGTTAATTTTCTCCAGCAATGGATAAATGCACTGCTATGGTGTGTGCAATAGATAATGTGCCTGCACATGACATCTAAACCGTGTAACAAATTACTGCTGCTGTACCGTGAATAGATGAATATAATATCTAACAGTAAATGACCCGGGGAGTTGGCTGCACTGTCGATCCCATTGCTAAATGTGCATTCCCAACTAATTAGCGGTTTATATCAAATTCTTACCCCCCTACAACCCCGCTGCTAATAGAGTTATTTGCTTAACTCTCTCTCTCTTGCACTAGTTACAGGATTTGAGATAAAGATCGGCGGACAGGTGGCTTGGCTTCCCGTCTGATTTTTACTCTTAACTCTTTACAGACCGGATCGGCCCGAGGAGGATCAAACTTTTCCTAATTCTAAATATCGGAACATTTTGAATTGGAAGAAAAACAACATCTACGAATGTTCCAGAATGTAAACACAACCGAATCAGATAAATCCGAACCTATTAGTGACTTCTTTACTTATAATGATAGATAGATAGATAGAGAGATAGATATATAGATAGTTAGAAAGATAGATAGATAGTTAGAAAGATAGATAGATAGAGAGATAGATAGTTAGAGATCGTTAGAGAGAGATAGATGGTTAGAGAGATAGATTGATAGATAGTTAGAGAGATAGATAGAGATAGATGGATAGCTAGATAGTTAGATAGATAGAGAGATAGAGATATAGAGATAGATAGTTAGATAGAGATCGTGAGAGAGAGATAGTTAGAGAGATAGATAGATAGATTGATAGATAGTTAGAGAGATAGATAGATAGATAGATAGATGGATATTTAGATAGATAGTTCGATAGATATTTAGATAGATAGTAAGATAGATAGATAGTTAGAGAGATAGATTGATAGATAGTTAGAGAGATAGATAGTTAGAGAGATAGATAGATATTTAGATAGATAGTTAGATAGATATTTAGATAGATAGTTAAATAGATAGATAGTTAGATAGATCGATAGATAGATAGATAGAGAGATAGATAGTTAGAGAGATAGATTGATAGATAGTTAGAGAGATAGATAGATAGATAGATAGATAGAGATAGATAGATAGATAGTTAGAGAGATAGATAGATAGAGAGAGAGATAGATAGATAGATAGATAGTTAGAGAGATAGATTGATAGATAGAGAGATAGATAGATAGATAGTTAGAGAGATAGATAGATAAATAGATAGTTAGAGAGATAGATAGATAGTTAGAGATAGATTGATAGATAGATAGATTGATAGATAGTTAGATAGATAGATAGATAGATAAACTTTCTCGCTGACCTCATTTCAGTAGATCCGAATGTACATAATGTGTATTTTATATAAGTAATAAGACATTTTAACAGCGAGATCATGTGTTCACGATTTTCGCAGAGGGGGAAGAATTGCTCTGGTTGTTATCTGTAGATGTGTCAAATTAGTTCACGAAACATTCCTCTGTTCGCTTTTGCGATTTCGCTAAAAATAGCGGAAAATGGAATCTTCCTGAACTCATTCACCAGGTCGCCTTGGAGTTCCCATAGCGACTAGAGGAATTGTTCCCTCACAGTCAGACATTTCCTCTTCCAGCTCACACCACTGTTCTACTTCCCTGCAGTATATTTGCTACAGGTTTTAATTCTATTTTTAAATAACCTGCAAATGGCAACAGACTTTCATATTTTGTTCTCATCGATCTCCTAAGGCCGGAGTGGATCTAGCCAGGAGACACACACTTTCCCCTAATGTTACCCGCAGTTGGAAACACTCATTAAATAAGCACTATAATAATTAGTGATTAATTATTAGAGATGAATTATTTCTGTCTCTCAGCAATAACCCAGGTGATATGTCCCCGGGCGAATGCACCTTCTCCGTTCGGTAACAGTGGGAGTGGAATCCAGGTGGACACTGAGCTCCAGGACCCGGGCTGTCAGCACCTGTTGCCCGGTCTCCCGCCGAGACCGCGCCAGTACCTTCAGTCCAGTGGGTAATTCGTCTAATTATCTTCTGGTTTTCTCTCTCTCTCTCTCGCTACAATGACCCGCAGACAGAGACTTCGACCCTGTCTTATCGATACGCATTCGATCGCTATACAATCACCTGGCAATCGGCCCCGACTCAAGAGCTGCCGATCCCGCGGGAGGATCTCCCCAGATTCCCGGCATCAACATCGAGGTGAACACCTCTGTAACTTTTAAACATGCTCCCGGCTATTTCAAGACCAGTATCACATTTATATTCGAAAGGTTGGTGCGGAGCTACTTTTAAAGACTTATCATCGTTTACCTGACCTGGGACTCACAACATAAAACCTCTGGGGAAAATCTAGTATCCCACAACCCGCAATGTAACTTGTTCATTTAGAAAACGGGCGAGGGATTTTAGTGGACGTTTACAAATTATTGCAGTTTTATTTAATATCTAGGTCGCAAATTTGAAAGTTTTTAACAAAGCTATTTTTTTAAAGAGATGGAGGAGCAGCACTCCAAGGCCACGTGTTGGGAGTTGGATGGAGGTTCCTGTTTCAGTGAATTGGGAGGTCGCAAAGAATTTGATTGAGAACTGGCAAACCGGTGGTGGATATTAAATTAAAGACTGATTCACCGTTTGGAGAAGTGAGGAGAGGGGCGAGAGAGAGGGACAGAGAAGGGGGTGGAGAGATAAGGGCAGAGAGAAAGGGGGAGAGAAGGACAGAGAGAGAGAGAGGAGGGGAGAGAAGGACACAGAGAGGGGGAGAGAATGGCATAGAGAGGACAAATAGTGACAGAAAGAGAGAGTAGGAGAGAAGGACAGAGAGAGAGAGACAGGTAGTAAGAGAGAAGGACAAAGAAAGTGGGGAGAGAGTAGGGACAGAGAGAAAGACAGAGAAGGAGAGAGAAGGGCACAGAGGATAGAGACACAGAGAGGGGGGATAGATAGAGACACAGAGAGGGGGGATAGATAGAGACACAGAGAGGGGGATAGATAGAGACACAGAGAGGGGGGATAGATAGAGACACAGAGAGGGGGGATAGATAGAGACACAGAGAGGGGGGATAGATAGAGACACAGAGAGGGGGGATAGATAGAGACACAGAGAGGGGGGATAGATAAAGACACAGAGAGGGGGGATAGATAGGGACACAGAGAGGGGGGATAGATGGAGACAAAGAGAGGGGGGATAGATAGGGACACAGAGAGGGGGGATAGATAAAGACACAGAGAGGGGTGATAGGTAGAGACACAGAGAGGGGTGATAGGTAGAGACACAGAGAGGGGGGATAGATAGAGACACAGAGAGGGGGGATAGATAGAGACACAGAGAGGGGGGATAGATAGAGACACAGAGAGGGGTGATAGGTAGAGACACAGAGAGGGGGGATAGATAGAGACACAGAGAGGGGTGATAGGTAGAGACACAGAGAGGGGTGATAGGTAGAGACACAGAGAGGGGGGATAGATAGAGACACAGAGAGGGGGGATAGATAGAGACACAGAGAGGGGTGATAGGTAGAGACACAGAGAGGGGGGATAGATAGAGACACAGAGAGGGGGGATAGATAGAGACACAGAGAGGGGGGATAGATAGAGACACAGAGAGGGGTGATAGGTAGAGACACAGAGAGGGGGGATAGATAGAGACACAGAGAGGGGGGATAGGTAGGGACACATAGAGGGTGGATAGATAGAGACACAGAGAGGGGGAATAGATAAGAGACACAGAGAGGGGGAATAGATAGAGACACAGAGAGGGGGGATAGGTAGAGACACAGAGAGGGGGGATAGATAGAGACACAGAGAGGGGGGATAGGTAGGGACACATAGAGGGTGGATAGATAGAGACACAGAGAGGGGGAATAGATAAGAGACACAGAGAGGGGGAATAGATAGAGACACAGAGAGGGGGGATAGATAGAGACACAGAGAGGGGTGATAGGTAGGGACACAGAGAGGGTGGATAGATGGAGACACAGAGAGGGGGAATAGATAAGAGACACAGAGAGGGGGAATAGATAGAGACACAGAGAGGGGTGATAGGTAGGGACACAGAGAGGGTGGATAGATAGAGACACAGAGAGGCAAACGGGGCAGGGAGGGAGAAAGCGAACTTTACACTGAGCCGCGGTTCCTGATTTTCAGGATCCATCGATCAGTTAATTTTCTAACCGGACAGGACACTAGCAGTACTGCCGACTCAAAGTACAGACACTAAGGACGGGGCGGAACAAATCGCAGCCACTGCCTTCCCAGAACACGGGGGAAAGGCAAGCGAAATTGCTGGTTTTGCATTGTACAGTGTACATGTGACATGACAAAATATGAAGGAGTTTGACAGGTCTTAAACTGCCTGGCGCCACGGCCCGTGTCTCTGCTAAAAATAGGCAGAGATGTGGGGGGAAAGGAGAAAATGAAAATGGATGTCAGGAAGGAGTGGAGAAGAGGAAAGGAAGGAATGGGGTAAAGAAAGGATAAGTTTCACGATAGGACTTGTATATCTCTCTCTGTGTGGGGGGCTGTAAAAATAATCATGATTGTGAAAAATAGTGAAAGAATGGAGTGAACATTAAATTACAGAGTGAGAGAGTTCGGCCTAATAAAGGCAGAAGGGTTAGGATTAAATATGAATAAGAACAGAGGAAAATAGGTACATGGATGAGAGGATACACAAAATAAAATGTAATTTACAACAAGAAATGATAAGGGACATTGCCGTGTTCTGAGGAAGTAGGCCCTGGTGTGGAAATGAGCCTCCCAGGCTCCCTTAACTCCTAAACTGAACCCCAGATGTACATTAATCCGTTATAATATTGGAGTTGGAGTTTGGATACCTGTTGGATTCCACTTCCGTGGAATCCAGATTTCTATCTTTATCTATTGGATTCCTTTTGTGGCTCCACTTGCGTTGCACACACTCACACTTATATATGCATAAACACACACTCATGCACACACACAAACACACACTCACGCACACACAGAAACACACACTCACACACACAAACACACACACTCACACAAACACACACTCACTCACACACACAAACACACACACAAACACACACTCACACAAACACACTCACTCACACAAACACACACTCACACACTCACACAAACACACACTCACTCACACACACAAACACACACTCACACACACAAACACACACACTCACTCACACACACAAACACACACACAAACACACACTCACACAAACACACACTCACTCACACACACAAACACACACTCACTCACACACACAAACACACACTCACATACACAAACACCCACACAAACACACACTCACACAAACACACACTCACTCACACACACAAACACACACTCACTCACACACACAAACACACACTCACATACACAAACACCCACACAAACACACACTCACTCACACACACAAACACACACTCACTCACACACACAAACACACACTCACACACACACAAACACACACTCACACACACACAAACACACACTCACACACACACAAACACACACTCATGCACACACACAAACACACACAAACACACACACACAAACACACACTCACACACACACACACAAACACACACTCACACACACACAAACACACACTCACACACACAAACACACACTCACACATACAAACACACACTCACACACACACAAACACACACTCACACAAACACACACTCACACATACAAACACACACTCACACACACAAACACACACACAAACACACACTCACACACACACACAAACACACACTCACATACACAAACACACACTCACATACACACACAAACACACACTCACACACACACACAAACACACACTCACTCACACACACAAACACACACAAACACACACTCACACACACAAACACACACTCACACACACAAACACACTCATACACACACACAAACACACACTCACTCACACAAACACACACTCACACACACACACACACACACACAAACTCACACAACACACATTCAATCTCTCTCACACACAAACACAAATACACACTCAAACACACTCACTCTCATACACATACACAAACACACACTCACACACACACAAACGCACACTCACACACTCACTCACACACACAAACACACACTCACACACACAAACACACACTCACACACACAAACACACTCATACACACACACAAACACACACTCACTCACACAAACACACACTCACACACACACACACAAACTCACACAACACACACTCAATCTCTCACACAACACATAATCACACTCACAAACACACACTCACACAACAACAACAACTTGTATTTATATAGCACCTTTAACGTAGTAAAACGTCCCAAGGCAATTCACAGGAGTGTTACAAAACAAAAAATAAGACAAAAGACAAAAAGACACAAACACACAACACACACACTCACTCACAAACACACACTCAATCTCACAACACACACAAACACACAATACATTCACACTCACACAACACACACAGCACACACTCACAAAAGACACAGACACTCAAACATATACACACAAACAGCACACACACGTTAATTATTCAAGCTTTCTAACTATTTTAATGTCAGTTGGAAGTTTAAATTCAGACGGCAATGTGCAGAGATAATACATCACAAAAGGGACAGTTAAATTGAGCTAGAGTAAGTACTGAAACAGAAATATAATCAGGAACTTTTTACAGCTCCCGTCCATCTATTTTGGTGACTTAAATTCTCAGTTAAAATAATTCCACCGGGGTTTTAAACACGGGCTTGTTACTAAAGAACCCTTTGAATGCCGATTCTGCGATTCGTTTGTCCCCTCCAATTATTTTACAAAACAATAATACAAAGCCACAAACTCTAGACACTGCTTTTTGTATAGGAAATGCAAAGAAATTTGTAATTTTTAATTCACATTTCCCCTTACCGAAAAAGCGATAGTATCTGTTCTACACCGAGAGTCAGAAAGGTTGTGTCTTAAAGGGAAAATACAGTCTTGCTCTCCAAACACGCACCACACTTGCCAACTTAATATGCCCACAGTAACCAAAGTGACCTCCAAATAGTGAGACTGGCCCAGAGAACGGGACCGTTTCTACCATAAATGTAAATATATATTAATAAATGTGTCTGATATACACGTACACATTTGTGCCCGCAATATGTATGTAGCTGTGTACATTTATCACATCTGTTGGTTAATGTGGGTATATTAAGCTGGAGCGTTTGGAGTGTTCTGTGATTATTTATTATGTATCTGTCGAGTTGAAATCATTGTATAATTTCTGCAATGCGCCGGGTGCTGAGGATATAAAGTGAAGGAGATTTTTTTAAAAGGAGCAGAGAGAGTCAAGTGTGAACAAACTGGTTGATACACGGGTGTGTTTAAAAGTCGGGGTTGTGTTTTCAAATAAATAAAACTTGTGCAATTAAATAAATAAATGCATAACTCAAAAAATACAGCGAGATCTGCGCAATAATCTCAATGATCTCATCAGTCAGAGTGTCCATTGGCATGCAACTAAAATCTGTTAAACTGATTTACCTTAAACACACCACTTTAAAAGGTGCGAATGTATATATAACCTTGCTGAGGAGACATATATATATATTCAGAACGGTTGTATCTTAAAGGGAAAATGCAATATGGCTCTCCAAATGTGCCAGGTTAATAGATCCACAGTAACCAAAGCGTGACCTCCAAACAGTGAGGCTGACCCAGAGAACACGTTTATATAATAAACAACCTGGTCTTCTGGTGTGTTTTGGACCTGATGTCTCGAACTCCCACCGGCCACAAAGGTTAAATACTGTAAACACGGTTCCTGAATCATCCTGTTCTGGCGCTTAACAACCAGACCGTGCCAAGTTGGCGGTTAATTGAGAACGGTAATCGCCCCCAATCCGTCAGCTTCACCCAACCTCTGCAGCCGCTCGGCCTCGCCCCGGAATCTTTATTATCGTGAGTTGTATGTGTGTGTTTGTTGTTTCTTGGAAAAATAACAAAAGTGCATTTTAAATTGCGTTTTATGAATTAGTGGTTTTAATTGTATCTCTCCGTTTAACCCTGAGATATTTCTATATCCGTTATGATAGAAATTTGGATTTAAATTACAAGTCACTTTCAAACCAGCCTCAGTGCATGGCCGGTGGTTGATATTTTTGTTGAATGGATTTGACCGAACACCCCTGAACGGATCTTTGCGTGGAGCAACCTCCCCAGTAAATGCCTTATTGGTTAATAAAAGATTTACGGAAAAAAAATCCCCAAATGATGGCTCATTAATACCCGGAGAAATCGTGCATTTAATCCGAGTGCTTTCAACTTCCCATCAATAGTATTAACTCCTGTAGATGCAGGGTCACATTTTGCAACATCTCCCTGCTCTACACTGTTTTTCTGTTTGTTTTGAAACACACACTTTTTACAGCCTTTCTATCTGCATAACGTTGCTTATGTGAAGCTTTGAACCAGACTTTGTCTGAACATTGTGAGAAGGACATGCCCGTGTGAAGAAAAAAAACACCCTGTATTGGGTGGCAGAACTACCAAGTTCTTTGGCGTACTCTCTGGCCAGACCTCACACACTGTGATCAGTTTTAGGTGAGAGTGCAATTGCCTTGAATAAAAACGCCTCGCGTTGGGACCCGTCCTCCCTCCTGGCTGCTTAGTAAGTGAGAGAGGTGGTTGGGGGGTGGGGGGGGGGGGGGGTTCTTTAAAGACTGGTTAGTTATCTCACGGGACTGGGCCAGTAATCACCAAAAAAAGTACCTGGATACTTTTTGATTAAACATTTTGATTTAAAATAGAGAAGTGAATACAGGGCAGTCTCGAAGACAAAGGCCCAGTATAAATGGGGAGAGATTGCCGTTTTATTGTTGCAGGTATTTGAGCTGCCCGGCGCCAGTGACACTATCTCGTCAACAGATATAGAGACTTAAGACAAAGGCAAATCGCACCTTGTTCGATACAGACCCAGATGACTATCTCTCCTTGGCACACTGACGGGGCTGAGATACGTGGTATCAATCCGGTTCAGTGCAACATACTTGTTTATTAACAGATCACAGATTCTAAATCCGGGGATGGGAATTTATTTATCCACAAATTGTATAATTTCCCTACATCCCAGAATTATAATAATACACGGGGAACAGCGCAGATAAACCTGACTAGGAAAATACTTTGGTCTTCTTGACATCGCCTCTGTATTCAGTTTCCTGATGTCTGACTGGGGAAAATCACGTTGAATATGAAACATTAAACTGATGGGTTTGCAAAAATATTGTACTTTATTAGAAGTGTTAATGAAGTTTGGGTTTTTAAATATTCAATCTTTCAGTCCAGGACGGTTGTCTGGAGAAGTGCAAACGCTCACATTTTCTAATTGAAAAAGGGCAGATGTGGGAATCTCGGGAAATAACAAAGATTAACAATTGTAAAACTTTCCTTTTTACGAAAATGGTAGATGACGTGTATGTGTGTTTTTCTCTCTATCGTTCTGCTCAGGTCAGTAAATTCTCGGGTCAATCGGATCTGAGACTTGGGGAGATGAGAAATAAAGGGCCAGGAGCCGGGGAGAGCCAAGACCAACCAAAGTGCTTCTCTCCCCCGCTTGCAATTCGCGGACACTCCGATCCCTATATTATTATATATGAAACGTAAAAAGTATTAATTAAAAGAACTCAGGCTTTCTACCCTACTAGAAATCGGCAGACAGTCGCGATAAACATGGTGAGCTTTGATTTCCATTTTTTCAGCGGCGAATATTCGGCGGGTAGGGGGCGGGGGGTGGTTGGGATTGGGGAGAGGAGGGGCGCTGTTAACATTTCTTTGGTTAATGCAAAGTGACAGGAGACGGTGCTTATTGTTGGACGTCAGCAGACTGGCGCCAAGCGCTCTCGACAAGCCGTGTCCGACTTAATCGGAGGAGATGGTTTCGAGGAACCTTACATTTCCCACCCCGTGAATCTGCTGTGTTGCTCCCCTCGAATTCTCACCTCTCCCCCTCGTTCAAATGTTCTCATGGGCTGTTTATTTAAGATTACGTTTTTACCATCGCAAACCCTGAACCCTAATAGACAAATACATGAGAAATAATCCCAATCCTATATAATTAAGATCTCGTGCTGTTTTTTCCCTCTATTGCTCTATCTACCCGCTCCCCTCACACACACACACACACACACACAGACTCCAAGTTACAGTTATGGGCTGTATAGATATATAGATATAGGCATTAAGATACAGAGTCAGATTCCCCATTTTACTGGCGCGTCCCGCGCGGCTTTTCCCACGACTCGCAAAGCGCTGAAGCGTTTTGGGCAACTTGCTGGCTGTAAAATTAAAAAGGGCAACGTCCTTATTTTCTTTGCCAGGAGCTGGTTCTACGGATCAGAGACATAGGACAACTCAGAGTAGAAGAGGCGAACACTAACCCCCTCCCCCACACCCCAAAAAGACCCTCACTGACCTGCTTTACAATTTAAGGTCGCGTTTTAGTTCCCAATAACTTAATTTCAAATCCTAATTACGCCACCTGGTGGGGCCCACCGCCATAAATATTGGACTTTTCCCCCCTCTTGAGCTGGTGAGTTTAGGAGCAAAGGGGGTAGTAGCTGTGTAAAGTGAGAAGAAATTAAAGTGGAAAATGTTTGGTTTTACAAACTTTAGACTTAAAAAAAAATGAGAATATGGGTACATTAAACTGACTCAATCTTTGATCTTAAAAATCGCCAGTTCCAGAAACAAATCAAAACTCAAATTTGTGTATTTTTTTTTACTTTGTTTGTAAGCTGTTTAACTTCTGTGCTCGGTATCTGGCTGTTTACACCAGTAAAAAGGTGAATAATTGTTAATAGGTGTTGCAGTATTCGAAGCAGAATTGCAGGACCCCATTGCCCGGCTCTACCCGTTCTTTACAATCCCCTACTGACAGTGAGGCAAGTACATAAAATATCATTCTAAATATCCAGCAGCATAACAATGCCTAAAATTATTAATTCAGCCGTTTAAAGTAAATGTATCCATTCTGGAGTAACACACAAAGTCTGGGAATGTCAAATCTATCCCGTTCGGGTCCCGTCCATTTTACCTTAATACAAATGCACATTTATCTGTATGTTGTTACCTGCCGTTTTTGGAGATTTTAGCGGCTCCAGGTGTTTGTGGTGCGCCGTGGAGTCTCTGTCCGGGGCCGGGCACTCTTAATCCGGGACGCGGGAAGGATGGAGACCGCGGGGGGAGGGAGAAGGACAGCGGGGAAATGCCTTTCTATCATTGGTTAATATTTAATTTTGTTGACATGTTTTCAAAGAGCGATCTTAGTGATGCTTACTGTAGGTTGGAGCTTCCGACACCTTTTCCCCCACCCCTCCTCTCTCTTAACTCATCCATCCTGGCTTGAGTTGTCAAAACCCCGCCTATCCAGGCACACAATTGGTCAGAATGCGTAAAATCACCAATCAACTGGGCGGCTCATTAGCAGGACGGAGCCGAAGGGAGATCATTGTAGGAAGGATCTGTGTGTGTGTGAGAGAGAGAGACTGACTCACACAGAGAGAGATTGCCGATCTGTACTTGTTCTTCGAGGAGATGGTGTAAGGAAGATCCGGCCAAGGCGACTCTTCCGACAGAAATCTTCCTTTTTTTCCCCCCCTTCTCTTTCCGGATGCACCGATGAGAGAACCAGTTTTAGCGGCGACTACCATGGCTTATCATCCGTTCCACGCTCACCGAGCCGCGGATTTCCCCATGAGCGCATTCCTGGCCGCTCAACCTTCCTTCTTCCCCGCGCTGGCGCTGCCGCCGAGCGGGGCGGCCGCTCTCTCGCTGCCCGGAGCTCTGGGCAAACCCTTGACGGACCCGAACATGGCCGAGGCCGGGATCCACGTCTCCGCTCTCGGGCACCAGGCGGCACACCTGCGGCCCCTCAAGAGCCTGGAACCGGAGGACGAGGTCGAGGACGATCCCAAAGTGAACCTGGAAGCGAAAGATCTATGGGACCAGTTTCACAAAGTCGGCACCGAAATGGTTATTACAAAGTCTGGGAGGTACGAATATCGGCGAGGACACGTCCCAGTTAATGCACCCGTCTTTCTCACATTCTTATCATTGCTTAACTTTTTCAACTCGCTTCTATCTTTTTTTTTGTTAAAAAAAATCAAAACTGCAATTAAGAATCAGTCATCTGTTAAATGAATTCTAGCGAATTTGCAAAGTCCTTAAGAGAAGCCAGTTGACAACGTGCCAAAGGCAGAATCGGATTTGCAGTGAAATGCGAGCGCTTTAATGTGCAGTGCCTTATTAAAGGGCTAAATAGCAACTGGTAAAGGTTGTTCTTTCTGCTGAGGCTTCTGATTCATGTCTGTATATTTTAAATCGCTATAAAAAGGGCGGACAAGCTATTTTGACTTCCTTCCCGTCGCTTTGCAATCAAAGCAGTTTAACATTAAATTTATTAATTTACATATAAGGGTTCATTGATTTTTGTAATGCAACTTTCGACAACTTTTGCTCTTCTTACAATATAATTTTAAAAAATTTGCAGCAAACTGCTGTGTGGTTTATGGAAGGAAACCCTATTTAGCTCCCGAGCGCTGTCTGTCCCATTACAGAAGTTGTGAGTGCGAAGCGATAAGTCTGTTGTTAATAATAACCTCTGATTGTAATCGGCCGGTGTCTCTCCGCGAGAAAGGGGTCGAAGCGATTGCAAAAGAAAAGGCAGCCAAATGCGACGGGATTGCACAATTAAAAAATAAAGGGCAAGCTTTGCATCAGCTGTCTGAAAAAAATCCCCCAGTTACCCATTTGCAAAGAATGAATCTGCCGTTTCCATCGCTGTCTTCATACACAATGCACACCGGGACAGCTGTGGTTTTGCTGATCTTTGATGTGAATTACTGGGGATAGAAAAACTATGAATAAAGTTAAAAATATGAGTTCCTTTTATTAAGAATTGAGGAATAAAATCAAACAGTTCTCAGTTTTAAAATAAAAGGCCTGTTCGAAAAAAATATTAAGTATAATGTATAATTAAGCTGGGCTCTGTTTAATAATAATATTGCAAGTTGAACGATCTGTATTATTTTTGAATATTTGCTCCTTATATGTTGAGCTGTATTTCTCACCACTTGTGTGTCCCCATATTACATTAAATGTGCTGCTTCGTGTGTTTAATTTCTCTTTTAGGAGAATGTTCCCACCGTTTAAAGTGCGGGTCAATGGTTTGGATAAAAAGGCGAAATATATTTTACTGATGGACATTGTGGCAGCTGATGACTGCCGGTACAAATTTCACAATTCGCGTTGGATGGTGGCCGGGAAAGCAGACCCGGAGATGCCGAAAAGGATGTACATTCACCCAGACAGCCCGGCAACCGGCGAACAGTGGATGGCGAAAGCAGTCACGTTTCACAAACTAAAACTCACCAACAACATATCCGACAAGCATGGATTCGTAAGTGTTGCTGTAGGTCGACTTATATATTTTCCATTTTGACTGTCGCTTTATAGTAAGTGTTGGGGTGAGATATCCAAAACGCACAGTTGGAACAACTGCCCTCTGCTTGGGATTGTTACATTTGTGGCTTGTCATTTTGCTAACTTGCTTGAATCTCCCCTGTATCGGTGACCGCATATACCGACTTGGCCCGTTTCTGTCTTTGACCCAAAAACTTTAAATACAAACTCTACCCAATGAGAGATTGGTTACAGCTTTGGGGGGGGGGGGGGGGATTGACTCGCAAACAGGCGAGCAGCTCTCTTGGAAAAGAAACAAAGTGAGTTCAGGGCTTCAGAAATACTAGGCCACTGTTAATCCAGAACCAGTGCCTAGACAGGGGCAGGAAGACTTATTTTAATTATCCCATATAAGATCGATACAATTCCATTGACAGAATGTTACAGAATATCTTAGGCCAAAATCCCTCCAAAACACTACAGTAACCTTGTTTTTAACTTTTGAATCAAATCGTTTAGGAGTAAATGGAACATAACAGGTCAAAATCCTGCTGAATTTTCAGAAAAAATCTGAAGGGGTTTGTCTTAATTCTGCTGGGGTTAGAAAGTATCTACCGCCTGTTATGGGAGGCGAGGGCCGTTTGAAACAATGAAACAGGACTGTCATATTTGTTAATAATCCATTACTCCCTGATTCAGGAGTAAGTATGAGCACAAATGGCTGAGAGACGTTCAGAAGAATCTGCTGTTGAGACTGGGCCGAGGTTAAGGACTTTGTAATTATGCCTTTAAATATTACTGTTTGTTTCGCCTTTGTTTTTTGCTGTACGCTAACTCGGGGTCAGGCTGAAGTGTATTAAGGATATGAGTTGTGAAAAGCAGGTCAGGCTTTGTGGCGTCAGGGAGGAGAGAGAGAGAGAGAGAGCAGAGAGTGCTCGCTAGGTAGAAACAGCTTGACTACTGAATGCGCGATCTCTTATCTCCAGCCAGTGGGTCTCCAAGAATCACTTCAGTGATGCTTTAGAGATGGACGGAGCCAATGGAAAACAATTTGTGACCATTTATTTGCGGGGGGGAGAATGAGTGTTTTTAATGCAGTGTCTGGGAAATTTGATTGAAGGTTGCAGGGACGGCACTGGAGGTAAAAGCAGCCATTATGAAGCGGAGCAGTGCAGAAAGCGCCCTGAAGCGCAGAGCATTCGACCTAGATCAGGAAGCGTGAAAAAATAATGCTCGCTTTTACCAGCAACATATTCAAAAATTAAAGTAAAAATCGAGACGGGGGGGGGGGGGGGGGTTGCAGTCAAAGCGTAGAATGTAAATCCACCAAGCGATAAGGTGAAAAATGTAAAAGATTCAATCGACTGCTTGCAATCTGTTTGTGATTGTATGGCAAACGCCATTGACATTATTAATAAATAATAGGAAATAATATTCATCATTTTGAAAGGTGTATCTGGGATATTTCTAGGCTGAAGATTCTTGTCTAATGTTAATGGATTTATATCTTGGAACGGTTCGGAGGGATTGTGAGAGCTCAGAGACTCACAGGCTGCTCTCGCTGATCCGGGCTTTGAGTGGCGGGGCTCTGGATGATTTGCACGCCTGAACGGGGAAGCACTGTAACATTTTATATTATATAAACCCAGGACAGAGTTCAGATGACACATCAATGCCCAGATCCAGTGTCTGTGTCTTTTATGTGTCAGACACAATGCGTCGGTTTCGCTTTCAGTGCCTGCCAGGACTGAGTTGTTTTTTTAAACCGAGGATATAATTTTTTCCCCCTCTACTCTTGAAAAACCTTTTCAAACGCATTCCCATCTACGGTCCTTTTCATAGGCGCGTTTTAATAATAAGCATAATTTCAAAAAGAATATAGCTGGGGAAGGGTGGGGGGAGGGGAGGGGAGGTTGAAGTCAAATGATAGCAGGAAATTGGTGACCTCAACATTCGATGACTGTAAGAGGTCAGGATCAAAGATTTCAAAAGCACACCCAGCCCAGAATAGGCAGTTTGGAATCGCCATTTATTTTTTTAATGTCCAAAAATAAAAATAAATAGAGCTGATTTTTTAATGCTTTTAATGTCAGTCAGCGTTTGAATTGTAAGACATAGATTATAATCGTGACCGAATGTATTGTATAATCTGATTAAGAATCTTATGCAATTGTTCGACAGTTTAAAGATCCTATTTATCTGCTCAGGTACACGCCGTGATTCCTATTTAATGCAGCATTTTATGCACTGATTGAAGGGACGGTACCAAGGTTTGCTCTTGACAAGCAGGAGGGGTTAAAGTTTCGAATTTTGTTTGTGTACTGAGTTTTCACTAGACTACATCAGGACAAGGTGAACCCCCCTTTCCCCTATCCCACTCCTGTGTGTGTGTGGGGGGGGGGGGAGAATCAACAGAAATGATCCGTTTTTTTTTGCCTGTTCTCTAGGTTTAGTGGCCCCAGACATTAAGAGGCAAACCGCGGGCTGCCCTTTAATGGAATTAACCTGAGTCTTGTTCTCTGTCGCTTTCTCAGACTATCCTGAATTCTATGCACAAATACCAGCCCAGATTCCACGTGGTCCGCGCCAACGATATTCTCAAACTGCCCTACAGCACTTTCCGAACTTACGTGTTCCCAGAGACAGAGTTCATCGCGGTCACAGCCTATCAGAACGATAAGGTGAGCCCGGCACGCTTCTGTCCCATTACCCCGGGGCCTGGAACTGGCGAGCGAACTGGACTGGTTCATGCAGTGGGGGAAATATTCAGAACCGACTCGACACGTTAATTTATTTTTAGTTAATTGATTCAAAATATTTTGAGACTATTTTGTCCGTTGCCCAACTTGATGTAGGAGGCTGGGGTATGACAGGCTTTTTTTAAATAAAGGTTTAATTTTGTCTTTTTAAATGTAACAACTGGTCGAACAGTTTCTTCTCCTGAAACTGCTGATGTTTGGGCTGAATTAAAAGGATTGTTTGACGGCGGCTTGGGATTGTTCGCAAATGAGTCCAAATCCAAAAGACAGAAAGACTTGAAGCCTCACATTCCTGGGAATTGCAACCTGTACCTTCAAGCGGAACTCAAACTTCGCTTGTTTTCAAAAGTAATAGAACCCTCAGAAAGTATGTTTATTATAACATATCATTTAGGGTAAATAGAATAATTTATATAAGGACAAGGGTTTGCACGGAAATAAAGACAGGAGTTTTGACTTTTTTTTCATTCAATAGTTGGTTAACTGATAAAATCTTAATTTGTGAACGACAGTATTTTACTCCGGGTGTGGAGATCGCGAGGAAATCCCCCCCAGGCCAGGCATGGCCTGTGTGAAAGTGGGAGGATCGTTCGGACAATCAGAGCGGTTAAAGTTTGGATACAAGGGGGGCATTGCACGTTGTGTAAAGGGTACGATACTGGGGCAGTATACAGATCGAGGCAGTTTCTATCGAGGTAACAGATTGTGGATGAGACCTTGGTGATTATTTAGCATTATGTAGCGCTCTGCGCTGCCCATACACCTCGCTCTTTCTCTCTCTCTCTCTCTCTCACTCCCTTCTCTCTTTTGCCTGACAGCGATATCTTGGTTCGAGAGGGTCTGTTGAATTTCGTGCAACACTTTATGACGAGAATTGCAATCGATTAATGTATAGTTATCACTGCAGACTGGCCTGATCGAAGCTGAACGTCGGCCCTGCTGTGTTGATCTTGCCTGATAATACCAAACTTGTTCGATCCATGATGTATCAACATTTAAAGATAAACTTACAGATACAGCCAGGAAGATATTGTGACCCAAGCTTCCCCTTTCCATACATTTCAATGAATATTGTTGCCCGACTACTTTAAAGAATGAGAAGTCGCACAACACCAGGTTATAGTCCAACAGTTTTATTTAAAATTACGAGCTTTCGGAGCGCTGCTCCTTCTTCAGGTACAAGTACTTTAAAGAAGGAATACACATTAGCAATGGGGCCATCTCCACCTGGCCAGTTCCTCAGAAATTGTAGAGGTTGTTGGGAAAAGTACACAGCTTTATCCCACTTAGAATTGTGAGACTTCAGGGGTTTAATTCTTCACTTCTCACGTGTTCTGTCCCTTTAAAAATATTAGCATATTTTTGCAATGCTTGGCTTATGAATAATGGATGCCGGCACAGCGAGCGAGGCACACTTGTCGCTTTGCTGATATCATATACACACACCATAATTTGTATGAAGTATTCATAACCCGATCACGTAAATACACTGTTAAAAACCTTTTAGGCTTGCTCCATAACCTTCTTGTTGGCAAGTGAGATTAAATATCTCAACGGTACACAGAGAAAAAAAAATCCTGATTTACCCAACAATGACTCCACGTATTAATGTTTGAACTTGTCCTGTTGGGACAGATCCGGCTCGGACAGTCGTTCTGCCCGTTTTCTCCACCTTTGTACCAGGAACGGGAAGGGCAGGCGGATTATCTCATATATTTTCATATCATAATATTCAAATCGGATTTTGGGCTGAGTTCATTAATAGAATGTACATCAAATTTCATTTATAATTCTGGCCTTGGATAATGACACAAAAACCCTCACACATACATGAAAGATTGCATTTATGTAGCGCCTTGCACGACCTCAGGACGTCCCAAAGCGCTTTACCGTCAATGCGGTACTTTTGAAGCGTAGTCACTGTGGTAATGTAGGAAACATTTTAAAAGGAAACTGTAGGCAGTCAATTTGAGCACAGCAAGCTCCCACAAACAGAGATAATTTGTTATTAGATGTTGACTGAGGGATAAATATTGGCCAGGACACATATAGGTAAAAGTATGCCATTCCATTGATATGTATAAGTCTTGCTCAGTCCCACACTTCTGATGCTGTTTAATTTTAATTCAATAGTCCCCAAATAACATTCCTGGGGACGACGGTTGTGTGCGCTCATCACTTTTGAGTTTTACTAACTGGATTTTTTTTAATTTATTTTGATTCGGCAGATAACGCAACTTAAAATTGACAACAACCCCTTTGCAAAAGGATTCAGGGATACTGGGAACGGGAGAAGAGAAAAAAGGTAAAAGGATGGAACCGAACCTATTGATTTATTATCACTCCGATATCAATAACTCACCTAGAGCATTTAGAAATCATTTCTTTAGGGTTTAGGCGGGAGAAAGATGGTTCTCTTCCTTTCCCCTCAGTGGTTTCCCACTCTCTGACAGTTCTCAATCTGAGTTGCGCCGGCAGGGATTGGCGTTAATGGAAGGCACACCGGTTTCTGCGCCGGGCGAGGGTCACGCCAGGCTGCTCGTCGGCACCTCCTGGCGGCCGGGAACGGAATGACACCACCGAGTGCTGGGAACCTTGTGTGAAAGAGGAAGGATCTCCGGGGGATCTGTTTTTTAAATGAACTTTGAATAGTTTTGATATTTTTAATTTTTTGGAGTTATATTTCAAAGACAGGAATTAAAAATTGTTACTTTTCAAACAATAATATTTAAGCCCGTTATCGGTCGCATTGTAACATTGTAAGAAACTTTATTTTTTTGATTTTTTTTCAGGAAGCAGCTCTCTCTGCCCTCCCTGCGCGTGTACGAAGATCAGTGTAAAGGTGATCGAGATGGTGGCGATTCTGACGCCTCCTCCAGCGACCAGCCGCCGGCCAGGGAGTCCCTGCGCTCGCCCTTGGCTGCAGACCCTGTTTCTCTGCAGTTCAGCCAAGCATCCAAAGGTAAAAGATAGGAAAGGCGGGGGTGGGGGCGGCGGGGAGGCAGCAGAGCCTCTGATCCGATCCAGAGATCAAGGGCGCGCGGTTTGTTGACCGCATGGCGTCCCCCGGCTTAACCACGGGGCGAGTGGCTTAACCTTTAAAGCCTGGTGTCATTATTTGCTCCAGTAAATTCTAATATAAATGGGTCCAGGAGACACCGACACACGGGCAAACATCAACTTTTTAAAGGGCTGAAGACTTTGTATTAATCATAATGAAGATAACACTAAATTAGAACATTGCCCTAAAACTCCATACAAACTCCATAAATCAATTAGATAAGTGTCTGTCTGGTACCTTGGGGAATGTACTGTGAGATATTCCATGACTAACTCTCCAACATTAAATATTATTCCCTGTTATGTTTTTTAATGTTGTGAAACAGGAGATCTTGTTGAAATAACATATACACTGGGAGAGACAAGGAGACAATATTTAATGGATTATGATGATTTAAAATATATATATTTCAACACCAGGGCCAATATAAGTAAGAGGGCGAAGTCCCGAGTGAGTAATGGGTCGTTTTTGCTAGGTGGAAATGACACAGAAATCCCTGAAGTGTAAAAGGCACAGAGTGTGTGTTTTATTTATATTGTAACACAAATGATCCATCCGTATGGGCTGTGAGTGTTTCTCAAACTGAAGTCTAGTGAACCGAGCGCTTCTGTCACTGGCTAGGATTCGATAGGTGTTGAACTCACTGCCAGTCCCGGGCTCTGAATCAGGTCTTTTGACACTTCGGCTGGGTGTCTATGGTATTAAATGTTGGTCCCAGTTTTGTGAAGCATCCCTTCTTTAGTAATGGTTTAGCCCACCTTATCAAATAGATATTTCTAAAATGTTAGTCTGCAAAGTGTTCTGAAAAAAAAGTTGTAACAAAACAACAGAAGCAAACACCACATGTAACCGGTTTGGGAAATCGATCCCGAGGTTTTTAGATTCAAATCGTTTCCCCCTGTGCAGTGTTGATTCAAAATTCATCTTCCTTCACCGATATTTCAGCCAATATTTTAATGTAAAGCAGAATATTATTTGTGTGTGTGATATTTGTATAAATCATACTGTGCAGCCATTGCTGACCTGGATACAGAAAATGAAAGCAAAGTCCAATTTAATATTTCCAAATAAGTCTCGCCTATAAAACTCGCCTCCGTTCCCAGTCTCTCTCTCTCTCTCTCTTGTCCGAGTAATCTATTTCAGAACAGGATCCCCCAATTCATCAAACACCGAAATAAAGACAGACATGGGGAAATTAGGAGACAATATGAAAACAAGCCCCGGGTTTCTTTTAACGCATATTATTTGTTGTTATTATATATTAAAATAATAAGTAACTTTAAGCCTAGAGGGATATCACAGGAACAAGCGAGGGCTTGGATCAGTTCATTTTGGTACTGGTTGTGCTGAATTGAGCATTTACTATATTTGTGTTTCTTGGGCGAGATATATGAAGTATTATAACACTTATTATATTGAAATATGCACCGACTCTCTCTAACCTGTATCTGTGGGTGACTGAATGCAATCGGAATCGGATTGTGTTAATCTCTCGGTTCTATTGATTTTTTTTTGAAAGGCGTTTAACATTTATATTTGATTTATCTTCCGGTCACTTCAGATGAGAAGTCGGGTGCGGACAGTGACCCGGAGCTGGAGGGGCAGGAGGAGCAGTCCGCCGCGGTGAGCGGCAGCCCCCGAGTGGCGGCGTCCGGAGCCGACACTCCACCGGCAGAGGAAGCGGCGGCAGAGTCGTCTCATCGGCCCAAGCAAGGATCTAACCCGGAGAGAAAGAAGGACTCGCTGGAAGCGCGCAGGGACAGCGACATCTGCTTTAGTCACAGGACCTCGGAGAGAGAGAAGGGCGAAGGGAGAAGGAAGGATGAAGCCAAGAAGGACGGTGAATGTTTGAATAAAGAGACCTACACTCCGCTTATGGTACAGACTGACGGCCCTCACCTAAACGCCGGACATTTGCAAAGCTTGGCCTTCTCGGGGTTGCACAGTCAGCAGTTTTTTAACCCTTTAAACGTCGGACAGCCTCTCTTTATCCACCCGGGTCAGTTTGCAGTCGCCCCGGGAGCTTTCTCGGCCATGGCCACCGGGATGGGACATTTATTGGCCTCAGTGTCCGGAGCCGGCAGCTTGGACAACGCGACCATCGCCTCGGCTCAGGCCTCAGCCGGCGCGGGTCCTCACTTCCCTTTCCACCTCTCTCAACACGTCCTGGCTTCTCAGGTAAGAAGTCTCGTTTGTATCAAAGCGGTGGGGGTTGCATTTAATTGACCACACTCAGCTCTCGAATCCCACTTTGCCAAAGGGGTTTCCCATTAAATATAAAAACGGTGGATCCGCGGGAGTTTTACAACAATTCATGGTCCATTCCCAGAGATTGAAATCCAACCATGATTTGGGGACTTGAACATTGAGCCATACAGACTTGCTTAAAGATTTATTTCAACTCTTGGTCCTTCCTGCTCATAGTTTCTCACCCCTTTTTCTCGATGTCTGACTTCAGTTTTGATGTTTTGGGAGAGCGACGAGACCCGGTCTGCGAAATCTACCGACTTCACTTTTCCAGCACATCGCATTCAGATTACAGGAGAGTGGGAAAAATAGAGAGAAATAGGCCGAGAGAGATGCAGAAAATGAGAGAAAGGACAGAGGGAGAGAAACAACAAGAGCAAGAGAGCAAAGGAGAAAGACGGGAGAAAAACAGCGAGAGGGAGAATAGAAAAAAGGGGAAGAAAAATCGAATAGTTAGAAAATAATGAGTAACAGGGAAAGGGAAGAGAGACATGTGAAAGCTGGAGATCGTTCATTCTGAGGGCCTTTCCCATCTGTATTTCCTACAGTTTGAAATTAGATTCGGCCATTTCTTTTAAGTTATTATTGCGGCTGCGGTCTCTTCTGTCTTGTCAGTCGAGAGAGAAGTCTATGAATTGCGGGTTAATAGTCCAACTTGGACCGATAAAAGGGAGAATAATTTAAGATGAGCCATTGGGTATGAGGCTAAATCAGTATTTATATCAGAACGAACAGTCAAGACACAGCGGGACCTGGATTCCAGTGTAACACCTGGAATAGTCATTCTAAATACTCCGATCAGGGTTCATCCAGATTCAATGATTTATTGTCAAAATAGCAGTCGTTCACCCCCCCGTTGAAGGGTATGGAGAAATTTACCTTTAACACCCCCACTTCTTAACGTGAAATGAATCAATTCGTGCTCCCAGTTCCATGTTGGGTGGGTAATAATCAATAATCCGCACTCAAAACATCTCTGAGCAAAAGCTGACGGCTGAAATATTGCCAAGTCCTGTCCAGTGAGTTTAGCTGGGATTTTCAATCAGTCTCCACAATCCAAGCCCATGTTTTGGAGAGATGGAGGGAAAGGCTGCTTTTGGTCGTTGTGTTGCAACGACAGAGCCAATCCCTTCTTCATCCAATTCAACATTTCGCTACACATAACGACCAGAGCAATTTCTCCCCTCTAGTTGAGTATTTCTGGAGGAACTACTAGATACCTTGCAGTGGGGAGTGTTTTAAGTGTTTTATGCTTTGAAGCAAAGCATTAAAATATTATATAATGTGTATGAATCTATATTGTCTACATAAATGTATATTTGTGTATATATTTTATGTATCTATTGACATAAGATTTATTCATTACAATATATAGAAAATATATCGGAGATGTATGTGTGTGTGGTATGAATATATTTTTTAAATGTCTTTATGTGTGGGGCTGATTAACCAACCCATCATTTGGTTATTTATACAACTTGTTTTGACAATGCTGTGATTCCGGCCGCTGGATACAACAGTATTGTAATGGTACATTGAGTTTGATTTAGTTGGCGATCAAGTCTTTTGACAAACAGATTCAATTGTGTTTGTTTAAACTGGATCCATAAAGATACCGGGGGTTGTTGTAAGTCTAGAAAAATAATTACATTTGGGATTTTTTTTCTTCCTTGTTTATTCATTTATCTTCACACTGACAGCGACAGCTCTCCATCCATTGAAGAGAGTCCTTAGTACATGCAGTTAATGCTCTTCCTTTCCAAGCACAGATCTCCAATCCATCTTTCCCATTCAATCCTGGCGTTTAGAATTCCTATTCCAATTATAAGTTTTATTGTCAAATTAATGAACTGTTTTATTGGCGTTGATCTGTATGTTTAAAAAGGTGACAGATCAGTACAAGGCGTGCCGTGCTGAGAATACGGTGTAATATATAGTATCAGCTGGAGCTTGGGAAATGGGGCAGGTCCCACTGCAGAGCCCTGCACCTGTGGGGTAATGGAAGAGGGTAGCTGTAGCTTCACAGAAACGGTCCATCCCTCTACTCATTAATGTGCAGCCGGGTGGGAGGTCAAAGTGCTGGTGTAGCTGTCGGGGTCTCTGGCAGCCTCCTGGGATCAAATCGGAGATTCAACTCTATACATTAAAAAAAATCCTATTTGCTTACCCTTAACCGTGTCCTTGAACCTATTTTTAGGAATATGGGAACAGGCGGAGGCCATTCAGCCCCTCGAGCCTGTTCCACCATTCAATTCGATCACGGCTGATTTGTATCTTAACTCCATCCACCCGCCTTGGTTCCGTAACTCTTAATACCCTTACCCAACAAAAATCTATCAATCGCAGCAATTGACCCCCAGCCTCAACAGCTTTTTGGGAGATAGAGTTCCAAATTTCCACTATCCTTTAATGCCGCTTTCTTGTTAATTTTCATTTATTCCAGTATCAGATCTGTGCACCAATTGATGGGGTTGTTTGCTTGGGATTTGCTCCGAGCGGTGCTCATGTCCTCTGTTTTTGCTCTCGCTCTTCACCATATGATGATACTCACCAGGTGTGTTTTTCCCTGTCTCCTTCTTGTTTTATAATACAGGGGATCCCAATGACCACCTTCGGAGGGCTCTTCCCTTACCCGTACACGTACATGGCCGCGGCCGCCGCAGCCGCCGCCTTGCCCAACAGCTCCGGAGCCCCATCCTCCCTCCACCGGCACCCGTTCCTGAGCGGCGGACGACCCCGACTTCGCTTCAACCCTTATCCAATCCCGGTCTCCATTCCGGCCAGCACCAACCTCCTCACCACGGCCATGCCCTCGGCTCTCGGGGGGTCCGACAGCAAACTGTGCAGCCGAGACTCCAGCCCCGTCTCCGTCAGCCTGGCTTCGGAACTCAACCACAAAAGCAACGGTGGCGGCAGCTTAAGGACTGGAAGCAGCTCGCTTTCCCCGAAACCGTCCGCCAAGGAGGCGATCAACGAACTGCAGAACATCCAGAGATTGGTCAGCGGCCTGGAGAGCAACCGGGAGACGTCTCCTCCGGCTAGGGACTCTCCTAAATGAACCCTATTGGACCCATTTGGGGGACATCGGGACTATGAGGACAGGCAGGGAACCTCACAGCGCAGATCCCTTCAGCATCCGACTGAGGGGAACGGTGGGGTCAGACGGAGCCCAGAGACCAGAGGCAGCGGCACCCAGACTGAGAACAGTGCAGACACCACAGGGGTGGGAGCAGGAGAGCGAACAGGACCCGCTGGTAACTGTGCTGCAACTTGGGGTAAAGGAACCACCACTTCGCTACAAAAAAAAACCGCATACGAGAAATGTACCTTCACACGAGAGAAAAAAAGGATCTTTGCTATTTATGTAATTAATTAGTAATTTTTGTGTAAATATGCTATGGATGGCAGAATATGCAAATCGGTATTAATTTATTCACCAGTTGTAAATTCGCGTGTACATATATTAGAGTTTAATTCCGTGCATTTTAATGTTTTTTTTCTGTTTCGTTTTACACACAAACATCACAATATATTGTAAATGAAATATATAGCGCATTGGGAAAGTGTGTGTGAGAGAGAATGAATGAGTTTCTAATAGTGTTTTATTATAGAGGTCTATCCCGCCTGCTTTAGTGAAAACGGTTTTAAAACGTGCCATCCATTACATCAATGCTATTCCAGTGTTACCTGTTTAAAACAATAACTGCGTTATGTACTGTACAATACTACAGATTTAAAGGAAATTAAAAAATAAAAGGTTTGTGAGATCCTGTGCTAGCGGGGTATATAACCAACGCCGCTTTGCCACCTCAGGTTGGTTCACCTCCCGGTGCGGATTCGCAGTGGATTGGATTTCTCACCGGGCTCTCTGCGAAGCGGCTTAAAATAAAAAGACAAAAAAAATGTATCTCAAATTGTGTTGGTTATTCGGGTAATCTATCAGCAATTTAAAAAAAATTGAGTTCTCTCACAACTTTCAATAAACATTTTGAAGTGAACCTTTTGCTGGTGATCCGAGTATTTAGTTGAAAGTGTGTGTGTTTGTGTGTCTGTAGGTGTGTATTGGTATGAAAGCATTAGCCTGTGTGTGACCAGATGTGTGTATTTGTATGTAAGCATTTGCCTGTGTTTGACTTTGCAAAATACCTCATTTAAAATTGCACGCATAGTTATTAAGGGATACGCCACATTAAAGGACAATATGCTCAACACTAGCAGTCGATGCTGATATGAAATCAAGATTAACTGAATCAAAGGACTGATTATTGAGTTCTCTGTGGTGGGGTGAAGGAGAGGTATGTGGGAATTCCTTGTTTTCCATCAGTACTCGGGTACTGGATTCTATACTCTATATGTGCAATACTCTTTCCGCTCCTGTACCATACAGTGCGATCCTATCCTCCCTCAGAATTAAACTAATTGTCACAAATATTTTGCGCATTTTTCCCTGGAAAGGTATGTTTTGCTATGTCATCGAGCACTGGCTTTAATCCGACTGGGTTCAACTTTAGAATTTATCTTGTGCTTGGGGTCATTTTTTGCCTGGATCAGGGGTTGACTTTCACAGACTCGAATGGTTCGACTTGTTGGGTTATGTTGCAATTGGATTTCCCACTGACGTTACACCCGTACCGAACGTGTGTATTGTTTTTACATTACAGCCTCTTAAAACGCAGAATGCACCGTCTGAATCTTAACAAGACACACGTCGATCTGTTCTTAACACAAACACACACCATATATATATATATATGGGAACGGTTCACTGGTGTTTTGTTGCAATTCATTAGTGCATCTCTTACAATAATACAGTGAGAGCTGCACACATCTCGGCGGCTGTGAGAGCTCCGCGCATTTGGTCTGGGATCTAATCTCAGTATTTAAAAAAGAATTTGAAAGGACAGCACTGATGGGTCTTATAGTTCAGGTAGATAGACAGGCGCCTCATTTTACTCACCTAGATTTGGGGAGGAGACACTGCACTGCGTCACATGATATTATCAAAGGATTTTAGTTTTTAGACTGTGCGATGTCACAATGCTTCCCGTTGTATACGAATTAATACATGTGATCATCTGGAACAGTACGGCCGAGGAAATGGGTTCAATGAAGTGATCGATATAAGGGAAATATGTCAAAATTCTCAACCATTTCTTAGAAGTTGCAAAATGATTTTTAAAAATCAGTTAGGTATCTATAGGGGAACATGAGGTAACTATAGGGGAACATGACTCGTTCTCCTGTGGTGAGCTTTACTGTGCACCGATTCAAAACAGAAAATAGGAAATCCATTTTATTGAATTCTTGTTTTTAATTAAATTGGGGAGGCTGAGCTGCAAAAGAGTTTTAAAACCTGCAGGATAGTTGAACCCTTGCCCTGCGTGTGCCGAGACCTATTGCCGTGTGACAGTTCTGGAGAGAAGATTCTCGGGAAGAACGAAAAAATGGGAGTAAGGAGGAAAATTGTTGTTATCACAGAAAGGTTGGGGGAGGAACCGAATCCTCACAGGATCAAGTATGTAAATTCGTTATGAGATAGCGTTGCAGTCATTGGATCAAATCCAATTCACGTAAAGATAGCCACAGAAACACACAGACAGACACACAGATACCGACTCACAGGTACACTCTCAAAGATATCTAGCCACAGAGACACGCTGAGATATACACGGATAACCTCATACACAGATACAGATATACACGCATGTACAGATACACTCACACAAGACAGCCACAGATGAACACTCACACACAGAAACTCACACCCACTCACAGATACACACTCACACACACAGACACAAGCTGAGATATCCACAGTTGGACTGCTCTCACAGATATAAACTCACAGATGCACATTGAGATATGCACAAATGTATTAGCCTAACATCTTTTACATTTGCCCAGCCCGATTATTTGAACAGTTCGTTCTCCCAGTCTCCAGAATGAATCCTTCTCCCCAGTGGCTTGATACGGGATACACTATTTCCCGAACTCAGAGAAGTCTATGTCTGATAAATTTAAATCGTTCCGCTGATTTATCGAGCGGGTCCTGTCAGGCAAGCCTGTGCTTGGTAGATTTTTTAAATTTTGCGAAACTGTCCAAAAGGTTTGTTTGAGAAGTGATCCTGAGGATTTCCCCCTCCTCCTGGGTAAGCGGATACCGGTTTATTTACAGTCTCATGTACTCCAAGCCAAGAAATTAAAAAGAAAAATCACTTTGATGTCTGGATTGATGGGAGGTCGTGCTTAAGTACTTTAAATTCAACCTGGCGGCTTTAAGTTCAGGCCATTAATGTATGAAATAAACAGCCTTTTCCTCGCCAATTACCGATTGCTCCGCACCGGCAGAATTTACGAGGTTTGGTGTCAGCAGTTGATGGCTTCATTTTCAGAGAGAATTCCCTGCAGAGAATTGGCGCAGCTTGGGCGCCACCTCCCGGACTGATGCGGCATTGCGGGGGGGGGGGGGGGGGCGCCTTGCCAAGTTTAACAACCAGCACAGTTGCTTTGAGACTGTAAGAACCACAGCCTTTGTAACAGTTTCTGCTGTAACTTCAAAGTGCACTTCAATTCGTTTCATCAAACGCCGAATTAACTCTTACAAAGTTGCGCTAAAGAGCAATTCTCAGAACTTTATAAACATTGAATGTTAAGACTTAACAAGAGGCGATGTTGCAACGTTTGATGACGGCCTTTAGTTTTTAATTAATTAAACGTTAAGAAGTGAAATATTTCCCCATATTCTGCACAAGTTATGACAGTTCCCGAATTCCCTTTTTAATTTGACCCCGTCCTCTTGAAAGTCAGTATTTGTTTTTTTGCTTCTCCACTCACTGATTTATCGCCGATCTTTAACTGCAGAATTCTCAGTAAATATTTAGCCTGTTCGCTCTCTATGGGCACATCTCCGGCATTTTAATCGCTCTACTGATCGCCCCTAAAGTCTGGGTTTAACTCCTTCCCGTTTGCTCTCCTCTGTGGCTGGGGTTGGCTGAAAGCTGCGGGCTGCCCCGCAGGATACCGGGTCTCCCGCATTGGCGTCTCCACCTGACTGAGGGAAATCCGGATTATAAGCAAAGATATTTATGTTCTAGAGACGAAAAATCGGACACAGATACAGCTGCCCTCAGTGCGTGCAATCTTCGTGTGGATCATCATTCCCACATCGGGTCTATGATAAAGGTCACATCCGCAACATTTCTGAAGTAATTAAAATGTTTTTTTCACATTATATTTTACACGTGTGATATAAATAGACAATATGTTGCCAAGGGCAACAGTGAGGGATTGAGTCTGACTAATCTCTTTGCTCCTGTCCTCAACTTCCACTGTGGCCAACCTCACTTCGACAGAGAGGCTTCCAGCTGAGCTGCATTGGCTCGACATTGGATAGGCCAGCTGAGCACTGACGCACAACCGATCAGAATGGACCCGCGAGAGAGAATTATAGAGACTGAGAGAGAGACTGAGAGAGCGGGAGAGAGAGGGAGAGAGAGACGGGGAGAGGGAGAGAGAGACTGAGCGAGAGACTGAGCGAGAGAGAGACTGAGAGAGGGAGAGAGAGACGGGGAGAGGGAGAGAGAGACTGAGAGAGAGGGAGAGAGAGAGAGAGACTGAGAGACTGAGAGAGAGAACGAGACAGAGAGAGCGAGAGAGAGACTGAGAGAGAGGGAGAGAGAGAGAGACTGAGAGACTGAGAAAGAGACTGAGAGACTGAGAGAGAGAACGAGACTGAGAGAGAGCGAGAGAGAGACTGAGAGAGAGGGAGAGAGAGAGAGAAGGAAGAGAGGGAAAGAGACTGAGAGAGAGGGAGAGAGACTGAGCGAGAGAGAGAGACTGAGCGAGAGAGAGACTGAGAGAGAGGGAGAGAGACTGAGAGAGAGAGAGAGAGACTGAGAGAGAGACTGAGTGAGCGAGAGAGAGACTGAGAGCAGCTGAGAGAGAGACTGAGAGAGAGCGAGAGAGAGAGAGACTTAGGGAAAGACTGAGAGAGAGCCTGAGAGAGAGAGAGAGAGAGCGAGAGAGAGACTGAGTGAGAGAGAGAGCGAGAGAGAGAGAGCGAGAGAGACAGCGAGAGAGGGAGACAGCGAGAGAGAGAGAGAGAGAGAGACTGACTGACTGAGAGAGAGAGAGCGAGAGAGAGACAGAGAGAGAGTGAGAGAGAGACTGGGAGAGAGAGAGAGCCAGAGAGAGACTGAGAGAGAGAGAGACTGAGAGAGAGCGAGAGACTGAGAGAGAGCGAGAGACTGAGAGCGAGAGAGCGAGAGAGAGAGAGAGAGTGAGAGAGAGACTGGGAGAGAGAGAGCCAGAGAGAGACTGAGAGAGAGAGAGACTGAGAGAGAGCGAGAGACTGAGAGCGAGAGAGCGAGAGAGAGAGAGCGAGAGAGCGAGAGCGAGAGCAAGAGTGAGAGAGCGAGAGAGTGAGAGCGAGAGAGAGAGAGAGAGAGACTGAGAGAGAGAGAGAGAGAGAGAGAGTGAGACTGAGAGAGAGAGCGAGAGAGAGAGAGTGAGACTGAGAGAGAGTGAGAGAGAGAGAGAGACTGAGAGAGAGAGACTGAGTGAGAGAGAGAGTGAGACTGAGTGAGAGAGAGAGAGAGAGACTGAGTGAGAGAGAGAGAGAGAGACTGAGTGAGAGAGTGAGAGAGAGAAACTGAGAGAGCGAGAGAGTGAGACTGAGAGAGAGACTGAGTGAGAGAGAGAACAAGAGAGAGAGCAAGAGAGACTGAGAGAGGGAGAGACTGAGAGAGAGAGAGAGTGAGAGAAGAGAGACTGAGAGAGAGAAAGACTGAGAGAGACCGAGAGCGAGAGAGACTGAGGGAGAGAGAGACAGAGAGCGAGAGAGAGACAGAGAGAGTGAGACTAAGAGAGAGAGAGAGACAGAGCGAGAGAGAAAATGAGACTGAGAGAGAGACAGAGAGAGAGAGACAGAGAGACTGAGAGAGAGAGAGAGAGAAAGCAGAGACTGAGAGAAAGACAGAGACTGAGAATTACATAGGATATACGGCACAGAAACAGGCCATTCAGCCCAACTAGTCCATGCTGGCATTTATGCTCCACTCAAGCCTCCTCCCATCTTTCCTCATCTATCAGCATAACCCTCTATTCCCTTCTCCCTCACATGGTTATCTAGCCTCCCCTTAAATGCATCTATACTATTCGCTTCAACCACTCCCAATGGTAGCGAGTTCCACATTCTCACCACTCTCTGGGTTAAAAAGTTTCTTCTGAATTCCCTATTTGATTTCTTGGTGACTATCTTATATTGATGGCCTCTAGTTTTGCTCTTCCCCACAAGTGGAAACACTCTCCCTGTGTCTACTCTTTCAAAACGTTTCATAATTTTAAAGACCTCATTTAGATCACCACTCAGCCTTCTCTTTTCATGTTTGACAAATTTATTAGAGTTTTTTGAGGATGTAACTAGCAGGGTAGATAAAGGGGCACCAGTGGATGTAGTATATTTGGATTTCCAAAAGGCATTTGATAAGATGCCACATAAAAGGTTATTACACAAGACTAGGGCTCATGGGGTTGGGGGTAATATAGTAGCATGGAGAGAAGATTGGTTAACAGACAGAAAACAGAGAGTAGGGATAAACAGATCTTTTTCAGGTTGGCAGGCTGTAACTAGCGGGGTGCCGCAAGGATCAGGGTTGGGGCCTCAGCTATTTACAATCTATATTAATGACCTAGATGAAGGGACCGAGTGTAAAATATCCAAGTTTGCTGATGATACAAAGCTGTGAGGAGAACACAAAGAGTCTGCAAAGGGATATAGATAGACTAAGTGAGTGGGCAGTAAGGTGGCAGATGGAGTATAATGTAGGGTAATGTGAGGTTATTCACTTTGGTAGGAAGAATAGAAAAACAGAATATTTTTTAAATGGTGAGAAACTTTCAAATGTTGGTGTTCAGAAACACAGAAAGCTAGCATGCAGGTACAGCAAGCAAAAAGGAAGGCAAATGGCATGTTAGCCTTTATTGCAAGGGGTTGGAGTATAAGAGTAAGAAAGTCTTGCTACAATTGTACAGGGCCTTGGTGAGACCACACCTGTGTGCACAGTTTTGGTCTCCTTATCTAAGGAAGGATATACTTGTCTTGGAGGCGGTGCAACAAAGGTTCACTAGATTGATTCCTGGGATGAGAGGACTGTCCTATGATGAGAGATTGTGTAGAATAGGCCTATACTCTCTGGAGTTTAAAAGAATGAGAGGTGATCTCATTGACAAACATACAAGATTCTGAAGGCGATTGACAGGGTAGATGCTGAGAGGTTGTTTCCCCTGGCTGGAGTGTCTAGAACTAGGGGGCATAGTCTCAGGATAGGGGTCGGCTATTCAAGACTGAGATGAGGAGGAATTTCTTCATTCAGAGGGTTGTGAATCTTTGGAATTCTCTGCCCCAGAGGGCTGTGAATGCTGAGTCTTTGAGTATATTCAAGGCTGAGATAGATAGATTTTTGGACTCTAGGGGAATCAAGGGATATAGAGATCGGGCGGGAAAGTGGAGTTGAGGTGGATGATCAGCCATGATCTTATTGAATGGCGGAGCAGGCTCGAGGGACCATATGGCCTACTCCTGCTCTTATTTCTTATGTTCTTATGTTCTTTTCAAGAGAAAAGAGACCCAGCCTATTCATCCTTTCCTGATATGTATACCCTCGCATTTCTGGCATCATCCTTGCAAATATTTTTTGCACTCTCTCCAGTGCCTCTAAATCCTTTTTATAATATGGCAACCAGATCTGTACGCAGTACTCCAAGTGTGGTCTAACCAAGGTTCGATACAGGTTTAGCGTAACTTCACTACTTTTCAATTCAATCCCTCTAGAAATAAACCCTAGTGCTTGGTTGTACTTTTTTATGGTCTTGCTAACCTGTGTCGCTACTTTCAGTGATTTGTGTATTTGTACTCCGAGATCCCTTTGCTCTTCTACCCTCTTAGATTTGTATTTTTCAAGTAATATGTGACCTCCGTATTTTTCTTACCAAAATGTAATACTTCACATTTATCTGTGTTGAATTTAATTTGCCAATTATAATACCATTCTGCAAGTTTATTAATGTCTTCCTGTAATTTGTTGCAGTCCTTCTCAGTATTGGCTACCTCCCCACCCCCATCACCCCCAATTTGGTGTCATCTGCACATTTAGAAATTGTGTTTTTGATTCCAAAGTCTAACTTGTTAATATAAATTGTGAACAACAGTGGTCCCAGCACTGATCCTTGTGGAACAGCACTTCCCACCCTCTGCCACTGTGAATAGCTACCCTTTACCCTTACTCTCTGCTTTCTGTCTTGAAGCCAGCTAGCTATCCATTCTGCTACTTGTCCCCTGACTCTGCATCCTCTGACCTTAAATTTACTACATTACCCTTGTCTACTCTCTCTGTTGCCACTTCAGAAAATTCAACGAGGTTGGTCAAGCATGGCTTTCCCTTTTGAAATCCATGCTGACTATTTATTATTATATTTTTGGTTTCCAGATGTTCTTCTATTTTCTCCTTTAGTAGGGATTCCATTATTTTTCCTACTACCGATGTTAAGCTGACTGGTCTATAGTTCCCTGGACACGTTCTATCTCCCTTCTTAAATTTAGGTATTGCGTTAGCTATCCGCCAGTCCTCTGGCACTACACCTAGAACAAGGTGTAGTGCCAGAGGACTGGCGGATAGCTAACGTAATATTAGAATTATAGAGACTGAGAGAGATTGAGAATGAAAGACAGAGACTGAGAGACAGCGATAGAGAGAATTGTAGAGACAGAGACTGAGACTGAGTGATTGACAGCGACTGGGAGAGAGCTACAAATAGAGACAGATAAAGAGAGAGAGACTGAAAAAGAGAATTATAGTGACAGAGAGAGACAGTCAGAGAGATGGATAGAGAGATAGAATTAGAGAGAGTGAGAGAGACAGCAACAGGAAGGGAGCGAGTGTCAGAGCGGGCAGTTATAGAGCGACACAGCAGCCAGAGAGCGGTAGAGTGAGAAAAAAAGACAGAATACACAGAAGCAACATTGTGCCCGTGTTTTTTTTCTCCGAGTTCAGGTCCACAATAAATTCGGTGATGAGATTCCGACCGGCTCGTCTAAATCTTCGCTCCTGGGATATTTATATACAAAGGAACTGCCTTTATTATCCAATCGGAAGGATGGCAGGATAAGAATGAGCCGGTGAAATCGACCTGACACGTTAACTCTGCTTCTCTCTCTCCGCAGATGTTGCCTGATTTGCCGAGTGTTTCCAGCATTTCCTGTTTTTATTAAAGATAAATGGAAATGTTTAAAAAAAATAGGGATAGGGGGTCGGATGTTAGAAACCCCGACAAAACCTCATAAACAGACACAGATACACACACTCAGATACACAAGCAGTCAATGCTTCACATACAACGAATTACTCTGGAGTGCAGTGACAATTGCAAATGTAGGTAAAGGTACAGCAGCAAATTGTCACACAGCAGGATCCCAAAGGACAATAGCGAAATACTGCGGATGCTGGAAATCCGAAATAACAACAGAAAACGCTGGAAAAACTCAGCAGGCCAGGCAGCATCCGTGGAGAGAGAAAGGTCCTTCGACCTGAAACGTTAACTCTCTTTCTCTCTCCACGGATGCTGCCTGGCCTGCTGAGTGTTTCCAGGATCCCAGAGGAGCTGGCTTCACTCGCAGTATCCTGTCTCAACCAACAGCCCACTGCTGAAACGCTTACCCTTTGCTTTTGCCTCCTCGGTCTCTGCAACCTCCTCCAGCCTCGTGCACTCTTTGGTCCTTTGACTCTGGCACCTGACCATTTGTGGCCGGGAGTTTCACCCACTTCAGCCCTCCTCTCTGGAACTGCCGCGTAATCCCCCCATTTCTCTGTCCATCTTTAATACCCCTCTCAAAAGTCATCTTTCAATTACCCCTCCTGATCTCTCCCTCCAGGATTCAGCACCATTCCAGTACCTATTCCTGTCTCCTTCCTCTTCCTCTCCGTAAAGTGCCTTCGGACATTTTTTTATGTAAAAGGCACAATATAAATGTTATGTTTTGTCCAATCTGCTGGTTCAAAAACATGTCGTAGATTATCAACATAACCAGAACTGATGATCTGGTCATTATCACCTTGCTGTTTGTGGGAGCTTGCTGTGCGCAAATTGGCTGCCGCGTTTCCTACATTACAACAGTGACTACACTTCAAAAGTACTTCACTGCAAAGTACTTTGGGACGTCCTGAGGTCGTGAAAGGCGTTATAGAAATGCAAGTCTTTCTTTTTTTTCAGTATCTTAGATGTAGTATTAGACTGTGTGGCGATGAATGAAATGCATTGGTGTGTAACTGTGTGATGTATATTGGCATGGCAGTGTATGCAGGAAAGAGTGTGGCAGTGTTTCAGTATGTGGAAATGTTAAAAGTCTATCAGAGAGTGTATGCATGTGAGGGTGTTCGGCTTCTGTTATATATAGGTATCAGTGAGGTGAGTATGCATCTGTTAATGTGTCTGGGTGTGGTTTGAGTGTGTGATAGACAGTGTGTATTAATACATGCACTGATACATTATTTCAGGGGGGAGATTTCCAAACGTTGCTCTTTTAATTGATTTCACGACAGAGCTACGGGTTTAGTGTGGGAGGGATGCAGTAGAGTTGGGCAGGTATCACTCAGAAATCCATGGATCACCTAAATCAAAATTGAGAGGTCGCACAACACCAGGTTATAGTCCAACAGTTTTATTTGAAATCACAAGCTTTCGGAGCTATCGATTGCTCCTTCCTCAGGTGAAGTAAATTAGATACAGAATCGCCAAAGCATATATAGATAGAGAACAAAGCATGTGTACCTTACAATTGCAGACCACTAAATTAAATCATCCTGACTATCTGCCGAGGTGTGATAAAGTTAATCAAGTCAGCCAGGAAGGTACCACATCAAAGACATAGCAAGATACAACTGAGACAATGAGGTGTAGTCGCAGGGGTTCTAACGTGTCAAAAGCTGCCGTCTGTATGTAAAACGAAAAGCTTTAAAATTTTTACTTTTTTACTGGGAAAATTTTTACTTTTTTACTGGGAATCACATCTGTGAACAAGCCAACGACGACTCGAGTCCGGATCACGTCATGTATCGTGACATAAACCCAAGATCCCAGTTGAGACCGTCTTCATGAGTGCGGAACTTGGCTATCAGTTTCTGCTCGATGATTTTGCATTGTCGTGTGTTGTCGGTGTCGATATGCGCGATCTTCTTGGCGATTCTCTCCACTTTGAGCCGGCAGTTTGTGGTGTCGATAGTGGTCATGATGCGGAGATGCCGGTGTGTCGGAGTCCGGCATCTCCGCATCATCACCTAAATCACACGGTGGGCAGGCTCTCCGGAGGAGCAGGAGACCGAGAAACTCAATTTTGTGATGGTGTGTGGAAAGTCTCTGGAAACTGCGTATACAGCTAGAAATAATAGAGGGAGAGAAGAGAAAGTGAGGAGACAGCCAGAGAAGCGGAAACAAGGGCAAGAGAGAAAAAGAAAAAAGGAACCTTAGCACGAAAGAGAAAGTAAATTCAGGCATTGTCAGGCTTGCGTCCGTGTGTTAGAGTCTATGTGAGTGTGCATGTGTTAGAATATGAGTGTGACTTCATGTGACATTGAGAGTTTGTGCATATTTCATAATTAGTTTATGTGAGTGTATATTAGAGTGCTAGAATGAGTTAGTAAGTGTAGACTGAGAGTTTGTGTGCGTACAAATGGATTTCCGAGATAGAGAATTGGCAGTGTTCCTGTGAGTGCGTTAGTGCAGAGTGTGTATCAATCTGTCAGTGTATTATTGTGCGCTCGAAGGTGAACCGTGTGAAGGTGTGTGCTAGTGAAGCTGGTATATGTTGTGTAAGGTGTAAGGGAGTCTATACTAGTGCAGACAGTGTGCGAGAGGATGTCTGTGAGCACGTTTGTGCAAACAGTGCGTGTGGGTGTGTATGGGTACGAATTAGTACTGACAATGTGTGTTTGTGCTTGTTAATGTGAGTCAGAAGTATCGGCTGCGTGTCTCAGTGGATGTGCAAATAGGTCAGTGTGTGAATAGTGCACTAGTGCATTGCATGTGTGCACATAAATAGTGCAATATGTCAATGTGTAAATAGCCTGTGACTGGTGAGACAATGTGTGACTGTGCAAACAGTGCACAGTGTATGTAAACATGTTAAAGATGCATTGTGCCTATGTAAGTAATAGAGAAAGTATGTGAGTGTAAATATTGGACACCGTGTGTATATAAGGCAGTGTCTGAGTATATAAAATGTGTAAATAATAGGCAGTGATTGTGTAAATAATGCAGATATTGTGTATATGAAAATAGTCAACAGTGTCTGAGTGTGGGAATAGTGCAGGCAGTGAGTGCGGAAATAGTGCAGGCAGTGAGTGTGGAAATAGAGCAGGCAGTGAGTGCGGAAATAGTGCAGGCAGTGAGTGCGGAAATAGTGCAGGCAGTGAGTGTGGAAATAGAGCAGGCAGTGAGTGCGGAAATAGTGCAGGTAGTGAGTGCGGAAATAGTGCAGGCAGTGAGTGCGGAAATAGTGCAGGCAGTGAGTGTGGAAATAGTGCAGACAGTGAGTGTGGAAATAGTGCAGGCAGTGAGTGTGGGAATAGTCCAGGCAGTGAGTGTGGAAATAGTGCAGGCAGTGAGTGTGGGAACAGTGCAGGCAGTGAGTGTGGAAATAGTGCAGGCAGTGAGTGCGGAAATAGTGCAGGCAGTGAGTGCGGAAATAGTGCAGGCAGTGAGTGTGGGAATAGTGCAGGCAGTGAGTGTGGAAATAGTGCAGGCAGTGAGTGTGGAAATAGTACAGACAGTGAGTGCGGAAATAGTGCAGGCAGTGAGTGTGGAAATAGAGCAGGCAGTGAGTGTGGAAATAGTGCAGACAGTGAGTGTGGAAATAGTGCAGGCAGTGAGTGTGGGAATAGTGCAGGCAGTGAGTGTGGGAATAGTGCAGGCAGTGAGTGTGGAAATAGTGCAGGCAGTGAGTGTGGAAATAGTGCAGGCAGTGAGTGTGGGAATAGTCCAGGCAGTGAGTGTGGAAATAGTGCAGGCAGTGAGTGTGGGAACAGTGCAGGCAGTGAGTGTGGAAATAGTGCAGGCAGTGAGTGCGGAAATAGTGCAGGCAGTGAGTGCGGAAATAGTGCAGGCAGTGAGTGTGGGAATAGTGCAGGCAGTGAGTGTGGAAATAGTGCAGGCAGTGAGTGTGGAAATAGTACAGACAGTGAGTGCGGAAATAGTGCAGGCAGTGAGTGTGGAAATAGAGCAGGCAGTGAGTGTGGAAATAGTGCAGACAGTGAGTGTGGAAATAGTGCAGGCAGTGAGTGTGGGAATAGTGCAGGCAGTGAGTGTGGGAATAGTGCAGGCAGTGAGTGTGGAAATAGTGCAGGCAGTGAGTGTGGAAATAGTGCAGGCAGTGAGTGTGGAAATAGTGCAGGCAGTGAGTGTGGAAATAGTGCAGTGAGTGTGGAAATAGTGCAGGCAGTGAGTGCGGGAATAGTGCAGGCAGTGAGTGTGGAAATAGTGCAGGCAGTGAGTGTGTAAATAATGCAGATTTGTGTATATGAAAATAGTCAACAGTGTCTGAGTGTGGGAATAGTGCAGACAGTGAGAGTGGAAATAGTGCAGGCAGTGAGTGTGGAAATAGTGCAAACAGTGAGTGTGGAAATAGTGCAGGCAGTGAGTGTGGAAATAGTGCAAACAGTGAGTGTGGAAATAGTGCAGGCAGTGAGTGTGGAAATAGTGCAGACAGTGAGTGTGGAAATAGTGCAGGCAGTGAGTGTGGGAATAGTGCAGGCAGTGAGTGTGGGAATAGTGCAGGCAGTGAGTGTGGAAATAGTGCAGGCAGTGAGTGTGGAAATAGTGCAGGCAGTGAGTGTGGAAATAGTGCAGGCAGTGAGTGTGGAAATAGTGCAGTGAGTGTGGAAATAGTGCAGGCAGTGAGTGCGGGAATAGTGCAGGCAGTGAGTGTGGAAATAGTGCAGGCAGTGAGTGTGTAAATAATGCAGATTTGTGTATATGAAAATAGTCAACAGTGTCTGAGTGTGGGAATAGTGCAGACAGTGAGAGTGGAAATAGTGCAGGCAGTGAGTGTGGAAATAGTGCAAACAGTGAGTGTGGAAATAGTGCAGGCAGTGAGTGTGGAAATAGTGCAAACAGTGAGTGTGGAAATAGTGCAGGCAGTGAGTGTGGAAATAGTGCAGGCAGTGAGTGTGGAAATAGTGCAGGCAGTGAGTGTGGAAATAGTGCAGGCAGTGAGTGTGGAAATAGTGCAGGCAGTGAGTGTGGAAATAGTGCAGACAGTGAGTGTGGAAATAGTGCAGGCAGTGAGTGTGGAAATAGTGCAAACAGTGAGTGTGGGAATAGTGCAGACAGTGAGTGTGGAAATAGTGCAGGCAGTGAGTGTGGAAATAGTGGAGGCAGTGAGTGTGGAAATAGTGCAGCGAGTGTGGAAATAGTACAGGCAGTGAGTGTGGAAATAGTGCAGTGAGTGTGGAAATAGTACAGGCAGTGAGTGTGGAAATAGTGCAGGCAGTGAGTGTGGGAATAGTGCAGGCAGTGAGTGTGGAAATAGTACAGGCAGTGAGTGTGGGAATAGTGCAGGCAGTGAGTGTGGAAATAGTGCAGGCAGTGAGTGTGGAAATAGTGCAGTGAGTGTGGAAATAGTACAGGCAGTGAGTGTGGAAATAGTGCAGGCAGTGAGTGTGGGAATAGTGCAGGCAGTGAGTGTGGAAATAGTACAGGCAGTGAGTGTGGGAATAGTGCAGGCAGTGAGTGTGGAAATAGTGCAGTGAGTGTGGAAATAGTGCAGGCAGTGAGTGCGGAAATAGTACAGGCAGTGAGTGTGGAAATAGTGCAGGCAGTGAGTGCGGGAATAGTGCAGGCAGTGAGTGTGGAAATAGTGCAGTGAGTGTGGAAATAGTGCAGGCAGTGAGTGCGGAAATAGTACAGGCAGTGAGTGTGGAAATAGTGCAGTGAGTGTGGAAATAGTGCAGGCAGTGAGTGTGGAAATAGTGCAGTGAGTGTGGGAATAGTGCAGGCAGTGAGTGTGGAAATAGTGCAGGCAGTGAGTGTGGAAATAGTGCAGTGAGTGTGGGAATAGTGCAGTCCATGCAAGCGGTGTCAATTGTGTGCGAGTGTGCAAGCAGTGCACCTGTTGACACCAATCTTTGGTTCCAGTATTATCCAGGTAGATCCCAATGGGCTTTTTATTGTCAGCAGACAGGGACTGATTCTCCTATCGGATGGAGATTTCTCAGGTCTGAACTGGCTGAAATTCGGTTGGATTTGGGGGCGGGGCGCAATGTCCCCACGGGTCGGACTCCCAATCAGACCCTTGCCTCAGAGGAACTCCCATCTTGGGCTGGGAATTGAGCGAAGTTTGGACGACGAGACCTGCCGGCGGCAGACAGCCCTTTTGTCCAGGACCCCCACCCCCTACACCTGACGCCTGGCTGCCGGACTCTCGGCCCGTGGACAATAGCAAAGCTTCTGCCCCCGGAGAGCGTGGCTTCCTAATTGGAGGCGCTTTCAGGCTCCCACACATCCCGCACCGTCTATTGGCCATTGTTACCTCCCATTATCGGCTGGCGGGAGCTCAAACCAATCACCTTCAATCACAGATCAATGGGCTGGAAATAGTTATTGAGACCAGGTCCACACAAACTCCAATTAAACCACAAGTGTCCATTTTTATGTTATTATTAATAATAAGAGAGGGGTGGTTGTAGGGGAGGGGCTGATAATGAGGTAGAACAAGGGATTATTTTTTTTTAAAATACTGTTTAGTGGTGTCAGCCTTGGCTCCGTGGGCAGCACTCTCACCTCTGAGTCAGCAGGCTGTGGGTTCAAGCCCTCGTGCTACCCTGTCAGATGTGCCATCTTTCAGATGGCACGTTAAACAGAGGCACCTTCTGCCCTCTCTGATGGATGTAAAAAATCCCACAACACTATTTGAGGAAGAGCAGGCAAGTTCTCCCAGTGTCCTGGCTAACATTTATCCCTCAACCACAAAACAGGATATCTGGTCATTAATCTCATTGCTGTTTGTGGGATCTTGCTGTGTGAAAATTGGCACCTGCATGTCCCTACATTACATCAGTGACTACACTTCAAAAGTACTTAACATTCTAAAAGATGCTATATAAGTGAAAGATCTTTCTAACTGATCTTTTTTATATTCCAAAAATGGACACTGTAGAGCAGGGAGGAGTTAAGCACTGATGGCCTCTGCATTTGGAGTTCAGCAAATCGTGTTTAAATTAATTGGACTCCGTTAGGAGTGTGTGATCTTCCCCGCCTCATTTTCCTCTACTCCCTGAGCCCAGAAGATGCTTTGCACTCAAGTCTTGTAGGAGGATAATCTGCTCCATAATGTATAATTGGGGGAGGAATCCTTCCCCAACCCCACATCATTAGGACTGATTTCCATTGATGCTCAGTCCTCTCAGTTTGGGCGCATGCATGTTGTGCAGCACCGGGTCTGGGCCCAGATCAAAATCTATCGATACTTGTCGCTTTTTCCACTTATACTTTCTCATGTGTATTATTGCATGAAAATGAACTGGATGATGTATCAGGACTGGGCTATGAGGCTATTCCTCATTAGTAGAATCAACACAGCTTGATTTCCGACTATGCCTCCACTACATATACTGACTCTAACAAAAGCAAATGTTTATCTGCATACAGAATTATTATATTTATTAAAATACTACTAATTTGTCTGCAGTGTTGTCTATGGTCAGTTGATGACTGTGAGGATGTCTTTTTACATGCAAGATGGTGATAGAGTTGGGAGAGAAACTTCAGAAACAGAGCTACCTGGTGGCCAGAGCCTGTACTACATCATGACAGTTGACATAGCAAAATTGAATGGGAAATATCAATAAAACAATTACAATGGGAAATGTTGACAGAAAAAACATGACCAAAAACCATGGCAACAGAAAATAAGCTCTGTGGACAGGAAGTGTGCACCATATGAAAGATTTTAAATAAATTATAGATGTGGAAATATGTTACATGCATTTTTATAAGTACTATCAAATTTCCGATGAAGTTGCTCATGGGTAGTCCATAATTGCAGCTTCTGGTGTTTACCACTGTCCCGCTCCGAGGTCCTGGATATACACTCACCCTCTGATACTGCCACTCATGGACCTCCCACTGCCATGCTTTGAAGTGGAGCCCAGCACTTAACTATGCCACTACATAAACTTGAGCTCATCCAAGACTATGCTGCCCGTGTCCTAACGCGCACCAAGTCCTGTTCACCCATCACCCCTGTGCTCGCTGACATACATTGGCTCCCGGTCCGGCAACACCTCAATTTTAAAATTCTTATCCTTGTTTTCAAATCCCTTCATGGCCTCACCCCTCCCTATCTTTGTCCTCCAGAACCTAAAAATCTCTGAGATATCTGTGCTCCTCCAATTCTGGCCTGTTGTGCATCCCCAATTTTAATCGCTCCACCATTGGCGGCTGTGCCTTCAGCTGCCCAGGCCCTAAGCTCTAGAATTCTCTCCCTAAACCTCTCTGTCTCTCTACCTCTCCCTCCTCCTTTAAGATGCTCCTTAAAACCTACCTCTTTAACTAAGCTTTTGGTCATCTGTCCTAATATCTCCTTATGTGGCTCGGTGTCAAATTTTGTTTGATCACCGCTCCTATGAAGTGCCTTTGGGACATTTTACTACATTAAAAGCATTATATAAATGCAAGTTATTGTTGTTGTTGTTGCCACTTCATTCTCACATACTGCATTACTGGTCCCCAAACAGTTTATAGTTTCTCGGGTATCTGTGGTGTAGCGGAGACTGCTGGCATAAATTAACTGAAGGGAAAATAATACATTTTTAATTAATTACATAGAATGGGAGAGCAGGTGATGTGTTACTGCTGCAATATGTGGGAGCTGGTGGACACCATTGATGTTCACGGTGAACACATTTGCAGTAAGTGTTGGCTGCTCGAGGAACTCCGGCTCCGTGTTGATGAGCTGGAGTCCGAGCTTCAAACACTGCGACACATCAGGGAGGGGGAGAGTTACCTGGACTCCGTGTTTCAGGAGGTAGTCACACCAATTAGAGTAACTAATTCAGAAGTAGCCCGTGGTCAGGGACAGGAAGGTGTGACTACGAGTGAGGCAGGTACAGGGATCCAGGAGGTAGTGTTGGAGGAGCCGCAGCCCTTGCTCTTGTCCAACAGGTTCGAGGCTCTTACTCCCTGTGTGGATAGGAGCGGGGACTGCAGGGAGGATGAGCAACCTGGCCACAGCACCGTGGTAAGGGGGGCCATTCAAGTGGGGGGAGTAAAAAGAAATGTTGTAGTGGTAGGGGATAGTATCATTAGGGGGATAGATAGGGTTCTTTGCAGCCAAGAGCGAGAGTCCCGAAGGCTGTGTTGCCTGCCCGGTGCCAGGGTTAAGGACATCTCCTCTGGGCTGGAGAGAAACTTGGAGTAGGAGGGGGAGGATCCAGTTGTCGTGGTCCATGTTGGTACCAATGACATAGATAGGACAAGGAAAGAGGTTCTGCTGAGGGAGTTTGAGCAGCTAGGGGCCAAATTAAAAAGCAGAACCTCGAGGGTAATAATCTCTGGATTACTACCTGAGCCACGAGCAAATTTGGCTAGGGTAAATAAAATCAGGGAGTTGAATGCGTGGCTCAAAGACTGGTGTGGGAAAAATGGGTTTTGCTTCTTGGGACACTGGCACCAGTACTGGGGCAGGAGAGAGCTGTTCCGTTGGGACGGACTTCACTTGGCCAGTGCTGGGACTAGTGTCCTGGCGAATCGAATAACTAGGGCTGTGGAGAGGGCTTTAAACTAATTAGTGGGGGGGAGGTTTCAAGAGAGCAAAAAATAAAAATGACAACAGAGAGGGTCATAGACATAGGTAGCAGTAGGGGAATCACAAATCAGAGCGTGGCAGGAAGGGACAGAGTGTGTGGAGTAAAAGGTAAAGTGGTAAAAAGTGAAAAAGCAGGAACTAAGTGCCACAAAGCATATTTGAAAGTTCTCTATCTGAATGCACGTAGCATTCGTAACAAAATAGACGAGTTAATGGCACAAATAACTACATATGGTTATGATATTGTGGCCATTACAGAAACATGGCTGCAGGGTGACAATGCCTGGGAATTAAACATACCAGGTTATTTAATGATCAGGAAGGACAGGCAGGAAGGAAGGGGAGGTGGGGTGGCTATGTTAATAAAGGAAGGAATCACTGTAATACAGAGTAATGATATTGGGTCAAAAAATCATGATAATTAAACAGTTTGGGTGGAGATAAGGAATAATAAGGGGAAAAAAACACTAGTGGGCGTAGTCTATAGGCCTCCGAACAGTTGCAACTCTGTTGGACGAGTATCAATCAGGAAATAGTTGAGGCATGTAATAAGGGAACATCTATAATTATGGGGGATTTTAACTATCATATTAATTGGACAAATCAAATGGGGCAGGGCTGCCTTGAGGATGAGTTCATTGAGTGTATTAGGGATGGGTTTCTTGAGCAGTATGTAACTGAACCGACCAGGGGGCAAGCAACCTTAGATCTGGTCCTGTGTAACGAGACAGGATTAATTAAAAATGTCCTAGTAAAGGATCCCCTTGGAATGAGTGACCATAACATGGTTGAATTCCATATTCAATTAGAGGGTGAGAAGGTTGGATCTCAAACAAGCGTGCTAAGCTTGAATAAAGGAGACTATGAAGGTATGCGAGCAGAATTGAGTAGAGTGGATTGGGAAAATAGATTAAAGGGTAAGACGACACATGGTGTACATTCAAGGAGTTATTTTACAACTTCCAAAAAAAATATATTCCACTGAAAAGAAAAGGGTGTAAAAGAAAGGACAGTCATCCGTGGCTAAGTAAAGAAATTAAGGATAGTATTCGACTAAAAACAAGGGCATATAAGGTAGCGAAATCTAGTGGGAGGACAGAGGATTGGGAAAACTTTAAAAGGCAGCAAAAAATAACAAAAAATTGATTAAGAAAGGGAAGATAGATTATGAAAGTAAATTAGCAAAAAATATAAAAACAGATAGTAAGAGTTTTTATAGTTATATAAAAAGAAAAAGGGTGGCTAAAGTAAATGTTGGTCCCTTAGAGGATGAGACCGGGAAATTAATGGTGGGAAATATGGAGATGGCAAAAACACTGAATGAATATTTTGTATCAGTCTTTACAGTAGAGGACACTAAGAATATCCCAACACTGGACAAACAGGGGGCTATAGGGGGAGAGGAGCTAAACACGATCAAAATCACTAAGGAAGTGGTACTCGGTAAAATAATGGGACTCAAGGCGGATAAATCACCTGGACCTGATGGCTTACATCCTAGAGTCTTGAAGGAAGTGGCGGTAGGGATTGTAGATGCATTGGTAATAATTTTTCAAAACTCCCTGGATTCCGCTAAGGTCCCGGCAGACTGGAAAACTGCCAATGTAACACCCTTATTTAAAAAGGGCAGTAGACAGAAGGCTGGTAACTATAGACCGGTTAGCCTAACATCTGTGGTAGGTAAAATTTTGGAGTCCATTATTAAGGAAACAGTAACAGGACATTTGGATAATCATAATTTAATAGGACAAAGTCAGCATGGTTTTACGAAGGGGAAGTCATGTTTGACAAATTTGCTGGAGTTCTTTGAGGAAGTAACATATAGAGTGGATAAAGGGGAACCAGTGGACGTAGTGTATTTAGACTTCCAAAAGGCATTTGACAAGGTGCCACACAAAAGATTATTGCTTAAGGTAAAAAATCACGGGATTGGGGGTAATATTCTGACATGGATAGAGGATTGGCTATCTAACAGAAAGCAAAGAGTTGGGATAAATGGTTCATTCTCAGACTGGCAATCAGTAACTAGTGGTGTTCCACAGGGGTCAGTGCTGGGTCCCCAACTCTTTACAATCTATATTAACGATTTGGAGGAAGGGACCAAGTGTAACATATCAAAATTTGCAGATGATACTAAGATGGGAGGGAAAGTAGTGAGTGAGGAGGACATAAAGTGTGAGGTGATGCACTTTGGCAGGAAAAATCCTAGAGCAATTTATTATCTTAATGGCAAGAAACTGGAGAGTACTGAAGTGCAAAGGGATCTGGGGGTCCTGGTGCACGAAACTCAAAAGGTTAGTATGCAGGTGCAGCAAGTGATTAAGAAGGCAAATGGAATGTTGGCTTTCATTGCTAGGGGGATAGAATATAAAAATAGGGAGGTATTGCTTCAGTTGTACAAGGTATTGGTGAGACCGCACCTCGAATACTGCATACAGTTTTGGTGTCCTTACTTAAGGAAAGACATCCTTGCTCTCGAGGCAGTGCAAAAAAGGTTCACTCGGTTAATCCCGGGGATGAGGGGGTGGTCATATGAGGAGAGGTTGTGTAGATTGGGACTCTACTCATTGGAGTTCAGAAGAATGAGAGGAGATCTTATTGAAACATATAAGATTGTGAAGGGGTTGGATCGGGTGGATGCGGGGAGGATGTTCCCGATGACGGGTGAGACTAGAACTAGGGGACATAGTCTTAGAATAAGGGGCTGCTCTTTCAAAACTGAGATGAGGAGGAACTACTTCACTCAGAGGGTGGTAGGTCCATGGAATATGCTGCCCCAAAAAGCTGTAGAAGCTACTTCATTAAATTTAAAACAGAAATAGACAGTTTCCTAGAAGTAAAGGGCATTAAGGGTTACGGGGAGCGGGCAGGAATTTGGACATGAGTCTAGGTTCGGATCGGTCATGGCCCTATGGGTAGTGGAGCGGGCCCAGGGACCGTGTAGCCTGATTCTGCTCCTATTTCGTGTGTGCAATTCTGTTAGATGCAGGAGATGGTTCTGTGATAGTAGATAGTAGATTGGCGGTTAGGATCAGATCAGCCATGATCTTATTGAATGGCGGAGCAGGCTCGAGGGGCCGATTGGCCTACTCCTGCTCCTATTTCTTATGTTCTTATGTTCTTATCTGTCATGGCTGCTTTCTGATTTTTGGTTTTGAAATCTGATTGGCTGCTGTTAGACTAATGAGAAAGGAAACAAGGATCCTATGATCCTAAATCATCCCCTCAATCATGCAGATGTAAACCTTATTATTGGAATATTTTGTTGCAGCTGAAAATATTCATCCTTTCAACAAACCCACAGCACCTCTCCAGAAGAGAGATGTTAAATTACCCAACACTGGTGGTCTGTTTCTCTTGCCCTTCAATTGTGGTTTTCACAGAGTGAAGACGAACTTACATTATTTCAACAAAGCCTCAGAACTAAAAAAACAAAATTACAAAACCTCTAGCTCATGGAACAGAAGGCAACAGCATCAATAGATAGAACATGCTGAATCTTTGGGTTGTATTTGCTGAATATCGGCACAGAAACACAGAGCTGTCAAATCTCATTTATTCTCAGTGAGACTTACTCGTTTCCCACTGTTCCACTCACTAAAACATACAAACACAACTCTATTCCATTCACTGTATTTGCAGTCTGTTACACTAATAGTCCTATTCTTATGAATAGACTTTCAATCAATGGTCGTATTCATTTTCAGTAAGTCTGTTTCAATGAGTTCACCGTCTGCCTCAATGTTTATTCTTGAAAAAATCTCCATGCATGAACTTGACAAAAATGACACTGTCTATAGTTCATACCTCTTCACTATCTTTTAATATCAGGGATGGTACTCTGATATAGAAGTGTCATCCCTGGCTCAGTGGTAGAACTCATGCCTCTGAGTCAGAGGTCATGGGTGAAGCTCCAGGCTGGAGACCTGAGCACATAATCTAGACTGACACTTCTGTGCAGTACTGAGGGAGTGCTGCACTGTTGGAGGTGCCGTCTTTCAAATGAGATGTTAAACCCTGAGGCCCCATTTGCCTTCTCAGGTGGATGTAAAAGATCCCACAGAACTATTCAAAGAACAGGGGAGTTCTGCTGGTGTCTTGGACAATATTTAGCGCTCAATCGACAGCACGAAAAACAGCTCATCTGCTTATCTATTTCACTGTTCTGTGCAAAAATTGGCAGCCACAGTAGCCCATATTACAGCAGTGACAGCACTTGGAAATAATCAATTGGTTGTAAAGAGCCTTGGGATGTCCTGAGGATGTGAAAGGTGCTATATAAATGCAAGTGCTTTCTTTCACTATGTACCACTCATGCTCACACAGAAGAGGTGAGTCTTCAATTCAATCCCTGGTCTGTGCCGAGTTATCCAATCTCAGCTGGCCCTGCAGAAAGGTCGCTGCAATCAGCCTCAGTATTCCTGGGGTAGAAAAGGAAAAAATGGCCAGCGTTCCCAATCTTGATCACCTGGTCATCTGGTGAACTTAGCTTGTGTGGACATCAGGTGAGGACAGGAATTGGCTCAGCTTTCATGGTAGAATAGCCAACGACACTCACCATCCAGGTTCATGCATGAAGAATAGCCACTTGGGTAAGGTACTAGAGGGCAGCTCCACCAATACAGACAAACCCCAACATAAGTCACTGCCTTCAGTAAAGGTAAAAGAACTAGACAGAATATCAGAAGAAATGACTTTCTAGCATTACCAAGCAGATGGAATGACAGAGAGAATAATGGATAAATGGGATTGGCTGAAAGACAGGAAACTGATAGAGCAATTAGATGAGATCATAATGTACAATTGAGCGATATATAAACAATCACTGAATCTCAAGATTAGTATAAAGCCTTAAAATCACTCCAATAATATCTTACATTTATATTGTGCCTTTAATATAATGAAATGTTCCAAGGAGAAACAAATGGCAAGTGGTAGTGAAAGAGTCAGGAGAGGTAAACTCATGGCCACAAAGAGGTTTTTAATGTCAGAGAGGGAAGCAGCAAGGCAGAGAAGTTTAAGGAGAGAGTGAGGATGACTGCAATGATGGAGCAGAGGGCAGGGCAAATAGGAGTCCACGGTATCTGCTTTCTAAAAATAGTAATGAAGTGGTTTTATTCAGAGTTGGAGTTTTTGCCAACAGAAGCTACACTATAATGGGAACTGCTATGTAAACTTGTCATGCTGTAATTACACTCTCCTGCCAGATGTGACACTGTACTGCTCAATTTTACATCTCCCAGATCTACAGTCTGTACAACAGAGCAACTCCAATGCTCCAATTAACTCTACATCTCTGCTTTCCAAATTGCCGTAAATATTGTTACTTAACTGTAAATAATATAAAATGTAAGTATTCTGTAAAAAAAAATGGACATAATGTATGACTGTAATATGATGTCTAAATTAAGTCTGTGCACCCTGGCTGGATTATTCCCCACCTTCTAACCCTGATTCACCTCAAAACTACACTTGGTCTTGACTCTCCGTGTGCAATGTCACGGGAAATTGACTGGTATAAAATATATATGGTGATTGTTATTGTATATATAATATATGTTGCTTCTTATTCTATGTATAAACTACAGAAGTTCTGTTATTCCATATATAATGTACAGTGGCTTTCTTATCTATAAATATTATATATGGTAGAAAGGACTGGAGGTGATGTTATTGTATGAATGCTAAATGCATTTGTGCCAAATTCTTCTCTCCACTATTTTAACTGAGCTATTAAAGTGTTTAAAGTGAATGGATTGAGTGTATGATACCAGAACTGAGAGGTTTTACCAATTAGGAAAGATTGAACAGGCTGGGGCTCTTTTCTCTAGAAAAGAGAAGACTGAGGGGTGACCTGATAGAGGTCTTTAAAATTATGAAAGGGTTTGATAGGGTAGACATAGAGAAAATGTGGGCGAGACCAGATCTAGGGGCCACCAACATAAGATAGTCACTAATAAATCCAATAGGGAATTCAGGAGAAACTTCTTTACCCAGAGAGTGGTGAGAATGTGGAACTCGCTGCCACAAGGAGTAGTTGAGGCGAATAGCACAGATGCATTTAAGGGGAAGCTAGATAAACACATAAGGGAGAAAGGAATAGAAGGTTATGTTGATGGGGTTAGATGAAGCGGGGTGGAAGGAGGCTCGTGTGGAGCATAAATACCATCATAGACCTGTTGGGCCGAATGGCCTGTTTCTGTGCTGTAAATACTTTGTGATTAAGGTCTCCATTAAAATAGCAGAGAGAGAAATTTGGTACTAGTATGTTAAACATCTATATGATAGCATTGCTGATATTGATTTCTACCCTATAGAATGGTTTTCATTATATTATAATATAAATTGTCTGTATATGATACAGAGATGCTGTTATTCTATGGATACTGTTTCTGCATATAATATATAGTGATTCATATTCAGTACATAATATAAAATGGGTCTGTTAAGTTGTATATAATGATGATTTTTATTCTAATGGAATAGTTCTTCCTTTGCTCTACGTAACAAATATAGTTGCTTGTACCAGTTTAAAATATAGTTCAGTTTAAAATACTAATTATTTTAAATTGCTAATGAATATGTCAATGGAAATAGTAGAATTTTCTGTTTCTTTAATGAGCTAATAGTGGAGGTGGCCAACTCTCTTTATCTGTCAGCATGTAAATGGAGCAAAATTGAAAATGTACTTTATTGTATTCTATATAGCATCAGCCTCGACACAGTAGTACCTCTCACGTCTCCGAGTAAGAAGGTCATGGGGTCATGTCACACTCCAGAGACTTGAGCATACAATCTAGGCTGAGACCTCAATGCAGTACTGAGGGAAGTGCTGTATGGTCGGAGGTGCCATCTTTCAGATCAGACATTAAACTGAGACCCTGTCTGCCAGCTCTGGTGGATGTAAAAGATGGCAGTACTTAAAGCAGAGCAGGGGCGTTCTCCCCAATGTCCAGGCCAACATTTATCCCTCAACCAACACCACTAAAACAGATTTTCTAGTCATTTATCTCATTCTGTTTGTGGGACCTTGCTGTGTACAAAGTGTCTGCAGTGTGTCCCTACATTACAACAGTGACTACACTTCAAAAGTAATTAATTGGATGTGAAATGCTTTGGGATGTTTTCAGGATGTGAAAGATGCTATATTAATGCATTGTCTTTCTTTCTTATACAATGGCTCTCTGCATATGTTATAATTGAATGTGGTGGGAAGTTATTCTGAAGTGTAATATCATTATGCATTGTTTGTTTGTCTACAAAAGCATCTGCAAGCCTCCAAAAGCAATCTTGTATATGCTGATTGTATAGCATGTGTCATTATTCATTCTTGGCAGGAAAGAAATGTTTGAGAGTTCCTAGGATGGTTGGATCTGACACCTCAATCGGCAAAATCTGCAATGTGTTTCGGTATAGCAGTTCAGTGGGAATTCTAGGATTTAATCAGAGAGGAGAACTCCATAATGCAAGGCTAACTTTAAGTACATCTCAATTCAATTTCAATCAACGCGCGGACTGAAAGAAAATGAATGATAGTCATAGTTTGCTAATCCAAAGAGACTGTTATTATCTTAAGACATGTATAAAAAATAGATAATTAACCCATTATTATATTTATATTTAATATTTGCATTGTATGATATTTGCTGAATTCTTTAGTGCTTCATAGTCCATTAAATTAGAAATAAATGTTGCAGATACCTAAGACTGTATAAACTCGGTGGGTGTTTAATATTCCACCATTTCTGAAAAAGTGTGCAGTGCAGTGAAAAACTGCATTTAATCCAGCAAACAGATCACGATAAGTAGCTGTTAATCCTCAGGGTCATGCAATACACAGGTACTGTCATGCCATATATAGTGCCTTACCCTGTACAATACAGTGATTGTTCTCCAGGTATAGCACTTTACCCTGTGTGATACAATGATTGTTATTCCAAATATTATGCCTCTCTCGTGTGGGTATGAAGAATATATTACAGGTACAAAAATCACAACAGATCTCTAGACTAGTGAAATTTACCCAGGTGAAATTACAGGACTATAAACTGCATGTTCTGACAAAGAATACATAATAATTACATAACAAAATGTTAAGTGCACCTGCTCTGTATTTTACAGAATCGTACTCTAATTAATAAATCCTGTAGTAATATGCTTACCGGTAAACAGATACAAAATAGATAAAGTACACCACTTGAGAAATGTAAGCTGGCTGAAAGGGTGATGGAGGCAGATTCAATAGTAATTATCAAAAAGGAATTGGATATATACTTGAAAAGGAAAAAAAAATTCAGGGATATGGGGAAGAGTGTTGGAGTGGGTCTAATTGGAGAGCTCTTTCAAAGAGCCGGCACGGACATGATGGGCCGAATGGCCTCCTTCTGTGCTGTATGATTCTATTCTATCTATAAAGATATCGAATCAGCTCCTGGGTTAACCAGACAATCGCCTAATGTGGGATAACACACACTGACTAAGAGTTTCCTTGTATATTACTGGGTTCATCAACATGTGAAAACAGCTTTGGAGGAGTGGGTACAGAAACTGCATAACAGGTAATCCTGGTCTGTTGTAACTGAACAGACTGTGCAGGATTTGAACACAAAATGAAACCCAGAAACTGAGAAAGGCTGCCATTTACTGTCTGGTGACTAATCAGATGTTATCCTTACTGCAAGTTATCCTTGTTGCTGTGACATTGGGCTGTGTTCCCAGACATGTGTCCCAAGTGGGGACAAACAACTGAAGGTTTGTAGCCACAGTGACGCCATGTCACCCGGGATTAGTGTTGGTGTATGACATTCTCCCTCTTATAGAATAAATAACATTAAGTACTGAACTCTCAGCCTCTTGGCAACAGCAGTATATTAACAATCACTGGCATGAAATCAATAACAGAAGTTAAGTATTTACACACTCAGACTAATAGTGTTAACATTTATATACTGCTCCCTCCTTACCAAAAAAAGGAGCTTTTCAGGTCCTATATCCTCGCGGACATTTCGCTCTCTGTCACTACAAACTGCTGCAAAATGGAAGGAGCCAGCTCTCGGGTTACTTTCTCTGATGGGGGAAGAACCAAAATCTCAATGTTTGCACAACCCACAGAGAGCCCCTTGGAAATATTATCACCTGGTTAATACTTACACTCATCCACAGATCACCTTCTCCCTTTCCACTCACACTAGTCAGGAGATCACACTCCCCCAATCACAATAATCAGGAGATCACCCTCATCCACTCACACTAGTCAGAAGATCACCCTCTCCTCACTCACATTAGTCAGGAGATCACACTCCCCACCACTCCCAGTAGCCTGGAGATTACCCCCACTCACGCTAGTCTAGAGATCAGTGGAAACAATTTCTCCTTATTTACTCTATTAAAACTATTCATGATTTTGAGCACCTCTATTACATCTCCCCTTAACCTTCTCTGCTCTTAGGAGAACAACACCAGCTTCTCCAGTCTCTCCACATAACTGAAGTCCCGCATCCCTGGTACCATTCTAGTAAATCTCCTCAGAACCCTCTCCAAGGCCTTGACATATTTATGTATATATCTACATATGGTATGTAAGTATATGTGTGTTTCCACTGAGGAGGAGGTATAGGATCTACTGAAGCATGTGGAGCCAATTGGAAAAACCCCATCAACAGCTCCATCTTTCGCTTTCCACAGGGCAGCTTCACCTGGAAGGATGGACTCAGCATTGAGCTGGTGAAGGAGTTCTCTCATTTTGGAAAGATTTTCTCAGCTTGTGGGTCCATGTGGGGCTTTGGCTGCTCCCGTCCAAAGTGGTTCCCTTACTTTGCCTCTGTCCCCGCAGACATAGGGTAGGTTTTGTGACTGGTGAGATCATTCCCAGTGGCAGGTGTGGGCATGCGGGGATCGGGAAATTGGGCGTCCATAGTGCCCATCCCTGCCGGAAATCCGCTCCCAATTTTCCGATCAGGTTTTATGCCCTGTGTATTCTGCATACAAATGAGGGGTATTTGGTATCCCGTAGTGGTTCCCCAATCATCAGGCAGAAGTACCACACTCTGCCTAAAGACATTAAAGTTAAACTGCATGTGGGGTGCAGCTGTTAAAGGGATGCAGGATTTTTTTAGTTAGGGTTTTTTAAAATTGGTTTTTACTTTGCAGTTGGATCAGAAGGTGAAGGAAGTGTTTGTGTTACTAGACAAGAAGCCCAGTCATTGTTTCCAATATCACACACAAGGAAAGTATTTGCAAGAGATTAACAACATATGAAGATGCGGAGAAGAAGACAGGATCTGTAAAGTGGCCCCCATAATAACAGCTTTCAGTCCACGACAGAGAGCAGCAAGGCAAATAACTGCAAGCTAGAGTGCAGTGCTGTTAGGCAAGTCAATGTGAAACTGATGCTAGGAGGTGCTTTGAAAGCAGCCCAATGGCGGCACTTCATGCTTGAAGTGGTACGAGATAAAGGAAGGCATTTGAACATAAGAACATAAGAAATGCTGGCACCTTATCCTGCAGCAGCAGAAAGAAACTGTCTGGGCAAAGTGGTGATAAAGTAAATCCAATTATTGTCCTATAATGCTCAGTGCATGTTTGCTCAGTGTTTTTTTTCCCAGCCCAATGTTTCCCCTTGGTAACACTGCATGTTTTTATTGGATCATATCTTGTTCCCTCTTGTGTTTCCCCAGTGTCTGGCTGCTAAGCTTTTTAAAAAATATATTCTTGGGATGTAGATGTTGCTGGCAAGGCCGACATTTATTGCCCATTCCTAGTACAACTGAAAGGCTTGCTGGGTCACTTCATAGGGCATTTAAGAATCAACCACATTTAAATACATGAAGGGAAATCATTTGCAGGGCTAATGGGACAGAGCTGGGGAGTGGGACTAATTGGATAGCTCTTTCAATAGCATGATGGACCGAATGGCCGCCTTCTGTGTTGTATCATTCTAATATTCTATGATTCTAAGATTGGTGTGGGATTGGAGTCACATATAGGCCAGACTGAGTAAGGACTGCTGGTTTCCTTCCCTACAGGACATTAGTGAATCAATTGGGTTTTTACCACAAACTGACACTTCTATTGATACCAGTGTTAGTTGGAGCCTCTTGTGATTTGGATGGCCCTTTAGCTCCATGTACTGGGTCATGAAAGAAATGAAAGAAGCAACTTGCATTTATATAGCGCCTTTCATGACCGCAGGATGCCCAAAGTGCTTTACAGCCAATTAAGTACTTTTTAATGTACTCACTGTTGTAATGTAGAACATGCAGCAGCCAATTTGCACACAGCAAGGTCCCACAACCAGCAATAAGATAATGACCAGATCATCTGTTTTAGTGATATTGGCTGAGGGATAAATATTGGGTGGAGGCAGTGTTTATCAATTCCTGCCAAACATTTTGTTTGCCGGTTCCTCCTCCTCCTGTAGAGGCATTGACTCTTACTGAGGTATAGCTTTGGGTGCTGGTAATCTTCCTATATTTGTACAATGGGTCATTCTTCAATGTGTGAAACTAGACAGTGAACGTCAGCAGGCTATTGGACTATGAAGGGCATTACAGATTAATCCAATCCTGACACATGTAGTTTCCAGCAGAAGTCACTGTATAGGCGTGGTCAGGAGGAGGAACCCTGCCTATCACAGGGATACTGAGGCCAATTGTAGTGTCTCTATTGCCAATCTGCCTGTGAACAGCACACAACAACAACTTGTATTTATATAGCACCTTTAACATAGTAAAATGTCCCAAGGAGCTTCCTCGGAGCGATTATCAAACAAGATTTGACACCGAGCCACCAAAGGAGATATTGGGACAGGTGACCAAAAGCTTGATCAAAGGGGTAGGTTTTAAGGAGCATCTTATTGGAGGAGAGAGAGGTAGAGAGGCGGAAAGGTTTAGGGAGGGAATTCCAGAGCTTAGGGCATAGGCAGCTGAAGGCACAGCCGCCAATGGCGGACTGATTAAATTGAGAGGTCGCACAACACCAGGTTATAGTCCAACAGTTTTATTTGAAATCACAAGCTTTCGGAGCTATCGATTTGCTCCTTCCTCACCTGAGGAAGGAGCAAATCGATAGCTCCGAAAGCTTGTGATTTCAAATAAAACTGTTGGACTATAACCTGGTGTTGTGCGACCTCTCAATTTTGTCCACCCCAGTCCAACACCGGCATCTCCGCATCAGGACTGATTAAAACCAGGGATGCTCAAGAGGCCAGAATTGGAGATGCGCAGAAATCTCGGAGGGTTGTAGGGCTGGTGGAGGCTACAGAGATAGGGAGGGGCGAGGCCATGGACAGAAAAGAGATGAAATCCAGGCCTATGGCAGCACCCACGGAGAAAGATGAACTGGCTGATTAAGTGAGATCTCTACCACAAACCTTAGCAACACAGTTGTTTACAATCACAAAGAAGCCGATTGTAATTGCCAATAACTGACTTTTCTGCCCTGTGATATCCACTATAGTATATAGTCGTGGAGGGGGGCGGGAGGGTGACAGGGGATAAGATTTTGTGTTGGCTTGGGAACGAGTCTCCCTTTGTTACAAATATATAGATTTTTTGTTTCTATTCTGGAGAATAGGATTTGGCTGGAATTCTTCCCAGTCAAGCTGAAAGCTCAGAGCTTGAACTATGCTCCTGTTCGACTTTTGTGCAGTTCTGCTAACTTGAACAACTAGCTTTTTAAAATCTTATTCAGAATTCAATTTTCAAAAGGGAATTGGATGTATACTTGAAAAGAAAAAAAATGCAGGGCTGTGGGGAAAGAGCAGGGAGAGTGGGGCTAATTGGAGAGAATCTTTCAAAGAGCCGGCACCGGCACGATGGGCCGAATGGCCTCCTTCTGTGCCGTAAAGGTTCTATGGTGACATTCTAATATTTACTGGCAAAGCACGATTTTAGTTAAAGCTCTCGTCAATGACTGAGGGAGAATTTGAACTATGGCCAGTGAGAAAACACGCCTGAAAGTGTTAAAGCTAACAGATCAACAACAAAGGCCCTAATAATGTAGAAAGCAACAGTCCTCACGTGGAGAACTGCAGGGTTCCCCGGCTTCGCTGGAACAGCACAGGGAAAACGAGATATTTCCGCCACATATGTTACAGGTAGTTAAAGCGACATCAGCACATAATCCATAAACGGGACGTGGAAACAGTGGTGTTAATATTATAGTCGTTTACGTTCGTTGTTAGAGGATTCGCTGACTGTTTACTACCAGCGGGCTTTCGGCTCCTGGTATTTCAAAGAAAACCTTTTAAACTCCACCATAACCCTCAGACAGCTTGTAATAATACCACGGGGAGGGGGATAATGAGACACTCTGTAATCCCGCAAGGTAACGCTCCAATGGGGACAAATCCAGCAACAACATCAATGGCAGCGTGTATCCATTAAGAGGCAGATTTATAAAGTGCGACCCCTTGATCAGACTCTCCCCGCTACCCAGCTCCGTCTATTCAGAAGGAGCCTGACAGCTTCCCCATCTCACGCGTTCAAATCCTACCAGGCTCTAGGGTTAGAGGCAATCGTCAGAATTATTTCACCCAATTAAAACAAAACTGCTCACCCAACTATTGAAAATTCCTGTTATTTTTAAGTAAATAAATCATAGGAATATATCAACTCTGCAGTTCGTAAACAAGTTCCAAAGATTCTGGAGCAAGAGATACATGATCAGACTGCCAATAACAAAGGTTTCATAGCGTGCTCAAAGAAAAGAGACTTGCATTTCTATCGCGCCTTCCACAACCTCAGGCCATCTCAATGTGCTTTACAGCCAATGAAGTACTTTTTGACGTGTAGTCACTGTTGTAATGTAGAAAATGTAGCAGCCAATTTGCGCACAGCAAGCTCCCACAAACAGCAATGTGATAATGACCAGATAATCTGTTTTTTGTTATGTTGATTGAGGGATAAATATTGCCCAGGACACTGGGAGAACTCCTCCCCTGCTCTTCTTCCAAATAGTGCCATGGGATCTTTTACATCCACTTGAGAGAGCAGACAGGCCCTCGGTTTAATGTTTCATCTGAAAGAGCACACCTCCGACAGTGCAGCACTTCCTCAGCCCTGACACTGGTGTGTCAGCCTGGATTATATGCTCAAGTCTCATGGAGTGGGACTCGAACTCACAACCTTGTCACATCAGAGGCTAGGAGGGCTACCCACTGAGCCACAGCTGACACAGTCAAACAAGTGTAGTATTTGCTGGCAAGTCATTAACGTTTCTAGCCTGGTTTTAAATCCTGGGTAACAGGTGCCCTTGGGGAGAAAGTGGTTTAAGAAAAAAAAGAGTGACACGAATGTGTGATTTTCTGCATTTCTGAATATTAAAAGGTTAATCGTGGAAAGCGAGCAACCACCGTGAAGGGTTCAATATCTGCACTGTTCAAGTGGGTTAGTTATCAACTTTCTCCTCCTCATATCCAACTCTTCACTTATTCTGGAACTACTTCGCGTGTGCTCGGTTGCCGTTTATATCTAAATTATTCATGGGCGATTAAATTCGCCAATTTCACTACAGAAACTGCCCGTTAGAACAATTTAAACAACAATTTTAACAGCTGGCGTTTTTCGTGGAAATGTTTGAATAGAAGTGTTGGGGGTTGGTTTATTTAAAATTAACATCTGAAGTTGGCACCTCACGTTTTCTTGTGCAGGTACACGTAGGACCAGTTATCATATAAGGTGAGTGTCATACAGGAGAGTGTTAGACAGGTGAGTATTAGATAGTAACCATACAGATGAGTGTCATACAGGTAAGTGTTAGACAGTAACCATACAGGTGAGTGTTAACCTGTATAAATCCTACTTGTTGAACACGATTCTCTTTCTATGTAGTAGTGGCCAGCATTTCCAACAGAGATTTCTGATTCAAACACGAAACATCAGGTTGGGGAAGAATTACGGCGGTCGCTATGTGTAAACATGAAGATGTCCTCTGATCATTTCTGGTCGCACTTCCATTTACGATTTCGCTAGAAATAACTTGTCACGAAGTTATTGACAACATCACTACCCATAGCCACTGAAGTAATTATTATCCTTTTAAAGAATAGTTGAAGTTTGATGTCACCTCGCCCCTCATTTCAAAAGAAAAGCCTATCAGCCCCCACTTGTGCTCGCTCCATCTTTGTTTAACTTGTTACTAGACTGGTGAAACTCAAGCATTATTTTAGTTCGATTGTGAATAGATTGGGAAAATTTACACTGCTTTCATTTTTATTTCAAAATAAGATTTACCACAAGACAATTATTTTTAACACTGGAAAGTGCATAATGTGTAAATGTGATTAAATGTATGTATGTATGTATATTTGTCCATGTATATGTGTATATGTATGAAAATGTGATTATATTTGTACGTGTGTATGTATTTATGTATGTCTAGATGAATTTATGTTTGTATGGATGTATATTTGTGTGTGTTCAGGTGCATGTAAATACATGTATAGTTGTGTACATTTATGTGTAGGTGCAGTAATGCCTGTATATTTGTATGTGTGCAACATTTATATTATATGTGCAAGTATGTGTAGATGCATTATGTGTGCATGCATTTATTTATATATATATATACATTTATGATATTCATGTATATGTATTTATATATGTACATGCATCTGTAGATACATCTACGTATGTGTGCATTTATATATTCGTGCATGTATGTGTAAATGTATTTATATATGTGTTCATGTGTGCATTTATGTGTGCACACTTATGTACATTCAATGTGCATGCATGGATGTGTGCATGTTTATGTATTTATATGTAAATGCATTTATATATATGTACATGCATGTGTAAATATCTATGTAAGTGTATATTTATATTTGAGTATGTATATATATGTAAATGTATTTGTGTATGTAAATATGTTAATGTATGAGTGCATGTCTGTATACGTGCATCTATATGGGAATCAGGCCATTTGTAGCGCCCGTGCCACCATATCAGTTGACAACACAGAACAGGATCGAACCTGCATCCTTCCTGTTCTGCGATGTTGGGGAAGTGGTATGGGATAATAATGTATCAGATCTATTTACTGTACGTGTGTGTGTGCAGGTTTGAAAGTTGCTATTTGTGTGATACCTGCTTTGTGCTCGCTGTGTTTACACTGTGAGTAATGCAGGTGCATTCATAGGTTATGTTGACCTATTTCAGTGCAGCTATAAGTACAGTCCCCGTCACATTCATTAAGTAAATAAATTCCCGGTGACAGAGTATTTTGTCAAACTAATTAAACTGCAAAAACGCACCGCACGAGTGTTAACGCGTGTCCGCTAAACGAAAGATTTAAATTGTTGCCAAGGAGCGGGTTGACGTGGAGGGATGGACGGAATATTTATAAAGCGGCGGTAAAGAAAACACGTTCAGTATCTCTCCCCCACCCCCTCATAAAACTAAAGAGCAACCGACTTTAAATTGATTGAGACGGGGTGAGGCTGGTTTCTAAGTCTCTCTCTCTCTCTCTCTCCACCCCCTCACAGAGTTAGATATCCGAGTTGTTTTATGTATATTTTGCCCTCTCCGTTATCGCTTAACGCACAGTTGGGTCTGGGACACGACTGACAAGAATCAACTTCATTTAGTAAACACACTGGGAATTAAATTAAGCCACGGTGAGCGCACACGCATATTTGTATAAATAGTTCTGTTTATTATTAGAATATATTACACAAATTATTTGTTTTCTTGGTTTTAATAGATGTATCATAAAATATCAAGTAAATAATTACACTGTTCCACCGTTGAACAAATAGAGGTTTTTGGATCACAAACTGCACTCTGTGCTTGGCTTTGATTGTAAATGCTGCACTTCACAGCAACAAGGCGTCATGTCGCGAAAGCACCACCAGGTGTCGCTCCGCGTTGACAGGAAGAGTCGGTGCCACCAGTCCGAGTCCAGGGAAGGGACCTTGGTTCAGTATTTTGCTTTTGTATTAGTGTCTAATTCACTGCCACTTCTCTTCTAAGAATGCCCACCTTGAAGAAGTTCTGCTCTTCTCTCCGACGGGATTTCCGTTTGTCTCTTTTACCTTGTTCATCTTCATTGCTTTCTGTCTCCCTTCTCGTGCTTAATGTAATCTCTCCTGCCTTCCATCCTATCACAGACCTTCCCTTTATCTCTTTCCTCCCCTCCCCTCTTTCCCTGCCTCTGCACTTGCTTAAAAACCTGTTCGATCTCCAGCTTTTTCCAGTTCTGACGAAGGGTCATCGACCTGAAACGTTAACTCTGTTTCTCTCTCCACAGATGCTGCCTGACCTGCTGAGTTTTTCCAGCATTTTCTGTTTTTATTCCAGTACGAGGAAGCCTCGCCCAGAACTGACTTTACCAAACTCCTGAAGGCTCCCCCACCACCCCCCCCCCTCCCACTTACAGTAAACCCGGCCTGAGAATAATCCATAAATCCAGAGGTCTCAAACTCCAGCAACTAATTTCAATGAAGTGACGCAGATGAGCATGCGCATTCTACATTAAGGACACTGTTACATTGCAGATAATGTTGGACGTGCAATTACTGTTTTAATTTCCGATTTCCAGTACTTGCAGGTTTTTCTTTTTATGTTTTATATTGCAGCTACTTGAGTGAGACAGATAACTTCTAAGAATGAGTGGAGACTGGAAAGAGCCGAGTTCTACTGCTTCGCTCAGTTGTGTCCAAATACCAATTACATTTTAATGTTAACAAAAAATATTAACTACCCCACGAGCCACTGTCTGCTATCAAAAAGAATATATTGAAGTTTAAGAAGTTCGCACTGGTCCATTGAACTGCCCACAGGTTGCAGTTATACTGCAGCCAGTGTAAAAAACAAAACCTGGTGAGACTGCCCCCTAGAGGCGGCATTCCATTTGGACGGCTTCACATCAGCACATTGCTTGGCACTAATGCAACATATGTTGGATAAATATTGAGATGTTACGCGGGGAAGTATTTATTTCTTCAGTGTTATGACTTTTTAAAAATGTGAATCATAGGATGACACAGCCCAGAATTTTACCACAACTTAATGTCAGTTGACTCTCAAACATGCTTGTAATTCCTCGTTAAAGGTCACTCAAGACAAACTTGTGTCGTTTTTCTGAAGCTGGATAAATATATAAATATGAAGGTTGACTTCATTAACTCAAGTAACTGAATTAGTTTAAAAAAAAAGGTACAGCAGGATATTCCGTTTAAACAGATTACTGCCCCAAGCAATGGTTGATTATGGGGGTGCAGGGGGCGAGTTTATATCCCACTTATGGCCCGACTGCTGTTGGCAACATCAGCTTGACTTCTGTGGGCAGGTCACACCTTCAAATGGATGGAAATACACCTGACAAGTCTGTCACGTTTAATATGGAAACGATGAACATATGTGGTTAATTGTTAATTAAAAAAAAAAGATGTAATTGAAATAAAATACTCGGAGAGTGAAATTCATGAATTTGATATTCACTTGTCAAGGCGTTAGTTCATTCATTTCAGTGTTTGAGCTACTATGAGGATTAGCCCAGTCATGTTTTAAAAGAAAGACTTGCATTTCTATAGCGCCGTTCACATCCTCAGGACGTCCCAAAGCACTTCAAACCTAATGAAGTACTTTTTTGAAGTGTAGTCACTATTGTAATGTAGGAAACACGGCAGCCAATTTGTATACAGCAAGCTCCCACAAACAGCAATGTGATAATGACCAGATAATCTGTTTTTAGTGATGTTGATTGAGGGATAAATATTGACCAGGACACCGGGAGAACTCCCCTGCTCTTCCTCAAAATAGTGGGCATGTGATCGTTTACGTCCACCTGAGAGAGCAGAGGGCCCTCGGTTTAACATCTCATCCGAAAGACAGCACCTCCAGAGACTTTGGGATGTCCTGAGGTGGTGAAAGGCGCTATATAAATGCAAGTCTTTCTTTTTCTAACTCAGAGGCAAGAGTGCCCCCACTGAGCCAGTGCTGGCGTTATGTCAAGGCTGCTGGAAAGTCAGATTCGGGTTACCAGTGAGAGCCCCATTAACAAGGGCTTTTGACTGCTCCTAAATTCATCCTGGTTTGCTGTCACATTATGGATGTTTGTCAATCAACTCGTGCCCCAAAAGTCCCACCCCTCCACCCCCACAATTTGATAATGTTATATAACATGTCCCAATCTGTAAAATGGGATTTGCAAAATTGCGGTTGGGACATTTTTTCGGCAGAGCTTTGGGCACATCAAGGCAGGATGAACGAAATATTTGTCCTTTTAATGATCGGGTATGTGCTTGAGAAATGTGAAGCATTAACAGAATTGGATCCTGATTAATGGGTTTTCTTTCACTGCTACTAACAGATCCAACATTGTACGCTGCACAGGCATTGTTCTCTGTCTATATATGCTTTGCCGATTGGTATTCCTTCACTTCACCTGACGAAGGAGCAGCAGCTCCGAAAGCTTGTGATTTCAAATAAAACTGTTGGACTATAACCTGGTGTTGTGCGACTTCTCACTTTTCTCCGCATCATGACTAACAGATCCGGCACAAGCACGATGGGTCGAATGACCTTCTTCCTTCTGTGGTGTATGATTCTATGATTGAACGAAAATCTCGGTACTAAAATGAGAATTGCGTTTATTAATTCCCATAAATACAAGGGCAGGTGAGGCTTTATTCTTGAAAAAGAACAATTGGGAAGAGGCCCAAGTCCCGAGACTCACTGACACTCACCATGGCTGGGCAATGCTGGTTAAAGATTCGGAAGTTCCATTCAATATGTGAACTCGTTAACCCTCCGGTACAGCTGAAAATGTCCAGGTCCTTTCCAAGTGACAATAATGTTTTCTGTTCAGCATTGTGCTTAATGACTGGGACACAGTAAATAAGATTCGCTATGTTCATTCCAAAAACAATGAGTTAAAACTGCCCAGAAATAAGCAACATTTTTAGACGGGAAATAGCCTTACGAGAACATCTTGAAATATTCTAAAAGTTGAACAATCACTAATTCAGTGACTTATTATTGAATTATTTTTGATTTAAAATACACAGTCGGTTTGATCGGCGGCGTCGGTTCAAATCGGACCCCAGGTGAGCAGAACATTCATTCCGGTTGTTACTTTGAAACTGACTTGAAACTGGCAACCGGGGAAGGGGGGCAGTGAAACTGACAGAGAAAGAGAGACGGCGACACAAACAAAGGGAGCGAGGGAGAGAGAGGGAGCGGCACAACAACGCAGGAGTGCGCGGTTCAAATTTATAAAAAGAGATTTATCGGGGCCTTCCTGAAATACTGACATAGATCATCGGGATAAGCTTATTGAATTAAAAAACATCTATTTAAAAAAACTCCCGGAGATGTGACCAATACTATTTGAGCTTTTTAATTGCTTCGGACCATACGTCCGTAGAAATCGGCGCAGCTTCAAAAAAAAGCCAAATGGAAGAGAAACTGACAAACTTCACCTTAAATCTGAAACATTAAAAATAAGATCAATCTTAAACGGAACTCTAGAAGATTCCAGACCCCGGAATTGTGCCTCTAGTCTTGGCTCCGGGTTTAAATCCCTCCACACACCGTCCTGACACGAAGTATTAGCTCAGTAAAGAGTCGAGCTAATGCTTGAATCTCTGATTTTTTACAGCGATTAATATTTGTGACACTTTTCTTGGGCGTAAAGAAACGTCAGCAAATTGTTTGCCGTCTGTGTTGACTGGGCGCCTTTTCTCTTCGGGGAGCGAGGGGGCGCGTTTTCCACAAAGCAAAATAAGCCACACTCGATCTAAACAGAATCCCTGTATATCCTGGGAATCCCGCTACACTGGCTCTGCATCCCAACCGCACCTTATAGACCTGCATCTCCGCGTACATTACAGCTGGTGGGTGTGTATCAGCGGGCGGCTAATGTCTCTTCGTCAGGCGGAATTCTCGTCGTATTTAGTTTTACACAATGTTACTCAGTTTTACACACTGCAAAAACTGACCTCGTTGAAGCGTATAAGATTCTGAGGGGGATTGACAGGGTAGATGCTGAGAGGCTGTTTCCCCTGGCTGGAGAGTCTGGAACTAGGGGTCACAGTCTCAGGATAAGGGGTCGGCCATTTAGGACTGAGATGAGGAGGAATTTCTTCACTCAGAGGGTTGTGAATCTTTGGAATTCCCTGCCCCAGATGCTCAGTCGTTGAGTATATTCATTTGCTGAGATGCCGGTGTTGGACTGGGGTGGACAAAAGTGAGAAGTCGCACAACACCAGGTTATAGTCCAACAGTTTTATTTGAAATCACAAGCTTTCGGAGCTGCTGCCCCTTCGTCAGGTGAAGTGAAGAAATACAAATCGGCAAAGCATATATAGACAGAGAACAATGTGTAGCGTACAATGGCAGACGACTGTCGTCTGAGATTGTACGCTGCACAGGCATTGTTCTCTGTCTATATATGCTTTGCCGATTTGTATTCCTTCACTTCACCTGACGAAGGGGCAGCAGCTCCGAAAGCTTGTGAGTATATTCAAGACAGAGATCGATAGATTTTTGGGCACTAAGGGAATCAAGGGATATGGGGATCAGGCGGGAAAGTGGAGTTGAGGTCGAAGATCAGCCATGATCTTATTGAATGGCGGAGCGGGCTTGAGGGGCCGTATGGCCGGCTCCTGCTCCTAGTTCTTACGTTCTTATGACATGTTGTACACACTGTAACACTGACCTGTTTTACACCAGGTAACACAATGTATCCAAGTTTGTTGACGATACAAAGCTAGGTGGGGGAAAGTAAGCTCTGAGGAGGGCGCAAAGAGACTACAAAGGGATATAGACTGGTTGAGTGGTTGGGCAAGAGCATGGCAGATGGAGTATAATGTGGGGAAGAGCGAAATTATCCACTTTGGCAGGAAGAATGGAAAAGCAGAATATTTTTTAAAAGGTGAGAGACTAGTAAATGTTGGTGTGCAGTGGGATTTGAGTGTCCTTGTACACGAATCACAGAAAGTTAACATGCAGGCACAGCAAGCAATTAGGAAGGCAAATGGTATGTTAGTCTTTATTCCAAGGGGGTTTGAGTATAAGAGTAAGGAGGTCTTGCTCCAATTATATAGGACTTTGGTGAGACCACACCTGGAGTACTGTGCACAGTTTTGGTCTACCTAAGGAAGGATATACTTGCCTTGGTGGGGGTGCAACAAAGGTTAACTAGATTGATTCCTGGGATGAGAGGACTGTCCTATGAGGAGAGATTGAGTAGAATGGGCCTTTATTCTCTGGAGTTCAGAAGAATGAGAGGTGATTTCATTGAAATGTATAACATTCTAGAGGGCTTGTCAGGGCAGATGCTGAGAGGCTGTTCCCTTAGCTGGAGAGTCTAGAACTAGGAGTCATAGTCTCAGGATAAGGGGTCGGCCATTTAGGACTGAGATGAGGAGAAATTTCTTCACTCAGAGGGTGGTGAATCATTGGAATTCTCTTCAACAACAACAACTTGTATTTCTATAGCACCTGTAACGTAGTCAAATGTCCCAAGGCGCTTCACAGGAGTGTTATAAAACAGAATTTGACACCGAGCCACATAAGGAGATATTAGGGCAGATGACCAAAAGGTTGGTCAAAGAGGTACATTTTAAGGAACATCTTCAAGGCGGAAAGAGAAGTAGAGACGTCAAGTGGTTTAGGGATGGAATTCCAGAGCTTAGGGCCTTGGCAGCTGAAGGCACGGCCACCAATGGTTGAGCGAGTAAAATCAGGGATGCGCAGGAGGCCAGAATTAGAGGAGCGCGGAGATCTTGGAGGGTTGTGGGGCTGGGGGAGATTACAGAATAGGGAGGGGCGAAGGGATTTGAAAACAAGGATGGGAATTTTTAAATTGAGGCGTCGCTTAACCGGGAGCCAATGTAGGTCAGCGAGCACAGGGGTGATGGGTGAATGGAACTTGGTGCAAGTTAGGACACAGGCAGCAGAGTTTTGGATGACCTCAAGTTTACGAAGGGTAGAATGTGGGATGCCGGCCAGGAGTGCGTTGGAATAGTCAAGTCCAGAGGTAACAAAGGTATGGATGAGGGTTTCAGCAGCAGATGAGCTGAGGCAAGGGTGGAGTTGGGCAATGCTACAGAGGTGGAAATAGGCGGTCTTAGTGATGGAGCGGATATGTGATCGGAAGCTCATCTTGGGGTCAAATATGACACCAAGTTTGCGAACACAGAGGGCTGTGGATGCTCAGTCGATGAATATATTCAAGACTGAGATCAATAGATTTTTGGGCTCTAAGGGAATCAAGGGATATGGGGATAGGGCAGGAAAGTGGAGTTGAGGTAGAAGATCAGCCATGATCTTATTAAATGGCTGAGCAGGCTCGAGGGTCCGTATGGCCTACTCCTACTCCTGCTCCTATTTCTTATGTTATAATGAATTTCACAAGGACACCTGACAGCAGCTGGATCTGCTCCCAATTTATTCCTCCTTTTACATCACAGCTGTGGTATTTGGTGGGACCCACTAAGAGACGATTTCAATAAAACACCATGTAAGTTAGAATTTCGGGGTCCAGATCCCCCTCACTGCCAACTCGGTCATCTGTATCCTGACCAGAAAATAGATCACAGTAACACTTTAATAATCTAGTCAAAATATTACGAACATGTTTACATGTGCGTTAGTTTAAGGGGGCATATCTACATGTGTGTCTGTGTATATGTGTGCATTTGTGTGGGTGTGAATGTGTGTATGTGTCTGTACATGTCTCTATGTGTATGCATGTGTCTGAATGTGTGTGTGTGTGTCTGTGTATGTCTGTGTGTGTCTGTGTATGTCTGTGTGTGTCTGTGTATGTATGTCTGTGTGTGTCTGTGTGTGAGTGTCTGTGTGTGTATGTGTGTCTGTGTGTGTGTATCTGTGTCTGTGTCTACATTCAAAGGGTGACAGCATGTCCAAATAATGAATTGTATGTGTAAGTGGTGCGGGACGCCCCCGAGAGATAAGCACAAGTCTTTACCTATGTGCCCACGAGTAGTGCTAGAGATCTCGTCAACTTTGAATTAATATTGGAAGAAGTTTATTAAGGTTAGAACTGTTTCCGGTTACCACACTATTAGGAATCGCATAAACGTAAAGCAGCGAAATGTTGGAGCTGACCCCTGTTACAGTGTTACTGTGCTTATCATCCCTAAACATATTGATTAGTTGGGTATAGCAGAACTAAAGAACAAGCATAGCATTTTAAAAAAGGATACTTGATTTATCCTCAATCTGTTTAGTTAATCGTCATCTGACAAATTCACTAATAGTTTAATAATTGGATCATCTTATCAGATTATTATCTGAGTTAAATATTAGATTTGCATCAATCCGGAGTTACCAAATATATTTTAAAAATACCCGGGGTTGGATAAGAGAGGCCGAGGCTGAGTGGGATCAGATTTGGAACATCTCAGCGACTGTCAGCCACTTTCTAAATCTTCTCACTATCTCGGGGGAAATAAACCCACAAAATTAGCACCGCTACCGTGTAACTGCCGTACAGCTCGATGTTACATATATACAGAAAGAAGCTTCATTAAGTTTAGTACATAAAATATTTCCAGCAGTTTCTCTGATTAAGAAAGAGACCTCCTTCAATTCAAGTAACACATTCATTCCGATTTACCCGAATCAGAGCGCAGAAGGAGGCCATTCGGCCCATCGTGCCTGTGCCGGCTCTTTGAATGTGTTGTCCAATTGCCCCCCTGCTCTTGCCCCATAGCCCTGCAATTTTTTTCCTGGAGGCGATGCCACGGTTAACTCTCTCTTGTTTGGTAAGCTCCGTTTAAAAAAAAAAATTTGGTGACTCGAATGTAAATCTAACCTTTAACCCAGGTAATACTTTGACAAACAGATCCAATAAGGGGCGAAGCAGGATCCAATGATCTTTACTCAGTTACTATTGAGCTCATTGGACCAGCATTAACTAAACAGATTAACTATAACTTTTTAAAAGTGATCCAGAGTTGAATCCGGGATTACTTTGTGATCTTGAAACTGTATTCTACAGATATTCGAACAGGTTTACTCACCACGATACATTGCATTTGCATCTTGCGCCGGTTCAGTGTGGCCTTGTTCAACAGCCTCCCTCTTCTCCTTACTTAATGGTGAATATGATCCCCAATTCAGGCCAATGTAGAAAACGAAAAGTTAATCCAGCCTCGCCCACCTCCCATTCTGCACTTTCTGGCCGGTGATGTGAGATCTCGTGTTATTAATCTGATTCTGGTTCTGTGATAAGGACTTTTTTTGTTTTGAGTTTAAGTGCTTTTTTGTGCAGTGAGTGGTTGTGAAAGAGCCTTCCCACTTAGAAGGTCAGCAGATACCTTTCATTCTGCTCCGGATGATAGAATGCTACAGTGGCAGAGAGCCGCGGGCCCGGGCATGCCGAGTGAGTGCCGCCGGAATTAACAATCTGATTTAAAGACAACAGCAGTTACAAGAAATTAGCTGTTATTTTGATGATGAAACAATACCCAAGAGTTGTACTGTCCATTGCTCTAAAGATCCCCTATTGAAATAGACTATAATGTCTCCCCTTTTTACCCATCTCCATAGGGTTAATCGCATGGATATTAACAAGACGTAAGGATACCCAACTGCGACAACGACCTCCAAACATTATTTCGGGCATTTCACTATATTAGGAACTTCACTATATCAGGAGTTTCACTATCAGGAAATTCACTATATCCGGAGTTTCACTATCAGGAAATTCACTATATCCGGAGTTTCACTATCAGGAAATTCACTATATCCGGAGTTTCACTATCAGGAGATTCACTATATCTGGAGTTTCACTATCAGGAAAGTCACTATATCTGGAGTTTCACTATCAGGAAATTCACTATATCCAGAGTTTCACTATCAGGAAAGTCACTATATCTGGAGTTTCACTATCAGGAAATTCACTATATCCAGAGATTCACTATCAGGAAATTCACTATATCTGGAGTTTCACTATCAGGAGATTCACTATATCTGGAGTTTCACTATCAGGAGATTCACTATATCCAGAGTTTCACTATCAGGAGATTCACTATATCTGGAGTTTCACTATCAGGAGATTCACTATATCTGGAGTTTCACTATCAGGAGATTCACTATATCCAGAGATTCACTATCAGGAAATTCACTATATCTGGAGTTTCACTATCAGGAGATTCACTATATCTGGAGTTTCACTATCAGGAGATTCACTATATCCGGAGTTTCACTATATTAGGAACTTCACTATATCTTTACCACATTCTATATATTTCCCACATTACAACAGTGACTCCACTTCAAAAGTACTTCATTGACTGTAAAGCGCTTTGAGACTTCTGGTGGTCATGAAAGGCGCTATATAAATGCAAGTCTTTCTATATCCGGAGTTTCACTATATAAGGAACATCACTTTTTCTGGAGTTTCACTATATTATGAACACTTTCAAGATGTTTGACTGCATTGGAACTTTCGAAAGTTTTCATTATTGTGCACTTCAATAAAATGATAAACTCTTTCTTATTTTTATGCTTTGCCCTTTGAAGTTTCCTTGAGACACTAATTAACCCCATGGAGCGGAGGTTGAACACTTGCTTCCAGACCTTTGAGTCAGAAGGTTGTGGGTTCGAGTCCCACTTCAGAGACTTGAGCACAAAATCCAGGCTGACGCTCCAGTGCAGTGCTGCGGGAGCGCTGCACTATTGGAGGTGCTGTCTTTCGGATGAGACGGCAAACCGAGGCCCCATCTACCCTCTCAGGTGGACGTAAAAGATCCCATGGCACTATTTTGAGGAACAGCAGGGGAGTTCTCTCTGGTGTCCTGGCCAACATTTATCCCTCAACCAACATCACTAAAAAGAACAGATGATCTGGTCATTTATTTAATTGCTGTTTGTGGGAGCTTGCTGTGCGCAAATTGGCTGCCACGTTTCCTACATTACAACAGTGACTACACTTCAAAAAGTACTTCATTGGCTGTAAAGCACTTTGGGACGTCCTGAGGTCATGAAAGGCGCTATAGGAATGCAAATTCTTTCTTTCTTTGCCAATGCTTCTCTATAACCGACTATGAGGAGCTGGGCTACAGTGCCCAGGTTGACCTCCGATTTTCCTTCTGTCCCTCCAGGTGGGCAGCGTTTCACGTCCAAGATTTCCTCAGAATGGAACTACAGAGACTGCAACACACGCGGTACAGGGACAGACCCCTGACACAAGCAATAGGCCTCCCCTAGACTCGGCTACCTTAACCTTAAAGCCAACGTGAGCAGAAGGACGCGATAATCCAAGGATACCAGTCTATTAATGATGATACCTGGACCCTACTGTGAGGATCCATTCTAGTCAGGTAGTCCTCCCAATAGAGTCGAGGTTCTATTGGTGGAGAGGACCGCCGTTAACAGGTGGTTATAACGCGAGTCCCTTAATGAGGGCTTAAGTGTGAAATATTAACATATTGTCAAGTGCGGAAATGATGAGTTATGAGAACAGAATCAAAAACAGAATGGTCTGCACACAGACTCTACAATACAAGGGACGGCTGGCTGTAAGAGCCGGGTCTCTCATCCTTTCCAATGTTCTTTTACTGTTGATATCGGAGGTGATAGTTGAGATTATTGGGGGTTTCAGTAAATCCGCAGCACAGCCCCAGGGATGTCCCGTTAAACTGCTCAAGGATGCGGGTCTAATTTATTCTCGCTTCCGCTGTAGTTCTCACAGAGGCATTACTGCAACTGAAGGAAGAAACGAAACACCGGCAGCAGCATCTGCGAGTTGGAATAGAACTGAGTCGATGCACCGATAATACCAGCGAGGAGTGAGAGTGAGCGGCGGAGCCTGCACGGTGCAGCCCCCAAACCATCATGTCCCCCAGTCTCAGGGCCGCTGCTCGCTTCACGCCGAGTCCACACCGGATCCGGGAGTTCCAGTAAAGGGCGGTGCAGACCTGGATCAAACCTCTATCCAGTCATTTCAGATCGCATCGATGGTGCCTCTAGATTAGTCACGATCAAACCCAGTCCAGACTGGAGCCTCGGTTTATACTTTGTTTACCATTCACGTCTGGACTTTGCTGGATGACAAGATTTCGGTTCATAAAAATCTTCCCGAGACAGTGCCACGTGTTCAACTGAAGCTCATTCACTCGAGCCTGGCGACCTCCTATTGACCCATCGTTTATATAAGAGTGGTCCAGAACAGAACGGTGCTGGGAAAAAGAAAAACTTGCATTTCTACAGTGCCTTTCACGACCACCGAACGTCCCAAAGCGCTTTACAGCCAATGAAGTACTTTTGAAGTGGAGTCACTGCTGTAATGTAGGAAACGCGGCAGCCAATTTGTGCACAGCAAGATCCCAGGAACAGCAATGTGATAATGACCAGATTATTTGTTTTAGTGATGTTGATTGAGGGATAAATATTGGCCAGGAGACCGGGGAGAAGCCCCCTGCTCTTCTTCGAAATAGTGGCCGTGGGATCTTTTACGTTCACCTGAGAGAGCAGACGGGGCCTCGGTTTAACATCTCATCTGAAAGACGGCACCTCCGACAGTGCAGCACTGGAGTGTCAGCCTAGATTTTTGTGCTCAAGTCTCTGGAATGAGACTATGAACCCACAACCTTCTTGACGCAGAGGCGAGGATGCTGCCCACTGAGCCACAGCTGACACACACACAGAAACAGGAGCAGATTCCACTGACTGACAAGGAATCATTTCGAGCTGTGATCAATATTAATGTCAGTAACAGAGCATGGATCTCAAAACATCTGTGACACTCTTATTAGTGACACAGAAATAATAAACTATAAAAGTCATTTCTGTCCAGAAGGTGTTTTGGATTAAAGCCAAAATGTGATTTTTGTAAGCCAATTCAGATTTTTAAAAAAAGTTTCTGTAAAATCCATGTGTCAGAACGATGATAGAAGTTTCTGAAAAGCACCAGACAAAGGGAGGGCAAGTAACTGGCATTGGCAAAATCCCCCTTTTCACAACCATCAGGAGCGCCATTCCTTCGGAAAATGTCACGCAGAATGATCAGGGCGAGAAATGAAAGTGAACAGCTATTCACAATATATATTAATGATCTAGATGAGGGAACTAGATGTAATATCTCTAAGTTTGCAGATGACACAAAGCTGGGTGGGCGTGTGTGCTGTGAGGAGGATGCAGAGAAACTCCAGTATGATTTGGACAGGTTGGGTGATTGGACAGATGCATGGCAGATGCAGTATAATGTGGATAAATGCAAGGTTATCCACTTTGGTGGCAAAAACAGGAAGACAGATTATTATCTGAACGGCAATAGATTGGGAAAAGGGAAAGTGCAACGAGATCTGGGAGTCCTTGTGCACCAGTCGCTGAAGGTAAGCATGCAGGTGCAGCAGGGGGTTAAGAAGGCAAATGGTATGTTGGCCTTCATAGCGAGAGGATTCGAGTACAGGAGCAAGGATGTCTTGCTGCAGTTGTACAAGGCCTTGGTGAGACCACACCTTGAGTATTGTGTGCAGTTTTGGTCGCCTTATCTGAGGAAGGATGTTCTTGCCATGGAGGGAGTGCAGCGAAGATTTACCAGACTGATACCTGGGATGGCAGGAATGATGAGAGATTGGGTCGATTAGGCTTATATTCGCTAGAGTTTCAAAGAATGAGAGGGGATCTCATTGAAACTTATAAAATTCTAACAGGACTAGACAGACTAGATGCAGGAAGGATGTTCCTGATGGCGTGGCAGTCCAGAACCAGAGGTCACAGTCTAAGGATAAGGGGTAAGCCATTTAGGACTGAGATGAGGAGGAATTTCTTCACCCAGAGAGTGGTGAACCTGTGGAATTCTCTACCACAGAAGGCAGTTGAGGCCAATTCATTAAATATATTCAAGAAGGAGATAGATATATTTCTTAAGGCTAAAGGGATCAAGGGATATGGGGAGAAAGCAGGGACAGGGTACTGAATTTGGATGATCAGCCATGATCTCATTAAATGGCGGAGCAGGCTCGAGGGGCCGAATGGCCTACTCCTGCTCCTATCTTCTATGCTTCTATGCTTCGCCCATTCACGGCAATGGCCCATCCCTTTCCATTACCAGTCTTCACTGTGCGCTGGGCAGTGTTTGAAGCGATATTATTGGTTAAAAAGGCAGGTCGGATTCCTCCCCAGAAATACTGACCCACCTCATCTCACTGCCACAACTCACCGTGATTTGAATTTCTGTTTTGATGAAACAATCCCACCCCAGCTTGACAACATTTTCTTGATTCCGAGTGGCACGTTTCATTGCGTTCATTAACAAGTGTTTGGAGAGGGACGAGACCGAGAAGGGGCTGGTCACATTGACATCACTTGTAGATGATGAGATGATGCATCTTGAATGTGATTTCTTTCAAGTTCAGCATTGGTAAACAAAGGAAGAAAAAAGCCCCAAACACTGAAAACAGTTCCTCTTAAATAAGAACTCACAGCACTTAACAAAAAGTAAAAAAAAAACATTTCGAATGAGACGTTAAACTGAGGCCCTGTCGTAAGAATGAGCCTTACGCGTGGTGAACTTAAAGTAAGCTTTAATCAACTAAAAAAGGTGCTACATACAAAAGAGGTCTTACTCTATGCCTCTCCAGGATCCAACTGATCAGCCCAGTATTTATCCTGGACTAATCACAGGAAGTGATGTAATAAAGTTCGAGTCACAGGAAGCTGTATTGTGTTACCACATTCTCCCCCCCCAAAAGATTAGGAGGCCGGGATGAAGTTCGAGTCACAGGAAGCTGTATTGTGTTACCACATTCTCCCTCCATTTCGTAGCCGCTGGACGAGGGAGAGCCGCACCCGTTTGGGTTCTCGTAGCGGTAGAGGGCCCCTAGCCCGTTTACCCGCCGCGGGCCGTGGACCAGAGTCCGAGTGATCCAGCCCGCTCTCTGAGGGGTCAGGACGATCCTGACTGTGTACTGGTGCCCGAACGGGTGTCGGGCAGGGCTGTGGCAGATCCGTTTCCGAGCGTATGGTACGGGGTGGATCGTGGCTGCGCGTGCGAGCCCCGACGGGCTCATAGTCAGTCTGCCCCAGGTCGGCACGCTGGAGTGAGGTACCAGCCGGCGTCAGATCCAGATCGTGATGAGAGGCACCTGGCGAGCCCAGAGATGTGCCTGGTACAATATCATCCCCTGGTGTCCCTCTATGTTTCGGCGGGCAGGGAGCCAGATCCCGCAATGACACGGTAGATTCCCGACCGTCAGGATACCGAATATAGGCGTAGGTAGGGTTGACGTCAGTGAGCTCAACCTCATCTACCAGGGGGTCATTCTTAGACGCCCGAACATATCTTCGGAGTAGCACTGGTCCCGGTGCAGTCAGCCACGATGGGAGAGATATCCCATAGGATGAGCGACGCTGAAATCGGAAGAACCGTTCATGAGGCGTCGTATTTGTGGCGGTCGAAAGGAGGGACCGTGTGGAGTGTAATGCGTCTGGAAGTACTGCTTCCCATTGCTGGTTGGGTAGGCCCCGAGATCTCAAAGCCAGACGTACCGCATTCCAGATGATAGCGTTAAAACGCTCGACTTGCCCATTCCCGACCGGATGATTAGGCGTCGTTCTGCTGGCAGCAATACCCCGTTCCGAGAGATAGGCCTTGAGTTCTCCTGACATAAAAGAAGGGCCCCGATCCGAATGAACATAGGATGCCATGCCACAGAAAGCAAATACCTGCTCAAGGCAGCTGATAACCGTGGTCGTCAGCATATTGGGGCAGGGAAAGGCAAATGGAAAACGGGAATACTCATCGACCATGGTCAATAGATAAGTGTTGCGAGTTGAAGAGGGCAACGGCCCCTTAAAATCGATGCTAAGCCGTTGCATTGGCTGGGTCGCATGTATGAGTATACCACCCGAGGGGCGGAAAAACTGAGGTTTCAATTCCGCACAGACTCTGCAGTCCAAGCACATCTTCTTTACATCCCCGGTAGAGAATGGGAGATTTCGGGACCGCACGAAGTGTAGCATGCGAGTAACGCCCGGATGACACAACCCATCATGGATGTCTACGAGCGTAGAGGGTGCCATGGCGGAGCAGAATGCTCGTGTGAGGGTATCCGGAGCCACATTCTCCTTGCCAGGTCGATAGTGGATGGTGTAACCAAAAGAGGCCAATTCCAGCCGCCAAAGCTGGATTTTATTATTTTTAATTTTGGTCCGTTTTCGATTATCGAGCATGAAGGCGACCGATCGCTGGTCCGTGATTAAGGTAAAGTGCTGGCGAGCTAGGAGATGAGTCCACTTCCGTACTGCCTCTATGATGGCTGTAGCTTCTTTCTCGACTGGAGGATAATGTAGCTCAGCCCCTTGAAAAGTCCTGGACAAAAATGCCACCGGACGACCTTCCTGATTCAGAGTGGCCGAGATCGCCACCTCCGAGGCATCACACTCAACAACAAAAGGAAGACTCTCATCGATGGAGTGAAGAGCCGCTTTCTCCAACTGTTTTTTCAGGAGGTTAAAGGCTGCAACAGCCGCTGTGTCTAGTGGGAATGTGCTGGCCTTCAGTAGAGGTTGGATTCGGTCCGAGAAGTTAGGAATCCATTTAGCATAGTATGCAAACAGGCCGAGGGCCCGGCGCAAGGAGGCCGGATTCTTAGGTGGCGGGAGTTCTTGGAGTGGGCGAAGCCTTTCAGGGTCAGGTTTAATGATGCCATTGCCCACACAATAGCCAAGGATGTTGATGGTTGGTTGTGACTCAATGGATTTAGCCGCATTTAATGTCAAATTACGGTGCTGGAGTGCATCCCAAAATCGTTGGAGATTGGCGTCATGTTCCCGCTGATTGCGACCTGCGACAGTAATATTGTCCAGATAAGGAAACGTATCCTTTAAGTCTTCCTGTTTGACCAGGTCATCCATTGCTCGCTGGAAGACAGCCACTCCATTAGTGACCCCAAAGGGGAGGCGACGAAATTGATACAGCCGTCCATTGGCTTCAAAGGCCGTATACTGCTTGTCTGAGACCTTCAAGGGTACCTGATGATAGGCACTTTTCAGATCATATGTTGAGAACACCGTGTACTCAGCCAGTTTATTAACCATATCATCGATGCGCGGCAATGGGTATGCGTCCAAGTCCGTATATTGATTGATGGTCTGTGAATAGTCAATGCACAGCCGTTTCTTGTGAGGTTGTAGAGGGTTCTTAACAATAACGACCTGGGCGCGCCATGGCGACGAACAAGGCTCGATGATATCCTCTGCTAAAAGCCGAGAAATCTCAGCCGCAATAAAAGACTGGTCTTCCTGACTGAAACGTCATGACTTTGTTATAATCGGTTTGCATCGAGGAGGGATACTGGTAAACAGTGAGGGTTCATCCAGTGTTTCCACACCTTACCGGCTGCTGGGGTGTTTGGGTCCAAGTCAAGACGCGATGGTTTAAGGATGTTTTCCATGATGGGTGATTCCCTGGATCCTTAGTTCCGAGTTCGTCCAAAAAGTTTGAGTGCGAAGTTTTCCAAAGTTGATTAAATTGTCGTAAGAATGAGCCTTACGCGTGGTGAACTTAAAGTAAGCTTTAATCAACTAAAAAAGGTGCTACATACAAAAGAGGTCTTACTCTATGCCTCTCCAGGATCCAACTGATCAGCCCAGTATTTATCCTGGACTAATCACAGGAAGTGATGTAATAAAGTTCGAGTCACAGGAAGCTGTATTGTGTTACCACAGGCCCCGTGGTAGAAATTGATCTCGGGCAGTGGTGCAAAACAGACGGTATCGGATCGGCTGGCCATTACATGCAGCACCTGATCATCAGTTTCATTGCAGTCAATGGAATTAAATATCAGCCACTCTGTATAACAGGCGACCGATCCGATATCGCCTGTTTCGTGCCACTGCCCGAGATCAATTTCTAGTCCCCCATCTCTTCTCTCAGGTGGCTGTAAAAGATCCCAGGCCACTTTTTGAATAAAAGCAGGTAAGTTCTCCCTGGTGTTCCGTGGCCTCGCCCCTCCCTACCTCTGTAATCTCCTCCAGCCCCACAACCCTCCGAGATATCTGCGCTCCTCTAATTCTGGCCTCTTGATCATCCCTGATTATAATCGCTCAACCATCGGTGGTCGTTCTTTCAGCTGCCTAGGCCCTAAGCTCTGGAATTCCCTCCCTAAACCTCTCCGCCTCTCCACTCCTCTTTCCTCCTTTAAGACGTTCCTTAAAACCTACCTCTTTGACCAAGCCTTTGGTCATCTGCCCTAATTTCCCCTTAGGTGGCTCGGTGTCAAAAAATGTTTTATGACACTGCTGTGAAGCGCATTGGGATGTTTTACTACATTAAAGGCACTATATAAATACAAGTTGTTGTTGTTGTTGAAGTCTTCCTTTTCTTTATCGTATTAACCCTCTCTTTCCACAGTCCATATACAATCTATCCTGTCATTGACTGAACCTCACCCAATTAATCATCAGGGAATTTTCTCTGTCAATACTCCCTGGTCCTCAAAGATAATTGAGCAAAACTCCAGTGTATTCATCCATCCTCACATCTCTACCATTCAACCCTGGCTGCCTGCTCCACTCCCAACAATGCAGGCACCACTGTGTCTTATGCACTTTTTGATGATCCCAATCTATACCTATCTCTATAGCCTCCAATGAAATTCCCAACCTATTGCCCATCCAACTCTTTTTTGTGGTTAGCTTAGCCTCACCTACTTTAGCCGGGAATCTGTTCCAAATATCCACTGCACTCGGGGGGAGGGGAGTTTCCTTTCTGGTGAATTCACACTCCACAAGTTTGATGTTGGTACAAAGCTGAAACTTGGAGTGTGAATTAGTTGTTCAAGGCCCGAATGGACTCTGGAGAAATGGATTTAGACAGCCTCCTCCAGGAGTCTCACTCTGCTTTATTCCGGTGTTGGATTGAGCCCCGACACCGGATTCAGGCTGAATTTACATTTTAACTGTAGCTTCAGTGTGAAGTGAAACTGCTTTACAGCGGTGACATCATCATGCTAAAGGTGCATTATACATCTTGAAAACCCTTAAGCTGGGAACATATTGGCCCAGATTTTCCTGTCAGAATAACGGTAAGACTAATGGTGCTCGCTGTTATTTATGCGCAAATGGTACAGTTTCTTCAGGCGAGGGGCAGATGCGCGGTTAAACTCAAATATCCAAGAGTTGGTGTCCAGTTGCATCACTCCCTCGTTAACTTTCTGAAAATGACAACTTGCTGTCTGCCTCACCATTGAAATACATTGAATGGCGCGAAGTTGCTGTATTTGCGCAGTAGATATGAACTAAACTCGCCACAGAAAGTTAAGTCTTGTCCATTCCAGTCTAAGTACCCTTTTAACTATGTGATAAGTGTTAATTACTGGCATTGAAAATTAACTATTACAAGTGGAGTCTCATTCCTTCAGGTTTTAATTGATGGAGATTTTAAAAATGTAAAATGTAAAATGAATTTTTAAAAACTTTTCTGTCTCTTTTTCTCTCTCTCTTATTCCAATCTTTCTTTTCCTCTCTTTATTTCTCTTTCTTAACCTGATTTGCCATTGAATGCACCCACTCTAATTTACACTTCCTTCTCAATCCTGGTGCTGTTAATTTCACAATCCTTCAAATTAATTGGTTAAGGAGACACACACTTGCTTGCCCTGTTCACTCAGGACCCAGACGCCCTGTTTCCCTCGCTGCGACGTTATCAGGTTGTACTTTCAGCAACTTGCCACACAAAAAATTAAAAACCTAAATGTGCAAGGGTGAGTCTAACTAACGGCAGACAAAGTAAGATGCCCTCCTACAACAACAACAACAACTTATATTTATATAGTGCCTTTAACATAGTAAAACGTCCCAAGGCGTTGCACAGGAGTATTTTAAGACAAAAAATTTGGCACCGATCCACATAAGGATAAATTAGGGCAGGTGACCAAAAGCTTGGTCAAAGAGGTAGGTTTTAAGGAGCGTCTTAAAAGAGAAAAGAGAGGTAGCAAGGCAGTGAGGTTTAGGCAGGGAATTCCAGAGCTTAGGGCCTAGGCAACAGAAGGCACGGCCACCAAAGGCTGAGTAATTATAAGCAGGGATGCTCAAGAGGGCAGAATTAGAGGAGCGCAGATATCTCGGGGGGTTGTGGGGCTGGAGGAGATTACAGAGATAGGCAGGGGTGAGGCCATGGAGGGATTTGAAAACAAGGATGAGAATTTTGAAATCGAGGTGCGGCTTAACCGGGAGCCAATGTAGGTCAGCGAGCACAGGGGTGATGGGCAAATTATGGCCCATTAACGTCACTTCACTCTTCTTGCAGGATAAGCTGGCACACAACAGGAGGGAGACAACCAGCACAGGAGGAGGTCCTGCCATTTTACAAACACTGACACCAATGGAAAAGGCCACTATCGATATTACTGGCAGAGAGAGGGCAGCGACATTGGAGACGGCGAGGCTGGAGGCCAGGCACAGCAGGGTGTTTGAAATAAATGGATTAAATGTCTTAACAAAATAGCATGCAGAAGAATGACATGCAAACACATCAAGTGTTGTTAATATTGCTGACAGTCATTTCTAGCCTATAGAAATATTTTAGTTAATCTCGTATAGTATTGCACATGGGGAGTCAGGACCAAGTGTAGTCCTCAGGTGAAGCGGGGTTAGAGGTTGAATGATAATTGGACCAGCAAGTGCCGATATCATAGAATCATAGAATCACACAGCTCAGAAGGAGGCCATTTGGCCCATCGTGTCCGTGCCAGCTCTTTGAAAGATCTTTCCAATTATATAATCCAGTCCCCATTTTAAAGTCATATATTTTGTACTTTTTATATTTACATGACAATTTCTTAGATTCACAAATATAATGTAAATCAGTCATTGCTTTATTTACACCTTCCGTCCCGGTGGAGGCGCGGCAGTGCCACCACTGGCAGGAGGGTTCAATTACAGCCTGACTTACAGAGGTAGTTTCATTATAAATGTGGACGTAGGAATTTAAAATGGAAATAGATGACTGGAAGTGCACACAGACAAAACTATATGTAGAAATATACACACGCACTCTCCGGCAACAACTTGCCTTTATATAGCGCCTTTAATGCAGTAAAACGTCCCAAGGCGCTTCACAGGAGAGCAATCAGACAAAAATTAAACAAAAGAAGGAGGCATTCGGACAGGTGACCAGTCGCTTGGTCCAAGAGGTAGGTTTTAAGCAGAGGAAGGGTCCTCGACCCGAAATGTTCACTCGGTTTCTGTCTCCTAGATGCTGCCTGACCTGCTGAGTGTTTCCAGCATTCCCTGTGGTTTTAAGCAGTGTCTTTCCCAGCAGACGAGTGACTTTCTCACAGACCACTGCCATACCTGCTCTCTTACTACGAGTGGCTCACCCTCTAATGATGCCTCACTACCGGCGAGGAGTGTCTCAGCTCAGCAGCTCCCCACGGCAGCAGGATTAAGATCCCAGTATGTACAGCATCATAGGATTCCGAAGGGACTAGATAATGTAGACCACGATAAGCTATTTCACCTTGTGCAGAACAGTAGAACCAGAGGCACTTGAAGGGGGGTAAATTCAAAACAAATCTGTGGAAACAATATTTCAGTGAGCGCCTGGTCAATCTATGGAACAGGCTCCCCAAGGAGATGGTGGAAGCAGTTAGTATTGTTCATTCAAATGCAGATTAGATAGATTTCTTTCAGAAAATAACATTTAGGGATACAGTGTATGAATAATTCGAGGTATGACGTGTGGTGAGTGTAGCGTGCTCGGGAGGAACAGGTGATTCTGGACCTCTGGTTCCCAAAGCTCTCCACCACTGGGGGTTTTCCTCGCCTCAGGTCTGGGTCTGTTGGAGACTCATTGATAGAGATTGATTAGCAAACAAGATCAGTGAGCAGCTGATTCTTCAATTTTTAATATTCTCTCTTTAGATGTGTGTGTGAGTGTGTGTGGCTCCCTCTGGATCTTTGCAAGTGTCTCCCTCGCTATAGATAGGTGTGTGTGCATGTGTGTGTATCTCTCTCTCTCTCTCTATAGATCTCTCCTGTCACCCTATGGATCTGTGTGTGATTCGCTCTCTCGATCCTCATGTGCCGCACTATCTTTTTCGATCTGTGTGTGCACCTCTCTCTGAATCTATCTGTCTCTCTCTCTCTATTTGGATGTGTGTGTGTGTGATTATTTAGATGTCTCTTTCTGGATCTATCTATCTGTGTGTGTGTGTGTGTGTGTGTCTCTCTCACCCTGGATTTTTTAAATCTCTTAAAACAAAAAAGTTGTGACTGATGCAACCAAGAGAATCTGGAAATGTTATTACCCGATTAGGAGATGAGAATGAGTTTAACATGTGGGATCACACAGGACCGAGCGAATGGTTAATATGAAAAGTAGAAAATGCGTTCATTTGACCTACAGGACTATCAGAAGCAAACGACAAATTCAAACAACGGCGCCGCCACACCACGACTGGGAAAGCAGCTGATTCTGGCGCTCCCAGACGGCTGCATCCTCCAACGAGTTTCCCACCTGCCACTGTTTCCTCCCCCAGGCCACTGCTACTCAAACCAAATTTCAAGAGCCATCAGCAGCCGGCTGTTGAGTGGCCAATGAGTTTTCCAACGTGTGCACCATGATATATGATGGGTCTGTGTTACCTTTCTGAAACATGAAGGCTTCGCTCCCAAAGGTGGAGCATCACGTTGCCCTCAGACAGGTGGTCGTTGCAAATGAACAAATAACGACCTTGATCCAGTTGGCTTCATTGCACAAACCAAAATTGGTTAAAACATTTTTTTTAATATAGCATATGCAGAACAGGATCTAAAGTAACAGGTGGTAGTAATCATGTTAAATTCAACAGGGTTTATTTTTTGCTACTTGCTCAATATCATTTCTTTTTAACTGAATGGGGCAGGTTGACTTCAATGCCTCTGGTTTAGAGAGAAGAAAATCAACCAGGGTTCGTACCCCTGATCACTATCCAGTGATCGCTCCTGGAAAGGCTGTACGTGTGTGTGTCTGTGTAACTGTGTATGTCTGTGTGTCTGTGTGTGCGTCTGTGTATGTCTGTCTGTGTGTCTGTGTATGTCTGTGTGTGTCTGTGTGTGCGTCTGTGTGTGTGTCTGTGTGTGTGTCTGTGTGTGTCTGTGTGTGCGTTGTGTGTGTCTGTGTGTGCGTTGTGTGTATGTCTGTGTGTGTCTGTGTGTGCGTTGTGTGCGTCTGTGTATGTCTGTGTGTGCGTTGTGTGTATGTCTGTGTGTGTCTGTGTGTGCGTCTGTGTATGTCTGTGTGTGTGTCTGTGTGTGTCTGTGTGTGCGTTGTGTGTGTCTGTGTGTGCGTCTGTGTGTGTCTGTGTGTGCGTCTGTGTGTGTCTGTGTGTGCGTCTGTGTGCGTCTGTGTGTGCGTCTTTGTGTGTCTATGTGTGCGTTGTGTATGTCTGTATGTGCGTCTGTGTATGTCTGTGTGTGCGTCTGTGTGTGCGTCTGTGTGTGTCTATGTGTGCGTTGTGTATGTCTGTGTGTGCGTCTGTGTGTGTCTGTGTGTGTGTCTGTGTGTGCGTCTGTGTGCGTCTGTGGGTGCGTCTGTGTGTGTCTATGTGTGCATCTGTGTGTGCGTCTGTGTGTGTCTGTAAGTGTGTCTGTGTGTGTGTCTGTGTGTGCGTCTGTGTGTGCGTCTGTGTGTGTCTGTGTGTGCGTCTGTGTGTGCGTCTGTGTGTGCGTCTGTGTGTGTCTGTGTGTGCGTCTGTGTGTGCGTCTGTGTGTGTCTGTGTGTGTGTCTGTGTGTGCATCTGTGTGTGCGTCTGTGTGCATCTGTGTATGTCTGTGTGTGCGTCTGTGTGTGCGTCTGTGTGTGTCTGTGTGTATGTCTGTGTGTGCATCTGTGTGTGTCTGTGTGTGCGTCTGTGTGTGTCTATGTGTGCATCTGTGTATGTCTGTGTGTCTGTGTGTACATCTGTGTATGTCTGTGTGTGCGTCTGTGTATATGTGCACGTGTCTGTGTGTGTTTCTGTGTATATGTGTGTTTGTGCTTGAGTGTGTGTGTGAGAGTGTGTTTCTGTGTATGTGTGTGTTTGTGTGTGAGTGTGTGTTTCTGTGTATATGTGTGTGTTTGTGTGTGAGTGTGTGTGTGAGAGTGTGTTTCTGTGTATGTGTGTGTTTGTGTGTGAGTGTCTGTGTATATGTGTGTGTTTGTGTGTGAGTGTGTGTGTGAGAGCGTGTGTCTGTGTATATGTGTGTGTTTGTGTGTGTGTTTGTGTGTGAGTGTGTGTTTGTGTGTGAGTGTGTGAGTGTGTGTTTGTGTGTGTGTGTGAGTGTGTGTTTGTGTGTGAGTGTGTGTTTGTGTGTGAGTGTGTGTGTCTGTGTATATGTGTGTGTTTGTGTGTGAGTGTGTGTTTGTGTATATGTGTGTGTTTGTGTGTGTTGGGTAAGGGCAGGATTTGGTTTGTTGTGATGCCCTCCCGTGCCCCCCATGATTGAATAGCCTGCCCACATTCATGTGAAGAATAGCCAATTAGGCATACCAGAGGGTGCCCAGCACAAGTGCAACTATACCCTGGTATGAATCAGCCCTGGTCAATATATGTCCCTCAACAAACATCACTAAAACAGGTTATCTGGTTATTTATCTTATTGCTGTTTGTAGGACCTTGCTGTGCACAAATTGTTTGTTGCATTTCACTACCTGGCAGCAGTGACTACGCTTCAAAATGATTTTATTGGCTGTAAAGCACTTTGAGATGTTGTGAAAGGTGCTTTGTAATTGCAAGGCTTTTCTTACATTCGGGTAGGCGTCACTACAGAAACCAGTTAACTTTTAGCACACAGAACCTTCAAATATCCAGAACCTTAAAGCGCTACTAAATGATGAAGTCAGCACTTCCATTGCCTCCGTCATTCATAGGCCCCCTAGTTCTGGTCTTGCCCGCAAGTGGCAACATCTTCTCTGCGTCTACCCTATCAAAGCCTTTCATAATTTTAAAGACCTCTATTAGGTCACCCCTCAGTCTTCTCTTTTCTAGAGAAAAGAGCCCCAACCTGTTCAATCTTTCCTGATAGGTTTCACCTCTCAGTTCTGGTATCATTGTAGTAAATCTTTTTTGCACCTTCTCCGGTGCCTCTATATCCTTTTTATAATATGGAGACCAGAACTGCGCACAGTACTCCGAGTGTGGTCTTTATGGGTTAATCAGGGGTCGCATTTACACATTAGGTTATCAGAGGAGCAGTTTCCAACTTTTGAGCAGGGGCTCGAGGGTCGTACTCCACAACCTACCCCTCGCCAACCAATGGTCATTCTCCACCATTTCTTCTCCTTGAATTTGATGAGTTAAGAGATCAGAAAAAAAAATTATCTGCTGCAAAATGAACCTCGCCCATTTTCACTGGAAACCAACACACACTTGTTAGGCCTTAATTATATTTGTCTGGTTGTTGTATGCAACCCACAGTAAAGTTTATGAGTGATTGAGGAAAAGATAGCACAAATGTGACAATTCTACACAACCGCTGTCAGCACGCATGTATTGTTTGAGGGAAAAAAAAATTAAATACTCTTTTGGCTTCAGCAAACCTGCTCAATAACTCGTTTAATCCCTCTCATTCCACACTTGCCCCTTTTCACTCCCCCTGCTGCTAAAACCCGCTGTGTGAGCAAGCTAGTTTCATACTAAAAATTCGACTTTACAAAACTGCTTTTTGAAGTGGCTCCATACTATAAAAGCCTCATTAGATGAAACTTGCTTTAGTTATAACGAGGGCAAGGTATTTTTTGTGCCGTGTAGCTGTCCTAGGTTTACAGTCCTATGCTTTTGTACAGTGTACGTGATAGAATTCAAGATAAGTCACAGAGGCCTAGAAGTTCGTTCCGGGCGGTGGCGCAAAACAGGTGGTATCGGATCGGCCGCCCGTCGTACGCAGTCAATGGAACTGAATATCGGACGGGGTGTATAACGGGCGGCCGATCTAATACCGCCCTTTTTGCACCACTGCCCGAGATGAATTTCTAGGCCATACAGTTAGAAGCAATGTTCCCTGTAAGCAGCCACGCAGCGATCTGCAGGTCCCGCGCAGCTGGCTCTATACGTTCTAATGGCAGAAACCGCACCTGCACGGTCATTTGAATGGGCTGTGCGCCCCCAAAAAATTAGCAGGAACATTGGTTATAAGTGGCAGGGAGACATCCCTGGCAGTGTGTGCTGGGTTCTCAGAGTGTAAGATGGTGCTCTGCTGGGGGCAAAGATGTGCATCACCAGCTCAATTCCCTGTCTTTTTCCTAAGTTCTTATTATGAACCATGTTACCTTCTCTTTCAGATGAGACGTTAAACCGAGGCCCCGTCTGCAGCTCTCAGGTGGATGTAAAAGATCCCATGCAAAGAAGAGCAGGGGAGTTCTTCCTGGTGTCCAGGCCAATATTTATCCCTCAACCAACATCACTAGAACAGATGATCTGGCCATTTATCTCACTGGTGTTTGTGGGAGCTTGCTGTGCACAAGTTGGCTGCCGCGTTTCCTACATTACAACAGTGGCTACACATCAAAAAGTACTTAATTGGCTGTAAAGCGCTTTGGGACGTCCTGAGGTTGTGAAAGGCGCTGGAGAAATGCCAGTCCTTCTTTCTTTTTCTTTCTCTATTGTTATGTTGTGACTTTTTCTTGGTTTGGGAATTTGCCCTGTACCTCCCAGTGCTATGGGTGTTATTGATGAAGTTGCCTGTTGGAAGCAGCAGACCAGATCTTAAGACATTTCTGTTTGTTTAGCTTCACAGAATATATAATTTGGACCATTTTACAAGCCATTTAGACCTACCTTACAACATAGCATTACAACAGTGACAACACGTCGTTAGCTGTAACACACTTTGAGACATCCCGACGACACAAAAGGTGCTATATAAGTGCAAGCTCCTTCTTTTTCTTTCTTTACCTTGGTTGGGTGGGAGTGGGATCTTCCCATCACTTCTATACAATGTATGGTAAGGCTACAAACAAGAGACAGGGTCTAGAAGCCTAGCCTTGCACCAGTATGGAGAGAGGTCTATAGGAAGTCATTAAAGGCTGTACACTGAGTCTAGGTCACTGGGGAGCGGGGATATTATTTTAAGCACGTTTTGTCAGTGTGGTTGAACCTTTTGGCCTGTCTCTGTAGGACTGTACTTTTACCTTTATATTCCCTCCAGTGTGGTGCTGGGATCCTGAGGTTCCACTTATGTATAGAGGAGGAGGTATGTTATGTGGGTTGAACAAGTGATATCTGCTCCTCTCTCTATCAGTTGCAGCTGCAGACTACATGGGGGTAATTTTAACTTTGGGCGATAGTGATAGCTGCCCGTTATACATCGCTCCCGCCATTTCCATTGACATCTTCTGTCAAAGTTATGGCGGTCGATTGAAAAGAACTTCCACAGTAATTCGACCCCATTATTTTTAAGGGTATATATGGGGTGGGTGAGGGACTGTCATGTATGGTTACAAATGATACCAGAGAAATTGTTATACAAACATATTTTAAGGTTCTGATTGTTTACTAGTTCTAGGATCCAACGTTCTGAATAAGATTGGTTATGTTACAGTGATTTCTAGTTCTATAATCCAATGGGTTGAAGGGACTCTACATCCCACAGACACTAGACTTCAATATAATAATAAATAAAATGGGCAAAAGTCACACAACCTCATCTGACCAAGAAAAAAAAAATCATCTCCATACTTCATTTCAGGGATATCAAGGTGAGGGATACAGCAGGCAAGAAAAGAGGAGATGGGACGTCAAGGAGATTGCAAGGTTTAACCAGAATAGCACTGTAGATTAAATAGAGGGCTGCATAAGCCTGAAGATTGGATGTTACTTTATCCTGATTCACAGCCAAGTGTACAAATGAGATATAGATAATATAATGGAGAGGAAAGGATTTCCTGTGTCAATTTCACTCCAGAGAAATACCTCATAACATTGAAAGAGTCTCTCAACAGTCATTGGGTTTCCCAAATTCAAGAAGTGTATCAAAAACTCTCGAGAAGTTGTTACGTGTTTACATGATAATTCCTTTTTTGAAAATCTCCTAAGTATTATACTAATAGTTGGATACAGTATGTAATTAAAAGTCTATATTGATAAAGCACACAGAGAGGTTTAATACAGCATGTATATGAGAAGTGCTGGTTGGAAAAGATACCCCAATAGGACCCGTCAGGTAGAAGATATAGGGGTAGAGTTTCTGCCTTGCCAAAATGCGCTTGAAATTGAGTTGACTAGGATACAGTTCAAGTTTCTGCTAAAATTAATTTGTATAATCACAAACGTAAAATCTTCAATGACCCAGCGCATTCTGGCAGCGTAATAGAACGTAATCGTTTCTTTTTTTCCTTTCCATTAAAAAGTATTCCTTGATGTATTTAAGAGTACTTTTGTTAAAACAGCTGACAATGGGTTTATCACAAAAAACAAGCATTTTTAGTAAGAGTGTCCAGTCCTCCGACTGTGAGTAACCTGATTTAAAATCACTGAAAATGACTTAAAAAAAACGATACTGAACCATTTACGACTTTCATTGGTGCACTAGTCAGTTTCTCAGTAAATTAAATATTTTTTGATACAAAAAACTTTAAAAACCTGCCTACTAGTGCCCATGCGCATAAGAAAATGTGCGCAATTTGAAGAGCCTTCCCGAAACAGCGCTATCAGCGAAAACTAGCAATTTTGCCTGGGGGGGCATGACCAGTTTTGTGGGCGGGGCCCTGTGAAGGAATAAACCATATACCTATTCAGAAAAATACACCATTCTATGAAAGAATTCTGGCCTTATTAAAACATGACAAACTGGGTTTGGAAATCTAAAAACCTAACAATGGAGAAGCTGTATTGTTAACAGCATTCTGGCTATGGGGATGGGATGGTTGTTGACACTGAATCAATAACCTTGTTGAAACAGAAGGTTGGAGGCTCCCGACGGTCTGAATATTTGGAAAGAAGACAATGGTGCATCCTGGTTAAGGTGTTCTAAATTACACTTCGGAAAGAAACACATAAAATTAAAAAACATATGCCTTCGTGGGAATGACATCAAATAGATGCACCTGCTGTTACACCGTATTTTATGGTGAGCTTCGAACACCTAGGGTAGAGACATAATTCTTAATGCTGCCAGCTGATCTGACTGTAAGAATAGCAGGGGTCAGCAGAAAAATGACTAGAGATAATTAGCTTACATCAGCAGAAAACTTCAAAGGAAATACCACTGAAAAAGGATATAAATATTGAACTTTCAAATGGGATGATAGTCTCGCTGTAAAGGGGCAAAGCGATTCTCAGGCTTCAGAGGCGGCTCTGTAAGTCTACAACTCTTTGTACCTTGGGGATCAAGGTACTGTATTTGATTTTGGTGGATATCCTGGAATAAGACTGAGAACTGTAAAACTGTAGCGAAGTTAAGATTTGAGAATAAGGATCTCTGATAAAAGAATTGTAAAGCTTTCTCTTTTTGGAATTGTTAATGTTGCGATTGAATCACCAACTGTAAAATACATGTCAGTTCTTTAATAAATCTATATATTTTTAGAATTGCCTCACATAGTACTTCTGTATCAAACTCGCAAACTCAATCTCTGTACACTCTTTGGTGAGGAGTTGCAGAATTCTGAGGGAGTTTACCGGACCCTCATAATATTTGGAATGTTACAGTCTAGCTAAACTTATTAAAAGTGCTATCTGGAGGACGGTAACATCTTCAGGTTGTTCCTTTCCTTTAGGGAGAGATAGTCTGGACCTTTAGACCCAATTAAGCATCTTTAGGATTCGGCTACCTCAAACTTTAGTTGAAAGTGAACGTCTGGGGAATGCGCCTGATCTGGGGTAGCCCTAAAGGGGCTCGAACTAGTAATTATCCCTTCAGTCCGACTGGCAAATTTAATCTTAAACCAGCCTAAAAGATCACGGAAAACACGAATGTGAGTGGTTTTGGGTGCAACTCACTTACATTTAAAATTCCCCAATCTTTTGCGCTGGTTGGGCTGATTCCGCCCAGATTGCGCTGAAATTACTGGCGTAAAGGAGCGGAAACTCTAAAGCGTATTCTTGGTACACACTTTGCATTGCATGTACCTGCCTCAGAGATTGACATTGCCTTTCAGTGGGACTGACTGCACTACATTTTTAAATTAATTTATTACTATCAACTGTCGCGGAGCCTATGAAATCCAAAACCAAGATCCAATTATTGTGTAACTGCAGTAAGAGGCAAAAGAGCCCCAAAACCTTTGGGTTTGGGGAGGTTGGTTGGGTTGGGGGTGGGGGGCAGAAGGGGTGTTGTTCCTGTATTATTAAAAGGGTTTTTGCTTTTAATCAAGTATGAATCCGGACAGGGGTGAGGTGGGGCTGGAGCTGGGATGATAGCTTTGAGTTCTAAGCTTTGCTTTGCTGAAGATGCAAATTCTCATCAACAATGACCATCTCAATAATTAATGTGCCGACATCACAAGGCATAGCAGTAGCAAAACTGTACTTGTATTTTTATTTTTAATACCGCCTTTTAGGTGTCCTGATTATATTTTAGAAATTTTCAGATAACCCAATCAAATGTCGAACTCTCTTATTCCAAAACTGGCTAATAATGAGGGAGGAAAGAGAACTGATTGAGAAACATTAGAATACAATAAAATATGGGCAGGAACTGGCCCATTAGTGCAACCCCCCCTTCTCCCTCACCTCCCCCCAGTTGGGGCACCCTGGCGTCGAACACTGATTTCGAGGCCAATTAATCCTTTACTCCACCTGCACAACATTTGCTAAGCTATTTTGTGACTTCCAACTAAGGCAGGTGCAGGGCCTTGGAGGTGAAAACACACTGCGTGTAGTGTTATTAGATGCAGTAGACTTCTGGAGCCTCAGGGCGCTAGTGCCTTGCTCGAGTTGGGAAAGTGTTTAATACGAAACAGATCTCTGTAGGAAAACATTACAGCACTAAACATAACATAAGGCACAGCTTCCTTTTTTATTAGTTCTGTTTGGCTTGTATTTATCGCATGATGTTGATGCTGCTCTTGCGCCAGCATCTAGAAGCTGTGTGAGAGAGAACGGGGCTAACATCACCCTTTGAGTTTTTCTGTGCTGGATCCTCAAACTGGTACCTTACTTGATTGCTTGACCCCCACCCCCTGTGCTCGCTGACCTACATTGTCCGGTCCGGCAACACCTCGATTTTAAAATTCTTAACTTTGTATTCAATTCCCCTCTCTATCTCCGAGATCTCGGCGCTCCTCCAATTCTGGCCTCTTGCGCATCCCTGATTATAATCGCTCCACCATTGGTGGCCGTGCCTTCAGCTGCCGAGGCCCTAAGCTCCGGAATTCCCTCCCCCTAAACTCTCCGCCTCTCTTTCCTTCTTTAAGACGCTCCTTAAAACCTACCTCTTTGACCATCACCTGTCCTAATATCTCTTTATGTGGCTCGGTGTCAAATTTTGTTTGATAATCGCTCCTGTGAAGCACCATGGGATGTTTTTACTACGTTAAAGGCGCTATATAAATGCAAGTTGTTGCTGTTTGATGGAGGTTATGAGTTATCGGTCTACTATTGCTTGGTACATTGTGTTGTGCAACAACAGGCTCACTGACATTAATGTGCATAGTTAATTTAAAATGTTTCAGTGCTGTGTAGCATTGGCTACATAAGTATGGTCGGAGAAAAGCCTACTTACAAATGAAAAGGTTAAGACAGGCAAACCCATGCATCTCTTTCGGCTTTGCTCGAGCACAGGGAAATGTTAATTAATGGTTTTTTGTTTGGTAGCGTTCCAGTGTTGCAATAATTTATAATCCTTTAATCTTGCAGCCAGTAAATTGTGACAACAGGGCTAACAAGGTTGAGTGGCACCGGAGCCAAGTATGATACAAACATCAGAAGTGGTCATGGCAGTTGCTATGGTAGCCTCCTGCAGTTTGCAACTGAGGAAGTAATTGAGGGCCTAAAGCCAAGCGTACAATATTGCTTCATGGGTTACAAGTGCCTGCCAAGCACCAAGCCACTAACCTCTGCAGTCATGGCAGTAGGGAGCTCTGAACCCTAAACACAGGGAGGAACTCCCACCAATGTTTAACATAAGAACATAAGAAATAGGAGCAGGAGTAGGCCATTTGGCCCCTCGAGCCTGCTCCGCCATTCAATAAGATCATGGCTGATCTGATCTTGGCCTCAACCCCACTTCCCTGTCTGTTCCCCATAACCCTTGACTCCCCTGTAGTTCAAAAATCTGTTTATCTCAGCCTTGAATACATTCAATGACTCAGCCTCCGCAGCTCTCTGGGGTAGAGAATGCCAAAGATTCACGACCCTCTGAGAGAAGAAATTCCTCCTCATCTCTGTCTTAAATGGGCGACTCCTTATTCTGAAACTATGCCCCCTAGTTCTAGATTCCCTCACGAGGGGAAACATCCTCTCAGCATCTACCCTGTCAAGCCCCCTCAGCATCTTATATGTTTCAATAAGATCACCTCTCATTCTTCTAAGCTCCAATGAGTATAGGTCCAACCTGCTCAACCTTTCTTCAGAAGACAACCCCTTCATCTCAGGAATCAACCTAGTGAACCTTCTCTGAACTGCCTCCAATGCAAGTATATCCCTCCTTAAATAAGGAGACCAAAACTGTACGCAAAACTTATTAGAAGGAAAAGATTTTAAGAAGAAAAATGAGAGAGGGAACGTGTGACAAGGAACAATCAAATGTTGGTTTGTATTTTTAGAAAACAGAAACATATGTACTTACATCCCAGAAATAGACCCAAACCAGTCCAATGCATTAAGACACCAAGAAGATGACACACAGTGAAACCAATACCCAATCTTTGAGACGGTAATAATAAAAAAAGAAAGACATGCATTTATATAGCGCCTTTCATGACCTCAGGACATCCCAAAGTGCATAACAGCCCATGAAGTACTTTTTGAAGTGTAGTTACTGTTATAATGTAGGAAACGCAGCAGCCAATTTGCGCACAGCAAGGTCCCACAAACAATGAGATACATGATCAGATAATCTATTTTTTTAGTGATGTTGGTTGAGGGATAAATATTGGTCAGGACATCGAGGAGAACTCCCCTGCTCTTCTTCAAAATATTGCCATGCGATCTTTTACATTCACCTGAGAGGGCAGGCGGGGCCTCGGTTTAATGTCTCATTAAAAAGACGGCACCTCCGACAGTGCAGCACTCCCTCAGTACACAACATCAGGTTCTATATGTAGGCTGACGACACCGAGCTCTACCTCACCACCACCTTTCTCGACTCCTCCACTGCCTTTGATTTGTCATGCTAATTGTCCGACATCCAGAATTGGATGAGCAGAAATTTCCTCCAATTAAATATTGGAAAGAGCGAAGCCATTGTAACCTAAGTAAGTGGAATCCAGTCAGTGGCCCTGATTGAGAACATGAAGAACCTTGTTCTGGGGCAAGCTGTGAACATGATCAGTAATGGACTTATTTCATTCACCTGGATGAGATCCAATGTTTGCTCATTGCAGTGAGACTGTATGTGTGATCTTTTTGTCCTGAACACAATGTGTACTTTAGAGAACTAATTTTCACAGTTTACAAGCTTTGACTCACTGTGATGAAGACTGGCAAAGACAATGTCCATCAACATTAAGTAACCCTTCCTTGAGTTGTCAAGGAATTCCCTGATTTACATCGCTCCATCATTGGCAGCCGTGCCTTCAGCTGCCGAGGCCCTAAGCTCTGGAAAACCATCCCTTAACCTCTCCGCCTCTCTACCACACTCTCCTCCTTTAAGACGCTCATTAAAACCTACCTCTTTGACCAAGCTTATGGTCACCTGTCCTAATGTCTCCTTTTGTGGCTCGGCGTCAAATTTTGTTTGGTAACGCTCCTGTGAAACGCCTTGGGACATTTTACTATGTTAAAAGTGCTATATAAATGCAAGTTGTTGTTGTTGTCCATTCTGTAAATTGGAAAAACCTTGATGTTGCAGTAGTTGAACACATTAATTAATGTACCAACACGTTGCATTACAGAGCAGCAGGGCACATTTGCCACCTGTTTCACCACACGCTATTCCCAGTCTCATTCCTAGTTACATCTATGGGAAACTGAATGGGGATAGGATGCTTCTTGGCAGTAGGAAAGGCAATTTAAAAAATATATATTTTCAATCTACTCATTTACAATGTTCCATCTCCTTTGAAACATCAGTTTTCCTTCCTCTGAGTGGGTCTCCCTGTGGCGGTGTTGGTCCTTATCCAAGAAGTGGTCATGATGCGGAGATGCCGGCGTTGGACTGGGGTGGACAAAAATGAGAAGTCGCACAACACCAGGCTATAGTCCAACAGATTTATTTAAAATTACAAGCTTTCAGAGCTATCGATTGCCCCTTCTTCAGGTAAAGTTACAATGTCATTGTAACTTTACCTGAAGAAGGGGCGATCGATAGCTCCGAAAGCTTGTAATTTTAAATAAATCTATTGGACTATAACCTGGTGTTGTGCGACTTCTCATTCTTATCCAAGAAGTCAGGGAAGTAGATTACTTTATTTCTGGAATCTACCAATACACACTTGTACTGGCTACTGGGAGGTGTGCGACAGTGGCCTGGGACCACCTGGGGGGTGGAGCAATTGGCCTCTCTTTGACATCTATACCCTTAATGGCACAGGTGAGATTAGCAACCTCCCATGGATTATTCTTAATAATACATCTTGATTTATTCTAAATCTCCAAAAATCATTAATGCATTTTGTTGATAATATTGTGTTCTGAAAACAAATAGCAATTACTGAGCTACATAGTCTGTCACTTGACTGTTTCTACACATATAAAACATCTACTTAATAATCTTCAGCTGTCCAGAACAAATTTTTTTTATTTTTCATTCACGGGATGAATAATATCCCTAATTGCCCTTGAGAAGGTGGTGGTGATCCGCCTTCTTGAACACAACTGGGTGGCTTGCTGGGCCATTTCAGAGGGCAGTTAAGAGTCAACCACATTGCTGTTGGTCTGGAGTCACATATAGGCCAGACAGGATGGCAGATTTCCTTCCCTAAAGGACATTAGTGAACCAGAGGGGTTTTTACGACAATCCGGTAGTTTCATGGTTACCATTACTGATACTAGCTTTTTATTCCAGATTTATTTAACTGAATTTAAATTCACCAGCTGCCGTGGTGGGATTTCCACTCGTGTCTCCAGATCATTAGTCCAGGCCTCTGGATTATTAGATCAGTAACATAACCACTGTGCTACCATACCCGTAGAGAATAGAAAGAGCTACATTGCTTTATTATTTACCAAGACCTGTGTGCTGCATAACATTATACCCATGAGTTAAATCATTTTTTATATATATATATATACATAGTTAATTATGCTTTTTAATTGGTTAAAATGTAACTAGGAAAAAAGATATAAATTATGATGAAAACAGGGCTGGAATCAAAGTCCCATTTCCCCCTTATTCCAGCACTGCCAAAATATTGATCCACTCTAATTGATAGACTTCTAATGGCAGAAGCCTGCTTAACTGTCAGATTTGGTCATGTGGAGATCATCACTGTGACATTAAATTCGGCAGTACTCTCCATATGGTTTATAATATGAAATATATTGTGTGTTTACTTATGCTGGAGAAAATATTTATAGCTGTTCTGGTAGAAAAAAAATGGCTAGTTATTTCCTTTAGTTACAGAGTGTTCCAGTTAATTGTACCCTTGAGTTCGAATAGACCAAGTAAACAATTAGGGGCTTCTTGAGTGTAATTGTTTGTGACAGAGGGTGGGCAAATAAATATTTCCTGAGTATAATTGTTTATGAGACATTCACATGTTTATAGATGTGACTAAATATTGGAAAGCTCCTAACCTTGACTACATAAAACCTTGGATAGACAGCTTGGTACATGCAGAGTAGCAGGGTATTGGAGAGATTTTGAGAATGCAATCAATATGGATCAAAATGTTATGCAACTTAAGAATTTTTTGATGGAACTGAACCCCACCTACCAACTTTCTCACCATATTCCTCAATCCCTTATCTCTCCAATTGCCCTTGAACCTATTTGTACCTCTGCTCCAAATATAATTTATTCCACTATTCTATTACCACGACTTGTTAATTCCTGACTTGCGCATCTTGGATTTTGAACACTTCTACGCGGTGATCAATTTGCCTGGATCACCATTGTTAATCATCCCCATAATCTTGAAAATTTCATCTGAAATTTATTTTCCAGAGAAAAAAAGTCCCAACTTACTGTACCGTCTCAATGCTAATAATAACCTTTCCAGGAGTATATAACCAGAACTCTAGACAACACTTTAAGATGAGGTTTCACGACAAATAGAGAAAAAGTACATTTCTTGATTTCTACACTACTCAGCCTGAATCTGGATGCACAGTACCCCATTATTTCGCTTCTTCCTGTGAAGGTTGTGAGTTTGGGAGGTGCTGTCGAAGAACCCTTGCATCTTGTAAATAGTACAAACAGCAGCCACGGTGTGCCGGTGGTGAAGAAACTGGATGTTTAACGTGGTGGATAGGCTGCTAACCAAGCAGACTACTTTGTCTTGGATGGTGTCGAGCTTCTTGAGTGTTGTTGGAGCTGCACTCGTCCAGGCAAGTGGAGAGTATTCCATCACACTCCTGACGTCTGCCTTGTAGGTGGTGGAGAGGCTTTGGGGAGTCAGAAGGTGAGCCACTTGCTGCAGAATACCCAGCCTCTAAGCTGCTGAAGTAGCTGTGGCATTTATATGGCGTGGAACATGCCCAAGCCAAGAGCCAGCAGAAAATACAACAATCCTAGGCTGATACTCAGCAGCAGATACACCAAATGCAACAATTTTAACCTGAGACTTGGCAGAAGAAGGAAACTGGGAACTAACGTCTTATGCCGTGCATGCAAGCTGATGTGAATGGCACAATAGATAATTGTCATAGACATCTTAAAGTCATTGAGGAATTCATCAGTAATCCATAGATGAAACTATGGGTGACCTGCAGTGGAAAATGAATGACCTACAAGCCCACTGAGAGGAGTAAAAGGCCCAATGCATTGGATAACTAGACAGAAGTAATCTACTTAGGAGTCAATTTACAGCCCATTCTGTTCAAGACGACCTACATTCTGCTAGGCAACAAGATTCTGGAGCCTTAACCATTATTTGCGAAGGGGTTCAGACTAAGCCAAGCTTTTACAGAGCAAAACTGAGAGATAAAGAGAACCTTCGTGAGGTAGCTCAAACCATCATGTGACTGGTATGTCCTATAGTATCTTCCTAGTTGGTAGCAGCGCTGGCTGTAGACCATTTCCTAGATGATGGCAGCAGCTGAAGAGTAAAATAAGCAGGTCACCGCACAGTTCAATGGCAACAATTCATTTATTTGGGCTGTGGAGTACAAAGTCATCCTGGGAGCCAATAATGTGAGATTCCAATCCATATCTAGCTCATCCAATGGCTAATGTTGCCTGTGATTCTACGAAAATCTATCTTTCAAAGTGATAAAGGATATTCTAGGGAAAATGGAACAGTTAGATGAGGAACAACAGACATAGGTTCCTAGAAAATGGAAAGGCAGCAATCATAACAGATCAAGTGCAATACATGAAGCTGTCAATATTGCAGGGACGCAGACTGCAGAGCTTGTTCCAGAGGAGTTGAATAACCTGGTTGGCTGGTGAATATATAGGAATGACCAGCTATCTCTGGAGTGAGTTATACAATCTTAGGATCTAATGCATATGCAACTTATTATCATGAACATTACCTAATTTTAGGAAAGATACAGATGGATTTTACAATGGCAGGTAACCTATCTAGGTTTAAAGGCTGTTTCCACTTACACATGGAAGGACTCGAGCCCAAGGTCTACCAAGCTTATCAGGCTGGGCTTGCTACTCGCTAAAAGGCACCAAACTTGATGGATCCCAGGGGCTGCTTATTTTTGCCAGGAGTGATTTAATCTCCAAAAGGAGAAATTTCAGGCCAAACAATGAAACAATTCATGTCATTGTTTATAAAAAAGGGCAAGTAGATGAGGATTTTCTAAGTACAGCTGATTTTTAAGAATGCTCATATATTTATACACGTCATTAAATAAGAGCAAGTTCCTAATCTCAGTTCCAAAGCCAAGGGTAGTCAGTCGGGACGTGTGTGAGCTAACACAGCAGCAGGGAGATTTCCTAAAAGTCTGGAGGCTGAATCACCGTGGAACCGAATTGGCGTTTATACAAAACAGTCAACTGTGATTGTTCTCCAGATCTGCGGTCCTCTTGAACTGAATGTACAGTGTTATGGTTTCATATCCTTCACTTATGGAAATCAGTGTGGAATTTATCGCTGTTATGTTGAAAGATAAAACTCCCTGCATTATTTTAAACCCTGCCTGGATAGTCACCCGGAATGTCTGTTTTCCAAACGGATTCCCATTGAAAATGGGAAGGTGCAGTGTCAAGCCTTTTCAAAATTACACTAGATTATTGCTACATGGCGCTCAGATGTTCAGTCACCTTTGCATATTTGTTTTACGCTAATCAAGAAGAGGGACACCAGTTCTGGGAATAGGTGGTTTTCCACTTTTTGTAGTCCACATCAACAATAACTTGCATTTATATATTTTGTATTATACAACTTGCAACCTCTATCACTGAGAAGGACAAGGGCAGCAGGCACATGGGAACACCATCACCTCCAGGTTACACACCATCCTGACTTGGAAATATATCACCGTTCCTTCATCGTCGTTGGGTCACAATCATAGAACTCCCTCCCTAACAGCACTGTGGGAGCACCTTCACCACACGGACTGCAGCAGTTCAAGAAGGCGGCCCACCACCACCTTCTCAAGGGCAATTAGGGATGGGCAATAAATGCTGGCCTTGCCAATGATGCCCACATCCCATGAATGAATTAATAAATATATATATATTTTTAAGTAGCACCTTTAACATAGTAAAAATGCCCCAAGACGAACACTCCCAGGTCGGGTAAAGCAAAGCCAAGTGCTGATAAAGTTCCATCTGAGCTGTAGAGGTTACAGGTAAATGTCTGTCATCATTGCCACATTACATTAGGTCAGTGTTGTCCAATAGAAATTGTGGACTAGCCACAGGTGTGGCTATGGTGACACTATTTTAGCCACATGCTCTAATTTTAGTAGAATACGCCTCACACATGCACACAAACAATACAGGTAAATGTACGTCATGTATATATTTACTTAACAAGAACCTACCGCTATTCACTAACCAAGGAGGTAAAGCACTCACAAGGATCAAAAAACACACACGCTGTTTTTCGTCTCACTATTTTACTAACAAATGGACAAAAAGGTTAAAGTTCACATGCATCGAGCATGCAAATAGGAGTATTAAGATCACATGCCCAACAACGGTGACGATTACTCATTTTTTAATTTACTAATCAGAAATGCAACTCACCACATCTGGATTCCCAATTAGCCGCATGTGGCTAATGGCTATCGTATTGGACAACATTGCATTAAGCCTTTCTGCTAGTTCTTTTTTATGGCATAACTCTAATCTCCAATTAACAGTTGAGGGGCAGTCAATGCTTCACACAGAGAGCAGTTTTTCTTCATGCAAGGAGTGATTAATACCCAAAATGGTTTTCTGGCAAGGGCAGTACAGGCAAAACCTCTGTAAATCACTCAAGAAGCCGGTTCAATGCTGTGATGGGCGGTTTCTCTGGAAGGGTAAGCTAAGAGGGTGCAAATGGCCTCCTTCATTTGCCCTTACCTTTATGATTTCTCAGTGTGATAATAACATGTAGAATCTCTTATAGGTGTTTGAAAGGTGTCATTACATAGTAAATAGTATTTACAGCACAGAAACAGGCCATTCGACCCAACAGATCTATGCCAGTGTTTATGCTCCACACGAGCCTCCTCCCACCCTTCTTCATCTAACCCCATCAACATAACCCTCTATTCCTTTCTCCCTCCCCTTAAACGCATCTATGTATCCTGTTTGATCCTATCAGTTATCCAATGGAGATTCCACCCAGAAGATGGGCAGAGCGTTTTCCATTTTCTCCGGGTGCCTCATTTTTGGCAGACCACAAAAATGCTTTAACAACACTGGAGGAATAAATATTTAGAAGAATTATAGATGTTCAGCTGGTTTTCATTTTTTATGATACCTTTTATCTGTGAATCTGCTGAGCTCCAGCTGGGCATGGCCGAGCTTGGAGGGACAGAAGGGGAGGGAGGGAGGGAAGACCATCTGATATTACATAGAATAGAAACAGGCCATTTGGCCCAACCCGTCTGTGCTGCTGTTTATACTCCACATGAGTCACTGTGCCTTAGGAGGAAGATGAGTATAGGGTTTTTACTCTCCTGTTTTCTCAATTTCTAGAAGCAACAGGTTCAGGGAGGAACAGTTAAGGGGAAGATTATAACTTCCGGTGGGAAACTGTTCCGGCTAGTTTATATCCCACCTAGCAAAGGCAGCAGGATGCCATGGCAATTTTAACCGCTGGGCCGCTGATCAAGTTTGACAATAAGCCATACAAAAACCAGCAGGAACAAAGTTCGCTTCACTGTCTGGGCAAACTTGGCTGATCTCAGCCTGGTCGCCAACTGGGTTGTTACAATTAGCCTCAGTCCTCGTGGTCAAGGAATAGAATAAACCAGGCAGTGTTCCTGCTCACGGTCATTATCCAAGAACTCTTGCTGGAAAGTGCACATGTCATGAATGCCACATGACGACAGGATTGTAGTTGACTACGACGCCCTGCTACTGAATAGCCTGCTGGCATTCACTTTCAAGGCTCGCATGTGAAGAATGGACACTTGAACAAAGTAGCAGGGCTGCTGGTGCCCGTGGGAGTGCAGCCAGCGACAGCAGCACTTTCAGGAGCAGTGGGGAGAAAATATCCAAAATCAGATTCCCCTGAATTTACACATTTGAAGATTTGTCCTTTGCTCCATCCTAGGACATCTCCTCCTGTGTGCTGTCAGGAGGTGCATCGTAGCCCTTTAGCATCTTGCTACCCAATCAGCACCCCGCATCCAGCAGCTCTTACACATTGCACATACGGAGCAAATGCCCTAATCTGGAGAAATTGCTCAGTAAATGATGTCCCAGTTTTGGAATCCCGGCCCAGTTGGATAGGCTAGTGATCATTCATCCACTTGAACAATTCACTCTGATGACAGATCGTTCTCAGTGTGATTTTGATTCTTCCTACTTCATGGAATCATAGAATCATACAGCACAGAATTGTGTCTGCACTGGCTCTTGGAAAAAACTATCCAATTAGTCCCACTCCCCTGCTCCTTCCCAATAGCCAAGAAAATTTCTCCTTTTCAAGTATTTATCCAATTCCCTTTCGAAAGTTACTATTGAATCTGCTTTCACCAGCCTTTCCGGCAGCGCATTCCAGATCACAACAACTCACTGTGTAAAAAAAATTCTCATCTCCCCAGGCTTTTTTGCCAATTATCTTAAATCTGTGTCCTCTGGTTACTGACCCTCCTGCCAGTGGAAACAGTTTCTCCCTAACTACTCTATCAAAATCCCTCATACTTTTGAACACCTCGATTAAATCTCCGTTTAACCTTCTCTGCTCTAAGGAGAACAATCCCAGCTTCTCCAGTCTCTTCAGGGAACTAAAGTCCTTCATCCAGACGACAACCAATTTGCGCACAAAGGTCCCACAAACAGCAATGGAGTAAATAACTAGATCATCTGTTAGGTGTTGGTTGAGGGATAAATATTGGCCAGGACACTGGGGAGAACTTCCCTGCTCTTCTTCGAATAATGCCACGTGATCTTTTACCTCCACCTGAGATGGCAGACGTTTAACATCTCATCCGAAGATGGCACCTCCGACAGTGCAGCACTCCCTTGGTACTGCACTGATGTGTTAGCCTAGATTATGCGCTCAAGTCTCTGGAGTGGGGCTTGAACCCATGACCTTCTAACTCAGAGATGAGAATGCTACCACTGAGCCAAGGCTGGTAGCCTCCTTCTTTCATATCTACTGCTCAACAGTTGAACAGTTACTAAGATTTTATTGCTTGATACTTTACTCATGTTTTTATTTTGGATGCATTATTTAAGCATTTGGCTTTCATTCTTAGCCTTGAACTGATGGCCAGTCCATATTGGTATATTGAAAATGTTCTGCTATAAGTTTTCTCACTCCACCCTATTATGTCTAAAACATTCACCTCACCTTAAACTCTGAACAATAAAACTAATCTATAGACTGCGTCTAAGCCCTATGCTCTGGAATTTCCTCCCTATATCTCCCAATCACCTGCCTCTCCTCCTTTAAGACCCTCCTTAAAGCTCACTCCTTTGGCCAACGTTTTGGTCACCCCTCCTAATAGCACCTTCTTTGCCTTGGCATTCAACTCCTCATTCTAACTGTGAAGTGCTTTGAGATGGTTTTCTACATTAAAAGGTGCAATGTGTAGTTACTGTTGTATAAGGAAAAAAATGATCAGCAACTGCAGCAAAGCAGAAAGACTGTGTGCGCTTACTTGTTGCTTAAGCTACTAATTATTTGCTGTGCTACCAAATTTAACGAGCACTTAAGGTCAGATGATCTGGTTCAGGTTAAAATGTGTGCAGCCAAGATTTTAAAGATTTAATTATTTCTCACGATTCAAATCTGCTCTCAGCTGCGACTTTTAAATGATAGTCTCCGAAAATAATACACTAGATATTACAGGAGGTGATGAACGCAAAGTACAGACAACTTTACCATTTTATGTCCCATTTCTAAGAGGGGAAGCAAAGTGCTTTTGTAATCCACGGGCTTAATAGAATAGGTTAATATGACTGAGTACTCCAGGAGTACTAGTGCTTTTTAAAAAAAATATATGACCCTATACAATTTTATGCCATTCAAAATGACAAAATAAATCCTATTTCTTCAATATCCAAGTGAAGTACAGTAGAATTGAGACTTTAATCCTAGGAGCCACCTGTGTTACTGACTACCTTGCAATGAGACACTTAAATTGGAGATAAATTCAGGCAGACAGACTGTGGCTATAGTTCAGACATCTTTAATGGTTTTTGTATATTAAAAAACCCAAGAACACCCAACAGGTGTGGATTCTAAAAAAGTTACACAAGGCTGTAAGGTGCTCATGTGAAAATACTGCCAATGTAAAAAGTAATTTGTTTAAAAAACACTTTGTATTAGAAACAGATGAGGACGGGGTTAGTATGTTTCTGCCCTTCAAAGAGAATTTTGGGGGAAATTATTTCAGAGACAACCTAGAGGTCAGAGTCATTCTTTCCATTACTTACTTTACAGCTTAAAGATGCTTTAATGTTGTTCTAATAGAGAGTTTATGGATTTTTTTCTTTCTTGGGAATATTAGCCTGGATACTGATTCATCTCCCGATGTTTTAGTCCCCGTCCACTCCAATTTTATCGTCATCTCTCCTGAAGGTTCGTGCTGGGATACTGTTCAATCGGTGCTGGGTGCTCTCCAGCCTCCCCAGATGGACATTCTTCTTGCAATGAATTTAAACCACAGACCACCCAGAGGTCACACACTACATGGGGGCCCATCACGACCAAAGCTGATCTTGTGCTTACTCAACGTCTACACAAGTGCCCTTTCCAGTAGATAGCAGGAGCCATGGCTGACTTTTCTCTTTCCAAGCTCTGGGCCACAGAGGCCAATCGTGTTGCTCCCATGTCTGCCCTCTCTCTGCACAGACTGGGCATCAAAACGAGTCTGTGTGGCAGCACACTTACAAACTGAACTATTGCAGAGCTTAATATTAAGCGGAACGGTAGCATAGTGGTTATGTTACTGGGTTAGTTATCCAGAGGCTTGGACTAATAATCCAGTAGGACGTGAGCAATGTTCCCCCCCAAGGCCGCGCATCAATCACAAGGTATCGCGCAGGCCGCTCACCAGCTGCTGCTGCTGGAAGAGATACCACACATGCAAATTTAAAAGGCAGTTTGAGAATCTGAATTCAGTTTTTTTAAATCGTGGTAACTAGGGATAGGAAATAAATGCCAGCCTTGCCAGTGATGCCCACATCCCGAGAATGAATAAAAAAAACATAACATAAGGAAAAACCTACTGGAGTGTTATTTATGGAACACGATGAACATAATTGGACTAACCTTGGAATGGATGTGAGATTCATACAAAAACAGAGACTGCTTTGTGGAAACCTGCTGCCTGGTTCTAGCATTTGCAGGGTTTTATTCTTTTTTCTTTTTACTTGAGATTCATTCAGAAGGATTTAAAAGTTTAAAACAGACAGGGGGGTAAATTGGGGGAATGGAGGAGAGTGCATTGCCACTAATGGAAGGTGTGACAGTTATTGAAAGAGTTAATTTAAGAACATAAGAACATAAGAAATAGGAGCAGGAACATAAGAAATCGTTTCTGCTCTGCCATTCAGTAAGATCATGGCTGATCTTTGACCTCAACTCCACTTTCCTGCCCTATCCCCATATCCCTTGATTCCCTTAGAGTCCAAAAATCTATCGATCTCAGCCTTGAATATACTCAACAACTCAGCATCCACAGCCCTTTGGGGCAGAGAATTCCAAAGATTCACAACCCTCTGAGTGAAGAAATTCCTCCTCATCTCAGTCCTAAATGGCCGACCCCTTATCCTGAGACTATGCCTCCTAGTTCTAGACTCTCTGGCCAGGGGAAACAATCTCTCAGCCTCTACCCTATCAAGCCCCTTCAGAATCCTATATGTTTCAATGAGATCACCTCTCATTCTTCTAAACTCCAGAGGGTTTAACTTTGGATGAAGGAGAAGGCTGTCAATTGGGGTAGAAGTTTGTGACACTGAGGAAATAAACCAAGGTAAATTGCTACGCGGCACAGGGAAACAAGAGGAAATTGACATGAGCGCATCAAGGCAAGAGGGCGTAATAAACATTGGGGATTGTAACTCTTCTAAATTAAAGTGAATCGAGTGTAGAAATCTTTTGAATAGACCAGGAATATTCATGGGGCTCGTGCAGACCTACTCTGCAACTTTGCACATTAGTCTGCTGGACAGACTATACTTGACCTAATGTTCAGTAATGAGCCCAAGATGATGGAAAATTGGGAGTTTGAGGAACACTGAAGCACCAGTGTCACCGTGCTGTCGCCAGGATTTTGATGAAGCAGAATAATCGACGCTGGAAATTTGGAAACTGTGTCCACCTGAATAGTGAAAAAATACCCAGCAGTAAATATTTTAGATTTTGTCTCTTCAAAGTTCGATAGTGTCTGGAGAGTTGTGCAACACTAGAATGAAGTACTGGTGGTTACAAGTCTGTCACTGGTGGTGTTTGTGTTGAGAGTAATTTTAAGTTATGAATTAAGAGTATTACACATGAAGTGTGTTATCAAACAATAAAGTATATTGGCTTAGGGGCTATTTTCTCTGTATTAGTACCTATATCTCAAATTATGACAAATGCTGCCATTGGATTTAATATTGTAACAGGTGTAAAACCATAGAAGACTACACTAAAAATAGCAGAATTCAGGGAAGGGTATTTTCAAAGCTTGAGGATCAAAATGGGAAAAAAAATAAACTTGCATTTATATAGCATCTTTCACAGCCTCAGAACATCCCAAAACAGTTAGCAGCCAAAGAAGTATTTTTGAAGTGCAGTCACTGTTGTTATGTAGCCAATTTGCACACAGCAAGGTCGCACAAACAGAACATGAGATAAATGACCACTTCATCTGTTTTTGGTGGTGTTGGTTGAGGGGTAAATGTTGGCCAAGGCACCGGAAGAACTTTACTGCTCTTCTTCGAATTGTGCCATGGATAGGGCCTCGATTTAACATCTCATCCGAAGGACGGCACCTCCGACAGTGCAGCACTCCACTGGAGTGTCAGCCTAGATCGTCTGCTCAAGTCCATAGTGAGGCTTGACCTTCCGATTCAGAGGCAAGAGTGCTACCTTGTAAGGAAGGGTAAAACATCAAACAATTGGATTTTAAGGATGTAGTGGAGTGGGTGCAAATGAAATTTATATATCAATCAAGGGGATTCGAACATTAACAAGGAAAAGCAAAACTGCTTTAACAGGTCTAAAGAAAGAGAGGAGAAAATGAGAAAATGAATATAAGATGCTAACAGTTTAAAAGGGAAAGTGAGGTCAAGTGATTAAATACACTGCCGGGTGTAGCACTGAGCCACATAAACCAGAAAGGTTGCTGGTTCAATCCCCACAATAGTGATGGGGGCATTATAATTGGTCTCAGTGTTCATGGGCTTGGGAGAACAAAGTGAGCCAGGGTTCCACTCCTTCACGCTGTCCAGCAACACCTTCAGGAAAGTAGGCAGATATGGGCATGGGGTGAACACAGAATTGGACTTCACTGTGATCGTCTCCATTGTTGACCAACTGCCAACTCAATGTCTCAGCGCAATACATAAAGAACGACCACCTGGGTGAGATATAAGAGGGCAGCTGACCCTAATGGAACTATCTCCCTGGAAGAGTCAGCATCTATGGGCAAGGAAGGCTGAAAATTGATAAAGAAAGGAATAAGATGGGAAAAACAAAAGATAGGAGCTGTTTTTAGGAACGGTAGCATATTGGTTATGTACTGGGCTAATTATCTGAGGGACATCAGTTCAAATCCCACCACGGCAGCTGGGGAATTTAACTTCAATTAAATTAAATCTGGAATTTTAAAAAAGCTAGTATCAGTAATGGTGACCATAAAACTATCAGATTATTGTAAAAATCCATCTGGTTCACTAATGTCCTTTAGGGAAGGAAATCTGCTGTCCTTACCTGGTCTGCCTATATGTGACTCCAGACCCACAGCAATGTGGTTGACTCGGAAATGGCCTAGCAAGCCACTCAGTTGTACCAAACCACGACAACACAGACTGCAGCGGTTCATAGAAACATAGAATCTAGGAGCAGGAGTAGGCCATTCGGCCCGTCGAGCCTGCTCCACCATTCAATACGATCATGGCTGATCATCCAAATCCAGTACCCTGTCCCTGCTTTAATCCCCACAGTACACATATCCCACCCTACCCCCGTATTTAATTCCCCCTAACATATCCCATCCTATCCCCATAACCCCACATATTTAATCCCCCCCTAACACTAAGGGTCAATTTATCATAGCCAAATCAACCTAACCCACACATTTTTGGACTGTGGGAGGAAACCGGAGCACCCGGAGGAAACCCACGCAGACACGGGGAGAATGTGCAAACTCCACACAGACAGTCACCCGAGGTCAGATTCGAACCCGGGTCCCTGGCACTGTGAGGCACCAGTGCTAACCACTATGCCACTGTGTTGCCCTAGAAGGCAGCTCACCACCACTTTCTCAAGGGCAAGTAGGGATGGGCAATAAATGATGGCCTTGCCAGCGACGCCCACATCCCATGAACAAATTAAAAACAAATTTAGATTAGGAAGAAAAGAAAAGATTTTTTTCAGGTATTTTTTATAGCAGATAATAGGTGAGGCACCAACTATTTGGCACGATAGAAAATGACAATGGTGTTCCCTTTCCAGTAATTAGAGGGAGGGGATACATTAGAGAACAGGAGGAAATAGAGGGTAGTAATAAAGGTCATTAAGAGACTGAAGTACTTAAACATTCATAAGGCATTGGAATCAGATGGAATTCATCCAAGAGTACTCATAAAATGAGGGTAGAAGCAGGAGAGCTGTGGCAGAAATTTTTCACACCTCATTTTGCACAACCTTGATACCACGAAGTTAGAACATAGCTCAAGTTAGTCCAATCTTTTAAAAAGGTCACAAGCACGATCCTGGGAATAATAGGTCTGTTAACTTGGAATCAATAGAGGGAAAAATATTTGAGTCTATCTTAAAGGAGGCAGTTAAAGCACATTTCATGACAGCAAATGTAGCAAGTTCAAGCCAACATGGGTTTATGAAAGACAGGTTATGTCTAAAAACGTTATTAGAATTTTGGGATGATGCAACATAATGGGGGTAATGCGTCTGATATTATATAGGGTTGAATTTGTGTCTGCTACTCTGCCCTAAATCTGGCAGGATAATGATGGAAATGGCTGGAAAATGTGACAAGGAGGCCTATTGCTGCCTTCTTGCCCTTTCTCAACCTGCCGCCTGTAAATGTCAAAGGGGGGTGGGGTGGAGCCCAGCATCCCATCCCATTTTCCTCCCGCACGGCCCTGTTACAGCTGCTCCCTGGGACCGCCTAGTGGAAGGTCGCGGTGGGCCCAGAGTAGCAGAGGTGATGCCCCAAAGCACAGCAATGGAGGGAAAGGGCCTAGTAGAGGTCTTCTCTTCCTTCACTCTCACCCCCATTCACTTACTGCTGAATACAGTGACACTACAAGTCCCGGCCAGAATGGCGATGATTGGGTAATTCCTCCGTCAATCAGGCCTGGAGTAAGTGACTGGGACTGATTTTACGCACATAATGTAACTATCCTCCACTCACTGCATTTTGCTGGAGAAATAATCCTGCTGTACTCGGGAGAATCTGTTTGCTGTAGTTTCGGTCATGAGTTCGGAGTTTGCTGTAGTTCATGAGTAAATTAAGTCCTGCCACACCTCCAACTCATTGGCTGACACAGTATTCACTCCATTCACTTCTCTGTGTTGTCTGTGCTGAGGCCTACAAGGCTGCAGCTCCCTCAGGACTCTCCTGCCCCATTACAGTCCCTTGCCGCTTGTTGTGGTGCTGCAGCGATGATACAATTGGCCTCAACACTCAAAAGCAGGGAGGAGCAGATTAAAAAAATCAGCTAAAGTTCCCACTCCTGATGACCCTCCAGCGAGACCCCTGCTGGAATATGCATGTATATGGACATCAGGTGAGGCAACGTTTAGGCACGGCTCTGCTATCCTCCATGGTAGAACAACTTATCAACACTCCCTGTCTAGAGTCCCACATGAATTATCAGTCGGTGCCCAATTGAACCACGTACCAGAAAATTGAAGAGGAGAGAAAGTAAAGAAAATGTAAATTGTACACTCAATTGTCCAGATACCAGGAAACAAGGTATGTCATTCAACAATAGAGGTCTTATTATAAATAATCCTGATGAGACTATCGGAAGCAAAATATCTATGTTTTTTGGGACTCCTCCACTTGTAGGGTGGCCAGAACTAGGGGCCATAAATATAAGACAGTCACTAATAAATCCAATAGGGAATTCAGGAGAAATGTCTTTACCCAGAGAGTGGTGAGAATGTGGAGCTTGCTACCACAAAAAGTGGTTGAGGTGAATAGCATAGATGCATTTATGGGGAAGCTGGATAAACACATGAGGGAGAAATAAATAGAAGGATATGCTGATAGGGTGAGATGAAGAGGCTCGTGTGGAGCATAAACAACAGCATAGACCAGTTGGGCTGGATGGCCTGTTTCTGTGCTGTAAATTCTATGCAAAAAATGTTATGTATTGGGTGTTCAAGGAGATCCCCAAGATGCAAGTCCAAGGAGAGATCACGTACAGAATATTACTGTATTTCCAAAAAGGTGCAAAGGCTGTGGGAAAGGGTTCCAAGGAAGATAACTTCAGCGCAAAGATCACTGATCTATGAAAACTGCTGTGAGAAGCTAAGTCCGTTCTCACTGGAGAAAGAGAATACTTGGGCGACAGGCTCCAAGTTTCTAAAATAGTGAAGATGGATGGATAGGGGTCTTCCATTCAGAATCAAGACAGAAGAACCAAGAAAGGTGTTAAGTTGAATACCGAGCAGACCTCAAGTGGATTGCAACATAATCCTTTCATCCTGTGACCTGGGTTTGAATCCACTTCACACCTCATAGGATTACACAGGATATACAGCACAGAAACAGGCCATTCGGCCCAACCAGTCCATGCCGGCGTTTATGCTCCCCTCGAGGCTCCTCCCATCCTTCCTCATCTAGCACTATCAGCATAACCCTCTATTCCCTTCTCCCTCATATGCTTGTCTAGCCTCCCCTTAAAAGTATCTATGCTATTCGCTTCAACCACTCCCTGTGGTAGCGAGTTCCACATTCTCACCACTCTCTGGGTAAAGAAGCTTCTTCTGAATTCCCTATTTGATTTCTTGGTGACTATCTTATATTGATGGCCTCTAGTTATGCTCTTCTCCACAAGTGGAAACACTCCCTCTGTATCTACTCTATTAGAACCTTTCATAATTTTAAAGACCTCTATTGGGTCACCCCTCAGCGTTCTCTTGTCAGGAGACAAGAGACCCAGCCTGTTCATCCCTTCCTGATAGGTATAACCTCACATTTCTGGTATCATCGTTATAAATCTTTTTTGCACCCTCTCCAGTGCCTCTATATCCTTTTTATAATATGGCGACCTCCAATTGTTATAATGGGTTTGGGCAGTCTCAGCCTAGTTTGTGGTAGGCTCACGTCCATAGCACAACGTTACCCCAATTCAGCACTAATTGCCAATAAATTCAGTGTAATTCACAGTGATTTGACTGGATGGGAAATGAAAACATCACTCTGTGGAGGCTGCTTTCTAAGGTTGGAGTGGCGATCCAATTCTGGGGCAGTCTAGGGATATCCTTACTCTACATTTAACCCATGTAATGCTTGATCTGGGAATAGGTGATACTGAAATTAGGGAAAGAAAGAATAAGGTAGACTTGCTCCTTTTCACATTTCTCAGAAATGTCTCAAACTAATTCAAGATACATTGAATTACGTTTGAAGTGCTGTGACTGTTATGCCAACTAACTTGGCAACCACCTTGAGCACAGCAAGATCCCGCAAACAGCAATGAATTGAATGATCAGCTAATCTGTTTTTGCTGGTGTTGGTTGAGAGAGAAATGTTGGCCGGAACACTGGGAGAACTTTGAACAGTCCATCCAAGACACTGGAACAGGCAAACAAGGCTTTGATTTCATGTCTTTTCTGAAGGATAGCACATTTGACATTGGAGCATTCTCTCAGCACTGTCAGCCTAGATTATGAGCTCGAACCCTGATATGGGACTCAAACCTCTGACTCAGATAAAAGTGCTATTGACTTGAGGCTGAATGATGCACTGTAAAGGCACTCATTTGCTCCTTATGCTTCTGTGAAGCACCTTGGGATGCTTTTTCTACATTAATGGCACTATATAAACACAAGTCGTCATTATATCTCTCACTTTTATAAAATAATTCACTAAAATTTTCAATTTTAAAATCCTATAAACTAAAATGTAATTTAAGGGGTGATTTCACCACACTCAATACTCTTGTAATGTGTACCACCTACAAGATGCACTGCAGCAACTCGCCAAGGCTTCTTCGGCAGCACCTCCCACACCCGCGCCCTCTACCACCTAGAAGGACAAGGGCAGCAGGCGCATGGGAACACCACCACCTCCAAGTTCCCCTCCAAGACACACACCATCCTGATTAGAAGTATATCGCTGATCCTTCATCGTCGCTGGGTCAAAATCCTGGAACTCCCTCCCTAACAGCACTGTGGGAGTACCTTCACCGTACGGACTGCAGCGGTTCAAGAAGGCAGCTCACCACCACCTTCTCAAGGGCAACTAGGGATGGGCAATAAATGCTGGCCTTGCCAGCAACGCCCACATCCCATAAATGAATTTAAAAAAAGCAGAGTATTGCCTAGAGCATTAAATGATGATTTAGTTGAAGCACCCAAAAGGGGGAATTGGAGTTGGATAGGATCCTGATTCAGCAGATAGGAACAATGGCCGGAAACAGACCATTGGGATCTACCTGGCTGTTCCCAAAGATGGACATTGACTTAGTGCAAATACAGGATTCGAGGGATATATATATGTATAAAAATCATCAGGACAGTTCCTGGATAAAGATGCAAGTGATCAGACTAGTTGGATGATTTCTTTTCATGTTCTATATTCAGATTGGCTCAGGTCTATCTACTAAGGTTTATTTGAGAATATTTCTAAACCACCGAGGATATTTTCACCAGGCGAGCTTCCAATGCTCCACCCATTGTGTTCCCCCAGCCTGAGGGGAAGCCAACACCATTTTCAAACTCAAAATCTGGCATGCAAGAGAAGCCATCACGGTTATTATTCTTCCCCATGTTGAAGATCCAATGCAACAGCAACAGGGAGGAATTTAAATGGCTCAACTGATTAAGGGACAAGTCTACGGTTCAGTCATCCGATTGAGGGCCTATCCTCAAATTCCCCACATGCACATTTTTATGTGTTTCTAATGTTACTAAACAAAAAAGCCCGAGGAAATTATCCCCCCAAAATCATTTAGGAATGGTCATTTCCAAGATAGCGCACAAAAAAGCTTAAATCCACTTTTTGGTGAATAGACTTTCAGTGACTATATTGACAGCAGCACGCTTTGATATGTGGGTCTGGTGTGTTTATTCCCAGTAACTGACTAGTTTAGCTTGATTATATTTATTAATGTATAGTTCTGTTCTGATTGCACATTTTTTAAGGTTTTCAGCTCGAAAGACATGCTTCCCACGTCTGAAAAGACTGCTTCAGGTACTTTAAAAAAAAAGAAACTTTCAAAATGAAATAATATTGTACAATAGTTTAGATTTTGTAAAGATTGAATTGCAGTAACAGTATGTCAGACATTCCCTCACAATCCCCACCTTCTAATATGGTAGGAGAGCACAAGTTTGTGACAAACTATTTATTTACTTAACAGGAACAGACTGTACTTCATCTGGCATAAGTCAGAGACTTGGAAAAGAAGCAATTCACAATGAGGCAGGCTGGATTGCACCCCGATGACTGATTATAACTTTGGCTGACTGAGGCAAGTTAAAGATGAATGTTCATTTGTTTAGGTCAGCACCATTCAGTGGAGCCTAATATTTTCATGCTATTTTGTCCCTATTTGCAACATAGAGATTACTTAATAATATAGCTGATTTACAAAGGATTCACATTTGTCCAAACATCAGATGTGAATCATTTATAACAGTTTATATAAATATATATCAATAATATAAAAATTTATGTAGACATGCAGATTCTATCCATCAGACTTCAGGCGTCACACACTGTCGAATGCAAATTTCGGTGCCGCGTTTAGAAATAAAGTGTAAAGGAAGAAAGGCAATGTACAGAAAAAAGAAAGATTTGCATTTATATAGCGCCTTTCACGACCACCGGACATCCCAAAGCGCTTTACAGCCGACGAAGAACTGTTGTAATGTAGGAAAAGTGGCAGCCAATTTGCGCACAGCAAGGTCCCACAAATAGCAATGTGATAATGACCAAATAATCTGTTTTTAGTGACATTGATTGAGGGATAAAATACTGGCCAGGACACTGGGGATAATTCCTCTGTTCTTCTAATTGAAACAGTGCCATGGGATCTTTTATGCCCACCTGAGAGAGTAGACAGGGCCTTGGTTTAATGTCTCATCTGATGGATGGCACCTCCAACAGTGCAGCACTCCCACAGCACTGCATTGAAGTATCAGCCTAGACTTTTGTATTCAAGTCTCTGCAGTGGGACTTGAACCCACAACCATTCTGACTCTGAGGCAAGAGTGCTACCAACTGAGCCACAGCTAACAATGGCTCAATTGGTAGCACTGTCACTTGGCTGACAAAGGATGACAGATTTCACCAACGCAAAATTATAGGGCCGCAATGTCTGAAAACTTATAATTGGCCTCCCCAAAACCACGGTGGGGTTCTGTTAGTCTGAATAGCAATGAACCTTTGACTAAACTCACCCAGTGTTTGCATAATATTAGACTGTATAGCCTTAAAGGCACACACACCTACACCTTTAGTGTAGAATAATACATTGTGCCTTACATTGTTTAATGTTCTTGTTCTTATAAAACAGCACGCCCTCTGATTAAACAGGAGCCATGCCAAGGGAGATTTGCAGAACTATAAAAATTGTATTGAGCATATATTGTGTCCATCACACACGATACCATCACACATTGTTACAGATCCAAAACAATCTTTAAAAGAAACAGCCGGTCACTTAATGCTAAGTGCCTCTGACTTGGAGCCTGAAATTTACAATCTGCACAGTTCCCTCATAAAATATGAAACTTTTGTTGACCTACAATTGTGTTTTCTTAATGATAATTAGATGTTGTGTCTTTTGGATAAGACGTTAAACCGAGGCCCTGTCTGCCCTCTCAGGTAAATGATCCCATGATACTATTTTGAAGAAGAGCAGGGGAGTTATCCCCGGTGTCCTGGACAATATTTATCCCTCAATCAACATCACTAAAAACAGATTATCTGCTCATTATCACATTGCTGTTTGTGGGAGCTTGCTGTGCGCAGATTGGCTGCCGCGTTTCCTACATTACAACAGTGACTACACTTCAAAAAGAACTTCATTGGCTGTAAAGCACTTTGGGACATCCTGAGGTCATGAAAGGCACTATCATAGAATCATAGAATGGTTACAGCATGGAAGAAGGCCATTCGGCCTGTCGAGCCCGTGCCGGCTCTCTGTAAGAGCACTTCAGTCTCACTCCCTCGCCCTTTCCCCGTAGCCCTGCAAATTTCTTTCCTTCAGATACTTATCCAACTCCCTTTTGAAAGATAAGATTGAGTCTGCCTCCACCACCCTTTCAGGCAGTACATTCCAGATCTTAAGCACTCGCTGCGTAAAAAAGTTTTTCTTACGTCACCTTTGGTTCTTTTGCCAATCACCTTAAATTTGTGTCCTCTGATTCTTGACCCTTCTGCCAATGGGAACAGATTCCCTCAACTACTCTGTCCAGACCCCTCATGATTTTGAACACCTCTATCAAATCTCCTCTCAATCTTCTCTGCTCCAAGGAGAACAACCCCAGCTTCTCCAGTCTATCAACATAACTGAAGTCCCTCATTCCTGGAATCATTCTCGTAAATCTTTTCTGCACCTTCTCTAAGGTCTTCACATCCTTCCTAAAGTGTGGTGCCCAGAATTGGACACAGTACTCCAGTTGGGGCCGAACCAGTGTTTTATACAGGTTCATCATAATTTCCACACTTTTGTACTCTAAACCTCTATTCATGAAGCCCAGGATCCCGTAAGCCTTTTTAACTGCTTTCTCAACCTGACCTGCCACCTTCAACGATTTGTGCACACATACCCCCAGGTCTCTGTTCATGCACCCCCTTCAGGATTGTACCATTTAGTTTATAGGTCTTCTCCTCATTCTTTCTACCAAAATGTATCACTTCGCACTTTTCTGCATTAAATTTCATCTGCTACGTGTCCGCCCATTTCACCAGCCTGTCTATGTCTTCCTGAAGTCTATCACTCTCCTCCTCACTGTTCACTATACTTCCAAGTTTTGTGTCATCTGCAAATTTTTAAATTGTGCCCTGTACACCCACGTCCAAGTCATTAATATAATATCAAGAAAAGCAGTGGTCCTAGAACCGACCCCTGGGGAACACCACTGTATACCTTCCTCCGGTCCTAAAATAAATGCAAGTCTTTTTTTTAAGGAACACGGTCCCACCTTAACGGTGAAATTATACATTGTGCATATAACACACTCCTGTCAGTGCATCATCTGACTTACCGGGAGCAACGCCACGAGACGCCCTTCTATATTTGCAAAGCACCTTTAGATATAACACTCACAACTAGGGGGATCAAGGGGTATGGCGAGAAAGCAGGAATGGGGTACTGAGGTAGCATGTTCAGCCATGAACGCATTGAATGGCGGTGCAGGCTCGAAGGACCGAATGGTCTACTCCTGTACCTATTTTCTATGTTTCTATGTGTCCCAAGGGAGGGGGACAGTCTGAACGCCAAACATCAATTGGGAGAAGAGTTAGGGGAGATGACCAAAGGCTCAGTCCCAGAGGTAGGTTTTCAGGAGGTTTTTCAAGGTGGGAGAGGTAGACGGGGAGTGGTAGGGAGAATAGTTCAGAATACAGGACCACAATGGCTGAAGGCTCTGACACTATTGAAGGGGGAGAGGTGTACACAGTGACCCAGATTCAGAGGAGTGGAGGTGGGATTATGGGGCTGGAGAGATTGTAGAGCTGGCAGCATTCTTTTTGAAAATACGAAAGGGAAAATATTCCCACTAAAGTTCAGCGAATATGTTGGATCCAGTTACAGCGTAAATAAAGATTTGGCGATCAATCTACCCGCCCCACCGCGCAACTACCTCTCCCCCGAGAGTGTGCTTCACTCTGGACTTCTCCTTTCACTCGCTGCTTAAACGGCAAAGTCACTAATGATTCAATTTGTGTCAGACACTGTGAGGGGCATTCGCGTCGCACGAAATCCCTGACATTCAGGAACCGCGTGAGAAATGTGTCTCAGCCAGAGTATTCCAAGTCTGACCCTGGAGCGGTCTTTCCTCGCTCTCCCCCGCGCCCAGAGACAGTGACAAGTACAAGATAAGGAGACCAAGACTGCCTCTGTGTATCTGACCGTTCGCCAGCTGACTGTGGCCGCTCGGTACCCAGGGGACGGACCGTCACAGCCTCTTCAAAAATATACCCCAGTCTCTGATAGAGGTTCGCTGGATTCTTAGCAACGACCTCAGTTAAACCCCGTGAATTAACTTTTGCGAGCTGCAGTTATATTCTAGTTGCAAATGGTGTCAACTGTGGCTCAGTGGGCAGCACACTCGCCTCTGAGTCAGAAGGCTGTGGGTTCGAGCCCCACTCCAAGAGACTTTGTAGTACAAAATCCAGGCTGACACTTCTCTCCAGTGCAGTGCTGCGGGAGTACTGCACTGTCGGAGGTGCCGTCTTTCAGATAAGACGTTAAAGTGAGGCCAGTCTGCTCTCTCAGGTGGATGTAAATAGATCCCATGGCCCTATTTGAGGAAAGGTAGGGGAGTTCTCCCCAGTGTCCTGGGGCCAATATTTATCCCTCAATCAACATCACTAAAGACAGATTATCTGGTCATTATCACCATTGCTGTTTGTGGGAGCTTGCTGTGTACAAATTGAGCTGCCGCATTTCCTACATTGCAACAGTGATTGTACTTCATTGGATGTTAAAGTGCTTTGGGATGTCCTGTGGTTGTGAAAGGCGCTATATAAATGCAAGTCTTTCTTTTTAACTGCTGCTCAAACCTTCTGCTCTGCTCCCAGAGCTACTCAGTCCTGCACACATTTAGCAGCCGAGGTTGTGCAGGGTTCTTTTTGGAGTGAATGTAGCTAATGCTTTGTGTCCTTAAACCACCCTTTAGTTTGATTTCTGTGTAAATGGGTTTTATTTAAACTTAACAGTTGGATGACGTAAGGTTTCTGCAGAGTATCACTCCTTTAGCTTAACCCTTTCCTTGGCGAGTAAAACTTGTTTTAGTACAGTAACCAATGCTTTATGAAGTGTCAGTGAACATCGTATCCTGTGTGTATGGCTGGAGTTAGGGGTTCACAATGTCGGGAATGTATTTTATTCATCACACTAGTATGTTGCTGTGTTAACCCCATGTGCCAGGCAATAGCAGGGCACAAGGTTTGTGCCCTTGAGTGCCCACATGGGAAAGCTCCAACCTCAGCCCATCAGACACAAGGAGGTGCTGAGTGGAGGCGAGGCCCCTCTCTCTAAAGGTCTGGCTCAGTGGGTAGCACTCTTGCCTCTGAGTCAGAAGGTTGTGGGTCCAAGTCCTATGCCAGAGACTTGACAAAGTCTAAGCTGACACTTCAGGGCAGTGCTGAGGGAGTGCTGCACTGTCGCAGGTGCTGTCTTTTAGATGAGACGTTAAACCGAGGCCCCATCTGTCCTCTCAGGTGTGCATAAAAGTTCCCACGGCACTATTTCGAAGAAGAGCAGGGAAGTTCTCCCTGATGTCCTGGCCAATATTTATCCCTCAACCAACATCACTAAAACATATTACCACATTGGTGTATGTGGGATCTTGCTGTGTGCAAATTGGCTGCTACCTTTCCTATATTACAACAGTGACTACATTTCAAAAAGTACATAATTGACTGTAAAGTGCTTTGGGACGCCCTGAGGTCCTGAAAGGTGCTATATAAATGCAAGTCTTTCTTTTTTTCTTCTTTAAAGGAAGGAAAGAAAGTTACTCCTGCTGGTTTCTGGGCACTTTGGGATGGTGGTGGGAGAAAGCAACAGGCAAATCAACAACAACAACAACAACTTGTATTTATATAGCGCCTTTAACGTAGTAAAACGTCCCAAGGCGCTGTACAGGAGCATTTTAAGACAAAATATTTGACACCGATCCACATAAGGATAAATTAGGGCAGGTGACCAAACGCTTGGTCAAAGAGGTAGGTTTTAAGGAGCATTTTAAAGGAGGAGAGAGAGGTTGAGAGGTTTAGGGAGGGAATTCCAGAGCTTAGGGCCTAGGCAACAGAAGGCACGGCCACTAAAGGTTGAGCGATTATAATCAGGGATGCTCAAGAGGGCAGAATTAGAGGAGCGCAGAGATCACGGGGGGGGGGGGGGCTGAAGGAGATTACAGAGATAGGGAGGGGCGAGGCCATGGAGGGATTTGAAAACAAGGATGAGAATTTTGAAATCGAGGCGCTGCTTAACCGGGAGCCAATGTAGGTCAGTGAGCACAGGGGCGATGGGCGAACAGGACTTGGTGCGAGTTAGGACACGGGCAGCCGAGTTTTGGATGACCTCAAGTTTACGTAGGGTGGAATGTGGGAGGCCAGCCAGGAGTGCTTTTGAATAGTCAAGTCTAGAGGTAACAAAGGCATGGATGAGGGTTTCAGCAGCGGATGAGCTGAGGCAAGGGCGGAGACGGGCGATGTTACGGAGGTGGAAGTAGGCGGTCTTTGTTATGTTGCAGATATGTGGTCGGAAGCTCATTTCAGGGTCAAATATGACACCAAGGTTGTGAACAGTGTGGTTCAGCCTCAGACAGATGTTAGGGAGAGGGATGGAGTCAGTGGCTAGGGAACAGAGTTTGAGGCGGGGACCGAAAACAATGGCTTCAGTCTTCTCAATATTTAATTGCAGAAAATTTTTGCTCATCCAGAACTGAATGTCGGACAAGCAGTCTGACAATTTCGAGACTGTGGAGGGATTGAGAGAAGTGGTGGTGAGGTAGAGCTGGGTGTCATCAATGTACATGTGGAAACCAACGCTGTGTTTTCGGATGATGTCGCCAAGGGGCAGCATGTAGGTGAGAAATAGGAGGGGGCCAAGGATAGATCCTTGGGGGACACCAGAGGTAATGATTCCCTTTAACCCAGTGTTACCTCGACAGCAGCACATTTGGGGCATGACCCGTCACAGAAAACTGGGTAGTCACCTCACATGGCACCCATGCTATTCCCGGACAATTGTTTTAATGTCCACATAACAGTCCTGTGTGAAAGGAACAGATTTTTTTTAGGTTTCTATTGGTCTGAGGCCAATAGCTGTAGAATGCAAAGCACAATCACAATATCCAAGCTGGACTGCAGGCTGCAACTTGTACTCTGACCATAAGTAGAGAACTCTGCACTCACAGGTGGTTATTGTTTAATATTCAAATAGAACTGGAGCTGGGCAAAGCAAAGGTGGTGTGAGATGGCCTCCTGAAGGGGTTTCATAATACTAGCTTTACTGTGCTTCCTAACTCGCACCAAGTCCCATTTGCCCATCACCCCTGTGCTCGCTAACCTACCTTGGCTCCCAGTCCCTCAACACCTCCATTTTAAAATTCCCATCCTTGTGTCCTCCAGCCCTTCCGAGAAGTCTGTGTTCCTTCAATTCTGGCCTCTTGTCCATCCCCCACTTCTTTTGCTCCACCATTGGTGGCCGTGCCTTCAGCAGTCTAGGCCCCAAGCTCTGGAATTCACTCCCTAAACCTCTCCGCCTCTCTTTCCTCCTTTAAGACCCACCATAAAATCTATCTCTTTGACCAAGCTTATGGTCACCTGTCCTAATGTCTCCTTCATTGACTCTGTGTCAAATTTTGTCTGATAATGCTCCTGTGAAGCATCTTGGGACATTTTACTATGATAAAGGCGCTATATAAATGCAAGTTACTGTGTTCAGGAGTGAGATAGGCACCTAAAACCCAAGTTATACTACCAATTTTGCATTGATGGGCACCCAAAACTGCTTCACTTCATTGCAAAAGTATCAATTTCACTGCAGCATTTAATCCTGGCACCAGGTCTGGCCATCCTTCACAGGCCATTGATGCCTGGAATGCAAACAGATGACATGAGTATCTATCAATTGGGACTTAGCTATTCTTTTGACTCTGCATTCCACTGTCTTATGCTACTTCTTTTATTTGTTCACAGGATGTGGGTGTTGCTGGCAAGGCCACATTTATTGGCAATCATTGATTGCCCTGAGAAGGTGGTGGGCCTTCTTCTTGGTCCACTGTAGTCCCTGTGGTGATGGTGCTCCCACAATGATGTTAGGTAGGGAATTCCAGGATAGTGACCCAGCGACAATGAAGGAACAGTGATATATGGCCACATCTAGATGGTGTGTGACTTGGAGCTTGGTGTTCCCATAATATTGTTGCTCTTGTTTCTTCCTGGTGGTAGAGGTTGCAGGGAAGGGAGGAGCTGTTGAAGAGTTGGTGGGTTGCTACAGTGCAGCCTGTAGATCATACATACTCCAGCAACAGTGTGCCAGAGATGGAGGGGTGGATATAGAGTCCAGTGGGAGGGCAGTGATCAAAACAAACTGTTCTGACCTGGGTAGTGTTGAGCTTCTTGAGTGTTGTTGTGACTACACCCATCCAGGTGAATGGTGAGTATTCCATCGCAATTCAGACTTAAGCCTTGTAGACGATGGAGAGGCTTTGAGGGGCTAGGAGGTGAGCCACTCATTACAGAGTACCCAACCTCTGCCCTGCTCTTGTAGCCACACTGTTGATATGACTAGTCCAGTTCAACTTCTGGTCAGTGGTGATCTACAGGATGTTGATGGTGGGGGACTTGGCGATAATGATGGTGCCTTTGAAAGTCAAGGGGATATGGCTGAACTTTCTTTTGTTTTAGATGGTTATTACCTGGTATTTACATGGTGTTAATGTTACCTGTCACTTGTCAGCTCAAGTCTGAATGCTACCCAGGTCCTGCAGCAGGATGCCATGGGGACCTTCATTATCAGAGGAGTTAGGAACGGAGCTGAACATTGTGCAATCATCAGCAAACAGTCCTGCTCTTGACCTCAGAGGGTAGATCATTGATGAAGAAGCTGAAAATGTTTGGGCTAAGGATGCTTCCCTGAGGAACTCCTACAATTATGTCCTGGGTCCATGATGACTGACCTCCAACAACCACAACCACCTTCCTTTGCATCAGGTATGACTCCAGCCACTGAAGGCTTTTCTCTTTGATCACCATTGATCAGTTTTGATCAGGGTTCTTGGTACCATACTCGATCAAAAGCTACTATGATGTCCATGGGCAGCTATTTTCAACCCGCTGCTTTTTGGCTTTGTGCACTGTAAATTGCTCTTAAATTATCTGTGCTAATATACTGTGGACAAAACCTTATTTCTGCAGTGCATGTTATTTATGCAGAATTCTCCCTCAGGAGATTAAATGGCTGGATAGAATCTATGACATGTGGCCTGGGAGGATCCATGTACTCACCTTTGCAAGACAGAAAGCTTGAATGTCCCTGGGTTATTAGTCTACAGGGAGGATCCAATCTATCAGTCATTCTTGACTTGAGTTTAGAAGATTGAGGGGTGATCTAATTGAGGTGTTTAAGATGATTAAAGGATTTGATAGGGTAGAGAGAGAGAAACTATTTCCTCTGGTGGGGGAGTCCAGAATAATAGCTTTATGGGAACACCACCACCTCCAAGTTCCCCTCCAAGTCACACACCATCCTGACTTGGAAGTATATCGACCGATCCTTCATCGTCGCTGGGTCAAAATCCTGGAACTCCCTCCCTAACAGCACTGTGGGAGTACCTTCACCACACGGACTGCAGCAGTTCAAGAAGGCGGCTCACCACCACCTTCTCAAGGACAATTAGGGATGGGCAATAAATGCTGGCCTTGCCGGTGACGCCCACATCCCAGGAACGAATAAAAAAATTAGAGCTGGACCATTCTGGGGTGATGTCAGGAAGGTCTTATTCCCACAAAAGCTACTGGAAATCTGGAACTCTCTCCCTTAAAAAGCTGTTGAGGCTGGGGGTTAACTGAAAAATTCAAAACTGAGATGGATAGATTTTTGTTAGGCAAGGGTATTAAGGGTTACGGAACCAAGGCGGTTAAGTGGAGTTAAGATACAGATCAGCCGTGATCTAATTGAATGACGGTACAGGCTCGATGGGCTGAATGGCCTCCTCCCATCATAAATAAAATAGGACAGGTTATTGTCACTATTCAGTCAAAACGTGGTCATATCTTCAAACACTTACTCGGCCTAATCTGCATTGCCAGTTAGCTGTCGGTCACTGAATCAATTGTAACATCACAGTGTCATGACGATGTAATCTAGGGTTGAGGCCACCCGAGACAGAACCCAATGGCCCTCGGCCATTCACTTGGTTAGTCAATATTCAGCTCCTTTGAAATAAGACTGAGACTAATATTCCTCCAATGGTCCTTGGTAGATCACGAGAAGGTTGGAAATACTGTACCCAATCAGGAAGAATTTGAACAAATAGACAGACCAGCCTCATACCGCTCTGCGGAAAATAAGACACTTTCTTCTGACAAAAGAATACTTAAAACCCAGATGTTTCGGAGCAGCTTCCTCGTGTACGGGTGAAGATCCACACCCTCGATTCCCTCTGTGAGTTCTCCGATCTAAAACCAACAGGTCTCCGGAGGGAGGGAAGGAAATTCGGAAGCTGAGTCAGCCTGGGGTCCCTCTGACGAGAGGTCCCAGCAATGACAGACCAAGAGGCCAGGGACTAGGAGTCGTGCCTGGACTGTCAGAGGCTGGCGTGGGGCACGGGAGGGGGTGGAGATCCTACCTTGAAAGTAACTCAACAAACCGTAAAATATGATTTCCTTATTACAACTAACATGAGTATCCAGTCTAAAAGTTGTCACAAGGAAGTAATTGCCCTTACTGTGTCTATGGGTCCTATCACTTTATTTACCAGAGTCATCATCTCATTCATTTTAATGGCAGCTCATCAAATTAAATAGGATGTCCCCCCGCCCCCTCTTAGTTTTCAGTTATAATTTCTCTCCGCTTAGTCCTGTTGTCTATAGTCCATACATCGTCCACGTGGCAATCAATTAGTATGTCCATGCTGCTTTGCATTACAGTGTTAGATGTCGAACTCGTAAATTTCAGCTATCTCAATGGATTGAGTTATCTGCCCTTCAGACTTCTTACACAACATAAGACAGAAATGAGAAGTCGCACAACACATGAACATAAGACAGAACAGAGCACAATATGGCCAGCTCTAATCAAGAACATACCCCTTAGAGGAAGTGACTAAAATGATAAAGTGCAGAAACAAAGCTTGCAGCTCCCTTCTGGAGATCTCGCACTGTCAGCCTGTTTTAGCCGAAACACGTTATTAAGCGCTCAGCGTCTTCCTATAATCCGACCACTGACTCCTGGTGACTTGTATCAGTGGCAGAAAGTGAAGGCTTCTTCCCTGGTAAAGTAAGCTAATACAGTGAGGTCAAGGCTTTCAAACTTCACGCCACATTCAGGCATCAATCCGATCCCTTTTCCATGAAAAGATGGGCTGGTCTAACTGCATCAACCCAACAATCGCAAGAATGGAACCTAAGAAAGTGTTCATGCCCGAATTTGCTGAAAACTCGCGCCATAGTAAGGGCGCATCTACTGCGTACGCCATTATTATCAGGTAGAAATTCTGGTGTGGGCGACTTACGCCATTACATACACCACGCCATAATTTGCTGGCACTTCTGCGCTGCTCCACAGAGACCCTCGCAGGAACAGCCGAAAAAGCGAATTATCATAACTCCGCCTCGCCCTCCCATTACAATCAATAGGAATTGCGGATTTGCTGCATTTAAGCCAGTGTTCACGCAGCTGCCAGTTAGACTGAGAAATAATGGCGCTGGAGATTGGGCATCAGCCTGATTTATGTCTTTATTCAAGAACATGGTTGCTTCTGATGTCTCATTAACCACACAAGATCAATCCGAAGAAACTCCACAGACCCATTCTCATAAATCAAATTCCAAGCACTCTGAGACCTTTCTGAGAGACTCCAAAAGGCGTTAAATGAACACAAGTCCTTGTTTGTAGTTATACATTTTATAATCGACAACCCCACAGGTAATTAAAATCAATAAGTAATAACGTAGGCAAAAATTAAATTATACACCCGGAGAAGATGAAGAAAACATACCCATGGTAAAATAATACATTAGAAACAGAATTTGCATTGATATAGCGGCATTCCTGACCTCAGGACGTCCCAAAGCATTTTCAGCCAATGAAGTACTTTTGAAGTGTAGTCACTGTTGTAATGTAGAAAACACTGCAGCCAATTTGCACACAGCAAGCTCCCACAAACAGCCATGAGATCGATAGTCAGAACATTTGCTGTTTAGGTGTTGGCTGAGGGATAAACAATGGCCAGATCAGCAGGGGAACTCCCTTGCTCTTCTTCAAATAATGCCGTGGGATCTTTTACATGCACCCGAGAGGGGACAGACTGGCCCGATTTAACATCTCATTCAAAGGATAGCACCTCGGACAGTGCGGCGCTCCCTCAGTACTGCCCCTCCGACAGTGCGGCGCTCCCTCAGTACTGCCCCTCCGACAGTGCGGCGCTCCCTCAGTACTGCCCCTCCGACAGTGCGGCGCTCCCTCAGTACTGCCCCTCCGACAGTGCGGCGCTCCTTCAATACTGCCCCTCCGACAGTGCAGCACTCCCTCAGTACCGCCCTTCTGACAGAGCGGCACTCCCTCAGTACTGCCCCTCCGACAGTGCGGCGCTCCCTCAGTACTGCCCCTTGGACAGTGCAGTGCTCCCTCAGTACTGACCCTCGGACAGTGCAGCACTCCCTCAGTACTGCCCCTCCGACAGTGCAGCGCTCCCTCAGTACCGCCCCTCTGACAGTGCAGCGCTCCCTCAGTACGGCCCCTCCGACAGTGCAGTGCTCCCTCAGTACCGCCCCTCTGACAGTGCGGTGCTCCCTCAGTACTGCCCCTCCGACAGTGCAGCGCTCCCTCAGTACTGCCCCTCGGACAGTGCAGCGCTCCCTCAGTACTGCCTCTCCGACAGTGCAGCGCTCCCTCAGTACTGCCTCTCCGACAGTGCAGCGCTCCCTCAGTACTGCCCCTCGGACAGTGCAACGCTCCCTCAGTACTGCCCCTCCGACAGTGCAGCGCATCTCAGTACTGCCCTTCCGACAGTGCAGTGCTCCCTCAGTACTGCCCCTCGGAAAGTGCAGCGCTCCCTCAGTACTGCCCCTCCGACAGTGCAGCACATCTCAGTACTGCCCCTCCGACAGTGCGGCGCTCCCTCAGTACTGCCCCTCTGACAGTGCGGTGCATCTCAGTACTGCCCCTCCGACAGTGCAGCACTCTCTCAGTACTGCCCCTCGGACAGTGTAGCGCTCCCTCAGTACTGCCCCTCCGACAGTGCAGCACTCCCTCAGTACTGCCCCTCCAACAGTGCAGCGCGCCCTCAGTACTGCCCCTCCGACAGTGCAGCACTCCCTCAGTACTGACCCTCGGACAGTGCAGCGCTCCCTCAGTACTGCCCCTCCGACAGTGCAGCGCTCCCTCAGTACTGCCCCTCCGACAGTGCAGCGCTCCCTCAGTACTGACCCTTGGACAGTGCAGCACTCCCTCAGTACTGACCCTCGGACAGTGCGGCGCTCCCTCAGTACTGCCCCTCCGACAGTGCGGCGCTCCCTCAGTACTGCCCCTCCGACAGTGCGGCGCTCCCTCAGTACTGCCCCTCCGACAGTGCGGCGCTCCCTCAGTACTGCCCCTCCGACAGTGCAGCGCTCCCTCAGTACTGCACTAGGAGTGTCAGCCTGGATTTTGTGCTGAAGTCTCTAGAGCAGGACGTTGAACCCATGACCTTCTGACTCAGAGGCGAGAGAGAGTGCTACCCACTGAGCCAAGGCTGACACCTCGAGTGAAGCTGCAGTTAGCTGCAGTCACTTCATGGGTCTGTCCAGTTTGGACTGCTTTTGATGCTTTTGAATTGTGATTAACTGTCAGCAATACATTGAAAAATCCTCTTGTTGCAACGTAAAACATTGACAGGCGAGAATGAAAGCAATGCCTGCATTTGCACTGCTGTTTCCTTTTATAAATGTTTAGATTTGGTGTGTGACTAGCTGGAGGAAAAACCTCTTAGATATTCCTAAATGACAGTTTCCCTAAATGACCAGTTACAGAAGCGGACCCAATCCCCGGCACCGTGGGTCTGTATGGAGCATTGGCTGCCTCGCTTCGGAGTTGGCGCGATACTCACTGTGGAACGTTCCACCCAGTTCTCCAGGAAATTGTGGTGTAATTCGCAACTGAAGGATCAGGGAGCACAGTGGACCAACTTGAGGTGTTTGTCGCCAATAGTGCCGTTTCAGTCTCCATCTTTGCAGTTATTCTGTGTTGACCAGTCGTGGGCCCCGGTGCTGTCAGTGGAACTCTAACTCTACAGACTCTGCACTCACATAACCAAAAATGTGTATCTATCCTCCCAATTGATAGCTAATGTTGAACTGCTCTTCCACAGCGCTCCTGTACCTCACCCAAGTGACCATCCTTGGTTTGTGAGCCTGGGCAATGAATGTTGGCAAGCTATTTGACGGTGGATGGCACCACAACTGAACCTGGTCACATTGGGCGCAATGTCCACACACTTGCACTTGTCAGCTATCTCAGCAGAGAATGGAGATGGAACCTGGAACCTTTTGGTTATAAGAACATAAGAAATAGGAGCAGGAGTAGGCCATTCGGCCCTTCGAGCCTGCTCCGCCATTCAATGAGATCATGGCTGATCTTCAACCTCAACTCCACCTTCCAGCACTATCCCCATATCCCTTGATTCCCTTAATATCCAAAAATGTATTGATCTCCGTCTTGAATATACTAGTATGGCTTTATACTGCACTAGTCACTAGCTTTTCTCATTAAGCCCTCAGGGGAGAAGTGATATTTTGATGGGGGAGCTGTAATATTTTGATGGGGTGGGGACTGGGGAGAGCTTCGTTTCATTCTTGGTTTCACTAATTTCATAACCAGAGCACATGCGGTAATTTATCTTGAATGTTCTTAGTATAAACAGTGAGGTTATCTTGTGATGAGATTCCTTTCTCTGTTCTATATGCAAGACATTGAGAAGACGAAAGGGGTGCTACACAAGCAAAACTGCATACTAGTGTTAATGGTAGCCTTTGATTCACCTTTATACAGAATTTCCACTCGATAAATCTAAGGTTGTAAACCTGCAAAAATATCTCGTGAGACAATGATTCAAAGTTGAAGTTCAGAACGTTTCACAACAACATTGTTCTCTGTCCTACATTCAACAAAAGTTCTTGCAGAACCATCCTTCACTTCAACTAAGGCAGTAGGTGATGGTTAAGGACTTACTAACAGCTTGCTCCAATGTTTATTCCTAACACCTTATATTTCTCATCGTCTTGTCTCACTGTTCCACAAGATGTCTCCTCACGGTTTATCAAATAGCAATGATTTCTCAGACAACAATCTAAGATGACAGATTTACTTCGACTTAATTTTTCAGATGAGTTTAAAAATACCTTGAATATCCTTCAGGATCATTGCTATTGATGTTCTGGTTGGAACAACTCACTCAAATATTCTGACAAAATGGAGCTTTCATCTAACTGACAAATCAGCAAAATCAATTATTGAGATCCAACTCTCAGTAAAATAAATTAAATTGCTTTTTATGTCTCCCAGTACATCATAATTTAGTCTACAATCATTGAGAGTGTATGTATTCTTGATGTCTGTTTTCAACAATGCAGTCTTTTGGTTTCTACTCTTGTATGTTCAAACCCTTTAGTGAAGATAAAGGTTTCACTTAGAGCTCATAAAACTTTCCCTATGATTTAATCTTCAACTGAGTTTCTCTAGAGAATACAATAACAGGAGGAATTAGAATTCTGTGTGTTCATTTTACAGTTGAAGGTCACTCGATATATTGTCTCACACACTGCCACACATTTTGAAATGTTTGAGAATGAGAAAGCACTAAATAAGTGCAAGTTTTTAAAAGAAATGTCAATATTAGTAGGACCTCCATTGTTATTAATACTGAAGCTAAACATTATGTCAAAGTTGAATGCTGTGAGCTTTCCTACTATTCCTTTATAGGCAACAATTTGATATTTATTATTTATTCCACCAACGCATTTAAACGCCACAGGGAACATATTAATTTTACTTTCCAGCAGTGATGAACCAATTTCTATTTTTGCCACAGTTACTGGGTACTCAATGGATAACTGTGGATGCCATCCTTTTATTTTTGAGGTTTTCTCCCCACCCGTCTCCCCATAATTTTGTTGGCTAGCGGTATCGAGGGATATGGAGCTCCGGCTGGTAAATGAAGTTAAGGTCCAGATCAGCAGTGATCTAATTGAATGGTGCAGCGGGCTCAAGAGGTTGAATGGCCAACTCCTGTCCCTGTGTTCCTTCCTATGTTATAGTGTAACCCCGAATTTCCTTCGCCAAACCATTAGCACCCCTCCCTAAACCTTTCCGTCTCTCTACCTCTCTCGCCTTTAAGATGCTCCTTAAAACCTACCCCTTTTCCAAGCTTTTTGTCACCTGCCCTAATATCTCCTTATGTGGCTCGGTGTCAAATTGTGTTTGATAATCGCTCCTGTGAATCACCTTGGGACATTTTACTATGTTTAAATGTACTGTTGCTGTTACTGTTATGTTCGCACTCCACACAGCAGTTGAACAGCATATTGTTCCTGGGTCTCTATCAATGCGAGTTCTGTAAGCAAACATTAGAGGTATAATGGGATGCCTTACCTTTGGATTTCCTCTCCCTCCCTATGGGAAATTGACATTGGATATCTCCCTCCGTGACAAGATATCAAGAAATGGTCGCGTGTGAACTCACGGCTGTGAACCCAGGTTTTATGCAATGGTCCAGTGTGCTTGCCCCACCTAGAGATTGGGGATGGGACACAGACTGTAACATGAGCGATGAAACCATAAGAGAGTTATAAGAAACAAGCTACCCCCAAAAAAGGTTTTACAACTATATATATTCGACATTATTGTGGATTATCCTAAACAAAGAGATTACTTTAAAACTCCCAGTCATTGGAAACGGCCCCAACTTCTCTCTCGAAGCATTTGGTATTCAAAACCCCTAAACTAAGAGTTAGGTTAAAAATGGGATTCTGATCACAGAGCGATTTTTAAAAATATATATATTTAAAGCGCTAACAACCTCTACATATAGATTGAAGTGAACTCCGTTTCTCACGGAAGTACAGGCATTGCATTCAAAGTAATGTCGACAGTTAGATTTTACAGAGAAACAAACTTTTTAAGCATGGTTTTATAAACATTAGAACAACTTCTGAGATTACAGAACCAAAGTTTCGCCACTTTCGTTGCTAAACAAGCTGTTTTTGTGGACACACACAGGCGATATAAAACGAGGAACTTTATTAACTCTCATCTCTTTGTTCGACACTGATTCTCCTCATTGAGCCTAAAGTTACATACCTTTATTCCCCACCTGATGCTTAGTTTAGGGGTTTAGCGGCCCAAATGCCTCAAATGAGAAGTCGGGGCCGTTTCCAATGACTGGGAATTTCAAAGTAATTTCTTTGTTTAGGATCATCCACCGTGAAGCCGAATTTTTTAATTGTAAAATCTTTTTAAGAGTAGCTTGTATCTTCTGGTTTCATCTTAAGTTATAATGGAAAGTTACGTTCGCTATTAGGCGCGGTTTAAGATATGCGCAGTGACCACAATTTCTGTTAGTTTGACAACCAGGAAATTGGCCAAACTCCATTATCAGGGTCCGAGTTTTCTGCAGGTTCCTGGTAGCGGGCCGGTTAGTTGATTCGCCATCTGGTAGTGTCTGTAGAAAGAGGGTTCTGGCCAAGGTCCGAAACTGTTGAGATGATGCTGAAGAACACGCCCAATTTACAAGTCCCCTTATGGGTTGGCTCACTCCAGCGATATTCTCAGCATGCCTCTTGGGCACTTTCTCAAATGTGCCCAATAAAGTTTACTCAATTCTGGGGCCAGATTTGTCTCCCCAGGCTGCAATTAAAGCTTTGCAAATCCTGGCGCTTGGGTCTAATTTTAAAAGTTGTAACTAGTCTGCAATTTTAACACTTCTCCCGTTTGAAATGCCATAAACGATGTTATCGTTCGCAAAACAAGTATTTTGAGGGGTGGGGGTGTTAGCAGCAAGTCAGGAAACTCGCGAGAAATCGGGTTGTGCACCATGCCTGGAAGTGGCGAAAACTCTCCAGTTTGGTAAATAAAGAATGTTTAATGGACAAGAAGGTTTATAAAAAGAAATATAAAATGTGAGCAACGCAATGTTCAAAATGGTCGAGCCGTGTTTTATGTGTAACTCATGAAAATATGCAACCCCCAACCTCCCACCCCCCCCCCCCCCCCCCCACTCCTCCTCACCCATCAAGCTGTGGAAATGCTTGGATACAAAGGTTGTTGGCTCTGTTACACAGACAGTAGTTCTCTCGTGCACTTTTGAATGGATTATTTAAAAATCCATCATCAATGGGACCCGAAACTGTGGAAGTCCACTACCCTGGGGATGGGAGGGGTGAGGTCAGGTGTTCCAAAGGAGCATTAGGGACATCCATTTCTGGGCACCACACTTTAGGAAGGATATCAAGGTTTTGAAGAGGGTGCAGAGGAGATTTACTGAAATGGTATCAGTGACTTCAGTTACGTGGATAGACTGGAGAAGCTGGGGTTGTTCTCCTTAGGGCAGAGAAGATAGAGAGGAGATTTGATAGAGGTGTTCAAAATCATGAGGGGTCTGGACAGAGTAGATCTAGAGCATAAACGCTGGCATGGACTGGTTGGGCCGAATGGCCTGTTTCTGTGCCGTGTATCCTATGCTCAGAGGGCAGGTTTGGAGGCGGGCCCACTGTCAAAATCCAAATAAGAACATAAGAAATAGGAGCAGGAGTAGGCCATTTGGCCCTTCGAGCCTGCTCCGCCATTCAATAAGATCATGGCTGATCTTCTACCTCATCTCCACTTTCCTGCACTATCCCCATATCCCTTGATTCCCTTAATATTCAAAAATCTATCGATCTCTGTCCTGAATATACTCAATGACTGAGCCTCCACAGCCCTCTGGGGTAGAGAATTCCAAAGATTCACCACCTTCTGAGTGAAGAAATTTCTCCTCATCTCAGTCCTAAATGGCTGCCCCCTTATTCTGAGACTGTGACCCCTGGTTCTAGACTCCCCAGCCAGGGGAAACATCCTCCCTGCATCTACCCTGTCAAGCCCTGTAAGAATTTTGTATGTTTCAATGAGATCACCTCTCATTCTTCTAAACTCTAGAGAATATAGGCCTAGTCTACTCAATCTGTCCTCATAGAAAAATCCCCCCATCCCAGGAACCAGTCTGGTGAACCTTCGTTGCACTCCCTCTATGGCAAGTATATTCTTCCTTAGGTAAGGAGACCAAAACTGTACACAGTACTCCAGGTGTGGTCTCACCAGGGTCCTATATAATTGCAGTAATGATTGACAGTGGTATCCCGCTCTAAACCCACCTCCTTGTCAGTTTCCCTAGTGCCGGTTCTGCCAGCGCTTTGCAGACATGGCACTAAGTGGCAGGTCATTCAATTGTGTTCATTGAGAGGGTGTTTAAACCAATTTACTCACCATTTTAGCAGGTACAGAGTATTTTCCCAAGTTTTCCACGAGGTTCCCATCACTCAGGGATCAGGCCAGGTAAGTCTGTCGGGTTCTGAACAACTTTCCATTTCTTTCAATAGGTGACAGCTGCAAAAGTGGTTTAAAACCTACCATTTTACAGCTGGTCACTTTCCAGTCTCAGAAACTTCAGGCTTGAGTATTTGGAACAGATTTTTAAGCTTTATGCATTTGGGAAGTGTTTGCAGTAAACTCTCTATTCACTATCACCTCCTTGCAACATCATATCTCACCCTTGATAGATTGGTTCCGTTATCTGAACTTCACCTGCCATATGAATCATCAGAATGGGCACGATTTATGCTCTGCCAGCTTGGTCCTCCGAATCTGATGGCGATCAGCCGCAGCAGCAGCAGAACCAGCCACACCAGCAGCAGTAGCAACAACAAGAGCGCCAACCTTCTCCTCAACCACCTGATGCTGTATAGGGCATCGGGCATCAGCGCAGGGCTGCACCGCGCCAGAGGCCAACCCCCAAAACAGGGTATACAGGCAGAGGATGAGCTTCCTCAACATAATGGAGCAGCAGTGCCAAAGGAGACTCAGGCTATCGCGCCAGGTCGTCGCCGCCATTTGCGCTTTACTGGAGCAAGACCTGCAGCCCAGAGGAAAGGGTGGACACCCCTTACCAGTGGCTGTCAAACTCACCCTTGCTCTCAACTTCTTCGCCTCAGGCTCCTCCCAGGAATCTGCAGCAGACCTTTGCGGCATCTCACAGTCGGCTGCACACAGATACATTGCACAGGTAACCGATGCCCTCTTTAACAAGTCTACAAATTATATTCATTTTGCCACTGATGAAGCCATTGTCAATGAACGTGCGCTTGGCTTTGCCGCTCTAGCTGGCTTCCCACGGGTGCAGGGAGTCATCGACTGCACACATGTGGCCATCAGGGCACCCCATCACAACCCAGTAGCATTTGTTAACCGCAAGGGCTTCCACTCCCTCAACCATAGGAAGATTATCAGCCATGTGTGCGCCAAGTTCCCTGGCAGCTGCCATGACTCATACATCCTGCACCAGTCCACCCTCCCTCAGCTCTTCGCACCGCCAAACAGTCTTGGCGGCTGGCTGCTTGGAGACAAGGGCTATCCCCTGAAGACATGGCTCATGACACCTTTGAGGAGGCCAACAAATGAGCCTGAGGGACGTTATATTCAAAGCCACATCTCCAAGAGAAGTGTCATCGAGCAGACAATAGGCTTGCTCAAAATGCGCTTCAGATGCCTCGACAGATCTGGAGGAGCCCTTCAGTACGCACCAGCTAGGGTCTCGCGAATAGTCATGGTGTGCTGCGCCCTGCGTAACATAGCGCAGCAGCGAGGATTAGTACTGGATGAGGAAGATGGCGCTGAGCACACAGCCTCATCGGAGGACGAGGAGGATGAGGATGAGGAGGCTCACCATGAGGTTGGTTACGAGGATGAGGAACACCTGGACGAGCCGGCGATCCCATTGTGACCAGTACTCGAGCACGTTGCTGCCCGTCACACCAGGGATACCCTTATCAATGGCAGATTTCAATAACTTCATGCAGCTCATACATGTGGCTGCCACCCGTGTTCGCAGGTTTGCATCACCCAACACCAAGACCATGCAGCAGTCAAACAATGATTCATCCTTTGCTTTGACTCTCACCTGCCATTGCTGGGTGTGAAATGAGCCCTGACCCTTCACTCTGCCACTTCCATTTCATCACACAAATTTGCCAATGACCTCCAAGTGTGACAATTAGATGATTTATTAACAGCACTTCATAGAATACTAACACGACATTGATAAAGAAAGAAACACCCGAGTGACTACCCTTGTGACTATTTGTGTGGGATCTTTCTTTTCCAAGTGTTAGCCCTGCGGCTTCAGCAGAGGTAGAGGCAGCCTCCCCATCTCCGTGCAGTGCCTGCTTAGATGCCTTTGGCGGTCGTCCTCTGGGTTTTGGAGCCACTGATGGCTCCTCCTGCGACTGTGCATGCGCAGACTCGGCCATCACTGTCCGGGGAGGCATCTGGAGCTCTGACCGAGGGGTTGGCAAGGGGATGGAAGTCAGAGCGCTTGGAGCGGAGCCCCCACTTCCATGTCCCCTCCCACCATCATCCCTCTCCTGAGCCACCCGCACTTCCCTGCTAGCAAGTAGCTGGAGAGCACCTTGCTGCACTTCAGTGGGGCCATGAGGGCCCACGTCTATACTGACATCACTCCTTCACAGGACGTCTATGAGCCTCTGGTTTCTCTCCTCCATAGATGCCCATCTCTCCTCCATTTTTCTCCATCTCTCCTCCATAGATGAGCATCTGTTTTGTAGTGAAACCATGTTCTCATGTGACTGGCGCCATGACTCCTCCATGCAGGTGGCCATCCTATCCATGGAGAAGCTATAGTTGCCAGTGAGTGTGTCACGGTGTTGCTCATGCTGAAGATGAACTCCTCCATTCTCTGCACACTCACAGTCACTGCGGTCGCAAAACCAGTCAGAGCCTCCTGCACTTGTTCCTGCAGCTCCAGGATTGCCCTCTTCCTGGATATCCCCCGAGGCTCAGCATCTGCATGCAGCTGAGCAGAGCTAGGAGACTCCTGCGCCCTCCGACGAGGACTCTCCACTGCTGTCAATGTCTCCACCATCTGCTGATGCTCAGTTGTGATCTGTGAGACATCAGGTGACGACACTACTACCCACCGAGGTGTGCGACTCTGCGCTGGTGCTGGGTTGCATTGTCTGAGGTGATGCTGCACCCTCAAAGGCAGGAGGCTCCTCTGAGGAGTCTTGCTGCTGTTGCTCCTGGAAATTGGCGGGGGGGCTCTTGATGTACCTGTGGGAGAGTGAAGACATCAGTTAGATATACAGTATGTCTACTGCAGACACATACCATTATCCACATGATGAGCATTCATCTTTTCTTGACATCACACCCCATATGAGGCAATGATCAAAGGCATGCAATTGTATGGAAATTCATTCTGTCACCAGCTTCTTCTACTGAGCCCCTCTCTCCATCCCCCACTTCTGGAACGTCCACCACTTCAGCAATCTCCAGTGCTGCCTCCTCTGCACTCGTCAGATATGATATGGTTTGTGGAGGCCCTCCTCCCGTTCTCTCCCCCTCCCTCTTATTGTGGGCTATCTTTTCCTGCGAGGAGGGAAAGAGAAGGTTCAGTGAGAGTGATGGTATGAGTGTAAGGAATGGAATGGCATAGAGCTTTACATGGAGAATTTGATGGCAATACCAAGTTGTCTCCTTTTGTGTTGTTATTTGCTGTCATTGCATAATGATGAGGCTCAGTGTGAGGGCTGCATAGTAAGATGGCGACCTGATAATGTAGATAGAGTTAGAGGGATGGATGAAGGTCCAAGGGATGTTGGGCTGTGTAGTGTTGTGCAGGAGTAGAGGCCACAATGTAGAGTGGTGCGAATGTAATGAGACTCACAGCAGCATCAAGTTAATGTGGCTTAATACTTACTTTTCCTGATCTTACTAGATCATTGAACCTCTTGCGGCACTGCACCCAGGTGCGAACCACCACTGACAGCCCCATAACCTCCTGCGATATCTGCAGCCACGCTGCCTTCATCTGCTGGGGAGGCCTCTTCCTACCATCCACAGGGAAAAGAACCTCCCTATGTGCTCTCACTCCCTCCACAAGATGATGGAGGGACTCATCTGTGAAGCGAGGTGCTGCTCGTTGGCGCTGCAAGCTCACAGTGCAGAGACTCAAACACTGACAGCACTGAATGCTATCAATTTGCAACTGACAGTAGCTGGGGCCATGTCCCCTTTAAATAAACCGGCAATAATCTCGCCATCTGGTAACGTCACCAGACCAGCACCCTTTAATAGGGCTGGGAAACGCGCTGGGGGGGGGGGGGGGGGGGCCTAACAAGGCCCATTAGGGCAAGATTCGATTTAACAATGGGATCCACGCAGCTCCCCCGCCGCCGACCTCTCCCGCCTTGAAGCCACCCAGGTAGGCGAAATCGCGGCCAGAGAAACTGCTCCCATTGACAGAAGGGTCGAGAACCAAAGCACGCAGATTTAAGGTGATTGGCAAAAGAAGCAAAGGCGACATAAGAAAAGCTTTTTTACACAGCGAGTGGTTAGGATCTGGAATGCACTGCCTGAGAGCATGGTGGAGGCAGACTCAATCACGGCTTTCAAAATGGAGTTGGATCAGTACCTGAAGGAAGAGAAATTGCAGGGCTACAGGGAAAGGGCGGGAGAGTGGGACGAGCTGAAGTGCTCTTGCAGAGAGCCGGCACGGGCTCAACGGGCCGAATGGCCTCTTTCCGTGCTGTAACCATTCTATGATTCTATTCTATGATGAGGGACTTCATTTATATGGAGAGATTAGAGAAGCTGGAATTTTTCTCCTTAGAGCAGGGAAGGTTAAGGGGAGATTTAATCGAAATGTTCAAAATGATGAGGTGTTCTGATAGAGTAGATAGGGAGAAACTGTTTCCAGTGGCAGGAGGGTCAGTAACCAGAGGACACGGAATTAAGATAATTGGCAAAAGAACCAGAGGGGAGATGAGATTTTTTTTAAACAGCAAGTTATGATGATCTGGAATGCACTCCTTATAAAGGGCGGTGGAAGCAGATTCAATAATAATTTTCAAATGGGAATTGGATAAATACTTGAAAAGGAAAAATTTGCAGGGCTATGGAGAAAGAGAGGGGGAAGTGGGACTAATTGGAAAGCTCTTTCAAAGAGCTGGTGCAGGCACGATGGGCCGAATGGCCTCCTCCTTTGCTGTAAGATTCTATTGTAAACAACTGGTAAAAGGACGTTTGCTGCTCGCGGGTGAAGCTCAAAATGTTAATTCAAAACAAAAAATGATGGAAACACTCTCCGTGGAGTGAGGAAAGTAGGGGCAGGATATTAGGTACAGGACGTTTTGTCAGAACTGGACATTGACCTGAAACTTTCCCTCCTACAAAGAAAAAAAGAACTTGCATTTCTATAGCGACTTTCACCACCTCAGGATGTCCCAAAGCGCTTTACAGCCAATGAAGTACTTTTTGAAGTTTAGTCGCTGTTGTAATGTGGGAAACGTGGCAGCCAAATTGCACACAGCAAGCTCCCACAAACAGCAACCTGATAATGACCAGATAATCTGTTTTAGTGATGTTGATTGAGGGATAAATATTGGCAGGACACCGGGGAGAATTCCCCTGCTCTTCACAGCTGCTGCCTGACCTGATGAGTGTTTCCAATATTTTCAGTTCTTTTTAAATAAATGTCAGATTTCCAGCATCAGCAGAATTTTAATTTTGAGCCCCAAAATATGGTGTTTCAAACGAAGTAAATCCGAGTTCTTTCAGTTGGTGTAGGTTCCGCTTTGTGACTGGGTGCAGGATGTGAACACTGAAGTCTTATAGTACTTGTAACCCTTTATCTTGTCCTACACAGCCGAGATTAGGAACTCATTTTGCGGGGACTTTGCGGTTTAATGACAAAACGCTATCGCGCCTTAGCCCGCACGCACCCCCCGCACACTTCCTAAATATAAAAATATGCTTTCTGCAAATTGGGAGGCGCATTTCGGCTCTAGACACAAAGCAACGCGTCCACGCCGCTGCTTCCGGAATACCTTTGAGAGCGTGCTGTGCGTTGGGTTTTAGACTCAATCGCGGCTGTGTATTTAGTTCTGACTCTAATTCCAGTTGAGAAAGGCTGATTGTGAACACTCCACACGAGCCAATGCTCCGGGATTTGATCTCACTGGGTTTTGGGGTCAATTTCATCCATTCAGAACCGAGCTATCCCTCTCTGAGTTCCTCTCTCTCTAAACTCCAAACGTTAGCAATTATCTGAATAATTAATCTCACGGCACAGTGTATGTATTTCATTGTGGGTCCAGGCCTGGTTAGTGCAAACTCCTGGGGGCTGTTATTATGAGGTCCATATTACCCAGGTTAAAACTGAGCCACACGATTAGCATGGGGAAGATTTCTTTCAGTGAAAGTTTTATAATGAGCAGAGTAATGAGTTTTTAATGCGGTTCCATTGTACAGCTGCATGTTGCTGGTGGAGGGCACGTGTTTCACTCTATAATCTACAGGTTTGATTGTGGTATCTGCATTTTAATATGTAATTGAAATATTTCATTTTATACTTGATGTGATTTACTGGATAATGTTGATGTCTGGGATCTGGATTTCCCTGCTTTTCTCAGTTACCAGTTTGGGAGTGTTTTTTTCTTGCAAATATTTTCCAAATCAGACAGTATTAATCTTAATATGTAATTGAAGTGTATTATTAAATGTAGTATTAATCTATTGCTCTACTTTCACGCATTTTGTGAGAAGAACATTCGAAAAGCAAATTCAGGGATAAGATTTGACCGACTGAGGCCACCTCCGTCTCAGGTTTTCCACAAAACAGTTACATTTCAGCCCAACAGCTCAGCTCAACAGAAGGTGCGTTAGAAAACCAAGAGAAATCTCCGCAGTAGAAGATTGACACAAGACTGAAATGACAAACGCTTTTTTGCAGAATGACATTTAACTGGAGAATTGGAATTTTAAATTCCTCCAAAACGCGCCACAAAATGATGTGTGTTCTTGAATCATAAAAAGCTCCCGTGACATCTCTTCCCTACAGCCAGATACTGTTTGTTATTGATCCCTCCCCCCCCCCCCCCCCCCCAAAAGTCAGGGCCAAAGGTGTATCTTTTACTCCTGTTACAGTCACCTGTCGTGCTCAACAATGGGTGTCGCGCACTCACCTAAGCGTCCAACCGTGTCTCTGCTGGTTCACATCAGGTTGACTCCCTCTGTTCTCCTTAGGAAAGGACACGTTGTGCGGTGGGTGATTTTCAGTGAGACTTTACTCAATTCACTGTGAGCTATCAACTTTATTTATTCCTCATTTCTCACCCTAGGTTGGAGTTTAGTGTCAGCTGTGGCTCAATGGGTAGCACTCTCACCTTCTGAGTCAGAAGGTTGTGGGTTCAAGTCTCACTCCATTGAGACTTGAGCACATAAAGCTAGGCTGATACTCTAGTGCAGTACTAATTTTTCGGATGAGATGTTAAACCTGTCTGCTCTCTCAAGTGGAGGTAAAAGATCCCACGGCACTATTTTGAAGAAGAGCAGGGGAGTTCTCCCGGTGTCCTGGCCAATATTTATCCCTCAACCAACATAACAAAAACACATTGCTGTTTGTGGGAGCTTGCTGTGCGCAAACTGGCTGCCACCTTTCCTACATTACGACAGTGACTCCACTTCAAAAAGTACTTAATTGGCTGTAAAGCGCTTTGGGACGTCCGGTGGTCGTGAAAGACGCTATATAAATGCAAGTCTTTATTTTAAGCAAGTGTTCGGTTTCATTCTCGAATCAACGATTCGCTCACGGAGAAGATAACGTTTGCGTTGGGATCGCCACGGTGTGTGTGCGTGGTCTCTGGGACTCTGCTCAGTCCCACCGACGTGTACCCTGATCCCGGGGCCTCACTTGAACCCCCGCTCGGGGGTGGGGATAGCGACAAGCGGCACTCTCTCTGACTGGGGCTCCCTCCACAATCTGGGTCTCGGAACCTGACCCTGTCCCCGCACCTTCACCCAATGAAAGCTGCCTTGTCACCGCCACTCATTTTACCCCTTACACTAGGCCAGTGTAAAACCTAAACCCTGCTCCCGACGCCAATCAGCAAATAAAACCTCACAGTGTGGTTAAAATGTGCGAAGAGCACAGAAATCCATAGAACTTTAAAATATCTATTTACTTCTCATTCAGAATGTTATTTTTCTTCAACATTCTGTTCCAAGCTTAAATGGTCGTTTAGTCTAATCTATAATATTCCATAAATGGTGTGATTTAAAAAAAATGCAATGTGGCATATTATCATATGAAGTTCGCGCGATTATCCCTGATTTTATTTTTCAAATGTAAGTAATTTTCAAATATTCTAATTCAAGCGGCCAGTGATGGCAGGCTCCCTCAACCGGTGCTGGGCAATACAATTAGAAAACAGCTTTAGAGAGAAAGAGAGGAAGTCCTGTGGGACTCAAATAAAAGTTCGGCCAGTTTAGACTCAGCTTATTTATACGGGTCCAGGAAATGAATGGGGCGCTGGCACTGGGGCCAGCGCTAAACTAGAAAGTGCTCTCATACTGTGAAAAAATTAAACAATTACAAGTTAGGGGTTTGGGCGACACAGTGAAATCAGATCGTGAATTTACTGTAGAATTCCTGTCAGAGTAAATTATAAAATAATGAAATCTCTTTTTATGGAGCAAAAAAACCCAACACAATGGAGTTTTGCTCCGAAGCGAGGTTCACTTGCCAAAATGACCGGTCTACGATTGAATTATGATTGAACTTGGCTAATTTATTTGTGTCCAGACTGAAATGATTTGAATGAAAGGAGGCAGTTGCAGAGCTAAGAAAAAAAACTAGAAGGGGCCAGACTGTTCCCGAGCTGTGACACGGCGCCCCGCTTCTTCGAGGACATGTCCGTTCAAACAGTGAGGATCCGAACCCAGGACTAACCCCCTGTGCACTGGCGGTGAAATTCGAATGGTTCCCAGCACCCAGCACCTGTCTGGGGCAACTCAAAGCTCGAAATCTGCACCTATGCTCTGTGCTGGAATTTTAGAATAGAATTTAAAACAAGAAACAATTCGCTTCCCCAGTTTAAACATTAAAGTACAATTTACGTTCACAGGTCGGAGCCCATTCGACGGTGTGATCAACAGACAAGCCCAGGCCTCTCTTTGTTTCACCTAAAACGCTCCACTAATAAGTCATGTCTTTATTTAACGATTCATGTTAAAAATGTTCCTTCACTAACCCGTTAAATAGAAATTTATATTACAAATTTCCGACCCCTCACGTTCAATAATCGGTATCTCTCTGATTCGGATAATTCCGTTTATAAATAGGTAGCTTGAATTTATTAGTTATTATAAAAAGGAGCAGCTCCTAACTAGAGGCTAATTTTATCCCCTCCGATTCTCGCACTAATTATTTCTCTCATTTATTGAAAGACAAACTAAGTGGACGGATTTCTGGCGTGGGCACAGCGGGAATTTCCTCTTTTGACAGCTGATTGACATGAAAACCTTTGGTAAAGTTTCTGTGCTATGGGTTTTTGTTGGGGGGGGGGGGGTTGTGGGGGGGGGTGTATGAGGCCACTTAGCCACGTCAGTCAGTCCCTGGAGAGTGGCACAGCCTACAGTGAGGCGAGAGGTGCAGGGCACAGCCCGAGGGGTCGCTCTGGAGAATTGTAGGGAGGGTGGGGGTGGGGGTGGGGGGGGGAGAATTATTTATGCCCTGCTTCTGTCTCGATTTAATCGTTGCCCCAAAATACTTCTGCCCAGTTAGCTAGTTATTAACTAGTCGTCTCTTCCCAGAAATTGTCGAAATGGGTTTCAGATAATGGCAAAAAAAACAGTAACTTTAGAGTTTTGTTGAAGTTTCCTATTAACGTATCATAAAGTTCACTGCTAACTTATTCTGTCACCAGGAGCATCTTCTGTTGGTTGCAATTCTGCGTGAATCGTTTCTATTAACTGATTTTATTTTGCTGTGGGCCTACAGTTATATATAGAAGTTGTTAAACGGTTCCCCTCGAATACTCATTTCTTCATTACTCCAGTGGTCGATTTCTGCGTCACGTGACGGGGGGAGTCTCCACAGATAAAATTCAGCGTTAAACTCAACAGCCCCTGATCCGCCACTCGTATTCCTTTTAAAGGAACGGGTCCCTCTCTATAGGGTCCTTTTTAAAAAAAATTCTACAGTCCTGAGTTTGCGAGGTGGGTCGTTTTTTTTTTACACCGTGAATTCGGGCTGCTCATCACATCTTCCATCGGAAACTGGATTATCTGTTTGGATAGACAGGACGCGTTTGGTAAGAAACCGGTCTTAACAGCGGGAGAGGATAAAAAAAAACAAGAATGTGAATTCTAGAGAGAGTTTAATTCAAGTTTAACCAGGAGAATTGGTTCTAGTTTCCTTTTCTCACACCTACAGGCTGCACCGAGTATATCAGCAACGGGCGAGCGAGGTTTAATTTAATTTAATACAATCTGAATGGCCTGATATTAATGCCCGGTTTCAAATGATACTTTTCGGCGTTAGACTACTGTCTGGTTCCACCCAGTTCTCGGTGTAAATGGAAGTGTTTGCGGGGTTTAACTCGAATACTGGAGGGCAGCTAAAGTTTTTATTTCGATCTGAATTATTTAAATTGCTGTGGGATTATTCTCTGGTTTAAAGTCGGACGGCGATGACAGACAGAAGATGATAAATAGGAGGGAAAACCAGCAAGGTGTGGGGGGCTGGGTGGAGGATGTTACTGGAAGGAAGTGGCAGAGGAGAGGATAAGGACCAAAGAAAGGGAGAAGCCAAGAAGAAAAGTAGGATCGAGTGGAATGAGAGAACACCCGGCAGCTGGGACAGAAAGAAATCAAACTGAGCAGGAGTGTTTCTGTAGAGGAATGTTATGTATCTGTTCGAGTTTTATAGAGAGACAATATAAACAAACAGCATCCACAATGAATGTGCCCTTTCATGGAGACTGGGCAGGAACTGGGGACTATTGTGTTTGTGTGTGCTGACGTCGACTGGAATTTGCTAAAGTTAATGCTGAGATTTTAATTTTAATGTTCGATATTAATAATAATTTTTCCTCTGTGTTGTTCCTTAGTTATTTTACCAACAGAACTCAACTACAGAAAAGGATTATGTTGTTTACTATGCCCCCAAGCACCTTGTGATCCAAAATAAATCCTACTTCTCAAATAAAATGGAGTGTCATAAAACTAGCTTTTTGAAAAAGTTTGCAGACTTTCGAAATGACGATTTATTTTGGGGAAGCTGATGTAGAATTGGTACTCTTGTTAATTTCCCATTTGTTTCTTAATGTAAATGATGCGGATATTTATAATCAGATGATACTCTATTAATTTCCCATTTACTTCTATTAATGTGAATGATGCGGATATTTATAATCAGATTGCACAAAGCGTGAGATTATTTTTTTTAAGTTTTAGTAGAGGGGATTGAACACTATGGTTGCTGAATGACTGTTCGTATTGTGACTATTTTCAGCGCTGGCTCTGAGTGCTTTCTCCCATTCCGCCAGGTTCTACAGTATCATCCCAAGCTCCAACTCGCCACCCTCTCTGTAAACCTAGGTGAAATCTCGCTATCTGGTGCTTCAGCTGATGGGTGATAGCCGACTCTCTGTGTTGTCAAACTTTCCACCAACGTCCCCCCGCCAGAGCTTTCGATAGCAAACTATTGCAAATAAGAGTTTATAACTCTTGAAGAGTTGGAACATAGTTCCCCCCCCCCCTCCACCCCCAGCCCCACCCTCTGTGCAATGTACGGGTGATTACAGTAAAATAGTAAATCACTGGAAGGGTCATTATACCTAGAAAGGGGATTATTTACCATGATTATTTATTACACTTAAAACCACTGTGATACAACAGTTCTATCAATGCACTTGACCTGTCACCATGAAACAAACCTGCTTTATTCAGGCCCAGCCGTCCCGTTTGGCCATATCTGGTTGATTTATACCGAGGGTCGACGATAATAGATTTCAGCAATATCATTAAATCATTTTCTTTCAATGATTACAGGAATGTAAAGGATATTTTTGGGGGGCCTATCAAACCCAGATCCAAAACAATCCACAATTTCAAACACTGTTTCAGTCTAACCTTTTCTTTCAGTACCGAGGAAGGGTCAGGGCTTACACTTATCTTTATTTTCCCCGTTAAAGATGGCGAATGTGGTGAAGGGCGAACTGTTAGTAACGATGATTGGAGCAGAGGTGACTCCAGACTGACATGTGCACAAATGACCGCGGATTTGTTGGTGTCTGGGGCTCGAGGAGTGTATTTGTTCACAGAATATCACGCGGCTCAACTTGAAATATTTCAAAGCTATGTGCACTGAAAATATTAACACACTGAAAGTGTCCTGTAGCCAGGTTAATGTGAGGCTGGTTAATTAGAGAGAGAAAAATACAGAGCTTTAAAATAAAACTACTTTTAAATTTAAAAAATCTGAATTAACTCCTGTCTAATTTAACTCGTGGGGGGGAATATCCGCCAGCGAGCCAGCCACGTCGGATAGGGTGTGAGCAGGTCTATGACAGTGTTGGGAGGAAATCAGTTTTCTGTATCTGCAGATCAGATACAGCGAATTTCTCCAAACAGTCATTCACTAATTATTCAACTAGGAGATTTTTTTAAAGTAACTCATTGAGATGGAGAATGTGAATGGCAGTGAGCTATCCGGATTTATTTAGACTCCCCCCCCCCCCCCCATCAATTGCCTCAGATGAATCTCTCAGACAGTTCCACTCGCCACTTGGGGTTTTTCCACCCAGTTTACCTGCCAGCGGCTGCCCGCACACACCCAAACATTATTACAGTATCTAAGTGTCCTTCTGCAACTGTGTGACTTACAACACAAAACAACTGCAAATTGTGATGGAGGAAACACTGTTGAGTGCTTACTGCTGGCTGTTGCCACGGTTAGTACTCGCCTATTGACGCCTCTTTGAGTGCAGTTTACTTAGGAGGGGCAAAAAACAGGCAATTAGTGGTTATGTTGAGCATTGAATCCAACTAAAGCACATCCCACAACAGAAAGTGAGCAATCACTGTCAACTGTGGCCTCATTTTAAACACATCACAACAGAAAGCTGCAAATAATTGACATCATTTGACCAAAACAATATTAGATTCGTGTGAGGATTTTAACCTGCAATATTTTAAAACACAGCACTGGAGTCAAGGGAAATATTCCCGAAATTGTGCGTTCTACAATTTAAAGTTTGCGAAATTTTCAGAAAAAAAATCTCCCAGTTTAAAGGACCGGGAGTGTGTTAAAGACCTAATTTCAGATTCTATACATCTGGCACAGGTACGATGGGTCGAATGGCCTCCTTCTGTGTTGTATCATTCTATGATTCTAAAAGATAAAATCGATACAATAAAATATAGTTCGATAAACACGGCCAATAACTTGTAATAATTCTAATGATGGTTCAGGGCTTGAAGATTAACCTTTACTATTATTTTACATCATCTACACACACACACACACACACACACACGGGGGGTGGGGGGGGGGGGGCTGTTATTCTGACCTCAGGGATATTGCAGCATCACTAGCTGATATTACCGAGCAGGTAGCTCTATAGAATGGATCCTGGTGATCAACAGATCCCCGGGAAACGGCGACAATGCTACGGTGCCGACACAGAATGGCGTCTTTTATCAGGAGAAATTCGTCCTTAAGTCACAGTTATTCCTAGTTTTCTTTATTTCCAAATCTGTTAATTCAATCTTGGCCAATATCAGGAGTTTCTGTTAGAAGTAAACCTGTTACAATAAGACTCTATCTTGTCAAGGCAACTTCCAAAAGGTGGGAATGCGGTCAAGTAGTCTGAAGTTGGTTCCCATAATGAGATTCCTGATATAATGAAACATCTGATATAGTGAACCCCTGATTGTTTTTCTAAACTGTTGTCTGCACATTGTATATAGTTAGACAACAAACACACATTCCTTATGCCAAATCTATATCACTTTTCTTACTTTATCAACCGTTATAATGTAACAAGGAAACACTCACTCAACATAATCTGTCAAATAATAGAAAAAATATAACATTTCTAAATAAGTTCCAATTTATAAATCCCCCAACTTCTAAATCAACATAATTAATAACTGTTAAATCACCGGGTAGGGAATGGCGGAAACTAGTAATGGAAACGATTGAACGAATCTAGATGGAATTTGGAGGCGCCGGAACATTATTAATTCAAAATTCAATTTGGTGCTTTTATTTACAAAGCTTGATTTTTTTTTTTAAAAGAATTGTTTTGACAAAAACCCGGAGTTGTGTATTTTCCGCCTAACTGCCCGAGGGAACGGGCGGGTGTGCTGTCGGCATTATATCATCAATATATGTGCCTTCCCTTGTGGCAACCTTGATATCTGGGGGGAAAAATAACCTCATCCACAGGCAATAACACGGTCCCTATATCTGACAATGGGCAGGACTGAGGCATCCTCAAACCTAAAGTTCATTGCCAAAAAAAGTCTGCAGCAATACAAAGCCAGCAACTCTCTGCTGTGTTTGGGGGAGTGGGGTGCAGTGAGCTGTACTGGAGTTGGCCGGTGAATTGGGAGCATTTCAATATCAATCGTGTGTAAACACAACTTTAAATGTGATGGTTAATAACCAGGCTGCAGTTTGAAGCAAATCATTTCAAATTGTACTTGCGCTGGCATTTATAGTTCACTACTGACAATTTCATTCGATTTAAAGCGTTCTCCACAAACCTCTCTCCCTTAAATATGATCAATTAAATACAAAAAAAGATATTAAACCAACAAAACACTTGTGTTGCAACGTTAACTGCACCAGTTAAGTGTCTGCTCATTTTTTAATACTCCACAGATTGCAGACTTTGATTAAATAAAGTTTCCCATTTATTGTTAAATTGTTTGAGTTGATTAAAATGATTTTTGATCCCCCTCTCCAATGAGAGGAAGGCTGGCGGAGATCTAAAAAGTCAAAACACTTTCAGGGCATTAGTTCAATTGGACTCGGAAAGAGAAAATTTAACCTGAATAAGCGTCCAATCACATAAAACTAGTCCAGGGTCCGACACAGAATGAACAAAGTATCGATTGTAGAGGTGTATAGTGCAGTTATTTGAGAATAATCGCCAGTTTGTCTGCCTTTAAATTCATAGAATCGAGGAGTGGAATATTAAACATCTCTGCCCCGAGTTTGTGCGTTTCTGATGTTGCGAAACTCCGGTTATTGGATAGAGACGGTGCGTCGGATCATGGTTTAATCTTGTTTATCCACAAAGCAATTTTAAATCACATTAGCTCCCAGTTTTCGCCCACAATTAATGAAGCAACCGCTACAATGTCCTAAACGAGCAGCCGGATGATGGTTGGGATGAGGTTACAAACTGGACTATTTGTAAACAGCCTCCAGTCATTGAACGCGGCACCTCCCTCCCTCCCTCCCAATACAAACTGGAGATCTGTTTGGGGAATATTCAGGGGTTGTTGTTGCGGAATGATGCTGAGCTGGCCTGTTTTTATATAAATAACCGCGTCATTATGGATGTCCGCGAACATTTTAAAAAAAAGCAAAAGACCATTTAAAATTTATCGGGAGCAAAAATTTACTTTTTAGAGAACAGTAGAAAAACTCACTGGAATTCAGCGGTGACCATTTTTTGCAGCACTCCAAAACCCCTTCAGTACATTTAATGGTTTCTGTTTAGTTTCTGTTCCGGTGGCACCTTGGAATTTCCCAGTTTTCCCGCTGGATGCTTCCTGCGGCCTGACAGCGGGTGTGGGGTGTAGGGCGGTGGGGAGGGAGGGGGTGGGCAGGGGCTGTCTGGCTAAACTCGGAACCTGGTAAAACAGCGCACCTTTTTTTTGGTACCTGTAGCTGGGGGCCTGTACCGGAGGGTCCAGTTGGCAGGCCGCTGTGCGGCTTGGAACCCGCCGAAACCCCCTAATGGGACCCAGACAGAGTCTCCTTGTTGGTTCTTTGTCCCGCCGTTTTACGACCATCTCAAGTAATCCGCAATGCTCTAATTTCCTCATCATGATTCACCAGGTGAACGATTTCCGCCTTTCTCATTATCGAGGTTACTGAAAGCACATGGAGCCGCCGAGTTCAAACTAGCCAGTCCAGACTTAGACTGGTGCAAACATAGACCAATAAAATAGAAAACAGATTTCCAATTCTTAAAATGGTTAACTTGCAAAGCACGGGGAATCATTAGGAAAGGCATCTCGAAATAATTTCATCCAATCTATTACATAAATTGTGTTTGTATCTATTGTAGGAGAAGTTGAAAGCGCCTCAGACTATATTAGAACCATAGTTAATGGAGGTTAGTGTGAGAGGGGACACTACAAAGACACTTTGTTATTGGGGTGCTGAATTCCCAGAACCCAGAACTAGTTTCCCCAGAACTCTTCTGCTTGGAGCAGTCCATAAACAGCAACTCTAACAGCCGATATCAGATCTTTTATACTGCTCACCATTTAATATTTCAACACCGAAAATCACAACAAACCCTTACATTTTACAAAGAGATTCAATCTAACATGCCGCTGCACTGGTGCAATATGGCAATGGATGGAGTGTGCCCGGTCCAGATAATCAGGGACTAATTGTTGCTTAACTCAGACATTCTATACATTAGCAATGGGGGAATAGGGAGTGGATTGAATGGATTACTATGCCTGGTGCTGGGATCGGATATGTGTTGGCCAGGGGGGTTGTTGCAAATAACAGGCACATGGCGGGTTGCGACTTGTCCTGATATGGGATTTGGGATTTGGGGGAATGCCGGAATGAGCTGGCATGGTATTAAGGTGTGATATTTTTGGACGGTGAAAACCTTTAAGAGGAAGAGAACTTCAAAGTGATCTTAGTTTTCTAGGTATTTTGCGGATGAGTTTTTGTTGGGGTGGGGGGGGGGTGTAAATGGGATCCGCTTTGCTGAAGATTTCCATTGAATGTAAATATATGGTTTCATTGGAGTCTTCTGTGAGGACAACAGCCCCTATCCTGTGACAACGAGACTTTGGAATGATATGGTCTGTTGAATAATGTTTTTGGGGTGGGGGCGAGATGTGGTCATTCTGCAGCTGTGAGGAGCTGAGAAATGGGGGAGGGATGGGCGCCTGTGTATAGGGGGAGGTTGGGCAATTTCAGAAGGTTGGTGAATGCGGTAACTTGGTGACTGAGAAGTCACAATGTTACAATAATATTATGGGATTTCAAGGAGTATAAATTTGTTAAAAGTTTCTTTGGAAAGGCTGCGATTCTTTGACTATGAATGATTATAGAATACAGACTGTTCTTTATTAAGCGCGTTGTGGGTTTATTTTGGGGGGCTAGAGGAGAAAATTGGATCCAGTGTTTACACTGTACTGTGTAGCCCAGGATAACCCCCCCCCCCCCCCCCCCCCCGTTGACTTGAAGAGGGTCCGTGAGTGTTGCTGATGGGTTTTCGGATAGTTGATGGTCTGAGGTAGACGGGCACATGGTGCTGATGGGGTTTTTTTGGAACGGGGTTTGCTTTGATCTGCGAAGGGAGGGATCGTTCTGTTTCAATACATTTCAGAATACTATTGGGTCCTATCGCAGAAGCTTGTGGGCTGAGGGGCTGACTTGTTGATGGATGTCTGGGGCCGCTTATTATTGTTGTACTTCGCTGAAGGTTTTTTTTTGACGGAGTCTGCAATGCTGAGGCGGCAGGCGCTGAATGCGAGGGTGCTGGAGTCTGCTCTGTGTGTGTACAGAGGCTCCTCGGAGGCGGATTGTGATTGACAGGATCTACGTCAGCACAGAGGCGAGCAGGCCGAACACTTCCAGAACATTAACGGGCAACAGAGCACCGGACAGACTGCCCCAGCATTCCAGAGCTTCCTACCGTGAGAATCATCTGACAACGTTCAACTTCGTTTTAATGTATCTATAGATTATATATATATATATATAGAGAGAGATATATATCAACCCCCCAATTATCCCAGGAACAGTTGGGAAGTGGAACTGCTTCAATCGTTGGGGATCTTTGCAGAAACCAGCCTCACTGCATGATCTGGGATATTTTTTACTGGGGTCGCCCGCCGCTACACATTCCGAGACTTGAGTCCAGGGTCGTATTTTCACCCGCTGGAAATACTGGGCTCCCCCCCCACCCCACCCCCCCAACCACAAAAAAAGTTTGGAATCCGCACTTTCCAATACTCCGAATGGGGATTCGCTGAACGGATCGGATAGAAGACAGGTTCAGTTTGGTGTAAGTGATCACTCGTCACAGTCCTTCAATCGAAAAACAAAGAAAAAATATGAGTAATATAAAATTACAATATAGGCCAAACTAGAAACTGTCCTGTAATTATATAGAAATTGAAATAAAGTCCCATACAAATAGAATCTCTCTCTCTCAGGTTTATAATAGAGAAGAAAGCGAGTTTTCGTATCGAGGCAGGCGAAGCAGGCCCCAGTGTTTGATTTTTTTGCAGAATATAATTCCTAATCGAACAGTACCTTAGAAAGGAGACGGTTTCACACAGTGCTGGCGGATCAGTCTGTCTCTCCACGGCTGTCTGACCTTTCGGCGGGTTGTAGCCGTCCTGTATATTTTATTTTATCTCACAGGGGCCTTGCGGTGAAAGTGTTTTACAAGAAAACTCGCCTCCTCTGGTCTGCCGTCCTTTCAACTTTCAGTTCAACTTTCTCATTTAACACCTGCCTAAAATTCCCAACTGGAACTTCGACCCCTGAAGTGTTTTTATAAACCTCTCATTTTCGCTGCCCAGTTATTATTTTGACTGTTTGCAGAAAATCTTAAATTCAGAGTTTACATCGTCTAAATAAAAAAATCGGATTTTTGCTCGCGGTGAAACTCAGCTAAGAGAATTTATTGATATCCGGCTCTGAGCATATATAAAAAATCAACTAAAGGTAATTATTATATCCATACTCTCCTTCCGGTTTCCTGGTTTAATTTGTGTTCAAGCGATTTATGCTGTTTTATAAATTAATTGAATTTTAATCTTCAAACAGTAAGGATATCCGCATTTTAGATTTTTGGTAAACTACACAATTTTGAATGACAGCAGTTTGCCCCGATGTTAAAAGTTTTATTTTACGGCAGTAGTGTGTTTCTTTCCCATTTCTCTGATCTCCCCATTGCAAACGCTCGTCTGAATTCTCTCTCCTAATTTAACCATGTCATTAGAAGTGATGTTACAGTTAAAAACTCTTCGATAACTTCGGTTTTGCATTACCCGTACACTCTATGTAGCCACACCTGGAAGGGCAGATATAAGTTGCTGGGATTCTGATACATTGAACAGTAAAGTGTACACATATATACACAGAGCCAGAAATGTATATTTGGAGAGGTGTAAATATACCGATGCACAATAAAGTCCAGTAGGGAAACTTAATGGTCGAAAACCCTAACAAAAAATGTTAAGTAGATCTCATTTAAGTTGGCTTGGCTAGCTCACTGTTTCTCTCATACCAGCAGAGCGTTTATAGAGGGAATCCACACTAACTCGACGCCAGGGTATTAGGATATTTGTAGTTTTTTTTTAAAGTTATGCAATGTTGCCCATGTGTACTTGATTAATGTTGTTGGTGGTGTTTCAGTCCATTCTGCACATATCAGGCCTACTGGAGTGCATTCCATGTGTCAAGGTAGGTAGAGCCTGGATTCGAAGGCTTCGGCTGTGTGACTTGGGCTGTGAAAGTAGGAATGCTCCTTACGACCAGTAGTGAGTCCATCTGAAATGAAGCATTTAATAAATATCTCTCTGTCTGAGCGTACACACGCAGTCTGCAGTCGCCAAAAAAAAGGCTGTTTTTCTTAGGTTCGATATCTGTTGTTCTAAAACAAGCGAGTGCTTAACAGCGAATCTAAAGCTGGCAGCTCGACATCTCCTCGCTCAGTCTGGCCATTTATTCTCTGAGGCTGAAAAGTCATTACGGTATAAATCAGACCCGTCAGTGCTCTGCGCCATCAGAAACATTCCGGGTTGTTATTTGAAGGTTGCAAGTTTAAATTATTGCCGACTACTCGTCCTCTATATTTGACACATTGAGTTGTGGTATATTGGTGAGGTGATGTCCCCCCTCCCCCCGAGAAAGGAGCGAAAGTCGAAGGCAAGCACAGGAGGGTGTTGCAAAACTTTATTATGGGGTCCTGCCAGAGATTCTTTCGAACTGGTTACAGTCTGACACCCGGGTTAGAAATGCGAGTGAGGGCGATGGATATGGTTATTGTCAGATAAGGTTTTTTTAAAAAAAAGTTACGCTGCGGAAAGTTGGGGCAAAAACGAAGTCAAATCCTTAAACGTGGCGAGTAATTGCAATGATACTTTAAAAGAACTTTGCAAGAATATCCGCTTTTTAATTTACCCTTAATCTGCCAATCTCCCTCCTACAGTAAAGGCCAAGGGATCGGAATGTTCAAGAAGCTTTAATAAAATCAATCCCTTTTTCTAACTGCATTTATTTTTCATAAATTGCATCACAACAAACGGTCGATAAGACAGAAGCGCTAAATAGCACATTAGAGAGAGCGTTACTCTCTCGCAACTTTAGAATCACAGAGCCCCTGCAAAGTGAGTCAAAATAAATATGAAATAGATTGAGGGGGAGACACTGGGACCGTCCCGTCTCCGGCCACTCCTCTATTCAGGTGGGAAAGTGACATCGCCACATTCAAACATCAGTTTAGAAACAATCTAATGGGGCGCCGGGTTACTGTAACCAACGGGCGGAAATAATTGACAATATTCTTCCGTTAATGAAATGTCAAGGGGAGGGGGGTTAATGCCGACCGACACGTCGGCGGATAACGGGCCTGCTTTTGAAAAGGTGTCGAATCTCAAAAAAGTCCCCAAAAATTTGCAATTATTTCCTTCGATTAAAATACATAGGACATAAATTTCGAACTTAAAAGCAGGAACTACAGGCGCGCGTTAGTTGTTTTATTTGCAGATTCTGTTAAATTAATTCTCCCGTGTAAACGCACAAAGATTAAATCTCCAAAATGATGATGGTCGTATATACCTTTAGAGGGACCTGTATCAGTTTGTACCTGGTTTAAACAGACTCCTGATTTCCACATGCAATTGCTCTGTTAGAAATCTTTCCCCATTCACTTCCTTTCCACTAACGTCCTATAACCCATATCTAGTCACCATCAACACACAGTTAGCTGGGAAGACAGTCCCCATTCTGTGTTGCACGTCAGTGAATTTAACATCAAACTGTTTCAATTTAAAAAATGGACTACAAAACCACATACATGTTTGATAACTAAATACTAAACAGTCCAATCGAAGGAGGGGGGGGGGGGGAGGGAGATTTGTCGATTCTAATCTTTGAGACTGGCTTTTCCTCACTGTCCAGCTCCTGGATTTCTTTCTGTGTGTGTGTGCATGAAGTTTTGGTCTATCTTTGTCCCTGCCTCTTAATTCTCGCTTCATTCTTGCAGTGAGAAACTTTCTCTCCTTTTTCTAATTGTCTGTAATCTAGTGAATCATCACCGTGCCTCGCACAAGTGACAGGGAGCTCCCTCGTTCCCCACTTTCCTGAAATATCTAAAGGACATTGTGCTTTGCAGTTTAACATTCACTCATTGCAGTGGAGCCTGTTAACAATTTTAAGGTGCAGATTTGCTTCCCATTAAACATCTCGGCAGCAACTTGTAGAACATCTTTAACTCCAAGCGAACTAAAAAGGAGAAAATCTGTGCACAGAAAACAAGCGCTAGCAAATGTGATAGATGATTGTAATATTTTACAGCAACATTGCGATATTATATTCTGATGAGAGAGTCCAGGTACAGAGAGCTCGGCAACAATACAGAAGCTGGAATTGACAAGCTAGATAAAGGGAGGGGGAGGGGAGGCGGGAAATGAACAAGGGAGGCCTTTTTTTTGTAACAGAGACAATCACAGAAATACATTAATTCCTAGCCCGTTATAATCGATTGCCTTCACGAAAAAAGAGACAGTTTTTGATTTAAAGGACAAAGATCGAGTGCAGCAGTCGCCAGTGTCGGGAGGATTAGAGAACCCCGCGTAAATCATTACTTGGTTGCAAGTTTGAGACAACTTTTCAATATTGTATGGAATATAAAGGAGTTAAGGTTTTACAATTCCCTGCGATATTTCTAGGATTCTTCACTGATCAATGTTTATATTTTTCCCTGGCCCGGGTCTGATCCGATTTCGGATAGGAAGTTTTGAATACAGCCTGTTTATATTGTTGGAAAAAGTAGGCGGCTGATTCCGCGAGGGATTTTGAAACAGGCGCGTGTTTTCTGTCACAACATATCTTTAAAACAAAGGGTACCTGGAAATGTATATTGCAGGATTTTTTTTTCCAGTTGGAAGATTGCGCTCCATTCATCACAAAAGCGAATACCACTAAAACTTGGCCCAGCGCAGGGACTCACGCCACATGCAAGAGTTGAGCCACCTGCGCACAGAACCTAATAGTATAAAACGTTTGGTATGAACGGGCTGGGTACGGGGGGAAAGTTATGGAATACGCTGGTCAGTGTGTTCACTCAATAGCACCTGCTATTCCCCACTCTCAATTATACTGAAATTAAAATTTTCAAAATTAAGATTGATACATTTTTGTGAGGCAAAAGATATTAAAGGATATGGAACCAAGGCGGGTAGCTGGAGTTAAGATACAGATCAGCCATGATCTTATTAAATGGCGGAATAGGCTCGAGGGGCTGAATGGCCTCCTCCTGTTCCTATATCAGGTATCCCAGGCTACAGTCCCCGTTAGATTTCTGATAATTGATGGAATAAATCTCCTTTAATAATTCCACATTTTCTTTTTTGAAATTGTGCTGATAATTTTAACCTATTTAAGAACTACTTAAACCTACCTGACAGCACAGAAGGAGGCCATTCGGTCTGTCTAGCCTATGTCGTGGCTAGCACCTCAACTGCAGCTGCCTGCTCTAGTCCCGTTGGCCCCGCGCCTTCTATCTGTTTATATTCTTCATTATCAAACGTTTATCCAGTTCCATTTTAAATGAGTAACATTTTAAATCTATTTTATATTTACACCGATACTCGGCTCCTGTAGAAGATGATTCTGTGTAATGCAATTAAGGATTTTTTAAGGAGTTACATTGCAGTGTTTGGGCTCCGCTCTAATTGTATTCAACCAAATGTTTCTGGGATTGCCCCGTGCTCTTTGTCGCCCCTCCCCCATCAGTATGAGCGAAGTTGTGTCATAGAATCACAGAATGCTTACAGCACGGAAGAAGGCCATTCGGCCCGTCGAGCCCGTGTCATCCAGAATCGTCAAAATAGTCAGAACAGCAAATCTTCAATATTTAGTGAGTAAAGAAATATTACCAGTTGTGGTTCCCTCACCCTCTCCCTGCAGGAAGCCTCATAGCGAGATGTCGCCAAACAACTCAACAAAATGATCTCACTCTCCTAGGTTCGCCACATCTTGAAGAGTCAAGCGTTATTTTTCTTAAGTTACAATAGGATTCTTACGCTTTGGGCACGGCTGGTGATCATTAAGAGTCTCTGTCGCCTGTAAAGTTGCTGGGTGTAACCAGAGAGGATGTTTGATAAAAAGTCAACACCTCAACAGTGCTAACGACAGACCTGAATTAAAAAAAAATCATATTAACGTTTGCGAAGATTATCTTAACTCGAATCTAACGATGGGCAGACAGGAGATGATGGAGTAGTAACATCGCCCACTCTAGTGTGCAAATATACAGATTTCTTTTTAATGAATTAATAATTCATGTTTCTATTTTCTTCGTTAAGTTGTGTAGTTTGGGCAGTGCTATTTAGATAGTTTGCCTCCAATAATTTCGCTGCTGGCTTTGAAAGGCCATTAATTTATTTTCTACTGTTAAGATGTATTTATACCGCCCTTAGTAATCTCAGCCAGTCCCTTGTATGGGTTCTGACCAGGCAGTCCCTTCTATACACTGCTTTCCTCCTAGAGAGACAGTTCTTCAACAGGCATGACTACACGCATACGCAGAGCTTCTCATACCAATAAAACATCTAAATGTTTAGAGAGTGCAGGCGGCACTGTCCAAACATTTCAATTAACTGCACTTATTAAAATCGACCAGGAGGTCCAAGGGGGGACCTCTGCCCACTATTGTAAACACAGTCTGACACTGCACGGGAGTTACACTCCATCCAACATCAAACCCCAAGAGCCTCCAAGAGGAATCTCGCACTGCTTCCTTCCTGAGTGAGGTGAGGCCCTCACTCCCGGTTTGTACCGTCATTTTAGCATCAGGAAAAAGTGGAGTTGCCAACAATGGTTGGACATGTTCCTGGAGGTTTGATCACATGACCTTCCGCTTCCAACCGCCCCGCCCCACTCTCCTGCTGTTGGTCACCTTCATCCTCGCCTCGGACTCCTTGCTACTCGATTGGATGATTCTTCACTGTCAGTCAAACAGCCTCCCTCCCCCCCCACCCCAATATGTTTATAACTAATAAACAAACGTGTTTAAAGAAAATGAAGAAAAAACCCACAATTTTTTAACGCCCCAATGATTTTTCTCCCGGATTTTGCTCGCAGCAGTGTCGGTCCAGGAGATTCATCTTTAAGTCCTGGAGTCTCCTGGACAAACCTGGAGGTTTGGCAACCCTACTGGTGGAAACTGCATAACTGCAGAAAGTTGCAATATATATACGCACTAACTGAACACTTTCATAGGGTTTATGGCGGTTACAGTGTTACACAATTATTTTTTTTTAGTGAAAATGAGTTTATATCGGACTTATTCTTAAACATAACTAAAAAGCAGATGCTGGGAATCTGGAACAAAAACAGAAAAAAAACCTGGAAACGCACGGTTGGTCAGTCAGCATCTGTGCAACTGTAGTCTGTGCTCAGTCCAGATGTTGTCTGACCTGCTGTGCATTTCCAGTTCTTTTTTGATTTTGTTCCAAATTTCCAGCATTTGAAGAACTTTGCTTTTTCACTTATGATTAAGAATAAGTCCAATGTATACTCCCTCTCACGATTTTTTATGGCATTGAAATCACCATAAACCAATGAAATGTTTGGTGGGATTGTTGTCTGTTTTATCTCCAGATGCTGACTGACGTACTGTGTATTTCTAGCCTTTTCTGTTTTTATTCTTAATATTCCCCATTTTTTATACATGCTTACCAAATGAAAAGTAAAGATAAAAAGAATAGGGGTGCAGTTATACCACAGGTACCAGATAGTACCTGCTTAAAGTGGTGACAAATCTGAGTTAAACCTCCAGTCGGGGAATGCACTTGCATCAAAACTCTTATATAGAGTAGAATCATAGAATCTTACAGCACAGAAGGAGGTCATTTGGCCCATCGTACCTGTGACAACTCTGTGAAAGAGCCATCCAATTAGTCCCACTCCCCCTGCTCTTTCCCCATAGCTCTTGCAAGTTTTTCCTTTTCAAGTATATATCCAATTCCCTTTTGAAAGCTACTAATTGAATCTGCTTGTTAAATGTTAATGTTAACAAAGAACTAATGAGACAGTTGGCTTTTTGCTAACATGAGAAAAATGTTTAAAGAGCTCCCCGGGAGTCCAAAGGACCACCTAGGAACTTTTTACATAGCAACGTAGGAATGTATACGAGTTGAGAAGACCATTGTGGTCCAGCTTGGTTGTCCAAGTCTTTATTATTTGCTTTGCAATGATTGCAGTTGTACTGTGGTGGTCTGAAGCCAAATCAAAGCGAGATTACCTCCTCAAGGCAGTCTCAGATTGCCTGCCTAAATATGGTTTGGGAAACCTCACACCTGAGTTATACTACAGACTGCGCATCGGTGCAAAGCAGAAATTACTTTACAGTATAGACGTCCTCATTAAGCAGACAAGTGACTGTACAGAAGAGCACGTTAAGGAGAGCTATAGGGTGTGATCTAGATCATCAGGCAAGGCAGCTCATGAGCAATGTGATAATTCCTGAGCAACCATGGTCACCACTTGTGGGACATCAATCATCTCTCACAACCTGCATTATATGAGGAAAATTGATTAGGCCAGCAAGTTAAAAAGATGGGTTTACTCCTGCACTAGATTCCTTTGTGGTTTGGGTCCAGTACAGCTGGAGGTAGTGCGAGTGCCAACAGGGCTATTATTGTGGGATGTGGGTTTGGATGTGTTTCTGTTTTGAACATTTGTTTGAAGTAAAAATTCAAAGGAACTATGGATTGTGTAATTAGAATGTGATGTGATGGTCTATGAAATACGAAAACTATTACGTGGAAACGGCTTATCACAAACATTTGATTTATTCCTACTTAAAACATTAGTAATATAGAAGAGGCAGAGGTAGTTTATACTCATCATAAATCTATTACCTCCCCACTTTTTTAAAGGTAAATGGGAAGGAAGAACATTGGCATTAAACAAGTATAACCGAAGCCACGGTTTGCAGGTTTTAGAAAAAAATGGACAGAATTCCAGAATGTAATCCCCAAAACACTGGTAAACATCCAGCCATACCATGTAATAAAAATGGAATTTGACTCAGTCACTCACCATAAACCAGTGTGTCTGATTATAGGGAATAGCAGACTCTTTGTATGTTGTAGACAAGGGCACTAATCTTTAGTTGACATGGAAAAACGTACGGAATCGCAGAATGCAACTTGCAAAATATTGGTAAAAGTCTTGGAATGCCATGTAATAAAAACAGAATTTGACTTATTCGGTCACTGTGAAGTGATGGGCCTGAGTATAATTACTGAAGGATTTTCAAGTTTAAATCTGTTGAGATCCACTGCAACCCAGATGAAATATTAGTTTCAAGTTCATATCTTCACAAGAGATGTCATGTCCTAGTTTGTCTTCTATCACATTGCCTTTTTCACATGTCAACACCCAAGCAAGCAGTTACACGTAGTCTCTCAGGCTGCAGAAATGCCGAGAAGGATGGAATTGGATATAAAACAGAGCAGCTATTTAAAAAAAAATAGCACAGTGATATAATATAGTTTAGAATCACTCAACATTTTGGTCAATTCCAGAACCTGGTTCAGGTTTCATAAGTACATTTGTGAAATTCTGCGGGATTATTCACTTCTAATTTTGGCAGAATATATATATATATTTTTTAAAGATCAGCAGGTCCCGCAACGTAAATGACATTCTACCCTGATCAGTTCAGAAATAGTAAGCTTTAAACACAACCTCATACAGTGACACTAAAGTGTTTAAGGATGAATGTTTAATCCAGATCCTGGTGAGTTTAAGAGAAACCTGTTAGTTTTACATATTACATAGAATTTACAGCACAGAAACAGGCCATTCAGCCCAAATGGTCTATGTTGGCATTTTTGCTCTACACCGTAGCCTTCTCCTACCGTACTTCATCTAACACTATCAGCATATCCTTTCTACCTCATCTAGCTTCCCCTTAAATGCATCTATGCTATTCGCCTCAACTACTCCTTGTGCTAGCAAGTTCCACATTCATCCTACTCTCTGGGTAAAGAAATTTCTCCTGAATTCCCTGTTGGATCTATTGGTGACTATCTTATATTTGTATAGTTTGAGTGATTGCAATCCATTAGTTATTTTAAGAAGACATGTCTGAAAGGCACATAGGAACAGAAGAATTGCATTTGGCCCATTGAGTCTGCTTCACTAATAGTAATAGCACAAGCAGTATACTTATCGATTAGAGGAAAGAACAAACTTGCATTTATATAAGTAAGAACCACAGCTCACTGTTGTTATGGGCTCTTCCATAATTCCTCTCTTCAAATATACAACGGTGTTTAGTATAAATCTCAGGACATTCGTTCCCTCCTCTCCTTCAATTGGATGAAGATTTCCAATTGTTACAATTTTCACTATTAGAACTTGAACTTGAGATGGGTTAAAAAAGGCCATTCAGCCCATTTCATTCAGTCTCTCATCTGGATCCATGTTCAGGAACAAATTCATACCATTTCCATCTTGTTCCAGCCTCGCCTGTTCCACCCTGTAGCCCTTGAGTACCAGTTGAAGCATGGATCCATCCATTTCCTTTTTGAATGCTTCAACCATGTCTGCTTTCTCACTACAAAGTTACAATCACATTGCACAAGTTAATGGTTCAAATACCTCATCCTTAATGGGGCAAGGAAAGTCTTGTTCAGAGTTTTCGTACTCTTAATTGAAGTTTCTGTTATTTTTTTTGTTGTTGAAATTGTCGGTTTTATTCCTGGCACGGTGATCCTCAAGTTTGGAGCTGGTCAGGATTCTCCCTGTAATTGAGTTTTCCGTAACAGCCTACGTGGGAGCGAGTGGGAGTCATTTATATTAGATTCGATCTTTGGTACTCAAAATCTAGAGGGAGCCTTGTACAAAGAATATGGCCTGGATTTAACGGGGCCAATGATGGCGTACGCTGTGCTCAGAATGGCCCCGCAAGTTCCGGGTTTCTGCATGCGCCCTAATATTCTATCATTTATGTCTGTCTTATATACATTAAATCACTCATTATATTATCGGAACATGAGCCTGCTTTTTGTGCCTGTATGTCAATAGATATCAATGTTTCCCCAAGCCAAGCAGCCTTCTAACAACTCCTGCATATTCCAAAATAGACAGAAACAGTCAACCCACAGTTCCCATGCTATGATCACATAAGATAACGACAGGAGATGAAATGTCTTCTGATGTAGGTGTACAAAGACAGTTACACAAACTGCTGACAATAACAGCTTTGAATCTGAAAGGCCTATTTCTACTGAAAAGCCTGCAAAATAGTACTTATCTCACAGGGAGTCCCAACACAAGTGTCTGGTTACTGGTGGTAGCATGTGTGTTATTTTTAAATCATCAACATTTTAGGATAAGAATACAATTTTCATCCATAAAAAGAGGAAGTATTTTAAACAGAAATATTCCCAGCAACTTTCATTCCTCTAAGTTTTATTTAGGTTATGGCCAATATTTTATCTCTCAACCAACATCACTAAAACAGATTATCTGGTCATTATCTCATTGCTGTTTGTGGGATCTTGCTGTGCGCAAATTGGCTGCCGCGTTTCCTCCATTACAACAGTGACTACACTGCAAAAGTACTTCATTGGCTGTAAAGTGCTTTGGGACGTCCCGAGGCTGTGAAAGGCGCTATAGAAATGCAAGTTCTTTCTTCTTATGGTTTCCGTAACCTAAATTCATATAAAGGCTATTTTGATTGATAACAAGTAGTTTTATAGTTACAACATAGGGACTGTCTATAGAGTGCGGAAAGAATTTAGAATGCAGTATATTTTCCTGTGTATTTTTCAAACGGTTATTTTTTTTTCTTAGAATTTAATAACCCCAATCAAAATGCTGTGTTTACACAATTTTTGTGAAACCCAGTTTTGTTACTAGGAACAACACTTCTCAAAAAACTCTTAACTGGAAAAATATTCACTAATCTCTCTCGTCGAGTGCAGAATAGAGAGAGTAAGGGGCCCGTCAAAATGAAATAGAAAGTTATTTACCTACAAGGCCTCGCATGTGGTAAGAATTCATTCTCAGCTAAAACATGCTTGGGAATAGTTCATCAATCCAAACTTTCGCCGCTGTAATTTTCAGGCCTTTGCCATTCTTAGTAGTCTTTCTGTTTTACTTTTATCCTCGCATTAGGGACATAAAAATAATAGTTAAATCTGTATGTGCATCATTGAGTAAACAGTTTCTTTCCTCCTGTTCTCTGATGCTTCGTGCGTTGTTCGAGGGGCTTTTTGTGTTGAATCTGAGTGTCCTATTTACACTGCAGCTACTGATCTGAGATTAGTAATTGCAGTTCCGATTCGAGCCAGGCCAGAACCCTGTTTACATTGCTTGGCTCCCGCCTGCTTGGAACTTAAAACTGCCCTGTTTAGGAGACAGGACTGTGCATGCACACAGCTCTTTCCAAGAGACCGCAAGGATTCGCGCTCTACTTCACTCCAGTATATGCTCGGGCTCTGACTCCAGATCCACCCTGCATGTGTAGTGTTGGTGCAAAGTACGGATTCTAAACTTGCAGTGTGAATAAACCCTAAAATGCAAACGACAACTAGTGTCATCAGGAATCTAAATGAATATTATAAATGGCAGTACGCTAAGTTTCTGATGTACGTTTTCTACATTACAACAGTGACTACACTTCAAAAGTATTTCATTGGCTGTAAAACGCGTTGAGACATCCCAAGGGCACGAAAGGCGCTATAGAAATGCAAGACCTTTGTTTACTGCTTCAAGAAAATTATTTTCTCAGGAGTCATGGAAACACATTTCTTCTTGTGATATTTTTAGTTCCGGATAATTAGTGACTGCTTGTAATGAGACAATATTGAAATAACTTTGGGTGAGATAGTCATTAATTATATCTAAAAAAAATCAGCACAATACAGTTCCACAGTGACTACACTTCAAAAGTACTTAATTAGCTGTAAAGTGTTTTGGGACGTCCTGAGGTCATGGTAGGCGCTGTACCTTTCTTCTTTCAATAAATTATCGAGATACTGGGAGGAACTTCCAACTTTCTCGGGAGTATAACACTGGTGGTCGCGGAGCAGTCGCCCATAATACACCCGCCCGATCATCCTTTGCATTAACTTCGGGCAGCCGGTATAACGGGCAGATTCCGCAAGTTTCATGCCCTGACCAAAGTTGGAAGTTCCGCCCACCATATTACACAGAAACGAATTCGACACAAGATGTGGAAAAAATAATTTGTAAATATAGTTTTCCGTGAGCTTTTATTTAAAAAAATAAATAAAGTGCCAGAAGCTCAGGGTAATACTTAATCTGACGTACCCAGATGAACGCAAACAAAAGTTATACCATAGAATTCCTCTGGCAAAGGGTCAGCACAGACACAACTCCTCCTGTGCTGTAAACTTCTATGGTACAACTATATGTATCTCTATGGAGATAGATGGAGCGCTGATGTGATAAGTGCATAGGGAAAAACGTTATGATACATATAACAGTGGTACAAACCAACAAAAGATTGGGTATTATTTTCAATAATAACACTTTATCCTTGTTACCAGAGGAAAGAACAAACTTGCATTTATATATGTTGTATTTTCTAGTTAAATTTCCTTCTGTTGCTCAATAGCATGAAGCTAAACTCTTTATAAAACTGCGTGGCGAAACTCAATGACCATAACAGATGTGAAAAGTAAAAATGAGCAAGGTATCAGAATTGAAAACTGTCATGAAAATTCACGTGGGAGTGTGCAAAAAACAAAATTGAATTGTAGAAAAACAAATGATAGATAAGAGTGTGTTCAGGGAGTCCCCGATGGGCTGCAAGAAACCTGCATTATCTATTATTCCGTGAAAATGATTGAACAGCACAAAATCGCGAATGGTGCAAGGGTGGAGCTAATAAACCGTTAAAACGTTTGTCACAGTTTGGAATGCGCTGTTTGAGAAATAATGGTTTTGAAACGTTTTGAAATTCTACCACATTTGGTGCTGTTACTCCATTGGTGAATGATATGACTGCCTTCCATTGTTACTGTGACTCATTCCTACAATTGAATCATTTATACATTTCCTTCAAGCAATCATTGAAATTTTACAACAAATCTGCACATAAAAATTGCATTGCTTAATAAAATGGTATTATTAGATTATTTTGGTTATATAATTGCATTTTTAATAAAATATATGTGAATCCTCTCTGGTACTGTTGTATCAGATTGTGCTAAATTCAAGCACAAAATTTTACTTCAGAATCGTGCCCTTCCTTCATATAATTAACACCCACCCTGAATGTGAATTCAGGACCCAATTGTATTTTACAGTCCCCGCCTTCCACTGCAATCCTGCATGTGTTTCTTCGGGAGAGACCTTTTAATAAACCCTTAACCTGCAATTTTTCCCACTAATTTCCTTTCGGAGCAAGGTTCACAGAAACAGTAATAGAATCATGGAATGGTTACAACACAGTAGGAGTCCTTTGGCCCGTCAAGCCCGTGCCGGCTCTCTGCAAGAGCACTTCAGCTAGTCCCACTCCCTCACCCTTTCTCAGTACCCCTGCAATTTTTTTTCCTTCAGATACTTATCTAATTCCCTTTTGAAAGCCACGATTGAATCTGCCCCCACCACCCTTTCAGGCCTTGCATTCCAGATCATAACCACTTGCTGCGTAAAAAAGATTTTCCTCATGTCGCCTTTGGATCTTCTACCAATCACCTTAAATCTGTGTCCTCTGGTTTTCGACCCTTCCGCCAATGGGAACAGTTTCTCTCTATCTACTCTGTCTAGACCCCTCATGATTTTGAACACCTCTATCAAATCTCCTCTCAGTCTTCTCTGCTCTAAGAAGAACAACCTCAGCCTCTCCAGTCTATCTACGTAACTGAAGACCCTCATCCCTGGAACCATTCTTGTAAATCTTTTCTGCACCCTCTCTAAAACCTTCACATCCTTCCTAAAGTATGGTGCCCAGAATTGGACACAATACTCCAGTTGTGGCCGAACCAGTGTTTTATAAAGGTTCATCATAACTTCCTTGCTTTTGTACTCTATGCCTCTATTTATAAAGCCCAGGATCCTGTATGCTTTTTTAACTACTTTCTCAACCTGTCCTGCCACCTTCAACGATTTGTGCACATATATCCCCAGGTCTCTCTGTTCCTGCATCCCCTTTAGAATTGTTCCCTTTGTTTATATTGTCTCTCCTCGTTCTTCCTACCAAAATGTGTCACTTCGCACTTTTCTGTGTTAAACTTTATCTGCCACGTGTCCGCCCATTCCACCAGCCTGTCTATGTCCTCTTGAAGTCTATCACTATCCTTCTCACTGTTCACTATACTTCCAAGTTTTGTGTCATCCGCAAATTTTGAAATAGTGCCCTATACACCTAAGTCCAAATCATTAATATATATCAAGAAAAGCAGTGGTCCTAGTACCGACCCCTGGGGATCACCACTGTATACCTTCCTCCAGTCCTAAAAACAACCATTCATCACTACTCTCTGTTTCCTGTCACTTAGTCAATTTCATATCCCTGCTGCCACTGTCCCTTTTATTCCATGGGCTTCAACTATGCTGGCAAACCTATTATGTGGCACTTGATCAAACATCTTTTGGAAGTCCATGTACAGCACAACAACCCCATTGCCCTCATCAACCCTCTCTGTTACCTCATCAAAAAATTCAATCAAGTTAGTTAAGCACGATTTGCTTTTAACAAATCAGTGCTGGCTTCCCTTAATTAATCCACACTTGTCCAAGTGACTGTTAATTTTGTCCCGGATTATCGTTTCTAAAAGCTTCCCCTCCACCGAGGTTAAGTTGACTGGCCTGTAGTTGCTGGGTTTATCCTTACACCCTTTTTTGAACAAATAACGGAAAAGTCTGTTGCCACTTTGTACCTGTTTACTCAAATCTGGTTTTCATTAAAGTTAACAACCATAGGAAACTGTCTCCTTAAAGAAAGAATGAACTTGCATTTATATAGTGCCTTTCACATCCTCGGGATGTCCCAAAGCACTTCACAGCCAATGAAGTACTTTTTTGCACACAGCAAGGCCCCACAAACAGTGATGAGGTAAAATGACCAGATAATATGTTTTATTGATATTGGTTGAGGGATAAATAATGGGCAGAACACCAGACAAACTCCTCTGCTCTTCTTCAAATAGTGTCATGGATCTTTTACATTCATCTGAGAGGGCAGATGGGGCCACAGCTTAACCTCATCTGAAGGACAGCACCCTGACAATGCAGCACTCCCTCAGGGCTGCACTGAAGTGTTAGCCTAGACTTGTGTTGCAGGTTTCTGGAGTGGGGCTTGAACTCATGACCTTCTGACTCAGAGGCAAGAGTGCTACCCCTGAGCCATGGGTGATACCTAGCATTAGTCGGTAGCAGGTTAATGAACAATGAATAGAGTCACATTTAAAAGAGTGAGGACATGGCAGGTTTGTGCTGAGATAGTGAATCACAGCCTGGGTGGGGGGTAGAGGTGCGACAGTTAGCCTCTGGATCCTTGGATTTTGAGGAAGGGTAAAATCAGCCAGAGCTCCTGCTCCTGATGGCTATCCAGTGACCAATATACCAACACAGACAGTATCAGACTAAGCTGGTTCCATGTTCATGTAGCCAACCAACACTCACTATCCAGACTTACACAGGAAGAGTAGTCACTTGGATTATGGACTAGAAGGCAACCAGTATCAATTAACCCTACCCCAATGAGAGTCATTAGCTTCAGGAGAAAAGGGGAGAAAGATGAGAAAAAAATAAAGTGGTGAGAGTGGGGGTTTGGGCTACAATACACCTTGTTTATTCAAAAGATATTGGAGTTGGCTTCAAACGATAAAGACTATAGGGTAAATCCCACACTCTCAGCATGGAGTTGCTCTTGAAGGGAGTGCGGGTCAGAAATAGGGCTCCAACACTGCAGTGCCAATTCTCCAAACCACGCTCCTTTGAGCGCGGGATTGGTGAATTTCCCTTTGTACATGTAACAGGAGGGTAGATTTAGTGTAGGTAGATAGTGTGGTAAAAGCAGATGATGGACACTGTGCACTGGGTGCCAGGCTTGGCTCAGGGGGTAATGGTCTCATGTTCTAAGTCAGAAGGTTGTGGTTTCAAGTCCTACTCTTGAGACTTGAGCACACAATCCAGGCTGACACTTCAGTGCAGTGCTGAGGGAGTGCTGCACTTTTGGAGCTGCCTTCTTTCGGATGAGACGTTAAACCGAGGCCCCGTCTGCTCTCTCGGGAGGACGTGAAAGATCCCATGGCACTATTTTGAAGAAGGGCAGGGGAGTTATCCCCGGTGTCCTGGCCAATATTTATCCCTCAACCAACATCACTAAAAACAGATTATCTGTTCATTATCACATTGCTGTTTGTGAGACCTTGCTGTGTGTAAATTATCTGCCGCGTTTCCTACATTACAACAGTGACTACATTTCAAAAGTACTTCATTGACTGTAAAGTGCTTTGGGACGTCCTGAGGTCATGAAAGGCGCTATATAAATGCAAGTCTTTCTTTCTGGGAGAATCCCATGGACTGAAACATTTGTCCAGGTACAGAACCAATTCCAATGCTTTTAACGGAAATGTTGAGGGGAACAGTTTAGACCGAGGCTTTTTCGCTTTATAGGTGCAACTTAAAGGCAGTTGTCCCAGTACTAGACTGTCAGATGGAAGTACTTTAAATCAAAATCAGTGCTTCAATTGTACATCATGAACCCAGTACTGCAGTGAATGTTGATTAAAGTTTTCATAAACAATTGAAGTATAGCCAACCGTTCTGCTCAAGTCAGTTTTCCTTCCAATTTCTCAGCGGTGATTTAAAATCGAGGCAGTCTTATAGCCCTCAATACAAAGCTGCTGTTATAGACAATTACTTCAAGTTCTGGGACAGTTACAGGATACACTGCCAATCCAGGGGAGGGAGCATGCACATTTATTGATGGATGTAAAAGAAAGATATGATTCTATGATTCTGTGAAAGACTTGCATTCACACCTGATCTCTACATGCATGTGCTTTCAGAAGGGGGTTGCCAGATAGGGATCAAGAGTGGCATTATGGCCCATTTTCCTCTCCTTAACTCAGGAGTGCTGAGGCCAATTGTAGCATCTCTACCACCACTAAAAGTAGCGACGCAGGTTATTAAGGCCACAAAAAAGCAAACAAAGCACTGGGGTTCATTTCTAGAGGGATAGAATTGAAAAGCAGAGAAGTTACGTTAAGCTTGTATAGAACCTTGGGTAGCCCACACTTGGAGTACTGTGAATAATTCTGGTCACCATATTATAAAAAGGATATAGAGGCACTGGAGAGGGTGCAAAAAAGATTTACTAGACTCATACCAGAACTGAGAGGTTATACCCATCAGGAAAGATTGAACAGGGTGGGGAGCTTTTGTTTAGAAAAAAGACTAAGGGGTGGCCTGATAGAGGTCTTCAAGATTATGAAAGGGTTTGATACTGTAGACGTAGAGAAGATGTTTCTATGTGCGGGTGAGACCAGAACTAGGGGCCATAAATATAAGATAGTCACTAATAAATCCAATAGGGAATTCAGGAGATACTTCTTTACCCAGAGAGTGGTAGAATGTGGAACTCGCTACCACAGGGAGTGGTTGAGGTGAATCGCATTGATGCATTCAAGGGGAAGCTGGATAAACACATGAACTCGCTGGCGAAGGAAGTGGTGAAAACGGAGACACTCAGGGCTGGATTTTCATTGACCCATGGAGGCGGGGCGGGTTTGGAGGTGTGTGGGGGGTTAAAATTGCGAAAACTGGCGGGCGGGCACAAGTCCGCCTCCATGCAATTTTCATTAAATCGTGTCTGCTGGTCCCGACTCCGTCCCGCCTCTAAAAGGCTGTTAAGGCCCTTAACAAGCACTAAATTGCCTCTATAATGCCATTTTGAAAGGCCTTTGTGATTTTAACCCATTTTCTACGTGAAGCACGCCTGTTCTGAACCACAAATGTGAAACCTGGCGGGAGCACATTTGGCTGGCGGGAGCACATCTGGCTGGTTGGCTATGTGGATGGATGCATATATGGATGGATGCATATATGGATGGATGGGGAGGAGACATATCTGGGAGTGGTGGTGTAAAAATATCTGGGAGCAGACTTAGGGCTGCTGCTGCTCATTTTGCATCCAGGTCCTCTCACAGCAAAGGACAGGCAGTCTCTGAAGACCTTCAATGCAGCAGCAATGATGACATCATCAGAGGCGACTTTCAGACTGAAAACACTAATTGGTTCATGGGTTCCCACATGCTGGAACTCAATTGCCCAATTAGGTGAAAATTGCATCAATCTCCCACATCCAATTGCAGTCGGGTGGATAACACGAAAAGTGGATGACACGACCCCAACCCGCCCCAGTATCAAAATCCAGCCCTCAATGTTTTCAAGGGGAGACTGGATAGGCACTTGAGGGAAATAAACTTGCAGGGCTACGGGGATAGAGCGGGGGAATGGGACTGACTGGATTGCTCCACAGAGAGCCAGCACGGACTCGATGGGCCGAATGGCCTCCTTCTGTGCCATTATGACTCTATGAGGAAGAACGGATTAAAAGGATATGTGATAGGGTGAGATGAAGAGGGGTGGGAGGAGGCTCATGTGGAGTATAAACACCAGCATGGACCTGTTAGGCCGAATGGCCTGTTTCTGTGCTGTAAATACTGTGTAATACTTTGTAACCCCATATCAGACTGGGAGATCGGAACCGGTCTGTATGGCTCAGCCACTCATTGGTTTAACCAGCTGAGCCATCAGAGAAGGAAGGGGGCTCTTTTCAAACATCAGGAACTTACAGGTGGAACGAAGGGGTGCCTGGGTGTGTTAACAAGTAGCTCCCTACTGGCAGTAAACTTCACACTTCTAGGTGGTCACGCTACTGAGACAAAGCTCTGAAGTCAGAAACATTATGTTTGACATTGGCTTGGTGTAAATGGGCCACACTGTATCGATGCTAAACTGATGGTAAAATGGGGCGTTGTAACATCAAGTCCAGAGTTTCAATAGTTCAGATGAGATTTTAAGAAGGTACCTTGAAGATTTTTTAACAGCTGTATTTTGACAGCATTTGAGACTGTAAAATGTTAATATACGTGTGCTGTATATTCAAGTGATCAAGTTGCACTTGTATTTAGTGCAAAAATTTGTTTGATTCTGGTGGCCGTTCACTGTATTGACACATGTATAGGTCACCCCTGTGGAGAGGCTCGAGGAATGGGGGTTGTGTTCATTAGAGGAGAGAAGGTTACGCTGAAATTTGACAGAAGCGTTCAAAATTATGAAGGGTTTTGATAGAGTAGATAGGGAAAAACAGTTCCCACTGGCAGGAGGATTGGTAACCAGAGAACACCGATTTAAGATCATTGGCAAAGGAACCACGGGGAGATGAGGAGACATTTTTTTACGCCGCGAGTTGTTGTGATCTGGAATGCACTGTCTGAAAGGGCGGTGGAAGCAGATTCAATAGTAACTTTCAAAAGGGAATTGGATAAATACTTGAAGGGGAAAACAATTGCAGGGCTGTGGGAAAAGAGTGAGGGAATGGGGCTAATTGGAGAGCGCTTTCAAAGAGCCGGCACAGGCACAATGGGCCGAATGGCCTCCTTCTGTGCTGTATGATTCTGTGATATAGGCCTGATCCCAAACCTAAGCCCTCCACCCCAGAAAAAAAATGATATAGGCCGAACACCCCAATTTAAACTTTTTGTTCGATAAGTGTGATGTATATGCAATTTATTGTAATACATGCTCCTCCCATTTAGTATTGAATTCCCCAGCAACCTTTTTCGCTTACCAAGATGAGAGCAGTGCCAACAGTAAAATGTTACAAAGGCAAGACAAGGGTTGGAAACCCACTGGAATGAACAGAGGTGCATTTATATGTTAGCAATTGGGAAAGCCGTGAAGTGCACTGAAATGGGTTTATAATTAGTGAGCAGGCTGCAAAAACCACTGAAATGTGCAAAGTTGTTATTTTTTCCTCCCGAGTGAGAAAAAACTGGAAACAGCTCACTTAAAAGAAAAAAACAGAATCAGTGAGTTTTGTTAACACGCACCAGGTCTGTAATTAGCACAGCACTCGTTGGCAAGTTATGAAAAAGTTGCAGGAAATGTTGGCATCCACATTCATTTTTGCAATTTTGTTGAAAATTAATATTCTTATTCCTGTCCACTTTTCACAAATGGTTTAATTCTTGGAATAAACCCCAGGCAAAGTGCTGTGTACTGCAGCTAGTGGCCTGCTAGCTGACAGGCTGCTGTCCTGCCTGCATTCGTGTGTTGGAAGAGGGAAGACTGGCACTGCCACATCTACCACAGTGAGCCCATCTCTCTGTTATACTGCACTGAGTGATGTGACAGCAGCTTGTCTTTGAGTGCGCAGCAGTCACGTTAGAAAGAACATGCATTTCTATAGCGTCTTTCATGACCTCGAGATGTCCCAAAGCGCTTTACAGCCAAAGAAGTACATTTTTGAAGTGTAATGACTGTTGTAATGTAGGAAAGGCAGCAGTGATTTGGCACACAGCAAGCTCCCACAAACAGCAATGAGATACATGATCAGATAATATTTTATAGTGATATTGGTTGAAGGATAAATATTGGTCAGGACACCAGGAGAAGTTCCTTGCTCTTCTTCAAAACAGTGCCGTGGGATATTTTGCATCCACCTGAGAGAGCAGATGGGACCTCGGTTTAACGTCTCATCCAACAGTGCAGCACTCCCTCAGTATTGCACTGGAGTGTCAGCCTAGATTATGTGCTCAAGTCTCTGGAGCGGGGCTTGAACCTACAACCTTCTGACTCAGAGAGGAGAGTGCTAGAGTTATACCGTTATTCTGCCATCTTTTATTTTTTGAGATTCTGAAGCCAGTTCCAGGCTCCAACACTTGTGCTTGCTTCTGATGTATGATAGGAAACAATCAATTGTATCTTGCTGCGCGTATCTACATTCATTTTTTAACATATGCTAATAAATTGCCTATGGATATGCCCAAGGTCAGTTGATGAATATAAGTTTTTTTTAATGTACAAGATAACAACAGAATTGAGAGAACAGAAACTCGCTCCAAAGAGCCACCCAGTGGCCAGACCCTACAACCACAGCGTGACGGTTGACAAAGTCAATTTGAATGGGAAATGTTGACATAGCAATTTCCAATGCTGAATGTTGACAAAAATGGTGAATAAAAATTCAGGATTAAATTAAAGTTCGTGGGAGCCTTATGCAAAAGTTAAAAAATATAAAATCAATATTCAGATTGATGCAAATTGTCTAATTCCTAGAAAAATACAGGGTCAAGTGCTCTGCGCCACTTCTAGTTGTCCTTGTGTCATTGTATTTACCAGACGGTTGAGCATCCAAACTCTGTGAGGTCAGAGTTAAACTGCCGCCTGCAACCTGCCATTCAGGTTTGGAATTCCCATCTACCAGAGTTTCACTCGTCCCACTCAAATGTGCCAGAGATGATAAGAGGAGGAGGAAGAAATGCAAAAAAGATAAGAGCAATAGGATCAAAAATTTAAAAGGAAACAGATATGCAAAGGAAAGCAAACATGGATACTGTGTAATGGAATAGGAGAATTGTTCTTATGAATTAAAAGAGCTAAGAAAAAGGAATAAAAACACAGAAAAATATATAATTGGAAAGTATCAGCAATGCCAGAATCAAAACCAACAAGACAAAACGTTGTAGTCCGAATGACAAGAATGGAGAAAGATAAGAATCAAAATCAAATGAAAATAAAAGGGAGAAAGAAAAAAAATCAAAGAACTACATGACAGGGAAAATGAATGAAGTAATGTCACAGATGCTGTAGAAAGAACAAAATAAAGCACAAAAATTAAAATGTTACGTAAATTCTTTGACAAATTTTAACACAATTCTTTGTCAGCTTATCTCAAGACTTGCTCTATTTACCGGCACGGTACACTAGGGGACTGACAGTCTGTAAACTTTATTCACAATGTTTAGAGATTGATCAGTGACGGGAGTTAAGTGTTACATGATGACGCAGCACGCCAGAGCGGAATAGCCAGCCTGATGCCAGCCTGATGCTAAGTTCTCAGACTCAGCTCTGAAATCAGGGAGGCTCAGAGTTCTGCCACAGAAGAGGAGGCAAAAAATATGAGAGCAACACAGTTACCCCATCAGCCTGTACAAACTTCATATTAAAGTTTTCAGGCTAGAAAATTATTTCAAATAGTTAAAAAATAAACTAATAAATTAGCAGATGGAAGAATGTCATACAAAAGGTTAAGTGTTCAATACACTATTATCACCAAGAATAGTTCCGAGGCTTATATTTATCTTTTGAATAAGTGAACGGTTCTATTTAAAAAAAATATTAATTCATAAACCAGCAATAAAAAACTGCAAGGAGTTGGCAGTACAGTTTCAGCATAATCTCCGCTGATTTATCATCATAGAATCATACAGCACAGAGGATGCCATTCGGCCCATCGTGTCTATGCCGGCTCTTTGAAAGAGCTATCCAATTAGACCCACTCACCTGCTCTTTCCCCATAGCCCTGCAAATTTCTCCTTTTCAAGTATTTATCCAATTCATTTTTGTAAGTTACTATTGAATCTGCTTCCTCCACCCTCTCAGGAAGTGCATTCCAAATCATAACAACTTGCTGCGTAAAAAAAGTCTCCTAATTTCAGAGTGGTTTATAAAAGTGATTTATACTCCACTAATTTGCCAGTTGACTTCAGCATCCTGTTTGTTTTGTTGGGTATTTTGTGTGTTGGGTTAACTCCAGTCACATAGCGATGTGAACACTTCAGAGTCATTCAAGAGTCCACTGGACGCTGTGACAAGGAGACTGGACAGATGAGCAGGGCTATGGGTGCCTCACCGGTGTGTATTTATCTTCTGATCTTGTGACATGTATCTGCAGTACACACACAGGAGTTGATTTGAACTTTTGGATGGCTAACTGGTGGAGCGAACCTTCAGGGACTAAGTTTGAAGAAAATCTCAAACAACTAAATGCTCTGTCACTAGAGAAAAATGACTGAGGGGTGACATGATACAGGACATCAAAATGGAGTTGAAGTAAATGAGCTATTTAACTTGGACGAAGAGCTCAGCAGTAGATTACATAAGTGAAACTTTTACAAGCTTCAGGCAAGGTTAGATATTAGGAAAAGCTTTATTCCCTATAGGGCAGTGGATGTGGAACAGACTCCCAGAGAGGGGAGTCAATTTGAGGGTCAATTGTCACCTTCAAAGGAAGTTGGATTGATATCTATTGGGAAGTGAGATAGAGTGTTATAGAGCTAGTAATCACACTACTTGATATGATAAGGGACTTCGTCCTCAAAGTAGGGGATGGACAGTTGGTGTGGAAGAGCTCTGGATGGAGCAGGCTTGAAGCTCTCCAGAGCTTCTTATAGTTTACCTGACTCCTGCTAGACAGTACATGTGTGGATGTCAGATGAGGGCTGGATCAGGCTGGGCTGCGATGCCTCAACAGTGGGTTGATCCTCACTGTCTAACTTTGCAGGTGAAAAAACGAGCGCCTGTGTGTGGTACTGAAGGTCATGTATTAACTGTGGAACTGGTCACCTAGTTCCTGTGGAACTGTACCCCGGCAAGAGTAAAAAATTGAAAAGTAGTATTAGCAGAAAAAGGAGATTAAGAAATTGTGTCCAAGTCATGCACGTTACCAGGAAGACCTGTTTATTACAATTTGAGCATGAAACCTGGAGTATCTTTTTGAATGGAGTAGCCAGTATTCATGTGCACAATGTCCTCTAGTGAGTATATTTTCTACTGTGCTGGTTCTTTAGGAGATGCTGCAAGAGAAGAGTGTGACTGAGAGTGACGAGAGCTTTCCAGGAGCTCAAGTAGACGGACACCAGGAGCACAATGTGCAGTCCCCAGGGCACGGAGCTCCAGGAGCAAGCAGCATGTCTCCAGGCAGCCCACAGGCACAGGACCCCGACCAGGTAAGGAATCACCATCTCTCCCTTTACTATGGGACAAAAGAAAGGACAGTGTGTAGCTGGGAGTGGCAAGACCGAAAACACCCCGTTCTCCCCAGCAGAGATTCTGCCCCTCATTCCGTCTCCCTCCATGGATGCCTGCTCAACACAACCCAACCATGCACCATAGTGCGCTGTCAGACCTTGAGCTGTGCTTCAAACCCACATCCAGTCCAGCATGAAGAACATTTACTTTCATTTCTGGAATCTCACCTGTCTCTGCTCCTACCTCATCCTCATCTGCTGATGAAACCCTCCTTCATGCCTTTGTTACCTCCAGACTTGATTTTCTAATGCCCTTCTTGCTGGCCTTCCAATTTCCAGCCTCCATAAACTCAAACTCATCCAGCATTCGGCTGTCTGAATACCATCCCACTTGAAGTCCTGTTCACCTGTCATTCCTATTCTTGCTTATCTTCATTGGCTCCCTGCTCCTCATTGACATATTGAGTTCAAAATCCTCACCCTCATCTACAAAATCCTCTATGGCCTGGCTCTTCTCCATGTCTGCAACCTCTTCCATTCTTAAGTCTCTCTTGCAGCTACTGTTCTTCCGACCAAGGCCCATCTTGTACTCACTTCTCTTTGCCATTGGTGGCAGAGCTTTCAGTCATCTCGTCCCCACACTCGCATTCTCCCCCAAACCCTTCTACCTTGCTTCATTCTTCACCATCTTATAAAACATCCTTAATACCTACCTCTTCAACAGTGCTTTCAGTGACCTCCCCTAATTCCCCATCTACTCTTGCCTGGGTCCAACCCTCAACCGGCAAGCACCTTGGGATGTCTCGCTACATTAAAGGCACTTATTACAAATTTTGGTTACTCCCATAAGCAGATCTCATGTCTTTTATGATCAGGATGAAAGAGGTCAGAATACACCTCAATACACATGCTATGTTTTCACAACAATAAAATCGCTGTGCCCATGACACCCCCTACACTACTTCCATACTTCTATAAATTGGTCAGCAGTACAAACTAACCATGAACGAGTAGCCTTCCACCTTCAGGTCTATAGGACAATTCTCCTATTCTGATGGCCCACTATCTCTAATGGTAAATAATGGGTCGCCACGTCTGACTCAGATTCAAAGTCCTGCCAATCACATTCAGCCAATCTCTTCCAGTTAATTTGCCAGTATGCCTTATGGCAATGAGTGTGGTGAATCATCACAGACCGTATCACCCACCTCTATGCAACATGGGCCAACTATCGACTGGTACGATGGGAGCTTGGAGGTGAGGCGGCAGTGACCTGAACCTAGTTGGCTCTCGAGAATGAAGGATGAAAATATGAAAACACGAAGGTAGAAAAGGATTTTAAAAAAAGGAAAAATTGGAAACTTTGCTTCCCCAAAACAATATTAACTGTGTGAAAATTAGGAGATAAAATTCTAATGAACCTGTATCTGGCACATTCGCAGGACACGTAATTGCAAAATTGCATTCTCCCTGCCTGTGATTTCCTGCCCATTGACTTTAACCGATGGACAATTGCAGGCTGGGGAATGCACAGTTTTGCTATATACGCCTCCGGGATGTGCCAGGAGCAGACTCATTGGAATATTTATCCCGAGATCGCATAGTCATATTTTAGAAGTCTTTGATTCAGAGAAAGATTAATGTATCAAATTTGTAATTTTAAAAACAACCCAAATAACGCATAATTTAAAAAATATTCATATAGTGCCTTTAATATAGCAAAATTTCCCAAGGTGCTTTACAGTAGGAGTTGGGGGAGGGATGGAATTAGGAGAGGTGACTGATGGGATGGTCTGAGATTTGTAAGGAGGCTTTTGAAGGTGGAGAGAAGTAACAAGGCAGTGAGTTTTAGGAAGAGAATGGGGACAGTAGCTGAAGGTTCTTCTATCAATAGTGGAGTGAAGACAGGGGGAACACACAGTAGACTAGAGTTGGAAGAGTGTGAGCATGAACATTGGGGCTGGAAGAAGTTGCAGAGATAGGAGGAGGAGGGAGACCGTGGAGGGATTTGTAGCCAAGGACGAGAGTTGATGTGCTGAGGGATGGGGAACAAATGGAGCTTGACAAATAATGGAGTGGTAGAGGAGCGGGACTTTGTTTGGGATGGGGTGCGGGTGGTGGAGTTCTGCATGAATTGGAGTTTATGTGGAGGCAGAGCTTGGGAGGATAGCAAGGAGGACATTAGAAAAGTGGAGATGAAAAGCACATAAATGAGGATTTTTGTCATTAGTTGAGGTGAGTAGATGGCAAAGGTCTTGTTGCTTGACCAAATGTAGAGTTTAGAAGTTTAGCTCATGATTGAGCAGGACATCCAGGGTGCACACCTTTCAACTGAACTTGACCAGACTTCCAGAAAAGGGGTTGGGATCAGGGGCTAACATGTGAAGTTTCTGGAATGGGCCCAATGGGATAGCTTTGGTCTTGTCATTGTTTGAGGTACAGAAATCTCTGGGTCATGCACAACATAATGTCAGTCAGGCAATCAAGAGTGCACAGTGATAGTTGTAGATTCAAGGGTGGTAATGGATGGGTAAAGTGGGGTATCATGGACGGACATATAAAAGCTGACCCACTGCTTAGGGATAACATCAGCACGGCAACATACAGATGGGGAATAGGAGTGGGCAAGGTGGGTGCCTTGGGGCGATGACAGAGGTGACCCCGCAGGCATGAGAGAACAAGCCATAAGAACATAATAACATAAGAAATAGGAGCAGGAGTAGGTCATTCGGCCCTTCGAGCCTGCTCCGCCATTCAATGAGATCATGGCTGATCTTTTGCCTCAACTCCATTCACCGGCCCTATCGCCATATCCCTTGATGCCTTTACTAGTCAGAAATCTATCGACTTCTGTTTTGAATATACCCAATGACTGAGCCTCCACAGCCCTCTGGGGTAGAGAATTCAAAAGATTCACCACCCTCTGTGTGAAGAAATTTCTTCTCATCTCAGTCCTGAATGGCCTACCCTTTATCCTGAGGCTGTGGCCCCTGGTTCTAGACTCCCCAGCCAAGGGAAACATTCTCCCAGCATCCACCCTATCAAGCCCTGTAATAATTTTGTATGCTTCAATGAGATCCCCTCTCATTCTTCTGAATTCAAGAGAATACAGGCCTAGTTTACTCAATCTCTTCTCATACGACAGACCCGGCAGGTGGTGTTGCTGGCTACATTGAGGGAAAATATACATATGTTTATTTTATGAATTTAACATTCAGTTGAATTCATTAACAGAATATTAGGAGACCATAGGGAAGTGTTTCAAATAAAGTGCAAGAAATTTATTAAAATATTCTTGAGCTCTGCTGCAAAGTGAGTAAACACTTTCAACCATAGGGAGCAGTGTTAACAACCTGGTCCTTTTGGACCTCACTCGATACTGACAGAAATGATTCCAATAAAAAAAGGGTTTGTTTGAATTACCCGAGCTGACTAATTACAAACTTGCTTTTTTTGGGGGGGGGGTATTTTCTCCTCGTTGTTCTGGGCAATGAAACACTCAAAATGTTGCCATCCACTGTCAACATTTCCCGCTCTATCCATCTTCTCTAGGTGAGGCCACCAAATGAATGCCAGTTTGTAGTGAACTGTGACCCAAAGCCTTTAGCAACTTGGTTGAGAATGGCCCAAACTTAGTTTCACAGCCACTAAGGAGAGTTGACTTTCGCCCCATCAGTCCCAGAGGTGAAAGGTCAGTCTGCCAATCCCGCTGCGTTGCCTAATCCTTCACTGACTGCAAACCGATGAAAACCTGACAAAGAGCTAAAATCCCGAATGGTTTATATATGCTTAGAAAACTGGTGCAGTGTGATGGCTAATGGTTCCCATGGGTAACCAGAGTATCTTCCTTCTCAACAATGATGCATCAATATCACATGGCAACATATCACATGGATACAAAATACATTTAAAACTAATGTTAAAGCCAACCATGTGATGACACAACACACAATCTCACCACATATATGCACTTGCTCCACAAGTAAACTGGAAATGTGCCCAAAACACTGCAGACAAAAAATATTTTTAAAAGTCGTAACGCATTACATTCTATTGTTTCTACCTTTCAATAGGATGTGCGTTGACGAGCAGTCGTCTATGGAAAACAAGCCACTTATGTTGTATCTCATGAGTGATGCAATAGGGGGCCACTTGTTTTATTACCTGGTAGCTACTGATCCTGCCCATATATACACACTCAAATTGATTGCCACATTTACACTGCTCTCCATTGGAACATAGAAACAACACAGGAACGTAACACAAGAACATAGGAACATAGGATTAGGAGCAGGAGTAGGCCATACGTCCCCTCGAGGCTGCTTCACCATTCAATAAGATCATGGCTGAACTTCTACATCAACTCCACTTTCTCGCTCTATCCCCATAGGAACAGGAGGAGGCCATACAGCCTCTCAAGCCTGTTCCACCATTCAATTAGATCATGGTTGATCTGTACCTTAACTCCCCTTTTTGGTTCCATTATTGCTGCCTTAGGTTAAATCTCAGCCACACTTGCCCATTTGTTCAACTCGGCATTTCCATCTCGCAACTGATAGCGTGAAGAGCAAGCAGTGACATTGTCCAATGTGTAGACTCAAGATCTTGAAAGTTCCTGGATCCATCAAGCATCCAATTTAGAAAACCTTGATGTTCATTGGTGATTTCCTTTCATTTAGTTGATCTAAGTTTCTCAGGGAATCCAGTGTTTGTCATTTACTGATTAGAAGCTAATTTGTTTTCCCTTTAGTGTCAAAAAAATTTTGTGATTGGAATTTTCACATTCTATTCATCGAATACAGAATATTCGATAAAGTTAACCTGTTGCCAATTGGAGGAATGGAATATTGTTATTTATTACACAAAACGTTTACAGTACTAAAGAGATGCATTCGATTCCAGAGCATAGAGAACATCAAGGTTTATCTCCATGAAAAGGAACTTTGGAAGAAATTTCATGAAGCTGGCACAGAAATGATCATCACCAAGGCTGGCAGGTAGGTTTAGTGTGAATGAGTGTAAATAAGAGACACTTTGTGCCATTTTATACTAATTGATCTTGTTTGGTTCATTTAGTGGCAAATTGGTCATTATCTCATTGCTGTTGGTGGGATCTTGCTGTGTGTAAATTGGCTGCCACGTTTGCCTAAATTAATTGACAAAAAAAAAGAGGCGACATGAGGAAAACATTGTTTTATGCAGCGAGTTGTGATCTGGAATGCAATGCCTGAAAGGGCGGTGGAAGCAGATTCAATAATAACTTTCAAAAGGGAATTGGATAATAGAAGTAAGAAAATTTGCAGGGCCACGGAGAAAGAGCAGGGGGAGGGCGACTAATTGGAGAGCTCATTCAAAGAGTCAGCACAGGCACCATGGGCCGAATGGCCTCCTTCTGTGCTGTATCAGTCTATGATTCTATATCCTTAAAATAGCGAAGTTTTATACATTTACAAATATTATTAGTGTCAAACAGTCGCTCAGCTTAGCATGTCAGAGCACTAGCACTTAGTGCCATGGAGTGGTGGAACCCAGACACTTCCCCACTGACAGAAAAATCAAAGATAATTGTCCCAAGGCTGTTCTCCTGCTTCTCATAATGGAGAGCTCTTCACAGGATAGGCAGAGACCCAGGGAGCAAACTGTCCACAGTCATTGCCTGGGCCAGGATACCAAGTGGAGAGAGTAACCCAGTCCTATCCTAAAAGTAATAAAGAAAATAATTAACTTACATTTACTCTCGCATCTGCAGGACATCCCAAAAGGTTTTGCAGTCAACAAATTATTTTGAAGTGTAGTCACTGTTGTAATGTAGACTAATGTGGCAGCCAATTTGCACACAGCAAGCTCCCACAAACAGCAATGAGATTAATAGCCTGATAATCTGTTTTTGGTACTGTTGCTTGCAGGAATAAAGTTGGCCAGGAGAACTCCCCTGTGCTTCTTTGAATGGTGCCATGGGATCTTTTACATTTGCCTGAATGGGGCCTCAGTTTAATGTCTCATCCAAAAGTTTGCACCTCCGATAGTGCAGCAGAGCACCGAAGTGGCAGCTAGACTATGGGCTCAAGTTGTTGGAATGGGACTTGAACCCATTACCTGCTGACTCGGAGGTGAGAGTGCTATCACTGAGCCAAGCTGATACCTAACAATTAAAATCTTTAATGCAGTTTAAGGACATAAAAACATAAGAATTAGGAGCAGGAGTAGGCCATACAGCCCCTCGAGCCTGCTCCGTCATTCAATAAGGTCAATAAGATTGCTGATCTTTGACCTCAACTCCACTTTCCTGCCCTATCTCCATATCCCTTAATTCATCTGGAGTCCAAAAATCTATCTATCTCAGCCTTGAATATACTCAACGACTGAGCATCCACAGAACTTTGGGGCAGAGAATTCCAAATGATTCACAACCCTCTGAGTGAAGAAGTTCCTCCATCTCAGTTTCAGAGACTCACACTAGTTACTTGACACCATTTCAAAATTATTGTTCAGAAACATTCTTTAATCTTTTGGGTATGTATATTGCAGAAGCGAGTTTGGATTTTGACAGTCGCTTGCTAGAATTTAGGGGTCTACTGAGCCAAGGTCAGTAGCAACCAATAGAACTATTAAGCCTCACTCATTTTGGTTTGATGTATCTCACTCTTCTTGTGTTTGCCTGTGTTTCTGATCTGTCTCTCTATTTTTGACCATGTAAATCTGACTCCTATCATTTAAGATGTCCTAAATCTGATCCCCTTCTGATACCGCTGGCTGTATTGGGTCGATTTTCTGAATGTGTGGTCCTATCACAGAGCCTCACATGCCATTTGGAAAATCAGCCCATATGGGGGGGAAATTCAACTTATGGCCACACGTTTAGTGCCCCTATAATGGGTGCTAGGCCTCTGAATTTCATGTCGGGATCTGTCGCACCCGATCTGGACTGGAAGTGTGTCAGGCGCCATATTGACACAGGCGACTTTTAGTCATCCAGGGTGCTTGCCTAAAACAGGCTTGAGGCGCCTTAAATATGCAAATCTGGGTCCTACGCTGGTTGTAGCACCCCAAATGTTAATACAGGTACAAATGGGCAGAGCTTGCTTGGCCTAGACGTACCAGGCCTTGAATGGCCTAACCAGCAGTCGGTAACAGGACTGCTAGAGGCCATTCAAAAGAAGCTTTTATTTTTGCGAGCCCAGGAGAAGCAGGAGAAGAAAAAAAAACTCCAGCCCACTGCCGGCATGTTCAAGGACCGCCGTCCCCCCCCACCCCCCAGATCGGCTCCTGCCCCGCAGTTGGCCGGCGCCATTTAAATGAGGTCTGAAGCCAAATTTCACTTGGGCCTCAGGACGACGCAGACCAGCGCGTGGAATGGTCGCTGCACCAACTTCACACCCGTTTTGGGCACAAGTCAAATTTCTCCCTTTATGTGGCAACAATAAATTGATCCACAATGTATTAGAAATCTTATGTCTGCGTGCAGTTCCTGTCAACTTTTTCCAATAGAAATTCCTACGACCACACTTATAATGGAACCTGCCTTGGTAATCTTGTCAGACTGTGACTGCACCCTCTCCTCAACGGAGTTGCTGAAGCGCCACCCCTGGCAGGAGAATGTAATTGCAGCATAACACATTTATAGGGGCAGTCCCCCTCAAAAATGTAGACATAGTAACCTATAGTGGAAATATAGGAACAAGGATATAATTTGTGACTTTAAAATAGGGACTGGCTTATGCCTGCATGCCTTGGTGCAATTATCCTCCACCCTCTAATCCCGTTTCATCTGAAGACTACACCTGATCTTGACTTCCCATGGGCAGTGCCACAGGTGATCGACTAGTAATGTATGAATAAATAGCTGTAGGGAAAGGCTATTAGATCCGACAAACTTGTCCTGTATTCACATATCTAAACCACAACTAACTGCCTTCCACCATATCCCTCAATCCCTTCTCTCTGCAGAAACATGCCTAATTGTCTCAGGAGTGCACATATCTTATAATGTCCAGATCAATGACTTTCCTCGATAACTCACTCCACCACTCTGCTGTCCTTTGGGTGAGAAAGGTTATGCCTGACTTTCCTACTGACTGCAGTTTCCTCGTTACTAACCTGTGTCTCCTTCACCAAAGTCCACAAAATGCTTCAATCAACTGAGTACTGTGGAGCTGTTTAAAATCACGCTGAAAAGTTGTTTTCCTAGCCCTTCGTTGTAATATTGTTATATATTTTCATTAAGGGTGTGCAGGGGTTGAGATTGCTTCAGTTCTCCCTCACTAACACATACCTTAAACCAACTTAAACTAGCTTTATAGGCTGTTCCAAGTTTTCATAGGTTAGCTTATCACTAAATGGGATACGGGCATATTGTATAAGTATTAACAGAGTTATTCAAGTACTTTATTACTATAAAACTCACAAAAGGACCTCCCCCCCACCCCAAGTCTTCTGCGAGCACGGAACCCTGTGGGGTACATTCCAACTGCTAACTGACCGTCCTCTGTACCTCACCCATGGGCCCATTCTTTAATGTGGAAACCTTACAAGGTGTAAGTATAGCAGGCAGTACAGTTGTATAGGGTCAGCATAGTGGAGCCAAACCCGATTCTCCTGCTGCACATTTAACGGCAGTTGTCACTGGACAGTGATTAGGACCAGGAACACTAGCTGATCTTTCCTCTCCCTGGCTCACGGGGCGCTGAGGCCCCTACAGATCATACTTTCTGTTCAAACTATCTCCTTACATTTCTGTCTAAAACAGTATAGAGAGAAAGAAAGACTTGCATTTATATAACGCTTTTCACGACCTCAGGACATCCCAAAGTGCTTTACAGCTAATTAAGTACCTTTGAAGTGTAGTCACTGTTGTAATGTAGGAAACGAGGCAGCCAATTTGCGCACAGCAAGGTCCCACAAATGGCAATATGATAATGCCCAGATAATTTGTTTTAGTGATGTTGTTTGAGGGATAAATATTGGCCAGGACACCGGGAAGAACTCCCCTGCTCTTCTTTGAATAGTACTGTGGGATCTCTTACATCCACCTGAGAGGGCAGATTCATTTAACAGATGGTTTGACAACGCATCTGAAAGACGGAATATGGAAACATGTAGATTTTTGTTACCTGAGAGAAAGTATTGTCCTTGCATTTGCTTGGCATTTCAGGTCTCCTCAGCCACTCCCTCCACTGCTAGGGAGTTTCCAAGCGAAATTGCGCATTTGAAATCTTGCGTTGTTGTTTATTTTATAATGGGGTAAGTTTTCCTCTCCAACGCCGGGGAATTAAGTATGACCTGGGCAGAATGCAGAGAGGAAGATTAGCCAGAGAGGACCACACGCTCAAAATTGGGTGTGCTCCATTATGGCCTGTGATCCTTCCTGACCAATTTTATCCTCTGAGCTGTCCAGGTGATACTTTACACCCAGGTGGTGTAGCCTAAAATCTACCCCATGCTGTTCCGAGCGATTGAGGCAGTGGAATCTCCTTCATTTACGTGTATTAATAAATCTGAGAAAGAACACAAAAACAAGAACAGCAGAGAAAGAGTTTACTTAAGGGAGGAAAGTCTTGAAAGGACTGTACCATCATTCAAGTAATGGGAAAGGTCAGGACAAAAGTTCTGAATGGAGACATGATACATAAACATGAGCTCTTTAGTCGTAATAAATTCTGTTACAGAAATGTTGAAGAAGGAAAGCTCAACCAACATCACTAAAACAGATTATCTCGTCATTATCTCATTGCTGTTTGGTGGTCATGAAAGGCGCTATATAAATGCAAGTCTTTCTTTTTCTTTCTTAGAAGTTGAGTCTCTGAGCTCTGCTGGTATTTATAAACCACTGGGGTTTCACACTTTCAGTCTGTGACTTCTCAAAGCACTCGACTATAGCCTATTTATTTGACATACACCGTAACTGGATTTGAAGGCAGGCCAGACATTTTTTCGTTAAAGTATAACGTAGATATTAGTGTTTTATGTCAGCTGCTGTTATCAAGATATTATTGAATAGTGAATATGATTTTGATGCAAACAGTCTGTCAACTTAACACAAACCAAATGTTCATTTCTCATTTCCCCTTTCTCACGCTCGATCCATGTCACCATTTATGATATACAGAGCGACAAGGTAAAGAGCAGCTGCTAATATTTCTTCCTCTCTTATGATTGAACCAGGTCATTCAGTACAGTAATGATGGTGTGTTACTCAACATCAATTATCAATAGTTACAGAAAGCAGCACTCAGGAATTAGATTTATCAACAGTTAGTAACAACACTGCATACTTAAAACACATCACAAAGTATGAATTAAATGAGCTGTTTTGTACTCTCTAGCTTGTGTACACCACTCAGCGGTTGTATTATTGCTTTTAGTCACCTCACCTCATATCTAGATGTCAAATTTTGTCTAATAACGTTCCTGTGAAGCGCTTTGGGACGTTTTACTATGTGAATGGCGCTATATAAATGCAAGTTGTTGTTGAATCTTACTTGTATAATAAAATGTGAACTCCCCAAAAAGCTAAAATGTCAGTCTACAGAGCAATTCACAGTATTGGAATAGAGGGATCAGCTTAACAATACAGTGCAGGAATCAGCATACATGGATCTTCAGAATATGAATATTCAGTGATCACTATTTAATCGCTGACCCGATTTGCCCGCTATACGCGGTGGACGGTTAAAGCATCTGAATGAAGCTGCCTGAAGTCTGCATCAGCTGTTCGCACTGTTAACAGCTTTGGCAGCAAGTTGGAAAGTGGAAACTTCGAACAGTTGTAGTTGTTAACGGTGCGAACAGCTGACTGAAGCTCCTTGAAGACCTGACTTTGCCTGAGCTTTTGAATTAGTGAGTACTGAACTGCCGAAATAGTCGGCACACTTAATACGGTAAGTGGTGCCTTTGTAATTGACACCTATGGTGATGACAAATGGTTAGCGCCATTTGCCTGATGCAGGCGCCTGCCCGGGATACACAGGAACTGTGTAAGTGGTGGGGACTGTGTTTATATGTTTTTTTTTAGCTTATATGTTCTTACTTTTTACATAGAATTACATAGAATTTACAGCACAAAAACAGGCCATTTGGCCAAACAGGTCCATGCCGGCATTTATGCTCCACACGAGCCTCCTCCCACCCATCTTCATCTCACCCTATCAGCATATCCTTTTATTCCTTTCTCCCTCATGTGCTTATCTGGCTTTCCCTTAAATGCATCGATGCTATTCGCCTCAACCACTCCCTGTGGTAGCGAGATCCACATTCTACCCATTTCTTCTGAATTCCCTATTGGATTTATTAGTGACTATCTTATATTTATGGCCCCTAGTTTTGGACTCCCCCCCCACAAGTGGAAACATCTTCTCTACATCTACCCTATCAAACCCCTTCATAATTTTAAAGACCTCTATCAGGTCACCCCTCAGCCTTCTCTTTTCTGGAGAAAAGATCCCCAGCCTTTCCTTATAGGTATAACCTCTCAGTTCTGGTATTATCATTGTAAACCTTTTTTGTACGTTCTCCAGAGCCTCTATATCCTTTTCGTAATACCAGAACTGTGTTTTGAAAGTTGACAGCACCTTAAGACTATGTAAAGTTGAAAATACTTAAAAAGTAATATGTTTTTGAATAAGAACGCAATGACTATAGTGCAGGAGAGCAGCAACAGTGAAAAGAGTAAAGGACGCCAAGTTTGGGTTTCAAAAAAAGAAGAGGAAGAATAGAGTGAGGGAGGTAAAGAGTTCTGAGTTCCAGGGAAAGAATGAGTTACAGGAGGAAACGGTGCAGGAAGTCTTCATTTCAACACCACGAGGAAACAGAGAGGAGGAAGAGTGTGTAGGGTTGGTTTATTTGTAAATTAGGAGTAGCAAGAGAGGAAAGTTATGGGGATTTTAAGAGATGCTTGTAGGGAACTATGAATTCACCAAACAGGTTTCAATGACATCATAAACGACAGAGCAAAGCTAGAGCATGAGGTCATCAATCTTCCCCCATGTCTCACCCTCCCCGATACTGAACAACAGCCATAAACTCACAGCTACCTTTTATTTATAAAAGAAAAAAAAGGAACTTGCATTTCTATAGCGCCTTTCACAACCTCAGGATGTCCCATAGTGCTTTACAGCCAATGAAGTACTTTTGAAGTGTAGTCACTGTTGTAATGTAGGAAACGCACAGCAAGCTCCCACAAACAGAAATGTGATCATGACCAGATCATTAATTTTAGCGATGTTGATTGAGGGATAAATATTGAGGGGCCGGGACATCGGGGAGAACTCCCCTGCTCTTCTTCTTCGAAATGGCAGACGGGACCTCGGTTTAACGTCTCATCCGAAAGACGGCACCTCCGACAGTGCAGCACTCCCTCAGTACTATGAGTGTCAGCCTGGATTATGGGCTCTAGTCTCTGGAGTGGAACCTAAACCTACAACCTCCTGACTCAGAGGCAAGAGTGCTACCACTGAACCACGGCTGATACTCAAAACATAGACGCAGAATAGTTGACAGATTTTTAGAAGTTTTCTCACCATTATATTGGGGAGGTGCTAGAGCAGTGGTAACATCAATAAAGGGTAATACACCTGATTCTAACATAACATCTAAAGGTACATGAACTAGGTTATAATATTACAAGTTCTAAGTAAAATGTACTATTCCCTTTGTATTACCATACAAACTACAGGTTTACAGACTAAAGCCGCTAATAACTTCATTTAGAAACAGAAAGAAAAAATAAGTACAACTTACAGTAAACAGAATAAACACAACGTTCCTGCTAAGCTGCGCGGCTGCGCAGTGGTCTGGAGGTCCTGTTCAGGCCGCTCACCGGCTTTTCAATGCGAATAACCGCACACGCGCGAAAATTTGAATGGGCCGCGTAGAGGGTTAAAGGGCCCGCGCACCGAAAAAAAATTACAGGGAACATTGAGTACTTGTAACATAAGCACAAAGAGAATACCTGGAATGGGTTAATTACTCTTAGTAAGACTAGCTTCTGATTTTGTTCAGTTCTTGGTGTGTCAGAAAATGCAGCCCTTATTCCATCCCTCTCACAAATCCATGTACCATTTTCCAGATTGAACCGAGCAACTATTTCGAGCAACTTTCTGATTAATTTAGGAGATTTCTACAATAAGTCAACAAAAGAGTGTCCATAAATAACAGTTAAATATAGACAGATTTCATCACTCTGCAATTCCAGCTGTTAAGTTACAAAAACAATTCACATGTATGAGTCAATCAAGTTTGCTGGTTTAATTAAATCAAAGTTTTCACAATGGAACAAGTCAATTCTTCACGTCAGAGGAAAACTCTATTTAAAAAGAGAGCATCTGTAATTTAAGCCAACAAACCGAATTCGCTACTAAATATACCATTTGAACATTAAAGTCAAAGAAATAAACAATACAGCCGTCCCAATCAGGGAGAGCAAAATGAAGAAGAAAAAAAATCAGTGATAGATTTTAAATGATGCATAAGCTAAAATAAATGTGAATCCACGGTAACAACAGACAAGTCTCCCCTTTCACAGTTTGTTCGGAAGATTTACTGTTCACTGTTAAAGTGTCCAGGAGATAGATGAGGATCAGGGCCAAACTTCAGGAGGATAAAAGGGGGTTAGATGATTGAACTTAGAAAAAAAAACTTTGTAAAAACTGGTTTGTTCTCTCCAGGAAACAAAAAGATTGAGGAAGGACATGAGTGAAGTGTTGGAAATTCTCAACAGAATTAGTAACATGGGAGCTGAGGAGTGGAGAGCCAGCGATCGTAATTATAAGAAATAATCATAAGCAAAAAAATGCCCAGCAGCTGAATCAGGATGTGAAAGAAAATGATATGGCCATCATTTCATGTGTTACTTTCATTAGAATTGAGATCACAATCTTTTTATCTCATTGCATTTGTAATCTTCGGAAGTCATAAGCCAGATGAGACTCTAGCGTGCAGCTGTACTTTAGTCTGAGAGTGTAGCTGTTCTTATATTGGTTTCTTGCCAATGCTAGTTCTGCTGGCTCCTGACATGCAAGTCTCGCACGGCCACTGACAACCCCCAAGTGAACCTGCTGGAGTTGCTAAGGCTGGAAGCACAAAATCTGCACGTCAGGAGCTGACAACACCAAACTAACATAGGAACAGGAGTAGGCAATTCAGCCCCTCGAGCATGCTCTGCCATTCAATTAGATCATGGCTGCTCTGTACCTCAGCTCCATTTACCCGGCTTAGCTCCATATCCTTTAATACCCTTACCTAACAAAAATCTATCAATCTCAATCTTGAAAGCTCCAATTGTCCCAGCATCCACAGCCTTTTGGGGAGAGAGTTCCAGATTTCTACTACTCTTTGTGTGAAAAAGCACGTCCATATTTCCCTCCTAAATGGCCTGGCTCTAATTTTAAGACTATGGTCTACTTGTTTTTGATTCCCCCACCAGAGGAAATAGTTTCTCTGTATCTACCCTAGCAAGCCCTTTTAACATTTTAAACACCTCGATTGGATCACTGCTCAATCTTCTATACTAGTGAATGTAAGCCAAGTTTATGCAACCCAAAGTGCCACAGAATTGCCAGGCAATGACTATCTCCAAAAAGCGAGAGTCTAACCACTGCCCCTTGACATTCAACGGCATTACCATCGCCGAATCCCCCACCATCAACATCCTGGGGGGGTCACAATTGACCAGAAACTTAACTGGACCAGCCACATAAATACTGTGGCAACAAGAGCAGGTCAGAGGCTAGGTATTCTGCGGCGAGTGTCTCACCTCCTGACTCCCCAAAGCCTTTCCACAATCTACAAGGCACAAGTAAGGAGTGTGATGGAATACTCTCCACTTGCCTGGATGAGCGCAGCTCCAACAACACTCAAGAAGCTCGTCACCATCCAGGACAAAGCAGCCCGCTTGATTGGCACCCCATCCATCACCTTAAATATTCACACCCTCCACCACCGGCGTACCGTGGCTGCAGTGTATACCATCTACAAGATGCACTGCAGCAACTCGCCAAGGCTTCTTCGGCAGAACCTCCCAAACCCGCGACCTCTTCCACCTAGAAGGACAAGGGCAGCAGGCGCATGGGAACACCACCACCTGCAAGTTCCCCTCCAAGTCACACACCATCCTGACTTAGAAGTATATCGCCGATCCTTTATCGTCGCTGGGTCAAAATCCTGGAACTCCCTACCGAACAGCACTGTGGGAGTACCTTCACCACACGGACTGCAGCAGTTCAAGAAGGCAGCTCACCACCACCTTCTCAAGGGTAATTAGGGATGGGCAATAAATGCTGACCTTGCCAGTGACACCTACATCCCATAAACGAATAAAAAAAAACCTATCCTCATAATTTAACTCTCTAAGCCCCGGTATTATTCTGATGAATCTGCGCTGCACCCCCTCCAAGGCCAATATATAATTCCTGAGGTTCAGTGCCCAAAACTGAATGCAGTACCTCAGACAGAGTCTGACCAAGGCTCTATACAACTGAAGCATAACTTCCTCCCCTTTGTAATCAAGCCCCCTTGAGATAAAGGTCAACATTCCATTAGCCTGTTTGATTGATTTTTGTGCCTGTCTACTAGCTTCAAATGATTTGTCTACATGGGCACCCAAATCGCTTTGCTCATCCACAGTTCCTAGTTTCTCACCATTTAGAAAATATTCCAATTTTTCCATCTTAGGCCCAAAATGGATGACCTCACATTTGCCCAATTTGAACTTTATTGCCATAGTTTTACCCACTCACCACACATGCACTGAGCTCGCTTTTGTGTTCGATGGGTATGGGCACAAGCATCTCCTTTTCTATAACATTAAAATATGTTTATAATATCTCCAAGATCTATCTGAGTTCTTAAACACACCTTCTACTGGGCTGGGGGTTATAGTGCACCCAGTGCGAGCCACCTACTATATGTGGTCTCACGTCTCTCGTGTTAGTGCACTTGGGAGTCAAGAAGTTTGACACCATCCAGAACAGAGCAGTTTGCTTGATCCTTCACCACTAGCACACCATGATTGCAGTATGCACAATCTACAGGATGCACTGTAGCAACTCACCAAGGTTACAAGCACCTCTCTCCTCTGCGACCTCTATCACCAAGAAGGTCTAAAGCAGCAGTGTCATGGAAACACCATCACCTCCAAGTCACATAACATCCTGATTTTGACATATATCACCAATCATTCATCATCGCTGGGTCAATTTCTTGGAATTCCCTACCTAACACCATTGTGGGAGCACCAGCACCACAAGGACTGTATTGGTTCAAGGAAAAGACCCACCACTACCTTCTCAAGGCAAATAGGCATGGCAATAAATGTGGTCTTGCTAGCATCACCCACATTCCAAGAATAAGTTAAAACGAAGTAGATTTATGGAAGTTGAGTGAGAGCAAGATTGGGCATGGTGTCACTATGATATCTCCATGGGATACCAATGCTCAGTATCTAAGCTGAGACACGAAGAATGGCCTCTTGGGCAAGGTACAGGATAATTGTAACCTAACATAAATCAGCACCTTCACAAGAAGAGGAAAGAAGGAATATCATTGAGATCGTGCCGTTTTAGTCAGACTATTTTAGTTCCAATTAATCAACTCTAAAATTGGCAGTAGAGGGAATGGAAAAGAATGGTGGTGAATGCTTCCAGGTTAGAAATGGATATTGGGGTGAGCAGATAGATGTACATTCGGTGTATTAACATGCTATGCTATGGATTGATAGAATGGATCTGTGCCATGATATCCCACATTAGATCCCAATCCTGACCCTGCCCATCTGGGAATCTATTGAGTGATGGTTAGAAAACCCAAAATCGCAAGGAACAGAAACAAAAAGTGAGCAATTGGTCCCAGCCAATACCTCACAACCAGTAATGGCCAGTTATAGTATTGATTCCAGCCAATATCCCAGAACCAATAACAGCCATTGGCCTGGTCAATATCCCAGAACCAGTAACTAATTGATAAAGAAAGACTTGCATTTATATAGCGCCTTTCACGACCTCAGGACGTCCCAAAGCGCTTTACAGCCAATAAAGTACTTTTAAAGTGCAGTCACTTTGTAATGTAGGAAACGCAGCAGCCAATTTGCACACAGCAAGCTCCCACAAACAGCAATGTGATAATGACCAGATATCTGTTTTAGTGATGTTGGTTGAGGGATAAATATTGGCCAGGACACCAGGGATAATTCCCCTGCTCTTCTTTGAAATAGTGCCATAGGATCCTTTACATCCACCTGAGAGGGCAGACGGGACCTCGGTTTAACATCTCACCTGAAAGCAGCACCTCTGACAGTGCAGCACTCCCTCAGTACTGCACTGGAGTGTCAGCCTAGATTTTTGTGCTTAAGTCTCTGGAGTGGGACTTTGAACCCACAACCTTCTGACTCAGAGGCAAGAGTGCTACCCACTGAGCCACGGTTGGCACAATACCAGACAATATCCCAGAACCAGTAACGGCCCATTTCAGTGTGTCCTTGGTAAAAGCCAGGGTGCAAGTGACCACATGCTTTCATTCTCAACTGGCCAATAGAAGGAACCAAAAAGAGCAAAAAAAAACCACCCAAAAAATAAAGGATAAAACAATGCGATGGATACTGAGACAGCTCGGTTTGGAGCAGAATCAAACAATGGAAAATCAGAATGGAAAGATCAATTGGAAACTCAAAGTAAAGAATGAAATTGTTGACGTACAGGGAGTGGTCTTTTACTGGAAGAAATGAGAAAGAAAACAGGGTTCACTCCGTAACTTTGAATATGTGAAATATTCAGAAAAATGGCCGATGTGAAAAGTGAACCTGGTTATACTCATGTTCACTGTTACCCTGTGCATGTATCCAGTGCTTGACCCACACACACAGCCCACACTGAGCAAAATAACTCATTAAATATTTAAAAGACAGGGGAGGTCAGATTTTCTTTTTTTTAAACTGACAAACATACGTTTCACAAACATCAAATGAACGAGGCAAATACTTCTATAGAAACAGCACAACCAAGTCTTTAAGTGTTCAGAGAGATAAATATACTGTGTGGTTTGTACAAGTAAAATTCGGTCTCATTAACCGATGGATTGGGAAGCAATTTTTTTTTACTGACTGTCAATGAATTTGTTACCTCCAGATTCGACTATTCCAATGCTCTCCTGGTCAACCACCCACCTTCCACCCTCCGTAAACTTGAGCTCATCCAAAACTCTGCTGCACCAAGTCCTGTTCACCCATCACCCCTGTGCTCACTGACCTACATTGGCTCCCGGTCTGGCAACAATTTAAAAATTCTCTTCCGAGTGTTCAAATCCCTCATTGGCCTTGTACCTCCCTCTCTGTAACCTGCTCAAGACATACAACCCTCTGAGATCTCAGTGCTTCTCCAATTCAGGCCTCTTGCGCATCCCGGATTTTCATTACTCCACCATTGGCAGCTGTGCCTTCAGCTGCCTGGGCCCTAAGCTCTGGAATTCCCTCCCTAAACCTCTCCGCCTCTCTACCACTCTTTCCTCCTTTAAGTTGCTCCTTAAAACCTACCTCTTTGACCAAACTTTTGGTCACCTGTCTTAATATCACTTTATATGGCTCGGTGTCAAATTTTGCCTGATTACGCTCCTGTGAAGTGCCTTTGGGATGTTTTTACTACATTAAAGGCGCTATATAAACGTAAGTTGTTGTTGAAATGAGAGAGAGCATTTGGAAGCAAAAAAGTTCTGCGCTTTTAACAAGTTGCTGTTGTTGGAGTGACCTAAGGACAACCAGTTTGCAGTGGGCTGTATCTGCACATGATTGGGCCTTTCAGCTCAAGCCTCACAAGTGTCAAGTTGGATTCAAAACTGGCTCGGAGGCAGGAAGCAGAGGGTAATGGTTGATGGGTGTTTTTGTGACTGGAGGGCTGTTTCCAGTGGGGTTCCGCAGGGTTCAGTACTAGGTCCCTTGCTTTTTGTGGTATATATCAATGATCTAGACTTGAATATAGGGGGTCAAATCAGAGCGTGGCAGGAAGGGACAGAGTGTGTGGAGTAAAAGGTAAACTGGTAAAAAGTGAAAAAGCAGGAACTAAGTGCCACAAAGCATATTTGAAAGTTCTCTATCTGAATGCACGTAGCATTCGTAACAAAATAGACGAGTTAATGGCACAAATAACTACATATGGTTATGATATTGTGGCCATTACAGAAACATGGCTGCAGGGTGACAATGCCTGGGAATTAAACATACCAGGTTATTTAACGATCAGGAAGGACAGGCAGGAAGGAAGGGGAGGTGGGGTGGCTATGTTAATAAAGGAAGGAATCACTGTAATACAGAGTAATGATATTGGGTCAAAAAACCATGATAATGAAACAGTTTGGGTGGAGATAAGGAATAATAAGGGGAAAAAAACATTAGTGGGCGTAGTCTATAGGCCTCCGAACAGTTGCAACTCTATTGGACGGAGTATCAATCAGGAAATAGTTGAGGCATGTAATAAGGGAACATCTATAATTATGGGGGATTTTAACTATCATATTAATTGGACAAATCAAATGGGGCAGGGCTGCCTTGAGGATGAGTTCATTGAGTGTATTAGGGATGGGTTTCTTGAGCAGTATGTAACTGAACCGACCAGGGGGCAAGCAACCTTAGATCTGGTCCTGTGTAACGAGACAGGATTAATTAAAAATGTCCTAGTAAAGGATCCCCTTGGAATGAGTGACCATAACATGGTTGAATTCCATATTCAATTAGAGGGTGAGAAGGTTGGATCTCAAACAAGCGTGCTAAGCTTGAATAAAGGAGACTATGAAGGTATGCGAGCGGAATTGAGTAGAGTGGATTGGGAAAATAGATTAAAGGGTAAGACGACACATGATCAGTGGTGTACATTCAAGGAGTTATTTTACAACTTCCAAAAAAAATATATTCCACTGAAAAGAAAAGGGTGTAAAAGAAAGGACAGTCATCCGTGGCTAAGTAAAGAAATTAAGGATAGTATTCGACTAAAAACAAAGGGCATATAAGGTAGCGAAATCTAATGGGAGGACAGAGGATTGGGAAAACTTTAAAAGGCAGCAAAAAATAACAAAAAGATTGATTAAGAAAGGGAAGATAGATTATGAAAGTAAATTAGCAAAAAATATAAAAACAGATAGTAAGAGTTTTTATAGTTATATAAAAAGAAAAAGGGTGGCTAAAGTAAATGTTGGTCCCTTAGAGGATGAGACCGGGAAATTAATGGTGGGAAATATGGAGATGGCAAAAACACTGAATGAATATTTTGTATCAGTCTTTACAGTAGAGGACACTAAGAATATCCCAACACTGGACAAACAGGGGGCTATAGGGTGAGAGGAGCTAAACACGATCAAAATCACTAAGGAAGTGGTACTCGGTAAAATAATGGGACTCAAGGCGGATAAATCACCTGGACCTGATGGCTTACATCCTAGAGTCTTGAAGGAAGTGGCGGTAGGGATTGTAGATGCATTGGTAATAATTTTTCAAAACTCCCTGGATTCCGCTAAGGTCCCGGCAGACTGGAAAACTGCTAATGTAACACCCTTATTTAAAAAGGGCAGTAGACAGAAGGCTGGTAACTATAGACCGGTTAGCCTAACATCTGTGGTAGGTAAAATTTTGGAGTCCATTATTAAGGAAATAGTAACAGGACATTTGGATAATCATAATTTAATAGGACAAAGTCAGCATGGTTTTACGAAGGGGAAGTCATGTTTGACAAATTTGCTGGAGTTCTTTGAGGAAGTAACATATAGAGTGGATAAAGGGGAACCAGTGGACGTAGTGTATTTAGACTTCCAAAAGGCATTTGACAAGGTGCCACACAAAAGATTATTGCTTAAGGTAAAAAATCACGGGATTGGGGGTAATATTCTGGCATGGATAGAGGATTGGCTATCTAACAGAAAGCAAAGAGTTGGGATAAATGGTTCATTCTCAGACTGGCAATCAGTAACTAGTGGTGTTCCACAGGGGTCAGTGCTGGGTCCCCAACTCTTCACAATCTATATTAACGATTTGGAGGAAGGGACCAAGTGTAACATATCAAAATTTGCAGATGATACAAAGATGGGAGGGAAAGTAGTGAGTGAGGAGGACATAAAAAACCTGCAAGGGGACATAGACAGGCTAAGTAAGTGGGCAGAGATTTGGCAGATGGAATACAACACTGGAAAGTGTGAGGTGATGCACTTTGGCAGGAAAAATCCTAGAGCAATTTATTATCTTAATGGCAAGAAACTGGAGAGTACTGAAGTGCAAAGGGATCTGGGGGTCCTGGTGCACGAAACTCAAAAGGTTAGTATGCAGGTGCAGCAAGTGATTAAGAAGGCAAATGGAATGTTGGCTTTCATTGCTAGGGGGATAGAATATAAAAATAGGGAGGTATTGCTTCAGTTGTACAAGGTATTGGTGAGACCGCACCTGGAATACTGCATACAGTTTTGGTGTCCTTACTTAAGGAAAGACATCCTTGCTCTCGAGGCAGTGCAAAAAAGGTTCACTCGGTTAATCCCGGGGATGAGGGGGTGGTCATATGAGGAGAGGTTGGGTAGATTGGGACTCTACTCATTGGAGTTCAGAAGAATGAGAGGCGATCTTATTGAAACATATAAGATTGTGAAGGGGTTGGATCGGGTGGATGCGGGGAGGATGTTCCCGATGACGGGTGAGACGAGAACTAGGGGACATAGTCTTAGAATAAGGGGCTGCTCTTTCAAAACTGAGATGAGGAGGAACTACTTCACTCAGAGGGTGGTAGGTCCATGGAATATGCTGCCACAAAAAGCTGTAGAAGCTACAACATTAATTAAATTTAAAACAGAAATAGACAGTTTCCTAGAAGTAAAGGGCATTAAGGGTTACGGGGAGCGGGCAGGAATTTGGACATGAGTCTAGGTTCGGATCGGTCATGGCCCTGTGGGTAGTGGAGCGGGCCCAGGGACTGTGTAGCCTGATTCTGCTCCTATTTCGTGTGTGCAATTCTGATGATTAAGAAGTTTGCAGATGATACTAAAATCGGCTGTGTGGTTGATACTGAAGAAGGAAGCTGTAGACTGCAGGAAGATATCAATAAATTGGTCAGGTGGGCAGAACAGTGGCAAATGGAATTCAATCCGGAGAAGTGTGAGGTAATGCATTTGGGGAAGGCTAACAAGGAAAGGGAATACACATTAAATGGTAGGACACTGAGTAGTGTAGAGGAACAAAGGGACCTTGGAGTGCATGTCCACATATCCCTGAAGGTAGCAGGCCAGGTAGATAAGGTGGTTAAGAAGGCATACGGAATGCTTGCCTTTATTAGCCGTGGCATAGAATACAAGAGCAGGGGGGTTATGCTTCAACTGTATAAAACACTAGTTAGGCCTCAGCTAGAGTACTGCATGCAGTTCTGGTCACCACATTACAGGAAAGATGTGATTGCACTAGAGAGGGTACTGAGGAGATTTACAAGGATGTTGCCGGGAGTAGAGAATCTTAGCTATGAGGAAAGACTGGATAGGCTGGGTTTGTTTTCCTTGGAACAGAGGAGGCTGAGGGGAGACCTTATTAAGGTGTATAAAATTATGAGGGGCCTAGATAAAGTGGATAGAAAGGACCTATTTCCCTTAGCAGAGGGGTCAAAAACAAGGGGGCACAGATTTAAAGTATTTGGTGGAAGGTTTAGAGGGGATTTGAGGGGGAATTTCTTCACCCAGAGGGTTGTGGGGGTCTGGAACTCACTGCCTGAAAGGGTGGTAGAGGCAGAAACCCTAACCACATTTAAAAAGTACTTGGATATGCACTTGGGATGCTGTAACCTGCAGGGCTACGGACCAAGAGCTGGGAAGTGGGATTAGGCTGGATAGCTCTTTGTTGGCCGGCACGGACACGATGGGCCGAAATGGCCTTCTTCCGTGCTGTAACTTTCTATGATTCTATGATCTAACTCCCATACCCACAACTTTCACTGAATAAACTGAAAGGTAACAGTCGGCATGTTCAGTAAATGGTGAGGTGTGAGGCCTTTACGTGGGTTTGATTAATGACTGATCTGAACAGTTCAGTCCTCCTGGGCCTTGTCCACCAGCAGCACCGCTGACTGAGAACAAGCTGCAGATGAAGTCCGGAAGGTAACAGAGATTGTCAGACAACCCCAGAAGGGAGCTGGGAGCTATTTTGTCTGGAAGCACGGCGCTTGTTGCAAAATCAGATTTAAGAAGCCGAGAACTTTCTTGCTTCCAAATTCTCTCTCTCACTTCCTACAATCCACTTCTAATTATAGAATCCAAAAGTACACAAGGAGGCTATTCGGCCCATCGTGCCTGTGCCAGCTCTTTGAAAGAGCTATTCAATTAGACCCACTGCCCCCTGCTCTTTCCCCATAGTCCTGCAAATTTTTCCTTTTCAAGTATTTATCCAATTTCCTTTTGAAAGTTACTATTGGATCTGCTTTCACCGCCCTTTTGGGCAGAGCATTCCAGATCACAATAACTTGCTGCGTAAAAAAATTCTCCTCATCTCCCTCTGTTTTTTTTGCCAATTAACTTAAATCTGTGTCCTCTGGTTACCGACCCTCCTGCCAGTGGAATAAGTTTCTCCCGATCTACTCTTATCAAAACCCTTCATAACTTTGAAAACTTCTATTAAATCTCCCCTTAACCTTCTCTGCTCGAAGGAGAACAATTCCAGCTTCTCTAGTTTCTCCACATAACTGAAGTCCCTCATCCCGAGTATCGTTCTGGTAAATCTCCTCTGTGCCCTCTCCAAGGCCTTGCATCCTTCCTAAAGTGTGGTGCCCAAAATTGGACACAGTGGCCGAGATTTTCCTTCCCTCGGCGGGTCCGGGGCGGGCTGGTCCCGACCCCGCTGCTGGCGCCATCCCGCTCTGGAAAATGATTTTCCGTTGATAGGACTTGTTAAGCCCGCCCAGCGTGTTTCCCGGGCCAATTAGAGGAAGCGTGTCTGGTGACGTCATTCTTGACGTGTCATCAGCTGGTTTCCTTAAAGGGACCATGGCCAACTTTCTTTTAACATTTGTGCTGTCAGTGTTCTACAGCATTGAAGTGCTGCAAACACTGACAATGACTGCACAGAGGTGCAGGGCTGCACCCAGGTTCTCCCATGACTCCCTCCCTATGCTTATGGAGGGAATCAGAGCACACAGGGAGGTCCTCTTCCCTTCCGATGGGCGGACGAGACCTCCCCAGGAGACCAACACAGCCTGGTTGCACATTGCAGAGGAGGTCAAAAGCAGGGATGTCGTCAGGAGGACCTGGGTGCAGTGGTGCAAACCTTTCAATGATCTCATTAGATCACAAAATGTTAGTACAAAGCCACACTCACCTTCATCCTGCTGTGCCTCTCATCACATCCCCATCACTTTGCCTTCCCTACCCTACTCCTGCACATCCTTACTCACACCAACTTACCTTGCACGTCCACCCATCCCTCTCTCTCTATCTACATTATCACATCCCCATCTCACTAGCCACCCCTCACACTCACCTTCATCCTAGTGCCATCATACCAACTAACAGCACACAGGGGTAGCCAGTTATAAAGTTTCTGTTAATGTGCTGTCAAACATTGAAAACTTTATTTTCAACACTTTCCGTTCTTGGACAGATTTGTGTGCACCTTTGGAAGTGGCTTAGTGAGTTGCAATGAATGGTGAGGCATAACGGTACCCCCCGCAATGGTGGTGAGTGTGAAAGGAATGGCTTGGACATTGTAGGGACGCTTTATGGTGTTGGTGTGGGGTGGTGCCAACCTGGCGCATCATGCGGCAGCCAGGGTAAACAGCTTCAAGTGAAGTAAATCTGGCCATGGTGAGGCCATCCCTGGCCTCCCGGGCAGCAATGTGCTTGGGTGCTGATGCCCTGTGTCCTGTGTAGCATCAGGTGATTGTAGAGAAGATTGGTGTTGTTGTTGGTGATGCTGGTGTGCCTGGTGCTGCTGGTGTTGGGGCTGATCGTGGTCGGATTCTGAGGACCAAGGTGAGACAGTATAAAATGCACCCATGTTGATGGAATAGATGGCAGGTGAAGTACAGATGACAGAAGCATTCTGTCAATGGTGAGAGAGTTTTTCCAATGAGGTAAGAGTGGATGGAGAGTGGAAAGTGGAAAGCCTGCAGAATCTGTGCTGGAAATGGACTGAGAAACTGCTTGTGGCTGAGGAAAGTGATGATCTGTCAGGTGGGAGCTTTTACTGTACATTTGAAGCTGTCAAGTAATCAGCTGGAGCAATGGCCACTGAACTCCTGCCTCAGGTTGACAGCCGTGGCCCCCGAACATCGTGGTTCCCTAATAAAAAAAAATAATAAAGATGAACATCGTGGTTCCCGTGGCCATGAAGTTAAAGTGAAAAACTAAGTTAAAAAGCCTGTTAATGATCTGTCAACTAGATGCTAATGAGTTTAATTGGGTCGCCCGCTGCTGCCTGTCGGGACTGCTCAGCGCTGACAGACCCGACATTGGGAAAGGTGCATGCAGCGGGTTGACAGTGGGGTTCCCGACCCGTTGTCAAAAAATCAAATTTCCCACCCGACCAGTCACCGATCCCGTCCACTGACCCCCTGGAAAATTCCAGCTAATATTCCAGCTGCAGCCTAACCAGTGATTTATAAAGGTTTAGCCCAAAAGATTTAGCTTAAAGCCCTTAGGTCACCTAACCATTTACCTCTTCCTTTAACCTACTTATATCAACCTTGGTGAATGTCCTGCACTATGGCCTTAACCTTTTATCTAGATTTCTTAATTAAAAAGCCCATTTCTTTGGGCTGCAGTCTTTGGGCTGTTAAACTTAAACAGCCCAGCCATTTTCCACTACTTTCAATAGTAGTAAACAATGGGGTCTAAAAAGGCTAGATTCCTTTCTCAAAATTCAAAAAGAGCTGAATAAGTATTAGTAACTTGTTAGGAATTGGATTAAAGGTTATAGTAACAAGTATATACACAGATGATCAAATCCTCCATGGGACATACTGGAATATCTATGCCACTGTAACCATGGGATTGTCACATTTGGATCACAATGTTGGAATAACTAGGTATTGTGGAATTTTGCTCGACCAACCTTTGGGTCAGGGAGAACTTTTGCTGGAATTTCCCTCAGGAGATTAAAGAAGAAGACTGCACATAGTTTGGAAGGATTGGGCATGATGGGCTGAATGGCCTTTTCACCAGATAAATACAGATGAGGAAGGCCATTCGGCCCATCGTAGCTCATCCATTCAGAATGACCTTACAGTTCCCCCATTACAGCGTTCGCGCAGCTTCTCAAACCATTCCAGGGTTTTTGCCTCATCAACCCTCCCTGGAAGTCCATTCCACGCACTGATCACCCTCAACGTAAAGAACCACCTGACATCGATCCTTAATTAGCCTTTTACTAGTTTGAGCCTCTATCCCCCTCGTCCCACTCTCATGGTTTAATGTGAAGTCATTTACCTTCTCTACCTTTCCCATTATGCTTATTATCCGATACACCTCCATAGGGTCGCCTCCTTTCCACTGTTATGTAATTTGGTCCCATCTTACAACATCAATATTTCTGTTGCTTTTCTCCCACTCTCGGGTTCAGAGTGTACTTACAGAAATTGTGTTTTTATAACTGAGATTATTTATTCTTCCAGTAATTCCACAACACCCGTTGGGACTGAGATATTAAACAGTTCATTTCTGGTCTCTGGTTTGCACTTCCTTCAGCTGCAGGCCTGTTAAAACTTGGGCCAGTTTCAGGTGAAATGATCTTACACAATTTTCAGGCTGGTCATAAGAAGTCCAGACTGTGCAGTGTATTACCCTCTGTGTGCAAAGTTAAAAAAGAAAAGAAAGACTTGCATTTCATTAGCACCTTTCATGACCATCGGACGTCCCAAAGCGCTTTACAGCCAATGAAGTACTTTCTGGAGTGTAGTCACTGTTGTAATGTAGGAAACGCACGAATTTGCGCACAGCAAGCTCCCACAAACAACAATGTGATAATCACCAGATAATCTGTTTTTGTTATGTTGATTGAGGGATAAATATTGGCCAGGACACTGGGGAGAACTTCCCTGCTCTTTTTTGAAATAGTGGCCATGGGATCTTTTACATCCACCTGAGAGAGCAGACGGTTTAACGTCTCATCCGAAAGATGGCACCTCTGACAGTGCAGCACTCCCTCAGCATTGTACTGGAGAGTCAGCCTAGATTTTTGTGCTCAAGACTCTGGAGTGGGACTTGAACCCACAACCTTCTGACTCAGAGGCAAGGGTGCTACCCACTGAGCCACTGGCTGACATTAAATAAAAATTATTTTACTGAACTGTTATTATAAATCAATGACAGTTTTAGTAGAAGAATATTTCCTTCACTTTGCACCCAGAGGAAAATATATGCTCTTCTTACAGTAGCATATCATGCAGTAAGAGCATAGGATCAGGAGTAGACATTTCAGCCCCTCCAGCATGTTCTACCATTCAATTAGATCATGTCTGATGTATCTCAACTCCATTTACTTGGCTTGGTTCCATATCCCTTACGTAACAAAACTCTATCAATCGCAGTTTTGAAATTTTCAACTGACCCCCACCCCCAGCCTCCACAGCTCTTTGAGGGAGAGAGTTCTCGATTTAACCAGTGATGTGTTGTGTTCGACTGTCCTTTGAATAAATATTTTTCTCGAATGATTTCCATAGTTAAAATATATAATTCCATAATTAAAATAATAAAATATAAAAGGCGCAAGAACAGAGAGACCTGGGGCTGTTTGTGCACAAATCTTTGAAGGTGGCAGGACAGGTTAATAAAGCAGATGGGATCCTGGGCTTTATAAATAGAGGGATAGAGTACAAAAGCCAGGAAGTTATGCTAAACCTTTATAAAACACTAGCTCGGCCCCAGCTGGAGTTTTGTGTCCAATTCTGGACACGACACTTTAGGAAGGACGTGAAGGCTTTGGAGAGGGTACAGAAGAGATTTACTAGAATGGTTCCAGGGATGAGGGATTACAGTTACGTGGATAGCCTGGAGAAACTGGGATTGTTCTCCTTAGAGCAGAGAAGTTTAAGAGGAGGTTTGATAGAGGTGTTCAAAATCATGAAGGGTTTAGATAGGGTAAATAAATAGAAACTGTTTCTAGTGGCTGAAGGGTCGATAACCAGAGGGCACAGATTTATGGTGATTGGCAAAAGAACCAGAGGCGACATGAGGAAAAACTTTTTTGCGCAACGAATAGTTAGGATTTGGAATGGACTGCCTGATAGGATGGTGGATACAGATACAATATGAGCCTTCAAAAGGGAACTGGATAAATACTTGAAGGAGAAAAAATTGCAGGGATATGGGGAAAGAGCGGGGAGTGCTATATAAATGCAAATTCTTTCTTTATAACTGCTAGATACTGAAAAGCCCGCAGAGTTGAAAAGTAAAACTGCAGATGATGAAAACCAAAACATTAAACTGTTTTTTTATTCAGATACTGACCCACCTGCCCATATATTCCCAGTATTTTCTGTTTGGATGAGAAAAATTTATAGCCTGATTTGCCAAAACTTTTATCTTTGGATCGGAATTAATTGTAGGTCAAGATTTCCATATAGTAAGATTGACTTGGAATGGTAGACTGGAATTTAAACTTGGGGCAGAGTGACACTAGGATCAGGTAAGGATTAATCTGAAGTCGACTGTATTAATCATCGGATAATGGGAGAGAGGGAGTATGTTTTACCCCTGGATAGTAGCTTTCAGAATTCATTATCCTGATCGGGAAAGGGAGGGGGTTAGGAATGTTTAATGCCCTGCATTCTATCCCCTGAGTAAATCTGGGGAAGTGCTGGATACATTTTCCTGATACAGACCCGTGCTTTGTGGATGTCACTTCTGCATGGACATTCACCAGGAAGAACTGTGTCTGGTTCTAGAGACAGAAGCAAGGCTTGCAGGGAGCTGAGTGGGCACAGCACGTCTGTAGTGGTTAGCAGCTCGAGAATAGCCAGGTATGAAGTGTACTTCATTGCAGCAGAATGAGGATGGAAGAGTGCGATATCGGCTAGTGTACAGTGTGCAGGCCCAGGTGGAAATAAGACACTCACCAGATGGGTAATAAAATCACTTTCATTAAAATTGAGGATAACAAAATAAAATGTAGGATAGCACTTAACTCTTTCACTGCCATTAACCTGTTGACATCATCTGCGACCTATAAAAGCCTTTTGGCCCTGAAATGTTAAAAGTTTTGGAGCTCAAAATGATGTGAAGATTCCTTAGGAGCAGTTACAAGGGGATGAGAATACATCACCTGAGTTACATAGAGTCTAGAGCACAGAAACAGGCCATTCGGCCCAACTGGTCCGTGCTGGCGTTTATGCTCCACACGAGCCTTCTCCCACCCTTCTTCTTCAGCTGTGGCTCAATGGATAGCACTCTTGCCCTTAAGTCAGAAGGTTGTGGATTCAAGTCTCACGTCAGAGACTTGAGCACACAAATCTAGGCTGACACTCCAGTGCAGTGCTGAGGGAGTGCTGCACTGTCAGAGATGCCATCTTTCAGATGAGATGTTAAACCAAGGTCCTGTCTGCTCTCTCAGGTGGATGTAAAAGATCCCCAGGCACTATTTCGAAGAAGAGCAGGGGAGTTATCCCTGGTGTCCTGGCCAATGTTTATCCCTCAATCAACATCACAAAAACAGATTATCTGGTCATTATCACATTGCTGTTTGCTGTGTGCAAATTGGCTGCCGCATTTCCTACATTACAACTGTGAATACACTTCAAAAAGTACTTCATTTTCTGTAAAGAGCTTTGGGATGTCCTAAGGTCGTGAAAGGTGCTATAGAAATGCAAGTCTTTCTTTTTCACCCTATCAGCATTAAACGACAGTGCTGGGACTGATGGAACAGTCAGGTGCTAATCTGCACTTGTGATCCCTCATGGTCAGTTATCAATCTCCGTTGTGCCACCAGGCAGTGATGGATCTAGTCTGGCAGACACTTCCCCAACCCGGAGGTAGGGGATGGGTAAAGATATCAAACCCTTGGGAGACGCTCTCAGTACATTCTACGAAATGGCTACATTGGCTGGTGCGTGAGGTCCAGGTACTTGGATGCACTCTCACCATTGGGGGCCGGCGGGGGTGGAGGGGGGAATGACACAGGTAGCATGGGGCGGGGTGGGGGGGGGGGGGGGCGCAGGTGGGTGGTGAATGGAAGAACAGTTAAAAAGCATGAAAGCAAATGCGTATTCTAGCCCTCATACATGAGGTGAACGAAAGAGGGTCTGAAATCCATGCAACCAGTGTCCTGTCGGAGATCTGAAGAATTCATTTTTCAGCCTCACAGATTCCAGCAGAGCACAAAAAGCACCTTGTCCACAGGTCACAGGCCCGACATCAGATTAATCTGCCTGCAGACAATACCCCCTCACGTCCAGAGAGTTCACTTCTTTTGCTTGTGTTAGTGACAGTGAAGTTAGATTTGAAAAATTAACATGAGACAAGAACTCCCGTTGAACTGGTATTGTTTGTTATTACGAGAATTGCCTCTGGCGCACTCTAATCCAGCACTTCAAAGTGAAAGGTCCTCACTGTATACACAGCACCAGAAGGACTGGTGGAAGACAAGTGATAAGAGGAGGAAGAGACTGAAAGCATTTAAATACTTAGAGACGAGCAGGCTCTGTTGGGGACCCCCTCCCTTTGATCTTCTCTAAAAGTATTTTCTTAAAGTAAAAATCCATCACAAGGCACTAAAAGCAGAGCAGCTCCAAGAGCAACCAGAACAACACCATAAAATAACACAGCTTTTAAAAGCAATGGGTTAATTTATCCATAAGGTGACTAAACCCAACACTACACAAACTGCTACTCTGCTCTGCTGTGTGATTTTGTGCAGCTGAAACAATGATAAACGCTCAGCTCATTTGCCCAGGTATTTCAAATTTCCCTCCCTTCCCTCTTCAACATGCTGACCCTTGACGTCAGCTGTGGCTCAGTGGCTAGCATGCTCGCCTCCGAGTCAGAAGGTTGTGGGACTTGAGCACATAATCTATGTCTGACACTTTAGGGCAGTACTGAGGGAGTGCTGCACTGTCGGAGGTGCCAACTTTCAGATGAGTCATTAAGCCGAGGCCTCATCTGCCCTCTCAGGTGAAGGTAGAAGATCTCATGGCTACTATTTCGAAGAAGAGCAGGGGAGTCCTCCCCGGTGGCCTAGCCAATATTTATCTCTCAACCAACATCACGAAAAGAGATAACCTGGTCATTATCACATTGCTGTTGTGGAATCCTGCTGTGTGCAAATTAACTGCGGCATTTCTGTTCTGTACCAGGAGCAATGGAGAGCAGTATTTTTTTGAATGTTGTCACTGAATCAGAAAAGCATTTATTCAGCGATCAGTTTAACACAGCACACGGACACTGGAGCGAAAACCAAGGTTCATGTGGCTGAAAGAAGCTTGAGCCTGGGCCCCAATATACAGGATAAAAATACAATGGAAGGAATCAGACATGTTTAAAACTGGCCCTGGCAAACTATGGTGCCCAAGAGTCAGTAGTGGCCAGTTTTCTGATGATGCTATCAACTAATTAGGAGCCAGACAGAAAGCAGGATGGTTTAATGGTGAGGGAGTTCGGCAATGTGTGTGTTATATTTTTGCTATAGCGATGTATCTGGGTCAATGGGCGCAAAATTAAACTTTGCTGGGGGTTGGGGGGGGGGGGGGAGGACGGGGGGATCCGCGGCTGGAACATTCGGGGTGGCGGGGATGGAACAGACGGGCGGTGTTGGAAGGGCAGGGTGGGTTGGAACGGGTGGGTGGGGGGGCGGTGGAACAGGTGGGCAGTGTTTGTAGAGTGGGATGGGTTAGAACAGGCGGGCAGTGTTTGTAGAGTGGGATGGGTTAGAACGGGCGGGCAGTGTTTGTAGAGTGGGATGGGTTAGAACGGACGGGGAGGAGGTGGAACAGGCGGGCAGTGTTTGTAGAGTGGGATGGGTTAGAACAGGCGGGCAGTGTTTGTAGAGTGGGATGGGTTAGAACGGGCGGGGAGGAGGTGGAACAGGCGGGCAGTGTTTGTAGAGTGGGATGGGTTAGACGGACGGGGGTGGTGGAACAGGCGGGCAGTGTTTGTAGAGTGGGATGGGTTAGAACGGGCGGGGAGGAGGTGGAACAGGCGGGCAGTGTTTGTAGAGTGGGATGGGTTAGAACGGACGGGGGTGGTGGAACAGGCGGGCAGTGTTTGTAGAGTGGGATGGGTTAGAACGGGCGGGGGTGGGTGGAACAGGCGGGCAGTGTTTGTAGAGTGGGATGGGTTAGAACGGGCGGGGGGAGGTGGAACAGGTGGATGGTGTTGGAAGGGTGGCGAGGGGGCTTGTACGGGTGGTAGCCTTAGGTCGCTGGTTATACACCCCAATAGAAGTCAATAGAAAGGAACATCGGGGGGGGGGGGGGGTGGTGTATAAGGTGCGGCAAATCCTCCACCATCAGTTTTACACCCCCACCAAAAGTGGAAATGACCCCTAATGCGTCTTAAAATACATTTATCTACATTACAACAATGACTACATTTCAGAAGTACTTCATTGGCTGTTTAGCGCTTTGGGAACATATTAAGGTTGTGAAATGCGCTGTAGAAATGCAAGTTCTTTCTTTTCTTCTTTAAAAGCAACTTGCTTTGATACGGACTCACTGAGATTAATCGTTCTCCTTGCTCCATGACTCCCTCTTGTTTGGTTTAGGGAATAGGAAAACCCAGAGAATTTCCTGGCATGGTCTCTCCCTCATGGTGAGAAATGAGAAGCATCTCAGGTGACTTGTCGGATCAGCTTGGCTCAGTCGCGGCACTCGAGCCTCTGAGTTAGAAGGTTGTGGATTCAAGGCTCACTCCAGGAATTTAAGCAACTAATCTAAACTGACACTTCAGTGCAGAACTGGGGGAGTGTTGCACTGGCAGAGGAGCTGTCCCTTGGATGAGGCGTTAAACTGACGCCCCGTCTAGTAATTCAGATAGTTGTTAAAAATGATACTTATTGAAGGAGAGCAGCGCGGTTGATATTCTTTTCTCAACCAACACCACCAGAAACAGATTAATTGGTCAGTTATTCATTCATCTCATTGTGATTTGTAGGACCTTGCTGCATTCACCTACAATATATTCATTGTCCGTGAAGTGGTTTGGGTCATCAGGAGGGGAAGCTTTCCTCTGAATGCTATTTCTAGTGAAATTATGAACATGTTCTTTTACCAATAGTGACCAGTGGAAATCCGGCCCTATTGTGAGTTAACTCATTTAAGTAGGGGAGGCCCGATTGTATAAATGGGCTTCATAGGGGGAAGTCACGAGGTCTGGAATGATTCCAATCCTGAATGAACAAGTCTTATCCACTTGTAGAATAAAGGTCTAAAGATAGGTGGGCCAGTACATCCTGCCATGAATGGGAAATCTAGGCTCAAATCCCATCTGCACCAAATCTGTTGGACTTCTCAGAGACGGTTAGATTGCTGAAGAGTACAATTGGCAGAGGCTGGGGAGATGTCTGTGATTTATGAACCCTCACAGCCAGAAGGCTTCAGATGGAAATAAATTACATTTCAAAATGTATGATGCAGCACACTATCTCTCCAACGTATATGCGCACCATAGGATGGCCGCACGCAAGCCCGTGACTATGGCTGTTCTGTTTTTTAGCGATGTTGGTTGGACTCCCCTGCTGCTCTTCTTTGAAAGAGTGCCATGGTATCTTTTACGTACACCTGAGAGGGCAGACAGGGCCTCGGTTCAACTTCTCATCCGAAAGATGGCTCCTCTGACAATGCAACACTCCCTCAGTACTGCACTGGAGTGTCAGCCTGGATTATGTGCTCAAGTCTGTGGAGAGGGACTTGAACTCACAACCTTCTGACTCAGACGAGAGAGTGCTACTCACTGAGCCACGGCTGACACTTCATGGGGGAGACATTTTCCAATAAGTGAGGGAGTGGGTGAAGGAAACAGTAAACTGTCTCATCCACTCCAGGCCAATCTTGTACATCTGCTGACACACAGTCACACAGCAGTGTTGATACAGACCCATGGGCAGGATACCTACTCACCTCTCTGCCTGGATATGGCTAGGACAAAAGTTTTGGGATAGCAAGAATTGCCAAATCGCAGGGCAATCGAGAAAGAGACGTGACAAAAACTGATGGCAGTTACGGATCAGCGCCAGTCAGTTTCTGCCCCCTCAGCAGCACTTTTGTTTTAATCAGTGGTGTGCTTTAAGGTGCCGGTGTTTTGCCATTCCTGCCAACCTCGCAATGAAGGAGGTTTCCAGATGATACACTAACCCGCTGGTCTTACCATCGGCGTGTGGTCTGCCCTGTTCAAAGTCCGAGCGTGAATTAAATGGGATGGTGAGCGGAGTGTGTGATGAACCTGTAACACCAGGTGTCGGTAGCATAATGGTTATGTTACTGGACTAGTAATCCATTAGACGTGAGTTCAAATCCCACCACGGCAGCTGGGGAATTTAAATTCAGTTAATTCAATAAATCTGGAATAAAAAGCTAGAGTCAGTAATAGTGACCTTGAAACTATCGGCTTGTCGTAAAAACCTGTCTTGGTTCACTAATGTCCTTTAGGGAAGGAAATCTGTGTCCTTACCTGGTCTGGCCTCCAGACCCACAGCAATGTGGTTGACTCTTAGCTGCCCTAGCCTAGCAAGCTACAAAGAAGTATAACAGCACTATGGGAGAACCTTCACCGCATGGACTGCAGCAGTTCAAGAAGCCAGCTCACCACCACCTTCTCAAGGGCAACTAGGGATGTATGCTGGCCTTGCCAATGATGCCCACATCCCATTAATGAATTAAAAAAAAAACTAATCAGCTACTCTCACACTTGGGACAATAAGCACCTTAGGATGCTTTACTATGTTAAAGATACTGTATAAATGCAAGTTGTTGTTGTTGCTCCAGGCACTGGCACTCTTCAAAATCAGACTTTGAAGTGGAGTGGAGCAGACCGAGTGTGAAAGCAGCTCATCACTGCTACACCTGATCTCACAGGCTCAGCACCCACTATGCTCTGCTCACCATCCATAGGAACACAACAATTACTAGATGAAAAAAGACCAAGGGCCTTCTACTGTCCTGGTAGTCACATGATACAACAATGGAGTTGTTAACTAACTATAGCTATCAATGAGTCTACAACAGACCCAGATATGAGGTGAGGAGAACATTGGGAACCATGGGTCCAAAATCACCTGTTCCTCCCAAGCACGCTACACTTATCATGTATCAAATGACTCATATACTGTACCCCAAAATGTTTCTGAAAGAAATCCCAGTTCATTCAGATTCTAATTTTAAGAAGTGCCCAGTGAGTGAAGCAGAACCGCGTGGTTGCCGATGGTAAAATCAGCTGGTTACTGTACCAGATGGAAGCTCCCTTCACGGTTAGGCAGGTGGTGACGGTCGGAACACTGGCACTGACACTATCGGGTGAAGGCATAAGCTGACTGCGGTAGCTGTGACGCAAGGTGAAACATCAGGGGATGTTTTACCACAAGTGACCTGCTTTAACTATATCGCATGGCATGGGAGCCATCGGGGGGGTGGGGGGGGCGGGGAGGGAGAGGAGGGGAATAAAAGACAAGCTTAATGTTAAGAAAACATTTAAAAGCAACTTATCTCTGGAGTGCTGTCATACAACAACCTCCCTATCAAAATAATCAACTGTCCTGTGGAGTTACATTGAGAAAAAGAAACGAAGGGGGTTTAAAAAAAACACACATAAAACATTTTTATTAATTGCATTCTCCAAATATAAGCTGACAAATTTCAACCACATCATATTCAAGTGACAGGGTCCAGAAAATTCACAGCGGGTCACAGATAGTTAAAAACCCTACGAGGATGTTAATAAAAAACACAAAATGAAAACCAGAGATCAGCAGGTAAACTGGGCAGCAAGCTCTCCTACTAAAGCTTAAAAAGCATTTCCACTCTGGAAAAGCTCTGTTACTTTCAGCTACTTCAGCCGACTATAATTCTGCTACTTGAGTTCTGTGTGAACCCACTTAAAAATGTCCAGATATGTCAACAATATGAATTTCACATGCCTCGACTCTTTTTATTGCCATTAAAAAAGCACTTAAAATTTATAAGGCCAGGCTACTTTAGCTGCTAACTTCAGGCATGTGGGCTGAGCAACAAATTATTTTCCAGAAGCCGCGTGTAATAAATCCCGGTCGGTATGACGCTCTCTCTGGTGATACGTCTCATTAACTGCCCCCACTCTCGGCCTCTCCTTCTCCCTCTTCCGTTCCGTGCTTTCTCTGTTTCTCGCCTTCCGTTTCAGCATATATATTCCTACATCTATTCAAGTCCTTTCTCTTCTTGGTCCCTTTAATCCCCCAGCCCTGATTCTGCAGTGGCTCAGTGGGAAGCTCTTCAGCTTCTGAGTCAGAAGGTCCTGGGTTCAAATCCCACTCCAGAGACTTGAGCGCATAATCCAGGCTGACATTTCCAGTGCAGTGCTGAGGGAGTGCTGCACTGTCGGAGGTGCCGTCTTTGGATGACACATTAAACCGAGGCCTGTCTGCTCTCTCAGGTGGACGTGAAAGATCCCACGGCACTATTTCGAAGAAGAGCAGAGGAGTTCTCCCCGGTGTCCTGGCCAATATTTATCCCTCAACCACCATGACTAAAAAAGCAGATTATTTGGTCATTATTACATTGCTGGTTCTGGGATCTTGCTGTGTGCAAATTGGGTGCCGCATTTCCTACATTACATCAGTGACTACACTTCAAAAGTACTTCATTGACTGTAAAGCCCTTTGTGTATGGAAAGAATGACTTGCATTTATATAGCCCGTTTCACAACCTCAGGGCGTCTCAGTCATTTTTTTCCTCGCTTCCTCTTCTCAAAGCGCAGATTTTTTTTCAGGGGTGACTTTAGCCCTGTGACACCTTACTGAATCAGCCAATCTTTGTATGAACCCAGAGAGCGATTGGCTTTTCGCCCATGGGGAGAATCATAGCCGAACCCAAACCTTGTCCGCACTGGACAATCACAAATGCTTATAAGCCATCAAATGCTACTGAACAATGGCCAGGAGCAGGAACCCCGTCATATTTTACCCCTCCTTAGTCCAGAGATCCAAGTCTAACCTCATCTGTCATACCTTCTCTTTCATGAGCCTAGAAATAATTGTGGCTGATATTAATGGACAAACACTTAATGGGCTCCACAGAACATTCTTCTGTTCGCTATTTTAATGCAGGTGTTAACCTGCTTATTTTAAATGGGTTAATGACCCTGATAAAATAGAAGACAAAGGACTAGCATGTGAATGCATTAAGAGTTTGTCCATTAATATCACCCATATTCATTTACATAGGAACATAAGAACAGGAGTAGGCCATTCAGCCTGTTCCGTCATTCAATTAGATCATGGCTGATCTGTATTTAACTTCATTTACGTGCCTTGGTTCCGTAACTCTTAATTTCCTTGTCTAACAAAAATCTATCGATCTCAGTTTTTAAATGTTCAATTGCTCTAGCCTCAACAGCTTTTTGGGGGAGAGAGCCTAGCTCTTATTTTAAGGTTATGCCCCCTTGTTCTGGACTCCCCCACCAGAGGAAATAGTTTCTCTCTATCTACCCTATAAACTCCTTTAATCATCTTAAACACCTCAATTAGGTCACCACTTAATCTTCTTCTAAATTCAAGGGAATACAAGCCTAGACTATGCAACCTATCCTCATAATTTAACCTTTGTAAATTGTACTCTGTCCATTTTATTCCTGGTGCCAATTGCAAGGTATTCTTTTAATTCATTCTCGGGATGTGGGCGTCGCTGGCAAGGCCGGCATTTATTGCCCATCCCTAGATGCCCTTGAGAAGGTGGTGGTGAGCAGAGTTCCCGTTAAGTTGCGTGGTCTGAGAGGTCCCACACAGGCCGCTCACTGGCTTTTACATTGTAGATACCGCGCATACACAAAAATTTTAATGGGCCGCAAATTGGGGGAGGCAGGCCGTGCAGTAGGCAGTGCAGCTTACGGGGGACGTTGGTGGTGAGCCTCCTTCTTGAACCGCTGCAGTCCGTGTGGTGAAGGTGCTCCCAAAATGCTGTTAGGTAGTGAGTTCCAGAATTTTGACCCAGCGACGATGAAGGAGCAGTTTTTGTGCAACGGAACAACTGTCCACAATCAGGATTTGCCGCCTTGGTGTCACTTTGTAACGTGTCTCTTTCTGATTCTCTCTAGGCGAATGTTTCCAAGTTACAAGGTGAAAGTTACAGGGATGAATCCCAAAACAAAGTACATTCTGCTGATTGACATTGTGCCCGCAGATGACCATCGTTATAAGTTCTGTGATAACAAGTGGTGAGTGTTTGGAACTTGAATCCTGCCATTCATTGTTTATCAAACAGGTACCTGCTACAGTGAACAGGTACAGGGAGGGGGTGGGTTGTAACAAAAATTACTCCTAGGAATCATAGAATCTTACAGCACAGAAAGAGGCCATTCGGCCCATCGTGCCTGTGCCAGCTCTTTGAAAGAAATATCCAATTATTCCCACTCCCCTGCTCTTTCCCCTTAGCCCTGCAAATGTTTCCTTTTCAATTATATATCCAATTAACTTTTGAAAGTTACCACTGAATCTGCTTCCAACACCCTTTCAGGCAGTGCATTCCAGATCATAACAACTTGCTACATGAAAAAAAATTCTCCTCATCTCCCCCTCTTTTTTGCCAATTATCTAAAATCTGTGTCCTCTGGTTACCAACCCTCCTGCCAGTGGAAACAGTTTCTCCCTAACTACTCTATCAGAACCCCTCATAACTTTAAACGCCTCTATTAAATCTCCCCTTAATCTTCTCTGCTCTAAGGAGAACAATCTCTAGTTTCTCTTCTGAGATATGGAGAATAATCTTAACCTAATCCGCCCGGTGGAAAACTGACCCGATCGTGTCAAACGCCTGTTTTACACCCCACCCGAATTTGCTCAAAATCACGCAGGGTGTAAACTAGGCTTTCAACTCAATCGGGTCAGTTTCAATGTTCCCGTAAAGCTGCGGGGCTGTGCAGTGGTCTGCAGATCCTGCGCAGGCCGCTCGCTGGCTTTAAAATGGATAAACCGCACATGCGCGATAATTTGAATGGGCCGCGCAGCCTGTTAAAGGGGCTGCGCACCCAAAAAATAATTAGCGGGAACATTGGTCAGTTTCCCGACAGAGTTAGGCTAAAATTGGCCCCATGACCTCAGCAACATCGTGACTCAATACACTGATTGCTGAACTCAAGAAGATATGTTGTGCTCCGTGTGTAAATGAAGGAAATTCTTTTACTAGGCTGTAGATTATAGACCTCTCCTCTTTCACTTTACACACAGAGCACAATATACCCCAAGGACTCCGCATGGCATGTTTAACAGTTCCTCATTTTGTTCTAGGATGGTGGCTGGAAAGGCAGAGCCTGCCATGCCCGGGAGGTTGTACGTACACCCGGATTCACCAGCGACGGGAGCACACTGGATGCGACAACTCGTCTCTTTTCAGAAGCTGAAGCTGACCAACAATCACCTGGATCCATTTGGACACGTGAGTGAGCAAACACACAAAGACTTTTGATGCTCACCAATTAGTCACTGTTGACACCCGTGACAGAATGGAGCCTTTGGCTCCCAGCCAAGGGGGACTCGAATGTCAGTTCCAGTTTCAGCTAGTGTATGATGTCACCTTGCATTCACTAGTGATTTTTCACATTCTTACCCAGGCTGCTAAGAGGTTGATTGGCAAAATAGCAGTCTGTGGGGTACGGGGCTGGGTGACAGCTTGTTTCACAGGCTAATTAAAGCAACAATTAACTCATTAACCATAGGCGAAAGGGGCAGCTCTAAAAGAAAGAAAGACTTGCATTTATTTAGCGCCTTTCACGACCTCAGGGTGTCCCAAAGCGCTTTACAGCCAATGAAGTACTCTTTGAAGTGTAGTCACTGTAGGAAACATGGCAAACAATTTGTGCAGAGCAAGGTCCCACAAACAGCAATGTGATAACGACCAGATATTCTGCTTTAGTGATGTTGGGTGAGGGATAAATATAGGCCAGGACACCGGGGAGAACTCCCCTGCACTTCTTCAAAATAATTCCGTGAGATCTTTTACATTCACCTGAGAGGGCAGAGGGGGCCTTGGTTTAATGTCTCATCCGAAAGACGGCACCTCTGACAGTGCAGCACTCCCTCAGCACTGCACTAGGAGTGTCAACCTAGATTTTGTGCTCAAGGATCTGGAGTGGGACTTAAACCCACAACCTTCTGACTCAGAGGTGAGAGTGCTACCCAATGAGCCAAGGCTGACACTATAGGCATGAGATCTCCATTTTACAATAACAACAACTTGTATTTATATAGTGCCTTTAATGTAGTAAAATATCCCAAAGCGCTTCACAAGAACGCTATCAAACAAAATTTGACACCGAGCCACATAAGGAGATATTAAGGCAGATGACCAAAAGCTTGGTTTTAAGGAGCATCTTAAAGGAGGAAAGAGAGGTAGAGAGGCAGACGGGTTTAGGCAGGGAATTCCAGGGCTTAGGGCCTTGGCAGCTGAAGGCACAGCCGCCAATGGTGGAGTGATTAAAATTGGGGATGCTCAAGAGGTCAGAATTGGAGGAGTGTAGATATCTCGGAGGGTTGTAGGCCTGGAGGAGGTTACAGAGATAGGGAGGGGAGAGGCCATGGAGGGATTTGAAAACAAGGATGAGAACTTTAAAATCGATGCGTTGCTTAACCGGGGAGCCAATGTAGGTCAGTGAGCACGAGGTGATGGGTGAACAGAACTTGGTGCGAGTTAGGACACGGGCAGCAGAGTTTTGGATGGCCTCAAGTTTACAGAGGGTAGAACGTGGCAGGCTGGTCAGGAGTGCGCTGGAATAGTCAAGTCTAATGGAATTATGCTTTATATTTTCTGAATGTATAAATCAGGCCTCAGCTATAAAGCCCATCACTGTAAGTCCTAGCACACACTGGTAGTTTTGTGCATCTCTCCAATCTCCACAGTACATCGCCTTCTAGACTATCCCTTCTGAATAAATCAAAGACAGCTACCTCATACAGGGTCAGCTGTTTCACGTTTGCCGTTCCATCATCTGTCCAACACTGTGCCCTCCTGTTATGTGCACATTTAAAGGATCATTATCACAGGTGCTTCATGTTAAGATGCTAGTTTTTCGTTGCTGCTGACAAAAGTAATATCTCAGAACTTGCACTATTCAGAGTTGGGTGCTTGCGCAATTACATTAACAGTATTGGTGTGGACCTTGTACCAATGTGAATGTAAGCAGATAAGTGAATGACCCAAGCAATTTGCAATGTATGTGCATATAGACAATGAAATTACACTGTGTGATATTAGTGTACAAGCACTTAATGGCCCGTATTTTCCGATCCATATGGGTGTGTACGCGCTGTGTACACACCCGTAGGCACCTCGCAAGTGCCAGTTTCAGGCATGTGAAGTGCATGGGCTGAAAACCGGCACTTCCGATCTGTCAAGAATCCTCTTGACAGATCGCACGCCTGCCCTGGAGAAGGGCCTGTGCGGGTGGAGAGTTCCGCTTTCTGCAGAACCTCCGCCCGCTGAAATCCCTTAAAAATCTTATGCCTGGTAAAAGCAGGCATAAGGTCTGCTTTTACCAGCATAAGAGTTTTAAAAAGTTTTTTTTTTTAATTTCACTCATTTATAATTTAAAAATACTTTAAAAAAGGTAAGTTTATTTTTAGCCCCATAAAAACTTTAATTGTTTTTTCAAAAAATTAAATTTTTGTTTAAAATATTTAATTTAATGAAATTTTAAAAACATGATTTAAAAAAAAATGTATTTAATGTTTTGATGTGTTTTTGGGGTGATCTCCATTCATACTTTTGACAGGTCTAAGCTGTCAAAAGTATGAAGGGAGATTCCCTTCTTTCATTGGTTCCCCATGGCCCACGTGATCCCAGGGACGCTTGCGAACCGCATGCGCCCCGGGATACCTGGGCCCTGCGCATTTCGTAGAGCAGAGGCCCAGGAGCGGAAATGGCCGGACCTCTGGAGCCCTCAGGTACGCAGGAAGCCTCCGATCGGAAAATACGGGCCAATGTGTTTGTACGAAATTTCTTTGCCTTATATATTAATGATGCATTAGGCCATTTATTTGAAATGGTTAAAACTTTTGTTAAAATAGCAACCAAAGGAATTTCATATGAATGCTTTAAGCATTTGCACACTGATATTGCACAGCGCCAATTCAAAGTGATAGATTTAAGGGGTAATTCTGTGATCCCGTGCTTGCAAGGAACATGGATTGGAGATAGGGCTACAACACTGTAGAAAGAAAGCAGAATTTAAATTCATATAACATAATTCACATCCTCAGTAAATCCCAAAGTCATTCACAGCCAGTGAATTACTTTTGAAGCATAGACATTGCCGTTGTGTAGGGAAATGTGTCAGCCATTTTACACATAGCAAGGTCCCACAAATAGAAATGAGTTAAATAACCAGTTAATTTGTTTTGATGGTGTTGGTTGAGGGATAAATGATGGTGAGGACGCCAGCAGAATTCTCTGCTCTTCTTCCAATAGTGCCGTGGCATCTTTTGAGTCTACCCGAACAGACAGGGCTTTGGTTTAATGTCTCACCTGAAAGACTGCACTCCTGACAATGCGCACTCCCTCAGTACAGCACCAATATGTCAGCCTAGTTTATGTGCTCAAGTCTGAGTGGAACTTGAACCTTCTAACTATGAGGTGAGTGCGCTACCATTGAGATGAGCTGATAGAAACCCTGATTCTCCAACCCACGCTTCCTGCAACATTGGGGAATTGCTCTATAATGCACAATGGTCAATGATGGACAGCAGAATCATAGAAATTTATGGCACAGGAGGAGGCCATTCGGCTAGCCATCCTAATCCCACTTTCCAGCTCTTGGTCCGTAGCCCTGTAGGTTACGGAGCTTCAAGTGCATATCCAAGTACTTTTTAAAAGTGATGAGGATTTCTGCCTCTACCACCCTTTCAGGCAGTGAGTTCCAGACCCCCATCACCCCCTGGGTGAAAAAAGTTCTCCTCAACTCCCCTCTAATCCTTCTACCAATTACTTTAAATCAATGCCCCCTGGTTATTGACCTCTCTGCTAAGGGAAATCGGTCCTTCCTATCCACTCTATCGAGGCCCCTTATAATTTTATACACCTCAATTAAATCTCCCCTCAGCCTCCTCTGTTCTAAAGAAAACAACCCCAGCCTATCCAATCTTTCCTCATAGCTAAAATTATCCAGTCCAGGCAACATCCTCGTAAATCTCCTCTGTACCCTCTCTATTGCAATCACATCTTTCCTGTAATGTGACGACCAGAACTGTACGCAGTACTCTAGCTGTACAAAATACAATACTTTTCTTCCCTCAGGTATGTAGGTGAATGGCAAACACAGAGAGGAAATCATTCTAGAACAGAAAATAAATAAACTTCAACTTTTATTTTAATACCAGTCAGCGTTCCATAAACAGAGATTTAAATTCTAGGATTTAAAACCAAACCTCACTGAAAGCCCCATTTGTCGAATAAAAACTGTAATGAAAAACCTGCTGCCCACCAAACCATGTCTCCACAAACTTGCTGACGGAATGGAGTTTGCTGTGATAAAATGGGGAAAGAGCAGGGGCAGTGGGACTAATAGCACAGGCATGATGGACTCAATGGCCTCCTTCTGTCAGCCATGGTCTCAGTGGGTAGCACTCTCGCCTCTCAGTCAGAAGGTTGTGGGTTCAAGTCCCACTCCAGACACTTGAGCACAAAAATCTAAGCTGACACTCCAGTGCAGTGCTGAGGGAGCGCTGCACTGTCGGAGGTGCCGTCCTTTGAATGAGACGTTAAACCATTCACTCTCTCAGGTGGACGTAAAGGATCCTATGGCACTATTTTGAAGAAGAGCAGGGGAGTTATCCCCGGTGTTCTGGCCAATATTTATCCCTCAATCAACATAAAAAAGATCTGGTCATTAACACATTGCTGTTTTGGGAGCTTGCTGTACGCAATTGGCTGCTGCGTTTCCTACATTACAACAGTGACTACACTTCAAAAGTACTTCATTGGCTGTAAAGCGCTTTGGGACATCCTGAGGTCGTGAAAGGCAAGTCTTTTTTTCTTTTCCTTCTGTGCTGTATGATTCTGTAAAAATTTCAGTCGGCATTTATTCGTAAGTTGTATTCAGCTCACGGGCAGTGGAAACCATCACATAGAAACATAGAATCTAGGAGCAGGAGTAGGCCATTCGGCCCGTCGAGCCTGCTCCACCATTCAATACGATCATGGCTGATCATTCAAATCCAGTACCCTGTCCCTGCTTTAATCCCCACAGTACACATATCCCATCCTACCCCCGTAACCCCACGTATTTAATTCCCCCTAACATATCCCATCCTATCCCCATAACCCCACATATTTAATCCCCCTCTAACACTAAGGGTCAATTTATCATAGCCAAATCAACCTAACCCACACATTTTTGGACAGGGCAGGAAAAATCGCAGTAAAGCCCCAAAACAATTCCTCCAGACTCAACTATTCCAGTGCTCTCCTGGCCGGCCTCCCATCTTCCACCCTCCATAAACTTGAGCTAATCCAAAACTCTGAGAAATATCGACAGGGTATGACGAAGAAAGTAATTGCAGGTTTTTTTTTTTAACTACGGTGGTTAATCAACTGGAAAAAATTGGAAAGGAGTTGCACTAAAGAAGCTTACTTTTCACTGTGACATGAGCAAAGAGCAGTCCGACACAAGGGAGCCCTGAAGTGCCTGTCCCATTGTATTTTCTCAAACTCGAGCTCATTAGGTCTTCAGTCTGAAAGGCGCAAGCTTAATCTCATTGTCAGAATCACTTGCCCCATTTCCAAATGATAAGAAAGGGATTGGGGACAGAGGAAGACAGCAGACATCACTCTGTTGTCCAGACCAGACCTCATTGTGCCAAAGAATAGCGATTGATACAAGAGCAAGTTCTTTTATTCATTAAACACTGTTTAATAGATGCCTGTGAATGCGCGCAGTTAATGGCACCGGTTACTGGTCTATAGGATGACTTACACTGGGCTTGGTTCTTGATAGCTGCAGTTTTTAGGCAGCACTAAAAGTGAACCATTACTGAGTGTACTTTAAATAAAAGCAATTGTAAGAGTTTAGACTGTTTATAGGTGACCAAATAGGCTGCTGATTACAGTTTATTGATAACATAGAGGGCAGAACAATCGATTGGCAAAGTTCCTGCATTACTATATTCCCGTGTGAGCTTTTTTTGTTCCGTGAAATGGGTTAATGTCTGCGTAAAAATGTCACATACATGAATTCAGCATTTGCAGCGAGTGAACCACTTGTATGGGAATGTTGCTGATTGAGAGTTCTGTCTTTTGATTTAGTTGACATTCAATGGGGTGGTTTTATACAATGACTTACATTTATACAGTGCCTTTCAAGGTGCCTTATAAGAGGAGTGATGGACAGTGACCAGGAAGTAGAAAAGAAGTAAGAGGAAGTGAGCTAAGGTTTTTGAGGAGATTTGAAGATGGGGAGAGAGGTAGCAGAATGAAGAGATTTAGGGAGAAAATTCCAGAGTACAGGGCCATTTGGGGGTGAAGCCTCTACCATTCTTCTTAGAGTGGAGGGAAGGGAGGGGATGAACGGCAGACCAACAACAACTTGCATTTATATAACGCCTTTAAGTAGTAAAGAATAGAACAGAATCATAGAATAACACCCTAAGGTGCTTCACAGGAGCGTTATCAGACAAAATTTGACTCCGAGCCACATAAGGAGATATAAGGACAGGTGACCAAAACTTGGTCAAAGAGGCAGGTTTTAAGGAGGAGGTAGGTTTAAAGGAGGATGAGGGTTTCAGCAGCAATTGGGCTGGGGCAGATATCATTGGGATGGACGATATTAAGGATGTAAGTAGGTGTTCTTGGTGATGGAGAGGATATAGGGTCAGAACTTCAGCTCAGGATCAAATAAGATGCAGAGGTTGCAAACAGTCTGGTTCAGCCAGAGAGGGGGACCAGAGTGAGATGAAGGATCGGAGAATTTTATAGCGATAGAGTGGAGCAAGGCTGTGGAGAAGGGTTTTAGAGTTGATACAGGGAGCCAGTAGAAGTCGTCAGAAACAGGGGCGATGTGGGACTTTTGCAAGGGATAGGATTGAGGTTGCAGAACTGGAATTTATGTAGGATGGGAAAAAGAAGGCTGGCAAATGAGAATGTTGGAGAAATCAAGCCTCAAGGCTTCACCACGCGCTTAGAGCAACCCACAATCTCAACCAGTTATCTATGAGAGCCACACAGGCGACCAATTACAAACTTTAGTTCTTGGAAATTCACGGGATCTAGAGTCAATGTTGAGGCCTCCCAGGGCCACTCCCACCCAACTGTATATCACTGCTCCCCAGCTCTGGTGGGTCTATCCTTCTGGTGGGACAGACAGGGATATTGGCTGATATTCTGTGAGTATGACAAATGTTGTTTCACTAGTCTGCGGGACATCTCTCCCAAGTTGGGTTAGTGAGGTGAATGCAGTGTTGACTGGGCTAAGTTGTCTTAGTCGTATCCTGCCTAGGTCATTGCCAATGGATCTGTTAGTTTTTCTTCTTCTTATTGAACTTTGTGGCTTGAGAGGGCATTCTCATAGCGGGGAAGTTGAGTCATATGTAGGCCAGACTGGTGGCAGGCTTCCTTTTAGTGAACCAGTTGGGTTTTCCCAAAAATCTTTTGCGACTATTTTTCTGGTGCTAGTCCAAAAATGACCAGATTTAATGAATTCAATTTCACAATTTATCATGGTGAGATTTGAACCCATTATTTCTGGGTTTTTGTCCAGTAAAGTAACCTTTAGGCTACTGTACCCTATGTTGTTACTAAGGTTCATTGGAGCCACTTGGTGCAGCTTCTATGTACTAGCAATGTAAGGCAAGCCACTTAGCACAGGTCACTTCAAAAATCAAGATTTCTCCATTGAGGATTTGGGGCCCAAGATTAACTGTTCGGGTCCCAGCAGATATCCAGATCGTCGGAACTCAGTTCTGTCAAGATTCTGCCCCATATCTTACGTCCTGCCATTTTCTGGTGGTGGGGGGGGTGGAAGCGGGCATGGGCGAGTCTACCATCCAACCCTACCCCCACTCTACCCCATATCAAGGAGTTGTGTCACGTGATTGGAAATATTCTTGAGTTTGAGGGCAGTTCCACCCTTATAAAGCCTCAAAGGAATTCTTGCCAGAGGTGGCAGGAGGAATTGACCCTGGAGAGGATCAGTTGTCTTTACCATGCCTGCAAATGACTCCCTTTGGAGCTTAGGATTTTTTTTTTAGGCGGCTGGTTCTTTGGGCGGTAAAGGGCCTCTGGAGGACCCCCGGTGGAATGACTTTGAGCCACTGTGACTTTGAAAAGTGGATCTAGGCGGGTGCCTCTGAAACACTCTTGCAGGCGCTGGTGGCCTGCGCTAACTACATGAATGACCGTATCCCCACAATCTGGGACAGGATCCACAGCACTGGAGATGGTGGACCTACAGTCTACTGTGCTGCACCACAGCTGGTGGAGCGAGCCAATTGGGATTTTGGCTCATTCTTTTGCGGCTTAATTTTCTTTTCCTATTTCTTCCCCACTTTTAATTAGCACCCCACCCCCACCACCTCCCAGTGTCACATTCCCTGGTTGCAAAGTCAGAGACATCATCTGCTGCTTCTGGGTCTATGACAGTGCTACTGTGTAACCAGTTGGTAGGAGAACCACAAGAGTAAAGTGGGCCAACTCATCCACTGACCGTCCCTACTTTTGGGAAAGCACTACGGTTACATTGGATGGGGGTAGGGACAGAAAAAGGAAGAAAAACTTGCATTTATAAAGCGCCTTACATGATCTCAGTACGTCACAAAGCGCTTTACATCCAGTGAAGTACTTTTGAAGTGTAGTCACTGTTGTAATGTAGGAAATGCGGCAGCCCATCTGCGTACAGCAAGGTCCCACAAAAATAACCAGATATTCTGTTTTAGTGACGTTGGTTGAGAGATAAATATTGATCAGGACACCAGGAAAACTCCCCTGCTTTCTTCAAAATAGTGCCATAGGATCTTTTACATCCACCTGAGAGGGCAGACGGGGCCTCGGTTTAACATTTCGTTAGAAAGACAGCACCTCTGACAGTGCAGCACTCATTCAGCACTGCACTGGAGTTTCAGCCTGGAATTTGTGCTCAAATCCCTGGAGTGGGACTTGAGCCCATGACCTTCTGACTCAGAGGCGAGAGTGTGACCCACTGAGCCACGGCTGACACCTTTACAGTAGTTCACTTTGAGATCACTGCCTGGAGAAATCGCCAGTGGGAAAACAAGTGACCCAATACCATGTGCTGAGAGTACACTTAGCTCCATTTTCTTCAACAAAGATATTAATACTTGTGACAAGTCTGGACTCATAACAGAAATCATCCCTATCAGAGAAGTCCCCTTTAAATAACTTTTTTTTCCTGTGTAAAGGAGCTCGGGCTGAGCTGAAATGCTCTCGAGCTGCTAACATTCCAAACATTCTTTGAGCTGTTGTCCCTGTTGCTCTCTGGAAGAAATCAACAATAAAAATGAAAGTGACATTTAGCAGTTATTACTGTTACTCAGGAGCGAGCCTTAGTGTTCCTGCTTCTGAGTCAGAAGGTGAAGGGTTCGAGCCCCACTCCAGACAGCCTCAGTGAGTGGAGACTAGAACATGGTCTCTAAATACTGGGTTGATATTGAGTGCGAGATGAGTTAGGACCTGCCCTAACAGGCTATTAATCAGGGTACTTGTGGGTAAATTGCATGAGGTTGGGCCGAAAATTGATCCCGGGACGCGAGAGTACGCACTGCATACTCTCGCGTATTCCCACTCCAATTGCCGGTTTTCTGCATGCCCTGCGCATGCGCTGAAAACTGGCAATTGCTCTTCCGAAAAGGGGGCGAGGCCTGGCTGCATCGCGTGCGCGCTACAGGCTGCGCGCACGCTGTGCACTTCATGCTTTGGACGCGCAGGTAAGTAGGGAAGATTTTGGAAATGTAAAAAGGAGGAGTAAGACCCGCTTTTAAGAAGGTAAGTAGTGAATTAAGTATTTTTTTGAATTTTTTTTTACAGGTATATCTTTTTTATAGACTTTAAAGACAGGTAAGTTTATTTTTATAACTTTTTAAAAGATTTTAAATTTTTTCAAAAATTTAATTTTTTATTTAAAATGGTTAATTTAATTAACTATACTTATTTTATTAATGTGATGGTTTTTTTTTTAAATTTAATTGAGGTTTAGCTGTTATTTTGGGGGGGTGTAAGATTCATAAGTCTCACAGCCATGCTGTGAGACTTATGAATGGAAGATGGTGTGCTGCCATTGGCTCTAACTGAGTCACGTGATCCCACAGCTCGCACGAATTAACTACGCCGCTGGGATACGCAAGCCCAGCACAGCTGATGTCTGGAACATCAATTTCGTGCGAGCTGGATCAGAAAAAGCATAAGCGAGGTGAGACATCGCGGGAAAGGCTTACCCCCGCGGGAACAGAGCGAGATCAATTTCTGGGCCAATAATTCTCTGCTACTTGCACCTGAGGCTTTGGTCACATCTCTTGACAGCATATTCTGGAATCTGATATCAACCGGGACAAACATGACGTTGGCCTCTGACAGTCTGTTTGTTTTGGGCAGCACAAGGGGTAAAGGATGTGCATTTGTGCCCACAAAGCAAGTTACTCATCACATGTCAAAGACGTCAAATGGATTTGGTGAGCGGGCACAAGAAACGTCTCAGAGAGAGGAAAGAAAGAACTTGCATTTATATAGCGCCTTTTGCCATCTCAGGACGTCCCAAAGCGCTTTACAGCCAATGAAGGACTTCACTGTTGTAATATAGGAAATGTTAATTTGCGCACAGCAAGGTCGCACAAACAGTAATGACCAGATAATGTTTTTCAGCGATGATAGTAGAGGGATAAATATTGGCCAGGACTCCCCTGCTCTTCTTCGAAATAGTGCCAAAGGATATTTTATGTCCACCTGAGATGGCAGACGAGGCTTTGGTTTAATATCTCATCTGAAAGATGGCACCTCCGACAGTGCAGCAATCTCTCAGTACTGCACTGGGAGTGTCAGCCTAGATTTTGTACCCAGGTCTCTGGAGCGGGACTTGAATCCACAAGCTGGTGAGAGGTGAGCAATAAATTGGACAGCGGGTCACCTGATGCAGTCTCTCATGCGTCACATTGGTCAGTGTTGAAATGCCACAGCTAGAGGGGGGTGGGAGAAGGTCCTTAGACTATATTTCTGAGAGTGGAAAGGGGAAGTCAGGCAGTGTTATATAGTAAAGGGAGACCAAAAGCAAACGAAATACCTTGAAAATGGAGCGTCGCACACTCGACTCGTGAACCCATCCAGGAGAAATCCCAGTTGTCCTGTTGTTGGTCGACGGTATGATTTAGGATGATTTCCGTGTAATGTAACTGCTGCTGTTACACAGACCTTAGCCGACCATCAAACCAATGGTTTCCTGCCAACGCTCCTCCACAGCACTGAGCTGTAATGGGACAGATAGAGGATTAGAAGGACTGAGCTGCAGTTCTTTCACACACTGCACGGACCTGGACAAATAATTCAGGGACCAGCATCCTTCTATTTATCTCGATAACTTATGACTCTAATAATTACGCCTTTTCCCTCCCTCTCCGCAGATCATTTTGAATTCTATGCACAAGTACCAACCAAGACTCCACATCGTAAAAGCTGATGAAAATAATGCCTTTGGATCGAAAAACACTGCCTTTTCCACCCATGTATTCACGGAGACGACATTCATTTCAGTCACATCATATCAGAACCACAAGGTAAGCCCTTTCTCACCTCCTCTTAATGTTCCCCTTTTGAACCTATTCAGTCCCTGGCCGCTTTCGCATAATCTTAGAGTGAAGAGTGTTCCTAGGAATTGTTCAGCTCCCAACTGTTTGGGCTCCCATTATCCGTAACTGCATCCGGATTGGGACCGAGATCAGGGCCACGGTAAGTGATCGGGATTATGTGATCGGGACCACAAGGTCAAGGCTGAGAAGGTGGAGTGAGAAACAAGGAACATGAGATCAGAGTTGAGGTGAAATAGAAGGAGATTGTACCAGTCCTTTGAAGTGTGATGGAACCTGCACAGCCTCTGAGGCGTCAAGACTTCTTTATGTATTCTTTCAGAGTACAGGAGTGGGACCGACTGGTCACTTGTGGGTCTCTCTCCTCAATTACACTCCGTGATGTAAACACCCCAACCGCAGCGGAGACCCCTAAAAATATGCTGTTGGGTTAAGAAAGTTGGGTTAAGAAGTTGTGGGGTGGGTGCGCGACGGGGGGAATAAAAATTCCTGGAACTTGAATTAATAATTTCACTGTTGCACTCGCCCCGTGACCTCACTTTGGTACAAAGTTGGTGGAGTACAGCTCGACTGCATATGCCGATTCAACCGAGAGAAAATAAAACTCCCTACCTAACAGCACTGTGGGAGTACCTTCACCACAAGGACTGCAGCGGTTCAAGAAGGCGGCTCACCCCCACCACCTTCTCAAGGGCAATTAGGGATAGGCAATAAATGCTGGTCTTGCCAGCGACGCCCACATCCCATGAATGAATAAAAAGAGAGCCAGTTTCACTAAAGTAGATGTGGGAGTCCCCTGTTTACACTCTGCAGGCTCTTTTACCTTGAAGGCAGGATCTTGTAGAGTAACCTAAGTTTACCGCTCTCCCATGTTTATGTCTATATTTCGGTCTAGACTGGCTGCAAACTTAATGCTGGCATTTTCGCCTCTCCACTTCTCTCTCCTCCTTTAAGACGCTGCTTTAAACCTACCTCTTTGGCATTTGGTTGCCTTGTCCTAATGTTGCCTTCTTTGGTTGGGTGTCAATTTCTGTCTGATTATGCTCCTGTGAAGCCCCTTGGGATGTTTTACTACATTAAAGGCGCTATATAAATGCAAGTTGTTTTTGTTGCATACACAACTGGCTGTGACTGGCCAGTGTACATGTGCAAAGTGCTGGCATCAGAGTGCATGCTGAACTGACCATGTGTGCTGATGGCACTATGCTGCGAAGGACCCAGTAAAATAATGGGTCTTCCTGGCTGCTGGCCATAGCAAATCAGGGAGGTTGATGTTGAGGTTGCAGTCAGCTGTACGAAACTCGCACATTAGGAGCTAGTGGCATAAGATTGATATAAAAGTAGGTTATTAAGCAATTTGGTCCCCGCAGTATACAGCTGTGTCCATCACAACAGGCACCTGACTGAAAACCAAAATGTGGGAAAGTGGTGCACTGAGTTGCATTCCTGGACAGAAACAGTGGGGGAATCAACATTGTAAAAGAGCTGTAGTATATACCTAATAATTCACAGCTTTAAAGGTTTTCTTTCCATTGGCTTCACTACAGCAAAGACTAAAAGCAAATCAACTGGTATGACCTTAAACCGAGGACCTATCTGTCCTCTCAGGTGGACGTCAGAGATCCCATGGTACTATTCGAAGGAGAGCAGGGGAGTTCTCCCCAGTGTCCTGGCCAATCCCTCAACTAACAGCACTAAAACAGATTATCTGGTCATTATCACATTGCTGTTTGTGGGCGCTTGCTGTGTGCAAATTGGCTGCCTTTCCTACATTACAACAGTGACTACACTTCAAAGTACTTCATTGGTTATAAAGCACCTTGGGACGTCCTGAGGTCATGAAAGGCGCTATAGAAATGCAAGTCCTTTCTTTTTTTCAGTAACTTGTAAAGTTATTAAGGATACTGAATTGGACAGGCTAATGGTGAGAGCAAATCTGAGTTGCAAACAATAGCTTCTCTTATATTTGGGTTAAGTGCTGTGTCAGTGGAATAGGCTCCCGATAGGTTAGTTTCATGCAACCTGTGACAACACCAAAGGAAACTTGCTGGATCCATTATGGTTGATGGCTGCAAGAACCAATTTGTACTAACCAGGTCTTCCCAGCAGCCATCCTTAGTGAATCTGACAAGTTTATTTTGTGGTTGTTGCTGAATGTGCGAGACCCAGCCTGGGTCTGACACAATTAAAATCAGCTAAGTGTACCAAAGTTAGGCCAAAGGACCATGAAGTGATGTCATGCCAATAGAATATAGAGGATAATACAGCATGGAGATCAGTGAATGGGCTCCAATCAAGCACTACCAAACTACCCAAATCCAGATGTTTATACCTCCACCATCCAGTCAGCACAGCACTATCCCTTTCCCAGTGAATTTCAATATCCCATCCACATCCATAAAATAAACAGCTGGTTCCTTTATCAAATGTGTCTAGTCCTTTTTATCATACACTGGAACCAAAGTGCTGACAGTGATTAGCTGAAGGGTCATTTTGTGGTACAACATGTTTTCCTAATTGTTTGTTAATTGGGGTCAGAGGACAATAGTTCACAGAGGCATCAGCAGGCGACAGTGTACAGACTGTTGCCCCCTGACACAGGAGAGCTCAGACTGGTGCCGGCAATAGTACTGTCCTGTCTTACACAGGTGGAAAACATTTTCTTTTTGAACCTCTGACTCCTCTATGGGATGGAAGGGGCGGGGCAGAGGATGGATAGCAATGATCCTGTCTATCCTAAAAAGGCAAAGCAACTCTGCAACACCTTCAGAAACCATCACTAAACTTTACTGAAATAGTCCCAAGGAGCTAAACATGTCACTCTTTATGGGTTGGATTTGGACTAATAGTCAAGAGGGCACTGACTGCCCTCACCTGCTTTAAAACTAGGGGAATTACTTGGTAACTTGCAACAAGACAGCACCATTTAACAACAACAATTTGCATTTATATAGCGCCTTTACTGTAGTAGAAACATTCCAATGTGCTTCACAGGAGCATTCTCAGACAAAATTTGACATTGAGCCACATAAAGAGATATTAGGAGAGGTGACCAAGAGCTTGGTCAAAAAGGTAGGATTTAAGGAGCGACTTAAAGGAGGAGAGAGAGGCAGAGAGGTTTAGGGAGGGAATTCCAGAGCTTAGGGCCCAGGCAGCTGAAGGCACGGCCGCAAATAGTGGAGCGATTAAAATTGGGGATGCGCAGGAGGCCAGAATTGGAGGAGCACAGAGGTCTCGGAGAGTTGTCCGAGATTTTCCCTCCCTAACAGCACAGTGGGAGTACCTTCACCTCGCGGACTGCAGTGGTTCAAGGCGGCGGCTCACCACCACCTTCTAAAGAGCAATTAGGGATGGGCAATAAATGCTGGCCTTGCCAGCGACGCCCACATCCCATGAATGAATAAAAAAAAATTTAAGTTATGAATGTGCTGCTCTGGACTGTTTCCAGTGGGGATCCCTTTCTAATAACAATAACGAAAAGTGAAAGCAAAGTGAGTGCGGAACAGAAAAAAAAAAGATTAAAGTGCTGGAAATATGCAGCAGGTCAATCATAATCTGAAAATATTAAAAAGGCTAATGTTTTAAGAAAGTATGATGAGGAGTCCATACCTGAAAAATGAGCCCATTTTTTCTAGTTTGGAGAGGCTGATGGACATATTGTGCATTTTCAGCATTTCCTGTTCATTTCCTTCAGAATTTCAATATTGGCCACTCTCTTTGTCTCCAACCAAAGGACAACTTTACATAGCCTCACCCCTAACAGAGGGCCACCTAGCCTCTTCGTTATAGTCTATTATACTATTTTAAAAATGAACACAAGAAAGGTGGCCGCTAGCTGCAAGAACAGGAGATGCACAGAGGGACGCAAAAATCAAAATGAGTACCGTGACTTACAATGCTACGGTAGCTAATTACAAATTAATCAAAATGTTATTCTCAGGTTGTGGGTGTCGCTGGCAAGACTGGCATTTATTGCCCCTCCTTAGTTACCCTTGAGAAGATGGTGAGCCTTTTTCTTGAACCACTGTGGCCTGTGTGGTGAAGGTGCTCCCACAATACTGTTAAGTAAGAAGTTCCAGGATTTTGACCTAGTGACATCGCAGCAATATTATTTGAAATAATCCATTTGCAATTCCCATCAAAATTAAAATTAAAATGCACAATCTCATTATCATAAAAGTTGTGGGTGTCATCAGATAATCTTATTTGTGCTGACTTAATGAGAAGACGTTTATTTACTCAGTAAATGTCCCACCACCTATTTCTTGAAAGGGTAAGTATTATCCTTAGTTACCTCCAACGCACTCCTGGCCAGCCTCCCATCATCCACCTTCCGTAAACTTAAGCTCATCCAAAACTCTGCTGCCCGTATCCTAACTCGCACCAAGTCCTGTTCACCCATCACCCCCTGTGCTCCCTGACCTACATTGGCTCCCGGTTGAGCAACGCCTCAATTTTAAAATTCTCATCCTTGTTTTCAAATCCCTCCATGGCCTCGCCCCTCTCTACCTCTGTAACTTTCTCCAGCCCTACAACCCTGTGAAATATCTGCGCTCCTCCAATTCTGGCCTCTTGCGCATCCCCGATTTTAATTGCTCCACCATTGGCGGTCATGCATTCAACTGCCAAGGCCCTAAACTCTGGAATTCCCTTCCTTAACCTCTCTGCCTCGCTACCACTCTTTTCCCCTTTAAGACGTTCCTTAAAACCTACCTCTCATCTGCCCTAATATCTCCTTATGTGGCTCGGTGTCAAATTTTGTTTGGTAACACTCTTGCAAAGTGCCTTGGGATGTTTTACTATGTTAAAGGCGCTGTATAAATGAAAGTTGTTGATGTTATCCCATTGCCTCAGGGGAATGTTCAGGTGCAATTGGTGAGCAGTTACACCTCGGGTAACAGAAGTCAACATTCACTTTTGGGTCACTTTCTTAACCTTTGGCAATAGTTCACTGCTATGGAGATTTCAGAAGCTTAAACTGGAGTGAAGGGCCTCTAATGGGGAGTGTTACAACAGTCATTTCACATTGCACCAAATAAGGAATGACTAGAGGAGACGGTAAGCATAGATGAAATAAAGACGCCCCCTCCCTCCTAATCTAATTGCCTTCAAAGAAATTGCAATAAAAAGGCTCCTATCTTGTAGACGTTTTAAATTTAATGCCACTGTTCTGAGTCTCTAAATTCAGCAGCTGGGCTTTCAGCCGCAGGCCTTCATGAGATTCAAACTAGATCAGTACCCAGTCCTGTCCTGTATATATCTCCTTCTTTGGCTCAGTGTTAATTTTTGTGTGATTACACTCCTGTGAAGTGCCCTGGGACATTTTCCTATGCTAAAGACACTATATAAATGCAAATTGTTGTTGTTTGTTGAAAAGAAAAGGGTGTAAAAGAAAGGACAGTCATCCGTGGCTAAGTAAAGAAATTAAGGATAGTATTCGACTAAAAACAAGGGCATATAAGGTAGCGAAATCTAGTGGGAGGACAGAGGATTGGGAAAACTTTAAAAGGCAGCAAAAAATAACAAAAAGATTGATTAAGAAAGGGAAGATAGATTATGAAAGTAAATTAGCAAAAAATATAAAAACAGATAGTAAGAGTTTTTATAGTTATATAAAAAGAAAAAGGGTGGCTAAAGTAAATGTTGGTCCCTTAGAGGATGAGACCGGGAAATTAATGGTGGGAAATATGGAGATGGCAAAAACACTGAATGAATATTTTGTATCAGTCTTTACAGTAGAGGACACTAAGAATATCCCAACACTGGACAAACAGGGGGCTATAGGGGGAGAGGAGCTAAACACGATCAAAATCACTAAGGAAGTGGTACTCGGTAAAATAATGGGACTCAAGGCGGATAAATCACCTGGACCTGATGGCTTACATCCTAGAGTCTTGAAGGAAGTGGCGGTAGGGATTGTAGATGCATTGGTAATAATTTTTCAAAACTCCCTGGATTCCGCTAAGGTCCCGGCAGACTGGAAAACTGCTAATGTAACACCCTTATTTAAAAAGGGCAGTAGACAGAAGGCTGGTAACTATAGACCGGTTAGCCTAACATCTGTGGTAGGTAAAATTTTGGAGTCCATTATTAAGGAAAGAGTAACAGGACATTTGGATAATCATAATTTAATAGGACAAAGTCAGCATGGTTTTACGAAGGGGAAGTCATGTTTGACAAATTTGCTGGAGTTCTTTGAGGAAGTAACATATAGAGTGGATAAAGGGGAACCAGTGGACGTAGTGTATTTAGACTTCCAAAAGGCATTTGACAAGGTGCCACACAAAAGATTATTGCTTAAGGTAAAAAATCACGGGATTGGGGGTAATATTCTGGCATGGATAGAGGATTGGCTATCTAACAGAAAGCAAAGAGTTGGGATAAATGGTTCATTCTCAGACTGGCAATCAGTAACTAGTGGTGTTCCACAGGGGTCAGTGCTGGGTCCCCAACTCTTCACAATCTATATTAACGATTTGGAGGAAGGGACCAAGTGTAACATATCAAAATTTGCAGATGATACAAAGATGGGAGGGAAAGTAGTGAGTGAGGAGGACATAAAAAACCTGCAAGGGGACATAGACAGGCTAAGTAAGTGGGCAGAGATTTGGCAGATGGAATACAACACTGGAAAGTGTGAGGTGATGCACTTTGGCAGGAAAAATCCTAGAGCAATTTATTATCTTAATGGCAAGAAACTGGAGAGTACTGAAGTGCAAAGGGATCTGGGGGTCCTGGTGCACGAAACTCAAAAGGTTAGTATGCAGGTGCAGCAAGTGATTAAGAAGGCAAATGGAATGTTGGCTTTCATTGCTAGGGGGATAGAATATAAAAATAGGGAGGTATTGCTTCAGTTGTACAAGGTATTGGTGAGACCGCACCTGGAATACTGCATACAGTTTTGGTGTCCTTACTTAAGGAAAGACATCCTTGCTCTCGAGGCAGTGCAAAAAAGGTTCACTCGGTTAATCCCGGGGATGAGGGGGTGGTCATATGAGGAGAGGTTGGGTAGATTGGGACTCTACTCATTGGAGTTCAGAAGAATGAGAGGCGATCTTATTGAAACATATAAGATTGTGAAGGGGTTGGATCGGGTGGATGCGGGGAGGATGTTCCCGATGACGGGTGAGACGAGAACTAGGGGACATAGTCTTAGAATAAGGGGCTGCTCTTTCAAAACTGAGATGAGGAGGAACTACTTCACTCAGAGGGTGGTAGGTCCATGGAATATGCTGCCACAAAAAGCTGTAGAAGCTACAACATTAATTAAATTTAAAACAGAAATAGACAGTTTCCTAGAAGTAAAGGGCATTAAGGGTTACGGGAAGCGGGCAGGAATTTGGACATGAGTCTAGGTTCGGATCGGTCATGGCCCTGTGGGTAGTGGAGCGGGCCCAGGGACTGTGTAGCCTGATTCTGCTCCTATTTCGTGTGTGCAATTCTGTTAGATGCAGGAGATGGTTCTGTGATAGATAGTAGATTGGCGGTTAGGATCAGATCAGCCATGATCTTATTGAATGGCGGAGCAGGCTCAAGGGGCCGATTGGCCTACTCCTGCTCCTATTTCTTATGTTCTTATGTTCTTATGTAACATTGTGCAATCCAGTAAACTTATTATTAAAACAAGTTAAATAGCAGCAAAAGATTGACTATACATTGATTTCATATAACTAAGATAATGACTAACAACTCAAATGTTAGCCTGAAAAAATTCCTTATAGTAAGTCACTACAGTGTTGTCCAGTCGAAATTGCAGATTAGCCACAAGCATGGTTACGGTGATACTGTTTTAGCCACACGTACCAATTTTAGTAGAAAATGCCTTACACACGATACAGGTAAATGTACATTGTGTATAATAACTTAACAAACATATACCACCATTCAAATTTTCAAGACTAAGGTCAATTAATTTTTGTTATGTAAGGGTATCAAGGAATATTGAGCAAAAGCAGGTAAATGCAGTTGACGTACAGCTCAGCCATGATCTAATTGAATGGCAGAACTGGCTTGAGGGGCTGAATGATTCCTATATTACCCAATTTTTATTTACTAAACAAAGATGAATTTCTTATAGGATTTATTATTGACTATTTTATATTTATGGCCCCTAGTTTTGGACAGTTGATAGTATAAACTGACAGTGCAGCTACAGTAAGCAACTTCAAGCTGAGCGTGTAAGTGTACAAGATGCTCTTAGGATGGAAGAAACATATTGTACTTTTTTTAAAAGGTCTCTGGCCAGAATTTTGCCTACCTCGGCGGGTCCGGTGCGGGCGGTGGCCATGGCGGGTCGCGGCCCCTCTGCTAGCTCCATCCCACTGCTGAAAACGAACTTACGTTAATAGGGCCTATTAAGCCCGCCTTGCGCATTACCCGGCCCAATTAAATGGAGCAATTCATGACGTGTTTTCAGCTGGGATGTTTAAAGGGACCATGGCCACATTAGATTTGACGTTTAATCTAACATAGTGCTGTCAGTGTACTACAGCACTGGAGTGCTGCAAACACTGACAATGACTGCAAGAGGCAGAGGGCTGCACCCAGGTTCTCCAATGACTCCCTCCATATGCTTATGGAGGGAGTCAGAGCATGTAGGAAGGTCATCTTCCCTTCCGATAGGCGGACGAGACCTCCCCAGGAGACCAAAACAGCCTGGTTGCAGATTGCAGAGGAGGTTGCAAGCAGGGATGTGTTCAGGAGGACCTGGGTGCAGTGGCGCAAACCTTTCAATTATCTCATTAGAGCAGAAAACATTACTACAAAGCCACACTCAACTTCATCCTGCTATGCCTCTCATCACATCCCCATCACTCTGCCTTCCCTACCCTACTCCTGCACATCCTTACTCACACTAATATACCTTGCACCTCCACCCATCCCTCTCTCTCTAGCTACATTATCACATCCCTATCTCACTAGCATTAAACACAAACATAAACATTTTTATTTTCAACACTTTCGGTGTTGGACAGATTTGTGTGCACCTTTGGAAGTGGCTTAGTGAGTTGCAGTGAATGGTGAGACATAACGGTATCCCCCGCAATGGTGATGAGTGTGAAAGAAATGGCTTGGTCATTGTAAGGATGCTTTATGGTGTTGGTGTGGGGTAGTGCCAACCTGGCGCATCATGTGGCAGCCATATGGCTGTACAGCGTAAAGTTAACCGGGCAGCAATGTGCTCGGGTGATGATGCGCTGTGTCCTGTGCAGCATCAAGTGATTTTGGAGAAGTTTGGTGTTGTTGTTGGTGCTGCTGGTGTGCCTGGTGCTGCTGGGATTGGGGCTCATCGTGGTCGGATTCTGAGGACCAAGGTGAGACAGTATAAACGGCACCCATGTTGATGGAATAAATGGCAGGTGAAGTACAGATGACAGAAGCATTCTGTCAATGGTGAGAGAATTCTTCCAATGAGGTGAGACTGGATGGAGACTTTGCTGGAAGGACTTTCAGCCTGCAGAATCTGTGCAGCAACAGCTTCTGCCTGAGGAAAGTGATCATTTGTCAGGTGGAGCTTTTACTGTACATTTGATGCTGTCAAGTAATCAGTTGGAGCAATGGCTACGGAACTCCCGCCTCAAGTTGACAGGCGTGCTTCCCGAGCAGCGTGGTTCCCGTGGCCATGCAATTAAATATAAAAAGTAAGTTTAAAAAAATGCCTGTTAAGGGTCTGACAACTAGCTGTTAATCATCTCAATTGGGTCACCCGCTGCTGCCGGTCGGGTCGGCTCTGCGATGACAGACACGCCTAGGGGAGAGGCGCGTGGGGGCGGGATGACGGCGGGTTCCCGACCCGCTGTCAAAAATAACAACTTTCCCACCTGACCCGCCACCGATCGTGCCCGCTACCACCCCAGAAAATTCTGGTCTTTGTCTCCATAGTTAACTTGTAATCCAGGTATAAAAATCCATTCCAGGTTCTTGTGAAAAATTCCATTCCTGGTTTTCTGTAAAAACTCCATTCCCGATTCTGGGAAAATCTGTTTAGAGAATGAAAATAGGAAGAGAAACATAGTGGGGAAGGTCATGTAATAAACAGCAGGTAATTTCGAGCTTTTAAGCAGAAGCTTGTCTTGTCTCTTCTAATCACTGCAGTGTGTCTTTGAGATTTCTCCTTGTGCTGTAGAATCAGGAATCATCAGGTGAGTGGTTCTATCACATAGGAGGGAGTCAGGTCAAGGAATTCTCAACTTGGAAATAAACACGGCAAATCTGTCCAAATTATTTTTTATAATATTTAAGATTGGAAATTATGACTCAGTAACTACAGAAATAAAACTCCAACAGTCTTTACGACTAGTTCCTATCCTGTCAAAAGACGATTAAAATGAAATAATGCTCTCCAGCAGACCCAGGATCTCTCGCTTCCATTGAGAGCGTTTTCCAACATCGTAAAACAGCACCCAAACTGATCAGGAATAACATAATTTCTTAATTAAATTAGCACCACGATGGAACTCCTGATATTGCAGTCTTGAGGAAGACTGCTGCTAAAAGGAGAAATGGATACAAAGCTATGGGTATAGACACAGACAAATAAATAGTCTATTGAACACAATGGTTATTGGGCGACTGTGACAGTGCTAATGTCATATGTAAAATGTCAGCATCGAGTAATGACTATTATAATACCAGCTTAATATGCGGGATTGTTCCTCATCAAGGTTTTACATGTGATTATTCGGCTCTCGAAAAATTAAGTCAGTTGGAAGTCCTTGGCACGGGGAATAAACATGAGCTATTGGGGGAAAATGGCTTGATTGTAGAAATGACTTTATTACTCTTTCCTTATCTTAATTTTAATGGACTGAAAATCGTGCGCTAGAATTTTGATCAATATTTAACAGACTCAATTCAATCAGAAGCCGGTCTTATGAAGGATGTTTGACTTAAATGCATGTTTAGATATGTTGGCCCTGAATTTCCGCTCGTCCCGCTCTGCTTTCACAAGTTTGGCAGAGTAGGACTGCTACCTGCACACACACAAATAGCAAAATACTGCGGGTGCTGGAAACACTCAGCAGGTCATGCAGCATCCGTGGAGAGAGAAACAGAGTGGTTAACTCTCCACGATGCTGCCTGACCTGCTGAGTGTTTCCGGCATTTTCTGTTGTTATTTAGGACTGCTCCCTGTCCCATTGCCCCGTCCCTGGGCCGCCTGCCTCAGATGGAGGTTTGGAAACTCACTTCGGTGCTTCGCCGCAGTGTAACTGGGCTCCGTGACTGCACAAAGATCTTCAAAAAAAACGGGTCGGTTATCGGGAAACCTCCTTTTAAATTTGAAATCTGCTAGGAGCCCTTATTTAACACTGGTCACCAGGGATGTACAGGCGTCCTTTGCTGCAAAGCTGTCAACGGTGGAATGATGCACCTGACCCAAAATTCACCAGAAATTCTGACGGGCTGAAAAAGGGACCGGGTGTCGGTGTAACCGGGTCCTGGCCAATTCCCAGCTCTCGCCACACAGTTTGCAACATTTTAATGGCAGAATGACATAGGAAATTAAGGGCCACTGTATTTTTAATATTTATTGATTAAGCATCGTATTATTATTCCATTGTAAGTAAAGGTATTAGTCACTTCAGTCTGTAAACCTGTGTGTGATTATGTCTGTAGCCAAGAGTTTGGCAGTGTAGCGTGAGACAACGTTAAACACAGTAGTAAACCGATTGATGCAAGAGGGGCAATTGTCAGTCAGTTTGGAATGCACCTCTCCAAGGACGGAGTGTAAAAATGGTACAGTTCCTGGATCCTAGGTGACATGTTCTGCTTAGGGGAACTGCAGTTAGATCGCTGAGAGAGAAGATAATTCTCAAGAAACCCTCAACTTGTAACCGGGAAAATGAAACCAAAGTTAGCACTTTTTAAAGTGGAGTAAAGTTTACCCTTACTGCTGTGCTTAATGGATCCACTCACGGGCTAAGGGACTTGTGGGCAGTGCAGTGTTACCAGATGTGATGATAAGTGTGGATAATAAGACACTCTGATAACAACAGTTTGAGGTGGTCCTGATGGATCCTACCAATGCCTGTCTCTAGTCAAAGTAATATTTTCATTTTTTCCAGATGCTACATTTCATTGCGCTCATCTATTAAACAAACGAATCCGCGGAGGGAGTGCTGGGTGACCTCTCTTCAGTGAGGGAGTATAAAATAAGTTAACAAGGTTTATATGAGCCAGATACACCCAGAGACTTTTGAATCTTTGAGTTTTCTGTGGTGTGTCACACATTCTTTTTTTTTGCTTAAAACGAGTAACATAAAAATAAATACATATACCCTATAGGGATAATCTTTCTTTGACTACACAGGAAGATGATCACAAGAGGGACTTTGGACATGATCACATCAGGGATGACCTAAGATGAAATTGTCCGTTGTTTTTGTTATTAGAACCAAGGCGCTTTCCCTTACTTTTACTCCGATTTAAAAGATTGAATTAAATTAATATGTTTTGGAGTTTTAAATATGATATTTCAGTAATTGGCTTTTCTTGAACTATAAACTAAGAAAGCAACTGAGCTCAAGAGACAGGAAGCTTAGAACCTCCAGCTCACCACCATCTGGACAACAGCCGCACATTCACCCACTGGCGCTAAGCTCCTGTGGCCAGTATTGGTGTCATCGAGTGAGAATGTTGACATCTTGATGATGATCCTGTTATCGTGTTTTAAATCTGTTCTGAAGACATCTTTATTTTCCAAGAGGGAAGCAGTTGCTAGGAGGAGTTTAGTAGGAGTATGAAATAGTCACTTTAGGAATGAGGAGGAGAGCAGCTTCCGATTCACCTCCCAGGCATTAGTTCTACTGTCATGGGCGGGGGTTGATTCCCCTTGCACTCAGCATGTGAAGGATCCAGGGGTATCTGTTGTAGTTCATCTGTTCTCTGATTCGCAATGCTTCAATGCAGTACTGAAGCAAAGCGGCACAGAATTTTCTCCTATTCATAGTCATTGCCCCAGACACCAACTCTAATTAAAACAATGTAAATAAGGAATAAATACCGACAAGCCTGTGATTAAAGAAGACGCAGGTTCATGATCAGATGGCGGTAGCGGGTAAAGTGTTGCACTCGAAAAGGCAGGGGAGAACAGGAACTATGTTGGATGTTTTTTGGTTGGAGAGGATGAGGCTGAAATAAGCTGTTGGAGAGCAAATTAATATAAATATTGTGTCTTATCCTCACAGATTACCCAGCTAAAGATTGAAAACAACCCATTTGCGAAGGGATTCAGAGGGGGCGATGACAGTGACCTGCGCGTATCTCGTTTACAGAGGTACGTTATGCAACAGACCTGCAGGTACTTCACTTAATTTAAATGGCTGGAATCTTTTTCTTCTCATTTTAGTTTGTTTTTAACTTCTCTTTCTACAGGTTTCCCTCCTCCATCACACCGTGTAATTTCCGGGCATGAAAAGGTGGTCTGTTCCTAGGCTTCTGCCACCGTTCCAGAGTTGAGTAGAAGCTGAGAGAGCAGCCCAGATTTATTTCCCAATCGGAAATACCCGTTTTTCAAGCGTAAAGTGGGTGTTTCCAATCAGAAAATTGAGTGGAGACCAAAGGAAGCTGCCAAGGGTTACTGATAAAATATGACAATGGGCTAAAAAGTGGCAGAAAGAATTCAATGTCAGTAAGTGCACGGTGATGCATTTTGGTAGAAAAAAATAACAATAATTATACTTTGAATGAAAGTAGGCTCGGTGTTGTCGAAGATCAGAGGGATTTGAGGGTACAGGCTCACAGGACATGAAAATCACGTTCCTGCCATCCCTTTTCTCTCATCCAACTGTCCAATTTAATCTTGCATATTGACAGGTTGATAAGACAGTTAAAGAGAAAAGGTAATAGAATTCTAGATTTTATCGCAAGAGGTATAGGGGGAAAAATTCAGTCGCGCCCCGTTTGGGGCGCAAATATCGGCCGGGCGCAAAGATTAGCGCCTGGCGCTAATTATCGCCACCGACTGCAAACTTGACTTTTATCGCCCCTGGAGGTGATTGCAGCGCTAAATCAGGCGCTTCACACCTGTCTTAAGGCGCAAAGGCCGAGGAGCGAGGCGCTACCTCAGAGCGCTGGCAAAGCTCATGTAATGTCAGTCAGCAATGGAACACACACACAATGGCACGGGCCAGTTCTTAAAGGGGATGGTTAATCTTGCTTTCCATCCACATCCTGCTCATTGCAGCGTTCAATCTCGGCCTGGAGAGACCTGCACATCAATTGTGCTGGAAAGAACAATGGAGAGTACCAGGCAAAGAGCTCAGAGTGCAGCCCCCACAGTCTCTGCTAAATCGATACAAGGAATGGCAAATCAAAATGAACCTGCAAAGTGCTGCTCAGTACCCAAAACTCCTTCACACAACGTTGAATCTCTCCAGAAGTCTCTCCCTCTCTCTCTCAGAATGCGTAGTTCAAAAATGGCACCAACAATAAAAGGCAGGAAGCGGTCACCTTTAAATAGCGCTCCCCCAGTCCCTTCATGACTGCAGAACGCTCCCCTCAACCTGTCGTTGCTAGCGTCAGGCGGTAAGGCAGGGGGCGCCACTCAATATCCGCTCCGGGGCGATACCGGGGCGTTGCGCACTCGAGTGACGTCATGATCTGCCGGCGCAGGAGATCGCGGCGATAAAGTTTAGCGCTGCCGCAAAATGTCTAGTTAAGTTCGCGAGCGGCGCAAACATCGCTGCGCCCGGGCGCTAGCTGCCTTGCGCCCCATTAGCGCCCTCTTAAGGCGCTAACGGGAGGCGCAACCAACTGAATTTTTCCCCCATAGAATATACCAGCCAAGAGGTAATGACGAGCCTATATCAAACTTTAATAAGATCCCAGTTAGAATACTGTGTGCAGTATTGGGCTCCACACTATAGGAATGATATTGAGACTTTAGAGAGGGTATAATGCAGATTCACTAGGATACTTCCTGGTATGAGGAAATGCCAAAACAAAGCAACACTTGATACCTTGGAGCTTTTTTTTTAAGAGGCAATTATGGGGCAATATGATAGAAGTGTTTAAAATTATGAAAGGATGGGACAGAGTAGATAGAAGTAGACTGTTTCAAGTAGCTGAAAGTCTAGAATGAGGGGCCATGGATACAAAATTAAATGTAAGAAAGCAAGCAAAACTGAGTCTGTAGAATTCACTCCCAGGGTTAATGGTTGAGGCAAAAACTGTGTCAACAGGCAAGATTAGATTGAACAGTTGGATGGAGAAAAGGGGGATGAAGGAAAAGGGAATGAAGGAGAAGGGGAAGAAGGGATATGGGATCAGGATAGGTAAAGGTGATTAGGACTATTTGCTCTTGTGGAGGTCAAATGCCGAATGGCCTGTTTCCGTGTTGTAACTTCTATGCATTTCTATGTAAATGTTAAGCAAAACGTTTTGTTCCCTTTGATTTTAAAGGGCATTTTGATGATGAAATTCCTTCCTTAAAATAAAAGAACTTTTGGTCTTTACAAGAAAAATGAAGGTGGGTGGGGGAAGGATGGAAGGGGTAAATCCTCCTAACTATGGAAAGCTGTCACCAGAGTTTATAAGATTTTCACACGTGTCTGTGTGCCTCTGTGAAGAATAAACCTTTGTCTCACCTCAGATTTTAAATCTATATCTAATTAAAAATGTCCGGTCTACAACAACAACAACAACAACTTGTATTTATATAGCGCCTTTAACGTAGTGAAACGTCCAAGGCGCTGTACAGGAGTATTGTAAGACAAAAAATTTGACACCGAGCCACATAAGGATAAATTAGGGCTGGTGACCAAAAGCTTGGTCAAAGAGGTAGGTCTTAAGGAGCGTCTTAAAGGAGGAAAGAGAGGTAGCGAGGCGGAGAGGTTTAGGCAGGGAATTCCAGAGCTTAGGGCCTAGGCAACAGAAGGCACGGCCACCAAAGGTTGAGCGATTATAATCAGGGATGCTCAAGAGGGAAGAATTAGAGGAGCGCAGATATCTTGGGGGGGTTGTGGGGCTGAAGGAGATTACAGAGATAGGAATCTTACTTCTTTTTCTCATGTTTTTGTCACACTTATGTGTCAAAATTTTTGATTAAAAATTCCTATCTCCACAGTTTAATGGAAACTGCCTATGTAAACTTGTTACACTGTAATTACACCCTCTCAATAGTGGTGGTGCTTTAGTACCTCAGTTTTGCATCTCAGAATTCCTCAGTCTACTGCAGAGAAATAGTTTATTAAAAATCTTATGTCTGGGCACCTTGGTCCAATTATCTCCCCCCTCTAATCCAGACTACTCTTGGTCCTGTCTCCCCATGTGTAACGTTACAGGAGATCAACCAGTACAAATAAAAATTTCTTCCGATGTCTTTTTTTCTTTGCAGAGAATATCCAGTCATTTCAAAAAGCATCGTTAGGCAAAGGCTAATTTCTAACCATGGTCAGTTGACACCGAAAATGGAAGGCAACACACCTCACGGAACGCAGGGTCATCAGCACTATCCATACGACAATGGACCCATACAGCTAACTGCATCGGGCACTCAGGATCTGGCACTCAGTCCCTTTGCAGCACAGAGAGATTCAGGACTAATCTATCACTGTTTTAAACCAAGAGGTAACTGGTGACAAAGTTTAAGTGCATACTTAGTGATGATTGATATATGAGGCTCAAGCAAAGAGTTAAGGATGATATCGAAACAGTAATTAATGCTTTCAAAGAATTCTGTTTTAAGACTACTTACCAAAATATCAAAAGAATTTCCTCTATTTGGAAAGTTTTAAAGTACACATTGGATACTCTTCCACCTCCCAACCCCCACACACACTCCTCTCTCCCTTATATCCCTCGCACTGCTAACTTTCGCTCTTGTTTGGCTACAAACAGCCAACCAAGGAAATCTTCCTATTGGTCCTTCCTGCTGATGCCCTCCCATCCCCCAAGACAGATTATTCTGTTACTCCAAGACAGGAAACTTACTGCCAGTGAGTAGCTGCTGAATCAAATAACAAGAATGAATCTGCAATGAAAAGTGAAAGTTCTTTGTATCTTATCAGTTCGAGTGTTCTCTGCAGGATGATAGATGGCGAGCAGTATGTCACAACGCAGCACATGGTTCAATCAAGCTGACCTCATGGCAAAAACATTAATCAGCAGAACCTCAAGATTCAGTTACTGTTTTAATCTTACGGCCATCTATTTACTGTTTACTTATCAATATGGCACATATTTTTATTAATCTTTGCTTTGACTTTTCCTCCTATTACCTGGTGGGTGCACCAAACATAGTAAAAAGGTAGCATGATTCAAATGGGAAGGTAAAGTATAGCCTGAAGATATAGGACTTAATAAGACTGGTATTATAATTTATTTGTATACTATATGCTGCACATTTTAGATTTTACAAATCTGCAGTGCTGGTGTAGAGCTTTAAAGATAATGTGCCCGACTCACTCCCCTCTCAAATCTCTAGTCATTCATTTTATGACTGAAAAATGGGCAGGGCCGTGATTCAGGTGCACTGACCTCCACATATGTCACATCTGTGGTCCTGTCGAATGAGGCCCTGCATTGTGCGTGCTAACTCACAAAATTTAATCCATAATCTATATATGGAAATTTTATGTATAATCACAAATCATATGCTCGATGCTCATATAGCATAAACATTCTATAAACAAGGTGTATTGTATATCATGCGCAAGATATTTATGCAGGAATGATAAACTACACAAATACTACCTAGTATATTAGGGCCGATTCCACAATTCAGCACATCAACTGTAAGCAGCGCTCACAGGGAGCGTGTCAGAAATCACAGCCTGTGATTTTCCATTGTGGATGGTAAACCATAGGGTGCTCGCCCTTGATTTCCTGGGGACTATTTTCTGCCAGTGCTGCTTGCTGCTGGAAATGCAAGATCGCAGAATCACCCCATACATTATGTTACCTCTGAAAATTATTTATTAAACTGTCAGCCATGGCTCAGTGGGTAGCACCCTCACCTCTGAGTTAGAAGGTTGTGGGTTCAAGTCCCACTCTCGAGACTTGAGCACAATAAATCTAGGCTGACATTTCAGTGCAGTGCTGAGGGACTGCTGCACTTTCGGAGATGCCGTCTTTCGGATGAGGCGTTAAACCGAGCCCCCCCACCCCGTCTGCTCTCTCAGGTTGATGTAAAAGATCCTATGGTCACTATTTCAAAAAAGAGCAGGGGAGTTCTCCCCAATGTCCTGGCCAATATTTATCCCTCAATTAACATCACTAAAAAAACAGATGATCGTTTGTCGGAGCTTGCTGTGCGCAAATTGGCTGCTGCATTTCCTACATTACAACAGTCACTGCCCTTCAAAAAGTACCTCATTGGCTGTAAAGCGCTTTGGGACGTCCAGTGGTCGTGAAAGACGCTATAGAAATGCAAGTCTTTCTTTTCTTTATAAATCTTCTGTTGTATAAACTATACATTGTGTATATAAATATATAATGCACTATATATAAGTTTGTATCTAAGAAGTTTTTTTTGCCTACTAGTATGTCTGTCTGGATGAAGTTATTATCCTACTGACATTAATGGGAAATGTAATTTGACTGTGGTGAGGATGGGAGGAAAGGGGGCGATAAGGTAAATGAAAAGGGCTGCTTGATCTTGTCAGGGAATGTGACACGTTAAAATATAAGTACTGTGGGTGTCTGGGTAAGTGCAAGAACAGGGTCTGGAAGCAGACTGTCAGTAATTAACTGAGCTCAGGCTGATAAGCATTCCTTGTGTTGATCGATGTTAAGAAGCTTGGTCTTTGTAGCTGTACAGTAATGGTATTTTTATAACAGAGAGCTGATACGATCCTCTGATTTCTCCTCAGACTAGCTGTTTCCACTTATACAAGATAATGCATGGCAATAAATTACTGAAACTTCCAGTTTTTCTAAAAAAAAATGGATAAACGTAAGCCAATGAAAACAAGAGCTTGGAAAGCAGCATTTTTACTGACAAATAACTAGTTCCTTTAAAAAAGTTATTTTTGTTTCGCTCACTTTGCTGTTATTTTATTCACTTTTTCACGTTCCCACGTGCTACACATTTCCCAGCTGATGAGGCAGGGCAGACAGGCAAGCTGCTCTTTTGCTAATGAGCTCTGTGTCTTAACAACCAGCTGACAGGAGATGTATGATAACAGCCTAGGCATCACTCCTGGTCTCCACTGAGAAACCCTTTTGCTTTGTACCACTTATCAACATCTCACCCAACATCAGGATCAACGAGGAATCACGGGGTAAACCCGCGTCCTTTCCCCCCCGGCTCATTTTTTGCTCTGGCTCAGGGAAATCTGAGACCAATTGTGGCTTCCAACTCAGCCCACAACTGGGGCCTTCCTGGTCAGTGTGGCTCGGTTCCACACCAGGCAATGCCCTTAGTGACTGTCCTATATGTATGACTGTATTTTTATCCTCACTTTTCTCTATAATTCCTGTAAGTCATTTCCTGATTGAGAGATTGGGTAAGCGTCCCAAAGATTAGGGGGTACACAAGAGTAGTGAGGGGGTAAAAACTCCCCCCATCCCCAATTCCTTCCATCCGGGGGAGGGGGGGAACTCTTCACCTACACTTACTTCTGACGCAGCTCTACCTCCGATATGCAATTCAGTACATGAGGAACTGCGAGGAAAGGGACGGCGTCATCCCACTATGTCGCTCAGTTTGTCAAGAATGCGAACACAAGGCAGCAATATGTGCTGTTGCTGAATCCTTCCTCCTGGCAAGTTTATAGATTGACATTGCTGGAATCCTTTACAAGAAGCAACTTTACAATTCCAGTGGAATCTAGGCAAACACTTACCTAATTAAAGCATTTTGTATCATTCTCGATTACTCAGGCTTGCACATCTCAATTCAGCCTCAGAATTCTAGGCAGGTCAGTTGTACAGTTTTCAGGCTCTAACTATAAACACAGAGTTTATGAGTTTTCAGTGTGCAGCACAGCTACAGATGGCAGATTTAAGAGTACAGAAAATTAGAGATTACTTTGCTGAAGACTTTTATTGTATACCCCATTTATTGTGATTCAGTAAATCTTCAGAAGTTATAGAATCATAGAATGATAAAAGACAGAAGGATTCCATTTGGCATATGATGCTCTTTGAAAGAGCTATCCAATTTTCCAATTAGTCCCACACCCCTGCCCTTTCCCCAGAGCTCTGTAATTTTTTCCTCTTCAAGTATTTATCCAATTCCCTTTTGAAAGTTACTATTGAATCTGCTTCCCCCAACCTTTCAGGCAGTGCATTCCAGATCACAACAACTCGCTGTGTAAAAAAAAATTCTCCTCCTCTCCCCTCTGGTTGGTTTGCCAATTACTTTAAATCTGTGTCCTCTTGTCCCTTCTGCCAGTGGAAACAGTTTCTCCTTATTTACTCTATCAAAACCCTTCAGGACTTTGAACTCCTCTTTAAATCTCCCCTTATCCTTCTCTGCTCTAAGGAGAACAACCCTTATTATTTTTTAAGTATTATTATTGCTGATTATTTTTCAGACTGAGCACATGTCCTGGAAGGAGGAGATAATTATTTTAAAAATCTGGTGGGTTCAGGCCAGCTAAACCTTAAAGTCCGAGGTACAATTGATGTGAGAACAGACAGTTGATAGTCAGATATCCAGTAAAGGAGAATGGGTTTTATTTACAAAAAAATACATTTCACCAAGGCAGTTTCTCCCTAAACTACACTATCAAAAAAAAACCCTGTTACCCTAACTTGTTTCCAGGAGTATAACCTTGTATCCAGCCCTTTGGTCTACCTCTAAGTTGCATGCCCTTTGACCCCCGCTTCCTGCAGCAACCTCAATCATTGACCTTTGGGCCTAGTGGATAGCGTCAGCCTATTTTCCCCACAGCATGTGGAGATATTTTCACAGATCTGTCTGGGCCTTCTTTCTACATTGTCGGCTACACTCTGATCTCTATCTCAATCTCAACTGTCTCTGCTCTTCTGGCTTCAGAGCTTTTGCTACATTCTGAGTCTTAAGCTTGTTGATGGCTTTAATTACTTATTTTCACCCTTGCCGCTCCTATACAAAGACCAATTTGCACAGTTACCCCAAGAACCCCAGGCTTCTGGTAGGCATTCGGCCCAGTTGTTTACATATTGGGAAGCAGCCCACACCTCTACACTCAGCAAAGGAGAAAATAGGGCAAATCAGTTGGGTTTCTCATGCACCTCTTGGTGTCTGGTTACAGTGGCAATAGCAGAAGGTCGGGAAGCCTGCTGCTAACTGCTTTTGCAGCCAAGGAATCGTACGTGATGCAGGGGGATGCTAAAGAAACGTGAGGAGAAGAATGCATACCCTTGTGGGACAAATTACATTAAATAAAATTCAATCTAAAGGAACTTTTGGATTGCAGATTAGAATCATCCAAAAATATAGGTGTATCACAGACACCAATTGAAGGCTTGTTAAAAGAGAATTACGTCAAGAAGTACAAGATTATATTCTGAATCAGTGGGCTGGATTTTACGAACCTCGGCGGGTCTGTGGTGGGCGATGTTGGTGGCAGGTCCCGACCCTGCTGCTGTCTCCATCCCGACCTCTGAAATGATTTTCCTGCCCAGCACGTTTGCCGGCCAATTAGAGGAAGCGTGTCTGGTGACGTCATTTGATGACACGTCATCAGCTGGTTTCCTTAAAGGGACCATGGCCAACTTTACTTTGACATTTGTGCTGTCAGTGTTCTACAGCATTGAGGTGCTGCAAACACTGACAATGACTGCACAGAGGTGCAGGGCTGCACCCAGGCTCTCCCATGACTCACTCCATATGCTTATGGAGGGAGTCACAGCACACAGGGAGGTCCTCTTCCCTTCCCACGGGCAGAAGAGACCTCCCTAGGAGATCAACACAGCCTGGTTGCAAATTGCAGAGGAAGGCACAAGCAGGGATGTGGTCAGGAGGACCTGGCTGTAGTACCGCAAACGTTTCAATGATCTCAGTAGATCACAAAATGTTAGTACAAAGCCACACGCAACCTCATCCTGCTGTGCCTCTCATCACATCCCCATCACTCTGCCTTCCCTACCCTACTTCTGCACATCCTTACTCACACCAACTTACCTTCCATCTCCACCCATCCCTCTCTATCTACATTATCACATCCTCATCTCACTAGCCACCCCTCACACTCACCCTCATCCTAGTCCAATCACACCAACTAACAACACACAAGGATAGGCACTTGTGTGTTTTAGCCAATGTTCATGTGAAGTTTCTGTTAATGTGCTGTCAAACATTGAAATCTTTATTTTCAACACTTTGCGTTTTTGGACAGATTTGTGTGCACCTTTGGAAGTGGTTTAGTGAGTTGCAGTGAATGGTGAGACATAACGGTATCCTCCCGCAATGGTGATGAGTGTGAAAGGAATGGCTTGGGCATTGTCGGGATGCTTAATGGTGATGGTGTGGGGTGGTGCCAACCTGGCGCATCATGTGGCAGCCAGGGTGTATAGCGTCAAGTGAAGTAAATCTGTCCATGGTGAGGCCATCCCTGGCCTCCCGAACAGCAGTGTGGTCAGGTGCTGATGCCCTGTGTCCTGTGCAGCATCAGTTGATTGGGGAGAAGGTTGGTGTTGTTGTTGGTGCTGCTGGTGATGCTGGTGTTGGGGCTGACCGTAGTGGGATTATGAGGACCAAGGTGAGAGAGTTTCAAGGGCACTCATGCTGATGGAATAGACGGCAGGTGAAATAGAGATGACAGAAGCGATCTGTCAATGGTGGGAGAGGTAATGAGGTCAGACTGGATGGAGACTTGTGTAAAGACTTGCAGCATCCTGAATCTTTAGTGGAAATGCAGTTTAGAGAAGCTAGTGGTTAAGGGAACATTTCTCAATCAACTGAGAGCTTTGACTTGACATTTGAAGTTGTCAACTCATCAGCTGATTCAATGGCCACTGACCTCCCGCCTCACCTTCACAGACGAGGTCTAGGCACAGTGGGAAACCGGTGGGCGACCTGTCAAATCCAAAAAGCTTGGATAAAACCATTGATAAGTGGCTGTAAACAAGCCACTAATGACTTTAATTGCCTCCCCCGCCGCCGCCTGTTGGGTGTGCTCAGCGCTCACAGACCCAACATTTGGTAAAGGCGCGTGGTGGCGGGTTCACAGCGGGGTCCCAACCCGCTGGGGGAAAAAAAACACTTTCCCACCTGACCCGCCACCGATCGTGCCCGCTGACCCCCCCGCAAAATCCAGCCCAGTGTGTTTCTGATTCAACTAATAGACACCATTCAAAATTTACAGAAAATCACTTCATCAGATTGCATGATACGGACATACTTAGAAAGATGCATCGTGATTCCCTACACAGTGATATTGCTTGAACTACCCAATATCCTTAATCTCCATCTTCACTTGGCTCCCTCTTGTACTTACCTTGGGTACAGGAGGAAACCTTGAGAATGTATCACATTGTTAAATCAGGGCCAAGAACATCTGATGGAACATAGAAGTATTTGCACATTCAGCTGAAAGAGCAAGCACAGAGGTTATTTCACTCGTGAATTGTAAGGGAAGGTTTTTAGTGTTGACATACTCCACCTGTACTGTACTAAGGATCGGCAGTTTGATCTAAAGGGTATAGCTGCATGTTGAATTCTTCTTTTGAGCCACACTATCAGTCCAGGTGGGGTCTAATACCATTATTTGATCAGTTTGTGCTATTCCTAGTTTTTCTGGTTCCTTGCAGCTTTCAAAAACTATTGCCTGGGACTAAACATTTCCAAAGAGGGAGTAATTGGGTGATGCTCAATCATATGTTGGAGAATAAGTAAAAGAGGATTAATTGGCACAATGGGTTAGAGTAGAGGATTAATTGGTGCATTGGGTTAGAGTAGAGGATTAATTGGTGCAATGGGTTAGAGTAGAGGATTAATTGGTGCAATGGGTTAGAGTAGAGGATTAATTGGTGCATTGGGTTAGAGTAGAGGATTAATTGGTGCAATGGGTTAGAGTAGAGGATTAATTGGTGCATTGGGTTAGAGTAGAGGATCAATTGGTGCAATGGGTTAGAGTAGAGGATCAATTGGTGCATTGGGTTAGAGTAGAGGATTAATTGGTGCATTGGGTTAGAGTAGAGGATTAATTGGTGCATTGGGTTAGAGTAGAGGATTAATTGGTGCATTGGGTTAGAGTAGAGGATTAATTGGTGCATTGGGTTAGAGTAGAGGATTAATTGGTGCATTGGGTTAGAGTAGAGGATTAATTGGTGCAATGGGTTAGAGTAGAGGATTAATTGGTGCATTGGGTTAGAGTAGAGGATTAATTGGTGCAATGGGTTAGAGTAGAGGATTAATTGGTGCATTGGGTTAGAGTAGAGGATTAATTGGTGCAATGGGTTAGAGTAGAGGATTAATTGGTGCATTGGGTTAGAGTAGAGTATTAATTGGTGCATTGGGTTAGAGTAGAGGATTAATTGGTGCATTGGGTTAGAGTAGAGGATTAAGTGGTGCATTGGGTTAGAGTAGAGGATTAATTGGTGCATTGGGTTAGAGTAGAGGATTAATTGGTGCATTGGGTTAGGGTAGAGGATTAATTGGTGCATTGGGTTAGAGTAGAGGATTAATTGGTGCATTGGGTTAGAGTAGAGGATTAATTGGTGCATTGGGTTAGAGTAGAGGATTAATTGGTGCATTGGGTTAGAGTAGAGGATTAATTGGTGCATTGGGTTAGAGTAGAGGATTAATTGGTGCATTGGGTTAGAGTAGAGGATTAATTGGTGCAGTGGGTTAGAGTAGAGGATTAATTGGTGCATTGGGTTAGAGTAGAGGATTAATTGGTGCATTGGGTTAGAGTAGAGGATTAATTGGTGCATTGGGTTAGAGTAGAGGATTAATTGGTGCATTGGGTTAGAGTAGAGGATTAATTGGTGCATTGGGTTAGAGTAGAGGTACCAAAGTCTTTTGTCTCTGTGGGCTGCATATGTGCTTATCATGGAATCCTGGGAGGCCACTTGTTTAAATTTATTGCCCCATTAATGTGTACCTTAAAATAGGGGAGAGAAACGTAGATTTAAAAACAGGAAATCACATTCAGGAGCAATACAAGGGAGTTCCAGAAACTGAAATACAGTGTTCACCAATCATAAATTGTTCTATCCCCTCACTTTGGGGATGAATTCTGTTCTGAACATTCCAACTTTGAATATACCTTACACACCGAAACACATCAATAGTATTCAATATTCTCTTGTAGTACAAGTAAATTTGATCACAATTTTTTAAGTACATTTTTATCTTGGTATACAGGTAGGGGGACATTGCTGCTGAACCTGTTTCGATCTCCTTTCACCTCTGGGACCTGAATACAAATCCAACCCAGATTGATGGGATGAAAGTCTCTTCTCTATTGGCTACAAGGGTTCTATGTGAAATGAGTTTGGGCAGTTTCAACCCGGTTTCTAAAGGACATAGGCCTACTGTGACACATAGAATCTTACAGCACAGAAGGAGGCCATTTGGCCCATCATGCCTGTGCCAGCTCTTTGAAAGAGCAATCCACTTAGTCCCACTCCCCTGCTCTTTCTCCATAGCTCTGCAATTTTTTCCCCTTCAATTATTTATCCAATTCCCTTTTGAAAGTTGTAATTGAATCCGCTTTCACCACCCTTTCAGGCAGTGCATTCCAGGTCATAATAACCTACTGTGTAAAAAAAAAAAAAATTATCCTCATCTCACCTCTGGCTCATTTGCCAATCATCTTAACTCTGTGTCCTCTGGTGACTGATTCTTCTGCCAGTGTAAACAGTTTCTCCTTATTTACTCTATTAAAACCCTTCATGATTTTGAATACCTCTAATAAATCTCCCCTTAATCTTCTCTGCTCGAAGGAGAACAATCCCAGCTTCTCTAGACTCTCTACGTAACTGAAGTCCCTCATCCCTGGTACCATTCTAGTAAATCTCCTCTGCACCCTTTGGTAATCTCAGTCAGAAAGGGCATAGGATGGTTGCTTTGAGAAATGAAAAACATTGCAATGGTGCAGTAGGAGGCACTACTCTGAAATGGGAACCAAGACACATAGGTGGGTCAGAGTAGAGGAAGGCCGAGAAATTCCTAGGAGGTTCTACAGAAGATCAGTAGAAACCCCATTTACATGCGCCCAAGGGGTTACCGCTGCACTACCGTCGAAGGAACGCCAGTGGAGCGGGAGCAGCTCCGAGGAATTTCCTGACCGGAAGTTTAATTCTGTATTTAGCCAGGCTGCACTTGATCTGAGAACAATTGCTGTGGTCACCAGGTGCCTGAAATGGCAAAAATGTTCCATTTTCCAGCAATAACATCCCTCATCTGGATGATCAGAAAAATTTAGCTAAAGAAATTAAAAAATTGGGAATAGGGAAAGAGACAGACAGGTATTTATAAAAGAACTTTTTAAAAAAAGTTTTATTTTTGAATTAGCAAACAAGTTTTGAGTTGTCATAGTGGAACTGAAGATGAATGATGTTTTCAGTGGAGAGCTGCCATAGTTGACCATTATCACTGTCATGTGGCTGCGGTAAGATGTATAACAAACAGTAATTTTCAATTTCCCCTTCAGATATACAACAATGACACACTTTATTTTCTTGTCCCCCTTCAGAAGCCCATGGTCATCCAGAGCTGCCCTGTAAGCGGCCTTTTCTAGAACCCCCTGCCGATGAACACTACTTTCGTCCTCCGCCATATGACCAACAGGTGATGAGTCCATCCTATCGGAATGAAGCAGATCTAAGGGACGCCTGTATGTTTTCCACCCCTGTAAGTGATGTGCCTGGAGGAGCCGCAGCCGAGGAGCATCCTCCTCAAACATTAAACTGCAACATGTGGGCTTCCGTTCCACCGTACGGTAACTGCAGTGTTCAGACCATGGAAACCGTTCCTTATCAGCATTTCTCAGCTCACTTCACCACCACGGCTATGATGCCCCACCTCTCCACCATTCCAGGACAGAGCTCACAGCCTCCCTGCGATTCACAGTTCAGTGGCTATCACTCGCCACCTCAGCACCAGGTTCGACAGCGGGTACCCATTTCTTCTTGTTCCCCACGAGACAGAGTTCCTCCCTCGCCACATGAGAGAGTCCCACCTTCTCCTCATGCTCAGAACCCTCGGGAATTCCTTTTCTCACAAAGCCTATCATTACCGAGAGAGCTACCTACCCAGTACCATTCCGGTTTGGGGCCTATGACAAACTGGACAGACAGCTGACTCAGACTGATATGACCAAGCAGTATTAATAAGAAGGATGCAGAAAAGGCTTGGGTTTCTAACATCGGGCAGGGATATATCACACTTCAGAAGCTTAGAATTTGCCTCAATACATCCCTCCCTTTGACTCTGCAAAACCAGAGATACCTTATTACTTCCTCCAAGAATACTCCTCCAAGAATACTCCTGCTTTTCACTATTTGTTTCAGATGATGTGTTTCTTCCTCAATGTTGAATTGCCGAGACCAATTGTAAAGATGTTTTCTGCAAAGATGTGTTAAGTAAACTAAGAAAGACATAATTGGCAATGCTGCAGTAATCTCCTGTTGTGAAGTTCTGTGTGACTAGACCGGGAAATCTAAGTGTTCTGCAAATCCTTGTGTGCATTATGGACAGCGCTAAAAGACAAGTATTTTGTGCTTATATCCAATAGTGGAATATATAAAGAACAGTATCATATTTTTTTTAAACCATCTATCTATGAATAATTTTTCATGACTGTGAATTCAGTGGCTGGAGCTGTAATTATTTTGAATTTTTCTTCCTCTAACCAAGTCCCATTCAGTTAAGTTATCCCCCACCCTGCCCATTTCCTATTGTCTGCTTACGTCATGCTTCATTCTGTGATGTAGAGTGTGGGCAGAAAACTTGTTGCCAGCTGTCTGCCGATGCTGCTCTGAACTGGCCACAGGGAGGTGCAAAAAAGTTCTTTAAAGCAGCTTGCTTGTCAATTTCCTCTTCCTCACTTGGGAAAGGGATCACCTTAACCCAGCACCTTCCATTGGTTGACCCTGGTTGATGTTTGAGGGCCCACCGTGTGCAGGATCACTGGCGAGAACCAAAGTTCTTACATTCTGTGGTGCAGTGTGTCAGTGAATGAATCCACTGCACTGCCAGAAGCACCAACTTGTAATTCTTCTTTTTTATTATTTAATCTTTGAAGAAGTGTCCAGTTACTGAATAATGCCAAATATATATTTGTTTGCTTAATTATCCATGTAAACTAGCCATTTTCATGTGCATAATTTGATGCAATTATACAGTCTTTTACATGCAGTTTCTGATAAGAAAACTCACTTGTTTGCAAACTTGGGTAATCAATTGTTTGCAGTGTAAAACCTGTGTAAATCATGACGAGATATTCAATTATTGATGCAGAGAACATCGAAAAAAATGGAAGTATTTTAACCAAATGTGCCTAGTAAGTGAATCAGTTTGGTAAATAATTGTGGCTTAAAAAATATTAAACACCTTGAGAGAAACTCTTCTGAAACCCCATCCTAAATTCAGACCTTTTCTGAATCTTTGCAACATTTCAGATACCCATACCAGCGGCCTTTGTGTTCTAATTGGTGACACAGATTAATGCTTAACCCCACTGCAACCCTGTACAGTCAGCTGTCAATTAACTTTCCAACTGTTGACGTTCATTAAACCTCTTCATTCTGTTTTCAAAAGCTGCTTTTCAGTGCATGTTCTTGACAAGCTTTCTTCAAATTATTTTCTGATATCGTGCAGCATACCAAAGTGTTCTAGGTCAGGAAAATGTGGAACTTACATGCACTTTTGGGAGAGGGAAGATTTCCCCCATGCACTAGGAGTAGCAAAACTATAAATATGTTATTTTTAAATGGGTTTACAATTTCTCTATAACCTACACACAGAGAAAATGTCTCCCCTTGATCTTTGTAAAATGTCCTTTCTTTGTGACTCAGTGCATCGTTTCAGCCAAAAGGGTGGGTAGATAACCTTCTGCCTGCTCTGTGACCTCCTCTAGGAGGTACACAACATGGGCCCGCTGGACTCAAACTCTGTTTTTCCTCTTCTCCCCTGTACAGAACTGGCTAGCTGATGCTTGTAGTTCCTCTTGCAATTAGACAACATCAGGAGACCGCTGAAAGGGGAAAACATTGCAATGAACCTACACCCTAACACTAAAATAACAGAAAGCTTAATTCACTCTGCAAATATTAAACTGGTATGAAAAGTATAATTGCAGCGCAATTCCGCACAATCTCAAGCTACCGATTTGGTGTCAGCTCTTCAATTTTGCTCCTTGCATTGCGCCAAATGGATGTTTCCATAAAATAGTTTCTATTGTGCTCATCATACAATCAGTACTGCACTGCATGTTGAAAGAATGAACTTGCATTTATATCGTGCCCTTTCACTTCCTTGCGATGTACCAAAGCACTTTGCAATTGATGTATTTTTTGAAGCACAATCACTGTTGTTTTGTAGGAAACTGGCAATTTGTACCTTGAGCAAGTCCAAAAACGGACAGAAACAGGGCTACTAGGTGCCGTGAAGTCCACAAGTTGTATTTTGTGGCACGACATCTTTTATAATTTAAAAAGACACAAATGTCACTCTAGATTCATAGGCGACACACTACACAGTACGGTGTTGTAAATATATTTAAAACATAGCTTCAAGAGCATGTATGAATTTGAAAACTAAAATAATGAGGACATTTTCAGCAATCAAATGGTTAATAAGTGCTTGTATGTGCAGTAGAAAAGGACACAATTACTTGTTAGTAGAAAAAACACGACTAAAGAAAATAAAATTACACAAAAACAAAGAAAGATAAACTAAATTGACAACATAATCTGTTGATAGAAAACTTCTATGTTGAAATAATTCAGCGTACTAGTGAAACTGGCTGAATTTCCTGTCTTTTTGTAGTTACACAGAGATCCACTGGCGGTTCTAAAAGGTAACTTGTCTTAGGCAGAATGGTATTAGCTAGTATCGCTTTAATACTAGCATCAGTCCAGCACCATTATGAATCTGTAAATGATTTTGCAAATGCGCTTACTGATTCATTAAAAAATATCACACAACAGCTTGCATTTATAGGAGCGTTATCAAACAAAATTCGACACCGGGCCACATAAGGAGATACTACGACAGCTGGTCAAAGAGGTAGATTTTAAGGAGCATCTTAAAGGAGTAAAGAGAGGTAGAGAGAATTAGGGAGGGAATTCCAGAACTTAGGGCCTAGACAGCTGAAGGCATGGCCACCAATGGTGGAGCGATAAAAATCGGGGATGCTCAAGAGGCCAGAATTGGAGGAGCGCAGATATCTTGGAGGATTGTAGGGCTGAAGGAGGTTACAGAGATAGGGAGGGGTGAGGCCATGGAACGATTTGAAAACAAGGATGAGAATGTTTAAATCAAGGCATTTCCGGAGGAAAATATAGGGGATAATGTACTCAGCATCCCAATATGGTCTGTGTTACTCTCTATTGACATCTATGGAGAGCAAAACTATCCGTTTTCTGCTGGGGGTGGGGGTGCTAGTTTAAAATTACTCCCAAAGTGTCAGAGGATGAGGAGCATTACTCTATTCTTATACACTTAACGAGAACAGGTTTTAGCAAAAGCTTTTTTTTAAAATGTATACTTAAGACAGATACACACAAGGGCTGTAGAAATAGCACAGCCCTTCACCTCCATGTTTTTTGGTTCTGTGGTTAGATTCCACCCAGCCACACCTGAATGCTTAGAGCCTAGGTAATTTAACTCTCCACTGAAGAATCTAATTCCCACAATTAGGTTATAATAGATTCAGCTGGTTGGAATAAGAATGCGTATTTTTCAGTGTGGTAGGATGTGGGTTTGGCCCTGTGATTCTTCACATATGGGGGGAATTTTGACTTTGTGCAATAGTGTAAAACGGGTGATAGCGAATCGGCAGCTCGTTTTATATCACTCCCAAAATAAAAGCCGGGAAGAGTTGTATAACAGGCTGCCAATTCGCTATCACCCGTTTTACACTATCGCAGTTAAAATGACTCCCAGTGAGGTTTTTTTACTGGAAGTGTTGTGCAAGAATGCAAGACTATTTTTTTTCATGATATTTCTAACATCAGTTCTACAGGTGTCATTGAGGAATGCTATGTAGTAAGCCCAGGAAAAAACACAAACACAATAATGAATAATGTAGGAGGAAGATTTCCTCTATAACAGAGGAAAACTTTCCCCTTGATACAGAAAACTCAATGATAAAAATAGATGAGTGTGCATTGGAGAAAAAGCTAACCCAGTCTTGTCTGGTATGATAAAAAAAGAAAAAACTTGCATTTATATCGTGACTTTCATGTTCTCAGGACATCCAAAACCATTTCACAGCCAATGAATTACTTTTAAATGTAGTTGCTGTTGTCATCAGCCAATTTGCCAACAAGAAGGCGCCACAAACAGCAATGAGATGTATGACCCGCTCATCTACTTTGGTCATGTTGGTTGAGGGATGAATGTTGGCCAGGACAGCAGGAGAACTTCTTGCTCTTCTTCAAAAGGTGCCACAGGATCTTTCGGATGAGGCGTTAAACTGAGGCCCCGTTTGCCCTCTCAGGAGGTAATAAAAGATCCCATGGCACTATTCGAAGTAGAGCAAGGGAGTTCTCCTGGTGCCCTGGCCAACATTTATTCCTCAACTAACACCTAAAACAGATGATCTGCATTTATTTCACTGATGTTTGTGGGACCTTGCTGTGCACAAAATGGCTGCCATGATTCCTACATTACAACAGAGATTACACTTCAAAAGTACTTCAGTGACTGTAAAGCACTTTGGGACATCCTGAGGTCGTGAAAGGCACTGTATAAATGCAAATCTTTATTTTTTTTATGTCACCTGAACAAGCACATATTTTAAAGAACTCATCTGAAAGATGCCCCTCTAACAATGAACCATTCCCTCAGTATTGTACTGACATGTTAGCTTAAATTTATGTGTGTAATTCCTGGAGTAGGGTTTGAATCCACAACCTTCACTACTTCAAGCCAAATATGCTACACTGAGCCAAGCTGCCATTTAAAACTCATAGAGATCTTAGTGTTAAGTCTTGTTTATATGTTGAAGTGCTGTAAACAGTTCTGGTCTATATATTATAAAATGATTTTGAAGCACTGGAGAAGGTGCAAAAAAGAATGATATTAGAACCGCGAGTTTTACCTATCAGAAAAGATTGAACAGGCTGGGGCTCTTTTCTCTAGAAAAGAGAAGACTGAGGGGTGACCTGATAGAGGTCTTTAAAATTATGAAAGGGTTTGATAGGGTCGACGTAGAGAAGATGTTTCCACTTGCGGGTGAGACCAGATCTAGGGGGCATAAATATAAGATAGTCACTAATAAATCCAATAGGGAATTCAGGAGAGTGGTTAGAATGTGGAACTCGCTACCACAGGGAGTAGTTGAGGCGAATAGCACAGATGCATTTAAGGGGAAGCTAGATAAACACATGAGGGAGAAAAGAATAGAAGGTTATGTTGATGGGGTTAGATGAAGAGGGGTGGAAGGAGGCTCGCGTGGAGCATAAACACCGGCATGGACCTGTTGGGCCGAATGGCCTGTTTCTGTGCTGTAAATACTTTGTATGGAGGTAAGTTGTATGTTGACATCTGAGTGCAGGAAAGGGTGATGTGGCGATGGCAGAATCAGCATTCACTTTTCATTAGCAACGGACCCATAAAAATGGAGCATTTGCTGCACAACAGTGCACGTCTCCTACATGAAGCACCTCAGTGTCAGCAATTACCCATCCACAAGAAAATCTAACCCATTATATTTATCATAACTACATTTCTCTATCAAATGATGTCACCTTATAGTAAAGGTCTGCATCAACTTAATTTCAAGAAACACGCTGCTTTGATGATTGTGAAAGTATTATTCGGATATTTTGTATATTCTCTGCCATGGGTTTTACCTGTAAATAGTCTGTTTTACCTAAAATTCTTTAAGGAATCTGTCAACAATTTTGCACCAAATGAAGGAATATGCTATATGGTAATATACATTTTTCTAATCACATTATACTCCATTATATTCAGCTTTAATCATGCATATAGAGGATACATGCTGGGTCATATTGTGTATGATATGTTATACAAGAAACTCAATGAAATAATACACGAATAACAAATTCAGAAATATGTTATCAGGTCCATGAGCTGTGTGAATATCGTATTCAGCAAGAACCCAACCTGTCTATTTATACCAGATAGATGCATTAAAAAAAACAATTAACTTTGAAACCAAAATACTGATGGACTTAACTGGTGGATTAATTGAGTGATGACTTACGTGGTTGTGTCTTGATCGCTGGGCAGACCCATTTCAGCTGTAACCTGGAGCCTATGGAGATATCATTGTACAATTATTCTAGGTCAATGACAGAAACATGTTGGGCTGAGAACCAAAGCAGAGCTGAGCAGAGAAGTCAAATTGTTTCCGGCTTCACGAGGTGGTGGAGAAGGGTCATGTGGGACCAGAAATTAAGTATTAATCTTCATTTGAGAAACTGATTGAATGTGACATGCTCGATATGAATGTGTTGTGGTTGTAATTTTTAATTGGACCCGCATTAGCACTTTCCATATTTGGATTACAAACAGTTCTGTTGAACAAAATCATATCCAATGGATGTTGTATCTTGCCAGAGACCGGAACATGGTTTTAACCATTTTTTGTATATTGTATATGACAGAACAATGCGTACTTTCAGAAACTCAGGGGAGAGTCATTACTCAGAACATTAGTAATGTTTCAGATATTTGCATTCTGCGCAATTTAGCTTCCTTACAATCCAAACGGGTTAGTCAGAGATTAAAACAATTCTTTGTAAATAACTGGTTCAAGACCAATAAGATTTTATTTTTTGTTGGGATTTATATAAATATTTCCCCCCTTAATGCTACCTGCACCTGCTATGCTTCCTGCTTCAGTCAGAAGAATAAGACCATTGGGGCCTGCCAGAGATCAGCCACAATGCACCTTAATGTTTGACTGTCAGCCCATTCACCTGTGAAGGTTTGGACTATAGTGGTCTTGCAAGATTTTTGTAGGTGCCACTGGATTCTTCCAGCCCTATTAGCAAGGCGGACTTGCCAGCTTCAGTTTCTGGTTAAGAATTGGCATCACTTACTCAGTGAGGGAAGACAAGTTTCAATGTTCAGAACCATGACTCTTTGGTTGGATTGGGATTCCAGTGGTATTTCCCTGGAGCGAGCTGTCTGTCGGATCAGTAGCAACTGCAAACGGCCCTTTACTATGCCACTGATCCAAACAATAGTCCGTATTATACATTGGTTAGCAGTTCTCAATCTCACACTATAGTATGGGAGCACACTTTCATGAATATCTGACCTATATGATAGCTGGTACATTAGAATCTTTACAAAGTAGGTACCTTGAGTTTGCGAAGGTTTGTGCTGTTGTGGTCTTGGAAGATTTTTGTAGGTGCCACTTGATTCTCCGAGCCCTATTAGAAGTTCGGTCCAAAAGAAAAACAAATGGCTAGCCACATTTTTTGGAGTTTACAATATTTGGGATAAAAAACATGCTGTTTTTAATGCTGTAACCTGTAACATTATTGTGTTAAGATATAGAGATGAATGTTTTCAACATTATAAAAGTGATTCTGTCATCTACTGCTCTAAGATGTTTGCATAAAGTTTTCAAACAAATTTTCAACCATGTGTATTTGGCTGTAGACAAACAGTGTGTGTAAGAAAATGGACAGATCAATAGTTTTGTGTTTTATAATTTATTCTTCCCTCTATTTCTTGTTATTTTTCTCCACTATTTAGTTCCCTTTCTCTCCCATTCCCCCTCCATTTACAAGACTTCCTAACTAAAGGTGCGTATACACTACAACTGTAGTGGTTTTGCTTCACTTGGTGTTAGTTATCTTGTAAAATGCAGCCTAGATCCAGAATCAGGGACTGAGCCAACTTTGGAGCAAAATGGAGTGAGACTCCAGATTATACTACAAGAGCAGCAACTCACAGTGTAATTTCATCCTATGACTGTGGGCAGGAAACCTATTCCCAGACTATGCCAATTTGTAAATTGGCCATTAAGAAATGCTTGAAAATACTGCAGGTCACTATGCAATTTTCTCTTCATAACTAACACCTCCCCCAGACTGTATGCCTAAGAATGGGACCTCACTGTTTGAGAGAAATGACAGGTCTATACTTGCACCTTCTCTCTCTGTGATGACGTGCATTCGTACAAAACACTGCGCCAACCAGTATCCACGATTCAATTTTTTTCTCTACTTTTTCCTCCAATATTCTCCGCTCCCCTGAAATGCTTGGCCCCTTGCTAGTGAACAGTTCATGGACACTGGGGCCCCCTAGGGTAGGGAGTCGACGTGGTATTCTTCATGCATAAACCGACACAATGTTGGTAAGCTATTTGATCCTGGATGAAATCATAGTTAAGCCTGATTCTGTCCTTATCTGATGTCTACGCAACTGCACTCCCAGCAGGGTCATTTTTTTTTGTTATGAAGAGGGGGAACCTTGACTGATTTTCCCTTCCCTATCCCAGGCATACAGAGGCCAAATGTGGTTCCCTTTCCTCCACCCCAACTGAGAATAGCTAATACTGCACAGACCACGGGTCAAACCTGCGACATTCCTAGTCTGAATGGCTCAGCCACTTAAATTGTTTTAACTAGGCAAGCCACTGGCAATGTCAATTACATTTTTTAACCCTCTCCGGTCTATTCAATTTGGCTTCAAGAATACCGGAATGTATAGTGTACTCAATGAAACACTTTCATCATAAAATAAGGGCTACTTAAAATATTTAATACAAAGTTGAAAGTGCTTTGTAATAGTTTAGATAATTATTATTTGCGCTCATGTTTTTGAAACAAGTCACCCTCCACATAAAATAAGATTCACCCTGGAAATTGAGGGGGTGGGTGGGGTGGAAATCATGAGGTATATATGAGTGACTGAACTGATCCCATGGTCCCAGTGGGGAGCTACACTCGGAGGGAGGATAAGTCGTATAATTAGTGCTACCATTTTGTAACCCTATCTCTGACCATAGCTGGAGAGCAGGATTGGTGAATTTACCCTATAATCTCGAAGTCAGTTTTGTTCTTACACAGCATTTGTGTGTTACTCTTTCCTAGTATTGCAAATAAAACCTGCCCCCCTGCTTCTCCTTTGTTATTTTGTTCTCTCAAGGAGGTGAAACACAAAAATAGATTAATGAACAAAGTTCAACTCGTAGTCATTTTTAAAACTATGAACAACATTATTTTTTGAATTAAGTTTAAAAAAAACACAAATGCTGGAAATCTGAAATTAAAACAGAAAATGCTGCGATTGCACAGCAACTCTGTCAAATCTATAGAGGAAAGATCGATTAGTATTTTGGATGTAGACCTTTCAAGGGACTACGTCCAAAATGTCAACCTGTCTTCTCTTTACAGATGCCGAACAGATCTACTATGCAGTTCCAATATTTTTTGTTTCCACCTTTATTTTCTGAAACGTGAAAAATCAGGATCTTTGATCAAAGATTGGTGGTAGGACATGCGCAGTTGAAAAAAGATTAAAAATAGTGACATCGGGAACTAGAACAGGATCTTGCAAGACAGAGGAAGCTAGGTAGGTACAGTGTCCTTTTCTTGTTGCTACATGCCTATGTTATTCATATTATACTTTTTGAAGTGATCTGTTAAATATTATTAAGCAAAGAATTGCTATTTGTTATAAAATCATTTTGATTATTTTCATCTCATTGATGTCAGTAGGCGTAGTCTTCAATGAGTGGCCGTGGCAAAGAAATGGAGACTATGCCCCACTGATGTCAGAGAGCAACTCCTGATGGCAGGTGGTGATAACTCAGCCGTACTGTGGCACAGATTAGTAAGAAGCATGTCCAAACCCATAATTCCCACATGGCACAATCCCAATTTCGGCTGTGCTATCAGAGATAGACGCAGAGTGGAGGGTTTGTGTTTCCTTTTAAGGAAGGAGGAAAAATTAGAACCTCAGTCAACCAAGGTGTTGTTATTTACCTCTTAATGGGTGAATCAAGAAAGCCATTGATACAGGTTGCCTGCCTGTTTTATTGTCAAGGAATAGTGTCTGGCAGAGCCAATCTAGAAGAGAGAGAAAACTGAGATTTAGTCCATGGATGGGATTTTGACTTCAGTTTGTAACTATAAGAATAAACTATTTCCCCGTGGGTTACAGGAGTGATATCCTGGAGGGGCAGAAACTGTGAAACATTGCTATCAGCAGATGTGGGTGTACAATTAAGGCTACAATGTTGTAGCTCCATCTCTGTCCCTGGCTCACATTGAGCAATGCACCACACCAGCCGCAGAGAATGGGATTACTGTCCTCAGTGTGCAGTATTCCCTCAACTTTTATAATTCAAGGAGCAATAGTTCACCCTATAGCCTTCAATTACAGTCAATTTTTGCATCTTTCCAGTTTAACATGGAATATTATATGAGATGGAATTTTCCCCAGTGCAATTTTGGTCTCCTTACCTAAGGAAGGATATACTTGCCTTAGAGGAAGTGCAACAAAGGTTCACTAGACTGATTCCTCGGATGAGGGGATTGTCCGATGAGGAGAGGTTGAGTAGACTAGGCCTATGTTCCCTAGAGTTTAGAAAAATGAGAGGTGATCTCATTGAAACATATAAAATTCTTAAAGGGCTTGACAGGGTAGATGCTGGGAGGATCCTTTCCCCTGGCTGGGGAGTCTAGAACCAGAGGTCACAGTCTCAGAATAAGGGGTCGGCCATTTAGGACTGAGATGAGGAGAAATTTCTTCACTCAAAGGGTTGTGGATCTTTGGAATTCTCTACCCCAGAGAGCTGTGGATGCTCAGTTGTTGAGTGTATTCAAGACAGATAGATTTTTGGATACTAAGGGAATCAAGGGATATGGGGATAGTGCGGGAAGGTGGAGTTGAGGTAGAAGATCAGCCATGATCTTATTGAATGGCGGAGCAGGCTCGAAGGGCTGAATGGCCGACTCCTGCTCCTATTTCTTATGATGCGGAGATGCCGGTGTTGGACTGGGGTGGACAAAAATGAGAAGTCGCACAACACCAGGTTATAGTCCAATAGTTTTATTTGAAATCACAAGCTTTCAGAGCGCTGCTCCTTCGTCAGGTGAAGACTTCACCTGACGAAGGAGCAGCGCTCCGAAAGCTTGTGATTTCAAATGAAACTGTTGGACTATAACCTGGTGTTGTGCGACTTCTCATTTTTGTCCTATTTCTTATGTTCTTATTAGAAATTAGGAGGGAAATTTCACCCTCAGTCAATTGACAATATTCTGCACCACTGTATCCTACTTATACACTGGGCATCTAGTAGAGCTTTCCTAGTCCTTTGTGGATGCATCTACAAATGATCGTGATGTTTTGATCTATTGATTTTTGGAGATGCATCATAAAATAGAGCAGTGTCACAGAATTAATCATTATAAGAATAACAGTTTTGGAGAAAGAGTTTTCAACTAGTCTTACACAGATTGGGAAATGAAAATATATTACAAAGCAGATGGTAAAACAAAGAATGTACAGTCAACTAGACCAAAACTTGAGTAGAAAGCTTGAAATAACGTTAAGGGCAGATTTTGAAAGGCTCAGCACTTGACATTTTTTGGAGGCCATATTACTGACCAGTGTGAGCCTCATTACAGCTTTAAATTTTATTCAATGGATCCCAAGCTGGATTTCAAGTCTTTGGTGCCACCTTCTCCTTCATAGTGCAGCTCGCCTGTATAAAACAGGCACACGACTGGTTGGCTCGTCTGGCCTTTAGAAGTTGGATTGTTAAAAATAGTGAAGGAGTTTTGTGTGCTGGTTTGAAACTTTAATTTCTTTTCACTTACTAGCTATTTTACTCTGCATTTTCATTAGTGCATTACTTCTCGCTGCTATATGCGCCTAAATTTTTGCAACATAAGACTTTTATTTACCATACCTTTTCCTACAACAGCTTTACTTGCAGCAAACAAAGTGCTCAGGATGGGAAACTCCTTTGGGGGCTTCAAATGACACTTCAAGATTTGGAGGAGGAAGATGAATTCACAAAGAGACAAGAAAGGGAGGTTCCATTACACCTCATGGTCTATGTGTGCACCTGTCCATATCCCAGTATCTGCAGTTACCAACCCCGACAGTTCTACCTGGGCCTCTTAGATGAGATCTGTCTTCTCCGCTTCTAATTCACAAAGGAGGTTGCCCTCCGGATGAGATGTTAAATTAACGCTCTGTCTGCCTTTCAGGTGGATGTTTTTTTTTAAACTGTAATGGAGGGACGGTAAGACTGGCCCTGAGGAAGGATGGGATCAAATAGGCCAAAAGGCCTTTTTCATTTGAACTGATCTTGTGACTTTCCCAGGATTAGTCCTTACAATATAAAAAATCTGGGGAGCATATGGAAACAAAACACACCAGCAAGCCAACTACATTAGTAGTGCCTGATTATTTAGGTTTGTGACTGCTATGTTTTAAAAGCATATTGCATGTGAAATCACAAACATTTTTACATTTACATTTTTTTTGTCCCTCCAATTTTCTAATGTCCTCTTAGTGAATTGGGAGCACCCAACACATATAAGCAACCTAGTCCTGTGCCATCACCCCACTTAGCCGGACAGAATCTAAAACCAACTATTATTATTTTAGGACAACCTTTAGATTTACGTGGCCAAATGACTTACATTGTAAGATGATTTCAGTCACCCTCTAATTGGCTAACAATTATTTCTCTGCTTACAGTTTTTTAAAATTCATTCTTGGGATATGCAAGGCCAACATTTATTGCCTAGTTGCCCTTGAGAAGGTTCTTCTTGAACCGTTGCAGTCCGTGTGGTGAAGGTGCTCCCACAGGGTTGTTAGGGGGTTCCAGGATTTTGACCCAGTGACGATGAAGGAATGGCGATATATGTCCAAGTCTGGATGGTGTGTGACTAGGAGGGGAATTTGGAGGTGGCGGTGTTCTATGCACCTGCTGCCCTAGTCCTTCTAGATGGTGGAGGTCACGGGTTTGGGAGGTGCTGTCGAAGAAGCCTTGGCGAGTTGCTGCAGTGCATCCTTTAGCTAGTACACCGCAGCCACGGTGCAGGCATAAACTGTACATATCTGAAAACTGAGTTAAAACTGCTTTCCTTCATACAAAGTGCGATATCTTAGATTAGAGCCAGCTTGAGCAGCTGTGGCTGCCCGTTCCCATTTCCCTGACCCAATTTCCATAGTTTTGGTTTGTTCTCATACAGATCTAATAGCCTAACTATTACATATGTCCTTGTACTGGCTCTGGAAATGTGCGCAGGCCAGCTAACTGGCTGTCTGAGAGTGTGCTACCCCTATATCATATCATAAAAAAAGAAAGCACGCAATGGGAACTTTTCTGACAGAATAAAACAAACACTTGACTCACCTTCAGATGGGGTGTTGGCTTCTGATTTTAAAAAAGGATGTGCGGTACAGGTCCTTTAATTGTGTGTGATGAATGCAGGATTAGGTAGAAGTATTCCATGCAAATTCTATCGATGCCTCTTATCACCAGTTCATTGCTTTGAACAGCCAGTCACTGGAGTATGCACCAGATGTGCTATCAGAGAAACGGCGGATTATGTATTCGATTCCTTGGTGGTACTGTATTAGTGGGGGAAACCGAACATGTCTCTAATCCATTGCCTTCTAATGAGAGGGGAAAGTATGGCTGCAAAGTCGGAAATGCTCTAAACATTTTGTTAATTCCACAGTATAATAGCCCACAACATTTACAGAGATAATACGACAGGAAACAACTGCCAGTTAACACAGAAGGTGCAAAGAACATTTGGTATTGAAAGGGTTAATTAAAATGAACAGCGCTTGAATTGAACCAGACTAATGAAATATATTGTATGGGTGCCTAAAGAGGACATTTACTGTGCAGAGATTTTGCATAGCCTGGTTTAGTTTGACATTCATCCCAGCCTGTGGTTAGCCTTGGAGACTGCATTCTTTTTGAAAGAATTAGGTGTCACAATCAATTCTAAACATACTCCAGTGACAAAAATGCCAGTATATTTCTTGTGGTAGTGCTGATTCTGAAGAATTCAAATTTGTCATCACACACAGTAAAATGCATCTGAAAAAGAACAGCTATAGGATTGAATTCTAACATCCAAATTAAGTAAACGACCTTACCAAAAGTCTGAAAATTACAGAAACTGTGATTTTGTTACTTATGTTTTTATAGGCTTGTAAGTTTACCACAGAAGTTAAAACATAGGCCGTAAACATAGCCATCAGATGTCTGTTGCAGATAAAAGACCTGCTTCATATATGGAAATTGACTAGGTGAAGAAACTACAGTAAAAGCCAATTTTCCGTGTCAGATTTCACTGTTTCCTTTTTCATTTTGCCAGTGTGGTATCAGGAATTCTGAGCAGTGGGCAATGCCAAACAGCTGTGGGAACCAACCAGACCTGTAGAAACAAGAAGTAGTAATTAGCAATCCACAAAATTGATCATTTGTGTCAAGCCAAATGACAAGACGACAATGCCTGTGGTGAGACGATACATTGAGGTTGATTTTAACCCTGAGCGGTTTCGGGCGGGCAGGAACTGGGGCGAGTGCAAAATGCATTAGCTGGCTTAAGTTTCGGGCTCGGGGCTACTTTAACTTCCGGGTCTCATTTAAATGCTGCTGGTCTATTTTCCATCCGGAATGGGTGGAAGAGGGCACAGAGCGGCTGCTGACATGGAACGACTGGCCAGCTTGCAGGTAAGTGACAGGGAGGGAGGGAGTGGGGGGCGGGGATGGAGTCCGAGTCAGATGAGGCTGCGACTTTCCTTGTGCGTCCCGGAGAACCACTCATGCTCCTCCTGGCCCCATATAGGAAAATTTTGCACTTACCTTGGTGGGCCTCTTCTGTCTGAAGACCAGCAGCTGACCTGCTACAGCCTTGCGGGAACACTGCAACAGTTACCTGCTCAGGTCCCAGTTATAATGCAATCGGAGTCCTATAGGAGCCCGATTTTCATTCATTTCTTGGTCCAGTTAGGCGGGCGCCTCATCCGCCAGCAGAATAAAATTGGAAACGTCGGGAAAGGGATGAGTTCTGAGCAGGTAAGGAACCTGCTCGTTTTTAATTGCCCATCTGCCCGGTTTCTGCTAGTAGGGTTAAAATCGGGCTCAATGTTTATAAATATGTTTAAAAATGATTCATAAATTACTGGATTCCTAAATGAATACTATAAATTCTTCCAGTCCCCTTTTTAAATACAGAACCAGGCAAGTTGTTGCAATGGCAATTGAGCGTTATCATGATTTTCATGGGTGAGGAATGTGAGCAACAAATACAACTTGGAAATGGAAGACTGGAGTATTGCACTGTAACTAACACTCCGCATTCCTTGACTGAAGTAGCAGGTAGGCAGTCTGTTCCCATGGCTCTACCAATGTCCCTCCAGAACTAGTTACTTTAAGGTCCTTTACATTTTCAGTTTTCTTCATTCCCTGCAGAGGAAGTGTCTAAACCGCTGCCATGTATTTCCTGCAACAGCATCTGTGAGATTGGGAATTTGGTATATGGAAAATTATGAGTCCAAATTAGTGTCATGCAATTCCGTGGTGCAGTATATTAATGATGCTCCAAATCTTCATCTACTAATCTGTGCACAGAACAATGTCCCTCACAATACTTGCAAGGTTGAAATAAATGAAAAACATTAGAGAAAATACAAATGAATTGTTTGCCAACTCAAATGACAGCTCAACCCTGTGACCCTGTAATGTGTTTAATGAGCAAAACTGAATGTCATCAAGAATCTCTTCAATTAAAGATTCATTGCACAGCTGCAAGCAAAACCCTATCTTTACTGTACACATTATGTTCATTAAAGGCTGCATAGAAACTGTTGTCAGACAAAAGTGTTCATTGTATTTTAGGCATTGTGCCAAAGGAAAGTATGAAGCTTTGTGTTCATGTAGAGCACTACTCCTTCAACTCTGCTGCACCACTGTGGGTAATAGAAGCTCTAATTGTAGATGGCACACTGTGTTGTTTCACTTTCACATCATAACCACTAAATGGCACCTTGGGGACCTAGTATGCTCTACTCCCCATCTTCAACAATGGGCTAGCCAGTGCAATGTTACGGCCTTGCGTGGTTGGAGAGTGGATCTTGAAGGTATCAATTGGAAGATCAAAGTACTGAGCCAGGTGTTGATCTGTGTCGGTAGCTGAGAGCCCAGGTGGATGCCAACTTCAGCCTGGAAGAAGAGGCATAGAGCATTCTGGTCTTTTCTGTCTTTCTTCAATGATCGCAAAGTCGCAATGCAGGTTAAGCTTGTACTGTGTAAAACCTGTGCCCAACATTTCTGCTTCATGGTTCAGAATTCCTATGCCTACAACAGAAAGGCTTCCTCTAGCCTGTGTGTGAGATACAGGACCAAAGTGTGAGGCAGATTTTGGGCATGGTATGTTTCGATGCTGTGGTTAGCAGGACAGTGGCAATATACTCACACATTTTGTAGTGAGTTATGCTACTCACCATGCTGTTCATCAAAAGCTTCTTCTACTTGCTGTCCACCTGCCGAGGGCTCAAACCTGTACTTGTCGGGTACTTAACAACAAGTAATGACTATTCTTCTCAGGAGGTAGGCAGATGAGGTCCTTTTGGATCCAGGTGGTTCCAAGACACATATGCCAGTGGAAGTTCAGAACCAAGTCAATAATCTGGCATCTAAACCAGGCCAGTTCCACAGACCTCCAGGGCAATGCTGATGATCGACCAGCCAACCTCCTCACTAATAGAATCTGGAGAGGTAAAGTGTTACCGTGGGCTGGGATTCTTTTTATTTGGCTCCAGATAATCTTGCAGGCCAAAGCCTTCATTGGTAGGGTAGTCCCAGATGGATAAACAATGGGAAACTTACCAGTAATCAGCTCTGGTAAACTGCATGGTTTTAGATGGTTAAACTCCAATAATAGGAAGGACGTGAGGCTTTGAAGAGGGTACAGAAGAGATTTACTGGAATGGTTCCAGGGATGAGGGATTACAGTTACATGGATAGACTGGAGAAACTGGGGTTGTTCTCCTTAGAGCAGATAAGGCTAGGAGGAGATTTGATAGAGGTGTTTAAAATCATGAAGGGTTTAGATAGGGTAAATAAAAAGAAACAGCTTCCAGTGGCTGAAGGGTTGATAACCAGAGGGCACAGATTTAAGATGATTGGCAAAAGAACCAGAGGCTCATGAGGAAAAAAATGTTTTTACATAATGAGTGGTTAGGATTTGGAATGCACTGCCTGATAGGGTGGTGGATACAGATTCAATAGTAATCTTCAAAGGGGAATTGAATAAATACTTGAAAGAGCCGGCGCAGACCAACGTTCCCTATAAGGTGCGCGGCTGCACACTTCTCTGCTGGTCCCGGCTTTTTCAATGTAATTGGCCGCGCAAAGGGGCTGCGCACCTAAAAAAAAACATGAGGGAACATTGGCGCAGACTCAATGGGCCGAATGGGCTCCTTTTGTGCTGTACTATTCTATAATAATACCCCTGTGCACATTAAGAGTGCTCTGAGCCTTGGCTCTGCCAACTTGTACCTAATCTCGATAGCAAAATACTGCGGATGCTGGAAATCCGAAATAACAACAGAAAAGGCTGGAAAAACTCAGCAGGCCAGGCAGCATCCGTGGAGAAAGAAACAGAGTTAACGTTTCAGGTCGAAGACCTTTTCGTCAGAACTGGAAAAATGCAGGAAATGAAATAGATTTAAAGCAAGTATAATGCTGGGAAAAGGGGGAGGGGATGAAAGAACAAAAGGGAAGGTCAGTGGTAGGATAGAAAGCAGGAGAGATTAAGAGACATTGAGAGACATTAAGGAGATATTCACGGCAAGAGGAGGTGGTAATGTGACAGGTTGAGGCTAATCTCTCTGGATTTAGATAAATAGGACATAATGGGCTAACAGAAACCTGACAGGTGGGTATGGATTTCTCAACAGCTTGAATTGCAGGCACTTAAACATGATGATGAATATCCGCACTTGTCAGACACCTTGCTGACGAAAGAAAGTGCCATCTTGATTAGCTGTAGATTGGGATAGATTATGGGCATTACTGTGGTTCAACGAAAAAAAAAAGTTTCTGTTATACTGCGTCATGACTTTGCTAAGTCGCAGGATATAGGTTGTACCCGATTCTGACCTACTTAATAAAAGGTTACAGCAAATACATTAGTGCAGACAGAATTAAGTTAAAGAAAAGTTCAATTGCTTTGCCCAAGTTCTTAATAACGCTAAGTGACATGGCCTTGAAAGTATGGATCATTATAACAAAATTATGATGAGTGCACTCCAGATCCACACTGTAATAAGATGACATGGAGAGAAATGTTATATGACATATGTGAAACTGACTACTTGTTTAGGACAGTTTTAAGGAGTAGCTTTGAACCGTTGCAATCTTAATGGGACCAGCTAAGCAGAAACGAGCTCTTAAAGAATTACTGAATCTAAATTTTTCCCCAAAATGGAAAATTTGCCGTCCACTAGGCATCATAAGGGTAATTTTACGATCCCACATTCAGGGCAGGGCCACTGTGCTTGAAGGGAATGCGAGTTGGAGATAGACAAGCATCTCTGTAGCCCGAGTTCTCTAACCTGTACTACCTGCAAGTGCAGCTTCCCTCTGGGACTGCGGAATCATTATCTTGGAAAGGAAGGACTGTCTTTGCAGCAGAGGATGCACTTCTGAAGCTGTGCATCTTATGTTGAATCAGATTAGAAGGAGCTATACTTTGCATCTGTTTGTGCTCCACGTGATCAAGGAGTACTTGAAGGAGAAACTGGATGAGGAAAGTACTCCATTTCCCAGCACTAAAATCATTTTAGTGAGCAAAGAAAATTAAATGTAATTTTTTTTTTAATGATTATAATATTGTCACAGTGTGCAGTACATAATGGGGCTGGAACAATATGATAGCAAGTGATAGTGTGCATGTTATAATGAGTCCTGCAGTGTGCCTTGGCTTGTGGATGACCCCAGGATCATTATAGGATGTTGAGGTGTACCTTTGCATTTACCTGCAGAGCCATTTCCACACGGGCTTTGGTTGTGCTATCTTTAGGTGGGGTGTGGTGTGTTCCTCTAGCTAGGTCCCCATGTTATGTATGGGATGCTGGACAGCTGCTGGTAGAAGTTGAGGAACAGGGACTGGGTTTACTGTCCCAGTTGCTCCTTTCTTTTTCACTTTTTATTTTCTTTCTTTCTCTGTATTGCAATATTCCAGTTCTTTTTGTGATAATTGTTAGCCAGGACACTGGTAGAACTCCCCTGCTCTTCTTTGAACAGTGCCAAGGGATCTTTTAACGTCCGCATGAGAGTTGAACCTCTCATCCAAAAGATGGCACCTCCGACATTGCAGCAATGTACTACAGTTGGAATCCCAGCCTAGATTATGTGCTCAAATCTGTGGAGTGGGATTTGAAAGCACGACCTTCTGATCAGAGGTGAAAGTGCAACCATTGAGCCAAGGCTGACGCCTTAAATTTAACGTTACTTCCCTGCCATTACTTCTCATGAAAGGTCATCGATCTGAAATGTTAACTCTGTTCCTCTTTCCACAGATGCTGCCTGACCTGCTGAGTATTTCCAGCATTTTCTTTATTTCAGATTTCCAGCATCCACAGTATTTTGCATCTGTATTACTTCCCTACTTTTGCGTTCTATCCCTCTAGAAACTAAACTCCAGTACTTTGCACTCTTCATGGCTTTATCAACTTCTGCTGCTACTTTTAATGATTTATGTATCTGCATTCTCCTTTCTTTAAACCCCTTGTGCATATTTTTTCTTGGAATTTAAAATAAAGCAGTCAATTATAACCAAAGCTTTTAGTTGTTTATTGTCAAGAATGGACATGTCCTGTGCGCGAACTGCGAGCAAAGGTGGGCTTAAAAATGCAAAAATAAAATACAATTTTGCTCTAGAGGGTTGGGACTTTGCTCCAGGAAACTTAGTCTTGCCAATCTTTGAGAGATTGAGCCTATATGCTCTGGAATTTAGAAGAGTGAGAGGTGATCGCATTAAAACATATAGGGCTGGATTTTGAAGTTGGAGTCGGGTTGGGGTCGGGAATCACACATTCTGGCTTGTGAACCCGCCTCCATCGAGATGTGGCCAACCCACTGTATTTTCCCTTGATTGACCTTGTTGAGCCCGCCCAGTGGGCTCAGCAGGCCAATTAAGGGCCACCCGGCAACAGGTGATGTCACAGATTGACATTTCATCTGTCAAGAGCTTTTGACAGATGAAATGTCAGCGTTTGACAGGTCTGTGAAGCTGTCAAACACTCACAATATGATTTCTAACTTCAGTCCTTCCTTTCAGGCTGAGTTAGAAATCATTCCAGCACAGAAAACAGAAGGCTGCAGGTTTTGACAGAACCACGGCTTTCCTGCTTTCTGTGCCGGTGAGATTTCTAACTCCCGAGAACTGAAGGGCTGACACCTGCAGGAGGAAGTTAAGGTAAGTAAAACTTTTTTCAACACTTAGCACTTACCTTACACACTTACCTCTGCACACATGCACCCATCACTCACCTGCCCACCGGACATATCGACTCCTCCAACCCCTGCAGACCCACGGCCCGCCCCGATAACTTGGAGTGGTTGCCACCTGTCGGGAAGCCCACACTTTTTTTAAAAATAGGGATTATGCAAAAAACTGCCTGTTAACTACCTGTTAACAGGCAGTTAATTGTCACTAATCCCTTCCCACCTCGGGGAGTCAGGTCTCAGACCAAGTTGGGTACCCGCCGCCAGAGAAACTGGCATGGAGTCGGGACCCCCGAATCTGCAACTTTAACCCCCCCCCCCCCCCCCCGCCTCCAAACCCGACTCCACGGGTCATTGAAAATCCAGCCCATAGGGCGCGAAATTCGGTTACGCCTTGTTTGGGGGCAGTAACCGAGTTAAGGCTGGACATTTAGTGCCCGTCGTGGAAGTACCGCCCCGGCCGCTAAATTCGGCTTACTGTCCCGCCCAGGAAGTGGCGCGCAATCTCGGGGGCTCCACTTCCTGGTGGGGCGTTAACTGAGGCAATGTCGGGGCATGATCGGCGGAGGCTCTGCGGAGCGTTGCTGCGTTTCAACGCCCCTCCCCTTCAGTTAAAAGGGAGGGCTGCTGCGCACTCTGCAGGGCCTCCGTTGGCCCACACTAGGCCACCAGGGCGCTAACGGCAGGCGCAAAGGAGCCGAATTTCTAGCCCATAAGATTCTGAGAGGACTTGAGAGGGTAGATGCTGAGAGGTTGTTTCCCCTGGCTGGAGAATCTAGCACTAGGGGGCATAGTCTCAGGATAAGGGGTCGGCCATTTAAGACTGAGATGAGGAGGAAATTCTTCACTCAGAGAGTTGTGAATCTTTGGAATTCTCTACCCCAGAGGGCTGTGGAGGCTCAGTTGTTGAGTATATTTAAGGCTGAGATCGATAGATTTTTGGACTCTAGGGGAATCAAGGGATATGGGGATCAGGTGGGAAAGTGGAGTTGAGGTTGAAGATCAGCCATGATCCTATTGAATGGTGGAGCAGGCTTGAAGGGCTGTATGGCCGACTCCTGCTCCTATTTCTTATGTTCTTACATAGGCATGCTTCCCCAACATTGGACAAAGTCACGGGAAGACTGGCAATGTTCTAACTATATATTAAACTCCATCCAAATCACATGTGTGACTTTGAAGCCACTGCATTGTGCATGTGTACTTAGCCTTTACTGTCAAATCGCCCTCCATCAAAAATAGGGAAATTAAAGGGAACTGGCACATGTTACTGAACTGCTTACAATGGAAGTGGTACTGTAATATAAATGGTGTATGAAGCATTTATATTAAGCAGTTACTGGTCTAAAAGCAGCTTGAAATCCAGAGCAGTGAGCTTTCATAATAACTTACACTACCACCTTAATGAGTTTCATGCTGATATAAAGGTAGTTGAGTAATGGAAAAAAAATATAGGCCTAGAAATTCGATGGCACCGCACTCATTTTTCAGGTGCAAAACGTTGCCTCATTACAGGCCGCAAGTGTGCAATCCGCCATATTGGTAAAGGCAGAAAAAGGTGTCCAAGGCCCATGCCTGAAACAGGTGCTAGCCCCTTTGCGGATTCAAAAATGTGGCCTTGCGTCTGTTTGGGGTGCCGTGAACGCAACCGACAGTAGGCAAGCTGGTTCAGGAAATAATAGTCTACATGTGGCCTAACCAGCGGTCCTTAAAGGGACCGTTTGCGGCTGCCACCAAAAATGTATGTTTAACAAAAATATACTTACCTGAATGTGGAGCTGAGATGTGCAGGATGCTCCTCCTTGCTCCAGTGTAGTGCTGAAGACTGTTTACTGCCCCAGCCCTCCTGATCGCTTCCCCCCTTTCCCGATCGCCCCCGTCCCGATCGCTGACACCCCTCTCCCGGTAGGCCCCCTCCCTCTCTTCCAATCACCCCCCTCCCGATCATTTCCCTCTCCCTCCCGATCGCCTCTCTCCTGATCACTTTCCCCTCTCCTGTTTGCCCCTCCCTCTCGATCGCTTCACCCCCCCACCCCGATCACTTCACTGCCTTTCCCGATCGCTTCCCTCCCAATCGCTGCAACCTCTCGCCCGATCGGCCCACTCCCTCCCGATTGCTGCCACCCATCTCCCTCTCGATCGCCTTCCTCCCGACCGCTGCCCCACTCTCCCAGAACTTACCTGAGGGCCACTGCCGGCGACACAATTGATCAAAATTGAAATCCTCTTCGCCAGCAAGGTGCCTGGGGACACCCAGCAGGCGTTGTCGCCCAGCAGCCTCATGGAAATGAGGCCCGAAGCCCAATATCAGGTGTGCCTCATGCCATAGACTTTTCAAACAAATCTAAATGCCATAAGTAAAAAGTGGATCTTTACTACTGTATAATAATTAGGGAAATAATTAGTACATTCATTTAACAATTTGCAATGTCAGCGATACACATAAAGGAGAAAGACTGCATGGAACACTTTCAAATAATATACGTAGAACATAAAACAACATAAAATAGCTCCCGTTACTAAAGGAGCTGGGATCAGAGAATCTTTTTATTTAACCAGGGTAAATCTCAGCTTCTGCTGCTGCTAATCCTCAACTGGGTCCAAGTTTGAGAGAACAGATGGAGGTACTTGTCCAAATTTTTCCACCACTCTGCATGCAGGCTCTGTTTGACAATCGTCCAAGTCCACGGTCTGCTTGAGACTGAGGATTAAACTGTTCAGAACTGTGTGTGTGAAACTGCCTTCTGCTGCTCTGCGGCACAATGTGTCAGTACACTGATGCCCTGAGCCACCAGATGAAACATAAAAAATGTAGGTGCTGAATTTCCTTGGCTCTTCGCCTATTCCCACTGTAACTCTGGCGCAAGCCTGATGGTAGGCCTCTTGATTATGCAAATCACGGTCCAACGACATAGTTAGGACCCCGAACGCAATTATAAGGGACACATGGGCGGAGTGTGCGCCATGCACACATTGGCCATGTATCCTGCCGTTGAGCGGCTGAAGCAGCAATCCTTAAAGGGAAAGCTCCAAAAACGCCCCAAAACGTTTGCAACGTTATATTTTTTGTGGACAAAGATCTTCACAAAGATACTGTCTCCGTCCTTCACTCTGTCTCCCAGGACCTACTTACAGGCTAGCTTGGCCGGTAGAGATTCCTCAGGCCCGAAACCGGCGAGCTGCATCGCGATACCTGTTTGATGCCGGCAGCTTGCTGGTTCCATTTAAATAAAATCCGGGACTCAAAATGGTTCCGGCCTCTTCACCCTCGGAACGGGCGGGCTGCCTGTGTGCTTCGCTGATCGTCTGTCAGTTAAAATCTACCCGGTTTAATACTGGGACCCTCTTACACAGGGGGCAGCTAATGGGGTCTCCAAGGTGGGGAGGGGGGTAGTGAAACTGGACATTCCCTCCCCTTCCCCCTCCCCACCTCGCCAGATAGCTGGTAGGTGCCAGAGTTTATGCTAACATGGGGCAGGTGGGCATCTGAACTGGTGCAGGTGCCCGCTGGCCCCATGCAAATGAGGTGTTCTCCCACTGACCCCGCAAACTCTGTGGTGCTCAGTGCTGGAAGGCATCAGCAGGTGTTATCCCGGCATTAACTGCCGGGATTATGGCCCACAGATCTTTGACCCCAATGGCAGGAATTTCCTCCGTTCTCATGATCGACCACTGTGTGGGTCTTTTGTGTGGGTCTCACAAACTGTTGTTGGGTTCAGTTGGAGCCAAAGTCCCTTTCTCGTAGCAATGGGAGTTGTGGTCTTTGGCTTCCAACAGGAGTGACCAGATCAAATAAAATAAACCGGAGAGAGTGGCAACTGAAGGTCGCTGGTCACCATGTGTGTTTGGATCCCCTGCGACACCTTATAATAAAAGCGCCTTTAAACTGATTAGAATTGAAATGGAGCCTTCAGAATGAAAGTAGTGCTTTGCTTGTGAGTGTTCTACATGGTAAATAAAGGTGAATCTGAGGCATTCAGCTTCGCTAAGTTGTCTATGTCAGAAGATGTGGGTTCAAGCTCCAGCACATAATCTTGGCTGACACTCCAGTGCAACGCTCAGGAAATGCTGGATTGCTGCAGGTGCTGTCCTGCGGATGATACTGAGGTACAATACCTGCTTGTTCCAGTGGTGCACGTGAACATTAAAGACCCTGATGCAGTATTTGAAGAGCAGGGAGTTCTCCTGGTGTCCTGACCAACATTACTCCCTCAACCAACACCAGCATAAAGATAAACTAACTGGTCAATCAGCTCATTGCTATTTATGGGATCTTGCTGTGTGCAAAATGCATTTACCTACATAACAGATCATGCACTTCAAAATAGTTGATTTTATGTGAAGATTCATTATTTGAGATATTGTTGAGAGATGCGTTAAGTGTTTTCTTAAAAAACAATGATTTCCATCTACTTAGCCTCTTTCACCACCTTAGGACATCCCAAATTTCTTCAGAGCTGACAGATTTTGTTTTTTGAAGTGTAGTTTATATAGTCATGATGTGGAGATGCCGGGTTGGACTGGGGTGGACAAATGTGAGAAGTCGCACAACACCAGGTTATAGTCCAACAGTTTTATTTGAAATCACAAGCTTTCGGAGCGCTGCTCCTTCGTCAGGTGAACCACAATGGTGAACCATTTCAATTCTAATCAGTTTAAAGGCGCTTTTATTATAAGGTGTCGCAGGGGATCCAAACACACATGGTCACCTGACGAAGGAGCAGCGCTCCGAAAGCTTGTGATTTCAAATAAAGCTGTTGGACTATAACCTGGTGTTGTGCGACTTCTCACATTAGTTTATATAGGTAAAGGCAGCAACCAAATTGCACACAACAAGGTCCAACAAACAGCAAATGAGGTAAATGACCAGATAATCTGTTTCGATGGTGTTGGTTGAGGGTAAATGTTGACCAGAATAAATGCAAGGCTTGCTTTCGATTAGCATGCTGGTATAACTACTGCCCATGTCAAAGCTCGCTTTAACATGAATGCCATCCATAAATGGGTTAAAAAGTCTGCATAAACTTTCATGAAACAGAATAACCAAGCCAAAATAATTTGGCAATTTAGAATAATTAGGTTTGGTCAGCTTGTTTTCATACATAAGCAGAGGACAGTCTGAGGCAATCAACACATCGTTAACTGCTCTGCATATTCAATACAGCAGACTAACAAAAGCTGTGGTCTGTTTATACAGTACCGTTAAATTTTGAAGAATGGAGACCAGAACTATGAATACATGGTGTACGTGACAGAATTGGACCATAACTTTATATTTTTAATGAAAACAGAATGATTCTGGAGAAGGATTTTTCAGCAACAATCAAATTGTTTTGAAGCCAAAATCGAATCTAGAAACACTGTACTACAAATGAGATAGCTCAACTACAACAGAGTGTCGTAATAACAAGGTGAATATCTATGTTTGTGTGTGTGTTTTTATAAAATATAAGCCTTTTACTACATGGCCAACTAACTTCTACTTTTATTGCTCAGGAGTCTTTTATTTATGAACCAAGATGCAGATTGCTAACATCCAATGATATTTTACCCTATATAAGGTGCCAAATTTGGATAAGAAACAGAGAAAGTGTATAACTCAGCAAAAGCCACAAGTGCAAATCAGCTATCCTAGACTTTCTCAGGAGTATAATAAAAGGAAGATTACACTGTCTGTTTTTTTAAATGAACCTGGTATGTTTTCACTGCTTCAAGGCTTGTGGTGTACGTTTGGGCAGGATAACATCTGCAATATCCTATCTATATAGACAGAACTTAATGAAGTGTGAAGTTCAACAGAAGGAATGCTCAAATATCACAAATATGCACTCATGGGAACACTCAACATACAATGCAAAAATGGGTACCAGAAACTTGCTGTGGCTTCCACTGTGCTTTGGGAGGGAATACAAGCACACAGAGGGTACACAGTGACTAAATGTTTGTCATTTACGTACTCACAATTTGCTCACAGCATGGCAAACTTTGTCAAAGTCACAGCAACACCGTAGTCAGTGACAGATTTAGTAAGTTGGGCTAATGCCTATGACAAGCCTTGGCTACTGCTGACTAGCCTGGCATATGGAAGTAACACTGAGGAGTTGCTTAGATTTTAAGTGTTGGGAGTCCTGGAAGCATTTATTTTGCTTGACCATTCTGTATGTAATGTCTGTAATACATACCAGCCATGGAAATCTGCAGCTGTTCTACGAGACTACCCTTGTAACTCTAACGGGAAAACCCAGTGGAAAACAGCAGGGTCCTAGGTGTGCCGGGTCTCCACCGTTTCTGGGATTCTTTGTCGTGCCTTGTAGCGGGTAGAACCTCTGCCCTGCCCCTTACAAGGCACATGTCGTCGGGGTGGATCTGGGGTGCCCTAAGTCTGGAGTTCCTGCTTCCTTGGCTCATTCAGGACTTTGTGTAGTAGTGGAGGCTGGTGTGCCCAGTGAGACGAAGTGTACTGGCGTCCAGATGGGTAGAAGTTGGCCCCACCGAGTGGCGAGGGAGGAGCAAGAGGAGTGGGAGTTTGGGGGGGGGGGGGAAACGGAGGGAGTCTAGGCCAGGCAAGTGTCCTCGACCCCTGAAAACCACTAAGATGGGTTTTTTGATTCTTAATTTCCCTCCTTATACAGGGGGCTGTGGTCTGGTGGGGGGTGGGGGGTGGCGGGAAGCTTGGGAACCTCCCAAAAGGTATGCAGGTGCTGGAATTTCAGGCTGCATAAGTCAAACAGGTACCGTAGATGCGCCCACAGTGGCATTGTGCCTGCCTATCTGTTGCAAATTTGGTGTCCTTTTACTAACCCTGCAAAGCAGCACCTGGAGGACACAGGTGGTTGTGATCCTGGCATAGCTACGGGGATTGCAGCCCATGGATTTTCGGAGCCAATGTAAATTTAGGTCAGCTTTGTTTCAATCTTTATTGGTAATTATGAATAAAAATAAATTTAAAAATTCACACTGCCATTATCATAGAGACAAGCAACATTCTTTGAAATTTTAATGAATAGCATTGTAATCTGTCATTCAAACATTGGAGTAGAATGCATCCATGTTTTGTTGATTCGCAAAAGTTAATGAAAATTGTTTCTCAAAATAACCATTTTATCTAAATTAATTCCTGTCCATTAATGTCAAACGTTTTAGCTTTTAAAATATATTTGGTAAACTGGATTAATATTTTTATTTTTACAATAACGTACATTGTCTGTCTTTCATTGACAATTATAACCTCACAATCCAACATCACAATACTATTAAAAAACACATTCCAACACCCCTCCATCTCATTACGAGCACACTTACCTCTTCCTTTCCGCTCCTCACACCACACACTAACATTTTCTTCTCAGATACTACCACATGTGCAACCACCAACTCCTCCCATCACTCCTTCCTCACTTCAAATCACACACACTTTCTTTTACATTCATCACATTCCATCCTCTATGCATCTTGCTGCGAATCCACCTCTCAACACATCCACCATATGCACAAGCCCCACAACGTGCCCACTTACCTTTTCAACAGCCACTCACTGACTCTCACCCTCTCTTTCTGCAGGACAAAACAGCCCACAATGCAAAGGAGAGTTCAAAGAGCGGGGGAGGAGATCCAGACATCATCGCAGAGCAGCATGCCCTGGAGATCAGTGGCCCAGGCAGAGCCAAGAGCATCAGGGAAGGCGAGGCTGGCGGCATTGCAAAGCAGGGTGTCTGGATATTACTTGTAACCCTTCATTCACCTCAGCAAAGATGCAGCAAGCTTCACTACTTCAAGCTGTATTTTCAGGACTGTCACCTGCTAATGTCTAGCCTCGATATGCCATCTCTTTCCTCTGGGCCCTTTAAGGCAGCAAGATCTTCCTCCCGAAACCTCTGAGAAGGAACATCCTCCTGAGTATGCACTGTCAATCCATCCCAGGCACCAGCTCAGACACTGGCACTCCGCTTGGCTTAGATAGTCAAACAGAATGGTCTGCATGTGGGGAGACACCTAGCACAAGTGGGCAGCAGCAGGTACTAGTGGAAGGGATAGTCCAGGAGAGAACTCACGGTAGGGTGAGTGAGGTTCCCACCCAGCTCTGCTGAGGAGGACACAAATGCAGAGTATAGGAGCCCAGCCATGTGAAGGAAACTGCTGGTATCACACAAGGAGTTATATAATGTATTGGATAACCTGTCAAGGAGTTTCAGCACCATCGCTGAGAGTATGGAGGAGTCTGCTTATAGCCTGGGTGCACTTCATAGGAGCAGTAGAGTTAGGAAGTTTTCTTATAAGAAAAGCATTATGGATTGAGCACTTGGGTAAGAAATGATTTCAAGGCTATTAAATTAATCACCTTTGGTCTGCAGTGTGGTTTCACAGCAGCTTCTGAGTATGAATTCTCAGTATGGCATAGATACAGAAGTTGTCTGAATGGTTTCAACGTTCTTTAATGCAGGATTAAGAGAGTGGTGAAGGATGTAACATTTAAGCACTATTAAGCAGAGGAGCTCTGTGTAGGTTCTCAGGGCAGGGGCATGAGCAGGTCACCGGAATCGCTGAGCAATGACCTGATCTCTCACATCTCTTGCTGCAAGCCATCGAGGTGGCCCTCCTTCTTCTGTTGCTTCCTTGTCTTCCCCCTCGTCCGAGGTCGACTGCTGCAGCTATTCTGCCTCCTCCAAATGCAGGCCCTCTCTGTGGGGTGAGCTTGCTCTGCTCCTTGGGACACCAATTTCCCGAGGGGTCCTAAAGCAGCCATAAGGCCCCTCATTAGCATAAGTAAGGGGCCTAGTGCCCGACTTAGGTGGCCGCCAGGGACGCCTGAATAATTATCCTATCCAATTTTGGGTCAAATGTCTTTCAGATGTCCTTGGCGTGCAAAACATTGGCCGGGAATTGGGCCGCGCATAAAACGGGCACAACAAGGTCCAATTTTTACCCCATGCTGTCTTATAATAGGGTGTTACTAACAAAGTGTGATGGGAAAAATGCTACCGAAATTGTGATACTTACAAGAAATGTGAACTATACGTAGGGCTTTTAATACATTTTAGATCGATTATATAATAATATATGCTTTTAGTTTGGTGCTTGTGCATTTGTTAAAATAATTCTATCAGGGGTACGGTAGCATAGTGGTTACGTTATTGGACTAGCAATCCAGAGGCCTGGACTAATGATCCGGAGACATGAGTTCAAATTCAGTTAATTAAATAAATCTGGAATTTAAAAGCTAGTATCAGTAATGGTGACCATGAAACTACCGGATTGTCTGGTGCACTAATGTCCTTTAGGGAAGGAAACCTGCCACCCTTACCCAGTCTGGCCTATATGTGACTCCAGACCCATAGCAATGTGGCTGACTCTTAACCGCCCTCTGAAATGGCCTAGCGAGCCGCTCAGTTGTACCAAACCGCTATGACAAAGTCAGCACTGTGGGAGTACCTTCACCACAAGGACTGCAGCGGTTCAAGAAGGCGGCTCACCACCACCTTCTCAAGGGCAATTGGGAATGGGCAATAAATGCCGGCCTTGCCAGCGACGCCCACATCCCGTGAACGAATTTTAAAAAAATTCAAGAAAAAGAAAGATCTGTGAGGCGCTCTCGCCTCCAAACACTCAGGTGTCGATGTGCTGGGTTCCGCTGTTTAATACAGAGGCCCAGACAGAAAATTGTGGGATTGTCTCAGCGTTTACTTTATAGCCTTAACCAGGAAGATTCATAGACCCTCAAATCTGTGGCTATGATACTGCTGGTTTCAAAATACATCTGCTGTGTGGTACGACTGTGTAAATAGTCTCCATTTCAAGTTTGTTTACGGTGTAGAACTTACTTGCAGTCCCATTGGAATTCCTTGTACTTACTAACTACTTCTAGCATCATTCTCATTATGCTAACAAACATTTTCTCATGCCTGATGATATAATGAGGAAGGAGTGTAAAGCAGTTAAATAGATAAACACTGAATCAAAATGGAAGGACAGTCTTTTTAACTCTTACTGAGTCTGTTCAGAATACTATGGGTGGGGGCGGGGGGTATCTCAATGACCTGAGATACATTTTATCTAAAGTAAAAATCAAGTGAGCTGGTCCTGATTCAGTTTATATCATTTATACAAGTCCAAAGTTCATAAGATTCCCAGACAACTCCAAACATTCACAATACCGAAGCTTCCAGTAAAAGAAATACAGCCGATCTCTATTAAACAGGGCCCGGCAAATCCTCAGGACATCACAGGAACAGAGTCTGTCTCTGGTACAGCCAGACAGACTCATCTGGAGTTCATTTCTAAAAGATCATTCCCTGTTTCCCACTAGCTCAGTGCTACCCAGTTCACACAAGTGCTGCTACAATCATTTTAATCCCAGGCCGGTAGAGTCACCACCAGTGCATTTTTAGGCTAATACGTTTAATTCTACAGTCTTGTAAAACAGCTCTTAACGGTATGCTGCCTTCATCCAAAAACTTTGGACCTATCTATAAATGCTCAGAGACTTAATAGCCAGTCCATTACAATACTGTTGGACCTTGTAAAGAGTCAATTACTGGATAATTTTGATTTGATCCACATGCGAGTAAAGCTGATGTCTTGTCACTTGACTTTCCATGCAAGTGTCTGTATTTAAATGATCAGTGCACTCGTTTCTTTGATCAAAACTTATTCACTTTGCATTCCTTTCATGTTAATTCTATACTTTAGCTCCGAGAATTCAAGCCAGACCATAAGGTTGTAAACATCTAACTCCTTGGCGTCCCACTGGAAGACTCACTTCCATAATTAATAGAAACAATGCGGTCACAACACAAATGGCCTAATAAAGTTCATTAAAGATTCACACTTTGCGACTGTTGTTCTTTTTAACCCATTTGTTGCTGACAGACCATTGGAGCTTGCAAACCTGAACATATTACCATCTACAAAAGTATGTTATGGAAATTTTATTGACTACATGCTGTTGCATATTTACTTTTTTTTAAATATTTTGTGATTTGACCACTGAATTTTGGAGAGTTATATATAAATACAATTAGAAACAAACAATTTTTAAACCAAAGTTATATTGGACATTACAAGAGAAAAGTATGCCTAAGTTCTGTTTTATTTTATTGAGCTCTAATTTCTCAGCAGTAATACGAATATAATCTACAAAGTAATTTATCATTTGATTTTATTTAGTTTGTGCGAAATAATCATCTGAGTTTGTTTTCATTGTACAGAGCCTTCAACTTCTCTTGGTGAAACTGCCTCACTGATGCTGTAGATGGTTCAACCAACAAGTAGGAGAAATCATGGCTGCAGTAATGAACAAACATCCATTGCCACTGACCTCCCCCTAAATGGTTTTAATGGCATTAATTTTCATTTGACTATCTTTTCTCAAGGAAAATGTTACCCCCTTCCTCAAAAGCTGGATATTAATGAGCTGATTTTTTTTGTGTGTGTTTCATTATCCTTTTACTGAGCTATTTTACTTTGCTGAGAAATAGGAATCGGTCCTATTAAAACAACTTCAAAGGAGGATTGAACAGTAGGAAGATGAAAAGTAGGCAACTAGGCTGGCAATGGCTGTGTTATCATAGAATCATAGAAATTTAAGGCACAGAAGGCGGCCATTCAGCCCACTGTGTCTGTGCCAGACGTAAAAGAGCTGTCTAGCCTAATCCGGCTTTCCAGCTCTTGGTCTGTAGCCTTGTAGGTTACGGCACTTCAAGTGCATATCCAAGTACTTTGGATGCGGTGAGGGTTTCTGTCTCTACCACCCTTTCAGGCGGTGTTATTGACATTAGCGGCAATTTTCTTCCTTCTTTTGATGAAATCGCTCTATATGGGAAGGGTTGGCATGTTCATTTGCCATTGTATATTCACAGTGGAACAATAAGTAAAAAGATGAAATGTGTTATTTCTAAATGCTCTAGATTTGTGATAATGGCAGTAATAAATAGAAGTTAAATCACGATTCCTTTTCTTGTGATTTGATTGCAATTTCTCCATCAGTAACAAAGCATTCACCTATCAACTGCTTGAGACTGGCCGTCAGTATTACCATAAAGAAAAATATTTGTTTCTTGGAAATTAAAACACAATGGTTTACTACTCAAAGGGTGAAAAACTAACTACAAGAACTAGGGTCAAGTGCAGTACTGAGTCCAAAGGTTACTTGCTTTAGTGATTGAGTCGTACTGCAATAGGACTTTATAGTGCATTTCATATTTGCTTTCACTGTTTGACAATAGGAGTGTGAGAAGACAGCAACAATACATCAACCTGACTTTCAATTGAGCAGGTGAATCCCCATTGATTCTCTCTCTTTTCTGAAGGTGCTGACCCATACTTGAGTTTGGTTCCACCAGCTAGCTGCCCTCTGATACCTCGCCAAAGTGAAAGAAAGAAAAACTTGCATTTATATAGCACCCTTCACGACCTCAGGATATCCCAAAGCGCTTTACAGCCAATGAAGTACTTTTGAAGTGTAGTTACTGTTGTGGGCATTTTTCGTGTGTGAGCCTAGAGAGTGATTGCTGGCTGGCTTTTGTTTTTTTTTAAAACAGGGATAGAAAGTGCCAACATGAACAATCGCTGTGCTCTAATCACCTAACCAAGAAAAGAATTCCCACCTCGGAAATATAATTTTAAAAAAACGAAAAAAAAAACATAAAATAACAGCAGAAAAATTCATCTGTCAGTCATACAAAATATCCAATAGAATTGGTCATAAAAGCATTACTGACCTTTAACAATGGCTTTGAGGCCACAGGTGGATCATGGAAGAACTTGCCAAACTAATGCCATTGAGTAACCCATTGTTCAGAATTAATCAACTCAGATTCCTAATGGCTCGATTATTCTGTCATTTATAAAACAATGCTGGCAATTGTAGCGCACTGAAGTTTGTAATTGAGAATGGAAGCAATGTTGACCGCCTGCAGACTCTTCCAGACCGGCAATCACTGATGCACTGCAGAATATGCTTTAGTTGGATCTGAGGTGAAACTGGAATCATCTCAGATTGACCTGTACTGAGAGGCAGCATAAACGAGGTATTGAAGAACTGAGATTTTTTTTGTTTTGTTTGTCTGTCACAGTGAAGCACTTCACTGCAGACAGACGAAAGGAAAATATTAACAAGAAATCGACCCTACTCTCACACACGTCCTATGGGTTGACTGCAGAAGGGCACTGTTAAAGATCTGGGAGTCCGTTAGGTGGATGATCCCAGTCTGGAGAATGTTGTGTTGGGGAAAGAAAGGGAAAAACCTAAAAAAATTATAAATTGGAAAATAAACTTTTATAATTGATATCTTCTAGTTTTTACAATTTTCAGGGTATTTGGAAAGCTCTAGAAACAAAAAAATGGTTGTATGGTTTAGATTGTGTGGTGCATTGCATTACAACATTATTACTTTACCTCTGGGACCTTGGTTTAAATCTAGCCCAGACTAATGGAATGAATGTCTCCTCTCTCTAACAGTTGTTGAAGGCTCTAAGTGAAATGAGTCTGTGCAGCGATAACCCATTTTCCAGCAGATGTGTATCCATACCACTAAACTGACCATAATTTGGCAGTGCCAGTTAGGGGAGCCACAGAGTGGGAAATAGTAGTGCTACAGAGATGAGAAATAGGAAATGCTCTCATGCCCTATAGGATGAGGCAGATTTTGACAGCAGGGGGGCTGAGTGAGAAAATAGAGGTTAGACAAATCATGAACTGTATCTGGTCCATGCTAAACCTATCTGTGTGCACTGAATGTTGAAATGGGTTTAAAAAGGATTGATACTCTCCTGTCATTTCTGACATGAATAAGTAGCAGTTTCTTCAAAGGAAGAAATAAATTCAATGCATACTAACTTCTGTTCAATAGTCAGCATTGTCTGTAAGTAGAAAGTATTGTAACAAACATTAAATAATAGATATATGCTTGTAATTTGGAAATTATGAAGGACAATCAGAATTCAAAAGGAATTGATGGACTTAAGCATTTACACAAAAACAACAACTTGCATTCACATAGCAACTTTAACATAGTAAAATGTCCCAAGGTACTTCATAGGAGCGTAATTAGTCAAAAATTGACGCCGAGCCAAAGGAGGAGACATTTGGACAGGTGACCAAATACTTGGCCGAAGAGGTAGGTTTTAAGAAGTGTCTTAAAGGAGAGATTTAGGGTGAAAATTCCAGAGCTTAGGGACTAGAAGGCTGAAGGCATGGCCGCTAATGGTGGGGTGAAGGAAGTGGGGGATGCACAAGAGGCCAGAGTTGGAGGAGCACAGAGTTGGAGGAATGTTGGAGGGCTGGAGAAGGTTACGATTCCTTCACTTACACTGTAGCGATGCTGCTTGGTTGGCACACCAATATTTTTGTTACACGGGTGCTAAAAGTACACTATAATATTACTGTACAGTGGCGATTGGCAAGACACAAGCGAGACCATCTCCAATATAAGCCCCCGAAGACAAAAATGCAAAAAAAATGTCTTGGATGCTGATAGGAATTGCATTCACTAACATTTCTGGAATGAGTGGTTTATTTGAACAAGCTGTTGGGAGCGGTTTTGCAGCATTTTTGTTTTGGTAGAAGTGTGATAATGATGATGAATCCTGTCAAACTGCTGTCCCTGATATTTTCTCAATGACCCTATTTACATGAAGTCAGGTTCTTTGTCAACTAGATCAAACCTGTTCAACAAATCTCAGCAATCAACGTTCTTGCCCGTTTACATGTTACTGATGTTTTATCTCATCAAAGGATTTGGCCACAAATCTCAGAATATCAACTAAATCTGGTATTTCCTGACATCTAAGGGCAAATTTTGTGAGGTGATCACTTGTCAGGGAGAGGATTTGGAGATTTGCCACTGGAAGCAGCATATCCGATTTGCAGTGCTCCTGATTTTTCTGTGATCAAAATTAATCACAGAGAAATCAGGAGCATTGCAAATCAGGCATGCTGCTTCCAAAATTGGGAATACCTAAACTCAGGCACATGGACCTCTGCACTGATTTCCTGCTCAGTGCTCCCACTGAGCAACATTTACCCTCCGGTAGAATACCTAATGAGAAATGTCTGCCATAAACGACCTCTGATGGCAGTCAGTAATTTCAAGCTGCCATTTTTTGTTGACCAATTTGTAAGTAACTAACTTGATGGCCTGGAATTTGTGGTCAGCGGTGAAGCGACGGTGATTGCCGCTGACCTTGAAGAAAGCTGCCCACAAAGATCTCGCGATCTCTGTGGCGAAAACGTTAGCTTTCTCGACCTTAATTTGATTGTAGCGCTGTCAAAAGGGGATCCCCAGCGTACATTAGCAGTGAGGTCATCAAGGTGTCTAAGCATTGAAGAATTCTCACAGACAGCAAACTAGGAAATAAAAAGCACTGATTATCATTACACTTTAAAAATTTTTTTACAGAGAGCGAAATAAAGATGGGGCATACACATAAGGTTAAGGTAGAATGTGAAATATTATAAACAAACTTTAAATTGTTTATTATTATTTTAAAAATCTAGTAATTTTTATCACAATGGAGAAATTTGACATTCCACAAATATAAAATTAGTTTTTCAGGGCTAGACGGTTGTTCAGCAGTCAATATGCCGTTAAAACCCCAGTTAGACCTATTTCAACAAGGCTTAGCTTTTTATAGGGTGTTTAACAGCAATATTAGAGCGGAAAAGGGGACGTTTTCCTGAGTTCAACTGATTTCACTGATTGCCGGCTATGGGGAGTTCTACAATGCAGCCTGTGGCGGAGCAGGGAACGACTGACCGCAACTTCAGGATTTCCGCACTTGTCTGCGCTTGCGCTAAATCCTGAAGTTAGTCAATTTCAGAAGGGTAATGACGGCAAACACTGAAAGTTTTGCCATCATTACCACTGCAAAATCTGGGCTGATGTCTCAGTTCTCAGAATTGATGGAAGAATGTTCTGACCATTAAGAGTGATTGTTCTTCACCATTGCCTGTATAATTAGTAATTAAAACATGAAAATTATACAATGGCAAATTTTTCAATATACAATAATTTCATGCAAGTAGTGCCAATTTTTCAGCCTGATCTGATTCATCTATAAGTCTAGCTACGTGTAATTCCTGTCTACAAAACCTTACTTTCTGTTGTCATGTTTTGGTCATACTTTTATGTCAACTTTCTCCGATTAGAAATTCCTATGTCCACATTTATAATGGAAACTGACTATGTAAACTTATCACACTGTAATTACACCCTCCCACCTGTGGTGGCATTGCAATGCCTCAGTTGTGTCTCCCAGCTGCTTCGCATTGCAAAGAAATTCCTATGCTCCGACCAACTCTACTTCCTAAATTGCTGTAGGTTTGGCTGTTTAACAGTAAGTAATAATAAATCGACATATTATATAAAACTAAAGAGAGATTGCATGACTTAAAATGGGGAGTGAATTACCTCTGTATGTCCAATTATCCCTACCCTCTAACCGCTCTTCATCTGAAGACTACACTTATTCTTGGCGTGCAATGCCACAGGGATTGACTAGCGTGTATAAGTAAAAACCTGTCAGCTGAGAATATTTCTGCAAAAAGAACACTGCATGAGAAGCAGATAATCTTAATTTAAACTAATTGTCAATTAGCATAGCTTATGTCCTCAGTATATTCATACCTAATGAGAAGATTAAAAGATTAACAGAAAAAAAACTTGGGAGTGCTGTATTTCACTCCTGAATTAATTAACAAAGATTGTAGAATAATTAAACCAACTAAGCCTGCATTGACCTCCTTCTCCCTTGGTCACAATGATTAAAATTATCGCAATGTATATTTAATGGCATATTTAGAGTAAAAAGAATACTGTCCTTGATGGAATATGACAATATGTATTTTTTATTCATTTTTGGGATATGGGTGTTGCCCAGCATTTTATTGCCTATCCCTAGTTGCCCTGAGATGGTGGTAGTGGGCCTTCTTTCAGTACAAGAGAGTGGCTTGCTAGGTCACCTCAGAGGGCAGTTAAGACTCAACCACATTGGTGTAGGACTGGAATCATATATAGGCCAGACCGGGTAAAGATGGCAGGCTTCCTTCCATAAAAAGTACATTAGCAAACTAGTTGGGTTTTTAAGACAATTCGACAGCTTCATTCACACTTTTACTGATTCCAGCTTTTTATTTCCAGATTCATTTTAGAGCTAATTCAAATTCTCAGACTGTCATGGTGGGATTTGAACTCATGCTCTCTGGACTAGTAATCCAAAGGCCACTACACTATCGTATCCTAAACACACATAAGGAAGACTCAGAGTCAGTCATAGATTATGAAGGTTTTTCTTGTGGATAAAACTGCAGTAATAATCTGTGATATACCTCAGTTCCCCACCTGGTTTCCTTTATCACACAGGTAGTCTGTGATGGCATTGTGCAAATTTGCACGACAAACCCAACCATGAATTCCCAAATTAGCACATTATTGACTGGGCTGCACTTCTGTAAGTGACAGCAGATCATGCTTGAGATAAACAATATCCCAGTCAGTGACTTTTTAATATTAAACTCGTCTTGTTGGGATATTTTGTATAGGAACATAATCTGTAAACATTCATATGTTTGTTTAATTTTGTATTTCTTTAGGCAGGAAATCTTTTCCTTGATAGGCCATGCAAGTGGTTCATATTTTCTTCCTCTGTTGGAAACAATAGGAATGCAAGTGAACATGGGAAAGTCATTCAACCTGCAGCAAGATACATTTGTATGGCCCTCTCGTGTTCCCTTTGGTAATCAATTGTTAATGCATGTGCTGGGATGTGTATCATAACAGGAAGTATTTCTTTAATGGATAAAATTCTTGACATGTGGTACAAACATGAAATGCAATGGGCTTGTGAGTGGCGTGCCTTGAACCTTATTTAGTATTTGTTACATGCTGATGCTTCATTGGCAAATTTAGTTTAGATGCGCAAGAAAAAAGAAATGGCTCTTAACAATGATGGTAAATGCTGGGAGTTCCACTCAGATTTTGCAGAACACCTCGTAGACTGATGAATTAATCCTTTAGGCAGCATCAGTTTATATTTGCATTTTCACTGCTTGCTATAGATAAAGCTAAATGGTAAAACTATTTTCTGACTAAGATGTCTAAACATCCATTTCACAGAAAACAACTTTCTGTTGAAAGAGCTGTTACTGTCACCTACTCTCAACCAACTATTTTCTCCACAGTGTGAATAAGTAACTTCAGCTTAGAAAATCAAAAAGAGTTATACAAAATAAGCTCTTTTTAAAAATTACTTTTATGTTTGATTCCTCTGTGGGTTATTTTTCAGGTTCTATGCAGGATTATTTCAGACAAGCTTTTAATTTTATATGTATATATACATATATAATTTTCAGGGCTATGGGGAAAGAGCAGGGGAGTGGGACTAATTGGGTAGCTCTTTGAAAGAGCCGGCACAGGTACAATAGGCTGAATAGCCCCCTTCTGTGCTGTATGATTGTATATATAGAGATATGAGGATGTGAGAGGATTTTGATTGGAGAACGAGAGTCTGACCCTCGAACTGAGGATCACTGACGTCTATCTCAACATTAAAAAAAATATATTTATTCATTCACGGGATGTGGGCATCACTGGCAAGGCCAGCATTTATTGCCCATCCCTAATTGCCACTGAGAAGGTGGTAGTGAGCCGCCTTCTTGAACCGCTGCAGTCCGCGTGGTGAAGGTACTCCCACAGTGCTGTTAGGGAGGGAGTTCCAGGAGTTTGACCCAGTGATAATGAAGGAACAGCGATATATTTCCAAGTCAGGATGGTGTGTGAATTGGAGGGGATCTTGGGAGGTGATGGTGTTCCCATGCATCTGTTGCCCTTGTCCTAAGAGAGAGAGGCGGTAGAGGTCGCGGGTTTGGGAAGTGCTGTCGAAGAAGCCTTGGCGAGTTGCTGCGCTGCATCTTCTAGATGGTACAGACTGCAGCCACGTTGCACCGGTGGTGGAGGGAGTGAATGTTTCAGTGAATGTTTACTAGTGGCACTGTCTTGAACTGAGAACTGCAAACTTAAATTGCAGGAACTGAGGCCACGAGGACCTCTACTGTTAGCAAAAGGCAGCACTGGCCGAAGGAAAAAAATCAGTTTCAAAACTGTACACCGAGCAACAGGAAAATAACCTAGGGACTAGGCACAAAGTTTTGACAATTCAAAAATGAAAAGCTCGCATTCTTCTTTGCACTTCATAGATTTAGTGTACAGGTCAACATGCTTTTCCAAAATATGGAAAAATCTTTAAGCATTTATAAGAAAAATAAAATGGAAATTTCTGCAAGGCAAAAGCAGGAACCAGCTGCATTGAAAGGAACAATAAAGCATACATTCGAGAAAATAAATTGATTCGCATTATAACTTTAAGCTATTATTTTTTAATGTTTGTTTGTGATTCTCTTCCCTAAGTTACAGCCCTACTTCCTCCAAATCAATCGCATCATATGTCAGGTTAGATAGCTGCCAGATATGTCCGCAGAGACTGTCAATTCTGCTCTTTCGTCAACCTCCTGGGCAGATGCTTGAGTGGCATATGAAGGGATTCCCTCATCCCTCCAGCCCGAAGCTGTTAAATTTTCCCCCTAGAAGACACCTCAGCTTGCTTGTAATTTCAGACTGCAACTTAAGCTTCATTCTCCTACTTGTGGGCCCAATGTTTCAGTTATATACATAGGCAATGGAACTGAATGTCATCGGCCGCTCATTGTGCGGCACCACCCGAGACCAATTTCTAGGCCATAGTCTCAAACAATTTTTTTTTTGAGTAAGCCCAAGTATTCACACCAAAACAAAGGTTTCATGTCGTTCACAGTGACATCAACTTATACTTGCTGGAGTATATGAAACAAATGACTGTTAAACATTCTTTCGGGAAAATAATCACCGGATGACTGATGTCCTGACAGCACTGTTATTCTGCTGTATAAAAAGCTAAATTGTTAGGAGTACTTTTTATAATCACCTGTTTTCTATTAAGCAGTTTGTAGGTCATTTAACATATAACCTCCTTCTTTATGTTCAGTCTGTCTGTTGGTTTTCTCCCTCCCCCTTCCAACTTTACTGAAGTGTCTGCTTATTTCTCAGTTCTGATGCATGGTACATTCCCAAAATGTCACAACCTGTCCATTACCTTTATAGATGCTGACTGAACTGCTGGATATTTCCAGCATTTTCTGTTTTTATTTTAGATTTCCAGCATTTGCAATTTTCCCTTTTTATTTTACTGTTAGTATTGGAGTGACGACTAAACATCACCATTTATAAACCATTTATATTGCAACACTATGAAGGAACTTGCATTTTTCCACAGAAAACAGTGATCATCGCTGCAAGTAAGTGATAATTTGCCAGATGCAGCAGCAAAAAACTCTGTATCTGTGTCAGCGATCTCAGCAATACAGCAGTTATTTTGTTACTGAACAGCATATTTAGCTTTTGGGTGACTGCAGTTGCTAAATGATCCAGTCCATTATTAGTACCTTTTCAGACACTGCCAAGAGTCAATAGGCCATTACCTTGCAGCAGAAACAACATGCTAGAAGCAATCTAAATGGAGGAAGATTCAGTTAAGTGACTGCAGTTGGCCCGAGGAAGAAAAATGTAATTCACTTTGAGGGGGGAAATGGACCGATGCTGCTGAGGCACTGTTATATGTCTGCAGTCAAACTGTCAGGGCCTTTTATATTGTAAGCTTTCTCTCAGGAAAGTGGTGTTCTCCTAGATTTACTTCTAAATCACACTCCCTTGTGAACTAGTGGCAGATGGCAACTCATGCACAGAGTGGCTGTGACAAATTGACCACTGTGCATGTGCAATGTGATTGTGCCATGATGCCATCAACTAGTGATTCCATAATGTGCAAAACATAATTGGGATGGGGCCTTATACTTTATGACATTATCAAATGGGCACACATTAATCACGCTGCTGCCAGTGCAGCATTTTTACTAGGCAGATCTAGATTGGTAACAGGTGCAAACATCCAGGGGAAAGAATTAGCTTCCTGGTTGCCGGTCTAACAGAACCGGTCATATTAGTTTCATCTAGCCAATGGTTGCGAGAGCCCGGGCTACAGAAGCTGGTGACCGAAGAACCATATAAAAGCAGCTGTGTTATATTAATGCTGTGTTCGACCCAAACCTGCCGCTATATTGTGGGCTCAATATTTCAAATATATAATGGCAGATTGTGCAAAGCTTCCTCAACTATGCTGTATGATTTCAGTGGGTGGCTCTACAGTAGAAATCTGCATGGCATTTTTTGTACATGGGCTTTACATAAATGCGCTTGCGCAAACAATTTAATCTTTTTGACAAAATTTGAAATCAAACTGGCAGGAAGAATGGGTTGACTGTGGTGTGCATTTGGGAAGCGGATGCGGTGGTTGCAACGGGGGGAAAGGAGAGAAGAGTTGATTTCATGTCTGCCAATGCTTATACTGGAATTTGTCCTAATCGGCACTGGCATAAAGTCAACCCCCGCCCTTCACCCCCCACCCCACCACACCACACACACACACACAAAGCGCATCCTGTTTACACCAGCACTGATTCCAAGTGCATAAATCTACTTTTCTAAGTTTGAATTTCAGGTCCAATCCTACCTCAAAAATACAGTATGACTGTGTCACAAGTTCTGCCATACACATGAACTACTTTATAGAACATGGACAACATGGGAACTGCAAATTCCATTGAAGTCAAACATCACCTTACAAGAAAACCCAATGGTATGAGAATTCCTACGTAAAATTGGTCTGGCGATGCGTTTTTTGTGTGTAGGAGGTTGAATAAAATAGTATCATTAACCTATTTCACTGACAACTGTCCTGTGGAAGTGGAGAGAAACTGCAGGATAGCATCCTGAGGTGGGGTAGAGGAGCAAAAATCCAAAAATGAGGCAGAACATAAAGCAGGGGGGAAGGACAGCGGTAGCATTTTATATTTTTTAATTTGCACTACTGCAATCAACAAAGCTGTGCTATGATTGCGCTTACTCAAGAATTCACCATTTTAAATTCTCTGGCATGGAGTGAAATCTGCTGATATGCAAATATAATTGATTCCACTATTCAGATATTAAAGCTGTCATTGTGCATCAACTCCTTGTTTCCTGAATTCTTTTTTTTCTTAACTTCCTTAAAAAAAAGTTTTGTTTTCTCGTTGGTCTCGACATTTCTGAACTCAGCCTCCACAGTAGAAGGGAGTGTACTGCAGCCTTTAATGGGCCAAATGTAATCATGCAATGTAAAGGTGATATAGATTCAGGAAACATACACAGCTCAATGTCTAGACCTCGAGCCAGTTCCAGAAACTGGATAGAATAAATTAATTCCAGGTCAGGTATCATTTTTGCTTATCCCTGTCATGCAGCCCAACAAAAGAGCTACTAAGTAGTAAGAACAACCTTGTGGGTAATTTTGACTTTGTGCAATAGTGTAAAACAGGCGCTAGCGAATCGATGAAGTCAATGTAAATGAAAATCAGGAGAGATGTTAAAAGGGCTGCTGATTCGCTATTGCCTGTTTTACGCTATCGCACGTTTTACGCTATCGCACGTTTTACACTATCGCGCAAGGTCAAAATTATTCCCCCTGTGTTTTCCCTGCAATATGTAATAATGGGCCAGAAATTCGGCTCCCTGGCTTCCCACGGGTGCAAGGATCGCGCGCGCACCTACCTACCGCGCCTGCCGTCGACCTCTGGGCCCACGGGGACTTCAGCTCCTGGGCCTCCTGCCAGCGCGCAGTGCTTGTGTATCTCAGGGGCGTAGTTAGTACGATGCGTCCCCTGGGATCACGTGGGCCATGGAGAGCCAATGGCAGCAGACCATCTTTTATTCATAGACCTGTCAAATCTATGAATTGAAATCGGCCCCAAAACAACACCTAAACTTCAAATAAATTTAAAAAAAAAAATCACATTTTTAAAATAACTATAAGTGAAATAAATTAACTACTTTAAACAAAAATTTAAATTTTTGAAAAATTAAAATACTTTTTAACAGTGCTAAAAATAAACTTACCTTTATTTAAAGTATCTAAAAAAGATAAACCTGTTGAAAAAAATTTTAAATTGTAATTAATTAACCACTTACCTTGTTAAAAACGGGTCTTGCGCCTCCTTTTTAAAAGCGCAGCTTCTTCCATACTTACCTTCCTGGAGAAACCTGAAAAAAAAAACGAAGTTCGCTGCGTGCGCGCAGCCTCTCCCGCACACGCGGTTCACCTCTGAACCCCTCCCTTCAGGGGAACGGAAGTTCCGGTTTCCCGCGCATGCGCAGTGCATGCAGGAAACCGGCACTTCAGGTGGCCTTACGGGTGAGTACACAGCGCGTACTCACCCGGCAAGTGCCGAATTTCTGGCCCAATGTGTTTTAAAATGCTCCAATTTTTGCCGGGGTGGGAATATTCCCATTTGTGATCCATCTCTACAAATGTCATCAATGCTCCTTGGTAATTCATCAGGAGGTGCTTATGAGGGGTGCAGGTAATTTAGCTCCTCGCCAGGCTTGTCCCCCGAGTCCTCCAGTTAAGACTGACAGAATTTACGCTTTCGGGAAGCCTGAGAGTGAATGTCAGTCAAGACTGTATTCAAACATTAATCTCCTACTTGAGAGTCCAATGTGCCAATGTTACCAACAGTGTATCTAGGAGCTACAAGCCATATAAATGGTTTAACTCTTGTTTGAGGAGATATGAAATCACTGTTATCAGACAATTACCAATTTTTACAATATTCATAAAGCAGAATTTTGTAAATCATCCTTTTATTATGGATGGGAAACACAGAGGCTTAATGAAAATGAAAGGAATTAGGGCCTTTACCTCTGGTGTCAATGCGTAATGGCTCACTGTGACCTACCCTTTCATGCTAGCTGTCCCAAGATGCTTCAGTTCTTGGCAATGACCAACATAGTCATCACTTAAGTAAGTACATCCACAGCATGACTTTGTGAACATACTTGAGGAGAGAGATCTTCGGATTAAGTAGCAAAAGCTATTACAAATCTCAGATAATAAATGTCTACTTAATCCTGATTGCAACTTTCATCCAGCGTCTTATACCTCAGCTCCAGCTGATGGTTTGATGAAGATCAAGTCTTCAGATTGACAAATGTGGCTTATTGCGGGTCTTGGTATTGACGACTGACAGAAGAAATAAACAGGCTGAGTATCCTGAAGGTGATTAATCTGCCTACAGAAGGAAGCAGATGAACGCAAGGCAACCTGGTTTGTCATTTTGGGCACTTAATCACTCAAAGCTCATAACCAAGAGCTTTTGTTGACTGAAAATTAAATTTTAAAAGCTTTTTTTGTTAAAAAAGCACTATTCTGGAGAAGGGTACTAGTTTAAGGAGTGTTCCACTCTCAGCGAGGAGATTGTGTCTAAGTCCAGATCTGTCCATTACTCCATCTGGGTGCCTAATGGAGGTGGGACACATTGGGGGGAATTTTGCCAGCCCTGGGGAGGTGGGACTGCCGGGAAAATGGCAGAATCTGGGGGCAGGTACCCATCCCGCCCCCAACCCGGCTCCACGCCATCTTCCCAGGAGGCGGGTACCCGACCCGCGCTGGGAGCCGCCTCCCCAAGGCGGGAAGGGAATTACAGCCACTTAACTGCCTGTTAACAGGTAGTTAACAGGCAGTTAAGAGGATTATCCCCATTTTACCCCTGCAAGTGCGGGCTTCCCGACGTCGGGAAACCCCGCCAGGGTCACCGAGTCGAGCAGTGGGTCTGCGGGGGTCGGAGGGGTCCAAAAGTGCGCTGTGGAGGTGAGTGATGGGTGCAAGTGTGGAGAGGTAAGTATGTGAGGTGAGTGTAAAGTGATAGAAAATGTTTACTTACCTTTGTTTCTTCCTGCAGGCTTCAACAGTTGGGGAACCGGAGACTCCGGCATCTCACCGGCAGAGATGACAGAATGGCTGCTGCATTGTCCGATGCAACAGCCATCTGATTTCTGCTCAGCAGATAGGTTTGATGAGTCTTGAATACAAGGACTCATCAAACAACAGAGATTGTCAGTGTTTGACAGCTTCACAGAGCTGTCAAACGATGACAATTCATCTGTCAAAAATTTTTGACAGATGAAACGTCATACGCTGACGTTCTCCGTCACCGGCTTTCCCTTAATTGGCCTGCTAAACCCGCTGGGCGGGCTTAACAAGGTCAATCAAGGGAAAATAGCGTGGGTTGGCCAGAAGTCGATGGAGGCGGGACTAACACCCGACAAGTGTGAGTCCCGCCTCCAAAAGCTCCCCATTGGCAAAATCCAGCCCATTGTCACAGGGAAAAGAAGGGAGAACAAAAAAATACACTGTTTATTCCATGAGTTGCGAAGCAGCAAGTGAGTCTTGAAAACCCTTTACATCCATGGGATGAAATGGATATTCTATTGTTTCGATTGAAATTGGTCACCAACTGGGTGCAACTTGTGCCGAACATGCTCTGCAGCTGTTCACTGGAGGCTGCCCACAAAAAGATAGGCGTTTTAAAAAAAAATAATTTCATTTCTGTGGAGCCAGGAGGAGCAGAGCTCCTTCTGGTTTCACAAAAATACTGTGGGCCCCTGCCGGGCCAGGCCGGGCCAGCTCTCCTCCCAACACCCCTGTTGGCCTCCCACCCACACTTGGGACCTACCTGTGGGTGTCTTGGTGTCTGAGCCTGCTGAAATTCCTGAGGACCGGACGGGCGAGCTACATTGGCATCATGCTGGAAACCAGTGCGACTCGAGGCCTCCCCCAGATGTTGCAATCATTTTGTTTCAGGAATTGTGATCTTTCGGTTTCAAACAGTAAAGTCCATTTGTCAGGCAGCATACTATCTGCATGACTCTTCCATGATAGCAGAACCGATTTATGAAGTACAAGCTAGGCAGCAAGAACTTTATATGACAACCTTATTGGAGGCATGGGATAATTCAGAATCATCAAGCTACAGCTAAAAATCTCAGGAAATTCCCCAATAATTCTTTAACAGACAACAGCCCTGGAGCAATCTCACAGTCTATGCATAAGATAGCTAAATCTTCTCCACATCTATAATGCTGGCTTGACTATTCCAACACACTCCTGGACCGCCTCCCATCTTCCACCCTCTATAAACTTAAGCTCATCCAAAACTCTACTGCCCGTATGCTAACTTACACCAAGTCCCGTTCACCCATCATCCCTGTGCTCGCTGACCTACATCGGCTTCCGGTTAAGCAAAGCCTCGATTTAAAAATTGTCATTCTTGTTTTCCTCCATGGCCTCACCCCTCCCTATCTCTGTAACCTCCTGCAGCCCTACAACGCTCTGTGATATCTGCGCTCCTCCAATTCTGGGATCTTGCGCATCCCTGATTTTAATCACGCCACCATTGGCGGCCGTGCCTTCAGCTGCCAAGGCCCTCAGCTCTGCAATTCCCTCCCTAAACCTCTCCGCCTCTCTTTCCTCCTTTAAGATACTCCTTAAAACCTACCTCCCATCTGCCCTAATATCCCCCTATGTGGCTTGCTGTCAAATTTTGTTTGATAACGCTCCTGTGAAGTGCTTTGGGACGTTTTACTACGTTAAAGGCGCTGTATAAATGCAAGTTGTTGTTGTCTTGACAGTCATCCAAAAGAGCTGCATAGGGTCATATAGACCTAGATCAGGACCTTTACTTGAATACAATTTAATCTGATTACCAGGAAATATACTAGGCTATGACACAAATTCAAGTAATACCCCTCTCTATTGGTGCTTTAAAGGTGATAAACTTGTAAAGTCATGGGATAAGAAGGAACTATGTTTAGATGTGAAACAAGTATGAAGCAATCACAAAAGCTTTGAAATCATTGGGAGGACAAAATTAACTCCAAGAGCACTGTTAACCACACAATGAGTTCTTGGGCACCCAGAAGCCCATGCCTTATTTCAGTCCAAACCTGAAGCTCTGGAGTGAAAGAGCCTCGTCAGCAAAGGACATTCAACTGCCAATAACTAGACTGCCTCCAAAGAGGCCACAGAAAAGGTCTATCTCCGAGCCAAACAGAACATTTCTGCTAATTAGGGGCATCCCTTTGAACTAGTTTGCCAGAGGGAACACACCCCATCACACATCCAATTAGCTGCCCTAGAATTAAGGTTCGCAGTAACATGGGGCGGGGGTGATGAACCTCTTGAGTAATTAAAGCAAATAAAGAGTAAATGGAGCAGCTGTGGCTACCTCTTGCCTTGTACCATTTGGAGTAACATCCTCCAGAGGAAAGTGAATCTAGAGACAACAGTCACATCTGAAACTTGACATAATGCAAATAGTGATCACAGAGAAGCAAGAAGGAGCACTTGCAACCTAAAGCAGTTTGCTATATATCCATTTTATGCAATTTGTATGAAGTTCCACCCAGTATCCAGAGAAGTTTGCAACTCGACCAGCTAATCAGAACAGGAGAATGCTTACAGGCAAATCGCCAGGGGGGGAAAAAATCCATTAATTGCGTACAAGGAAATACTTCAGTGAATGTCACAGATCCACATCCCTGTTAGGGAAGCCCTGAAATGGGAAGCAAATGGAATGGGAAGTAAGTAGCTCAAAGCGGAACATGTTCTAAGGAACAGGTCTTGGCACCAGTGAAGACTATTGTCTGCGAATTATAGTCAGCTGACAGTGAATGAAGAGTTAATAATCCAAATGAGGGGGGTCCAGATCACACCATGAACCACTGGAGCAAAGTAGGAGTGGTTCATGTGCCTCATCTGAACCCGGAGATTGGATTACTGTTCATAATTCATTAATAGTCAACCCATATTATTTTTTATATCTGACTTAGAAGATCCCATGGCACTATTCAAAGAAGAGCAGGGAATTCTCCTGATGTCCTGGCCAACATTTCTCCCTTAACCAATACTATCAAAAACAGATTAACTGGTCATTTGTTGTTTTATGAACCTTGCTGTGCACAAATTGGTTGTCGTGTTTGCCTACAAAACAACAGTGACTGCACTCCAAAAGTGATCCATTGGTTGTAAAGCACTTTGGGATGTGAGAAGGTGCTATATAAATGCTAGCTCTTTCTTTTTTCTTTTCTTAGTATGGAGTGGTTAATGAATTTTAAGCACAAAATACAGTTTAAGAGAGCAGATGATGTTACAGAAACCATTGGTATTGTTGTGTTATAGCATTGTTTTCTGATGTAGAACTTCACAATCTGTGTCCTTTTAGCAGTATTATCAAGTTATTTTGGATAATGAAACACTGTAGGAGCACTCACTATATTGTAAAGTGGCACTGCTCTTAATGCCTTTGGCACTGACCCCAGAAAATGAACTTCAAAATTTGACAGAATCCTGCTCCCAAAAATGCATCAAGTGCAAATGAAACTTTAAAATGTAACTAGTTTTTTTTTAGTGCTATTACAGGATAATAGCATTTCCCCTAAAGCTGCTTTTGTGGTATTTTACATCTACGAAAACCTTGTGCCTAATCCTGTGAGCCAAACTGTAATGAGGATCAGCAAGTGGCTTAAGCTAGTTTAGAAAGGCGAACTAAGAGATTTAAGTCCACAATGCTGTCTCTAAATCTTCTAACTGAAAAATGATTTACAACTAAGCCTGTCACTAAACAGAATGCGACCGCTTTAGCGTACCAAAATCTCCAAGGCTATAGCTGTGAATGTGCAGCAAGGTGAGGTAAAACTTAACACTGATGAGCGTACCAAAAAATGAGAACATGTTACATCAATACTCAATGTATTTAATTCTGTATTAAAACAGAATGATCTGTTGTCTCACTTTACTCATATATTATAAATATTCACTCGCCAGAAATTTTCACTAAAATATTTAGTACTAGGCACTCCTGTCAACCTCAGCGTTCTGAGCACATAAACCATGATAATAATATGGCTTGACTACAGGATGACAGGGTTTTTCTCAGAAAAATATTCCTACAAGAATCACTTTATAATTAGATAATAAAGTAAACAAGTTATAACAAAGGGCCCACACCCAAAATGTTAACATATCTTTTCTCTACAGATGCTGACAGATCGACTGCGTTTTCCAGCAATTTCTGTTTTTAATTTCAGTTGGCGGCATTTGAAGTTTTTTCTAAGACCATTAAGATAAAAAACAGTCACTTTTTTCAGTGTGAAAACTTACTGTATAACTGAAGAATGTGTCAAAAAAAACCGAATACGTGAACAAAAATTATTGTAAAGCAGTGACTGTATGGGGGCTTGATAATAAAAAGTGTCAGGAGATACAAACTAGAAAACAGGAGCCAATCAGACTAAACTAACACCGTACTCCTCATTCGTGCAGTTCAATCTTTGGCCTTCGTATAATGTCCCATCTGGTGCTGGAATGGCCTAGCTAACAGCTGAAGTCCATCTTGCTCTGTGTGCCTTTGCTCATTGTCCCCTTTCATCCACATGCCTGCCTTCCCCACGTAAAGCTGATGATCAATTTAGCTGAAGAGTTTTGATACATGCAAGCAAGAATAGTGAACCTACATAGGGAGCGGAGGGGTGATTTTAACCCCCCTCCGCCTGGTGGGAATGAGAGGGGAGAGGGCACGACCTTTAAAATGGAGCTTTCAGCCTGGAATCCCGCTGGCCACCATTTTAACTGCTCACTGCAGTTCCGTGGCTGAGACACCCAGCAGAAGCAGATGAGAGCCTCGTAAATTTATGCCAAATTGGGGGTCCGTCGTGTCAATGAGACCACGACTACATTTTAAGCCGGGCCTCAGCGGGGAAGCCGTTGTGGCTTGCCCGCCAGGTAAAGGCAGGTCGTCAGTTGTTGGGAGGATGAATAAGTCCCATCAAGGTAAATGGAAAACTCCTGCTCCGCCGGGCCTACAAGGAAAGTCGCACCCTCCCCTGCCCCACTCTCGCACACCCACGAGTCCCTCCCGAAACCCCTTCCCCATGACTTACCTGTTTGCCAGTGAGCCTTCATTCGGTGCTAGCCTAAAATTCTACTCCCCTTCCGCTGCCCAGTTTCCGCTTTCTGCCCGTTTCAGGTGGGCAACTGATTGGCGCCATGCAGATGAGACCCAGGAGTTAAAATACCCGAGACCTCAAATGTAGGCCTGCAAGTACTTTTTGTACTCGCCTATCACCCCCCCCACCCCCCCCCACACCTGCCTGAAACCCGCCAGGGGTTAAAATCGACCCCAATATTTTTATACTTCCTAGTCAATTCCTAAGCACTGGACAATAAGAAATAAGTGGGAATCCATTCGAAAGGATCAAGACATGGAGAGAATTACATTAAGCAGAAAGTGTTGAAAAAAAGACCTGGTGATCAGTGAAATGGATAGCACGGGCGCGAGCTTGCCAGCCCTGGGGAGGCGGGTATGGAGGCAGGACTGCCGGGAAAATGGCAGAATCTGGGGGCGGGTGCCCAACCCGCCTCTATGCCATCTTGCCAGGAGGCGGGTAGCCGACTCGTGCCGGGTCCCGTCTCCTTGGAGGCGGGAAGGGGATTGGTGCCACTTATCTGCCTGTTAACAGGTAGTTAACAGGCAGATAAGAGGATTATCCCCATTTTACCCACACAAGTGCGGGCTTCCTGAAGGCTCCGAACCTCGCGAGGGTCACCGAGGCGAGCAGTGGGTCTGCGGGGTGCAAAAGTGCGCTGTGAAGGTAAGTGATGGGTGCAAGTGTGGAGAGGTGAGTATGTGAGGTAAGTGGAAAGTGTTAGTAAAAATTTACTTACCTTTGTTTCTTCCTGCAGGCTTCAATCTGTGGGTATGCGGAGAGTCTCGCACCTCCGCGGCAGAGATGACAGATGGCCGTTGCATTCTCCAATGCAGCAACCATCTAATTTCTGCTAAATAAAGATGTTTGATGAGTCTTGAATTCAAGAACTCATCAAACTACAGAGAATGTCAGTGTTTGACAGCTTCACAGAGCTGTCAAATGATGACAATTCATCTGTCAAAAATTTTTGACAGATGAAATGTCATACGTTGACGTTCTCTGTAACCGGCTTTCCTTTAATTAGCCTGCTAAGCCTGCTGGGTGGGCTTAACAAGGTCAATCAAGGGAAAATAGCGTGGGTTGGCCAGAAGGTGATGGAGGCGGGACTGAAACCCGACAAGTGGGAGTACCGACTACAAAAGCTCCCCACTGGCAAAATCCAGCCCCATGTATTTTATAACAGTTCTGGTAAACTGTCCGTTGCAGTGGAAGGAACTACAAAATACATATAGGTACTTATGAACTGTCCTAATAAAATAAATCTTTATGTAGTTTCCCCCTCATTCCGTACAGCAGCCTGTGTGTATAAAAGATTGGGGAGGAGAAAGAATGTGGGTTGGTCATGTCCTTTTCAAATTATGACATGGTGGGTAGACCAAGGGGCACAATTAACCATGGATGCTGGGGATGGGATGAATCAGGTTATATATCACCAAAATTGCCTTTATCTTTTCACCTACATCATGTCATTATCAATCCCAGTATCATACTCACTGTATAGTAGTAAATTAACTACATATGAGTCCCTAGGATCTACTAGTGTTCAAAATGCATTCAAATTTTGCTTTTGTGATTTGTGATGTCATGAGAAATGCATGTTAGAATTACTGCTTCGTAATTCTGTGCTGGCCATTATTTTCCACATAATTATTCTATTCAGCAGGACCCAACAAGAGCTATAATTGTAGTTCAAAATGCAGATTAAACTTTTAAAATGTAAAACCTTAATCTCTTAAGTGGTGCGATTTGAAAAGATAAAGAATTTACAAAGCAACAAATAATTTGGCTACTACTTAACAGTGTTTAGGATTATATTTGACCAAAATGATTCATGTGTATTATTTAACATCTTCAAATGTACTGTGGCCTATTTAAATACCGCAAGCTGAATCATTGGATCAGCTTCGATCACAATGACACCACAGAAACAACAACATTATCTCAAGGGGGGCTGAAATACAAAGGGGTGAAAGTTATGCTACAGTTGTATAAAGCTCTGGTTAGACCCAATCTGGTGTGCTGCGTTCAGTTCTGCGTACTGAATGTCTTTTGGAACCTCCACATTTTGTTAATTGACAAAAATTAATTTCCTCAGGAAGGATATATTGGCCTTGGAGGCGTTGCAGCGCAGATTCACCAGAATGATACCGGGGCTTGATGGGTTAAATTATAAGGACAGGTTGCATAGACTAGGCTTGTATTCCCTTGAGCATAGAAGATCTAATGGAGGTGTTTAAGATGATTAAAGGATTTGATAGGGTAAATGGAGAGAAACTATTTCCTCTGGTGGGGGGAGTCCAGAACAAGGGGGGCATAACCTTAAAATTAGAGCTTCCTGACATTCAGGGGTGATGTCAGGAAGCACTTCTTCACCAAAGGGTAGTGGAAATCTGGAAATCTCTCCCTTAAAAAAGCTGTTGTGGCTGGGGGGGTCAATTGAAAATTACAAAACTGAGGTTGATAGATTTTTGTTAGGCAAGGGCATTAAGGGATATGGAACCAAGGCGGTTAGATGTTAAGATACAGATCAGCCATGATCTAATTGAATGGCGGAACAGGCTCGAGCAGCTGAATGGCCTCCTCCTATAGTGGTTAGAATGTTTAACTCGCTACCACAAGGAGTAGTTGAGGCGTCCAGCACAGGTGCATTTAAGGGGAAGCTAGGAAGACGCATTTAAGGGGAAGAGGCTCGTGTGGAGCATAAACAGCAGCATGGACCTGTTGGGCCGAATGGCCTAGATGCAATTAATATTAACTGAATTTCCAGATGGAACTTGTTGGCAATGTGATCCCATTTACAGCTGTTGTTTATTACAGATATCAGCACTCAAAAACAAACAAATAGAATACTGGCATCCAACTGGGAAAATAAGCATTTAACATTATTACTGATAAAGGTATAGAATGGCCAACTTCTAAAATCTTCCCATAGCATATGGCTTTCAGCAGCCTTGGTGTCTAAAAATGCATTACAGAAGATTTAGAAGAACTGAAAAACAAGCCTAGAAAAGCTTCCAGTATAGCTTGCAGCAAACCAGTACAGCCAAGATGCTAAACCTACTACAGGCGGACGAGGGATCAAGGACCACATAATAAAGATCCTAATATCCATAATATATTAAAAGTCTTTTGACTGTACACACTTTCTGTTTACAAATCCTTGCTTCTGGTCATATTTTTGCCAACTTTTCCCCAGTATAAATAACTATGTGCTCATTTATGTTATTATGGAAACTGCCCATGTAAACTTGTCATGCTGTAATTATACCCTCCTGCCAATGGTGGCAGTGTAGCACCTGTGTTTTGCATGTCCCCAGTCCTCATCCTGTATGGAAGAGAAACTCCTATTCTCCAACCAATTCTGCTGTCCAAATTGCATACCATGATTTAATTGTGCCCTGCCCTCCTAATCCGCTTCACATGAAGAGTACAGTTTGTCTTGGCTCCCTGTGTAAATGAAGCATAATTTCCTGCTAAAAAGAGAAGCAGCTGTTTCATCTGTCATGACTGAATTCGCCTTCAGTACTAAACATATATAAAATTAACCTGGTAATATGCTGAAAATAATTCCCTTTACATTGTCCCTACTTATTCTTTGAAGCATTTTCAATGTAGAGTATTGTCCTCTTTTAGATTTTCTACCTAAAGTTTAAAATATCTTTTAGGCAAAATCTTGGTTTTGGTGCTGTGTCACACCTCTCAGAAGAGGTAACATTTTGGGTTAAGTTAAAGGCTTTGATTCGTGGTCAGCTGACATGAACCGCGGGCTCAGTCAGTAATCACCTACACTGAGAACAGCCTAGATCTACATTACAACAGTGACCACACTTCAAAAAGTACTTCATTGGCTGTAAAGCGCTTTGAGACATCCGGTGGTCGAGAAATGCTGTTTTGGAGTAGCCATTAATTTCCTAATCCAGTAACAACCAAGCACTGACACCAACATACTGACAGCAGTGAAGATCATACTTGGAAACTGAATTGTCCTCCCACCTCTGAAAGTGTATTATTTTATGGGTAGAAAAAAATTCCATTGCAGGCACAAAGCTCATACTAAAATTCTGGCCTAAAAATCTGATCTTAAGGGGAGCTTAAATTTTGTTAGTTGATGTTACAAGTATGTTACGGGGAGAGGGAGAAAAAAATAGAAACAGACAAAGGAACTGATGCCAAGCCATGCAGGGAGAGATTAGTACAGGTAACCGAAAGCTTGGTTGAAAAGATGGGTTTTGATTTTTAAAAATTTAAAGGGGGAAGAAGAGAAAAAGAGACAGAGGAGTTTCAGGAGGGAGTTCTGCAGAGTAGGGGCTGAGGCAGCGGGTGGTTCTACCATCAATAGTGGGGCAAAGAGAGGGCTGTATGCAAAAATAACCAGAGTCGGAGAGTTGAAGGAAGTGGGAGGGGATAAAAGGGGTTAGAGGAGATTGCGGAGCTGGATTGCGGCGGATCACGGAGCAATTTGAAGTTGAAACTTTTAAGTTTAATATGTTAAGGGACTGGGAACTGTTGTAGGTCAGCAACGACAGGTGTTATAAGAACATAAGAAAGAGGAGCAGGAATAGGCCATTCGGCCCTTAAAACCTGCTCCGCCATTCAATAAGATCATGGCTGTTCTTCTACCTCAACTCCACCTTCCTGCACTATCCCCATATCCCTCGATTCCCTTAATATTCAAAAATCTATCGATCTCTGTCTTAAATATACTCAACGACTGAACCTCCACAGCCCTCTGGGGTAGCGAATTCCAAAGATTCACCACCCCTGGAGTGAAGAAATTTCTCCTCATCTCAGTCCTAAATGGCCGACCCCTTATTCTGAGACTGTGACCCCGTGTTCTAGACTCCTCAGCCAGGGGAAACATCCTCCCTGCATCTAACCTGTCAATCCCTATGGGTAAATGGGACTTAAGGTGGCACAGGATACGGATGGGACTTTACAGCCAATTAATTGTTTTGAAGTGTAGTCACTGTTGTAATGTTTGAAACATGCAGGCAAACAATTGTCACCAATAATGACAGAATGGGGATGGTGTTAACTCAATGATTGATATAAAATAAATGTTTAAACGCATCAGCTACCTCATAAGAGCAAATACTAATGTCTGACATCCATAGACATGAATTAATGAACCTATAAAATGATGCATGTTAATCAATACATCTGAACTAAAATCGTTGTTGCAGATACGTCTGCTTCCCTAATATGCGTATACACATCCAAAATGCATCAGAAAATACCGCAGATATTACTGTTGCAATATTAGCAGACGAACATTTAATACTTTTGTATGACATTCCTTTATACTTTGTTTTATAACAGACATTAGTCCTTTAAAGTGAACACATTTACAAGAAGAAGACAACAAAACAAAAACATCTTTCAAAAAATATAAATGCTGAGAAATCATGTTAACTTTTATGCTGGCAGAGTGAAACCTAGTTTTAGTTTGGTTACTCATGCGCCTTACGAGATGTTGATTTTTTCTCATGGGACTAGATAAATAAAAAGATAATTACTAAGGTTTCCATAAATCTCAAAGTAGGCAAATTGGAAAGGGTAAATGAGCAGTGTCTCCAAGTTGTAAATTAGATTTAGTGGTTGTCGGTGATTAGAACAGTGGAGAAAGGTGGTTAATTTTCCTTCTTTGAAAACTTTCTATGACATATTTGCACGTTTTCCAACTTCGATATTGGATATTAAAATACAAACATAAAAATTCACATATTAAAACATGATAGATACAAATGTGTGGCTACGTCCAAGTCAAAATCGTTTCTGAGAAAGTAGTTGCAATTGAAAGCAGAGTTCTTCAGGGGGAAACTGTTAGAGAAAACTGTAATAATCTTATTGGATTAACCAGGAGGCTGGTAAATGGTTAAGTAATAATGTTAGTTTGGTTCTTCAGTGCACTATGTACTGGGATGCTCAGCGTGTCGCTACATTGTGGTTTTACTATTAGCAGGTGCTTGATTTGAATTTTGCACCAGTTCAAAAAAATAGCAGTGAGGTTGGGTTATCAAAATTTTATCTAAGATGCTCATTTCACAATTCTGTGGCTGCATTTTTAATTCCTAAATGACACCTGAATCTATCAGACACATTTTACTGAGTTCTCAGAAGGTGCAAAAAGAGAGACATTTTACAGTATCAGGGCATCTCTACCTGCGAACTTAATGGAAGAAGAAAGACTTGCATTTATACAGCGCCTTTCATAATCACCAGACGTCCCAAAGTGCTTTACAGCCAGTGAAGTACTTTTTGAAGTGTAGTCGCTGTTGTAATGTCGGAAACGCGGCAGCCAATTTGCACACAGCAAGCTCCCACAAACAGCAATGTGATAATGACCAGATAATCTGCTTTTTTTTTTAGTGATGTTGATTGGGGGATAAATATTGGCCAGGATATCGCCAGATATTGGCCAGAACTCGCCTGCTCTTCTTCGAAATAGTGCCGTGGGATCTTTTATGCCCACCCGAAAGAGCAGACAAGGCCTCGGTTTAACGTCTCATCCAAAAGACGGCACCTCCGACAGTGCAGCACTCCCTCAGCACTGCACTGGAGTGTCAGTCTAGATTTTTGTGCTGAAGTCTCTGGAGTGGGGCTCTGAACTCACAACTTTCTGACTCAGAGGCGAGGATGCTACCGACTGAGCCACGGCTGAAATGAAAATCGGGCAGTTTCTATAACTGGGATCCACAACACCAGTTTTATGCCGGGCAGCAAGTTAAAAATCCACCCCGCCACCCCTCACTCACACCAAGCCACCACAGCATTCTGCTGCCTGAGCATTAGGGCTGAAGCTATGGATACGTCTGCGATTGATTTGGTCTCACTGCTATGAGTAGGGTCTGCACACAGTAAGAAAGATGTCTAATAATCAGGGTTGAACAATACACACAGAAGTATGCACATATTTGAAGGTCTTCATGCTCTTGTGAAGGCACAGAGGGCAAAATGAGCTCATTTCTACATTAATAGTAAATTAAACTGCGTCAACAACAAAAAAGAATAATGGAACTTATACTGCAATACGCACCATTAAACTGCTGTACATTTCAACTTTCTCAATGAAAAATGAGTCAAATTAAGGTAGCCACAGACAAGCATTGAAATATAAATGATGGCCTAAGCACGGTGATCTGGTGATACTTCCAATTGGGAAACCCAAGTCAGAATCCCGGTTTTGACTAATAATCCCAATTTGACCTCTACAAATGTTACCAGTCCCTGTCACATTGCATGGGAAGGGAGTTAAGCCAGGTTTAGAGAGCCCTTCACCACACAACTCATTTTTGTACGAGTGCTTTCAATGACATTTCCCAGGTTACTGCGGATTGACCAAGGAATGTCATTAACACTACTGAGAGAAATACGCAATCTGGCCTACCCAAGGCTCCCATTTGGAAATAGCACGGTTTCCGTGAGCTAATTTTAAAGGGGAGAAAATAGAGACACAGTTATACTTTGTAAAAATAGTTCGCAGAGTAAGATAAAATATCTAAATTACCATCATGAATGAATTTAACTGCACAGAACATTAGTGCTCCTCAGGGTGAGGAGAGTCAGTGCTGGTGAATGGATACTCAAAGCGCAAATACAGGCTACTGCATTTAAAGACAAGTTGGAGCAAGTTTCACTTCAGAGAAAGTTTGTTCCATGTACTGACATATTTCCTTTCATTTCTGTGGCACTGCTAAATGTAACGTGTTGTTTATATATGAGTTTAATTGAAAAACATTAATTTACTCAATTTTTCAATTTAGATTTTTGCTCCTACTTTAAGTCCCCTTGCTCCATTTCCTGGCAAAGAGCAGCAGTCAATAAACTTGCTCTCAGGGTTCTGCAAATGCTTCTGTACAATTGCCTATTAGTGCACAACAGTGGCCTCTGGCCCTCTGATTTCTTGCTTTGTTTTTCTGTTATTTTTTTTTTCCTACCTCTGATATACCCCAGAGATCTTAGATGACCCTTGCAGTACTTCGTCCTGTAGTTTACCCTGTTAATGGCCCATAGTAATTTAACAAGGGAAATGGTAGACCGATGCCCCCCCCCCAACTCCAGTTGCATTTACATATGGTGGGTGGGGAGGTGGCGGCCAGTTTGACACTAGGTTGACACTTCAGTGCAGTTCTGAGAGAGTACTGCATTTTCAGAGGTACCATCTTTTGATGAGACATTAAACCAAGCCCCCATCTGTTTGCTCAAATGGATGTAAAAGATCCCATGGCACTATTGGAAGAAGTCCTGGAGAGCTCTTCCGCTGTCCTAGCCAATAATCATCTCTCAGCCAACACCACCAAACAGATTAACTGGTCATATATCTCATTTGTGGGACTGTACTTTGTGCAAATTAGCTGCTGTGTTTGCGTACATGACAGTGACTTCAAAAAGTACTTATTCTGCTGTGGTGCTTTGGGATGTACTGAGGACAGGAAAGCCATACAAGCAAGTTTGTTTTCTACGCTTTGATCATAATTTGGGTGGACATGCAAGGATCAGTTCTGTTTGAACTAAACTGAATAGCTTAGTGAAAGCTAATGTATAACCATGTAAGTACATTCCCAAGACAGGAAACTGGGTGGCGTTACAGAACAGACGCCATCCTTTCTCTTCTAGGACCTGGCTTTGAATCCAGTATGTTGAAGCCTCTTTGATGAATATGACAGCCCTAAGTGAACAGAATTTGGGGCAGTCCCAAGCCAGTTCCCATTAGACATGTGTCTGTAGCATAAAACTGTCTTTAATGTAGCACCTAAGTAGGCAGTCATACTCAGGAAAGGCACAGGAATAGCTAATGTGGGAAATGGAACTGAACCTGGTGCAATAGGAAGCTAAAAGACATTTTTGGAGCAGTGCAGAGAGAGCTATGCTTTGTATCTAACTTGTGCTGTATCTGATTTGGGAGTGGAAAATTATAGAGTGCTGGGCAATGGATTCCGTTATCCAGCACTAGTTTTCCTTATCTATAAGAACCATAATATTTTCAAGAAAGAGAACATATTAACAAACAACAAACTTTAAAAAATCTAGCAAAGTAATTAATTTTGCAAAGATTTAAAATTCTAAGTGTCGTGTTTTCAACGTTACTGTTGAATTGATGTTGCTCCCCTGCTGCTGAGGAGGCCATAATTTGACAATTTGTTCAACTCCACAACAGTTTACACTCAGGGAGTGGAGAAGTATTTTGACAATGTCTGAGGTGAAGTTTTGAACTTTGGAACATTGGGTTTGAATTAGAGGCCTATTAGCTATCAGAATTTAAAAAAAGAAAATGCTGCTAGTTTCGGATTCTGTTTCTAGAAAGCTCTATTTTAGTTGTAACTATGAAAGAGAGAGAATTACAGAAAGTAAAACAAGCTAATTTTTTTTTCTGTAAGGAGGCAGCAGATAACTCGATTTGGGGTGTGCCCTATACTTGCATCAATAACATGTCAAGGTGTTACATATTTCACAAGCTAAAAATGAACTGGGATGGGCCAGCATTCAAAAGGTCATCAGAGAACCCAGTAGATGTTTCTGTGGTGTCAAATACAGTGTCAACATGTTATTTAAAACCACAATATCATTTTGACGCCAGATTCTGGGATAATGATCTATGTACACACTTTCACTTCCTTATTATTAGTTCGCCCACAGATACAGCAGGCTTGTCTGACCTGAAACTGTGAAACTCATCACCTAAGCATGTGCTGATAAGCTACAGACACAAACAAGATACATACTTCTGGAAAATATTTAGAAACTATGAGAACCAGAAGGTATGAAAGTATTTATTTTTAATTAAAGCTAATCTTTTTGTCAGCCAAACTTGAACAGCCAAACGTGTTAACCGTGGCTCAGTGGGCAGCACCCTCTCCTCTGAGTCAGAGGTTGTGGGTTCAAGTCGCACTCCAGAGACTTGAGCACAAAACTCTAGGCCGACTCTCCCAGTGCGGTGCTGAGGGAGTGCTGCACTGTCGGAGGTGCCGTCTTTCGGATGAGATGTTAAACCGAGGCCCCGTCTGCCCTCTCGGGTGGACGTAAAATATCCCACGGCACTATTTCAAAGAAGAGCAGAGGAGTTCTCCCCAGTGTCCTGGCCAATATTTATCCCTCAATCAACATCACTAAAACAGATTATCTGGTCATTATCACGTTGCTGTTTGTGGGAGCTTGCTGTGCGCAAATTGGCTGCCACGTTTCCCTACATTAAAACAATGACTACACTTCAAAAAGTACGCCATTGGCTGTAAAGCACTTTGGGACGTCCGGTGGTCGTGAAAGGCACTATAGAAATGCAAGTCTTTGTTTTCTTTTTTATGTGTTGCACTTAAGCACGTGTGAATATTTAGATGTACTTACTATTCACACACAGTTCCAATACATTTGTAGTGTATTACCATATATAAAATTCCCCCATCCTCCAAATGTTATCCCCTCCTTGTCAGTAGACTACACATCTGGGAAGTTCAGCAGGAAACCTGACCCCAGGCCATTGCCAACACCAAGACTGGCCAATGAGTTTTCTGTCTCCAAATTGCTTTTGCTTTGGGGGGAGCACCTCACTTTCCCACAGGAGTACAGCCGACATTGGGAACTCAGCAGAGTGAGGATGGAGCCTATCAATCTATGGGGGCACAATAAAAATGCATTATTCCTGACATGGAATATTATCAGGTGCACTAGCTCCCACTTTGGTGGCTATTTTATCTCCACATGGAGAATTGATAGATGATGCATACAGGAGGCAAGTGTCTACTTCTCCTGAGTTGTTTGGTTTTGGACAAGGCTGCTTCCTGTTTAAAAATCCCCACAAGACGATTATTGGACTCATATTTGTATGTGGACTGAAATCCATCTCTTAAAAAAACAGCCTTCACTGCCCTCCCTCTTCCCTTGATATTAAAACACCTTGCACACAGATGGCTTTAAGTGGGTCTTAAATCTGATCCATTTTTGCATCTGTAACAGAAGAGAAAATGCAAAGCAAGAGAGAGTATTAAAGACTTGTTTATACAAAGCTGTAAAATTGTTGATATGAATTTTAGAAATGAGTTTCAAAATAGTTTCTGTATCAACTCAATTCAAATCAATTCCAGTTGGATAGCATAGATGGATAGTTCAGGTTTTAAAAGCATAAGCAAGTGACTCAGGAGAAACAAAATCCCTTGTGTGTCATTTGTTGCACAATGACCTGAGAACAACATCTGGATCAGAGACAGCACAACATGAAGCAGTCTGCAGCACACCAAGTAAGTGACAAACACGACGGCCCTGAAATTCTGATCGGGGCCAAGGCAGAATTCCAGTGGATCTCTGGGTGAAAATGCGACAGAATCTGGCTCCATCAGGACTTTGGCCCATGTTTTCTATCTTGCTATTTTTTGGGGAGAAGAGGGCTTGCCTCTGTACCTATGGCTGCTGACTACACTAATTAAAAGCAGAGGAGCACCACAGACTAAATACCTCAGCATCTGTTTGCTGTCCTCTGGCTGTCACCGCCATCTCTGAGAAAAGTGGGCTGTGCAGCTTAGGCACAACAAAAGAGTACAAAAGAGCAATCATTGTGCAAAATGCTTCAAACAGAACCTCCAAGATAGTGTGGCAGTTCCCAACTTAGGTTTTGTGCCATACTTAATGGGTCCACAAGGAATGTGAGCAAAACTGAGGTGCTGTGGCGGATCGCCACCTAAACGGGCATTATCCACTCTTCCGTCCGTGGACAAATATCCAGCACCTTCCCTTTAAGGCACCTTACCTTTAAGGCAGGAGTGGGCGGGGCCTCAGGGTTTGCCCAGAGAATTCTGGGAGCTTTTCTGTTCTGCCATTTTGTGCCATGCTGTGATTAAAAAGTCTCTTGTTTAACACACATGGATTCAGCCTTAATTCGTGTTTCGCGGCAGCCTCAACATTGGTGACCCCGACGCTCAGAACGTATTCCGAGCACTGCAATGGCGGACACGAACGCAGTTTCCGTGAAACTGCCGGAGTTTTGGGAAAACCAGCCCGAAGCCTGGTTTCTCCAAGCTGAATCGCGCTTCCGGCTGCAACGCATCACCACAGATGGGACGAAGTACGACTATCTCGTCACATCACTCAGTAGCGCCACAGTTTCGAAGGTTTGGACAACGCTGCAGAACCCACCAGAGGAAGGCAAGTACGCACATCTCAAGACAGAGCTCCTTAAAAAATTTATGGCCTCGGCATATCAGCGAAACTGCCACCTCCTCGACCTTCCAGGCCTCGGTGATGCCTCACCGTCAGACCTCCTCTCCCACATGCTCTCCCTCACCGACGAGAGCCCACCCGGATCCCTCTTCCGCACACTGTTCATCCACCAGCTCCCTCTCAGCATCCGCCCAGCGATCGTGGCGTCCGGCCTCACGAACCTGGAAGCCCTGGCCGATGAGGCCGACAAGCTGCTGTCCGCTCACTCCAGCCGCGACGTCACTCCGGACCTGGCAGCTAATGCCTGGGCGCGCCCCTCACCGGCCAGCACGCGGCCAGAAGGGCCTGCCACCAGGCCCACAGGGCCTTCACGCCCCACTAACCCGCGCCACTGTTACTACCACGCACGGTTCGGCGTCCCCTCCGACATGACGTCGGACAGAGGTCCGCAATTTACCTCTGAACTCTGGACCGCCGTCGCATGCAATCTCGGGGTGATCATTCACCGCACCACAGCGTACCACCCCCAAGCCAACGGACTGTGTGAGCGGTTCCACAGATCCTTGAAGGCATCTCTTCGAGCCAGCCTCCAAGACGGCGCCTGGACCGACTGACTTCCATGGGTCCTCCTCGGCCTGCGCACCGCGGTTAAAGAAGACCTCCACGCATCGGCAGCAGAGCTCGTGTACGGTCAGCCGCTGCGCGTACCCAGCGAGTTCCTGCCCACCGCCACGACACCCTGGTCAGCCGACCAGCAACGCCACGACTTCGCCTCACTGGCGCTGCAGTTCGCCCCGGTGCCCATTGCCCGACACGGCGAATCCACCTCACACGTCCCACTAAGCCTGCACCAGGCACGGTTTGTTTTCGTCCGGCACGACGCCCACTGCGGACCCCTTCAACCCCCGTACGACGGGCCCTACAAGGTGCTACAGGCTGGGGACAAATTTTTCACCCTGCAAGTGGGCGACAGGACCGAAAAAGTGTCGGTTGACCGACTCAAGCCAGCACACTCGGAGCCCGGTGAGCAGGTCCCTGTAGCTCGTCCACCTCCACGCGGCCGACCTGCCCTCAAGCCGGTTCACCTGGCTGCTCCACGCCCGGCCGTTCCACGTCCACCGGCGTCCTACAAGAGCCGCTCCGGCCGGCCCATCAGACCGCCGCACCATCTCGTCCACACCTCCTAAGCGGATTCTGGGGGGAGCTGTGTGGCGGATCGCCACCTAAACAGGCATTATCCACTCTTCCGTCCGTGGACAAATATCCAGCACCTTCCCTTTAAGGCACCTTACCTTTAAGGCAGGAGTGGGCGGGGCCTCATGGTTTGCCCAGAGAATTCTGGGAGCTTTTCTGTTCAGCCATTTTGTGCCATGCTGTGATTAAAAAGTCTCTTGTTTAACACACATGGATTCAGCCTTAATTCGTGTTTCGCGGCAGCCTCAACAGTGCACACTAATCTTTGCATTGCTTCTGAAACTAGCTAATTTTTTCCTTATTTGCAATCAAGTATGAGGGACCTGGGTGACGGTATTGACGCAGTTTATGACCTCCCTCCATGTAGCTGACTCTTGTGTTTTTATCAGAGTGTGGTCTACAACACCAGGTTGGGCTACCCTCCTTTGGTACACTTTCTCCAGCAGCACCACCAACTCTACAGCATCAAAGGAGGCAGTGCTGTCGGTATGTCTCCGCCGTGCTATTGTGAGCAATTGATACACTTTACTGCCACAACTTTTCCTTTTATGGTGTGCTTCGGCCCTTGAAGAGCTGTTGCCATGTCAGATTCTGGGGGGAATTTTAACCTATATAAACGAGTGGGCTGGGGTCATATGGGAAGTTAAAGTGTTAAAAATCTGAATCCCAACCAAAACCTGCCTCCAACCCACCCACTTCCTGTTTTAACGGAGGCGGGACGAGGGGCAGGCAGCCAACCCGCTCCCAGGAGGTGGGTCGTCCATTTAAATATTATAATGAGGCTGGAAGCATCTGATTTAACCTCCATTTTGAATTTAACTTTAGCTGGTCGGGTTTTGCAGCCCTCGTGAAACCCACCAGCTAAAGTAACGCGAGGACTGCTGGATCCAGGAGGTAAGTGCCTTTACACTTACCCCCTGGATCCAGCATCCCTGCCTAACCCCCCTCCCCCCCCCACGAGGCCTCCGATCCGCCCTCCCCCACCCCCCAATGCTCCTCCGGCCCTCCGATGTCATCTGACTCCCCCCCTTCCCATGCTATTCCTGGCCCTCCGATGATACTATGAACACGCTCCCTTCTTCTCCCGCCCCAATCTTTGCTGACCCCCTCCCCCCCCCGATCGTTCCTGAACCACCACCCCCCTCCGGTCGCCGATGCTCACCCGGCCCAGTCCCCCCCACCTTGCTGCTTCCGGCCCTGGATCGTTCCCGAACTCCCCAAATGTGCTGCTCCCGGCCCTCCCCATGCTCCTCCGGACGCGATCCCTCCCTTTATCCTCTCTGTGGCCTAGTGCCACAGGCCTACCCACCCACAGCCAGCCAGCCAGCCTCTCAATCTGGCTGACTGCAGGTGGGAAACAGAGGTTTCACATGCAAATCAGGCCCTGCCGGTAAATTCGGCAGGGCCTGCGGGAAACCCGTTCTCCCGGGTTTCCCAACCGTTTTGGAGCCCCCCCTGCTTCCAACCCACCTCCCCATTAAAATTCAGGCCTCTGTATCCATTGGCCAAGTATGCTATAGGCCAAGCTCTCTAGGCCAACTTTTCCTGTGCCAATAACCTATTCAAATTAGGGGGAGGGATTCTCATCACAAAATTCCTCATGCTACAGGTGACTGTGGCCCAATGCCATGGGCCAGACTGTCCCATTTTTGCTTGACTTGTAAAATAGGGGCTTAACAGTCATCACCATCATCAAAACAAATATCAAAACTCAAACTCTGACCCTACCTGTGGCATTTCCCTTTTACCTATCACTGTCTGGTTTTAGACTTGACAAAAGGTGGCATTCTAAGCTGGGACTTGAACATACGCTAGGATCGGTAGCAGTGCACAGTGCTTTTCCACAGCACTTGCAGATTTCTGCAGTGTACAGTAGACACTGCATAGCAGCAGAGTCTCTTTCTCAGATGATTTTTGTATTATATTTGTACGCTAATCAATGGGACTTTGAGCTGAGCCACAAATCAGTGTGCAACACACCCTCCTATTACTTCTTTGTTACAAATTGTGGCAGCTGTCAAAAATAAAATAAGCACATTAAGTTTCGAAGAATTGTTTCAATAAAATATGTCAAACAAATAGGGTGTGTAGTTAAAACAAGAGATTTGGCTAAATTAATGGTTTCAGCCTCAGGTATATTGTCAAATTGACCGTGGTAATGTTATGACACTTAAGAGCATAATGTAACTCAAGATTAGTCAACACAACATTGGTGTAGTACACCTGGATAGACAGAGTCTGAGACCACTGCACATCTGACTCGACATGCAGAAAAAGCAGTGCCACAAAAGATACGTTTCAGCATGTCAAGGTAACAAAGTTTGGATTCTTTCACCAATTTTCTATGGAGAAGTTTTGTTTTTTTTAAGCGTATACACCTGAATAAATTATTTTTTGAAAAGACACTGCATGTACTTCAACTCGCCGTGGCTCCAATTCAATTAATTCAGAAGAGATTGATTTTGCAACCTCTGACATGGAACCATTTGGCTCTGCTTGGATAAAAATTTGGTGTACCACTGTATTAATAGATAAAACACCTAGGGGGGGGAAATTCCCCTCGTTGGCTTTTTGCTCCCCCTCCCCCCGCACCCCCCGGCTTGATTTAATGCTCCATTTCCCTCTTGGAGCAAAAAGAGGGAATTTAACAAATGTTTGAAAAGATTAGCGCCATTTTTCACTTAGCGCCCCAAACGGCCCTCATGGGGAATTTCTCCCCCCTAGATTCAAACCCTCTCTTGTTCCTCCTAAACTGCAAATACGCTGGCCTACACATTCTTTTTTCCAGAATCCGACTTGTGTTCAAATCAAGAGTCATCACACGCTCCTAATTTTTTCCCAAGACCTCAAAACTGTACGTTTCCTCACCTCCTTTCCAATGTCCCTTGGTCTTTTATACAATTAAGATCTTTAAAACCCAACTTGGCATCACCTAACCACTACTTGATTCATCGCATTTTAGTGGTGCCTTCCACTATTGACTGTGGCCCTACCCTTTCGTTTCTCAATAAAAAAAAAATCATGCCTTACAAGTCAGGACACCAAGGTGTAACCTACAGATTAATAATAGCTATTCAAAAACAGATTTGCACTACTTACATTTACTTTAACTGTGCAGCAAGTGAATGAAGCACACAGAATACAATTCAATAAATGCAATAATTCAGTACCATTTAATGTAGAAATTATTATACACCACACAACCATCGTACCAAAGCATGGAGTGCGGACAAGGCAATTAGAAGCCTTGTTGACTCTCAGCACCAGGAAGATTTTTTAAAATTTATTTATGGGATGTGGGCGTTGCTGGCAAGGCCAGCATTCATTGCCCATCCCTAATTGCCCTTGAGAAGGTGGTGGTGAGCCACCTTCTTGAACCGCTGCAGTCATGTGGTGAAGGTACTCCCACAGTGCTGTTAGGGAGGGAGTTCCAGGATTTTGACCCAGCGACAATGAAGGAACGGCGATATATTTCTAAGTCAGGATGGTGTGTGACTTGGAGGGCAACTTGGAGGTGGTGATGCTCCCATGCGCCTGCTGCCCTTATCCTTCTAGGTGGAAGAAGTCGCAGGTTTGGGAGGTGCTGCCGAAGAAGCCTTGGCGAGTTGCTGCAGTGCATCTTGTAGATGGTACACACAGCAGCCACGGTACGCCGGTGGTGGAGGGAGTGAATGTTTAAGGTGGTGGATGGGGTGCCAATCAAGCGGGCTGCTTTGTCCTGGATGGTGTCGAGTTTCTTGAGTGTTGTTGGAGCTGCACTCATCCAGGCAAGTGGAGAGTATTCCATCACACTCCTTACTTTTGCCTTGTAGATGGTGGAAAGGCTTTGGGGAGTCAGGAGGTGAGACACTCGCCGCAGAATACCTAGCCTCTGACCTGTTCTTGTTGCCACAGTATTTATGTGGCTGGTCCAGTTAAGTTTCTGGTCAATGGTGACCCCCAGGATGTTGATGGTGGGGGATTCGGCGATGGTAATGCCATTGAAAGTCAAGGGGCAGTGGTTAGACTCTCGCTTGTTGGAGATGGTCATTGCCTGGCACTTCTGTGGCACGAATGTTACCTGCCACTTATCAGCCCAAGCCTGAACGTCGTCCAGGTCTTGTTGCATGTGGGCATGGACTGCTTCATTATCTGAGGAGTTGTGAATGGCGCTGAACACTGTGCAGTCATCAGCGAACATCCCCATTTCTGTCCTTATGTTGGAGGGAAGGTCATTGATGAAGCAGCTGAAGATGGTTGGGCCTAGGACACTGCCCTGAGGAACTCCTGCAGCAATGTCCTGGGGCTGTGATGATTGACCTTCAACCACCACAACCATCTTCCTTTGTGCTAGGTATGACGCCAGCCAGTGGAGAGTTTTCCCCCCGATTCCCATTGACTTCAGTTTTACTAGGGCTCCTTCATGCCACACTTGGTCAAATGCTGCCTTGATGTCAAGGGCAGTCACTCTCACTTCACCTCTGGAATTCAGCTCCTTTGTCCATGTTTGGACCAAGGCTGTAATGAGGTCGGGAGCAGAGTGGTCTTGGCGGAACTCAAACTGGGCATCAGTGAGCAGGTTATTGGTGAGTAAGTGCCGCTTGATAGCACTGTCGATGACACCTTCCATCACTTTGCTGATGATTGAGAGTTGACTGATGGGGCGGTAATTGGCCGGGTTGGATTTGTCTTGCTTTTTGTGGACAGGACATACCTGGGCAGTTTTCCACATTGTCGGATAGATGCCAGTGTTGTAGCTTTACTGGAACAGCTTGGCTAGAGGCACGGCTAGTTCTGAAGCACAAGTCTTCAGCACAATAGCTGGGATGTTGTCGGGGCCCATAGCCTTTGTTGTATCCAGTGCACTCAGCCGCTTCTTGATATCACGTGGAGTGAATCGAATTGGCTGAAGACTGGCTTCTGTGATGGTGGGGACCTCAGGAGTAGGCCGATATGGATCATCCACTCGGCACTTCTGGCTGAAGATGGTTGCAAACGCTTCAGCCTTGTCTTCTGCACTCACGTGCTGGGCTCCACTATCATTGAGGGTCGGAATATTCATGGAGCCTCCTCCTCCCTTTCGTTGTTTAATGGTCCACCACCATTCACGACTGGATGTGGCAGGACTGCAGAGCTTTGATCTGATCCTGGATTGTGGGACGGCTTATAGCATGCTGCTTCCGCTTTTTAGAATGCATGTAGTCCTGTGTTGCAGCTTTCCCAGGTTGGCACCTCATTTTTAGGTACGCCTGGTGCTGCTCCTGGCATGCTCTTCTACACTCCTTATTGAACCAGGGTTGGTCCCCTGGCTTGATGGTAATGGTAGAGTGAGGGATATGCCGGGCCATGAGATTACAGATTGTGGTGGAATACAATTCTGCTGCTGCTGATGGCCAACAGCACCTCATGGATTCCCAGTTTTGAGCTGCTAGATCTGTTCTGAATCTATCCCATTTAGCACGGTGGTAGTACCACACAACACGATGGAGGGTGTCCTCAGTGTGAAGACGGGACTTCATTTCCACAATGACTGTGCGGTGGTCACTGCTACCAATACTGTCATGGACAGATGCATCTGCGACAGGTAGATTGGTGAGGACGAGGTCAAGTAGGTTTTTCCCTCATGTTGGTTCTCTCACTACCTGTCGCAGGCCCAGACTGGCAGTTATGTCCTTCAGGACTCGGCCAGCTTGGTCAGTAGTGGTGCTACCGAGCTGACATTGAAGTTCCCCACCCAGAGTACATTCTGTGCCCTTGCTACTCTCAGTGCTTCTACATGGTGGAGTACTGATTCATCAGCTGAGGGAGGGCGGTAGGTGGTAATCAGCAGGAGGTTTCCTTGCTCATGCTTGACCTGAAGCCATGAGACTTCATGGGGTCCGGAGTCAATGTTGAGGACTCCCAGGGCCACTCCTTCCCGACTATACCACTGTGCCACCATACCCAGGGATGGTGATGGAGGAGTTTGGGACATTATCTGAAAGGTATGATTCTGTGAGTATGACTATGTCAGGCTGTTGCTTGACTAGTCTGTGGGACAGCTCTCCCAATTTTGGCGCAAGTCCCAGATGTTGGTGAGGATGACTTTGCAGGGTCAACTGGGCTGGGTGTGCCGTTGCCGTGTCCATGTCGATTGGTCTGTCTGGTTTCATTCTTGTTATTGTGTTTCGTAGCGGTTTGTTACAACTGAGTGGTCATTTGAGAGGGCAGTTAAGAGTCAACCACATTGCTGTGGGTCTAGAGTCACATATAGGACAGACCAGGTAAGGACGGTAGATTTCCTTCCCTAATGGACATTAGTGAAGCAGATGGGTTTTTACGACAATCTGATAGTTTCATGGTTACCATTACTGATACTAGCTTTTTATTCCATATTTATTTAATTAACTGAATTTAAATTCCCCAGCTGCCGTGGTGGGAATTCACGTCTCAAGATCATTAGTCCAGGCCTCTGGATTACTAGCCCAGTGACATTACCACTACGCTACTATTCCTGCTACATGCCGAAAAGTTGCTGTCCTGTAGGGACCTACCAAGGAAACAATCAACCTTGTGAAGATGGCAGTGGCGAGACCTGCAAATATAGCTTGTTCATATGGAGATTCAAGAATGGTGGTCGGTGTGGAAGGTGAATAGCAGACATTGAAACATTTAACATGGGTATGCACATAGCTGTGTTTTAGGAGCTACAAAGGCTTGGTAAACATCAATATGGCTATTAGCTAGACGATGTTGGCTGCATGCTATGAATTTTTTTTTAAACTGAAGCAAATAAATAACACACATGAATGTGAAATAAAGCCTCAGAACAAGTAAAACACAGCAATACAATGTAAGGTTTTCAGTCAGCATTATGGGTCAATACAGTCATGAGTCAATTAAAGGTCTGACAATGCAGTAAACAACCAAAAAATATTTTTTATACTTTTTGCGCAAACAATATAATGTTTTGTTTATATGCCTGATAAATCCCGACAGCCAAACAACAGGAAAAACCTATAAATTTCAAAGAAAAAAATATTGATTCAGGGGTGAGCAGATATGAATGTTATGGGTAAGTAGACTTGAATGTTAATCAGCAATTTATTCTCTTTGTACCCTTATCTTGAAGATTAAGGGTCTTAAGTTCTTCTGCCTGATGAGCCTCACATGGCAGAAGGACATTGTAGACAGCAAATAGAGTCTCTCCTCAGTTATACCGAGACCTTGTGCTGTAATCTGTACTCAGTCTGAAGAATATGCTTGTAAATTAATAGAGTTATTGATAATTAACCCTTCTACATTAGAAGCGCAACAGAATGGAGCATGCATGGTACAGGGTGCGGAAAGCAGACAAGGGCTATTCATTAATGAGTCTGGAGCCAGGTTTATACTGGTGTATTCTGAATTGGTGCCAGTGTGAAACCAGCCACTGAGGCGAATCTGGTTTACATCAATCAGATTTCAAGTGGGTCATACTGCACACTGGTGGGCAGATTGTAGCCGATTCTGTGTTCTATCTCACCTGTGCACAAAAACATATTCAGGATCAGGATATAAACAAATACTGTGAACTGTTTTCTCCCTGAATGTATTTTATCCCTATTTACTTGGTATAAAAAAAATCCTATTCTACAGAAAGGCCTGAAAGCAAGCTTTCCTTTGATACACAGTTTAAGTCATTACACAAGTGCTAACACTGGGTTTGGTAGGACTACTGGAACCACAATCTTCTTTTATGTTAAACTCAAGTTAATCTTTTAAGGACACACATTCCTCTTTCATGAATCTTTGTACCTTTTGCGCAGAACTGCAGGTTCAATCTGGGCAAGCACTGATCCTTCTGATACATGTCTCTGAGCTGCGACTCTTATCGCTCCACTGTATCAGAAAACACTCACAAGTAACTGTGCACTTAAATTTTCTACTACACAAACAATATACTGATACAATTAGTCAAGCAGGAAGTTATCAAGACACAGTGTCTGACTCTGCACTTAACATGCATGCTTTAGAAAGATATAAAATGTGATGCAGACAGTCATTTGTTTTCATGTTCTGAGGTGCTGGTCATGAATCAAAGTGATTTAACAGATATCAGGCTGCCTGTGGGACATCAGATGTCGGCATGGATAAAAAAAATAGTTTAGAAATACTGTACGCAAAACAAGTCTCGCAGGAGGCCCTTTTGTTTGCCATCTGCACTGATGCCCTTTGCATACTGCATCTGGGCCACTGTTTGTTAAAGTAATGCGGGCAATACAGCACATGAAAAACACAGGTGCAAAAATATATTAACCTGTAATAATTTGGTTTAACTTTGAAGGGGCAGTGATCTCTTGTTGATCTACACAGGGGCAATATTTAAGATAACAAGCTTACCTTGTCACACTCTCAATGACACAAAAGCTGGAAGAAAACTATCTTTACAGCTACCTTGAGTAATACTGCCACTTTATTTTTTAATTGAGTAACCTAGATGAAGGGCCAAGGCCTAAACTGCAGGACATTATTATGGGTAAATAGAGTAAAAGAGAAGGTGAGGTAAATCAAAAAGTCCCACATGACCAGCTCTGAAATATGCCAAGATTGAAAGTTTCAATAACTTTCAATATATGGTTTTATATATATATATATATATATAAAAACACTTAATTACTTTACATTTTCTCACTGCATATTCTCTGTCTCGGACACATAAAATAAGAGAAGGTAAAGGGTGACCTTCAAGATAGTGAAGGGTTATGATAAAGTAAATTGCGATAGATTATTTCTGCTTGTTGGTGAGATGGTAATTAAAGGACACAAATTTATGATAATCACAAGAAAAATTAAAGGGGAGGCCAGAAAAAATTCTTTAAACAGAGGATGGTTGGAATGTGGAATTCTCTGCCACAAATGGTTGTTGAAGCAGAGTACATAAATTCTTTTAAAAGGGATTAAATAGCTCCTTGAAAAAGAGGAATGTGAAAGCGTATGCAGAGTGAGTAGGAGAGCAGGATTAGACTAGGTGGCTTTACGTAGAGAAAAACAACGGCACAGATTTGATGGGACAAAAGACCCGTTTTTGTGCTGTAACATTCCATTACAACATGTACCACTTTTAGAAAGCAACTTTTTTATTAAACTCTACTTGTTAGATAAACTAAAGATTGGAGACACCAGGAGCTGAGCATAAAGCAGCGGGATAAACAGCGCCGACCTGATTGGAGACACCAGGAACGGCGGAGCATAAAGCAGCGGGGGAAACAGCGCCGACCTGTTTGGAGACACCAGGAACGGCGGAGCATAAAGCAGCGGGGGAAACAGCGCCGACCTGATTGGAGACACCAGGAACGGCGGAGCATAAAGCAGCGGGGGAAACAGCGCCGACCTGATTGGAGACACCAGGAACGGCGGAGCATAAAGCAGCGGGGGAAACAGCGCCGACCTGATTGGAGACACCAGGAACGGCGGAACCGTCGACGATTTCCAGAAAAAAAACGAAGAGTGACATCACAGGACAGCAGGTAGGTGACTGGTTGGTGAGTATTAAGGTTTTTTTTTTTCTCTCTAACCTAGGACAGTTGTTTAAACTAGGTGCGGGAAACTATAACTGTATTAAATTTAAAGCTTAACTAGTTAAACTATTTAACATAACTATAAATAATCGTTGAATAAAGACTTTAACTAATTAAATAAATAAAATAAGGCTAGTCTAAGATATGGCAGGGCAGGTTGTGTGTCTGGACTGCAGTATGTGGGAGTTTGTGGACGGCGAGTCTATCCCGAGCAAACACGTCTGCAGGAGATGTTTCCATCTCGAATCTCTCCGGCTCAGTGTCATTGAGCTGGAGTGCGAGTTGGAGACACACTGACACGTAAGGGAGGGGGAGGAATTTCTGGACAGTTTTATCCAGAATACAGTCACACCCCAGAGGAAAGCGAAGGTTCAGGATGTACTCGCTATCTGTGAGGACAAGGAGAAAGAATGCAGGGAGGACAGCCACAATGCAGACCAAGGCACCGTGGCTCAGAAGGCTGTCCAAGGAGGGGGGGGGGGGGGGGGGGGGGGGGGGGGGGAGCAGATTAGAAATGTGGTAGTGATAGGGGACTCTATAATTAGGGGGATAGATAGCGTCCTCTGCAACCATGAACGAGAATCCCGAAGGGTGTGTTGCCTAGGGTAAGGGATATCTCACGGCGGCTGGAGAGGAACTTGGAAAGGGAGGGGGTAAACCCAGTTGTCGTGATCCATGTTGGAACAAGGGAGGAGGTCTTGCTGAAAGAGTTTCAGGAGATAGGCTCAAAATTAAAAAGCAGGACCTCGAGGGTAATAATCTCTGGGTTACTGCCCGAGCCACGTGCAAATTGGCATAGAAGCAGACAGATCAGGAGAATTAACATGTGGCTAAAGGGCTGGTGTGGGAAAGAGGGGTTCCTTTTCATGGGACACTGGCACCAGTTCTGGGACAGGAAGGAGCTGTAACGATGGAATGGGCTCCACCTGAACCGGGATGGGACCCATGTCCTCGCAATAAACAATAACATTCTATTAGCTTTCCTAATTACTTGCTGTACCTGCATACTAACCTTTTGCGATTCATGCACTAGGACACCCAGATCCCTCTGCATCTCAGAGCTCTACAATCTCTCACCATTTAGATAATATGCTTCTTTTTTATTCTTCCTGCCAAAATGGACAATTTCACATTTTCCCACATTATACTCCATTTGCCAGATCTTTGCCCACTCACTTAACCTATCTATATCCCTTTGTAGCCTCCTTATGTCCTCTTCACAATTTACTTTCCTACCTAACTTTGTGTCATCAGCAAATTTAGCAACCATACCTTCGGTCCCTTCATCCAAGTCATTTATATAAATTGTAAAAAGTTGAGGCTCCAGCACTGATCCCTGTGGCACACCACTTGTTACAGCTTGCCAATCAGAAAATGACCCATTTATGCCTACTCTCTGTTTCCTGTTAGCTAGCCAATCTTCTATCCATGCCAATATGTTACCCCCCTACACCATGAGAACGACAATGGAAAACATTTTAAACGGTGTTCAACCGATTGCAGGAAAAAATATATTCCGCTAAATGAAAAAACAAACTAAACACTAATGAGACTTGATGGATGAATAAAGACATAAGGAAATAATTGAGGGTAAGGAAAGAGGCATACATTAAGTACATAGTTCCTCTTACACTCCTCTGCTGTCTATGAAATTAAATTATTAAGGAACAATTAACAAAATAGTAAAATATTTTACAGGCACATCAATAAAAAAAGGAAGGTTGGGATGGGAATATGGCCATTAAGGGATGGACAGGACAATACCACAGGTAACGATAGGGAGATGGCAGAAATTTTAAATCATTATTTTGCTTCGGTATTTACCAGGGAGATAGAACAGGTGGACATGACATTGGATGATGAGATGAGTAATGAGATGAGTGCATTTAAAATAAAAAAGGGGATATTATTAAATAAACTAATCAAACTCAAAGAGGATAAAACCCCTGGTCCGGATGGATTGCATCCACGCATTTTAAAAGAATCGAGGAAAGAGATAGCAGAGGCATTACTACACATATTTAATAATTAGTTAGAAAAAGGTGTAGTGCCAGAGGACTGGCGGATAGCTAACGTAATACCGATATTTAAGAAGGGGGATAGAACATGTCCAGGGAATTATAGACCAGTCAGCTTAACATCAGTGGTAGGAAAAATAATGGAATCCCTACTAAAGGAGAGAATATAAGAACATCTAGAACGCAAAGTATAATAATGGGCTGGATTTTCCAAGCCCCGAGGAGGCGGGCATGGAGGCAGGACAGCCGGTAAAATCAGAGAAAGTGGGGGCGGATGGCAAACCCGCCCCCATCCCGCCTCCGTGCCCTTTTGCCAGGAGGCGGGAGGATGTGCAGCTTCGGGTCCCGTCTCCTGGAGGCGGAAAAGGCATTTAATCCTTTTAACTGCCTGTTAACAGGTAGTTAACAGGCAGAAAAAAGGATTAGTGCCATTTTACCTTCTCAGGTGAAGGCTTCCTGACCTCGGAGAACCCCACCGGGTTGGAGGAGACGTGGAGGAGGTCTGCAGTGGTCGGAGGCACCTGGAAGTAAGGTGTAGAGGTGAGTGATGGGTGCAAGTGTGGAGTGGTAAGTATGCAAGGTGAGTGATAAGTTTAAAAAAGTGTGCACTTACCTTGTTTTCTTTCTACTGCCTTTTGCCACACTGGATGGGGAGAGTCGACATCCTCCTTGTCAATTTCACATAATGGCTGATGGAACCTCTGATCCTACAGACATGTGAAATTTACAAAGTTGAAAGGTTTGATGAGTCCTCACCACAAAGGCTCATCAAACTAAAGAGAATGTCAGTGTTTGACAGCTTCACAGAGCTGTCAAGCACTGTCATTTCTTCTTTCAAGAAGTCTTGACAGATAGCACGTCTGACGTTGACGTGATCTGTCAGTGACTTCCTCCCTAATTGGCCTGCTGAGCCCGCAGGGTGGGCTTAACAAGCTCAATCAGGGGAAAATCCCTCTGATTGGTCAGGCGAGGATGGAGGTGGGACATTGACACGACAAGCAGCAATCCCGCCTCCAACTCGCCTCCATTCACAAAATCCAGCCCTATGAATAGTCAGCATGGATTTCAAAAGGGAAAATCTTGCTTGACCAACCTTACTGAATTTTTTGAAGAGGTAACAGAGAGAGTAGACAATGGTATTGTAGTAGATGTAATTTATCTAGATTTTCAAAAGGCCTTCGATCAGGTACCCCATAATAGACTAATGAATAAGGTCAGAGAATGCAGAGTCAGGGGACAAGTAGCAGAATGGATTGCTAGCTGGCTTCAAGACAGAAAGCAGAGAGTGGGAGTAAAGGGTAGCTATTCACAATGGCAGAAGGTGGGTAGTGGTGTCCCACAAGGATTAGTGCTGGGACCACTGCTGTTCACAATTTACAGTAATGATTTAGACTTTGGAATCAAAAACACAATTTCTAAATTTGCAGATGATACCAAATTGGGGGGGATAGTCAATACTGAGGAGGACTGCAACAAATTACAGGAGGACATTAATAAACTTGCAGAATGGGCAAATAATTGGCAAATGAAATTCAGCAGACAAATGTGAGGTGTTACATTTTGGTAGAAAGAATAGGGAGGTCACTTATAACTTGGCGGGTGGGAGTCTAGGTGGGGTAGAGGAACAAAGGGATCTCGGAGTACAAATACACAAATCACTAAAAGTTGCACCACAGGTTAGCAAGGCCGTTAAAAATGCAAACCAAGCACCAGGGTTTATTTCTAGAGGGATAGAATTGAAAAGTAGGGAGGTTATGCTAAACCTGTATCGAACCTTGGTTAGACCGCACTTAGAGTAACTGCGTGCAGTTCTGGTGGCCATATTATAAAAAGGATATAGAGCCACTGGAGAGGGTGCCGAGAAGATTTACAAGGATGATACCAGAAATGCGAGGTTATACATATCAGGAAAGGATGGACAGGCTGGGTCTCTTTTCTCTTAAAAAAGAAGGCTGAGGGGTGACCTAATCGAGGTCTATAAAATTATGAAAGATTTTGATAGAGTGGATAGAGAGAGAATGTTTCCACTTGTGGGGAAGAGCATAACTAGAGGCCATCAATATAAGATAGTCACCAAGAAATCAAATTGGATAAAGAAGTTTCTTCTGAATTCCCTAAGAGTGGTGAGAATGTGGAACTCGCTACCACAGGGAGTGGTTGAAACGAATAGTATAGATGCATTTAAGGGGAGGCTGGACAAGCATATGAGGGAGAAAGAATAGAGGGCTATGCTGATAGATTTAGATGAGGTAAGACGGGAGGAGGCTCGAGTGGAGCATAAACATGAACTGGTTGGGCTGAATGGCCTGTTGCTGTGCCGTATATCCTATGTAATCCTTACCATAACCTGCTCACTGATGCTCAGTTTGGGTTCCGCCAAGACCACTCGGCTCCCGACCTCATTACAGCCTTGGTCCAAACATTGACAAAGGAGCTGAATTCCAGAGGTGAGGTGAGAGTGACTGCCCTTGACATCAAGGCAGCATTTGACCGAGTGTGGCATCAAGGAGCCCTAGTAAAACTGAAGTCAATGGGAATCGGGGGGAAAACTCTCCACTGGCTGGAGTCATACCTAGCACAAAGGAAGATGGTTGTGGTGGTTGAAGGTCAATCATCACAGTTCCAGGACATCGCTGCAGGAGTTCCTCAGGGCAGTGTCCTAGGCCCAACCATCTTCAGCTGCTTCATCAATGAGCTTCCCTCCAACAGAAGGTCAGAAATGAGGATATTCGCTGATGACTGCACAGTGTTCAGCGCCATTCACAACTCCTCAGATAATGAAGCAGTCCATGCCTGCATGCAACAAGATCTGGACGACGTTCAGGCTTGGGCTGATAGGTGGCAAGTAACATTCGCGCCACACAAGTGCCAGGCAATGACTATCTCCAACAAGCGTGAGTCTAACCACTGCCCCTTACCATCGCCGAATCCCCCACCATCAACATCCTGGGGGTCACCATTGACCAGAAACTTAACTGGACCAGCCACATAAATACTGTGGCAACAAGAGCAGGTCAGAGGCTAGGTATTCTGCAGTGAGTGTCTCATCTCCTGACTCCCCAAAGCCTTTCCACCATCTACAAGGCACAAGTAAGGAGTATGATAGAATACTCTCCACTTGCCTGGATGAGTGCAGCTCCAACAACACTCAAGAAGCTCGACACCATTCAGGACATAGCAGCCTGCTTGATTGGCACCCCATTCACCACCTTAAACATTCACTCCCTCCACCACCAGCGTACCATGGCTGCAGTGTGTACCATCTACAAGATGCACTGCAGCAACTCGCCAAGGCTTCTTTGGCAGCACCTCCCAAACCCGCGACCTCTTCCACCTAGAAGGACAAGGGCAGCAGGCACATGGGAACACCACCACCACCAAGTTCCCCTCCAAGTCACACACCATCCTGACTTAGAAGTATAGCGCCGTTCCTTCATCGTCGCTGGGTCAAAATCCTGGAACTCCCTCCCTAACAGCACTGTGGGAGTACCTTCACCACACGGACTGCAGCGGTTCAAGGCGGCAGCTCACCACCACCTTCTCAAGGGCAATTAGGGATGGGCAATAAATGCTGGCCTTGCCAGTGAAGCCCACATCCCATAAAGAAATTTAAAAAAAATTATGGGAAAGAGTGGCGTGTCGACCATCTCAAGTGAGATCTCTCACTTCCACCGTGACAGGAGAATTTGAATGCTAAAGGCACCAAAGCAGCAGTGTAATAATATTGGGTAAGTAAATATTTCGTGACATTAACAGTTAACGTAATCATTTACTCACAAAAGAGTAAGTGCAGGGATGTGCTAGGTATGCAGAGTTTAATGATTTAAAAAAAAAGTCCTATATCCCTCACTTAAAATAATGTATCAGTCAAATGTGCCGGCGACTGGCCAGCTCTGAGGCCTAAGCAAATGCTGAATTGTAATCAGTGCAGAAGCTACGAGGAGCACAAACATGGCCAATGAGGTCTCCCTTTCTATTTCTAATGCTGGACAAAAACCTCGCCTCCACTTGGCACCACCCCCATGGCCAATTGAAACTGTCAACTTGCTGTGTGGAGAAAAATGCATCGGATCATGCATTCTACTATTCTGTGGCACAATACCTCAGTCAACCATGGTTAAAATGTATATAATTTTAAATACTACATATTTGATGGCATTGTAGAACAAAACCAAGTCAGGACAAGTAGAGGATTGTACATAAATATCAAAATGTTGGTATTGATAAAATTAGCATCAGCAGCATACATTGCAGTATGTCTGATATTTTTTAATGAATTTCTATGAAGGGGGAATATTATTATAGTATTTACGATAATGAAAGGAACCAACAAGTCCATATCTGATTATTCTATCATGGACTCCCTCCCACACAACCTGTTGATCTCGCAGTTTAACAATAATTTCCTTCTCCCCATCTCACCTTAAAAAAATCAAGCAGTGATATTAATGTGTGTGTGACCCCCCCAATCTCCCTTCTCAGCAATTATCAGTCCGGTTCTTTTAAAGGTGTCAATAACTCCGAATCAACTCCCTTCTCTGGGAGTGTGTTCCAAGTGTCTGCTATTCTGTGGGGGGAAGGTTTTTTCTAATCTTCAGGCCTGTGACTTTCAAAATTGTGTCCTTTTCTTCAAAGTTTCTGTTCAAGTTAAATATCTTGAGATAGGAGAACCAGTGGACCAATATTAGACGTTAAAAAAGCTTGAGCTAAATCTAATTTAAGGAATAACTTTCTTCATACTTTGAACTGACTGATAAAATAGTTGCTAACTAGCACAGCAACAATGACTCTGTTGAAGCATTCAAAAGAGAAACTAATTGCTGATTCAGGAGGGAATAAAAGGAAATGGCTTTGGGGGATAATGCCTGTGATAACACTGGGAAATCAACAAATGGGAATTCATGTTCTCCGACTAATGGGGCAATGAGTTGTTCCCAAAAAGTTAACCTACTAGAATATTAGCATGGTGTGCGAACAAAGCAATTAGAAGCCTTCTTGACTCTCAGCACCAGGAACATGCCGAAAAGTTGCTGTCCTGTAGGGGCCTACCAACGAAACAATCAACCTTGTGAAGAAGGCAGTGGCGAGACCTGTAAATAAGCCTGTTCATATGGAGATTCAAGAACTGTGATCGGTGTGGAGGGTGAATAGCAGACATTGAAATATTTAATACGGGTATGCACGTGGCTGTGATTTAGGCGTGACAAATATGGCTACATGTAATTGGGAAAAGGTGCTGGATTATCAAAAAATATTGATGTTCACAACAACATCAAGGCTCTTTAATTCCATCTGTGTGCTACTTTGAGTGCGCTATTTAACACACTTTTGTCAAATTGCTGCCTGTGCTATTTTAATGTAAAAGAAAAAGAAAGACTTGCATTTATGTAGCGCCTTTCACGACCACCGGACGTCTCAAAGCGCTTTACAGCCAATAAAGTACTTTTGAAGTGGAGTCACTGTTGTAATGTAGGTTTTAACCTGTTTATATTAAAGGCTATTCAGACCATAGAGCCTCATAACCATTTGGCTTTTGTATTCCATGTGAAGCTCCCTGTTTGGCTAATAACATTTTCTGTTACCAAGGAGGAACGAGAAGTCTGGAATGCTAATGCTCATTGGGCAATAGTAAGGACTTGGTTTTATTCCAAAACCTAATCTAACTGGAGAGCTGTTAAACAGAAATTCAGCGACTTGGAGTTAAAGCCAATCTCTGGTGACCTTATCTATATCAGCACTTTAAAACTGAAAATAAGAATTGTAAAGCCAATCATTAATTAATTCAATTAGAAAACTCTTTCCCTTCAGCAATAATTTACCACTGTCAGAATTAGTGTCCCATGGAGGTGGGTGAGAATGATTTACCTGCCAGCACTTATCACTGGTAGATTAAAAAAAAAATCTTTTAAAGGTTGAGTGGTAATTTTATCACTCAGCAAAATTCAAGACATGAAATTTTTCTCGTGCTTTTGACAAAACTCATTGTGGACACTCTTCATTGCTTCAACAGTTTAATCCTATAAAAATGTTGAAAAACCTGTCTTGCTTTCATAGATTTAATAAAAAATTCACCTTAGCAATTACAATTACCACAATGTTACAGTGCCTTTCCTGCTGTGCCTAGTCTATTAGCAATAGCCTCAGTGTACAGGCAGGGTCTCAGATTGAAATAAAATAATTAAGATTATTTTTCTTTTAAAAATGTTCATATAACCTACTATGGCTTAAAACCCTACAAGTTGTAAAATTATTTTATTCTGTTAGTTGTCAGGATGGCTCATATTACTCAGAAATTATGCACAGTATAAAGGTAAGAACATAGGAGGTAGGTCATTCAGCCCATCTAGTTCATCCTTCCATTGAGATTTACGGTTTCACCATCATAGAAACAGGTGCAATGAAGCACCAGTAGGATGATTGGTTCAGCTGGCAGTCGTCTTAGCTCCAAATCAAAGGGATGTGGGTTCGGCCCCCAAATGAGGAGTTTGAGCTCATAACCTAAGACACCATTTCAATCCTTTGAATGAGATGTTAAAGTGAGACCCTGTTCCGGTGTTTTAGGTAGATGTTAAAGATTCTGTAGCACTATTTAAAGAGCAGCAGGAAGTTTTCCCACCAAAAACAGATTAATTGGTCTTTCATCTAATTGTTGTTTGGGGGATCTTACTGTGCACAAAATTGCTGCTGTCTTTGCCTTCATAACCCAGTCACTTCAAAGTATTTCACTGTGACCCTTGCTTTAACTGTAGTGTGTTGATATAACTGGCAGTGCAGGTGAGACAGCAACAATTTGCATTTATATAGCACTCATGTTTGGAAAATGTTTCAGAGCTTTTAGAATAAGGAGGGGATACAGTCAGCACCAAGCATTGGAAAAGGGAAGAGAAATAGAGAGACTGGAATGGGGAACCAAAGGCATGGTTGAAGAGGTGGTTTTTGAATTCAGCGAGGAAGTTTTACATGGTGGAGGCAACTGGGTAGAGAATCTGAGGGGGCAGGACCGTAGTGGCTGAACAAACAGCCACCAACAGTGGAATGGACGGAGCGAAGGATGGGGAGAAATTTAGTGGTCCAGGAGAGAAGGGTGTGTGAAGGGACATAAGGCAGGAGGAGATCACTAAGGTAGAGTGGCAAAAGGTCATGGAATAATCTGAAGCAAAGATGAGAATTTTGAAATTGAAGTACTGCGGCAGGAGGAGGGCTTGGACAGGATGAGTGGTGATGAGAGTGCAGGACTTAGTACGAGGGCACAGGCTGCTTGCTTTGGATAAGGACACAGACCAGCATTTTGGCAACGGAAGGGGAGAGATAGTGGCATGGGTGGGCATTATTATGGAAATCTGTTAGAGGAGTGTCTTATTCCTACTGTATTGCAATACATCTGTAACCCACTGTCAATAAGTTCTCTCACGTGTGCCCATGGTTTCTATTTGTGGTAAACAGAACATCTCCCAGCAGCACACTCTGGTAGCAGGTGAAAATAGCCACTGCAGCAAATGAAGTCTGCTGGGCAGATACTTGATTTGTTGGATAGCCACAATGAAAGAAGCATTTCTGAATTAATTGGTGATGGTGGATTTGCCATTGGCACCAATACTTTGTAACATACTGATTTGCAGTGTGTTAAGCAAAATATTTCACAGTTTTATTTTGAAATGTTTTGCATCAACTCCAGGAATGAGACTGTACCCTCTGCTTCATAACTATGTGTTAGGTGTGCCAAAGATTCGAGAGACTGAATAGCTGAGACACTGAACCCTGAATGATTACAAATCATTTCTGTCTTAATCAAAAACAGTGACAGTACAGAACGAAGAACTGTAGTGATTCACTAACAGAACTGTGAACAAAAAAAAACTTCTTGGAGACTATTAAGCAGATTTGTTATTACAGCAACTTTTCAGCAATGATTTATAATGCTTTAAAACTGAAGATTAACAGTATTATTGCACACATGAGGTTCCTTAGTCTTCCATTGCCAAACTTCCTGTTGACTTCATCAGCAGTGTTCCCTCTAAGGGCTAAAGTTGTCCATGGGGGGCTAGGTGTTGCAGTGTGTAAGAACACTGTATTCTTCCTCTGGGGTCTGGATTTGATTCCAGCAATGAGAAGCTGATGGTCTCCTCTTTCTGTGAACTGTTAAGAGCCACGTACAAAATGAGCTTTGACAAGCATCATTTGGGATAACAGCTGGCTGAGAGTGTGCTGCAAGGCATTAACACAATCAAAGAGTTCCTATGACACATTGGGGTAAAGTTTCACTGGCTCCGCCAGGTAGAAATGGGACTTTAGCACCACGGTAATTGTGGGGAAAAAAACTTACCGCCCCATTCCCATTGGCAATCTGGCCAACATCATTTTGTTCAGGTCCTTTTGCTAGGCATCTCAGGCACCCACCTAAAGGTAGGGGGCTCATTTAGACCCAATGCCATTTTGACTGATCAAGATGGAAGTAGCGCTGGTTGGTGGACCCGCCCAGTAATACTGAGCAGTTCAGGCCGAGTACATCAAGTTCCCTATAGATGCCTTGAACCAACAGGAAAAAGCTGCACACATATGACCATCAGAGCATCTCACATGAGCCAGTGCCATTCCTTAATAGGAAAGGGTACCACCCCCTTAACTTGCAGTTGGTGTGTGATCGCCACCAGAAGATGATGCACGTGTGTGCCCAGTTCCTTGGAATCTGCCATTATACATACATACTCCGGCAGTTCAGATTCTTCCCACTCTTTCACGAGCATGAGCTGGCTATTGGGGACAACGGGTACCTGCTGTACAAATGGCTTATGGCACCTCTGCGGAGCCCTCGCACTCTGGCTGAACAAAGATAGAATGAGTGTCATGGCAGCATTAGATCAATAATAGAGCAGACAATTGGTGTGCGCAATCAACACTTTCAGGTGCGAGTTTTTGTTGTGCAGGCCACAAAGAACATCCCGCGTTGTTATGGTGTGCTGCGTCTTGCACAACGTAGCATTTTAACAGGGACCAAAATGGCGCAAGCTACAAGAGAAGACCTCCTATCATCTGACGAAGAAAGGCCTGAGGACAGCGAGGATGGGGGAGAAGTGGCAGGAAGGTCATCTCAGCATGCAGCCAAGGCTCTGCGCCAGCTAAAATGTACCGTCCACCCACCCCAACTCTGCAATAACAGTCATTTACACCATCTGAACAAGTTCATCTACCCAGAAATAAAGAAGCGCCATCCACTGACCATACTGACACAGATGCCACCTACCATTGCTGACTCAATTTCTCCTAAAAACACACAATACAAAGTTGCACTTTGCTAATGTATGACGTTTTAATGGCTGGCACAACTGCTATAACACAAGATAATCACCCAGGTGATAACAAGAATTCCCACGTATTCTACTGCTTCTATGAGGTGCTCCCCAGTGGTTTGCGCATGAGAAGGCGGCTGCTGGTGTTCAGATGAGAGCCCTTGAGATGTTCGTGGTCGGCGACCTCAAGGCCTGCTGCAGACTGCAACATCTCGGCTGCCGCTAGGACTGTCTGGTCCAGCTGGCTTTCCTGCACAATGGCGGACATTAGTTGAGTGGGTGGCTAGGGAGCAGACGTGCTGTCATCGTGAGGACAACGTGGATGGGGGAGAAGCCTTAGACATTCACTCCCTCCACCACCGGTGTACCGTGGCTGCAGTGTGTACCATCTACAAGATGCACTGCAGCAACTCGCCAAGGCTTCTTCGGCAGCAACTCCCAAACCCGCGACCCCTTCCACCTAGAAGGACAAGGGCAGCAGGTGCATGGGAACACCACCACCTCCAAGTTCCCCTCCAAGTCACACACCATCCTGACTTAGAAGTATATCGCCGATCCTTCATCGTCGCTGGGTCAAAATCCTGGAACTCCCTACCTAACAGCGCTGTGGGAGTACCATCACCACACGGACTGCAGCGGTTCAAGAAGGCGGCTCACCACCACCTTCTCAAGGGCAACTAGGGATGGGCAATAAATGCTGGCCTTGCCAGCGACGCTCAGATCCCATAAGCGAAAAAAAAAGATATGGCAACATGAGTCACTCCCATTGAGCTACTACCACTCTCATGGGGCTGCATGGCAACTCCAAGGCAGCTTGTCCAATTCTAACCTGATCCTGCCCTCCGGTGACCCATCTCCTGCTCACTTATGCTCTTTTGCCTCCACTCTACCATTCTTTTGCAAGGGTTTTCTGGGTCAGTATTTAAGGCATGTTTTCAAGATTTGAGAGCTAATTTCAGTGTGCACTATACAATCTGTATTGCAATACTTTTCAAGTAAAGCTGACAGGACATTGAGTTGTTTACTGTACAGTATAAATCTGTTGGGAAAATAGACATAATAAAATTATTTGAGACAGCGTCGTGTGAGCGATGCTGCAGTGCTAACAAACGGTTGACAATTCCTGGGATTGCTATTTGTAGCTTAAATACATCTGTAAAGTTTTAACTCTGTTTGGTACTTCTACTGTAAAACATATTAAAGATATACTGAACAGAAGAAATCTTCACAACCATACTTACGATGTTCCTATATAGAGCGATCAGAGAATTCTTAGCTTCCAGTGTGTAGTAAGAGGAAGGAAAGATGAAGGGATTAATGAGAGAAAGGAATTAATAACCCTTACATCTAAAACAGCAATTAAAAAATACTATTGGATGGATTACTCTGGTCTGCTGCCATGCAATTCCTAATAAGTGACTCAAAAGTATCATTGGCATTCTCAGTCAGATAGGAAATGGTCGAAGAACAATTTATGTGACCATCATTTTTACTTTGGAATGGTATGTGATAAACCCAACAAAATGTAGCAGTGGAGAAATCCCAAATAAGCTTAAGGAGCAAAAAGACATTTATCATTCCCTTTTTAAATTTGCATTTCTCCAGCTACCCCATGCCACCCTTGGTTAAACTAGGAGGGTGGGATAGACTGTGCTGTCAGTTTCACCATGGCTACCAATGCCGTTCCATTTAAGTTGCCAGGAGGAACTCTTTGTGGGTTGCCATTCATCAATGGCTGCTGCGTTTCCTACATTACAACAGTGACCACACTTCAAAAGTACTTCATTGGCTGTAAAGCGCTTTGGAACATCCTGAGGTCATTAAAGGCACTATATAAATGCAAGTCTTTCTTTATCACCCTGGAAAACTTTTCTTTTCCTCTGCCTCATCCAAAGATGCAGCTCCCTGCTAGTTCTGCAGCTGCTCATTCAGAGCATGTGAAACGGTCAGTGGAAATTGTCAAGTTTATATATTTATCAAAGTTGGGTTTCAAATCCGAGTTAATAATTTCAGAAATCCTGGGCTGAAAAAAAAGCTAATGGGAATATTGCTGATTGGTAAGAATATTCCCTCATTTTAATCAATACATACACAATAATCACGTTCAAACATTATATACTAGCAGCAAGTAAAAACAATTCCTCTGGGGACTGGGTGCAGTCATCACTGGGAGCTGGGTTTGAATCCAAATGAGTGGAGTCTCATCTGTCTGCTGGCTGAATGGACCCGATGTGAAATGAAGAGTCTCGATTCAGTTCCCAGTGGATTACGCCTCTGGGTTCCACAAGAATAATGTGGGCCTCTGCAGCTCTGCCACCCATCCGCCACCTTCCTCCAGACATACCTTTCTGCCAGCCTGGTCGGTTTCTGGGACACCCAATATTGTGCTGGTCCAGAGTCTGCTCGGGGCCTGCAGCTTGCCACCGGCATGTAAATGAGGCCCCCACCCTCAAAATGGACTGGGCCTCGCGCTAGAGGGTTCGGGCAGCCTATAGTTAAAATCTACCATTAAGTGTCTTATGTTTAGGGGTGTGATCATACTTCCCAATATCTAACTATGTGATAGCGTAACCCAGGGTTGTAACAACAGTACCCGCTTGTGATCTGAAGTGGATATTCATGTCGAATGCAAATGTGTTTCTTCAATCTCTCCAAAGTACAAAGCCAGATATTAATCGTTAAGCAGATTTCACAGCAAGTGAACATACAGAGCAACAGTTATAATCTGATTCACGTAGTTCAAACAGTATAGCTTGCTTTTGCAAAATAATACAAAATAATGAATATGCTATGCTTCCCCACATCAATGGTCATCTAGCTTGACTTAAACAAAGTAATTCCTAACTACCCTCCTGCATTCTCCTTCTGAGCATGGTGAAAGCTTGCCCTTGCAGCTTTCTGTTTTAAAAACCTCACTGGCTGCTTCTTGTTCACAGCCGAAAAGTACCAGAGACTTCCGAACACAATGGGTGTGAGGTGTTCATCAATTGCTGAGAAAGTTTATTGAATTGCTTATTATTTACAGTCTGTGGGCAAACAACATCAAAGATGAGCTCATTAGCATTTTAACCACCTATTTTGCCTTTTTTTAAACGGATGCGAACACACATTTTGCTTTATAAATCCAACTCTTTTTTTCTAATCCTTTGTGGAAAAATGTTTTTTTTTTTAAATCCCAAAACACAACATAAATATACCATCCAAGGATTAAATCTTTGAATACTGCTAAGCAATAGACAAGCAATGGGCCACAACATATATTTGCAAATTTTAAAAGTAAAACCACATCATCAAAACAAAGACGAGAATAGTTTGTATATTTTCATGCCATGCATGCAATAACTACTTTGCTAAGTCATTTGACGTACAATATCAATATTTACTTTACACATGAGAACAACTTCACTAGTCCACCATTAATCTTGCTCTGTTTTTTTCCCCTCCTCCTAGAGATGGAATGCTCGTATCGACCAGCTCAGCTAAAAATGAACAAAGTTCACCCAAACAGAAGCAAATAAGCTCTAGATCAGATATCTCTGGGACTCTATCCTAGTACAGTGGCCTGGAAATTCCACAGGGACTCTCTCAGTCTCCTGATGTAACTTCAACAGGAGACCCCCAAATCCCACCCCAGAGAAACAATTAATTGGCCATTTTCAGCTATTTACGCCATTTCTGCGGCAATTTCACCGATCTCTCACTTAAGCTGCAGCGGGACACCAGGAGAACCCCAGTGGAATTTCAGGGTCAGTATCTTTTGGTTGGGAGTAAAGGAGTCACTGCTCAAGCTATCAGTTTTGACTTGCATATGTTCGATAAGCTCAGGATTAAAGGCTGCCCCACCACATATACTGCTGTATTATATTTGGAGATTATACAAATGTACACACATGTTTTACAATATTGTTCTTTGGCAATAGTACACCAAAAAAGGAAACATGTTCTAATATTCCTTTATCAGACATATGATTATATGTGTGTATCTGCTCACCAAGGATCACAACATTCAGTACAGATTAATAAGCAGGAGGTGCAAATACTGGGAACTAAGATAAAAACAGAATATGCTGGAAATACAGGTCTGTGAGCATCCGCACAGAGAAAAATGGTTAATGTTTCAGTTGTAGATCTTTTGTATACAGACTGAAGATGCCTCAGATGTTAACACTCTCCTCCCCCCTTGTAAATTTTGTTTTGTTACGCCTGAAAAGTTAAAACTAAAAGGACAGCAGTTTTTGCATCATTCAATGATCTCTGTCCCTCTCATTATACTTAATATAGAACTAGCAGTTCTCACATGGTAAGTCAGAGGTTATGTTGTTGCAAGGATGGGGTTTGCTGGGATGTGGAATTGGGGAAGGGGCTAAATAGACTAACTTACATTGTTTTTAACTTACACTGTTTTTCAGCAAAATTACCTCAGAAAAAGATGAAAAGTTCAAGCTTTAGCTGGTTTTGACCTTTTTTATATAAAAAGACAAATTCAATTTACTTTAACTGCACTTAAAAATGGTTTCCCTGGCTATCAGTCTTGTCAGTAGTCCCCCATTGCTGGGCAGGAGGCGTAGGTTGGATTGAGTGTCTTTGGTTTCTCAGAGAAGTGTTGTTAAAGACATTTTGAATACACTAAATGCTGATCTATAGGTAAGTTTAATACTTTTCTTGTAATTTTTTTTGTGCCTTAGTTATGTTACAAACTTTACTTCCAGTCGTCAGCTTGTGAGGGTACAAGATGGCATCTGAAAGGATTTCAAAAAATAGTTGGGATGATCTAATTAGTTCCCCTTCTGCTTTAGTTTTTGCTTACTGAGCGTTGTTGATTATTTGTGTTCATTTGTCCTTGGAAGTTTATATACCCATTTCCCATTGGTGAGTTTCCCACCTGCGCAGTTGTGATTTGTTGCTGCTTAATGAATATTACATTTTAGCCAATCATGATGCAATATTTTGAAGTGTGGCCACATAGACACATGTTGATTTCCCCCTTTAAGAAATCTATTAATGGGTTTACAAACAATGCATTTGCAGATTTATTCAAGTTAACAATTAGAGGAAAGTTCTGGCCTTCATATTACAAGCACCAAAAGCAGCTCTAAAAACCTGCAAGTTATTGCCAATTTATTAAATTGATCTATATCTATTTTTCTATGTTAAAATAATCAGGAGAAATAAACTGGAGTCACCATTACAATCTCAGGGGGCGAAATTCGGCTCTTTTGCACCTGCCGCTAGCGCCTCCGGAGGGCACTAACGGAGCGCAAAGGGCTCATCGTCCAGGGGAGGCGATAATAGTGCATCCTGAGAAATACGGCGGGGCGCTGCTTAGATGTTAGCCGATAGCGCCGCGTCCCCACCGGTAGCACCCCGGACGCTGCGCCATCGGCGATGACGTCATTGCTAAGCGACGCGACCCCATGTTGCCCGGTGGCAGAAATTCGGTTGCGCCCTGCGAGGCTGCCGCGGGCGATGTCAGCGCCAGCCTCGCGGGTCGCGAACCGGGACAACCTCCGCTCACGGGGCGGTATTTAAAGGGGAGGTGCGGCTGCGACCCGCACTGCTATTTTCTTCTTTTAACCAACCTCCAGGTCGGCCCTTCATGGCGGTCCTTAACGTGGTCCGTGGCCGCCCTGGTGGCCTAGTGTGGGCCATCGGAGGCCCTGCAGAGCTTGCAGCGTCCCTCCCCTTTAATGGAGGGGGGGGGCGGTGAAACACATCAGTGCTACGTGGAGCGGCTGCGTAGCGCGCCGGAATTCGAGCGCTTTGCGCCCCCGACACTGCCCAGAGAGGAAGTGGAGCGCTATCTTCCTCTCCGGGGCGGTAAGCCAAATTTAGCCGCTGGAGTGGTACTTCCACGCCGGGCGCTAAATGTCCGGCGCTAATTCGGTTACCGCCCCCAAACGGGGTGTAACTGAATTTCGTGCCCTGATCAGGATTTAGTTGAATTCTGCTTGAGATCCATTCACAGATTAGGATACTATCTGAAACCCTTGATTGTATTGTAATCACTTTTTATATGGGAAGAGGCCCTGGTTCATTGACCTAACCATCACACGCCCTAAAGTAATAGAAAATTACATTCTTGTATTTTAGAATATAGTGCAAAACCAGCAAAGCAAAATGCCTGATAATTTAGGGGGAAAAATTCAATTGGTTAGCGCCTCCAGTTAGCGCCTGGCGGGGGCGCTAATGGGGCGCTGATGCAGTAGCGCCGGGGCGAGGCGAATCCAGCGACACACGCCAAATCTGCCACCCCCTCCACCGTAGCACCGCCGCTACGAGTTACCGCCGGGGATCTCAGCGTCAGGCAGATTGTGACGTCAGTGAGCGTGCAACGCTCACTGGGCGCCCGATCTGCAAAATTCATTGTCGTCCCCTGCTTTGGCGCCTCGCCCCGACAGCGACAGGGAGAGGAGGCGTCAAGCAGGTAGATGCCGGCTCCAGGGGCACTACTTAAAGGATCATGAGTAATGAGTCGCAGCTGTCAGGTTAGTGCTGTTTCACTGTTTCCTTGACAGTTTGACATTGTGCAACAGTTTAATTTAGTAATTTAAAGGTTGTTTAGGATCAGGGGTGTTGCTGTTTAGTATCAGGGGTGTTGCGGCTACTAACAATTAGTTACATTTATTCTCACAACATATCAAAGTGCTACACTTGGTTACATTAATGGGGGCTGTACTGGCAGTCGACCTTGCCCTCCAGGAGGGAGCGGAGGCAGCGAGAAAGATTGGAACATGTAGCCAGAGGGAGGAGAAAAGCCATGAGGGCTCTCAACAGGAGGCCTTACTCTCTGAGAGTATTCCGAGAGCACTTCTCCTACCGCCAATTAAGCGAGGAGCAGTGTATTAGAGGGCTCCGCTTCAGCAAGGAGGTGGTCACAGAGTTCTGCCACCTCTTGCAACCAGACCTCGAGCCTCAGATCAGGGCAACCAAGGCTCTCTCAGTGGCAGTCAAAGTCACCGTTGCCCTCAATTTCTTTGCCAGCGTATCCTTCCAGTCTGCAACAGGAGATATAGCTAACATCTCACAGTTTGCCGTCCATTGCTGCATCTGGAAGGTCACAGAGGCTCTCTACAGTAGGAGAAGGGACTACATTTCCTTTCCCATCACCAGAGACAAGCAGGACGAACATGCCAGGATAGCGGGCTTCCCCATGGTGCAGGGCGCCATTGACTGCACCCACATGGCTTTGCGGGCACCGCATAACAATCGTGAGGTCTTCCATAACCGCAAAGGCTACCACTCACTTAATGTGCAGTTGGTGTGCGACCACAGACAGCGAATCCTCAATGTGAATGCCCGCTATCCTGGCAGCAGCCACGATGCCTTCATCCTGCGCCAGACCGGTGTGCCAGCACTCTTCCAGTCAGCACCTGAAGGTGGCGGCTGGCTGGTCGGAGACAATGGCTATCCGCTCTCCATCTGGCTCACAACTCCCCTCCGCAACCCCAACTCTCCTGCCCAGCATTCATATAATGAGAGCCGAGCCGCCACTAGGAACATCATCGAGCAGACCATCGGGATGTTCAAGCAACGGTTCCGCTGCCTTGACCGCTCAGGAGGAGCCCTCCAGTACTCGGCTGAGCGGGTGTCCCATTTCGTCGTGGTCTGCTGCATGCTCCACAACTTGACCATCATGAGGGCCCAGCCTTTGCCACCAGGGATTGCGGGACCACCTCAGGAGGAGGAAGAGGGAGAGGAGGAGGAGGAGAATGAGGACGACAAGGAGGAGGAGAAAGATGAGGAGGAGGAGGAACATGAGCAAGGGTGGAGGCAGCCACTCAATCAGCCTACCGGTTGGGCGGTCCGTGACCGCCTCATCAAATTGCGGTCCTAATAAATTATACCCCAGATCCCTGTTGCTCACCACATCCCCATCATTCCATCCCTGTCGCAGGCCATATCACAGCGCAAAGCTGAAATGATAATCCAAACTGAATTAATAAATTTATCAATAATCAGTCAACATATATTTACAGCAACATTATTACCTATTCACCCTTGTGCAATCCCTTAGTGCCTCTCATTACTGTGCCTTTCCCTACTCTGGTGCTCCTACGAAATGTTGGCCCAGTGGCTGCAGCACGGCTGGTGGAAGGCTGCTGAGTGTCCATGCAGGAGACTTCAGATGGCCTTGCAGGACGCCCTCAACCAGCTCTGGGCCTGGAAGGCCCGGCTATGCATGCATGCACCATCTCAGCATGGGCAGCAGCGACAAGGACAATGGCGGAGTGCCAGTGGTAGGAGCAGGAATGTTGTCATCCTGAGAGAGGACAGCAGCTTCCTGCTCCACTGACCCACTGCCACTCCCCCGGGGCAGCACCTCAACATCCCTAGCAATCTGTTGCAGCACAGATTGCTGGCCTGCTGCAACACTGTGAAAGCCCTTGCCGGGGCTTTCACGGTGTAGACCTAGCCACGATGGCAGCAATCAGAGCTTGCGTTACATTAAGCTGAGACTGCATGAGAGCAGTCTGAGATTGAATGCCACCAAGCATAGACTGCATTACAGCATTAAGACGTTGCGTCGCTTCCGCTTGTGCTGCAATGGAAGCTGCCAGATCGCCCATCACACGCGGCATCAGGTCTGGGTCGCCACGGTTTCTCTGGGAGTCTACCATCCTTTGCAGACTGGAAATGATGGGCTCCATGGTACGCGCAGAGCTCTGTGCAATGTTGGAGGCGGACTCCTCCACGCTCCTTACCATTGCCGAGAGGCTCTCGAGCACCCTTGCCATTGCACCTATCATCTCTGTGTGCATGCCCATCAGCCTTCTTCTAAATACCTCCCCATCGAGGTCCTCATCTGAGTCCTGTGCAGCAGAACTCACACGTGAACTTGCCCTCCGGGGAGCTGGCTCCCGAGCTACCCTTTTCCCCTGGCCTTGCTGCAGTCCGCTCGTCCCCGGTGCATCACCCTGTGCAGATCCCGCTACTATACTAGCCTCTAAAGAACGAGTAGTGCCAGTATCTGAGCTGGTGCCTGCGGGTGAGACATGCAGTGATGCAGTGTCTTCTTTCTCCTCCTCTTCTCCTGCCTCGCTCTCAACTGTACCCTCAGGGACAGGCTGCTCAGGTGCTTGCTCATTATCTGAAAGCATAAAGGCACAAGATTCGGGCTAAGGTGAGAGGAGGGGGCAGGAAAGGAGAAATGCATGCATGCAGCATGATTAGCTGGAAAGTGCGAAATGCTTGTGGGGTGAGGGGGAAGTGGGATGCGAGAAGAAGTAGGGATGAACATACCGTTGTTGTCCCCAAGGGGGTCAACGTCGCTGGTGGCCACGGCGCCCACCACCTGGTGCCCAATAATGTGCAGCACTCGAGTCACCAGCTCAGACAGTGATTGGGTGTTGGCTTGTCCCCTGCCTGTGCGCACCTGCTCCCTCCTGTTGTGAGCCACCTTGGCCTGCAAGAGAAAGGAAAGTGTGTGAGTGAGTGAGGAGCAATGTGTCTGGGTGATGTGCCTGCCATAGTTGAATAGCTCGGATTGTGTGCAAGGTTTGAGATGTGGGTGTGAGTGTTGGTAGGTAGAGATTGTTGGTAGGTGAGTGCTGGGGTTGTGGTGCTTTGGGCAGTGTGTGCACACTATGGTTCAGATGGTGGTATGTAGCATTTGTTGATGCATTGACTCATCCTGACCATCCGAGTGAGGTTGTTAAGTTTCTTCCTGCACTGTGTAAGGGTCCTGGGGACCACAGTGCTGCCCGAGACATTCTGGGCTACCTCCCTCCACATGGTGCGCAAGACTTGCGGCGAGGGCCTCCTGCCACTTGCTGGGTGGAGCACCATCCTTCGTCTTTCCACTGCGAACACCAACGCCTCCAATGCATGGTCGCAGAATCTGTGGGCTCTCTCCCTGGGGCGTGGATCTGCCATCATTACGGCTGCTTGAGTCGTCTGGCTCCTTCTCCTTGACTGCTGCTGCTGGCTGAGATGGCTGCACAGCCAGCAATGATGAGAATGAGGTTCTGCAGCATCAATGAACCTCCCCTTTAAGAACTTGTGATTAGACTGCACCCGCTATTGTTCAGCGCTTCGAGTTTAATGCCATTGAGCTAGGCCATTGGCGCTTGATTTAGCGCTCTAATCCTTTCTTTGTGCAATGAGACTTAATTTTGCGTGCAATCTGAAGCATTAGCGCCTGGCGCTAGTTCTCAAACTTTTCAAAAGTTACCGCCAATTCCTGGGCTATAATGAATTTCTCCCCCCATATGTTTAAAGGGTTAATTTGTGTTAAACATTGTTTGTTGGTCCCATCACTTATTTTGCCTTGGTACTTAACCATAATTTGTCATTCAAACAATAGCCAGGAAAGCTGTGGACAGACTTTAGAGAATAACCCTGTACTGCCCTCTGCAGCAAGAAAATAAAACTGTCCTACATTTTACATATCCAATGCAAAAGGGAAGATTGAACTCTAATAAGGTTATCAATGCTGCTTCAGATCCGAGCAATATGTTGATAAAAATGTTCCTCTATGTGTTAGGAACATAGAAACAGGAGTAGGCCATTGAGTCCCTCAAGCCTGTTCCACCATTCAATGAGTTCATGGCTGCTATGCGACCTAACTCCATATACCCGCCTTTGGCCCATATCCCTTAATACCTTTAGTTAACAAAAAACTATCAATCTCCGATTTAAAATTAACAATTGATCTAGCATCAATTGCTGTTTGCGGAAGAGAGTTCCAAACTTCTACCACCATTGTGTTTAGAAGTGTTTCCTAATTTCACTCCTGAAAGGTCTGGCTCTAATTTTTAGACTATGCCTCCTAGTCCTAGAATCCCCAACCAGTGGAAATAGTTTCTCTCTATCTACCCTATCTGTTCCCCTTACTATCTTGAAAACTTCAATCAGATCACCTCTTAACCTTCTAAATTCTGGGGAATACAACCCAAATTTGTGTAATCTCTCCTTGTAACTTAACCCTTGAAGTCTGGGTATCATTCTGGTAAACCTACGCTGCATTCCCTCCAAGGCCAATATATCCTTCCTAAGGTGCGGTGCCCAGAACTGTTCACAGTACTCCAGGTGTGGTCTAACCAGTGCTTTGTACAACTGCAGCATAACTTCTACCCCCTTGTATTCTAGTCCTCTAGATATAAAGGCCAGCATTCCATTAGCCTTTTTAATTATTTTCTGTATCTGTTCATGGCATTTTAATGATTATGTACCTGGACCCCCAGGTTGAATAATGTTAGCTTGAATAAGTCTGTAAATGCAGTGTTTGTTCACAAATTTGTGGATCTGCTAAAAAAAAAATGCGGGAAATCAACATGTTTTGTGTGGTCACACTTTTCTATATACATTTGCAACATGATAAATTACCAAACTGTAACAACTCCAAGTTGGCCATCTTTATACTGTTTTTTTTATCAATATAGATTGTTGCAGAGTTAAGTCAGACTAGTCTGGACAGGCAGAGGGAAAATCCTCCCCTAAATCATTCTTTTAATCCTGAACAACAGTATCTCTCTCAAGTTTTGAAGTTTCATTATAACTCTTGTAACCACTAGTGGGTCTGTAACTTTATATTTCATGCTCTTTTGCATGCATGTGAGAATAATAAAGGCTAACTCAGTAAATTGTGGAATTGCATAAGTCATAGATCACAGTCTTTACAGGTACATTGGTAATTAAGGACCCATGGCATAGATAGATCTTTATAGAAAGTATTCTCTACAATATTATTTTAGTTGGTTAACTAAAAAATTTCAATCATTACAAATCTGTCTGATAAAATACTTTTTTTAATATAATACTTTTATTAATTAGCTTTTAATACTTCAAAGCAATTGTCTTTTTATGTGGCCTCTCGAATGGAATAATATTGATTATTACCGGGCTATATTGAGTTCTGCATGATATGGTCACAAGCTTCTGCTTGCGGATGAATCTTAAATGGAGATTACACATGATCTACAGTGCACTTAAATTCCACTCCGAGTGTATCTTAATGGCACAACTTCATTCCCACTTCACCACATGTGCTTAGCATTGATGTGTCCTTCAAGTCATTGATGAGTCAATTTTGGGAATTTGCACAGAGGCGCACTGCAGTGGTGATTCCTTTCGCTCTTTACAAAAATGGGTGGAATAATGCTAGTGGGGTGCACTTGAGTGTTAATGTTACTCATATGCAGCAGGTGCTTGCATTTTTTTTGTAAATGGTGATGATCTGACTCGTAAACCTCGATTTTCCTCTAAATAATTTTACGCCAGGCTATTTTACATCCCCACCATGTAAAGCCATTTTGCAAAGTGCTCTTTGACTAATGACAGCTATGAGATTCTGCAAGCCCGGAGACACAGCGTTAGCAATAGTCTGGAAGCCGCAATCCATGCTGTGCTCCAGTCTGTCCCTATGATCGTCAGAGCTGCAGTCTGTGCTTCCATGGAGGCGGAGGCCCCGACTAGTCCTAGTTGCCTGTTATCTGGGGCCTTGATGCGGATGTCAATGCAACTTGGGGCAGAGGTAGATGGGGCAGGCTCAATATGCTGGACATGTGGCCAGGTCTGGTGACTGCTCTCCTCCCCTGGAATGTACACATCTTGCACCAATGGGAAGGATGGGCTCAGCTCAACATCTTCCTCAGAGTCCTCAAGTGAAATGCAAATAAGCATACCCAGGAAACCGATGTGTAGCTCCCTCTAGAGGCAAGTGGCAAACATAACTTTTTTTCATCAGCCTATAAGCGGTATAACTAACATTCTAGAAATTCAGGGCAAGATCTCAAGTTTGATTCTGAGCACATGCGGAATCAGGTGATCTCAGCTGGAACATTATAATATCCTTCAGCATCCTTGGCTAAGGAGCAGAAGTTTCAGATAAGGACCCCCCTGGCCCTGATTGCTGTCTGAAGACTGCTGGAAAGTGAACAAGATTGGTTTTAGTTATGATAGCTTCCTGGTTGAATAGCTTGCCAATGTTCACTGTACAGGTTGGCGCCCGACGAATAGCCGTTTTGGGTGAGAAACCAGAGAGTGACCAGCAGCTTGTGGAATGGGACCCCAATGAAGATCAGCACCTTAAGGAGGGGAGGGGAGAAAATTGGTGGGGAAAAAGGCTTTTATCACACAGCCCTTATTTTTGTCATGTTGGGTATGACGGACGTCCTGTTCACGTGCCTCTGATTGTGCGCATGCAGTTGGGGGCAGGGATTTGAAAAGCAAATTTAAAATATTTTTCCTCCAATCCCTAATTCACTGCTGGGCTAAATGTTCCATCCTCCTCTTAATCCAGTGTAATTCAACATCTGAAGCATTAAAATACTAGAAATTTGCCAGCGAAAAATGGAAATATTAAAATTTACAGGCTTACTGTCGGAAGAGAAAATTAGCTGCAGTGGCAATTATTTTCCCCTGACAATAAGCTCACACTGCCCACAGGCAGCAAGATTCAAGTCAAAGTATTTTTAAATGATCCAATTTGCTTAGGTATATCCTTGAACAGCTGTGTAGATCTTAATATCTATCAGTATAATGAGAAACATAATGTTTTAAGTTTATAAGTTTTTGTTATATTTAATATTTGGTTCATAGAAATAATGTACAACAGAATTCTTTGAGGACAGAAAGAATCTCATTAATGAATGGTATTACATTCTGAAAAAAATAAGTTGCGTGACTTGTTTTAATAACTTGGGAGTTTTCCCCACTCCCATAAGAACTCAATAGAGGTTTAAGCTCTTGTACACAAGACCTGTTAATGCAACCATTAATTTCCAATAAACCTGTCAACTAAGCGTCAGATCATGTGAATTTAGACATGCCAGCCAACTAATTTAAACTGTCAGCTCTAAACCTACAAATATGTTACTACTGACAACGCAAACACTGCAACACTATTCTTAATACCGAGCCTGTCAGTACAAACTGCAGGTAATTCTTAAGCCAACACCAGTAAATTGTTATTTGCTAAAAAGAGCTGTTAGAGCCTGCAACACCAGCCTCAACTCTGACTAGTTTTCAAGCTTCCAGGGCTTTCACCATATTCACCATGGCTCCGAAATTTCATGTGGCACGTTGCACCAGATTTGCATCAATGAGTCTGGAGTTGCACCTGCTGCTGTTCTGCAAAGCTGAATCTGCCAAAATTTGCTAGGTCAGCTCATTTAAATACCCATTACCGGCTCTCTAGGACAAATCCTATATAAAACGGAAATACTGTGCAAGTGGTGCTTTGGAAGTTGGAATGCAAACAGCGATGTGATAATGACCAGATAATCTGTTTTTGTTATGTTGATTGAGGGATAAATATTGGCCAGGACACCGGGGATAACTTCCCTGCTCTTCTTTGAAATAGTGGCCATGGGATCTTTTACATCCACCTGAGAGGGCAGACGGGGCCTCGGTTTAACATCTCATCCGAAAGACGGCACCTCCGACAGTGCAGCGTTCCCTCAGTACTGCACTGGAGTGTCAGCCTAGATTTTTGTGCTCAAGTGTCTGGAGTGGGACTTGAACCCACAACCTTCTGACTCAGAGGCGAGAGTGCTACCCACTGAGCCACAGCTGACACCAGCGCACTCCTCACCCTCTAAAATTAAAGCTGTACAACTAACCCTTCACACAAACTCAGGATCTTACAATATGTGTTGCCATCTCTCCTAATAGCATTTAGTTGCATGTGGAACCTTAAAATCCCTTCCTCTATTTTGACAGGAAAATACCACCATATTTCTTCAAAATCCTCATATACAAATCCCTCCGTGGTCTCATTCCACCCCACCTCTTCCAGCTTGTACATCTGCTCATCAGAATCTGGATTATTGTGCATCTCCCACTCAATCTGCTCCTCTTCCAGGCCCCATAGTTTGGATTTCAGTTCCCAAACCCAATCCATCTCTCTCCACTTTCAAAACCTATATCCGCAACCACACCTTAACCTCCTTTAATGTTGCCCCAGTTCCTCCTTGTCTGATCTGCCCTTTTGTGAACTACCTTGGGATGTTTCACTATATTAAAAGAGCCATTTAAGTGCAAGTTGTTTACGCTAAACATTAGTGCCCGTAATTTAGCAGGCTGTGTAGTGATATTACTGACAAAATGGTGGTGGGTGATTGAATCTGGCAAATCATCGAGACTCAAAATGACACAATCTTTCTTTCAAGCTGAAAGACCTTAGTTATTAGTACTGGCTTCACCCCCAACTATAACACCATCCATATTTTTCTGGAAGCGGGGTGGGTGGGTGGGGGAATGACTTCCACCAGAACATCCTGCTGCAAAACTTATCTTCCATGGCACAAACCATTATCAGACTAAGTTATAAGCAAATCAGATGAAGCCAATAAAGATGGATCTGACTTCCTCTAATAACATTCCAGATGATTAACTGGCTACGTGCATATGTAGCTTCATGGCTTCAGCTCAGACCTATACAATCAAAAGTACCAATAATATTTGACATTTATAGATTATTCATCATGGGCCTCTCATAATGATAATTGCTGGAAATGTGAGGAGCAATTGGAGAAGGTGTGTTGTCTACTTGGGGGAGCTTTTGTACGAGTAGCATAGTGTCACTGACAAGGCCATCATAATCACCCCAGAAATAATTTTATTGGGTCTGTTGACAGGCCTCATAATCCTCAGAGACATGGTAGGCATGGGCCTCTCTGATCTGTTAGTCACTGAAGGGGCATATGTAGTGGGATCATATATGAATCTTTTGTAATGCATCTATACATTTTCCAAAACGTGGCACACAGGAAACTTTCTCCCTTGTGCCTGATTGCAAAGGTATAAAAGTCTGTCCTCTACTCCTTCATCCCCCAAACAAAAAAGTATTTAACTAATTTGAACCTTGACACTAGGCATCGCCCTTGTAGTCCTTCTCTGCACTGCTTCCAGTGTATAGGGCTGATTCCCTGATAACGTAAAGTAATGCACAAAAATGATTTCACCCTTTGCTTGGGTCATTGTAATAGATCCATTCAGAAGCAAAAAAGCATTTCTTACTAAACAAAATCTTTTACTTCAACAAACCATTTATGGTGATGCCAGTCAAAAAAAGCCAGCAGAAAGTAAACAACTGGACTAATCTCCTGTACAGTTTGTTAAGCATGTGATTGCCAGTCTTGCTTTAGCATTCGAGCAAAACACTTTAACACGACTATCTCCTCTCAGGGCAGTATATGAATATCCATTTCACACAGCCAGCTCAGACACACTTAAACCTCCTATTGTGTCTCTTCTCATTAATTATATTTGCTTTTTATTATGTGCTACCTTTTTAACTACGACCTCATACTTCTCATAATCCTCATTAAATGAGTGATATATAGACCTTAATGCACTGATATCTTGTTACTGCCAATTATCAGCTGTTTTTTTTCCCATTTCACAGCAGTTAAACAAACAGGGCTCAAAGAGTTTTTAAAAGCTCAGTTGTGCTTTCTCAGATCAATGACATTCATGGTTAGCTCAGCCTGCGCTGTGAATGGATTAAATGCATTTGCTTGCATGTCGCTTTCACAGAATCAGGAGATGAATAAACGATGAACAGAAATGTTTCAAAAGAACTGGAAGGTGGATCTTTTTCTTTTTTGTACACACAACTAGAATACATTTGGTAATTGAAATTGAATATCCACAGTAATAATGAATTGTTGCTTCTCACAAATATGAATTTAAAAGCATATTGTTAACTTAAAGCTGCAGTGTTCTCCTTCGACTTATCAATTTTCAAAAATTCTCCTGTATGCTAGGCCTGATTGAGATTGTATTGATTTGTCAGTGTACTTGGATATTACAAAATAGCTTGTGTATGATATTGGAAGCTAGTTTAATGTATTACTATGTTTCAGCAAGTATTAGGTGGAGTCAAATTTAAAGGTGACCAGACAGTAAACAGATTAATCCTACTGGCACCAACATTATTCAGGCAGAGACTACAGGGATTGCCAGTGTGACCACCTGATGTATCCAAAATAAATGGAGGGTATACGAGGCTCCGTGGAGAAGTCCATAAATATAAACATTCTTGTCTTTTATCGGGCAAGTTATTTATAGCTCCTGTCTACATCAGGGAGTATTTTAATTATTTAGCACATTAAAATACTTAGCTCCCTGCTAGGTTATCAATTTTTTTAAATGTATATGTCTTTATGTTCCCTGGAGATAGTCTGAACAACATGCAAAAAAGAGAGAAAGACTTGCATTTATATAGCGCCCTTCATAACCTCAGGAGGTCCCAAAGTGCTTTATAACCAATTAATTACACTCTTTGAAGTGTAGTATGATTCTACAATAGTCTGAAGTCGCTCACAGTTCTACAAATGGGTAAAACATTAGCATTGGATGAATTTTATTCAGAATTTTTACTAAAAATTGGGCCCATGGTTTTTCAACAATGTCTTGAGGTTACTTACACAGACTCCAGTGAAAAATGCCTAAAACCTAGTGATAGACTGACATCTACAGGTGCAAGTTAGCAAGTGACACACATCGACAGCACCTACAGAAGTCTGGAATTTGCACACATTATCCAGCATCTAGTCTTGGGCCTGAAGTGAGTACTGTAACATTGATAGTGCTGTAAAAATAGAAATATTTTCAAACAACTTTTTTTTTTAAAACTAAGTAATTCCGGTAATATTTAGTTCTCGCTGTGGGAGAACAAAAAGGGTTTAATGGGCAGTGTCACAGGTTTCAGGGACAGTGTCTGTCTACCTTGGGCACTCGGCAACCCTCTACTCTGAACAGGCTTTAGTAACTTCAGACCTTCATTAGATCCCCCATTATCGTTACAGCAGTGGATCCCGGTGATGTACGGTGGGTCTATTGGCATTCAGGGGGAAGTAGGCTGACAATTTGGGTGTAGACCATTTGTCAGAACACAGTTACAGCAGTGGGGTCTGTCCCAGACAGTGGCCTGGTTTTCTTAATTTCTTTTTGGGACTGGTGGACTTAGTGAGTGTTTCCATTTCAAATCTGCTGTATCTGAGGGTTTATTTTTCCTTTCTTTCTCCAATTTCCCCCATTTTCTTGATGGGAGCACCCCCCCCCCCCGTCTTTTGTTCTTGTCACGTTTTTCCATTGCCTCACGAAGATGAATGTTCAGATCATCCAACAGTTATCAATTAAGCTGTTTATAGGTCATTCAACCCATTAACTTCTTCTCTGATTGAATTACCTGTTGTTCCTTCCCCCTCTTCATTTTTCCCAATCCTACTAAAATACTTGCCTATGTTTCATCTTTCAGTTTTGACAAAGAGTTATATCCAGAAGATTAATTTGTTTTTTTCTATTTACAGATGCTGACTGATCTACTGTCAATTTTCAGCATTTTCAGTTTCTGTTTTAAGGTTTTGTTGATTTTATTTTTTAATTAAAAGAGTTATTCACTTCACAGATACTCTTCACTGGAGATGGGACCAAAAGACAGAAAAGGTAAATTACTCGCACTGAATCCCTGAAGCATAAAAGATAAATTATTACTTTCACTTTCCTATCTTCCGTCTACCTGTAGCAGGCAAAAAAACACAAAGGGGTGGATTTTCCATTTAATACAATGTTTTCTGCCTGCTTTACCTCATGCTAATAGTGGCCAGTGGATAAAACCATTTCTCTTCTGGTGCCCATGCTTGTAGTAATTAATTATCTGAATAGAAGACTATGTAGAAATTCAAACTTTGTTAATGTGGCCATGCCTCCAGCTATAGTCTCTCTCCTGCCATTGCACACCAGTCTCTCTCGTACCACTGTACACCAGTCTCTCTTCTCCCATTGTAACATAAGAAATAGGAGCAGAAGTAGGCAATACAGCCCCTCGAGCCTGCCCCACCGTTCAATAAGATCATGGCTGATCTTCTACCTCAATTCCAGTTTCTCGGCCTATCCCCATATCCCTCGATTCCCTTAGTGCCCAAAAATCTATCGATCTCAGTCTTGAAGATACTCAACGACTGAGCATCCACAGCCTTCTGGGGTAGAGAATTCCAAAGATTCACAACTCTCAGTGAAGAAATTTCTCCTCATCTCAGTCTTAAATGGCCGACACCTTATCCTGAGACTATGTCCCCTCGTTCTAGACTCTCCAGCCAAAGGAAACAACCTCTCAGCATCCTTTCAAACCGTCTAAGAATTTTATACGTTTCAATGAGATCACATCTCATTCTTCTAAACTCCAGAGAATATAGGCACATTCTACTCAATCTCTCCTCATAGGACAGCCCTCTCATCCCAGGAATCAATCTAGTACACCAGTCTCTCTCGTGCCACTGTACTCCATTCTCTCTCGTGCCACTGTGTACCAGTCTCCCTTGTGTTGTTGTGGCCGGCTCGCAACTCACCATGAGCAATGTTCGGGAAGATTTGCTGGTACACACGAAAAAGCACAACATTATTTTTACTAGAAATTTGGAGATGTATGTATAAAAACTTGAACCTTTGAGTACTGGGCTTTAACACGAGACTTATTGGCCCAGAAATTAAAGACGGAGCCTTCGTGCGGGGGTAAGGCTTCCCCGCGATATCTCACTGCGCGCCTGCCTTTTCATTCTGAGCTCGCACGAACTTGATTTTCTAGACAGCAGCTGTGCAGTGCTTCCGTATCCCACAGGCGCAGTTAATTCGTGTGAGCTGTGGGATCACGTGATTCAGTTAGAGCCAATGGCAGCACACCATCTTTCATTCATAGTTTTCACAGCAAGTGCTGTGAAAGCTATGAATCTATACCCCCTCAAAAGAACAGCAAAACCTCAATTAAATTTTTTTTTAAAACCATCACATTAATAAAATAAGTATAGTTAAATAAATTAACCACTTTAAACAAAAAATTAAATTTTTGAAAAAATTTAAAATCTTTTAAAAAGTTATAAAAATAAACTTACCTTTCTTTAAAGTCTCTAAAAAAGATATACCTGTTGAAAAAAATTCAAAATAATACTTAATTAACTACTTACCTTGTTAAAAGAGGGTCTTACGCCTCCTTTCTTTATGTGCAAAATCTTCCATGCTTACCTGCGCGTTCAAAGCACTAAGTGCACTGCGTGCGCGCAGCCTGTAGCGCGCACGCGGTTCACTTAGGAACCGCCCCCTTTTGAAATCACCAAGTGTCGGTTTTCAGCGCATGCGCAGTGCATGCAGAAAACCGGCAATTGGAGACAGAATACGCGAGAGTATACAGTGCGTACTCTCGCGTAGAGACACTAATTTTTGGGCCATTAGCTATCAAAATTTAAATGTTTACTTTGAATAGCACAGACAACTAGAAAGCCTGAAATTCACGAGTCAGAGAAATAGAAGACTTTACAATTGTCTTAATATTTAACCCAAAAAGTTTGCTTCAGGGTTTTTGGGCTACTCATAGAAAAAAAAGCTTGAATTTTGGTAGAAATTTTGGAGAAGTACACATTTACCTATACATGTGAAAGATGAAGAGTGACAGTGCCAAGGTCTTCAATACAGCTGATAGATGTAATGTCCAATAGGAAGACATTTCCTTTAGGTCAAAAGGTTGAGCTAAAGAAAGCCTACCAGTCTTAACAGAGGGCACATAATCAAGTTAAAGCTCCATCATAGGGCTGCTTTATGTCAGAAAAGGTGGTTGGGACAGCAGCAAAAAAATCACATAGTTTTGTGATGCATAAACCCTATAGCCCCCATTTAAAGGTTAAGCAGCTAATGCTTATCCCTCAGAATGTTAAACATGAGGTTTCTCATAATATCTTTATGTAGAAATATTTAATGTTTGTGCAAACTAAAAAAGATACTGAGTTAGGTTTGTGTTGTCTTTTTTGTCCCGATTTTTGAGTTTTGAGAAATTCTAGTATTAGCATACTCCTGAAAGGGTCAGACAGTCTTATGCAACAGATAAATTACTTGTGCCTAAAGTGGAATATTGTTGGAACCCAGACAGTTTACAGTCTGCATTACCTGACTGCATGGTAACGGGCCATATGCTTCTGAACAGCACTTAAGGACAGGGCTACATCCACATCCACTGTAAAGGTCTAACCAACATTAAAAGATCGGGTATGACTCAGATCCTATGTGGATCTGCTGAATGCATAACTGAGTTTCTTACCTGTTGTCTGCAATTAAAAGAACTAAGAAAATACACAGGTGCCTGGCCAACAAAAACACATTTAGAAGAAATGCTGATACTCGGGGGAGTAATTCCGTTAGTTCCGATTTCCGGCATGAAATGAGCGGGGCGATCGGAACGCATGCCTTAAGATGTCGGCCTGAGGCCCGATCACAATTGGACCTTGGGCCTCACTTGGGCCAATTTGGCAGCCGCCGCACTTCCAGGAGAGATTGGGTCCAGGAGATTGGCACGGGCCATGGAACCGAAGAAGCCGGACAAAGGTAAATGTCGAATTATTTTTGTAGGAACCAGAGTACCGAGGCCTATGAAAATAATCTGAACCGCTGCCGCCCCAGGACCTCCACACTCCGCGATCAAGACCCTACCCCACAACTTACTTTGCTAACGGCTGCCCCGGCTGGATCTTGAGCTGCATCGGTGGCCCAAAAGTCAAAATCGATGCCATTGGATTTGGATTTGTCACTACTAAGTCCTGATATGCCTCACTTGAATTGACATTTCATTTCTTGTGTTAATTGTTTTATTTCAAAAACTCAATGTTTCCCCATGGTGTACTGGGTAAAGGCATAACACAGTAGTCACCACCCACTGGAAAGGAGTTGAGGCACTATAGTTGCCCTGAGTGCCCCATGGTTTTGGAGAGTAAAGTTTTCTGTTCCTGATCTCTATCCTGCTGGAAAGTGCATGTGTTGAAAGCAGGATTGAGCTCACCTATAATAATGCTCATGGTCAAATAGCCTGTCAAACATTCAAAGTCGAGGCTAATTCATGAAGAATGGCCAATTGAATGAGGTACTGGAGTGCTGCCGGTTACTGTGAACCCATTGTCTGGTAAGAGTCAGCACCTTCAGAAGAAGGGCAGAAAAGAAGAATACATTTGGGAAAAAAGACCGTAATGATTTACAGATGTTTTCCAGCTCTAGCAGCCTCCCACAGCTGTTTCTATGACACATCAGCAAAAGGGACAGGTAATGGTCTTCACTTGTGACTCGGTTTTGGTGCTGCCACATCACACTGAGCAAATTGGAAAAAGTACACAATATAGATGCTAAAAAGAAATCAAAACTGTACCTCCATGGATTTCCAAAAGGCGTTCAACAAAGTGCCACATAATAGGCTTGCCAGCAAAGTTGAAGTCCATGGAATAAAAGGGACAGTGGCAGCATGAATACAAATTGGCTAAGTGACAGGAAACAGAGAGTAGTGGTGAACGGTTGTTTTTCGGACTGGAGGAAGGTATACAGTGGTGTTCCCCAGGGGTCGGTTCTAGGACCACTGCTTTTCTTGATATATATTAATGACTTGGACGTGGGTGTACAGGGCACGATTTCAAAATCTGCAGATGACACAAAACTTGGAAGTATAGTGAACAGTGAGGAGGAGAGTGATAGACTTCAGGAAGACATAGACAAGCTGGTGAAATGGGCGCACACGTGGAAGATGAAATTTAACGCAGAAAAGTGTGAAGTGATACATTTTGGCAGAAAGAATGAGGAGAGGACATATAAACGAAATGGTACAATCCTAAAGGGGGTGCACGGACAGAGAGACCTGGGGGTATGTGTGCACAAATCGTTGAAGGTGGCAGGGCAGGTTGAGAAAGCAGTTAAAAAGGCTTCATGAATAGAGGTATAGAGTACAAAAGTGTGGAAATAATGATGAATCTTTATAAAACACTGGTTCGGCCCCAACTGGAGTACTGTGTCCAATTCTGGGCACCACACTTTAGGAAGGATATGAAGGCCTTAGAGAAGGTGCAGAAAAGATTTACGAGAATGATTCCAGGAATGAGGGACTTCAGTTACGTGGCTAGACTGGAGAAGCTGGGGTTGTTCTCCTTGGAGCAGAGAAGATTGAGAGGAGATTTGATAGAGGTGTTCAAAATCATGAGGGGTCTGGACAGAGTAGATAGAGAGAAACTGTTCCCATTGGCAGAAGGGCCGAGAACCAGAGGACACAGATTTAAGGTGATTGGCAAAAGAACCAAAGGCGACGTAAGAGAAAACTTTTTTACGCGGCGAGTGGTTAAGATCTGGAATGCACTGCCTGAAAGGGTGGTGGGGGCAGACTCAATCTTATCTTTCAAAAGGGAGTTGGATAAGTATCTGAAGGAAACAAAATTGCAGGGCTACGGGGAAAGGGCAGGGGAGTGGGACTAGCTGAGAGTCGGCACGGGCTCGACGGGCCGAATGGCCTTCTTCCGTGCTGTAACCATTCTATGATTCTATGATCCTTATTACCAACCTTTGCAACAAAAAATTACATTGATGTTTCAAAAATATTTCTTAAGTACTGCAATTTAAAAAAAATCCATTATGCTTACAGGTTTTGTATTGTTACTGAAGTCTTTTGAAACACATCCTATGCACATTTGGTACAGTATGTAAAATAAGTTTGAACAATATGACGATAAAGTAATGCCTTTACAACCTAAAGCTGGAGTTGGATTCAGTTCCTTACAGACAAACATTGAAACTTCTAGCTGCCAAAGGGGCAATTTTTGAATCCTTTATGGCATCTTTATAAAAGCTCTTGTTATGGATAAAGCAGTAAGTACACATTGGAGAATGATTCTCGAATGAAATAAAGCAATCTTGTCACACAATAACTGTATTCAGGGGCAGAATTTTCTGCTGCCACAGAATGTTTCCTTGGCCAGAATAGGCCTTGTTTGTTTTTGAGGTGTTTTCTGTGTACACATCCCACCTGTTATATACACTCTCAGTCATTATCTACCATTATGAGCAAGCGCTGCAGGCAACATTGAAAAATGATTCATTATATTGAAAAATGATTCATCGGAATGATTCAGTTTTCATCTGTTTAACTTGTCACAACTTTTAAGGAAAGATGATTTTTGTTTTCTTTCTAACACCTTTGAATGTCAAGTCTTTCTTTATTTGCTCACGGAATGTGACAAGGCTCATTAATTGCCCATCCCTAGCTGTCCTCAGAAGGTGCTGTTGTGCAACCTTCTGAATTGCTGCAGTCCTTGTGGTGATGGTGTGGTCAGGATGGTTAGTAGTGAATTTCAGGATTTTGCCCCATTAACAATGAAGGAACAACAATATATGTACAAGTCATGATGATGTGTGTCTTGGCGGGGAACTTGGAGATGATGGTGTTCCCATGATATTACTGCTCTTGTCCTTTGGGGTGATAGAGATTGCAGGGCAGGGAGGTGCTGTTGAAGTAAGCTTGGCAGATTGCATCAGTGCAGCCTATAGATGTTGGGCCAGATATTGCTGTCAAAATAGCGGTGAGTTAGTGGCGCTTGCTGTTATACATGTGTAAATGGTACAGCAACGTCAGGAGAGGGGAAGGTGCGTGGTTAAATGGCAGTATCCAATAGTTTCTGTTCGAGTTGCACCACTCCACCATTAGCTTTGCGAAAACGGCATTTTGGTGTCTGCCTCACCATTGACATGCATTGAATGTTGAGAATTTACTGTACTTGCATGGTGAACTAAACCCGCCACAGGAAGTTAAGTCTTGTCATTACAAGTGTAAGTACCCTTATAATAATGTTAATCACTGCCAGGCAACCTTCCTGGCACTGCAAATTAACTATTACAAGTGTGGAGTCTCATTTATCAGGTATTAATTGTTGTTGGATATTTTAAGGTGGTCAAATTAAACAAAAATTAACTTTTCCTTTCTCTCTTTTTCTCTCTCTTAATCCAATCTTTCTTTCCCTCTCCAGGGGCTGGATTTCTTCAATGGAGACACGCTGGAGGCTGGACTTCAGGTTTCCGGGTTTCAGTCCCGCCCCCAGCGACGTCTGACCAACCCACGCTATTTTCCCTTGATTGGCCTTGTTACCGGCCAATTAAGGGAAAGCCGGTGACAGCTTCATTTGTCGAAAAAATTTTGACAGATGAATTGTCAGCGTTTGACAGCTTTGAGAAGCTGTCAAACACTGACAATCTCCGTTCTAAGGTGAGCCCTTGCACACAGGCTCACCAAGACCTCTCTCCTCAGCAGAAAGCAGATGGCTGCTGCATCTGAGAATGCAGCAGCCGTTCTGTCATCTCTGCCGTTGAGATGAGGCACCTCCGGATCCTCAAAGGTTGAAGCCTGCAGAAAGAAGCAAAGGTAAGGAAACTTTTTCCAACACTTTACACTCACCTCTCATAATTACCTGCCCACACTTGCACCCATCACTCACCTCTACAGCTGACATTTCGACCCCTCTCACCCCCGCAGACCCACTGCTCGCCTCGCTGACCCTGGCGAGGTTCGCAGCCATCAGGAAGCCCACAATTGCAGGCGTAAAATGGGGAAAAGCCTCAAAACTAGCTGTTAACAGGCAGTTAATTGGCTCTAATCCCCTTACCGCCTCGAGGAGACGGGTCCCTGCGCAACTCGGAGACCCGCCTCCCGGGAAGATGGCACAGAGGTGGGTTGGGAGTGGGGTCAGTACCCGCTCCGTTTCTGCCATTTTCCCGGCAGTCCCGCCTCCAAACCCGCCTCTTCAGGGCTGGTAAAATTCAGCCCTTTATTTCTCTTTCTGTACTGATTTGACATTGAATTTACCCACTCTAATTTACACTTCCTTCTCAGTCCTTCCACTGTTTATTTTTCAATCATTTCAATCTGACTGGTTAAGGAGATACACAATTGTTTGCCCTGTTCACTCAGGTCCCAGATGCCCGGTTTCTCTCACTGCGCTGTTATCAACTCGCTTTTTCAACAAAAATATTTTGAGCTGAAGGGTGCAAGGGCAAGTCTAACTAACGGCAGATGCTGTTAGATGCCCTGCTACAGAAAAATCTGGCCCAATGCATATTGCAGCCACAGTGTGCTGGCGGTAGAGGGCGTTTAGCTTAGTGGGAGGGGTGCCGATCAAGTGGACTGCTCTGTCCTGGATGACATCTTGAGTATAGTTGCAGCTGCACCCATCCAGGAGAGTGGTGAGTATTCCATTACACTCTTGACTTGAGTGTCATAGATGGTGGAGAGGCTTTGAAGGGTCAGGAAGCGTGCCACTCATTATGGAGCGCCCAGCCTCTGCTCTTGTAACCGTGGTGTTGATATTGCTATATAAGTTAAATA